>CM035161.1:32136752-33465502 GCA_020205615.1 Panax quinquefolius | reverse complement strand
ATTGTTATTTTTGATTGTAAGTTATTTTAAGTTGAAAAGAATATTTAAGTAATATAGTATTTTTCTAATTTTAATCTATTTTTTCGTTACGTCGTGACTTCAGACACGGATAATTACTAGTAAATAAATAAAATAGAGAGAGGGGAGGGGAGGGGAGGATAAAAGAAAGAGAAATAGAAACTTCCTATATGTGAGTAAAGGAGTTATAATTAAAATTGAGAATAAATTATATATGGACGTTATGTAAAATTAGAGTTTTATCCTTTTTAGTAACACCATGTCATATAGTTGATTCTTAATTATTATTGAAGGTAATTTTATATGTTATTGATAAATAAATTTATTCTCATCTTTAAAATTATTTTATAAATGAAACAGAGGGGTAATTAACTGTATAGGTAATAGGTTGTTAAAAAATGACTTAAATATAAATTATTATCCAAAACTATAGGTCATATTCTACTTTGATAATTTATATTTCAATTTTGTCAATTAAATGATTAAATTATTAATTTTTTTCACTTTCATTCCATTGTGACAGGCGCCCCCGGCCCAAATCCAGTGCAGTTAATGCCTAAAATTACTGTACATGTACTAATATTGTGCGGCGATGAAGATCCATTTGTATACTTTGATGGGCCTGTTGGTAAATAATTTTAGATGAATTATATATTCTATTATATTTTTAAAAATAATTACAACAAAAGTGCTCTTATAAAATTTTTACACAACTAATACATTTCCATATTTATTTACAATACTAGTGCATTTAGGATTCTTTAATTTAGGGAATTAGTATTCAATTAGAATTCCTTAATTTAAGGATTAGTTTTACTCATGGCTTCTTTTCTCTCTCCTCGTCTATAACAACTGCAGTTAATCATCACCCTTCTTTTTCATTCAACGTATTCATTCTATATATATATATATATATATATATATATATATATATCAGTGCAAACCTCAGCTACCTTGTGCATCGCCTCTTTGGATTTCAAGTGATCGTAGAAAGAGAACTGAACTATTGAGAAAATTGCACTGCTCTGTCACTGCTAGATCCTTTGCATCGACTTCTGTAGATTCATCTTTGTCCAAGTCAGGTACAGTTGCTTTGAGTTGGAAGCAGAGGAGTTCCTCATCCTTGTATGGTTGTCCTAGCTTATTAGAGATGAAGAATGAGAGGATGGCGAATCGTGCCCGTGTTTATGAATTTTTGAAGAGAATTGGTATATTACCTGATGAGCTTGATGGGTTAGAGCTTCCTTCCTGTGACAGTTGAGGTTATGCGGGAACATGTGGACTTCCTTCACAAATTGGGGCTTACAGTTGAAGATATTAACAATTACCCACTTGTTCTGCTTTGTAAATTGGGTCTTTGAAAATTGAGGTTTACAAAGTGGATTGAGGAGGGTATGAAGATTCAGGCGGTGGTGACGGTGGATATGAATATTGGATGATAATAACCAAACCTTCAAATTAAGGTAACCAAACTGTCATATCAAAGTAACCAATCAACCTTCACACTTTAAATTTTTTCATAGTACAGTTGGTTACCAAACTTTCAGATCAAGTTAAGCAAACCTTCGTACCAAGGTAACAAAACCTTCATACCAAAGTAATTATTTCACATTCACAACTGCAACCAATTCAATTTTATTAAGTTACCAATTTCGTTTGAATGTGATGCAGTTGGTAGCCAACCATTCATACAAAGGTAACTATTTTATTATTTATGAGTAACACAATAGTTATAAAAAAAAAATTCAGAACATTAATAGTTACATCTATTTATTTTTAAATTTTTTGTAGGGCGAATCTTCTTCTTATTCTCATTGGCGTTTTGGACAACGGAGATTCGCGGCGGTGTATCGGTGGACTATTATTTCAAAGCGTATGTGAGGGAGATAAATATTTGAATTTGAGTATTTAAATTTGAATTATTATTTTGAATTTGAATTTATTTTTGTTGTTAGATCCAAATATTTGAATTTGAATTTGAATTATTAATTATGACAGTTATTTGTCCTTGTTTTTAGGTTTTCTTATTAATGTAAATTGTACTATTTTTGTAATAATTATATTCTTTTTATAATTATTTGGTTGATGCACTTTTCTTGTAATTATTTTCTATTTGTTAGTATACTTATGTAAAGGACCCAATAATTTTCCTCTCTTCCTTTTCAAGCATCAAATACTGTTTTGAAGGGGGTAAGGCATTGTCCTCACGATGATAGGCCAGAAAAGTTGCTCCCTTGGCTTGCCCTTCTTTCTACTTCATGACGAATGTTTTTGTATACTGTAATTTGATATATTGAATGCATTATTCATACCTTTGGCGCTGAACATGCACAATTTTTTTCAAACCCTTGGAGTTCTTAGTAATGGTGGGTTTTGAGCTTAAGAGAGAAGTGGATGAGTTTAACAATTTTTACCTTTATTGTATGATAAATGTGTTATCAACTATGAACTTAATTGAATGAAATTAGAAAAGGTTAATAATTCAATTATTTAATTAACAAAATTAAAAGGTAAATTACTAAAGTGAAATATGTCACATATAGTTTAAGATATTAATTTATATTTAATCCAAAAATAATCTATTAAAAAAACTCGGAGGAAATTATTTTGATAAATCCTTGTTGATCTCTCTCAGCCCCTCGCCAAGAGTTAAAGCCTACAACGCAACCGCCAGTAAGTACCCTCCTCCCTCAACTGCCTGTAAATTTTTGTTGTTGCAAGGGAGGAAATAGCCCCAATCTTCATGGGAACAGTAGTGTATGTTTCGTCGTTTAGTTTAATTATTTTTGCTTTTAACACCTCCAAACTGTATAAACAGGACTGAAAATTGAGTGCAGGATAACTCCGATTGTAATACTTGAATCAGACATCTTCGCATATATTTGGCTTTATGAATGTTATGTTTTTGTATTCCTGGTAGCTGAAACCTGGTTCTCGATAGAATTTGAGCCTAATTTGAACATAGTGAAGGCTTGATTTGAACTCACACGTGTCACCGACCAACCTAATAGTTTTGTGTCATTGTATATACTTTTTGGACAAAATTTATTTAAATTTTGTTTTATTTACTTCTATTATCAAAACTATGTCATTTTGAAAAGTGTTATTTATTATCAAAATTGTGTCGTTTTGAAAAGCGTTATATGTCTGAACGAGAGCGCTAATACTTCATCGTTATGAGAAGTTCTATCTGCCCGAACGGAAGCTCTCGTTCTGATAGGCCTAAAACTACGTCGTTTTTTGTCACGGACGCGTTCATTCTACGAAATTCCAAACTACGTTGTTTTTGGTCTGAACGGAAGAACTCATTCTTCGAAAACCAAAAACTATGTCATTTTTGTCAATGGATGTCATGTCATACCTTTTCAAAGGACATAACCAATTTGAAGGGTCACCTTATAAATACACGACGAGAGCAGCTATTTCATTCATTCAATTCACAAGCATTCAAGCATAGTTAGTTTATATATATAACGGTTCAAAAAAAATTAAACTGGACATCTTAATCAGACGCATAAATTCTATTATATCTTGATTAAGCACCTCCCGTTGTTTGAGTTGATTCCCAAGGGTTTTTCATTTCAGGCATTTCCAGCTGAATTTTCCCAAAAATAATCAAGAACTGAGCAATCATTTAATTTATACGGGCTCTTACTTAATAAAGAAAATTAAATTCATTGTTTGTCTACCACACTTGTGTTACAAGCCTACAATCAACCATGACCCCAGATGGGTATGAGCTAAAAACAATCAAAACCGAAATCAATTTTAAGGAATTAATACATACATTTCAATAAACCAATTAAAATTACATGATGTAACTGAGAGAGTGATTGACTGCTTACCAAGAAGGGGTAGGCGAGTACTCTTGTGTGAGAAAGATACCAGTAGGTTTGGTGATTTTATAACATCCTGGACCTTGAGTTTACTTAAATCAAATAATCTAATAAACTAACTAGGGAAAATATCGACCTGATAAATTTAGTTAACTTTAAAAAATGTCAGTTGGGGGTGTAGCTTTAAAATAAAGAGTCCGGTTTTAGTAACTCCAATATTGTTTTCTATTTATATTGAAAGAGTGGAGGTGAAACCCTAATCCTATTCTAAATTGATTAGTTTAATTTCCGAGTAGAATACTTATACGCAATCCATTAGAAAAATAATAATTAATTCATCCAATTTCGAAATTGAGTGAATATAAAGCCTATTTCTTCATTTTTTAAGTTCTCTACAATTTGACATCATCTTCATGTCTTAAATTGCTAAAAATCGCAATCTGTCCTGATTCTAATTTTGAAATTTCGTAATTCGGTAATGTTAATTCCGAATTAAATGATTCTTGAGTTTATTTCGAGCAGAGAATTACTCAAACAACTACCTCACATGAATTTTCTCCTACTAATTCACAAATCAACACAAGTCTTTATAACAAAAGGGTACGCAAAATTATCATATCATTTCTTGGTACAAAATAAGGGAATTACCTAGGCAAACATAACCAACCTCTAATCATGAAATTCCACAGGTGCTGAGATAGGCATCATGTGGGCATGCATGGAGTTGTAGGCCATCTCTAGATATAAATTATCTATTAAAACAATTTAATTTTCCAAACAAATCAAGCAAGAAAGAAAAAAAATAGTAACTGACCTTTTCCAATTCTGAAAAATAAAATTAATATTTAATTATTAACAAAAATTGGGGGATATTATGATAATTGAGAACCAGCTATAACATGAAATTGCTCAAACTGATAGCCGGAGGTTTGA
Organism: Panax quinquefolius; assembly: GCA_020205615.1. NCBI lineage: Eukaryota > Viridiplantae > Streptophyta > Magnoliopsida > Apiales > Araliaceae > Panax > Panax quinquefolius. The sequence goes on along the minus strand of CM035161.1, from coordinate 33,460,715 downwards.
CCTAAGAAATCCAAATTTAAGTTTCTGATCAGAATGGAACATACATACATTATATAAATTCACTTGATCGATTCGCCTTCTTTGACATTGTTAACGCCGAGATTTTCTGTCATGTCTCAATCACGTAAGACGTCCTGATCCTGCACAATAAACACGATCAACAATTAAAAGTTTGACAACCCCTTGACCGTCGGAAATAGCTTCGTATATGAGAGTCAAGATGCAGCGATCACAAGGTTAACAATGGAGGATAAAATATCTAGTGTATTGAAAGAGATAAAATTATCAGTTACCTTTGCATGTATGACTTCCTTGCTATGATATACTATCATTCCCGGTTTCTTGTGCCACCATCACTATCGACATACGGTCCCCCACGGTTGGCGATCTCACCGGTCAGTTGTAAAGACACCGCCACATCCCATCATTGTTGCACACCTTCTACCGACTGAATCTCATCCACATTAATGCCTTGCAGACATATCGGTCAACAGCTATCTTACTCATCATTATCAGTCAAAGATGTAGATATTTAAATATTTGCTGGGTCAGCCCACTAACTCGACCCAACAAAGAGGACCCAACTGATCGGGCCCAACTAAAATGACCTGGTAGATTAACCAAGTAACTCAGCCCAAGCCCTTTGGCCCAATATCTAAAATATCATGGCCCAACATTGCCCCCCCAGTCTTTTATTAAACAGGATGTTTAACGAAAGAGTATAAATGGCATCGGTTCAGGGCAAAAGGAATTATAATAAAATCAATAAAAGCCCAAAATATAGCTTACCGAGGCTCATCTGGTGAACATCAAATAGCAACACAAAGTGTTCATCTTCGTCGACCTCTACAGAAGTACCAACTGAAGCGCCTTTAACTACCGAAGCTCAAGCCACAGAATCAACTCCCACTGAAGGGACAAGTCAATCTCGCCAAAGAAAGCAAGCTGGCTGAAAATCAAAACACCCCATCACCCAGACGTACAACGAGTGCTTCCTCGATATGCCCATTGATGAACGGACCCGAGTCCTTCGTGCAAAAAAGAGGAAAAATCAAATAACTCCTCCAACCGCCGAAGAGCCACAAGTACCTCCCACAGAAGCCGATCTTCCTTTGGACACCCTGGTTGAAATTGTGGTTTTTGACAAAAAGCCCAAAGAACAAGTAGAGCGCATATCAATGAGATCCCTCACTCTCTGCCAGAATCCAATAAGAAATTCCCATGTCGACCTCTAATAGCATGCGTTCGTGATACCGATGATCATCGGTTCGATAATAGTTCCATCATGGATCTGATGGACGAAGGAATGAAATATCAGACTAAAGGAATTTGATATTTTGACTTATCCATTTACATCGCTGCCCATCAATTTGAACTAATTGACTAATAATGGTCATCTGCAGGCAAACGCTATCTTCGGGTGCCTCCGTCCCAAATACAAAGAAGCTGAAGAGGATGCCGAAGAGGATGTCGCCCGAAGGGAGAACGCCATTTTGAAGTCGGGTCATCATTGATATAAATGTCGATCCAAGCTAAAGAATCAAAGCATCTGGCACATCGTCAGAAGCTTGAAGAAGAGCTTAAAGAGCTTTGGGCCCTTAGGAATTTTGGTCCGCCACTGACCGAAGACCTTCATAAGGAAATCCAGGCAGCATACAGAAAATTCGTCGAGCTGAACGATGAGATCGTCCATATGTATGCCAAAGGATATGAAATCTGCCGAAGTAAAGGCAAGAAAAAGCTTGTCGCGGCCAAGGTAGATCCATCTCTTCTAGACTCTTTAGACGGCGATGATGACAATGAAGAAGCCTGAAGATGACCTCCCCTTTACCTTTAGTTGTAGAACTTTCTGTAAAAATTCTAACTTTTTGTGAACAGTTAATATTAATGAAATATTAACTTCATGCCTTATTACTTTTGGGTGAACATTTCTTGTCAATAATTCATCATTCATCAACGTGAAAAATGTACAAGTGCCTCTTATCTTAAACTGTTAGTCAATAATCAAGCAAATTATATAATGGTTAAGAACAATAATAATATAATCCGAACTCAATACTTGAACAAAATAAAGTAATGCATACTTATCGTTACGGAAGTGTGAGACAGATCATGCAAATAAGATGAATCCAGTCGATCCTCCTTGCACCATCGGGTATTTGTTTACCGCACAGGGTATAACAAAGATATAAGGACATTTATCTACCACGCAGGGTATAACAAGGATATAAGGACATTGGAATTTATTTACCACACGGGGTATAACAAATTCATAAGGACACACCTACCGATAAGGCTACCATCGAATGGTCAGCGAGTCCACCCGAATCTCCTTACACCATTGTGAATTTGTTTACCACGCAGGGTATAACGAGTTTAAAAGGACTATGGAATTTTTTTATCACGCAGGATATAACAAACCCATGAGGACATACCTGCCGATAAGGCTACCATCGAATGGTCAGCGAGTCCACCTAAACCTCCTTACACCGATGAAGTTTGCCTACCACGAAGGGCCTGACAAATTCATAAGGACCACCTACCAATAAGGCTACTATCGAATGGTCAGCGAGTCCACCTGAACCTCCTAACTCCGATGAATTTTGTGTGCTGAATCTGAACCTGACAGCCTGCTGCACTGATTGTCCGGAGTAGAAATATCTGTCTGCACACAGCGTCCATGAACTCTGCTTCTGCCGATTTGGACATAAACCTCCTCAAAGCTTCTTCTGAACGGTCCGGTCCTTTCCATCCTAACCTGCAGCTTTAAATGGATTTCTCCGAAGACAAGTACCCACAGAGTGGTGTGCCCTTAGTGGATTCTCGGGAATGTGACTTCTGGATCTACTTCGGTGATGAGCCCTTTCGCTGTGGTGAGAATACTCAAGGCAGAATACCTTCTCCATACTCTCCGGGTCCTTAAAAATATGGCTTATGGGTCTTCTTTGATCCTGAGGACCGCCTCGAGACATGTCTTCAAAGTGTATAGACTGCTTTCCAACTCATGGTTGTCCATCTTTAGGCTTACTACGTCTTTCAGACTGGACATAATTGGACGCCTCGTCTCTCAGATCTGTCATCTGAAGCATCTGCTCATAATTGGACGCCTCGTCCTTCAGCTCTGTCATCCGAAGTATCTGCCTATATCCTCGCTCTGCTTCAAGAGAACCTCCAAAGCTTTATCTGCTTCGTCTGCCATTTTTGCCAGCTTGGCAGTCTTGTCGTCCTGACCACTTCGATGCCGAGTTCTAGGTGGGGTGCCTTCTACTCGCCTTCGGTTATGATCACGCTCCTTGTCAGCAGCAAAAACCAACCATCTTCGGGCTTCACCATGGGCTCTAGAACGAGAACCCCCTGAATCAAATTTGGAAGTCGTCCCTTCGGCATCGACTGTCCCTCCGGTGTAACAGTTCTACTCCTCACCATCTTCCGACGTAGAACAACTGAAAAGATTGTGATTGAAAACTCAAGGACACTAGAACACAGCCCTCCTTCTAGCGCCAATGTTAATGTCAAGATCTTCTGCCACGTCTCAATCACGTAAGACGTCCTGATCCTGCACAATAAACACGATCAACACCAAAAGCTTGACGGCTTCGACCGTCAGGGGATAGCTCAGGCGTAAGAGTCAGTACAGGCGATCACAAGATTAACAATGGAGGATAAAATATCTAGTGTATTGAGAGAGATAAAATTATCAGTTACCTTTGCATGTATGACTTCCTTGCTGTCGATATACTATCATTCCCGATTTCTTGTGCCACCCACTACCTACCGACACAGTCCCCCACAGCTGGCGATCTCAGCCGACTACATGCAGCACCTGCCACATCCCATCAATGTTTGCCACCTTCGGCCGACTAAATCCCGTCCACATCAATGCCTTGCAGACATATCGGTCAACAGCTATCTTACTCATCATTATCAGTCAAAGATGTAGATATTTAAATATCTGATGGGTCAGCCCACTGACCCGACCCAACAAAGAGGACCCAACTGATCGAACCTAACTAAAATGACCCGGTAGATTAACTAAGTAACTCGGTCCAAGCCCTTTGGCCCAATATCTAAAATATCATGGCCCAACAGACATCTTTTGATTCTTCACCTTAATTTAGTAGTTATGGTAACTAACATGCTCCATTTAGTTACCATTTCTTCCTTCTTTTTATTTTGTTACACATGACTTTGACATTCAGTGCTGCCATTTAATTAAATATGGTGAGCTTTTCCGATCTCTCTAGTATTGTACGTGCTTCTTGAACTGGTCACTTTCTTAATTTGTTATCTGCTGAAAAATTTATTATGTTATCTTTTTTAAAGTCTTTTTTCCCTTTCGGATGAAGCTTTACTCCAATAAATTATCTGCATGTGATATTTTTCATGCATTCCATACAAATTATCTTTTGGGACACAAAACTAATTAATTTATTAAAGCTAGCTTCGAAGTTTGTTAAGAACACTAATTAAGAAAAATGAAAAACTAGATGCTTTGTTCTTGAATATTTTGTTGTCATATATATATGTATTCATCTATCTATATAATCACTATAAGAAATCGTTTGGTGATTGTCTGAAAGTGTATATAATTGAAGGTAAGATTGGATCCTTAATTCTAGACCACTCAGCAAGCACAAGCTAGCGCTGCATGGGTAGTTGTTTCTGAGATACTGAAAAGGCACGAATTAATCTACGTACCACCGTCAGCGGGAACTACCACAGATTTAATTAAGCACCAAAACAGAATTACCGGCTTCATTGTCCGGTTAACCTGTGTCTTAACTTGATGCAGTCGCAGGTTTCAACCAAAATTAATTTTGAAATATATATATATATATATATATATATATATATAGGCATTGTCAAATACTCCATGATTTATTATCTTCCTAAAATTAAATCCTTGTCTGAAAGACTCCCTGTTATCCCCATTCCCCCAAGTGATCTTTAATTTTGAAAATAGAGAAGGAAAATTAATATATTTTCTAAGATTAATTAATTGAGGTGGGAACTAGCCTAGTAATATTTTTGGTTCTCAGAAAAATTAAAGTCAGAAACCTTTACACATGCAGTAGAAACCTTTGATCGAGCGCGCGCTTTTTAATTCTCTTAATAGCAAAAGCTTTTTCAGTTGCATGCTTCCCATTGTTGTTTAATTATATATGTTTCTTGCATATTGATACTTAAACCTTTTATTTGCTCCATATATGTACTTAATTATGAAACAAATTATATATTATATAGGTGTTAACGCCAAGATCTTCTGCCACGTCCCAATCACGTAAGACGTCCCGATCTCGCATGCAAGAAATACGATCAACACTAAAAAGCTTGACGCTTTCCGACCGTAGTGGGGATAGCTTCGGTGCGTGAGAGTCGTCTGACAAGCGATCATAAGGTTAACAATGGAGGATAAAATATCTAGTGTATTGAGAGAGATAAAATTATCAGTTATCTTTACTTGGATGACTTTCTTGTTATGTTATACTCTAGCCCTCACATTTTGTCACCCATCACCGCCGTAGAACAGCTTCCCCACAATTTGGCGATCTCAAATTGACCGGCAGATCGCCACCTTTTCTCCTTTGTTTACACTCTTGGTACCGATGAATCCCATCCACATTAATGCCTTGCAGACATATCGGTCAACAGCTATCTTATTCATCATTACCGGTCAAGAATGAAGATATTTAGACATCTATTTGAGTCATAATCGATTAATTCCAACAAAGAGGACCCAACTGATCGGGCCCAACTGAAATGACCCGGTAGATTAACCAAGTAACTCGTCTCAATATCTAAAATATCATGGCCCAACATTGTTTCACTCTTTTATTAAACAGGATGTTTAATGAAAAGTATAAATATTTTATCCTGCCCGTGACAAAAGGAATTATAATAAGATCAATAAAGGCCCAAAATATAGCTTTATCGAGGCCCATCGATGAACATCAAATAGCAACATAAAGGGTTCATCTTCACGACATTTCTGTAAGTACCAACCGAGAAGCCTTCAACTCACCAAGCTCGAGCCACGTAATCAACTCCTACCGAAAGGACAAACCAAACTCGCTAAAGAAAGCAAAGTCGGGTAGAAATTTAGAACATTTTCACATATACTTACAACGAGTGCCTCCTCGTTATGCCCTCGACGAACGGACCCGAGTCCTTCGTGCAAAAAAGAGGAAAATCCAAATAACTCCTCCAACCGCCGAAGAGCCATAAGTACCTCCCACAGAAGTCGATCTTCCTTCGGACACCCTGGTTGAAATCGTGGTTTCTGACAAAGTGCCCGAAGAACAAGTAGAGCACATATCGATAAGATCCCTCACTATCTCTACCAGAATCCAATGAGAAATTCCCATTTCGGCTCTACTACTCCTTCGTCCGTGATACCGATGACCACCAGTTCGACAATAATTCCATCATGGACCTGATGGACGAAGGAATGAAATATCATACGTACTAAAAGAATTTGATATTTTGACTTATCCATTTACATCAATGCCCGTCAATTTGAACTGATTGACTAATATTGGTCATCTGCATGCAAACACTGTGACGCCCCCAAAATTAGGTATACGTCACCCATCTTGGGTCGCCACTTACATGGTACATAAATTCAAATACAACTTACTAATATAACTGTCGTGTACAATACAACAAAAACTGTGAGTTTGAATACAAATATTGTCTACTAGATATTATACAAACTCAAAAGGAGTCCTCATTACAACTATTATCACACTATTTCACAGAATAGTGAGGACTACTAATGCTATCCTCGGACCATTACTTCGCTCCCCGACTCGTCCCGGCCTATGTTCTCATTTCAAGAAGAACAAGTGAAAGAAAGGGTGAGCTCAACTAGCCCAAGAAGAAATATTATGACTAAGATAATGCGTAATAAATTATCATTAGCCTTCAAAAGTTGTTAAACCGATAAAATACAATAGACAACCGGTTTAATCATAGCTGAATAAGCAATCCATTAAAAGAGTCAAGTAGAGAATAAAGTCTACTATCTTTTAGGTTTTAAAAGGTTTTCATCAATTTTTATCACGAGACTCAAACGACAATAATAAACCACCACATCTAATCATCCCCTGTATCACTGGCCAAGGATTTTCATCAAATTATCAATGGTCATGACTATACCGAATCACCCCTCGGTCATAATCATACCAAAAACTATCCATCATCGCATTACAAAAGCCATCGAGGACTTTTGTCACATCATTTATATCAAGTCATGATTATACCGAATGATCCCCGGTCATAATCATACTAAGTTCATCTATGCACGTAAGTCAAAGATAACATAATATAACATGAGGATGATGACAATGACATAATAATTCAATAAAACAAGTTCAAGAATTATTTAATCCATGAATTATTAACGCCCAAATTGTCAACATGATCATTGTTTCAGAGAGTAAAATTCAAGAATGATCAAGAATATTTCCGTGAAAAAGATATGGATGAAACGCAAATATCAAGGATATTCTACTAATTTCATGGAGTATAGAAGTCAAAGTTTTAACCAACCTGGGTATAATAAAGAATGGAATAACAAAAGAAATCACCATGCATGCGGTACTGATGATGAGCAAAGTTATTCCAATGTAATAATAATAACGGAACTGTGTCGGTGAAATTCACAATCAAGCGGGATGTTCCAATGAGAATAATAAAGATGGAACCGGATCCGGTGTAAAACACATGTGATAGGATATTCCAACAGAATGATAAAGACGGAACCAGTCCGGTGTAAAAACACATGCATGTGATGTTCCAATGTAATAATAGAAGAATGTCACCAAGTATAAGGTAAAAGCACGTGATACAAAAAGTTATTCCAATGAGAATAATAAGCAATGGAATAACATAAGGATTTCACCAAGTATAGGGTATGCTGCATGATACAAAGTTATGTATAGGGTATGCCACTTTTTACAAAAGTTATTCCAATGTAATAATAGTGAATGGAATAATGAAGTTCTCTTCAAGAAGAAAGAATAACACCCCACCGTAAGTAAAAGAATGAATATAGAAGTAGTGAAGTAAATAGAATACTCTTCTTCTTTCTATAATTTTCTCTCTATAGCTTCTTTCTATAATTTTCTCTCTAGAGTTTCAATGAATTCGTAAGAAAATAATGAAGGAATGAGCTTCTATTTATAGGAAAATGGAATGCATAAGTAACTAATCCATGAACGGTCCAGATTGATTTATTTTAATCTCGACGGTCCATATTTAAAGAAAAATCTTTTAAATAAAATATAATATATTCTATTTATATAAAACATTTTACTATGCAAACACTATGCAATACTATGCAAAAACACTACGCAAAAACACTACGCAACACTATGCATAATAAAATATAATATATTCTATTTATGTAATAACTTTAATAAAGTATTCTATTTTATATAAAAGATGTTTCGCTTTTATTACGTTAATAATACTTAATAAAACAAAACGTCATTATCATTATAATAATTCATATTATTAATCGATAATAATGGAATCAAACTGAGTGACTTCTCACATAAGCATCAATAATCAATGCTGGTATGTTACTTGCAACCACACGACATTGTACTTTTACTACCGAAAGTAGTTCAACAAGAACTACACAGTAAAACTTCCGCCGTTATTTTAATAAAATATTTTTGTCGTTTTCTCAATCCGACAATAATTACATTGTAGGGTCCACCAATGATTGAGCCACATACGAATATTCCCTCGCTAAACCTAATATTCTCCAGACCAATCGAATATAATATAACCACTTGCATACTTTGCAAAATTTATAAATACTACCCACAACTATAATATTATCTTAAATTCACACCATAATATTAAAAATTATTTTGACAAAATTTAAATCTTTATTGATAAAATCTGGGGTCTCACAATCTCTCCTCCTTATAGAATTTAGCCCTCGAAATTATTAAACGCGACTGGTATGATAAAGAGATGAGGATACCTTGAATACCTTTTATCGCTTAAAAATATTAAATTCATCTTTGAAATCGCCAAAGCTATTCATTAACAATTCATCTTTGCACTACAAAGCTAAAGATATACAATCAGTAAAACCAATAATGCTAAGACGCAGCTTATAAAGAGTATCACGACCACGAATTATCCATGCACCATCGCCAAGGATATTCGTGTTTTCAATTACTATTATGATTATACCGAACAATCCTCGGTCATAATCATACCAAGTCCATCTATGCACGTAAGCCATGAGATGACTTTGAACGCATCCATGAATTAATATTTCATTCTTTGAGACTCAAATTTCAATAATTAATCCACATCATCGAATCATCCCACGCACTACGTGCCAAGGATATTCATTAGTATCACGACCACAAATTATCCATGCACTACTACCAAGATAATTGTGTTTTCAATTACTAAGTTATGATTATAAATAACAATCCTCGTCATAATCATACCAAGTCCATCTATGCACGTAAGCCACAGATGACTTTGAACACATCCATGAATTAATATTTCATCATTGAGACTCATTTCAATAATTAATCCACATCATCGAATCATCCCCGCACTACTGTGCCAAGGATATTCATTAGTATCACGACCACAAATTATCCATGCACTACTACCAAAGATAATTGTGTTTTCAATTACTACAGTTATGATTATGCCGAACAATCCTCGGTCATAATCATACCAAGTCCATCTATGCACGTAAAGCCCACGATGACTTTGAACACATCCATGAATTAATATTTCATTCACGAGACTCATTTCAATAATTAATCCACATCATCGAATCATCCCCGCACTACAAAAGCCGAGGATATTCATTAGTATCACGACCACAAATTATCCATGCACTACTACCAAAGATAATTGTGTTTTCAATTACTGTTATGATTATGCCGAACAATCCTCGGTCATAATCATACCAAGTCCATCTATGCACGTAAGCCACGAGATGACTTTGAACACATCCATGAATTAATATTTCATTCTTTGAGACTCATTTCAATAATTAATCCACATCATCGAATCATCCCCGCACTACGGGGCCAAGGATATTCATTAAGATCACGACCACAAATTATCCATGCACTACTACCAAAGATAATTGTGTATTCATTTACAGTTATGATTATACCGAATAATCCGTGGTCATAATCATACCAAGTCCATCTATGCATACATGTGCCAAAAATGACTTTCAACATAATATAAATGAGGATAATGATATAAAGAATCAATCAAATGAGATAAAGGATAAATATTAAACATTTATAATATAATTTATCCAAGATTCAAGAATATCCCCATGTTATCAATCATTTAATAATCTCATAATCTAATAACATTAATATTATAACAATATTTTAATCACTTCTTAAATTTATAAACAATTTATCTTAATTGTTTACACTTTTTACCATATAATGCATTTAATCATTCAAAATGTCATACTCATAAGATATCATCACCAATTATCAAATCCTCATCAAAAAAAATATGCATATACTCTATATAGGATTTCTAGCCATAAAATCCTATATTTTCAACTTTGTTACTTCACATAACATATTTAACTCATATGTTCAGAATTAAACTATTTTCATGAAAATACCAAATCAGTCCCAAAAATATTTCTTTTCTGGGATTTAGCATAATATAGTCCCATGATGAAAATATATTTTTCTCGGAATTTTTAAAATTCATTTACTATTTTTCAAAAATCAATTTCTAATTAATTTCTTAAGAAATTAGCTACCTCAAGTTTAACTCCAAAAATTCCCAAATCTTGGCAGGACCTTACACATGTTAACGTGAGCTTCCAGTTTAAATTTCATGGTCATCGGAGTTATAGAACTCCGGTTATAGCGTTTTTAAACGGAAAAAACCTAAATATTGAAATAGTCATAACTTGCTCATTTTAAGTCAGAATGAGCTCATTTTTGGACAGGAGGTACTTTATACCATATACTTTCATGTCCCAAAAGGCCAGAATTTTTCTCATAATTTAAGTGGCTGAAACAGCCTCTCTAAAATCATGGCAGAAGCTTTTTCGGTTTTTGCAGCTTTGCACTCCTTTGCTAAAATCAGTCCACACAAAAATCTACAACACCTTTTCCAGTAATTCCACTTGGATTAGTTAGGTAACTCATAGATCTAACTCTAGGACTTGACCACATTCAAAAATTCAAAATATAATAGGAGATATGGTCAATTTAATTTCATGTTACGTTTTTCACTAAAATCTGATTTTCAACTCTTTGTGATTTCTAAGAAACTTTCATGTTTTTACGTACTCAACCAACATAACTCATCATAAAACTTACTAATACTTCATATACCCATGATTTTCATTATTCCAATGCTTTTATTATGACTTTCATCATAAACCACGTAAACCTATTTATTTAGTTGAAGAAATATTTGAGGTTTAAGAAATGGGTTTTTTCAGACTGGGTCAATACAAAATTCGATTTCACGCCTAGGGTAGGCTAGGAAATCTTCAAGAATACGTCAAGAAATTTATTAATGATAGAAATATCATTCAAAATCATTATTTTATCCAAGACTTGGATAAGACGTCACATTGATACCAACTGTGACTTCTATCCCTTAACCTAGATAAAGACCTCACAATGATACCTATAAACTTGCCATCTTCATTCACGATGTCGCCTACAGAAAGTCCGTCGGTGCATTCCACACAAGGAAGTCAACAACGAAAGGTTCGGAGCTCTTTTCTTATGGCTTGATATAATAGTGATTAACTTTAGGGTTTGGTTACTTTGAATTCAGATAAAAAGTTGGTTATGAATATAAAAGCTAACAATCTTACGAAAAGCATGATGATTAGCTAACCAATTGATTCCTAAAAATCACATCAAAGGCAAGTATTTTCAAAAAGATAAGATCGACAGGTAACGTGAAAATGTTTATTTGAATCAACAAGATTTAAAAATAGTAGCGCAGAACGAAGGCTCCTACTAACGAAGTTTCAACCAATAAGTCAAAGTTTAACTTCTTGAGTCAAATTTAAACGTTGAACACAACTAGGTGAAATAAAAGAGTGGGTAGAACTTGTATTGAATAAAGTATAGACTTCGCATTAATTTATAATTAACTTACCCGTAATAACTTCGTTCGGCTTTTCTCGATAAACGCCTCGCTTAAATTACCGAAGTTTGACTTTACTATAGGTACATTCCACCCTTAAGTGCTTCTTCACATTCTCGATCCATTATTTGAATCATTATTCTCGATCCATATCGAATTCGGGTTGACCGCTATGCATGTGGTAATTCCAATTCGATGTTGGGTTCTCCCATTCTTTGTCCAAAAAGCAAAGTCCATTTCATCTATTTTGGCTTTATTGGATCGGACGTCTTTTTTCTACACTATCAACGCACAGGCAGCTTTTACCCATGCATCGCCTATTCTCCTTCGCTCAGCTTGTTTCTTCTTTTATTTGATCTTTGATTTTTAAATTCTCGATTCCAACTTTAATATCTTACACCTCGCCAAAGCGTGATTTTGTTCGAGCATCACATATCGGGTAACAAAATTTTGAATTGTCAGATCCCTTTGTTCCACGCACCGCTTGCCGTTCTTCAACTCGTTCTTCTAGCTCACGAACACGATTTTGTAATTCTAAGTTTTGATCATAAATTTCTTCTAACCAATTCTCCTCGTGTTCTCTTCTTCCTCTTCTTCCTCTTCTTCCTCACTTTCACCTGCTACCTCTCGCAACTAGCAAAAGGTGCAACAATTAGTTCTTCATTCACTACGTGGATATCTCTAATTTGTTCCTCGTCGATAATCGCATTAACTCGATTAGTGATTAAAGGTGTCACAATGGTCACATTCACTCCATTGTGAATATTTTCACCGCCATTTCCAAACACCGCCGCCACAACACAAGGGTTAATTAATATATCAAATATTATCCATATACTCGACCGACCAATTAAATACCAAATAAACTTAGGTAGGTCATACTAGCGAAGGAATTTCCGTCTCTCCCTCCTAGTTCTTATCTCACATCTTAGCCAGGATCATATCCCTAAGCTCGATACCAACCGTGGACGCCCCAAAATTAGGTATACGCCACCCATCTTGGGTCGCCACTTACATGGTACATAAATTCAAATACAACTTACTAATATAATCGCTGTGTAATAATACAACAAAAATCGTGAGTTTGAATACAAATATTATCTACTAGATATTATACAAACTCAAAAGGAGTCCTCATTACAACTATTATCACACTATTTCACGGAATAGTGAGGACTACTAATGCTATCCTCTCGGACCATTACTTCGTTCCCGACTCGTCCAACCTATGTTCTCATTTCAAGAAGAGAACGGTGAAAGAAAAGGTGAGCTCAACTAGCCCAAGAAGAAATATTATGACTAAGATAATGCGTAATAAATTATCATTAGCCTTCAACAAGTTGTTAAACCGATAAAATACAATAGATAAACCGCTTTAATCTGCAAATGAATAAGCAATCCATTAAAAGAGTCAAGTAGAGAATAAAGTCTACTATCTTTTAGGTTTTAAAAGGTTTTCATCAATTTTTATCACCGAGACTCAACTTAATAATAAACCACCACATCTAATCATCCCCTGTACTACTGGCCAAGGATTTTCATCAAATTATCAATGGTCACGACTATACCGAATCACCCTCGGTCATAATCATACCAAAAACTATCCATCATCGCATTACAGGTGCCATCGAGGACTTTTGTCACATCATTTATATCAAGTCATGATTATACCGAATGATCCTCGGTCATAATCATACTAAGTTCATCTATGCACGTAAGTCAAAGATAACATAATATAACATGAGGATGATGACAATGACATAATAATTCAATAAAACAAGTTCAAGAATTATTTAATCCATGAATTATTAACGCCCAAATTGTCAACACGATCATCGCTTTCAGAGAGTAAAATTCAAGAATGATCGTAAGAATATTTCCGTGAAAAGATATCTGGATGAAACGCAAATATCAAGGATATTCTACTAATTTCATGGAGTATATAAGTCAAAGTTTTAACCAACCGGGTATAATAAAGAATGGAATAACAAAAGAAATCACCACGCATGCAGATTTGATAGACAAAGTTATTCCAATGTAATAATAATAACGGAACAAAGTCGTGAAATTCACAACCGATGGATGTTCCAATGTAATAATAAAGATGGAAATCCCGTAGATCCGGTGTAAAAACATAAAGAGACAGGATATTCCAATGAATGATAAAAAAGCGGAACCAGTCAGGTGTAAAACACATGCATGTGATGTTCCAATGTAATAATAGAAGAATGTCACCAAGTATAGGGTAGCCAAGCAGATATCAAAGTTATTCCAATGTAATAATAAGCAATGGAATAACATAAGGATTTCACCAAGTATAGGTACGCTGGCAGATATCAAAGTTATGTATAGGGTATGCCACTTTTACAAAGTTATTCCAATGTAATAATAGTGAATGGAATAATGTAAGTTCTCTTCAAGAAGAAAAGAATAACACCCTTCACCGTAAAAGAACCTAATATAGAAGTAGTGAAGTGTTAGAATACTCTTCTTCTTTCTATAATTTTCTCTCTATAGCTTCTTTCTATAATTTTCTCTCTAGAGTTTCAATGAATTCGTAAGAAAATAATGAAGGAATGAGCTTCTATTTATAGGAAAATGGAATGCATAAGAATTAATCCATGAGCGGTCCAGATTGATTTACTTTTAATCGACGGTCCATATTTAAAGAAAAATCTTTTAAATAAAATATAATATATTCTATTTATATAAAAACATTTTACTATGCAAACACTATGCAATACTATGCAAAACACTATGCAAAAACACTATGCAACACTATGCATAATAAAATATAATATATTCTATTTATGAATAACTTTAATAAAGTATTCTATTTTATATAAAAGATGTTTCGCTTTTTTATTACGTTAATAATACTAATAAAACAAAACGTCATTATCGCTATAATAATTCATATTATTAATCGACAATAATGGAATCAAACCGAGTGACTTCTCACATAAGCATCAATAATCAATACCAGTATGTTATTATGCAAACCACACGACATCGTATTTCTTTTACTACCGAAGAGTAGTTCAACAAGAACTACCAGTAAAACTTCCGCCGTTATTTTAATAAAATATTTTTGTCGTTTTTCAATCCGTAATAATAATTACATTATAGGGTCCACCAATGATTGAGTAGTTATGCATTTAATATTCCTCGCTAAACCAAATATTCTCCCACCAATCGAATATAATATAACCACTGCATACTTTGCAAAATTTATAAATACTACCCACAACTATAATATTATCTTAAATTCACACCATAATATTAAAAAATTATTTTGACAAAATTTAAATCTTTATTGATAAAATCTGGGGTCTCACAAACACTATCTTTGGGCGCCTCCGTCTCAAATACAAAGAATCCGAAGAGGATGCCGAAGAGGACGCCATTCTGAAGTCTGCGTTGGCAAAAGGAAGAAGCAATCTTGACATTGCTCTCTTCAACAATGAATGTCTCCGGAAGGATATCGACAAGGTCAAAGAAGAACTGAAAACGATCAAGGCCACTCATCGGGTCATCACTGATATAAATGTCGATCTGCTTCAGAAGAATGAAATTTTAACAAAGAAGAATGAAGAGCTAGCCCAATCGAACTCAAGTTTTTCAAAGAAAAATATCGATACCTAAGCTAAAGAATCCAAGCATATGGCACATCGTCAGAAGCTTGAAGAAGAACTCAAAGAACTTCGGACCCTTAGGGATTTGGGTTCGCCATTGACCGAAGATCTTTGTAAGGAAATCCAGGCAGCATACAGAAAATCCGCCGAGCTGAACAATGAGATCGTCCATATGTATGCCAAAGGATATGAAATATATCGAAGTAAAGGCAAGAAAAAGTTTGTCGCGGCCAAGGTAGATCCATCTCTTCTAGACTCTTTAGACGGCGATGATGACAATGAATAAGCCTGAAGATGACCTCCTCTTATCTTTAGCTGTAGAACTTTCTATAAAAATTCTAACTTTTTGTGAACAGTTAATATTAATGAAATATCAACTACATGACTTATTACTTCTGGGTGAACATTTCTTGTCAATAATTCATCATTCATCAACGTGAAAAATGTACAAGTGTCTCTTATCTTAAACTGTTAATCAATAATCAAGCAAATTATATAACAGTTAAGAACAATAATAATATAATCCGAACTCAACACTTGAACAAAATAAAGTAATGCATACTTATCGTTACCGAAGTGTGAAACAAAGCATGTATAAGGTGAATTCGGCTGATCCTCCTTGCACCATCGGGATCTTGTTTACCACTCGGGGTAAAACAAGTATATAAGGACATTTGTTTACCACGCAGGGTATAACAAAGATATAAGGACATTTTTCTACCACGCAGGGTATAACAAAGATATAAGGACCATGGAATTTGTTTACCACACGGGGTAAAACAAATTCATAAGGACACACCTGCCAATAAGGCTACCATCGAATGGTCAGCGAGTCCGACCGAACCTCCTTACTTCGGTGCATTTGTTTACCACTCGAGGTAAAACAAATTTAAAAGGACTATGGAATTTGTCTACCACGCAGGGTATAACAATTTCATGAAGACACTCCTACCAAAAAGGCTACCATCGAATGGTCAGCGAGTCCACCCGAACCTCCTTACACCGATGAAGTTTGCCTACCACGAAGGGCCTGACAAATTCATAAGGACCACCTACCAATAAGGTTACCATCGAATGGTCAGCGAGTCCACCCGAACCTCCTAACTCTGGTGAATTGTTGTGTGCTGAATCTGAACCTGACAGCCTGCTGCACTGAATGTCCGAAGTAGAATATCCGTCTGCACACAGCGTCCACGAACTTTGCTTCTGCCGATTTGGACATCAACCGCCTTAAAGCTTCTTCGGAATGGTCCGGTCCTTTCCATCCTAACCTGCAACTTTAGACAGATTTCTCCGAAAACAAGTACCCACAGAGCTGTGTGCCCTCAGTGGACTCTCGGGAGTGTGATTTCTGGATCTACTTCGGTGTAACTTTTTGTCACTGTGGTGAGAATACTCAAGGCAGAATGCCTTATTTATATTCTGAGGTGCATACTCTCTGGATCAACTTCTTCGTCTGCTTCGACCATAATCATGAGAACCGATAGGGTAGAGTGCCTTCCTCGGCCTCTCAAGAGTATGGCTTTCGATCCGCTTCGATCTTTGAGCCCTTCCACCGCCACTGAGAACACTCAAGACGGAATGCCTTCTCCATACTCTCTGGTAAACATCCTCTTGAACTGCTTGTGCCATAACCCTGAGAACCGCTAAGATGAGGTACCCTATCCGGATCCTTAGAAATATAGCTTCTGGGTCTTCTTTGATCCCGAGGACTGCATCGAGACATGTTTTCAAAGTGTATAGACTGCTTTCCAACTCATGGTTGTCCATCTTTAGGCTTACTACGTCTTTCAGACTGGACATAATTGGACGCCTCGTCCTTCAGCTCTGCCATCCAAAGCATCTGCTCAGCTATATCCTCGCTCTGCTTCAAGAAAACCTCCACAACTTTATTTGCTTCGTTTGCCATCTTCGCCACTTGGCACTTTTGTCGTTCCGACCACCACTTGGTCTGTCGAAGTTCTAGTGGTGCCTTCTACTCGCCTTGACCATGATCACGCCTCCTCACAAGCAAAGAAAGACCAACCATCTTCGGGCTTCACCATGGGCTCTCGAACGAAAACCCCCTTAATCAAATTTGGAAACCGCCCTTCTAAGATAGATCCCCCTCCGGCAGGTGCAGCTTCTTCTCCTCACCATCTTCCGACGCGTAGAACAACCGAAAAGATTGTGATTGAAAACTCAAGGACACTAGAACACGCCCTCCTTCTAGCGCTACCAATGTTAACGCCAAGATCTTTCGCCACGCCCCAATCACGTAAGACGTCCCGATCCCCGCAGACAAGACACACGATCAACACAAAAAGCTCGACCGGCCAATTGTCGGGGGATAACTTCAAAGCGTGAGAGTCAATCTGCGATCACAAGGTTAACAATGGAGGATAAAATATCTAGTGTATGAGAAAGATAAAATTATCAGTTACCTTTACTTGGATGACTTTCTTGCTATGTTATACTTTCTTTGGTTCATCGTGTCACCCACCCGTCGGACCACAGTTCACGGTGGCGATCTCAAATTAACCGGGCGATCGCCACCTTTTTTCAGACTGCTTTACACCGCTTGGTGACCGAATCTCATCCACATTAATGCCTTGCAGTATATATCGGTCGGCAATTTATCTTATTCATCATTACTGGGTCGAGGATGGAGATATTTAAAACATCTCACGAGTCATTTAATCGACCCAACCCAACAAAGAGGACCCAACTGATTGGGCCCAACTAAAATGACCCGGTAAATTAACCAAGTAACTTGACCCAAGCCCTTTGACCCAATATCTAAAATATCATGGCCCAACAATAGGGATGACAGGAAATTTAAATAAATTTTGCTATATAGCTAGTACCATCACCTGTACGTACATGTATTTGAATTTATTAACTATTGGAAGTTATTAATTTGTTGTCCCTCTTGTTATTCTTTCGATGACATATTTGGGGCTTGAATTTGTACACAAACCTGATCAAGCTAGCTAGCTAGCTAGCTCCGTCTGCAAATCAGTATATATGCATATGTATGTTCTCTATTATATATGTTTTTCTTCTAACTCGATCTTCAGGTGTTAAAGATATCATCAAGGCCGGGTATATATGTATATGTATATGTATATGTATATATGTAGAGGTGGCATGGGTAGTGTAGTTTGGTCCTAGCTCATCTTCTCTTAAATGATTATAAGATCAATACTAAAGAGGGATTGAGATAAACCTACTTGTCACTAAAAACACTGGAGCTACAATTAGGGGTGATGGATAATAATAATAGGATGATTGTGGGAGAAAAATTAGGAATATTTGTTTGTTTGGTAGAATGTGTCTTGTGGTTTCACTCGCCTACAATTTGCAAATTTGATATCACCTTATCATATTAGAAAATGTACCTTGTATGAATCCCACTACTATGACTGCAATTCATGAATATCCACTCAACTTCTATATTTTTCTAGTTTAAAAGGAAATAAATTTATATTAAATTTTAATTTCTAATTGATTCTTTATTTTCGAAACGAACAAGTATTTAACAAGTTAATGATCTCTATTAATTTATCTATTTTTCAAATTCAACTTTGTTCTATGGTGATTATTCACTTACAAATTTTATAAAAAGCTCAATATCTTTGACTCGCCCACGAAATATATATATACACACACACACATCTTAAAATTAGTAAATATAATATTACCAACTATCAAGTATTGAGCTTAAATGATAGTAAATGGATGGTGTTTGAGGAGATAGAATTGTAAGCCATGAAAAACATTGTATGGCAAGTGCAACAGGGTAAATAAGAATCCAAGTCGCATGCTCTCAAGATCTCTACACGTTAACACACAAATTAAGCACATTAACCCACTTCAGTGGATTCTTGCAGCTATTGATGAATCAAGAGTGGGTTCAATCTTCTTTTTTCATTATTTCTAGCTGTAAGAAATTTTACCATGAAATCCTGCATGCACAGAGTTGGATGAGGTGAATAATGTTATGTCATATGATGAAACCCAAAAATAACAAGCACTCAAATAGTTTCTAATGCAGACATGATATAAAGTCTGTCTTTGCCATTGTACAGCACATAAAATCCAGGATAATAATGATACATACATGTTTGCAAACACATCCCAAATTTAACATTAGTCTGGTGATTCTAGCACCACCAAACACAACAACTTGCTACACAATCAAAGGAGAAAACAAGTCGGGTGCCTCTCTACTGTTTGTTCTGCAGCAGGTGGAACCTAATGTTTGATACGGGATAGTCCAACTTATGTACCCTAGTTAAAATTTAATCCCATATACTCTAAAAACCATGCATGGATTTGAACTCCTAATTCCGAGGTCTCTAGGTTCATATCCCAATCCTAGACCAACAGCAAAACTGTTTCATTTTCTTACGCCTCTGTAAAATTCACGAGGAGCATACATAAATTTCGTACTAGCTTCCTTCTCCGTGAAAGATCTGTGGACAGTTGTTGATTCACAGCCTACATTGTCCCTCCTGCAGAAAAAGCAACTAATTATAAAATCTGATATCCTGCATTTGATTTGTGAACCGCATATAAAAAGCCAACGGCTGATATGAAGGAGATTCTAACCAAATGAAACAGACCTCACATATTCTCTGCACTCTCTTGCAAAATGACCTTTTACTTTACACTTCTTGCAGAAACTATTAGCTCGTCTACCATTGGTGTCTCTAAGCAGTTTTGTGCATCCCTTCACAGGCACAATACCCACAAGAATAGTGACAGTGCTCAATTAACAATAAATAAGCAACATAACTAGTGTAGTTAACATATAGATAATCACTTACAGAACCCAAATGCCCATTCTGACCGCACTTGTAACAAGTCACTATTTTTGGACCCTCGTGCACAAAGTCAACACAGCAGAGATGGCCAAACTCCTTGCAAACAGAACATTGTATTTTCTGTCAACATGAAAGACAATATGTCACACAAAGAGGATCTCCATACCATCTTCAGATGAACACTGCCTGTTCAGGAAAAATACGGTTCATAACATAATCGAATATCCAGAAACTACAACCTTGAGATCATCAAGAGAATATTCGTTATAACATGAAAACATATCATGTCCTAAATCACCACATTTTAAACAAATATCATAACTTTCATTGCTGGATGGGTTTTTCTCAAGACAATCTCTGGCAAAGTGGCCTCTTCTATTGCATTTAAAGCAATAACGACCCTGCATAAATTTCAAAA
This sequence comes from Panax quinquefolius, assembly GCA_020205615.1. NCBI lineage: Eukaryota > Viridiplantae > Streptophyta > Magnoliopsida > Apiales > Araliaceae > Panax > Panax quinquefolius. The sequence continues at coordinate 33,439,710 of CM035161.1, read as the reverse complement.
GGGAAGGACATTTAGAATAAATTGATCATACAAAAGATTAACCACATGTTATAAAACTACATCAACAAAATTTATCCTCTCAAAGCTATATCCGTCTAATGATCAAATTTCTCCAGACTCGCATGAAACCACTTTGATTCCTTGCTTTATTGGTTACAATATTTTTTATTCTTCTTCTTTTTCTCCTTTGAATCTAAAACTGAATATCCTCAAGACCTTCAATAAGAGAAATAGCTAGTCCAATCAACTAACATATATTGTCACATTCCGAGTCTCCTATTATTTCGCTGCACTACTGCTACTTAATGAAAATTGAAACCAAAGATTGAGCCACCAGATGTGAACCTCCATTATGATTCAGTGGTTTTAAATAATTAACTCCAAAATATTCACAACAAAATGTTCACCCTAGGAGAGTAAAAATATGAAGAACTGTCCCTCATGTTTACCGCTTCAGCTATGTGCTTCATGAGGAACTTTTACAATGTCCTCCATCATCTCTCCAAATTTGCAAACAGGATATTTTTGAGGAAATTGGGGAAATCAGCCCATGTGACAGATGTGACCAAAGTTAATGATATTTTTTCCCGCAAACAGAAGATTTTTCTCTTCTAATTGGAGGGAAACATGTGACAGCTGACAAAAACCCTTAAATTGGGTCAAATTTTCGTCATGTGGGTTGATTTCCCCCAATTTAATGGGGAGAGATAACGGCGGAGGACATAGCCAAAAAAACAAAACATCTTGGAGCACATTGCAGAACTGGTGAACACGAGGGAAAAATTTGCAAATTGCTCTAATGTCAATGAGTTGTGACTCGTATGATATGCTTAGCTTCCATTACCGTTGAATTTTTTTGGAGAATTCACAATCAAATTAGAACTTGGTACAAAAGAATTCATAAAAAATCTTATGGGCCCAAGTACAAATTAGGGTTCACATGTGACCTAAATAATTGAATGAAAGACATAAAAATCATAAATAAATGAACGAGACAAGCAATAAATGAACAAAAGGAGGAACACCTTGGGTTTTGCCCCCTAGGATTCGGCCACCCTAGGTGGTCCCACTTCAAGACAAAATCTAACAACAATTTCCCCGGTTGAACTTGATTTGAACTACCGGAACCAAACAAACAAGGACAAAATAAGGAAAACGAGCGGAGAAGGAACAAGAAGTTTAGGTGCCCCCCGCAGGCACCCTAGGGTTCAGCCACCCCAGGGGTTGGCCTCCTAGGGGACACACCGTTTCATATTCCCGAGAATCGTGTTGGACAAGCTTTGAACGGTGCAATAACAGAATAACGAACCCGAATCATAAAAACAAGCAAGGAAACTTGTGAGGGTCTAGAAATGATTTTCATTGAATCCTCCGTGACAAGAGAAGTTTCTCACAGGATAAAAATCAGGAGAAAATGCTGAAAATTGATCAAGAAAAGCCAAGTTGAACGAAGAGGACAGGAGGGGACACGAGCCTAGGGTTTGACCCCTAGGGTCCGGTCCTTCCCCATAGGGTTCGACCCCTAGGGCATGGCCCACCCTATTCTGTGCCAAGCTCCTTGAGGTTTTTGACGACGACATTGAATGACATGATGTTCAGATAAAGAAAGAAGAGCGAAAAGGCATGGATTGAACAAAAACCTTAGAATACGAGACCTGAGAGAGCCCTCCATGAGTCCCGCGAGGCAGAAGGCTTATGGAGGCAACTCATTTTGGGAATTGATTGAAGGATTGGATTTGCGGCTAGAAGGACGGAACGAATTGGGCATTACTCGGGTAACTAAGGTATTTCTGCAATTTCCTCTGAGGTCACATCACATGCCAAACACAAGATCCAGACATGTGCCAGACACATGATTACTTTTTAGGAAACTCTATAAATGCTCCTTTCATTCCTGAAGAAGGGACTTTTGATTCTCTTTAGACCCGAGACACCTGACAAGGCTTTTCAACCTGAGAGTTCTGAATTGTCTACCTGTTCTTCTCTCCTCTTCAACTCTTCAATCAATTCCCTCCTCAGCCAACACGAAACCCTAAAATTAACGAGGTATGATTTCCTTAGCAACTCTGCTGGAAGGTGTAAGATTCGTGAAGGGTATGCCCACAACTCTAAGTGGAAGAACAACATATCTGGAGTTGGATATACCTATTACAGAAGATAACTCATAAGGTAATTCAACTTCCTCATGTTCATTAACGACATACCAACGCCGGACAAACAAGTGTGGGGCATACAAAGAGAAAAATTGAATGGAGAGTGGAGACCAGCTAACGATGAACATTATGCAGATGAAGATGCGTTGAAGACATTGAAGGATGCGCGCGAGGGACAAGGAATGATGAGGTCCATGATGTTCGAGATGCAGAAGAAATAAGAGAAAATGAGAAGCTTTCATCAACAATTTATACAAGTTCTGACTTTTCAATCTAAAGACATTCAAAGTGTGCCTCAGACAATAACAGAAGGCCAACGAAAATTTCATCGGTGAAGGCCACTGGAGCTAAAGAGGTCTCACCAACAAAAGCTATCAAAAACAAGAGTGGAAAAAAATCACAGATTGAAACGACGAGAGTCAAAAATCCACCGATTAAAGTAACCAATCAAAAAATTTAAGAAAGTATTTCAAAAGTTTTCTTTACTTTCGTTTTCTCAAAGTAAAGAAAACTGGAGGCACGATGGACTCCATAATTCCTACTTCTCACATCAAGGAAGTACATTATACAATTCCTTTTTAATTTCTTGAGAATTTTATTTATGTGCAAAATTAATATATAATTCCAACTTCTCAAATCAAGGGAAGTACATTATACGATTCCTTTTAAATTTCTTGATAATTTTATTTATATGCAAAATTAATGTATTTACATTAAAAAATTATAATTCATGATCGAGATATGAAGGAGGCTATCTTTAAGTGTACATTCCCAAACAACTAAGTGATGTGAAAAATCTGAGAAGGAATGTTAAATTTGAAAAGAAGACGATTGTCCAGAAAGAATGGAAATTCTATCAAGACATTTGTCTCATTCGAGCATTGGCATCAAAAGAATGACTCTCTTTCTCACTTGTTTGAACCATAAACTAGATCATCCAAGAGTTGTGTTGCGCAACGAATGAGAGGCAACTCTCACTTTCTCCTTACCTATTTTTGTTTGTACATATGTACACATGTTAATATATAAATGCTCATATAATTAACAAATTTAGTTCTATTACAGGTTACCAAACAATATTTATGGAGAAATATTTTCGACAGCGCATCCTCCAGAGTTGGTAAACGAGTTTAATGAACCCTTTTAAAATGGTCTAATTCAGACATAGGGGTTAACAAACTCAATATTGAAAGTGACCAAGAAGCAAATCCACAACAGCGCCTAAAGGATGTTTGAGCTCAAAAAAACCCTAAGGGTTTAACTCTTCAAACTTATTGCGATGGAGAACCTTTCTTGACGCAAGATTAACTACCGAACAAAACAAGGACAAGAACGGAAGAAATAAGCAAAAAAAGAACTCAAGGGTGCCTCTCCAAGGGTTCGGCCCCTAAGAGACACTCCTTTACGAGCTCCGAAGTGATTTCCTGATCGAACTTTAGTTATCGTGACGATCAAGATGATTAAAACTAAGGCGAGAAATACACGGAGACTTGGCAATAATCTCCCTCATGTCCTTCATGACATAGAAAGCTACTTAAAGGGACCAAAGATCGTGACATCATGGCAAAGGCATGTGTGACATCGATCCAAAAGGACATGAGAAACATGTCTTAGATATATAATGCGGCTTGAAAATTTAAATGTCAAAGAGTACACCCTGGAACTTGATCACTAGAAAGTGGAAATACAAAGACGAATTCACTCATCAATAAAATGGAGTTAAGCCAAACAAGTCTGACTTTGTTTGTCCCTGCTTACTTCCTCCACGACTATTTTACTATGCCAATGCAGACAATAGTACATTTACTGCAGGCTTTGTTGATGCTATGCTAAAGCCGCAGGAGGGCAAGAAGGATGAAGGCTCAAACTAAATTTCAAGAAACATAATCAAGAGCAACAATAACCTATTCAAGACAACATGCTTTAGTAGTAGCATACAATAAGCAAACATCAAGAATCAATAGTTGATGCTCATATTGAAACCATGAGAAGTTTTGTTACGTAAACTTCATCAACGCAAGATGATGGACAAGGACAACCCAAATATTGGTTGTACCATCTAAAGATCTCTAAATTGTAGAGATGAGAATATCAAAATTCACCCAAGATGGTGGTCCACCAAAAATGATGGTTTAAATCCTCAAGAGTATCCCTTGCCAAGAAATTGGATGACCATGAAACAAGGCATAAGAATTGATGAATCAAAAATCCACCCAAGATGGTGGTCCACCAAAATGGTGGTTTAAGTCCTCAGGAGAATCTCTTGCCAAGAAATTAGATGACCAAGGGAAGAGACACTTCCACCCAAGATGGTGGTCCACCGAAAATGGTGGTTGAAATCCTCAGCAATATCCATTGCCAAGAAATTGGATGACCAAAAGGGGAGGCACAAGAATTGATAAATTAAAAATCCACCCAAAATGGTGGTCCACTGGTCAAGTCCTCGTAGAGTACACTCGCCAAAAGTTGGACGACCCAAGTAGTGAGGCACCCAATTTCAAGTCCTCGTAGATTACACTTGTCAAGAAATTGGATGACCAAGTAACGGGTCACTCAACTTAAGCACTTATGAAATCCTATATGCCAAAATTGGTACGACTAAGGGATAAGGTACAAGTGTTAGGCGTTACCACTAAAAGCAAAATGGAGGCACTTGATCATAAGTCCTCAACTAAGTGTTATATTTTATCATCAAACGTGAATGAGGCACCCGATTCTAAGTCTTCGAACCCGATAAGTTACACTTTATCTCTAAAAGTGACGAACGTTATGTTTTTTCGTTAAAATAATTATCCTTTATTGATTAAGATCAAGTCTTTTTTCTTTTGATTCGAGAAAATTGAACGTTATGCTTTTTCGTTAATAGCAAGATGATTGTCAAAAAAATTCGAACTTTTACTTATACTTTGACAAAAAAATTCAAAAGTATGAATTCAAATGCAAGTTCATTGGAGATCGAAAAGTATTTCTTGATTAAAGAATTTATTCATGGTTTCTTTACTTTATTGTCTTGAAGTTATAATTTGAATGATTTATGGCTCAAATATTCAATATTTTGTTATAAATGAAAATTTCAAGTTAAATACAATTTATAATGATGCATAATTGACAAAAAATAAAGAAACTTTATTCTGATAACTGAAATATTACATGAAAATGAGTTTCTGGAATAAGAAATGAAAGACTACAAAAGGTCATGATCTAAAAGCCATGACATATCAAACTGAAGAGGAGGCATAGCTAAAGCCTCCAAGTTGATAATGGCGGTATCTCGAACCTTCGTATTTGATGTTATCCTTCCCTCAAGGTTTTGAGCAGCAGACTCAAATTCCCTAAACTTAATCTTCAATATAGTCAAAACTCTCCCGAAAGTAAGTCATTCTCATGATGACGTAAAGTGACCTCCGAACGTAGTGCAACAACACAATAACTAGAAGTAAGGAGATCCAGCCTAACACGAAAAAGAGACATGTCAAAGCCAACAAAGAAAAAGTCATCAACCTTACAACTTAACCTATCCAAGTTCTTTGCTAGCAAAGAACAAGGAGAAAGACTGTTCATCTCAAGAACAAAGCTCGTGAGTCGATCTAGTTGATCATTGATCAAGAATATGTGGGAACCGAACTACGAGACACTCGAGACTTTCCTGGCTGGAGGAAAAGGCACTTCCACCCAAGATGGTGGTCCACCAAAAATGGTGGTTGAAATCCTCAGCAATATCTCTTGCCAAGAAATTGGATGACCAAAGGAGGAGGCACAAGAATTGATAAATTAAAAATCCATCCAAAATGGTGGTCCACTGGTCAAGTCCTCGTAGAGTACACTCGCCAAAAGTTGGACGACCCAAGTAGTGAGGCACCCAATTTCAAGTCCTCATAGATTACACTTGTCAAGAAATTGGATGACCAAGTGACGGGTCAACTTAAGCACTTATGAAATCCTATATGCCAAAATTGGTACGACTAAGGGATAAGGTACAAGTGTTAGGCGTTATCACTAAAAGCAAAATGGAGGCACTTGATCATAAGTCCTCAACTGAGTGTTATATTTTATCATCAAACGTGAATGAAGCACCCGATTCTAAGTCTTCGAACCCGATAAGTTACACTTTATCTCTAAAAGTGACGAACGTTATGCTTTTTCGTTAAAATAATTATCCTTTATTCAGATTAAGATCAAGTCTTTTTCTTTTGATTAAGAAAATTGAAACGTTATGCTTTTTCGTTAATAGCAAGATGATTGTCAAAAAAAATCGAACTTTTACTTATACTTTGACAAAAAAAATTCAAAAGTATGAATTCAAATGCAAGTTCATTGGAGATCGAAAAGTATTTCTTGATTAAAGAATTTATTCATGGTTTCTTTACTTTATTGTCTTGGAGTTATAATTTGAATGATTTATGGCTCAAATATTCAATATTTTGTTATAAATGAAAATTTCAAGTTATATACAATTTATAATGATGCATAATTGACAAAAAATAAAGAAACTTTATTATGATAACTGAAATATAACATGAAAATGAGTTTCTGGAATAGGAAATGAAAGACTACAAAAGGTCATGATCTAAAGGCCGTGACATATCAAACTGAAGAGGAGGCATAGCTAAAGCCTCCAAGTTGACAATGGCGGTATCTCGAACCTTCGTATTTGATGTTATCCTTCCCTCAAGGTTTTGAGCAGCAAACTCAAATTCCCAAAACTTAATCTTCAATATAGTCAAAACTCTCCCGAAAGTAAGTCATTCTCATGATGACGTGAAGTGACCTCCGAACGTAGTGCAACAACACAATAACTAGAAGTAAGGAGATCCAGCCTAGCACGAAAAAGAGACGTGTCAAAGCCAACAAAGAAAAAGTCATCAACCTTACAACTTAACCTATCCAAGTTCTTTGCTAGCAAAGAACAAGGAGAAAGACTGTGCATCTCAAGAACAAAGCTCGTGAGTCGATCTAGTTGATCATTGATCAAGAATATGTAGGAACCGAACTACGAGACACTCGAGACTTTCTGGCTGGAGGAAAAAACTGGAAACCCCTCCAAGGAACAAGCTCTCGGGTTGGATTAAAGGAAGCACTAGTAGGAGCCACTTTGGAAGCAACATGACACTCATCGGGAAAGAAGTTGCACGAATCATGGGTATTGAGACTGCATGTGGCTCCATAAGACCCTGGTTGTTGGATGGATAGCCAAGGTCACTAAAAGGCGAGGTGGCAAAATCGGAATGAAGAGAGTCAAATAAGGTGAGTCCCTCAAGGGGCAAAGGCAGATCATTCATCTTATCAGCCTCAAAAGAGAAATGAAAAGGCATAATAAATTGCTAAGAAAAGAAAGGAAAACTTAAAAGGCAAGTGTATGTCAACTAAGGAGAATATTTGCAACGTACCCGATCGAGAATATGTCCTGTGACTCCACAGAAAGTAGAATATCGGTTGCAAAATCCTTCTTGTCCAATGAAGAGCAACAGGTTCTGAAAGATTCTCCCTTGAGAGAAGAGAATTCGTTGCCATAATATCATCAGCATGGGTATCACCGGTACCCTCGAGTCTGTCATGAGAAAATGTTGTATGTGGGCGTGAAAATGGAGTTGTATTACCCACCCACAGCAAGACCCGAGCCCACATCAGACAAGGACTCGCCAACGTTAAGCCTGACACAGTCATCATATGGAGAGGAAGGCTCGACAACAATCATGATAGGTCGTGGAGGCTCACCAGTAGGGGAGCCCACCACCTCATTCGAAGTACCCATAAGAAATCAATGGGAACATCATCATCTCCTTCATCATCATCGGCAATCTGAAAAGACAAGACAATAATGACATGAGAAAACATGATGGCGATCATAGCAATATTGAAATAGATAAGTAACAATAAGATAAAGCTTACCAAAAGTTTTTTGTGTCTTTTAATCGGATCCTCGACAAGCCGAGTATGCTAGAACCAACATCATCATGTGGGCGTTTTGACAAAGGCTTTAAGATAAGAGTGGTCCCATTTGTCTTCCGCTGATGACATTATGGTCAACCAAGCCCACATTAGGACCTGCAGGGGGAACCGCCTCGAAAATAAGAATAGTTGGTATCTTTGCTCTACAACGAGTAACTCTCATCTCCCAGGCAGCAGAGGATCCCAAGGGAGGAGCTCGAGGAGGTAACCGAGACAAAGTCCGTGGGGAAGACGCCTAGAAGTGGTAAAAGCATGAACCGAAGAAGCATCGAGAGGATTCCGATAAAGATTTTTTGTTAAAAGAAGGGGAAACTTGGGCATTGAGGCCTCACGCTCAAAAAACCTACTACTGGTTGGCCAACTCTCTGAACGGGCATTTAGCTTAAGACATTGCCGCTTGGTCCACCGGAGATGTTTAGGAGGAGAAACTGACAACAAGCAAAGTATAGTATCATCTTGCCACATTTTGAGATGAACAAGCCAAAAGTTGCGCTCGAGATTATCAAGCCAAAAGTTGCACTAACTAGCGGCATAGCGTCCCTCCCAAGAAGCAACGGGAACACCAAAGAGGAGAGGGTCATAATGAGTTGTCGATAGTCTCAGAAGCTTCTATACAAACGAGCTCAATACAAGGACAAAGTTATCAACTGCCCTCTCATAATCCCCACGACAAGAATGGTCGAAAAGGTCGGTGTTGATCAAAGTCGAACTGTCTCATGACTCTCTAAGGTGAGCAAAGGACGGTGTCGAACTCATCATCCTCAACAAAGTAGGGAATCTCAGCAACTCGGAGAAACAGGAACCAAGAAAGTGATAACCCTGCAAACCGTCGACGCGGGAAGGAGAGAGATTCTTTCCTAATAGAAATGAGGAAGACCGCCCTCTGGAACTAAAGTGTAAGGACATGCAACGAATGATGAAAAATCGTCAATATAGAACCGCAAGTCCAAAGAAGCAATATGATCGAAGCGGGAGGTACGAGGAACAATATTTGGCGATGTGAAAGGCGGTACAAGTTTCTTCTTCTTCTTGGAGAAGTGCAAGGAGGTAGAATGGTCTCAAAAGCGCTCGAAAAGGAGCCCGGGATGAAGCAATTCACGTCATACCTAAACAAATGGGGAAATATTGATAAGTGGATGAGAAATGCAGTATGAAAAGATAATTATTACGAGAATGAATAAAGTTAGAAAATATACCTTCCAACGGATTCCTTCATAGGAAGGACAGCTTCATCCAACAGTGATATAAAGTCCCCAAAAAGAGAGAAACAAGGGGAACCTGCAATCCCCGAGCTAATAGAGCGGCCAAGCTGAACATGCGAGTCGAGGGACCATCTACTGGTGAGCCAAGGAAGATAAAGAGAGATAACCACATGGTCAAATAGGCGACTAGTGGAAAAGAGCATTGTTCTCCATGAAAAGCGAGAATTGACTCGCTGTGAATAGAACTATCCCAATGACCTGGCTTGTAATTTCGGAAGAAGTAACGCACCCAAGATAGCAATGAAGTCTTATGTCGATTGGGAGTCTCGAAGTTAGGAAGGAGTTTATCACCTTAAAATTGTGAGGTGTAATTAGAGGCTTGCTTAAAAGCCTCTCTGTCAGATATGCAACACACTCGGCATCCCTAGAAGACAAGTTGGATGGACCGCATGAAATTGAAGAGGCAGCAAGAAGGCTACAAGATACGAGCAAGAAGGCTACAAGATACGAGCAAGAATAAATATATAAATTCAAAGGAAAAATGAAATTCATAAAGGATGGAATGAAAAGGAAACGTAATGATAGATGACATAGACGTCCTCTAGAGTAGGGGTGAATTCCCCATAAACAGTAACAAAGGTGCAGGGGGCAGCGTGAAAGCAGCAAATTGAGGGCATCGTGGTCTTGCTGAATGCAAAGGTCCCGACACAGCTAAATGCAGAGTAGAGAACTAGCATCCTCGCATGTCCAGAATCTCCGAGGATCTCGTCAGTCCAATGTTGTCATTCTTCGAGGTGATTGTAAGAGTTGGAATAGAAGCGGACCGGGCTAAAGGGGTATTCTTGTTTCTCAATACACACGGGTAATGCTATCAGAACGGAAGAAACTATCTCGACTTTCGTAAGCCATAGTGTACAGAAATAGGCCTTCCTTGTCATACGGAAGGAAAAGTCGAACGATAGTAATTCTTTACCCGATCCCAGAAAACATCAAGAGGTTCATAAAAAGGAGTTTTTCCTCATTCCACGAGGAATGAGATTTCCTTTGCGGTTCTTGGGTCCGCAGAGCGCTCGTCAGAATTAGCCTACAACAATGGCTACTTGATATGAGAACTCTATGTAATAAGAAAAAAAGAAGAAAGCATTTGAAATTAAGTGTTTACCGTGATGAATCCTAACTCCAAGTAATGAGGTTGCCTTGAGAAGGATCTTCGTTTGACAATATCCGGCGAAAAAGAAGTCTGAAGCTTAAATAAGAAGAGTTAGCCCGGAAAAGAAGATTAAGGACACCTAAAAAGAAGAAAGAACAAATGAGCACAGGTAAAAAAAACTAGGGTTCGTCCACCTTAATGTTTGGCCCTCTAGGGTTCGGCCACCCTAGGGTTCGACCACCTAGGGTTGGCCCGCTTTGATACCTTGGCTCCTCTCGTAGTTTGTTGTTTGATCGTTGGAACAAAATGCCTCCTTGTGTTCTCAAAAGTATAGTGTTTTTTTGGAAATATTTGAGGAAAAACCAAGATATAATCAAGGTGATAAGGCTCAAAAAAGAAAGATTGAAGTTACTTCAAAGTAGGAAAAAAACAAGCAAGAAAGAACCCAAACATAAGAAGTCATCCAAATAAAACGGGAAGAAAATACTAGAAAAATAAAGGAAGAGGCCAAAAACCCCTAAGGTTCGGGCCCCTAAGGTTCAGTCATCTAGGGAGTTCTCCCCTCTTACTTTTTGGCTCCCTCTAGTTTGTTGATTGATTGCCCAGAATGGATACTCCTTCGTTGTGAAAAAGCATAGTCTTTCTTTGAGAATATTCGGAGAAAAATGCCAAAATTCAATTAACCTAAAAAGAAGTAGACGAAACAATCAAAAAGAATAAAAACATAAGAAACCATGTGGGTAAACAAGAGAAGGAAAAAGAGAACAAAAACAGGAGGTGTCATCAAAGCCCCTAGATTTTTGCCCCCCTATGGTTTGGCCCCTAGGGGGAGGTCTCTTCTTACCTATTGTTTGTCCCAAATTGTTCAACGTTCACTTGACTTTTTCACGTCTCTTCGTTGAAGAAAGAAAAGAAATTTGAGGAAGAGAAATTCCAAGAGAAAGCTAGAGGAATAAAAAGATATGAGTGCGTGGGGTGGATATATATAGTGCTCCAAGTATGCTTGCAAGAGTTATGGAAAGAAATATTTTTCCTAAAATTGGAAGGATTCGATTTCGTTTCCAAGATAAAATAAGATTTTATTTATTTGATAAAGATCTTATTTTACTTGTAATATATAATTTTCATATTTAATTTGATTCATCTTGATTTAGTTTTCAGAAAATTAAGAAAACAATGAGATTGAGCAAGATTTGATAAAAGATTGTACAAGATATCGTAGGGTTTAGCATCCTAGGGTTCAGCCTTAGGGGATCGGCCCTTAGGGGTTTGGCCCCCTAGGAATTCCCTCTCCTAAGGACTCGAGGCCTGCAAGATTGAATTTCGAAAGATTGTTCAAAAAATTAAAGCGGGATTCAAAGACTTAAAGTATTATGCACGGGCCAATACAAATTAAGATTCACATGTGATCTAAAAATTTGAATGAAAGACGCAAAAGTCGGAAATAAATAAAAAAACAGAAATAAATGAACGAGACAAGCAATAAATAAAGAAAAGGAGGAACGCCTAGGGTTTTGACCCCCTAGGGTTAGCCACCCTAGGGTTCGGCCACCCCTAGGTGGTCCAACCTAAACAAAATCCGACAACTTTTCCGATTGAACTTGATTTGAACTGTCGAAACGAAACAAGGACAAAACAGAGAAAACAAGCGGAGAAAAAACAAGAAGTTAAGGTGCCCCCCTAGGCACCCTAGAGCTCGGCCACCCTAGGGGTTGGCGGCCTCTTAGGGGCACACCGTTTCATATTCCCGAGAATCGTGTTGGACAAGCTTTGAACGGTGCAATAATAACCAAAAAACGAGCCCGAATCACAGAAACAAGCAAGGAAACTTGTGAAGGTCTAAAATGGTTTTCCTTGAATCCTCCATCACAAAGAAGCTTATCACAAGGCAAAGAATCATGAGAAAATGATGAAAATTAATTAAGAAAAGCCAAGTCGAACGAAGAGGACTAAAGTAGGCACAGACCTAGCCCTTCCCCTTAGGATTTGATCCCCAGAGCATAAACCTCTATTCCGTGTCAAGCTCCTCCGAGGTTTCCGACAACGAGATTGAATGACATGATGTTCAGATAAAGAAAAATGGCAGAAAGACATGGATTGAGCAACAAAAACCTTGGAATACGAGACTTAAGAGAGACCCCCATTAGTCCCGAGGTAGTGGGCTTATGGAAGCAACTCATTTTGGGAATTGATTGAGGGATTTGATTGGCGGCTAAAAGGACATGACGATTTGGGCATTACACGGGTAACTAAAGGCATTTCTAGAATTTCTCCCGAGGTCACATGTTAGGCACATGATCATTTTCTAGAAAACTCTAAAAATACTCCTTCCATTTTATGAAGGGACTTTTGATTTTCTCTAGACCCGAGACACACCAAATAATATTCTTTCAACATAAGAGTTTTGTCACGTGTTGTTAGAATAATTGTCTACCTATTCTTCTCCCTCTTTAACTCCTTCCATACTCTTCGTGGACTTCGCAACTCCTCAATCAACATGAAACCCGAACCCTAGCGAAGTACGATTTCTTTGCCCACACAAGTATGCTACAAGAAAATAACAAAAGAAAGAAACACATTCTTGGAGTCCAAATAGAAAGCTATGCAGACAGGACTTCAAAAATAAATTGGGTCCTAGGAACACTGAAAATCTGGGGATCAAGGTAAATAGGACTTAAAATTTAATATACCTGCTTGCAGCGCTTTGCACTGTGTTCTAAACCTCCACAAATATAGCAAGGTTTCTTCTTTCTCTCCATGGTACATTCTACTGCACTGTGATCATTTTTACCACAATTGTAGCACATTTGCCAACTTCTTGTTGGGAAATCAAAATATCTCGGACTTCGCTGTAGAATAGATAAGCAATTACTGAAGGTCAGATAAGCGCTTGATAATTTTGTAATTTTATTGTATATCCTGAAACTTACAAGAAGCTTTCGTAAAACAAAATTCTGCTTCCTCTCAACTGATTCTATTTTCAAAGGCATCATTGTTTCTGCATCTTTAGTTGAATCTACATGCTTCCCTACCTCCACCACAATATTCTAAAGCAAGAAAAATTGTTTCGAATTTTTTTTATAGTAGAATATATCATTGTACTATAATATCTGAAGGGAGATGGAAAACAATTAAGAAAAGATAATCATAAAAAGGGTAATTAACTTACAGTATAATCCCGTTCTTCAAAGATCTTTTGCTCCTCGCTCACAAGTGCCTCTGTTTGCTCAGTTTCAACAAGTCCTCTCAAGTTTCCCAGACCTGCATTTTCTTCATGTCCTTCCGATCCTTCCAAAAATGGCAACTCATTATCGATCACTATAGCAGATCTTACGCGGTTATCCACATTAATTTCTTCAGTAGTTTCCAAAGCTTTATGAGTTTTTCCCTGGTTGTTATCATCTCGACCATCAACCTAAAGAAATGCAAATATAAATATGCTTACTTTAGCAGCATGATCAACTATTTTCAAATATCAGGTCTAAACCCGTTATCGATCACTATAGCAGGTCTTACGCCATTGTCCACATTAATTTCTTCAGTAGTTTCCACAGCTTTATGAGTTTTTCCCTGGTGGTTATCATCTGAACCATCAACCTAAAGAAATGCAAAGATGAATATGCTTACTTTAGCCAGCATGATCAACTATTTTCAAATATCAGATCTAAATTATCCCCAAAATGCCAAAACATATCGAAAAAGATTCAAAGAAATCAGAACTTAGAAGAAAGGAATTATACCTCAAGGAAAGAAAATAGACAGATGAAGTTCTAAATTTATATCATTTTTACCATAGAATTTATTCTTAAAAAGGGTAAATAATCTAAACTTATACCTTGGAGTATATATCTGCTATAAGATAAGCTTTTTTCTTTATATATTATCTCCTCTTCTTCTTTATGCCAGTTATTTTATTAAGACTTATAACATCAGTTTAGCCATTAATAGTTAAATGGAGGGTGTGTAGTAAATTGAAATTGAGTCAGGATTCGACTTAGGTGGAGTTTGACTGCAATCTAATCAACGCAATTTAAAAGTTTCACTTCTCTCCCATAACTTTCATTGTGCAAGACTGGTCCTCTTGCATCAGCCAATATAGTACCAGAGTCCCCACAAAGTAGTATCTTGTAATTCTCAGTTGTTGCATGGGTAAATTGCAACTTGCCTAAAATACAGGAAGAGCTAGGCTCGTACACAATCCAATTCAGAGAAATTTTAGGTGCTTTTAGTAATAGAAAGCATTGAATGAAATTTCAACTTACAAGAAGCTGTTGGGTAATGCCCTTTTCAGAAATAACTGCCGGTGTTGCATCCAATACTTCAGCTTTTTTACTTGTTTCATCGGTCTACAACAAGGTAATGACAAAAGTGGCAACTCACAGAAGAATTTGTGGAGACGGGAGGGAAAGTTTTCTAGCAAAAGTAATTATACTTGGCAACAAAAATATCCTCTTAATAGAGCTAGAATGGCCAGCTGAAGTTATTATAGCTACCTTGAAGTTTCAAATTTAATTTTATTTAAAATTATGATAATTAAACAAATCAAAAACCATATTATATAGAAAACGTATAAAAATAGACACATTTATGTAAAAGAAAGTGTAAAACAATTGAAACCAATAAACAACAACCTCAATCATAAAGGAAAAACATGATTATGCATGGAAAAGAAAAGAGAGAAAATTAGGAAGTTGCAATGTAAGAACATTATAAAGTCACATCAATGGTACAGATAATTAAGTGTATAAGATAAACATACTCTTGGGGCACCAATTTCCCCTTTTTGCTTCTTTCTCTTGTTTTCTTTTCCTTTCATGCTCTTCTTCTTCTTCATTCTGGCCTCAAAAGCAAACATTGCAGAAGGTTGAGGAAATCCACTCAAATCTGCGAGCATTTTGTACTCTTCAGCTTTAGTCCTGTACAAATAGTTATCTCTGTTAATATCGCCCCCAGGTCTATCACCTTTGCTGTTTCTACCTCCATATTCATCTTCTTCTACTACTTTGCTACATACTCCCTTTTGGACCTCACTCAATTGTGTAGTATTTTTGTTGTCGGTCCAATCATTTTTCAGAGGCTTGCCATCACTGGTGTCCGGTAAAACCACAAGCTTTTCATGTTTGAGGTCCTTCTTGTTTGCCATGTTATCTGGTTTCTGTGCAAAATTTTCCATAAAATTCCCATGAATAAGTCAAAATGAACTCATTGAATACATATAAATATACAACGAGGGAGAGAGATACAGACAAGACAGAGAGAAAGGAGGATGGACTCCAAAGCCTTGGTAACTTTTTCAGAGACATGAAGGTCTAGGAATTTCACTGTCCGTATCAAATGTTTACTTGATTCATCAGTCTACAACAAGGTAATGATAAAAGTGGCAAATCTCATAAGCATGTGTGAAAACAAAGAAGGTTTCCCTGGAAACAGAATGTAACTAGACTTGGAAAAACAAATTTCTTTCTTTAAGGGCTAAGAGCCTAGTATAGCCAACAGAAGTTGTTTTTACTACCTTTTTCAGATTAAAGTAGCTTCATAAAGATTGTTATCAAATAAAATCAAAATAATACTTATATAAATTATGTAAAAATAGATGAATACCCAAAAAAAGAAGGCAAGAAAATGTGAAGATAATAAATAGCAACATAAAATTATAAAGAGACGCGCACAAATAACCATGAAAGAAAATAGTAAAAAAACCAACAACCTGCAATTCAATATCATAGCTGAGTCAAAAAAAAATCATAGTCGAGTCAAATCAATATATGGATTTTTATGTGCATAAGATAAACATACATTTGAAAACGGGGCTACAAGTTCCACTTTTTCCCTCTTCTTCTTCTTCATTCTGGCCTCGAAAGCAAACATTGCGGCGAGTTGAGGGAATTCACTCAAATCTGCTAGCATCTTGTATTCTTCTGATTTAGTCCTATATACATAGTTGTTTCCATTTATATCACCACCAGATCTAATATCTTTGCTGTTTCTGCCTCCCTTTTCGTCCTCTTGTACTTCTTTGCTAGATTCTTTCTCAGGAGCCTCACTCAATTGTGTAGTGCATATGCCACTGGTTGTGTCATTTTTCAGAGGCTTGCTACCATTAGTGTCCAATAAAACCAGAAGTTTTTCAAGTATTGGGCATTCATTTGCTGCCATTGTCTCTCCCTCCTGTGCAAAATTTTCCATGAATAAATATATCCATATGTATTATGAAAATTTCAATAACTACAATGAAAGCAGAAGCGCAAACAGCATAAAGAATAACATAAGATATGCATGGTTAGGCATTTTGCCTGCGTCTACAGGTGGAGATGAAGGCCAATTCACTATATCAAAATTAACGAGTACAAAAGATGCGAACACTCACAAACTTGAGCCACGAAATTACACAGAATGTCTCTGTCAATGACTTAACCTAATCTGAAGTGATACAACAATACATATACCTGAACTACAAAAAGGACAACTCCAAATCCAAAATCATATAGTGTTAGGATACAAATCCGAAGCAAGGATCTGAAGCTGATCTCATGAATCCAAAGCATAATCTAAGCAAGGTTAGGTATGGCTGAAGCGTCCTTCGGACTACACAAAACATGCTTCGGTGCCGATGATAAGGCTTCATCTAAATTCAAACTGCAGAAAATTAATAATCAAATTACCTAGTTTGTGTTCTTTACCAAATTAGCTTCCTCCCTTTTCTTAAACATAAATTAGCTTCTAAAAACACTATAACGCATAGGGCATAACTAATATCTAAGATAACAATAAAACCAAATATAATCATATATACACACATAAGACATGCACACAAGATAAATACAATGACTACTACCAAACATTTGAATAACTAAGGAGATTAAGTTATGTACAGAATGTATAATGTTTCTAAGCATCACCTTTGAACTTTATCATTAGAAACAACAGACTTCCAAATAGATGAAATTAAAAATGCTAGCAAATGAAAAGAGTGTGTGTATATATATATACATACAATGACTAATACCAAACATTTGAATAATTAAGGTGATTAAGTTATATGCAGAATGTATAATGTTTCTAAGAATCACCATTGAACTTTATCATTATAATCAACAAATTTCCATATAGATGAAATTGAAAACGCTAGCACAAATGAAATAGAGAGGATATATATACGTACAGATTCCATGTATGTCTATATGTATGTATAGAGAGAAATTAAGAAAGAAAGAGAGTTGTCATACTGCAGCAATAGAATGGTGGGTTCCTGGCATAAAGTTTTCGCTGATGAGAGAAATGAGAGGGAAATGGGATGAATTAACCCAAGCAAATGAAAAAGAGAGAGAGAGAAAGAAAGATGCGCAAACAAATGGTGGGTTCCTGCATGAATTTTTCGCATATGAGAGAAATGATAGGGAAATGGGATGAATTAATACTCAATAATTCTTCAAAAAATATTTAGGTTTAGCATTGGAGGATTTTGCATATAAATATTAAAAAATATAAAACTTAGGATTTCTCAAATAAAAAAGAAAAATCAACTCAAAAATTATATAAATCAGACTATACTTTCAAAAAAATACCATCATTAGCTCTATAATTTCAAAACTCACAATTAGCACACTAAATAAATAACTAGTTGGGGTGGGCGCCACACACAACCCCATTGTGGGGTCTGCCCCTGCTTGTAGAATCCTTGACAATTAGATCTGGTATTCCCAACTGTTTGAAATGGTTTCAAAACCATAACTCTAACAAACCCGCAATGTAGTACATTGAAGTAATTTGAATAGTTGGCTTAAATTGGTGAAAAATTGTTGCACCTAGTCAAAATAACCAATAGTTGCTTTTAGTAAGTGTACAGAGACATCATAGAACAGACAAAGAGCTTTATGGGAACGCCAATTTCAAACATGATAATTAATGCTGGGTTAAGATGCAATCTAAATGAGCGTGGTCTTATGACAAAGTAATTATAACCGGAAACTAACAAAAGGGTGGAAGTATTTGAAATCCTATATTACTCCACTAGTAATTACTCAAGCACGACGTAACGAAATCCTCCCTCTCTCTCCGTTCCAACAATCTGAAAATTAGAATGAATCTGAACTGTCATTGTGCTTTCCTGTCCAAATCAATTAGAATGAATCTGAACCGTCCTTGTGTTTTCCCGCCCAAATTCAAATTAGGTTCTATCTTATTATTATAGATTTATTCCTTTAAAAAAATAAATAATTAACTCTATTTCCTTACATTTTCATTTTGAATAGGATTGCAATCCTATTTCTTTCCTTGCCTTCTCGATCCTACAAGCACACTCTTCTTAGTTTTGCATTCAACATTAAGAGTTTAAGACATTCATCGAACTCAATATATAAGACTAGTTTCCTTTAGTGAATGTATATAAGAAATTATACAAAGTCATTTTAACTTGCAAAAAGCTTTTGGGGCATGCCATTTGCAGAAAGTATTACTGATCTTTCGTCCAAGACTGCAACCTCACTTCTCCCAGCTTTATCAATCTGCATGAGGACCAAATTGATAATTTCCAAAAAAAGGATAGACCAACTTTTCTGGGGTTTTACCCTTTTGGAATGCAAAGCAACAATCCTCTTCCAAATACCCTTTCCCCATAGTTGAAGTGGCTTTAGAGTTTTAAAAATTAATTAATTAAAAAAATATTGTATATGAAATATATCTAACAAATATGGTAATAAATCCAAAGCTAGAAAACCAACAGAGCTAAAAATTACTAACATTCTTGCACAGATATGAACAGAGGCTTACAAAGACATATATGTATATAATTAATATAAATTTAACTAGGAAATCGGAAAATAAAGTGTATACATAGAGAGATCTAGAGTCATACAATTGGATTTGGGGATTGGGATTCCAATTTCTGCATTTTATTTCTCCGCTTCTTCTGGTTTCTTTTCCTGCTTTTCTTGTTTATTGTGGCCTCAAAAGCAAACATAGCAGCCAGTTGAGGGAACGCACTCAAATCCGCAAGCATTTTATACTCTTCCGCTTTACTCCGGTACACATAATTATTACACCCGACTCCATCAGATCTAGCAATATCACCATTATTCTTTTCTTCTTCTTTATTTCGGGCATTTTGATCGCTCAATTGTGCAGCGATTTTGCACCTCCGACCATTTTTCTCGGATTCTTCTTCATCACTGCTGTCTATTGTAATCACAAACTTCGAGGCCGTCATGGCTGCTTGTGCCGCCCAACTGGTTGAGCCTGAGTTTGATATGGAAGTAAACAAATATTACTCCTACATAACTGTCATTTTTTGGGGTAAAGATAAATGTCATTTTTTTGGGGGTAAAAGACAACTGTCGGCATATTCCCCAAAATTTGGCCTATTTGTTTAGAAAAAATGGTCATTCATTCCCTGCGTTTATTTTAATTAAACATTATTTTAATAGCTAAATCGATCACATTTTAATTTTTTGTTTTATAATATTTATTATTATATTAAATAAATTTATAATAATTTTAAATTTTTTTAAAAAAAAATAATAAAAAACTTTCTTTTTTATTGTGAGATTTTCTTTTCTTTTGATTGTGAGACTTTGTATTTTGAAACATAAAGATTTATTAGTATTATAACTAAAAGATTTTGAATATTAGCTATGTAATTTATTTGTACTCGTAGTTATATTTTCCAAATTACAATCAATTTTTTTATTAAAAAAATTAAGGAAAGGTTAAATAGACTTTTACTTTATTCACATTGTTTTGTTTACATAAAATTTACGCTTTAAATAATATTATTGGTGAAGTCTAATTCGACTTTAATTCAAATGTGATTGTAAAGTTATTCAAAAGATAATTAAAATTATTCTTGGAGCAGAGGGCTGGTAAGTCTAAAGGATTAATTGAGAAGTGTCGATAGGTAATATTGATAGGTAATTTTGTACTTCCAAATGAATTAAGGTTATTTATGTTGCGTTGTGTGACGCCCCCAAAATTAGATATACATCACCTATTTTGGGTAGTTAGATACATAGTACAGAATTTAAATGCAACTTATTAATATAAGCGTATGGGTATATTTAATAAATAAAGATGAATTTTTATAAATATTATTTTTGAATATTATGGAATATTTGATATAATATTATAGTTGTGGGTAATATTTATAAATTTTTGCATCAAGTTTATCTATGAAACCAAGTGGTTATATATATTATGATTTAAAAGGGAGAAATATCGGTTTAGCTTTAAGGAATATTAAATCATCGAATCAATGGCTCAATCATTGGTGGACCCAGTTTTATAAATAAAGATGAATTTTCTATGAAATTATTGTCGGATTGAGTAATATTTAAAAGCAAAAGTAAAATATATTTTATTGAAATACGAGGAATATTCGGAAGTTCTTCTTTAGTGAACATAACTTCATGGTAGTATTGAAAACGAAAGTTTTCTGATGTTGTGTGGTTGCGTAGTAAATACGATGTCGCGGTATTGATTATTGATCGGTATTGATTATTGATGCTTATGTGAGAAGTCGGTTAGTTAGATTCCATTATTGTCGATTAATAATATGAATTATTATAGCGATAATGGCGTTTTATTTTATTGAAACATATTTTTATATAAAATAGAATATCTTTATTAAAGTTGAATACATAAATAGAAGTTATTTTATAAATAAAATATATAGTATTTTAGTGTTTTTGCGTAGTGTTTTGCGTAGTATTGCATAGTGTTTGCGTAGTAAAATGTTTTTATATAAATAGAATATATTATATTTTATTTAAAAGATTTTCTTTAAATATGGATAGTCAGATTAAAGTAAATCAATGCAGATAGTTCATGGATTAATTCTTATCATTCCATTTTTCTATAAATAGAAAGCTCGTTCCTTCATTATTTTCTTACGAATTCATTGAAACTACAGAGAGAGAAATTATAGAGAGAAGCTATAGAGAAAGTTATAGAAAGAAGAAGAGTATTACTGCTTCTTCTTTACTACATATTAGGTTCTTTTTTTACGGTGAGGGTGTTATTCTTTCTTCTTGAAGAGAACTTACATTATTCCATTCCTTTATTATTACATTGGAATAACTTTGTAAAAAAAGTGGCATACTACTATCATAACTTTTGTATCTGTGGCGTACCCTATACTTGGTGAAATCCTTATGTTATTCCATTGCTTATTTATTACATTGGAATAACTTTTGTATCTGTGATTTACCTATACTTGGTGACATTCTTTTATTATTACATTGGAACATCACATGCATGTGTTTTACAGGACTGGTTAAAATCTTTTTATTATTACATTGGAACATCACATGCGTGTGTTTTACAGGACTGGTTAAAATCTTTATCATTACATTGGAATATCTATCATGTGTGTTTTACAGGATGCAGTTCCATCTTTATTATTACTGTTGGAACATCTGTCGGTGTGAATTTCACTTTTTTGGTTAGATTATTATTATTACATTGGAATAACACAATACATCACAATCTGCGTGCGTGGTGATTTCTTTTGTTATTCCATTCTTTATTATACCCGGTTGGTTAAAACTTTGACTTATATACTCCATGAAATTAGTAGAATATCCTTGATATTTGCGTTTCATCGATATCTTTCACGGAAATATTCTTACGATCATTCTTGAATTTTACTCTCTGAAAGCGATATCGTGTTGACAATTTGGGCGTTAATAATTCTGGATAAAATAATTCTTGAACTTGTTTTATTGAATTCTTATATCATTGTCATCATCCTCGTATTTATATTTTTTTTTAAAAGTAAATACATGGCTTTTGTAGAGCATGGATGGACTTGGTATGATTATGACCGAGGATTATTAGGCGTAATCATGGTAGTAATGTTACAAATGATGTGATTAAAAATCCTCGATTGGTAGTAGTGCATTGATGGGCGATTGTTGGCATGATCATGACCATTAATGAATACCTGACTATTCTTGGCGCGTAGATGCGGGAATAATTGTGATCGTGATCTTAAGAATATCTTGGCGTAGTAGTGCGGGGTGATTCGATGATGTGGATTATTTATTAAAAGTGAGTCTCATTATATAATGATGATGAAAAACCTTTTAAAATCATAAAAGATAGTAGATTTTATTTTCTACTTGACTCTTTTAATGGATTGCATATTCATTATTGATTAAACTTGGTTTATACTATTGTATTTTATCGGTTTAACATTGTTGAAGACTATTGATAATTTATACGCATTATCTTAGTCGTAATATTTCTTCTTGGGCTAGTTGAGCTCACTCACTTTTCTTTCCTTTATTCTCTTGAGGAAATGAGAATATAAATTTGGGACGAGTCGGGAAGCAGTGATGGTCTGAAGATAGCATTAGTAGTCCTCATTTATTACGTGAAATAGTGTGATAA
Source organism: Panax quinquefolius (assembly GCA_020205615.1). NCBI lineage: Eukaryota > Viridiplantae > Streptophyta > Magnoliopsida > Apiales > Araliaceae > Panax > Panax quinquefolius. The sequence continues at coordinate 33,416,872 of CM035161.1, read as the reverse complement.
TAATTATAATGAGGACTTTTTGTTTGAGTTTGTATAATATCTAGTAGGCGATATTTGTATTTAAACTCACGATTTATGTCGTATTATACCACGACGATTATGTTAATAAGTTGTATTTAAATTTACATACCATGTAAGTGGCGACCCAAGATGGGTGGTGATATATACCTAATTTTTGGGGCGTCACGGTTAATATCAAAGCTAAGGGATATGATCCCACAGCTAAGATGTGAAAAAAGTACTAGGAGGGGAGGCGGGGAATACCTTGTTAGTATGACTACTAATTTTTATGTCTATTTTATTGGTCGGTCGAGAATATAAAGATAATTGTTAAATGTCAATTAATTTTTTGTTTTGTGGCGATGTCTGAAAATGACATCGAGAATGTTGAGAATATGATGGAGCCTGAGCGATCGTTGATTCACAGCATATCGATAATCGGGATAATGTGCATCGGGGAGGCGTGATCCTCATCTGAAACAACAACCGACCAAATGATGAATGATCAAATGTTAGGAGGCTTTATCACGATTTATCTGACGGCAATGGCGAGGCGACTCATCCAAAGCGTGGGTGGAAACACGGAAAACTCTCGGCGGTCCTTGCATTAAACAATTCGAGGCTGGGACCACCGGAGTTTAAGGGAAGCAAAACCACTTGGCGGAAGCATGGATAAAGCAGATTACAAGATATTTGATGTCTTGGGATGCTCAGAAGCAAAAGGTTCCCCTTCTTACGCCTTTATGTTGCGTGGGAGGCTGATTCTTGGTGGGAATCGGTAAAAGCGTACTCGACTTCTTTGTCTTGAAGATATCTTGGGAGAAGTTCGGGGGGCATTCAGCGACAAATACTTTCACGAAAGTATTCGCCACATGAAGGAGGTGGAGTTTATCAAGTTGGAACAAAACAATATGGCCAGTGTCATGATCGAGGCAAAATTTGCGGAGTTATCACGGTTTTTCGTCCCACTTGGTGGATAATGAAGAGAGAATGGGCGCGAATGTTTTTAAGAGGTTTGAAGTCGGAATCGTCGACATCTTATTTCTCGTAAAGCTGTGTTTGTATTAGGATGTTGTAAATAGGGCTCGATTAGTGGGCGCGATAGCGAGTCAATATGACTTAAAAAGAAGCGGTAACAAAGTTATAATACCGGAGAAGTAGTCGTGAGCGGTGACAACAAGCGTGGAGGAATCAGCGGGCGGATATGGTAACCGCCGGTGGTGTGTCGGGGCAAAACAATAAAATGGACATTTGAAAGCGGAGATTCAATGATGATGGAAAGGCGTCGGCACACTTTTTACCGTTGTTAAGGAAGGAGAAAGACCACTATCGTATGCTTCAAATGCGGAGAAGAGGGACATCGATTCGGCTGTGCCATCTTAGTCAAAGCGTGTTATAATTGTGGAAGAAGGAAGGTCTTAGCTCGATTTTGTCGTTTCTAGAAGACAAATTCAACTAGGATGGAGGCACCAAAAGTAGTCGGAAAAGTCAAAAGCAGAGTAGTCTGAGGAGGCGTTTGTTGTGACCTCCGGAGGAAGCGAGGAACGAATGAGGTCATCACGGGTAAGCTTATCATAAACTCTAATGAAATCACACTTTATTTGATCACGGTTCTACCCATTCTTTTATTTCTCTCTACTTGCGCTCATCGATTAAATTTGACTCAGGAGAAATTAGACTTTGACTTATCTGTGGAAACTCAGGTTGGGAGAAACCTTCATTACATCCTTTGTTTATAAGTCTTGTTTGGTTCAAATCGGTACCCTCACATTTACTGTCGATCTTATTTCATTAAAAATACTTGCATTTGGCGTGATTACAGGGATTGATTGGTTAACTACTTATCATACAAAAATTGATTGTTTTACGTAAGGTTGTTAGCTTTCATATTCCTAATCGACCTATTATCTTGAATTCAAACGACCAAACCATTAAAATCAATCACGGTCATCTCAAAGCCATAAAGCTATTCGTTTATTGAAAAATGGATGTCGAAGCTTTCTTAGCTCGTATCACTGATTTAAACAAAAAAATCGTCGGTTTTGAAGCGATATTTCTATTGTTAATAAATTTCTGGCGTATTCCAGAAGAACTTCTGGCCTACCCCAGGCGTGAAATTGAATTTTGTATATCGACCTTGAAACGGTACAAAACCTATTTCAAAGCCCATGTCGAATGGCTCTATTGAACTTGAGGAGTTAAAGACCCAATGCGAGGAATTGTTAGACATTGGCTTTATTAAGTCCTAGTACTTCTCCTTGGGGTGCTCTGTTACTATTTCGTGAAGAAGAAAAGATGGAAGTATCGACTTTGTATTGATTATCGGGAGTTGAATCATGTCACCATCAAAAATAGGTATCCATTGCCGCGTATTGATGACTGTTTGACCCGATTGCTGAGGCAAATTCTTTTCAAAGATTGATCTTCGTTAGGATATCACCGATTGAAGATTAGAACCGTGACATTCAAAGGCGGCTTTCGAGAACTCGATGCGGGCATTATGAATTCTAGTCGTATCCTTTGGATTGACTAATGCTCTCTCTTTGCCTTCATGGATATGATGAGCCAAGTATTGAGGAATATTTAGATCACTTTGTGGTCGTCTTTATTGATGACATCCTTATTTATTCCAAAAGTCGTGAAGATCATGAAGCAACACTTGAGGGACGACACTCAAAAGCCGTGAATATAAGCTTTATGCGAGTTGAAGAAATGTGAGTTACGGCTTGAAGAAGTAGCATTCCTTGGGCACGTGGTATCAAGTCGTGGAATATCATTGACCGTGAAGATTGAAGCTATTCAAAGGTAGGAACAACCTAAATCGATAATAAAAATCGTAGCTTTCTCGGTTTATTTGGTTATTATCGGAGATTCGTGGAAGGATTTTCTCGAATCGCTACTCCATTATTTCGGTGACTCGAAAAGATCTGAAAGTTCGGTTGGGGCGAAGAATGTGAGAAGAGTTTTCAAGAACTTCGAAGAGACTTATTTGGCACACATTACGTGATACCATTCGGCTCGGAGGATTTGTCATCTCTGATGATCTTGAGCAAAGGTTGGGATGTGTTCTTATGCTGACATGGAAAAGTTATAGCTTATATGCCTCGCGTGACTCGAAAGAATATGAGAGGAATTATCCTACTTCGTGATCACTAGGAGGTTAGCATTTATTATCTTTTGCACTTAAAATTTGGAGGCATTACTTGTATGGGGAGAAAGTGGAGATCTTTACGGATCGTAAAAGCCTCAAATATTTCTTCACTCAAAAGGAACTCGACATGCGACAACGGCGTTGGCTTGAAGCTGATTGAAAGATTATGATCGTACCATCGATACCATCACGGAAAAGCGAGCGTGGTAGGCGATGCGTTGAGTAGAAGATCGTATGCAAATCTGAGTGCGTTATTGTCAACCTGAGGCCCATTTTGTGTGACTTGCAAAGGATGGAGATAGAGTTAAAGACTCGAGGGGGCGCGTGTGATGATAGCGAATATCTGAGTAGAAGCAGGCTTTAATCGATAAAGTTAAAGGCTGCTCAGTTCTACGGACTGGAGGTGATCGTATGAGAAAGAAAGTCTGCAAGAGGTCTTATCTTAGGAAGCAAGAATCGATGAAGAAGGAATACTTGAGTCGACTCCGGACTTTGTGTTCTAACGACCACGATTTAAAGTATAATATCATGATGATGGGCGTATGCTGACACACCATTTGCGATCCATCACAGGAGTACCAAAATGTATCATGATATTAAATCGTCATACATTTTGGTGGAAGCGATATGAAGAGAGATAATTATTTTTATCTCGAGGTGTCTAACTTGTCAGCGAGTTAAGCGGAGCATCAAGTACCAAAAGGTCCATTCTGACCACTTGAAATTCCGGAATGGAAGTGGGAGCACATTACCATGGATTTCGATTCTGGGTCTTCTAAGGTTTCTCAAGGCGTTGATGCGATTTGGGTCATTGTTGATAGATTGACCAAAGTACGCTCATTTCTTCTACCAAATCTGAGAAACTTATACACTTGAGCGTCTTGCTCGTATGTACATAAGCGAGATTGTAAAGCGCATGGTATGCGGTATCCATAGTTTACGATCGAGAGACCAAGATTCACTTCACGATTTTGGGTTAGTTTGCAAAAAGCTATGAGCGCGGACTTACGATTTAGCTCGGCATATCATCCTCGAGACGGACGGACGATCGGAGAGGACTATTCAAACTCTTGAAGATCTATTAAGACTCTGTGTTCTTGATTTGAGGGAGTTGGGACAAGTTCTTACCATTGGTGGAGTTTTCCTCTGACAACGGTTATCAAGCAAGTATTGGCATGGCTCCATTCGAGCGTTATATGGAAGAAAGTGTCGTTCTCGGTATCTTTGGGATGAGGTGGGTGAAGCAGCGTTGTTGGGGCCGGAGTTAATGCGTATGACTACGGAAAAGATTCAAACGATCAAACAGCGTATAAAAACCTCACAAAATCGACAAAAAGAGTTATCTTGATCTTCATCGAAAGGGCGTGAATTTGATATAGGAGATCGTGTGTTGTTGTAAAAGTTGCTCCGTGGAAAGGAGTTACAAGATTTGGAAAGAGGAAAACTTAATCCTCGATTCATCGGTCCATTTTAATCCTCGATCGAGTAGGGGCGTGGCTATAGACTCGACTTTCTGTGAATATGTCTCGTGTTCATAGCGTTTTTCACATATCCATATTACGTAAATATGTGAAAGACCCGAACCATATTATTGAGTTAGAAGCAGGACGAAATAGCGGAAGATTTGGCGTATGAAGAGGTTCTGTTCAAATTTTGGATAAGAAGGAACATATTCTACGCTCGAGTTATACCTCAGTCGAAGTTTTGTGGAGGAACCACGATGTTGAGGAAATGACTTGGGAGTTAGAATCGAAATGAAATCAAGGTATCCTTACCTCTTGACATACCAGTCGTACCCTAATTTGAGAGGAGAAATTTCATAAGAAGGGAGGTTGTAAGACCTGACTTTTTATAAATAAAGATGAATTTTCTATAAATATTATTTTTGAATATTATGGAATAATTTGATATAATGTTATAGTTGTGGGTAATATTTATAAATTTTGCAAAGTATCACAGTGGTTATATATATATTCGATTGGTGGGAGAATATTCGGTTTAGCGAGGAATATTAAATGCAATGGCTCAATCATTGGTGGACCCCAACATAATTATTGTCGGATTGAGAAAAAGACAAAAATATTTTATTGAAATAACGGCGGAAGTTTTCTAAGTGATTCTTGTTGAACTACTCGGTAGTAAAAGTACGATGATGTCGTGTGGTTGCGTAGTAGCGCGGTATTGATTATTGATCTTTATGTGAAGTCACTTAGTTTGATTCCATTATTGTCGATTAATAATATGAATTATTATAGCGATAATGACGTTTTGTTTTATTCATTTTATTAACGTAATAAAAGCGAAACATCTTTTATATAAAATAGAATACTTTATTAAAGTTATTTTATAAATAAAATATATTATATTTTATTTATAGTATTGCGTAGTGTTTTTGCGTAGTGTTTTTGCGTAGTATTGCATAGTGTTTGCATAGTAAAATGTTTTTATATAAATAGAATATATTATATTTTATTTAAAAGATTTTTCTTTAAATATGAATAGTCAGATTAAAAGTAAATCAATCTCTTGGATAGTTCATGGATTAATTCTTATGCATTCCATTTTCTATAAATAGAAGCTCGTTCCTTCATTATTTTCTTACGAATTCATTGAAACTACAGAGAGAGAAATTATAGAGAGAAGTATAGAGAGAAAGTTATAGAAAGAAGAAGAGTATTACTGCTACTTCTTTACTTCTATATTAGGTTCTTTTTTACGGTAAGGGTGTTATTCTTTCTTCTTGAGAGAACTTACATTATTCCATTCCTTTATTATTACATTGGAATAACTTTGTAAAAGTGGCGTACCTATACATAACTTTTGTATCTGTGGCGTACCTATACTTGGTGAAATCCTTATGTTATTCCATTGCTTATTTATTACATTGGAATAACTTTTGTATCTGTGAGTTTTACCTATACTTGGTGACATTCTTTTATTATTACATTGGAACATCACATGCATGTGTTTTACAGGACTGGTTAAAATCTTTTTTATTATTACATTGGAACATCACATGCGTGTGTTTTACAGGACTGGTTAAAATCTTTATCATTACATTGGAATATCTATCTGTGTGTTTTTTACAGGATGCAGTTCCATCTTTATTATTACATTGGAACATCTGCCGGTGTGAATTTCACGACACTGGTTAGATTATTATTATTACATTGGAATAACACATGTCATCTGAAATCGCATGCGTGGTGATTTCTTTTGTTATTCCATTCTTTATTATACCCGGTTGGTTAAAACTTTGACTTTATACTCCATGAAATTAGTAGAATATCCTTGATATTTGCGTTTCATCGATATCTTTTCATCACGAAATATTCTTACGATCATTCTTGAATTTTACTCTACAAAGCGATATCGTGTTGACAATTTGGGCGTTAATAATTCTGGATAAAATAATTCTTGAACTTGTTTTATTGAATTCTTATATCATTGTCATCATCCTCGTATTTATATTTTTTTTAAAGTAAATACATGGGCTGTAGAGCATGGATGGACTTGGTATGATTATGACCGAGGATTATTCGGCGTAATCATGGTAGTAATGTTACAAATGATGTGATTAAAAATCCTCGGTGGTAGTAGTGCATTGATGGGCCGATTGTTGGCATGATCATGACCATTAATGAATACCTGACTATTCTTGGCGTAGTGCGGGAATAATTGTGATCGTGATCTTAAGAATATCTTGGGTAGTAGTGCGAGGGGTGATTCGATGATGTGGATTATTTATTAAAGTGAGTCTCATTTATACATGATGATGAAAAACCTTTTAAAATCATAAAAGATAGTAGATTTTATTTTCTACTTGACTCTTTTAATGGATTGCGTATATTCAGCTATGATTTAAGCTGGTTATCTATTGTATTTTATCGGTTTAACATTGTTGAAGACTATTGATAATTTATTTTGCATTATCTTAGTCGTAATATTTCTTCTTTGGGCTAGTTGAGCTCACCACTTTCTTTTCTTTATTCTCTTGAGGAAATGAGAATATAAATTTGAGACGAGTCGGGAAGCAGTGATGGTCACGAAGATAGCATTAGTAGTCCTCCTTTATTACGTGAAATAGTGTGATAATAATTATAATGAGGACTTTTTTTTGTTTGAGTTTGTATAATATCAGATTTATGTAGTAGCGATATTTGTATTTAATAACTAAATTACGTATCATGTAAGTGGCGACCCGAAGATGGGTGATGTTTATATCAAAGCTAAGGATATTGCTAAGATGTGAGAAAAGTACTAGGAGGGAGGGAGTGAATATGTTAATAAGTTGTATTTAAATTTAGGTAATTGTTAAACCATTTTTTAAGTGGCGACCCCGAAGATGGGTGATGTATACGTTGATTAATTTAATACTTTCACGAAAGTATTCGCCACATGAAGGAGGTGGAGTTTATCAAGTTGGAACAAAACAATATGGCCGTGTCGCAATACGAGGCAAAATTTGCGGAGTTATCACGGTTCGTCCCACTTGGTGGATAATGAAGAGAGAATGGCGCGAATGTTTTTAAGAGGTTTGAAGTCGGAGATATCGTCAACATCTTATTTCTCATAAAGCTGTGTTTGTATTAGGATGTTGTAAATAGGGCTCGATTAGTGGAGCGCGATAACGAGTCAACTTGACTAAAAGAAGCGTAAGCAAAGTTATAATACCGGCCGAGAGTAGTCATCGAAGCGGTGACAACAAGCGTGGAGGGAATCAAGCGGGCGGATATGGTAACCGCCGGTGGTAATCGGGCCAAAACAATAAGAATGGACATTTCAAGAAAGCGGAGATTCAACAATGATGGAAAGTCGTCGACTGACCAAAGACGTTGTTAAGGAAGGAGAAAGACCACCTATCATATGCTTCAAATGCGGAGAAGAGGGACACATCGGTCCCTAATGCCATCTTAGTCAAAGCATGTTATAATTGTGGAAGAGAAGGTCACTTAGCTCGATTTTGTCGTTTCTAGAAGACAAATTCAACTAGGATGGAGGCACCAAAGGTAGTCGGAAAAAGTCAAAACCAGTGGTGCAAGGGAGGCGTTTGTTGTGACCTCCCGGAGAGCGAGGAACCCGAATGAGGTCATCACGGGTAAGCTTATCATAAACTCTAATGAAGTCTACACTTTATTTGATCTGGGTTCTACCCATTCTTTTATTTCTCCTACTTGCGCTCATCGATTAAATTTGACTCAGGAGAAATTAGACTTTGACTTATCTGTGGAAACTCCGTTGGGAGAAACCTTCATTACATCCCTTTGTTTATAAGTCTTGTTTGGTTCAAATCGGTACCCCTCACATTACTGTCGATCTTATTTCATTAAAAATACTTGCATTTGGCGTGATTCTAGGGATTGATTGGTTAACTACTTATCATGCAAAAATTGATTGTTTTCGTAAGGTTGTTAGCTTTCATATTCCTAATCAACCTATTATGCGAATTCAAACGACCAAACCATTAAAATCAATCACGGTCATCTCAAGCCATAAAAGCTATTCGTTTATTGAAAAATGGATGTCAAGCTTTCTTAGCTCATATCACGCAGATTTAAACAAAAATACGTCGGTTTTGAAGCGATATTTCTATTGTTAATAAATTTCTGACGTATTCCCGAAGAACTTCCTGGCCTACCCCAGGCGTGAAATTGAATTTTGTATCGACCTTGAACACGGTACAAAACCTATTTCCAAAGCCCATATCGAATGGCTCTATTGAACTTCGGAGTTAAAGACCCAATGCGAGGAATTGTTAGACATTGGCTTTATTCGACCTAGTACTTCTCCTTGGGGTGCTCTGTTTCTATTCGTGAAGAAGAAAGATGGGAGTATGCGACTTTGTATTGATTATCGGGAGTTGAATCATGTCACCATCAAAAATAGGTATCCATTGCCACGTATTGATGACTGTTTGACCGATTTACAAGGAGCCAAATTCTTTTCAAAGATTGATCTTCGTTAGGATATCACCAATTGAAGATTAGAACCGTGACATTCCAAAGGCGGCTTTCGAGAACTCAGACGGGCATTATGAATTCTAGTCATATCCTTTGGATTGACTAATGCTCCTCTTTGCCTTCATGGATATGATGAACCAAAGTATTCAAGGAATATTTAGATCACTTTGTGGTCGTCTTTATTGATGACATCCTTATTTATTCCAAAAGCCGTGAAGATCATGAGCAACACTTGAGGTACGACACTCCAAAAGCTTCGTGAATATAAGCTTTATGCCAAGTTGAAGAAATGTGAGTTACGGCGCGAAGAAGTAGCATTCCTTGGGCACGTGGTATCAAGTCATGGAATATCTGTTGACCCGGCAAAGATTGAAGCTATTCAAAGTGGGAACAACCTAAATCGATGACCAAGAAGTCGTAGCTTTCTCGGTTTAATTTGGTTATTATCGGAGATTCGTGGAAGGATTTTCTCGAATCGCTACTCCATTGATTCATTGACTCGAAAAGATACAAAGTTCGGTTGGAGCGAAGAATGTGAGAAGAGTTTTCAAGAACTCGAGAAGAGACTTATTTAGACTGTTACGACAATACCATTTGGCTCGGAGGATTTGTCATCTCTGAGTGATGCTTGAGCAAAGGGTTGGGATGTGTTCTTATGCAACATGGAAAAGTTATAGCTTTATGCCTCGCGACAACTCAAAGAATATGAGAGGAATTATCCTACTCATGATCCGGAGTTAGCATTTATTATCTTTGCACTTAAAATTTGGAGGCATTACTTGTATGGGGAGAAAGTGGAGATCTTTACGGATCATAAAAGCCTCAAATATTTCTTCACTCAAAAGGAACTCAACATGCGACAACGACGTTGGCTTGAATCATTGAAAGATTATGATCATACCATCCAATACCATCCCGAAAAGCGAGCGTGGTAGGCGATGCATTGAGTAGAAGATCGTACGCAAATCTGAGTGCGTTATTGTCAACCACAAAGGCCCATTTTGTGTGACTTGCAAAGGATGGAGATAGAGTTAAAGACTCAGGGGACGCGTGTGATGATAGAAAATATCTGAGTAGAAGCCGACTTTAATCGATAAAGTTAAAGGCGCTTTCAAGCTACGGACACGGAGGCGATGCGTATGAAAAAGAAAGTGCAAGAGGTGCTATCTTAGGAAGCAAGAATCGATGAAGAAGGAATACTTGAGTCAACTCCGGACTTTGTGTTCCTAACGACCACGATTTAAAGTATAATATCATGATGGAGGCGCACAACACACCATTTGCAATCCATCACAGGAGTACCAAAATGTATCGTGATATTCGTCATACATTTTGGTGGAGCAATATGAAGAGGAGATAAATATTTGTTTATCTCAAGGTGTCTAACTTGTCAACGAGTTAAAAAGCGGAGCATTAAGTACCAAAAGGTCCATTGCAACCACTTGAAATTCCGGAATGGAAGTGGGAGCACATTACCATGGATTTCAATTCACGGTCTTCCTAAGGTTTCTCAAGGCATTGATGCGATTTGGGTCATTGTTGATAGATTGACCAAGTCGCTCATTTCTTACCGATCGAGAAACTTATACACTTGAACGTCTTGCTTCGTATGTACATAAGCGAGATTGTAAGATCGCATGGTATGCTGCGGTATCCATAGTTTCGATCGAGACCCAAGATTCACTTCAAGATTTTGGGTTAGTTTGCAAAAAGCTATGGGCACGGACTTACGATTTAGCTTCGGCATATCATCCTCGAGACGGACGGACGATGGAGAGGACTATTCAAACTCTTGAAGATCTATTAAGACTCTGTGTTCTTGATTTCAAGGGAGTTGGGACAAGTTTTTACCATTGGTGGAGTTTTCCTACAACAACATTATCGCAAGTATTGGCATGGCTCCATTCGAGCGTTGTATGGAAGAAAGTGTCGTTCAAAGATTATCTTTGGGATGAGGTGGGTGAAGCAACGTTGTTGGGACCGGAGTTGATACGTTATGACTACGGAAAAGATTCAAACGATCCGACAACGTATAAAAACCTCACAAAATCGACAAAAGAGTTATCTTGATCTTCATCGAAAGACGTGGAATTTGATATAGGAGATCGTGTGTTGTTAAAAGTTGCTCCATGGAAAGGAGTTACAAGATTTGGAAAGAGGAAACTTAATCCTCGATTCATCGGTCCATTTTAATCCTCGATCGAGTAGGAAGCGTGGCCTATAGACTCGCTTTACCGCCAAATATGTCTCGTGTTCATAACGTTTTTCACATATCCATGTTACGTAAATATGTGAAAGACCCGAACCATATTATTGAGTTAGAACCGGACGAAATAGCGGAAGATTTGACGTATGAAGAGGTTCTGTTCAAATTTTGGATAAGAAGGAACATATTCTACGCCTCAGAGGTTATACCTCAAGTCAAAGTTTGTGGAGGAACCACGATGTTGAGGAAATGACTTGGGAGTTAGAATCGAAATGAAATCAAGGTATCCTTACCTCTTGACATACAGTAATCGCACCCTAATTTCGAGGGCAAAATTTCATAAGAAGGGAGGTTGTAAGACCCCGCTTTTTATAAATAAAGATGAATTTTCTATAAATATTATTTTGAATATTATGGAATAATTTGATATAATGTTATAGTTGTGGGTAATATTTATAAATTTTGCAAAGTATACAAGTGGTTATATTATATTCGATTGGTGGGGAATATTAGGTTTAGCGAGGGAATATTAAATAACTACTCAATCATTGGTGGACCCCACAACATAATTATTGTCGGATTGAGAAAAAGACAAAAATATTTTATTGAAATAACGGCGGAAGTTTTACTGAATTGATCTTTGTTGAACTACTTTCAGTAGTAAAAATACGATGAATACGTGTGGTTGCATAGTAATACACGGTATTGATTATTGATGCTTATGTGAGAAGTCACTTAGTTTGATTCCATTATTATCACGATTAATAATATGAATTATTATAGCGATAATGACGCGTTTTGTTTTATTCGTATTATTAACGTAATAAAAGCGTAAACATCTTTTATATATAAAATGTAATACTTTATTAAAGTTATTTTATAAATAAAATATATTATATTTTATTATGCATAGTTGTTTTGCATAGTGTTTGCATAGTAAAATGTTTTTATATAAATAGAATATATTATATTTTATTTAAAAGATTTTTCTTTAAACATGGATAGTCGATTAAAGTAAATCAATCTGGACCGCGTTCATGGATTAATTACTTATGCATTCCATTTTCCTATAAATAGAAGCTCATTCCTTCATTATTTTCTTACGAATTCATTGAAACTCTAGAGAGAAAATTATGAGAGAAGGTTTATATAGAAAGTTATAGAGAAGAAGAAGAGTATTTCGCTACTTCATTACTTCTATATTCAGGTTCTTTTTACGGTAAGGGGTGTTATTCTTTCTTCGAAGAGAACTTACATTATTCCATTCACTATTATTCATTGGAATAACTTTCGTAAAAGTGGCATACCCTATACATAACTCGTATCTGTGGCATACCCTATACTTGGTGAAATCCTTATGTTATTCCATTGCTTATTTATTACATTGGAATAACTTTGTATCACATGGTTTACCCTATACTTGGTGACATTCTTTTATTATTATTACATTGGAACATCACATGCATGTGTTTTACACGGACTGGTTCCGCTTTTTTATTATTACATTGGAACATCACATCGTGTGTTTTACACCGGACTGGTTCCGCTCTTTATCATTCTGTTGGAATATCCTGTCATGTGTTTTACACCGGATCCGGGTTCCATCTTTATTATTCTGTTGGAACATCCCGCTTCGGTGTGAATTTTCACGACTGGTTAAGATTATTATTATTCTCATTGGAATAACTTTGTCATGCTGAAATCGCATGCGTGGTGATTTCTTTTGTTATTCCATTCTTTATTATACCCGATTGGTTAAAACTTTGACTTCTATACTCCATGAAATTAGTAGAATATCCTTGATATTTGCGTTTCATCCGAAGATCTTTTCACGGAAATATTCTTACGATCATTCTTGAATTTTACTCTACAAAGCAAAGATCATGTTGACAATTTGGACGTTAATAATTCTCGGATAAAATAATTCTTGAACTTGTTTTATTGAATTCTTATATCATTGTCATCATCCTCATGTTTATATTTTTTTTTAAAGTCATCTCATGGCTGTAGAGCATGGATGGACTTGGTATGATTATGACCGAGGATTATTGGCGTAATCATGGACCGTAATGTTACAAATGATGTGATTAAAAATCCTCATTGGTAGTAGTGCATTGATGGATGATTGTTGGCATGATCATGACCATTAATGAATATACACAACTATTCTCGCCCGTAGTGCGTGAATAATTGTGATCGTGATACTTAAGAATATCCTTGGTCAGTAGTGCGAGGGTGATTCGATGATGTGGATTATTTATTAAAGTTTGAGTCTCTCAAATTTATAATGATGATGAAAAACCTTTTAAAATCATAAAAGATAGTAGATTTTATTTTCTACTTGACTCTTTTAATGGATTGCATATTCACCGCAGATTAAACCGGTTGTCTATTGTATTTTATCGGTTTAACATTGTTGAAGACTATTGATAATTTATTTTGCATTATCTTAGTCATAATATTTCTTCTTTGGGCTAGTTGAGCTCACCCTTTCTTTCTTTATTCTCTTCGTGAAATGAGAATATAAATTTGGGACGTAGTCTGGGAACGCAGTGATGGTCACGAAGATAGCATTAGTAGTCCTCACTATTATGTGAAATAGTGTGATAATAATTGTAATGAGGACTTTTTGTTTGAGTTTGTATAATATCTAGTAGCGATATTTGTATTTAAACTCACGATTTATGTCGTACATACCTACGCTTATGTTAATAAGTTGTATTTAAATTTCAGATCATGTAAGTGGCGACCCAAGATGGGTGATGTATACCTAATTTTGGGGGCGTCACAACTACTACCAAGGATATTCTTTAGTATCACGCACCACAATTATTCATGCACTACGGGCCAAAAATATTTGTGTATTCATTAATGGTCATGATCATGCCAATAATCGCCCATCAATGCACTACGGCCACCGAGAGAATTTTACCACATCATTTGTAACATTACTACCATGATTACAATCAATAGTCTCTCGGTCATAATCATACCAAGTCCATCTATGCACTATGTGCCATGATGACTTTCAACATAATATAAACATGAGGATGATGACAATGATATAAGAATTCAATAAAACAAGTTCAAGAATTATTTTATCTAGAACCAATAACATCCAAATCTGTCAACACGATACATCGCTTTAGTAGAATAAAATTCAAGAATATTGAGAAGAATATTTCCATGAAAGGATATCGATGAAGCGCAAATATCAAGGATATTCCACTAATTTCATGGAGTATAGAAGTCAAAGTTTTAATTAACGGGTATAATAAAGAATGGAATAACAAAAGAAATCACCATACACGCGATATCGCATACAAAAGTAAAGTTATTCCAATGTAATAATAAATAATCGGAACCAGTCCCACAGAAACGCATGCATGGGATATTCCAACAGAATAATAAAGAATGGAACCAGTCCCTGCAGAAAACACACATGCATGTGATGTTCCAATGTAATAATAATAAAGATTTTAACGGAATTCAGTCCTGCAAAACACATGCATGTGATGTTCCAATGTAATAATAATAAAAGACGGAACCAAGTCCCCAAAAACACACGCATGTGATGTTCCAATGTAATAATAAAAGAATGTCACCAAGTATAGGGTAAACCACATATAAAAGTTATTTCAATGTAATAATAAGCAATGGAATAACAACAACAATTCTCTAAATGAATAAGAAAGAATAACACCCCTTACTTTTAGTAGGAGATTGAATAATCGCAGAGTGTAGTAACAAAATACTCTTCTTCTTTTCTCTTATTCTCTCTATACTTTCTCTCTCTATAGCTTGAATGAATTCGTGAAAAAATAAAGCTAAGCTCAGCCTCTATTTATAGAAAATTTTTTAGCTTAAGACCGCCACGTGAAAAAGGCAAGTGGCTCGACGACCGTGATGTGAAAGCGACAAGTGGTTCGATGCTCTGTAATGTGAAACGACAAGTGGTTCGATCACCGTAATATGAAACGGCAAGTGGTTCGACGTCTGTAAAGGTAATTACTATCGACGAAGGTAATTACTATTCACAAAGGTAAATGACTATCGACGAAGGTAATTAATTACTATCGACGAAGAGACTCTTAGATGATGACATATGGGCCCCCATAAAATAATCAAACTTACCACAAACGCCCTCATAATAGACTCTTTATATACATCAAGGATTGAATAAATATTACCACAAATCATTTTATTTTTAATCAACACATATTTAATCTTTCAACAATTATTAATCATTTATAACTTGTCGCCTCAATTATTGATTTAATACTATAACATATTATACAAATGATATTGTGACAATAATTGAATCAATAATATAAGAGATATGATGCAAAGAATTATCATGTAGTAATAATCGAAAGCATACCGGTGAGTGACTTCTCACGTAAAGATCAATAATCAATATCGTGTGCTATTATACAACCACGCCAGACATCGCATTTTTTTACTAATGGGTAGTTCAATGTTTTAATTCAGAATACCTCCGCCGTTATTTTTATAGAAAGATAATTTTGTCGCTTTCTAACAACGAATAATACTTCGTCATGGGGTCCAAAATGATTGAGTCGTCGTATTTAATATTCCCCGACAAAAAAGAATATTCCCACCAAACTAATATTTTATAACAACTTGCTTATTTTGCAAAATTTATAAATATTACCCACAACTATAACATTATATCAAATTTATTCCATAATATTCAAAATAATATTTATAGAAAATTCATCTTTATTTATAAAAGTTGGGTCTTACAACCTCCCTTCTTATGAAATTTAGCCTTCAAATTAGGGTACGACTGGTATGTCAAAGAGGTAAGGATACCTTGATTTCATTTCGATTCTAACTCCCAAGTCATTTCTCAACATCGTGGTTCCTCCACAAAACTTTCGACTTGAGGTATAACCTCGAGCGTAGAATATGTTCCTTTTTATCCAAGATTTGAACAGAACCTCTTCATACGCCAAATCTTCCGCTATTTCGTCCGGCTCTAACTTAATAATGTGGTTCGGGTCTTTCACATATTTACGTAATATGGATATGTGAAAACGTTATGAACACTAGACATACTTCAAGGCAGAAAGTGAGTCTATAGCTACGTTCCTACCGATCGAGGATTAAAATGGACCGATGAATCGAGGATCGAAGTTTTCCTCTCTTTCCAAATCTTGTAACTCCTTTCCATGGAGCAATTCTTAACAACACACGATCTCCTATATCGAATTCCACGCCCTTTCGATGAAGATCAAGATAACTCTTTTGTCGATTTTGTGAGGTTTTTATACGCTTGTTCGGATCGTTTGAATGTTTTCCGTAGTCATATACGCATTCAACTCCGGCCCCAACAACGTTGCTTCACCCACCTCATCCCAAAGATAATCGGAGAACGACACTTTCTTCCATACAACGCTCGAATGGAGCCATGCCAATACTTGTTTTGATAATCGTTGTTGTAGGAAAACTCCACCAATGGTAAGAACTTGTCCCAACTTCCTTGAAATCAAGGACACGTAGTCTTAATAGATCTTCAAGAGTTTGAATAGTCCTCTCCGATCGTCCGTCTGGTCCCGAGGATGATACGCCGAAGCTAAATCGTAAGTCTCGCGCTCATAGCTTTTTGCAAACTAACCCAAAATCGTGAAGTGAATCTTGGGTCTCGATCGTAAACTATGGATACCCCTAAGATACCATGCAAATTTTACAATCTCGCTTATGTACATATGAAGCAAGACGTTCAAGTGTATAAGTTTTCAGACGGAAGAAATGAGCAGACTTGGTCAATCTATCAACAATGACCCAAATCGCATCTACGCCTTGAGAAACCTTAGGAAGACCCAGAACTAAATCCATGGTAATGTGCTCCCATTTCCATTCGAATTTCAAGTGGTTCAGAATGGACCTTTTGGTACTTGATGTCCGCTTTAACTCGTTGACAAGTTAGACACCTCGAGATAAACAAACGCTATCTCTCTCTTCATATCGCTTCCACCAAAATGTATGACTAATATCATGATACATTTTGGTACTCCCAAGATGGATTACAAATAGTGTGTCAGGTGCCTCCATCATGATATTATACTTTAAATCGTGGTCGTTAGAACACAAAGTCCGGAGTCGACTCAAGTATTCCTTCTTCATCGATTCTTGCTTCCCAAGATAAGACCTTCTCGTGACTTTCTTCCTCATACGCATCGCCTCCGTGTGTCCGTAGCTCGAAAGCAAATTTTAACTTTATCGATTAAAGTCTGGTTCTACTCAGTATACTCGCTTATCATCACATACGCCCCTCGAGTCTTTAACTCTATCTCCATCCTTTGCAAGTCACACAAATGGGCTTTCAGTGTCGACAATATCGCACTCGATTTGCATACGATCTTCTACTCAACGCGCGCCGCCTACCACGCTCGCTTTTCCAGATGGTATTGGATGGTATGATCATAATCTTTCAACAGATTCAAGCCAACGTCGTTGTCGCATGTTGAGTTCCTTTTGAGTGAAGAAATATTTGAGGCTTTTATGATCCGTAAAGATCTCCACTTTCTCCCCATACAAGTAATGCCTCCAAATTTTAAGCAAGAAGATAACAAATACCGCTAACTCTAGATCACGAGTAGGATAATTCCTCTCATATTCTTTGAGTTGTCGCGAGGCATAAAGCTATAACTTTTCCATGTTGCATGAGAACACATCCCAACCTTTGCTCAAGCATCATCGTAGATGACAAATCCTCCGAGCCGAATGGTATTGTCGTAACAGTGTCAAATAAGTCTCCTCTCGAAGTTCTTGAAAACTCTTCTCACATTCTTCGCTCCAACCGAACTTTCAGATCTTTTCGAGTCACCGAAGTCAATGGAGTAGCGATTCGAGAAAATCCTTCCACTAATCTCCGATAATAACCAAATTTAAACCGAGAAAGCTACGACATTTCGGCCATCGATTTAGGTTGTTCCCACCAATAGCTTCAATTCATTCGGGTCAACAGATATTCCATGACTTGATACCACGTGCCCAAGGAATGCTACTTCTTCAAGCCGTAACTCGTGATTTCTTCAACTCGCATAAAGCTTATATTCGAAGCTTTTGGAGTGTCACCTCAAGTGTTGCTTCATGATCTTCACTTTTGAATAAATAAGGATGTCATCAATAAAGACGACCACAAAGTGATCCAAATATTCCTGAATACTTGGCTCATCATATCCATGAAGGCAAGTAGAGAGCATTAGTCAATCCAAAGGACATGACTAGGAATTCATAATGCCCGCATCGAAGTTCCAAAGCCGCCTTTGGAATGTCACGGTTCTAATCTTCAATTGGTGATATCCGAACGTAAGATCAATCTTTGAAAAGAATTTTGCTCTTGAATCGGGTCAAACAGTCATCAATACGCGGCAATGGATACCTATTTTTGATGGTGACATGATTCAACTCCCGATAATCAATACAAAGTCGATACTCCCATCTTTCTTCTTCACTTAATGTAACAGAGCACCCCAAGAGAAGTACTAGGATTAATAAAGCCAATGTCTAACAATTCTCGCATTGGGTCTTTAACTCCTCAAGTTCAATAGAGCCATTCGATATGGGCTTTGGAAATAGGTTTTGTACCGGTTCAAGGTCGATACAAAATTAAATTTCACGCCGGGGGGTAGGCCAGAAGTTCTTGGGGAATACGCCAGAAATTTATTAACAATAGAAATATCGCTCAAAACCGCGTATTTTTGTTTAAATCATGATATGAGCTAAGAAAGCTTCGACATCCGCTTTTTCAATAAACTAAATAGCTTTTATGGCTTCGAGAGATGACCGTGATTGATTTTAATGGTTTGGTCACTTGAATTCAAGATAATTGGTTGGTTAGAATATGAAAGCTAACAACCTTACGAAAACAATCAATTTTTGCATGATAAGTAGTTAACCAATCAATCCCTGTAATCACGCCAAATGCAAGTATTTTTAATGAAATAAGATCGACAGTGTAATGTGAGGGTACCGATTTGAACCAAACAAAGACTTATAAACAAGTGGATGTAATGAAGGTTTCTCCCAACCGGAGTTTCCACAGATAAGTCAAAGTCTAATTTCTCCTGAGTCAAATTTAATCGATGAGCGCAAGTAGAGAAATAAAAGAATGGGTAGAACCCAGATCAAATAAAGTATAGACTTCATTAGAGTTTATGATAAGCTTACCCGTGATGACCTCATTCGGGTTCTCGCTCTCCGGGAGGTCACAACAAACGCCTCCTCAGACCACTGGCTTTTGACTTTTCCGGGACTACTTTGGTGCCTCCATCCTAGTTGAATTTATCTTCTAGAACGACAAAATCGAGCTAAGTGACCTTTTCTTCCATAATTATAACACGCTTTTGACTAACGGCGCAGCTTTGATCGATGTGTCCCTCTCCTCCACATTTGAAGCATATGATAGTGGTCTTTCTCCTTCCTTAACAACGGGTGCTGGTGCCGACGCTCTTTCCATCATTGTTGAATCTCTTTTTTTGAAATGTCCATTCTTATTGTTTTGGCCCCGATTACCACCAAGTGGTTACCATATCCGCCCGTTGATTCCTCCACGCTTGTTGTCACCGCTCGACGACTACTCACCGGTATTATAATTTTGCCATTTACCGCTTCTTTTAGTCAGGTTGACTCGTTATCGCGCTCCACTAATCGAGCCCTATTTACAACATCCGAATACAAACACGCTTTATGAGAAATAAGATGTCGACGATCTCCCGCTTCAAACCTCTTAAAAACATTCGCGCCATTCTCTTCATTATCCACCAAGTGGGGACGAAACCGTGATAACTCCGCAAATTTTGCCTCGTATCATATTACACTGGCCATATTGTTTTGTTCCAACTTGATAAACTCCACCTCTTCATGTGGCTTAATACTTTCGTGAAAGTATTTGTCGCTGAACGCCTCCTAAAACTTCTCCCAAGATATCTTCAAGACAAAGAAGTCGAGTACGCTTTTACCGATTCCCACCAAGAATCCGCCTCTCCGCAACATAAAGGCGTAAAGGGAACCTTTTCTTCCTCTGAGCATCCCAAGACATCAAATATCTTGGTAACTGCTTTATCCATGCTTCCGCCGTAAGTGGTTTTGGCTCTCCTTAAACTCCCGTGGTCCCAGCCTTGAACTGCTTAATGGTGACCGCCCGAGAGTTTTTCGTGTTTCCACCCACGCTTTTGGACAGAGTCGCTTCTCGCTTCATTGCTGCATTTAATCAGATAAAGCCTCCGAACATTCGATCATTCATCATTTGGTCGTGTTGTTGTTTGCATGAGGATTGTCGCCTCCTCGATGCACATTATCCTCGATTATTGATATGTGGTGAATCAACGATCGCTCGTGGCTCCATCGCTATTCTCAACATTCTCGGATGTCATTTTCAGACATCGCCACAAAAACAAAAGGTTAATCGACATGTAACATATTATCCCTATATTTCGACCGACCAATAAAATAAGACATAAACTTAGTAGGTCATACTAATAAGGTATTTCCTGCCTCTCCTCCTAGTACTATTCTCACATCTTAGCCAGGATCATATCCTAAGCTCGATACTAACCGTGACGCCCCAAAATTAGGTATACATCACCCATCTTGGGTAGTCGATACATGGCATGTAATTTAAATACAACTTACTAATATAACTGCTGTGGTACAATAATTACATAAACCGTGAGTTTGAATACAAATATTGTCTACTAGATATTATACAAACTCAAAAGGAGTCCTCATTACAATTATTATCACACTATTTCACGTAATAGTGAGGAGGACTACTAATGCTATCCTCTCGACCATTACTCCGCTCCCCGACTCGTCTCCAGCCTATATTCTCATTTCAAGAAGATAAACAGGTGAAAGAAAGGGTGAGCTCAACTAGCTCAAGAAGAAATATTATGACTAAGATAATGCGTAATAAATTATCATTAGCTACAACAACAATGTTAAACCGATAAAATATAATGAACATCAAGTTTAACTACAATGGAACCAAAGAATCCATTAAAAGAGTCAAGTAGAAAATAAAATCTACTATCTTTTATGATTTAAAAGGTTTTTCATCATCTGTTATAGCCGAGACTCAATTTTAATAAATATTCCACATCATCGAATCACCCCGCACTACTACCAAGGATATTCTTTAAGATCACGCACCACAATTATTCACGCACTACGGCCAAAAATATTTGTGTATTCATTAATGGTCATGATCATGCCAATAATCGCCCATCAATGCACTACGGCCATCGAGGATTTTTACCACATCATTTGTAACATTACTGGCCATGATTACAACCAATAGTCTCTCGTCATAATCATACCAAGTCCATCTACGCACTATGTGCCATGTATGACTTTCAACATAATATATAAACATGAGGATGATGACAATGATATAAGAATTCAATAAAACAAGTTCAAGAATTAATTTATCTAGAACCAATAACATCCAAACTGTCAACACGACATCGCTTTGTAGAATAAAATTCAAGAATATCGAGAAGAATATTTCCATGAAAGGATATCGGATGAAGCGCAAATATCAAGGATATTCCACTAATTTCATGGAGTATAGAAGTCAAAGTTTTAACCAACCGGGTATAATAAAGAATGGAATAACAAAAGAAATCACCATGCATGCGATAGTATCAAGAAATGCAAAAGTTATTCCAATGTAATAATAAATAACTAAACTGTGTCCCACAGAAAACGCATGTGCATGTGATATTCCAATGTAATAATAAAGAATGGAACCAAGTCCCCAGAAAAACACATGCATGTGATGTTCCAATGTAATAATAATAAAGATTTTAACCAGTCCTGTAAAACACACACGCATGTGATGTTCCAGAATAATAATAAAAATTTTAATCAGTCCTGTGTGTAAAACACATGCATGTGATGTTCCAATGTAATAATAGAAGAATGTCACCAAGTATAGGTA
Organism: Panax quinquefolius; assembly: GCA_020205615.1. NCBI lineage: Eukaryota > Viridiplantae > Streptophyta > Magnoliopsida > Apiales > Araliaceae > Panax > Panax quinquefolius. The sequence goes on along the minus strand of CM035161.1, from coordinate 33,394,583 downwards.
AACCACGATACAAAAGTTATTCCAACAAAATAATAAGCAATGGAATAACAACAGCTTCTCTTCATTAATAAGAAAGAATAACACCCCTTACTTTTTAGTAGTAGATTGAATATCGCAAGAGTGTAATAACAAAATACTCTTCTTTTTTCTCTTATCTCTCTATACTTTCTCTCTATAGCTTGAATGAATTCGTGAAAATAATGAAGCACTAGGCCTCTATTTATAGAAGATTTCTAGCTTAAGACCGCCACGTGAAAAGGCAAGTGGCTCGACGACCGGTGATGTGAAAAGAAAAGTGATTTCGACGATCAGAATGTGAAACGACAAGTGGTTCGACACTCAGAATGTGAAACGACAAGTGGTTCGATCGCTTTGTAATGTGAAAACGACAAGTGGTTCGACGCTCGTAATATGAAACGGCAAGTGATTCGACGTCTGTAAAGGTAATTACTATCGACGAAGGTAATTACTATTCACAAAGGTAATTACTATCGACGAAGGTAATTACTATCGATTTAAGAGACTCTTAGATGATGATATACGGCCCCCATAAAATAATCAAACTTACCACAAACGCCTCATAATGCACTTTTTATATACATCAAGGATCGAATAAATATTACCACAAATTATTTTATTTTTAATCAACACATATTTAATCTTTCAACAATTATTAATCATTTATAACTTGTCGCCTCAATTATTGATTTAATACTATAACATATTATACAAATGATATCGTGACAATAATTGAATCAATAATATAAGAGATATGATGACAAAGAATTATCAGAAAGTAATAATCGAAAGTATAATGAGTGACTTCTCACGTAAAGATCAATAATCAATATCGTGTGCTACTATACAACTACGCCAGACATCGCATTTTTTACTAATGGGTAGTTCAATGCTTTTAACGCAATAACACCTCCGCCGTTATTTTTATAGAAAGATAATTTTGTCGCTTTTCTAACTACTTACAATACTTCCGCCAGGGGTCCACTAATGATCGAGCCGTCGCATTTAATATTCCCCGACAAAAAGAATATTCCCCACCAAACTAATATTTTATAACAACTTGCTTACTTTTGCAAAATTTATAAATATTACCCACAACTATAACATTATATCAAATTTATTCCATAATATTCAAAAATAATATTTATAGAAAATTCATCTTTATTTATAAAAGTTGGGGTCTTACACGTTGTATATGGATGGGATCCTTTTTTTATTAAAAAAACAATAATATTGATCCGCAATCGACTGTAAACTAGCCTAACGTTTGAGTGAACGACGTAAAATTTGTGTCTTGTGTAATTTGTTTTTATTTTTTCCTCTTTGCTGTCATTTTCATTGTATTATTATTCTCTAACAAATAAGAGTATACATAAATTGTTATAAAATGCATCTACCATTATACATAAATAAAAATAAAATGAAGTTCATATATTTTAAAATATATAATAGTTGTAATTGTATTTTATATATCATTATTCTCTTGTAATTTGAAATAATGCATAATGTGACATCCTCAATTCAGATCCATAGCACTCAATTTGAGTTGTCAAGATACATACTACATGTGACGCCCCCAAAATAGGTATACAACACCCATTCTGAGTCGTCAAATACATGGTGCAGAAATAACTACAACTTTATTAATACAATTGTTGTGCAAAATACGACAACATATAAACTGTGAGTTTAAATACAAATATTGTCTTCTAGACAATATTCACACTCAAATAAGTTCTCATTATAATTATTGATACATTATTTTACAAAAATGGTGAGGAATACTAAAACGACTTTCTAGAACCATCACTCCATACCCCGACTAGAACTCGCTACATTCTCGCCTCCTGAGAAGAAAAATGGAACAAAAAGGAAAAGGGTGAGCTCAACTAGCCCAGTAAAGAATATTATGACTAAGATAATATAGAACAAATTATCGTTAGTCTTCAACAGGAATAAAATCTGATAGAATAAAATAGACAACGAGTTTTAAATCAATATTCGTAGCGGAAATAATAATTCATAGAAGAGTTACGTAGATAATGAAATCTACTATAATCAATGAATTAAAAAGTCCATCATCAATATTTTATCCCTGTAACATCAATCAATATTCATCTTAAATCAAATATTCATCTTTTCACTACAGGCCAAAGATATTCATCAGTTGGTCATGTTCATCTCAACACATGTTCATCTTTGCACTACGGGCCAAAGATATTCATAAGAAAATCAACCATCTTTGCACTATAGGCCAAAGATATTCAGTAATATCATCATTTATGACTGAAGATGATGAAAAATATTTTAAAAAAAACTAATCCAGTGAAACAAAAGAACAAATATTAAGGATTCCTACTTTAAACAGTCCAAGTTCAAAAATACTTCGTAAATAACCATAGCGGAGTAAAATTCAAGAATGATCAAAACATGGATACAATCAAAGCTAGTATCCATAATAGATATCTTGGACAAAAAAATGAAAATTTAATTTTTTTGTGAATAAAGGTCGATTCGTGAATAAGGTCGATACGTGAATAAGAATACGTAACTAACCACACAAAAGACAAGAATTTCAAAAGAAAAATCTTACCAATATTCCAAAGATAATGATATTAGAAGAAATAATATCATTTAAAAAAAAAATAACATCCCTTACCTCGAAAAGACAAGATTTCCGACCGAATATCTGGATATAGTGTCAAGGAAACTTCAAATCAGATAAAGAACACTCAATGTATCAAAATACTCAAAAGAATACGCTCGATAATATAGAGAGAGAAATCTTTAGTTTCTGGTGTGATTTTCAATTCTAACCTAAGCACCCTATTTATAGGTAGAACACCAAAGCAGAAAATTTAATAAAATATTAATATAATTATTTGAAATTCCTACGCCCACTTTAAAAAACTGAACTCAACACATTTGCAATACTAGTGGGGCCCACCAACATAATAAAAACGTTTTTCTTAAAAAAAATAATTAAAACTTCAAAAATCAATTATTCCGGAACTTCGGAACTTCAATAATTCATAATAAATAGCCCTTTTATCAAAAAATTCAAATCTTATATCCATTCCATAGGAAATTCAATTCTCTACATCTTTGTAGTTTTAAGTTTTTCTAAATTCCAAACAGAAGTTGACCGAAATTCACAAACGGGCGATTTTACAGACTATAATCAAATTTCAGTCAAGAAATGGGCCCACAAACATGTTTAACATGTTTTAAACATTTATTGCAACAAAAATACTCTTCCTCCTCATTTATTCATATTCATTGTAAAAATATCACCATTATTATATTATTAAAATATAATAATATATTTAAATGAATTATTCTATCAGAAAAGATAAAATATCAATTTTCAACAATTGTCACATTAAAATTTTTCTCCATCTATATCCACATAAAATGAATATTTTCCTTATCATATAAATCAATAATTAATTATTCACAAATAATATTACAGAATCACAATATCGACAACCAAACCGTTCCCAAGAAAGAGGGGGCTTTCTAATAAGGATTTCTCCTCATCACGCCAAGCAATTAGGTGATCAAACTTCTCCTTGTATGTAACTTTTTAAACATTGCCAATAATGTTATTTAATAATATTATTCAAATAATATGAATTATCGATCCGATAATGAAAAATACTTTCAGAAAGTGACAATTATGAAACAACAATAATATAAAATATCAACGTAGCAATTATTGAATCAATAAAATAAAATATTGAACAAGAATTACTATAACAATTATCGAGTAAAGGCCTCTTCACGTAAGAATCAATAATCGTGCAATACCGTGGTGCTATCGTGTTTTAACCATCGGGTATTCCAATCCAGATAATCAGAATAACTACGCCGTTATTTATAAACAACTTATACTTGTCGCTTTCTTCATGCAATCGCTTTCCGTTATGCATGGGCCCACATTAAGGTCATACCGTCGCATTTAATATTCCCCGACAAGTAAGAATATTTCACGCACCAAAACGAATATTCCCAAAACAACAATGAATATTTTATAACCACTGCCTATTTAAAAATATTTGCAGATTTTACCCATAACTAACCACAATAATCAAATCAACCCTTACTATTTCAAAATAATAAATAGAGGAAATTCAATTTCATTTATAATAAGTTGGGGTCTTACACTACAAATACAATTTTTTTTATTTCTAACTACTATAATATCGTGCAAAATACGATAACACACAGTGTTATTTGGTTCACCAAAATCAATCATTACAACGCCGTGAATATACGATAACACAAATATTTTAAGTTCTTAGTACAATTATTATGTTGTAAATAGTACAATAGTATTCACACCCAAATTAAGTCATCAATATAATTATTGTCACACTATTTTATAACTTGATGAGAACAACCACTAACTCGAAACATTACTACATACACATGTTCTCTATGTTAGTTTCAGCTATACTCTTATTTCTATAAAGGAATTGTGAAAAAGGGCGAGCACAAATAATCTAGTAAAAAATATCATATTTAAGATAATAAATTATCAATAGTCATCAACTGTGACGCCCCCAAAATAAGTATACATCACCCATTCTGAGTTGTCAATACATGGTACAGAAACAACTACAACTTTATTATTACAACAGTAAAACAGTGAGTTTGAATACAAATATTATCTTCTAGACAATATCTATACTCAAATAAATCCTCATCACATTTATTGATATATTATTTTACAAAAATGGTGAGGACTACTAAACAACTCTCTCTACAACTTTCATTCCATACCCCGACTGCGTACTCGCTTATATTCTCGCCGCCTCCGAGAAGAAAAATGGAACAAAAAGGAAAAGGTGAGCTCAACTAGCCCAAAGAAGAATATTATGACTAAGATAATATACAACAAATTATCGTTAGTCTTCAACAGGAAAATCTAATAGAATACAATAGACAACAAATTTTAAATCAATATTCGCAATGAAATAATAATTCATTAGAAGAGTTAAGTAGAGAATGCAAACTACTATCTTCTATGTATGAATTTAAAAGTTCATCGCTCATCTTTTATCCCTGTGAACATCAATCAATATATATCCGAATCAAATATTCATCTTTGCACTACTGTGCCAAAGATATTCATCACGGTCATGTTCATCTAAACACTGCTCATCTTGCACTACGGCCAAAGATATTCTTCAGAAATCATTCATCTTTGCACTACAGCCAAAGATATTCCATAATATCATCATTTAGGATGAAGATGATGAAAAATATTTTTAAAGAAACGAATCCAAGGAAACAAAATGACAAGGATTAAGGATTAAGGATTCGTACTTTTGTTTTATCCACGCCTAAAAAAATACCTCAAAAATAATCACAAGTGGTGTAAAATTCAAGAATGATCAAAACATGGATACAATCAAAGCTAGTATCCGTAATAGATATTTTGGACGAAAAGAAATTTTTCATTTTTTGATGAATAGTCAGATTCGTGAATAATGTCGATACGTGAATAGGCCAGATACGTGAATAAGAATCTCGATACCAAAAGTTCCAAATTTGATAAAAACTTCAGATCAATATTTCAACATAATGATATTGAAGGAATAATATCATTAAGAAAAAATAATATCCCTTACCTCGAAAGACAAGACTTCTAGTTGAAACACTAGGATATAAGTTATGACTGAACTTGCAGACCGATAAGCAATACTCAAAGTATACTCAAAATACTCACAAGAATACGCCGATAATATAGAGAGAAAACTTCAGTTTCGGTGTGATTTTCAATTTTAACCTAAGCACCTATTTATAGGAAATTGCTTGTAACACCAAAGCAGTAAAATTGGTGCAATACTGGTGTCTTCATCGTGTTTTAAATCCACCGAGTATTTTAACAAGATAATTCAGTGAATAACTACGCCTGTTATTTTTAAACCACTTATATTTGTCGTTTTCTTCATCCAATCGCTTTTACGTTATGGGTCCCATTAAAATATCGCTACCGTAAATGCATTTAATATTCCCGACAAATAAGAATATTCCACAACCAAACGAATATTCCCGACAACAATGAATATTTTATAACCACTTGCTTATTTTAAAATATTTCATGATTTTACCCATAACTATTCACATTAATCATATCAACCCTTACTATTTCAAAATAATAAACAGAGAAAATTAAGTTTCATTAATAATAAGTTGGGGTCTTACATCAACAATAATAAATTAGATATCTATAACACATGGTATATAATATAAATTTTCAAAAAATAACTACAACAGAATGAACAATTCAATAAAAGAGTTTAAATATAACGGTTTAAGATTCAATAGGAAGATTCAGGTGAAATGATATTAGTTGAAGTAACAACTATTAAAGAAATTTTAATCATTTCAGGATTTTTCACTGTTTAATAATAAAGTTGCAGAAACCAATAGTATTTTTTTACTGTATTAAGTTTAGATTTAGGAGTATGAAGGAAAATGATATCACTTATCTTAACACATGACTAGATGTTGTTTTCTATGAAGTTGATCAACCTAAACAATTATTGTACTCTAACTAAAACTTAAGGTAACATTAGTACACTCCGAGAGATGTTATACTAAGAAATTTTAAGAGGGTGTAATGAATAATAAGCAATAAGTTATGAAAATACTTATGCTAATTAAACCCCTATTTATGGTAAAACATCTATCACATTTTGTCAATATATTATTTATCCATTATTATTATCTTCAATTTATTTATTCACAATGATTTAAACATATTAATCCATTATCATTATTTATTCATAATGATTTACACATATTAATCCATTATCATTATCTTTAATTAGTATTTATAATGCTTAACACATATTCATTTATTATCATTATCTTTATTTTTAATTTATACCATTCATCAATTATTATTATATTATTTTTCTTCTGCATTATTGACTTAATGTATTAATATCACGGATATTATTGTTATTCAAACAATGAGTTTGTATAACTATTTAATATGACTTTTAACTGCGTAAATATCCATTACTACCCTTGCTACGATAACAATTAATGGTTTAATAGTAAAAAAATTTGTAACAATTATTGTGACATCCCCAAATGCATGTATTTGTTATAGCGGGCTGGTGTTCATTAAATTATTATGAGTATAAATATTATAGACTCATAATACTGACAACCAAATCGTTTTCAAGAAATAGAGGGTATTTCATATAAACAGCGCGCAATCAAATAACTCATTTCCTCGACAGAACTCTCTAAATATTGTCAATAATGTTAATTGGTCTAATAATATCTTACCAAAAAATATGAGTTACTGTGTCGTGACAATTATTGATTTAATAATATGAAATACTGCGTAGTTTCTACTATAACAACTATATTGAGTTAAAATGCTATGCAATCGTTACTATGACAATTATTGAATTAATAATTATGAAATATTGTGCAATATTGTGTATTACTGTGGAGTACTGTGTGCTATTGTGTAACACCGTGTACTACTATATGTATAGTATCATGCGTGTTCTACTTGAAAATAGTATGCACACAAGCTAATCATGCTTGATGATAAATCATATACTTTGTAACAATTTTATTCATTTATTAATAAAATAATTATTTAATTAAAGGTTTTTAATTTATCTACATGATGTTATTTTATAATATGTGATAAACTCATAGTATTGAGCAATGCTTTTAGAATCATGATGATGATCATGCTAATGAGATCTAAATTCTTAGATAACTCACAAACTAAAATTATTCTCAATCGTTGGATTATTAAAAAGGGGATTAGTAAATACAGATAGATTGATACATACGTTGTTTGCTCATTAAATGAGGATGATTGATGTGAGATCCCGAATTTTATGAAATAAAAATATTCAATTTTCTTATAATTATTCTATTTAATAAATGGTTAAATTGATAAAAGGTTAAAGTTAAGGGTGATATGTGAAAAATTTTTAAAGTATGCAAGTTGTTATAAAATATTCGTTTGGTCGGGGAATATTCTATTTGTCGGGAAATATCCGTAGGACGGTACAATCATTGGTGGACCCCACAACGAAAGTATTGTCGTAGTAAGAAAATGACCGAATTATCTTTTTATAAAAATAATAGCAAAAGTGTTACCGTTAAAACATTGAACTACTTCATTAGTAGTAAAAGTACAAAGAATATGTGTGGTTGCATAAGTAGCACACGGTATTGATTATTGATGCTTACGTAAGAAGTCACTCAATTATACTCAATTATTGCTACAAGAATGGTCAGATCATATCTCTCATATTATTGATTCAATTATTATCACAAAGATCAATATGTTATATTATTAAATCAATAATTGAGACGACAAAGTTATTTATATTATTATTTGCAATATTGACAATGTCTAGAAGTTCTGTCAAGGAGAGGTTTGGTCACCTAATTTCGCACTAATAAGGAGAAATCCTTATTAGAAAGCCCCCTCTTTTCTGGGAACGACCTGATTGTTAAATATTATGAGTTATAATATTAATGATGAATAAGTTCGTGTTGATTAAAGATGAAATTGATAGTTCCATTATGTTGGGATTATTAGTGTTAGTGGAAATCGACATCTATTAGATGATAATTGATGTACATGGGTTATATTGATAAATCGGGTAATTAATCGGATAAATGAGCAATTAATTGCTACTAATTCACATGCTTATATAACTATTTGTTCACATGTGTGTACTATTGAGTCACATTCACTTACTATTAGGGGAGTTGGTGCAAGATTGATAATACTTGCATGACTAAGTCAAAAATGGAGGTATAGATGGAGGTACTATACTGTAACACTACAAGAAAAATGCCTAACAGCGACCAATACTATTAGCGACCGCATGTCCGGTCACTGATATTACTAGTAGCGACCGATACCTGTGACCACACCTTAATCTAGTCACTAATTAATATCAGCGACCGCGTGCGGTCACTAAGAGGTCGCTAACACAAATTTCCCTCGTAAAATTTGGCATAAAATGTTGGCGCCAATGGTGACCAATTAATATTAGCGACTGCATGCGGTCGCTGATAAATCCATGTCATTAAAAATTAGCGACCGCATGCGGTCGCTAATCGAACTTAATTTACCCTGTTTCAGTCATTCGCAGAAACAAAAACGAAAGAAAAAAAAGAGGGAGATTGAATAGAGAGAAGAGGGAGAATGGGGATAAAAGAAAAAGGAGAAGACGCACGCACGCCACCCACCGCCGCCGCCACTGCCATCGCTGCCGCCGCCCATAGGTAACCTAACTATGAAAGCACTATCTTATATTGCTACTGAATTTCCCGTGCAATAGTTTGGGGCAAAGCTAGTTCATACAATAAATTATCTTATATTGCTACTGAATTTTTGTTTTAAGAGATAATTTAGAGCTGAGATTTGAATGAATGAAAATGAATTTGGGATTATTGAATTTGGGATTACTGAAATTTATAGCTTCTTATTGAAATTGAGAATATACTGAAATTGTTGCAAAGAGTTTTATGAGATTACTGAAATTTTTAGGTTAAATTATTTTTGAGTTAATATGTGTTTTATATACTGAATATGTGTTTTAATATGTGTTAAAATTGGGAATATACTGAATATGTGTTTTAATGTGTGTTGAAATTGGGAAAGCAAGATCAACAAAACCACTATGCAATTATATGCATCTACTTCTCACCATAGTGTGGGTTTCACAAAAAGAAAAAAAACATAATAAGCCATACTCATGCTAATTGATGTTAATTATAAAATTCATTTATAATGTATGTTTGTTAAAACTAAAATTCATGTATAATTGTATATTGGTAATGTTTTGATTGGTATTATATTGGTAATGTATATGGGTTTGAATTTTTACTGCTTTAATTTGCATTCAATCGTTATTGTTTTGGTCTTATTGTATTGGAAATTTGTATATTTCTTTTGGTTTGTGTCTTGGGTGCCTAGAAATGTCCATATATGCATGTCGTCGTGCATGTGGCTAGTCCATATTGTAGGGGAGACTCTGGCGATTTTTTTTTAAGTATTATAAGTACAAGTTTGAAAACGTTCATAAGTATTATAAGTATAAGTTTGTAGTTGAATTTTTTTTACCTCTTTTATTGTGAACAGTTTTAGGTTTAAAATATATAATAGCTTTTGGTTATAGGAAAGCTATGCCCATTATTGAAATAAAATGAGAAATTGAATTGTTTGAATATGCGGGTAGCTTAATTTTAGTAATTCTCAGTAAATTGGGTTATGTTTATATAGAGAGCCTGGGTGTTGCTTATCAAATATATTCGATATAAATATATTGGTGATCCACTAGAGCCTATTAAGTTTACCGTTGGAGCCGATGGGCTAGGCCAAGGGGTAGTGAGGCCATTATTTAGGCCACACCAAGCTTAATTTAAGCTCACGGGCCAAGCTAAGCTTGGTTGTTAACATGGTAAGCTATTAGGGGGTTGTTAAGAGACTGTTAAGCATTCGTTCGTTAATCATTCGTTAACATCAATTATGCTTAAATGTTAATCATATGCTTACAAGTATACTCAAGACATATGATTACAAGTATATATGCTCTCAAGTCCTATGCTTACAAGTATGCTTAAATGTTAATCATATGCTTACAAGTATGCTCAAGTCATATGATTACAAGTATGCTTAAGTCATATGCTTAGAAGTATGCTTAAATGTTAATCATATGCATGCTTACAAGTATGCTCAAGTCATATGGTTACAAGTATGCTCAAGTCATATGTTAACATTTATAATTTTGTCTGTAGTAGGTACCGTGGAATCATGGACCTCTATTCCGACCGTAGTTGGATGGCACGACGAAAGTCAAGTGCCCGGATAAAAGCATAAACCGAATTTAGAGTTGGTTGCCAAGTGTTTTTGAGTATGCGATAGTCACCCGTGAAGTGTGTGAATGGTAAGTCGCAGATACGATCTCCATGTTTGAAGTGTAAGATTGTAAATTATATGGACAGAGACATGGTAAACTATCATTTACTTGTTTTTGGGTTCATGAGAAATTACGAAGAATGCTGGTGGGCACATGGGCAGATAAGAGATGGTGGCATCACACAAGTACACAATTCGGGCAGTAGTACTCATCGTATGAATGAAATGGTCCATGATATTGCAGGACCAGATTTTTATTGGGAACAAGGCAGAAAGGAACCTATGAATTCTGATGCCAAAGACTTCTTTAAGTTGTTAGACGAGGGTAGCGAGCCATTGTGGCATGGTTGCACCAAACACACTACATTGTCTCAGAAGTGGACCATTACTTAACATCAAGGTCGATCACAACATGAGCCATGAGTGTTTTGAGTCTCTCTCAAGGCCATTAAGAGTATGTATGTTGCCGACGGTGAGAAATTACCGTAACTATTACTTTTGTAAGAAAATGGTGAAGAATTTGGGTCTTGGATACCAAAAGATCGATGCATGTCCCAACGATTGCATGTTATTTTATAAGGAAAATGAACAGATGACAAGTGCACGTTTTGCGGTCATGATCGGTTTAGGCCTAATAAAGAGGGTGTAACTACAAAAAATCAAGTATACCGCTTAAGAATCTAAGGTATTTTCCAATAACACATCGACTAAAAAGATTGTACATGTCTTCAAGAACGGTTTGAACATACGAGTTGGTATGCGAAATCTCCAACTAAAGATGGAGAACTAAATCATCCCGCAGATGGGTAAGGTGCTTGAAAGATTTCAACTTAGCATATCCCGGATTTGCATTGGAACCTAGAAATGTGAGGCTTGGATTGTTCACCGATGGTTTCAATCTGCTTGGCCACTCAAATTGTTTTGCAGTACTCATGTTGGCTCTGTGATTGTTACTCCGCATAACTTCGCTTCCTCGATGTGTATAAAACAACCATACTTGTTTCTTTCACTGTGGTTCCCGGTCTTAAGAGTCTTGGAAAGAACTTAGATGTTTACTTGAGACCTCTTATGACGAGTTGAAGGTATTATGGAAGGATGGAGTACGACTTGGGATGTTGCAACGAAAATAAATTTCAACCTTAGGTGGCGGTTATGTGGACTATAAGTGACTTCCCACTTATGGTATGTTAGTTGGATGGAGTACACATGGAAGTTGGGTTTTGTCTGTATTGTATGGAGCATACAAAGTCGTTTAATCTATCAAAAGGTCGAAAGCCTTGTTGGTTCGACTATCATCGCTTGCTTCTACCTTGGTAGATCACCCGTTTCGAAGAAATAGAGAACACTTCAGGAAAGGGAAAGTAGACAATGATATGCCTACACCACGATTGTCGGGAATAGAGATGCGAGATCGTGTGATGAGATTGCCGGTTATCCCAGTTGGTAAGGTTGATGCCACAAACATAATCAATGGGTTTGGTGAATCTCATAACTGGGTTCGAAGAAGCATCTTTTGGGAACTGCCTTATTGGTCTACAAATTTGATTCGTCATAATCTAGATGTGATGCATATTGAGAAGAATGTGTTTGACAATGTGTTAAACACTGTGATGAATGTTACAAGGAAGACAAAAGATAACGATAAGGCACGTTTGGACATGAAAGATATTTATAAGCGTCCTGGATTTGAACTTTATGAATCTCCTAATGGTAAGATTATCAAACCGCATGTAAGGTACACATTGTCCAAAAAGCAAGTTAAAGATGTGTGCACATGGGTTAAGTCTCTGAAACTACCAGATGGATATGCGTCAAACATCGCAAGGTGTGTTACGGATGGGAAATTGCAAGGATGAAGAGTCACGATCACATGTGTTCATGGAGAGACTCATGCCTATAAGATTTTTTGGATCTCGCTTGATAAACCAATATGGGATGCTTTGACGGATCTTAGTCGCTTTCTTCAAAGACTTATGTTCAAAATCATTAAATGAGAAGGACATGTATGTACTTGAGAAGAACATCATAGAGATCACGTGTAAATTGGAAAAATATTCCCACCTAGTTTTTTTTAACTCCACGGAGCATTTGCAAATCCATCTTCCTATGAAGCTCGTGTTTGGGGTCCGATTCAATATAGATGGATGTACCCTTTTAAGAGGGTGATGGGAAACCTTAAGAGGAAGGTGAAGAATAGAGCTTATGTCGAGGGGTCGATATGTGAGGCATAAGGCCGATGAGATATCTACGTTTGTCTCGCACTATTTTTTCGGACGTAAGTCTTGAAAAAGGCCAATCGAGAATCGAGACATGATGATGGGGGAAATGTTGAACTAAATGGTCTGGCCTCTCAGATTTGGTCTATCGGGCCGCGCTTATAGAAAAGGGAAGCGATATTCTCTCTCGAACAAGAATTACATGCCGCATATACTTACATTCTTCTCAATCATGAGGAGATTAACGAATTTGTGAGGTACACATGTAAACTTGATAATTTATCTTCTAAGTTAAAAATTTATTCCAATATGTTAATGTTTATAACATGGTATAGATCAGACGATTCTGAAGTTAAAAGTGAAGCATCCCAAGATAACCGATAAAGATATTCAAATCAATCGGGATAAAAATTTGCACTTTCGCTAAAGGATAAAGTAAGTTCAATTTTTAAACACGTAGTATATATATATATATATATATATATATATATATATATATACACTCCAAGTTAACTATGACTTCATTTAATAAGATGGAGTTTTTGTAGGCTTTTGATCGAGGGATCAACGATTCCTGGCTAATGTACAAGTCCTAGCTATGGGACCGCATAGAGGACCAAGTCACCGAGAATGGTTACAAAATAAATGGTTGTGAATTTCACACAAAGGCATACGGGCGCAGAAAAGAACAACGAACTCCTAGAGTGTGTGTCCAAGGAGATTGTTATAATGAGTTTGGTCGTACTTTTATGGGGAGTTGGAGGAAATCGTAGAGAGTTGTCGTGATGCGGCACGACGGGGTCATATTCACTTGTTCAAGTGCCGTTGGTTTGATTCGTAAAAAAGGATATGTGTTGACGCATATGGAATCATCAATATCGACCTCCATAGAGTGCATGTACTCCAACGAATCGCTTGTTTTACCAACTCAAACAAAGACAAGTATACTACACTCTTAGTCCCGTTAGAAAAGGGATAGAATCACCACAGATTGGCAAGTTATAATTCATACTCCCCGCCGTGTAGTCATGTAGAATTAGTCGATGGGGAGATTTACTAAAAAAGCAGATGCTTCATAGTCAAACTATAATAAATGTGGAGGACGCACAATGAAGTAATCCAGTTAGATGGTGGAGATGAACCACATGAATTAGATCCCGAGTCAATACTTGTGTCGATGACATCGATTACGAGGAGGAAGAGTTATTGATCGAATCGACATCGAATCAAGCGTAGATGATGGTTATGAATCAGCAACACGTATACAAGATGATTCTCAATCGTATATCGACACTTGAACAAATGAAATGTATGTTTAGCATTACATGTTTTTTATATAATTGTCATGTTTATGTACTAAACTATTTAAATGCAATTTTGTTTATTGTCATTTTATATTTATATATATACATGTTTATATCAATCGCCATGTTTATGTACTAAACTATTTAAATGCAACTTTTATTTATTGTCATTTTATATTCATATATATACATGTTTATATCATCATGTCATGTTTATTGTCATATATTCATGTAATCAAACATGACTCATAATAACATCTTGAAATTTGTAATATATGATGGCTTCAAAGCAAGCAGTAGAAAAAGCGTGGCTTGGGTGGGGGGGCCTAATCATGTGCCCAAGGCCCTACTAATCCGGATGATCGGATTCATATTCGATTTTGCCTCCTCCTAATAAAGACGCGACGTCTCCAAGATATATCATTTATATATAAGCATTTAAGATTCCATTTATGTATATTGGTAATGTTTTGATTGATATTATATTGGTAATGTATATGGGTCTCAATTTTTACCGCTTTAATTTGCATTCAATTGTTATTGTTTTGGTCTTATTATATTGAAAATTTGTATATTTCTCTTGGTTTGTGTCTTGGGTGCTTAGAAATGTCCATATATGCACGCCCGTCGCATGTGGCTAGTCTATATCAGTAGGGAGACTCGCAAAATTTTTTAAGTATTATAAGTATAAGTTTGAAAATGTTCATAAGTATTATAACTTAGATGTAAATTGCTTTAATATATGCTAATCGATGATGTATATTATAGTGATTTTTCAGATAATAAGATCGCAAGTGCACATCACAAATTGTGTTTACTGTAATTGGCCTACACCGTGATTATGTGGGTAGCACACCTATCGCCCACAAGGATGATTTTTTTCAAAGGCGTAATTTTTGTATATTTTTTTTATTACGACAGATAATATATATAATATTAATATAATTAATATTCAAAGGATAATTATTTAGTAATGTTATTATTGTTGTTTTATTTGTAGAAAACAGATAGATGGGAGGACGCCATGCAGCTTCAAATGATACGTATTATTATTCGCGTAAGTGCGGTCCGCACTAAAGACAATTTGAATAAAGAAAGACAAAAAGCCCTTCACAATGCCGAGATCGACCATCCGTGCCGTGGAAAAGATTACATGCACGAAAGCATAGCCCCCGGTGGTGCACCCAAGCCATACGGGCTTGAGATGTATGCCCAATGGAGAGTCGAAAAGTGGGTGAAAAGACGAAAGACCGCCGCCACTAATGTGATCCTCCTAAAAATTCGATGGCTAAAAGGCTAAAGGACATACAAGGAAGTAGTATTTCACAGATTATAAAGATATCACCGCTGTGGTGCGATTTACAAGTTTTAATATGTTTACAATCATGAATTGTAGAAAATATATCACATTTTTACTTAGTAATATTACGCTATTTTTTGTATAAGAGTCTCGGCCTCAAGGTCACCCTATCCATCGGGTCGGATGTACGTGGCCACCCGTGATGATTCCGCTCGAGGCTATCCAGATAAGCAGTAATAAATTTTAACAACTTGATCTTGTTTATCAATGCTTATGTAATTAATTTATTTTTAACTATTTAATTGTTAACATGATGACATGTGACACTTATAAGCGTTTATTGAATGAGCGCTATCCCGAAGGCACTCCACGTCCGCCTATCGATCAAGAGTTGTGGGAGAGAAAGGCCTCTTGTGAAGAAGAACTACATTAAAGGTCAAGGACAACGACGACACCCATCCTTCAGTGGCTCAGGCTGCTCTTCTACCTAGTCTACACAGTCATCGAGCCATCCAACTGTTCATACTCCGGCTGACTGTGTGAGAGCTATATGTCTAGATCGCGATCTTCTGAAGATACTGGGCGGACATCTGGGGGCTATGAGTGCTGAGGAGTTAGCTGAAGTAGTAGCGGCAGCAGCAGCATCACAACACGGGGATGACGACGAGGTATAAAATCAATTTATTGTATATATTGTCGTAATATACCTATATTAACATATAGTATATATTTGTAACTTGTTTTATTATTTTGTTAATTATAGGGTGATCAAGGAGGCGGTGATGCTTGACGTACCTGCTTTAGATTAGTTTTGTAGTTATAGTATAAACTTGTACTTGTATGTTCATTCTTTGGATGTTTGTATGTTACTTAAACAAGTTTTGAAATGTTATTATATTTATTCAAATCATATTGGTTTTTAACGGTTTATATACTAGTTTGGTATATGTGTTGGTGGACGATGGATGTTTATATTGTTGTGTATGCAGTTGTTGGATATGTGTGTTGGGATAAAGCAGGTACAAAACAGGTACAGGTTTTTGGGAATTCTGCAAAATAGCAAAAATCTATTTTTTATTTTTTTCCATATCAGCGACCGCATGCGGTCGTTGATAGTTATTAGCGACGGCTAAATATTTGTGGGTATAAGTGACCGTGACGCGGTCACGATACCGATCATCACGACACGTGGACCACGTCGCCTTTTGGCCCTGGACCTTGCCGACTCAACTTAGAGACCAGAGTTGTCATTTGCCGCATTTCATATCGATCGCCGATACGTTCTGGTCATTGATGTGCATCCCAATGACGAGAATTTGTAGGTGACGATTATCGTGATCGCACGCGATCACCGATAGATATTCTGCAACCATCGGTGATCATTGATAAACCTTTTTCTTGTAGTGTAATTCGTATTTTAACATGATTATAGCTATTAATTCACATGATTGAACTATTGAATCACATTATTTACTATTAGGGGAGGTGGTGCAAGTTTGATAATACTTGCAGGACTAAATTAAAAATGAAGAAAAAGTTAGAGGTATTGTACTGTAATATTTCGAGCCCCAAAAAGTACAATTATCGAAACTATATTTTTCTATAAATAAAAGCTCATTTGTGAGACCCCAAATTTTATAAATAAAGATTTAAATTTCTCAAAATATTTTTTTTATTATAGTGTGGATTTAATATAATGTTATAGTTGTGGTTAATATTTATAATTTTTGCAAAGTATGCAAGTTATTATTTAATATTTGATTGGTCGGGAAATATTCTTTTTGTCGGGGAATATCCGCACGACGGTACAATCATTTGTGGACCTCACAACAGAAATATTGTCGGATTGAGAAAACGACAAAAATATTTTATTGAAAATAACTACGAAAAGTTTTCTGAATTAATAATTGTTGAACTACTCTTTAGTAAAAAAAAACGATGTCTGGCGTGGTTGCATAGTAGCACATGGTATTGATTATTGATGTTTACGAGAGAAGTCACTCAGTTGTGTTCAATTATTGCTACAGTAATTGCTGCATAGTATCTCATCTTATTTGATTCAATTATTGTCAATATTTTATATATTATTAAATCAATAATTGAGACGACGAAGTTATTAACATTATTATTTGCAATATTAACGATGTCTAGAAGTTCTGCCAATGAGATGTTTGGTCACCTAATTGCACGCCAATAGGGTGAAATCCTTATGGGAAAGCCTGAGAACGACCTGGTCGATTAATAATGTGAGTTATAATAATGTTGATGAAGTTTTGTTTTATTAGTATTATTAATGTAATAAAATAGAAAAACTTTTTATATAAAACAGAATACTTTTATTAAGTTATTCGTTTTATTAGACTATAAATAGAATATATTATATTCTATTACGCATAGTATTTTGATAGTAAAATCTTTTTATATAAAATGTAATACTTTTATAAAGTTATTTATTTTATTAGACAATAATTAGAATATATTATATTTTATTATGCATAGTGTTTGCATAGTGCTCGATAGTATTTCAGATAAAAAATCTTTTATATAAAATGTAATACTTTTATAAAGTTATTCATTTTATTAGATTATAAATAGAATATATTATATTTTATTGAAAAGATTTTGTTTTATTAGAATATTTTATTGTAAACCAACTGGACCGTCCGCTTAAAAGTAAATCATCCGGATCGTTTCATGGATTAGTTATTATTCATCCATTCTCCTATAAAAATAAGCTCATTCCTTCATTATTTCTTACTTAATTCAATTTGAAACTCTAGAGAGAAATTATAGAGAGAAATTATAGGAGTTTATAGAGAGAAAGAAGAAGAAAAGTCTGCTACCTCACTATTCCAGTATCCAGTTTTCTTCTAAGGTAAGGGATATTATTTGTTGTACCGTAAGAGGCATTATTTCTTTCGTATTCATGAAGAGAACTTCTGTTATTCCATTCTTTATTCTTTTGTTGGAATAACCTGTATACGGGTACTACCCTATACTTGGTGAAATTCTTCTGTTATTCCATTCCTTATTATTCTGTTGGAATAACCTGTATATGCGAACTACCGCATATATGGTAAAATTCTTCTATTATTTTGTTATTCATTATTCTGTCGGAATATCCTGTCTGTGCGTTTACGCATGACCTGGTTCCATTATTTATCATTCTGTTGGAATAACCTGTCTGTGCGGTCTATCGCATGCATGGTGAATTCTGTTGTTATTCCATTATTTATTATTCTGTTGGAATAACCTGTCTGTTTTGACTATCGCATGCATGGTGAATTCTGTTGTTATTCCATTCTTTATTATTCGTTTAATATCTTATTCTGCGTGCTTACGCATGACCGTTCCGATTCTTTATTATTCTCGTTGGGAATAACATGCGTCTGCATACCTATCGTGACGCATGGTGAATCCTTCTGTTATTCCATTCGTTATTATTCTGTTGGAATAACCTGTATATGTGGATTACCACATGCATGGTGAATAATCCTTTATATTCATTTCTTATTAAATTGTGGAAATGATCGGTTTTCGTGGATTATGATGAAAGTCTTAATAAAAGCATTGGACTGATGAAAATCATGGGTATATGTAGTATTAGTAAGTGTTATGATGATTTATATTGGTTATTATGTGAAAACATGAAATTTTCTTAGAAATCACAAAGAGTTGAAAATCAAATTTTGGTGAAAATGGAACATAAAATTCAATTGACCATATCTCCTATTATATTTAGAATTTTTGAGTTTGGTCAAGTCCTAGAGTTAGATCTATGAGTTTTCTAACTTATCCAAGTGGAATCACTAGAAAAGGTGTTGTAGATTTTCGTGTGGACTGATTTTAGGAAAGCAGGCAAAATTGAAAATACCAAAAAGGCTACTGCCAAAATTTTGTAAGGGTTGTTTCGGCCACTTAATTTGTGAGAAAAATTACGGCCTTTTGGGACATGGAAATATATGGTATAAAGTACCTCCTGTCCAAAAATGAGTTCATCCCGACTTAAAATAAGCAAGTTATGATCATTTCAATATTTAGGTTTTTTCGACGAAAAACGCTATAACCGGAGTTCTATAACTCCGATGACCATGAAATTTAAACTGGAAGATCACGTTAACATGTATAACATCCTGCCAAGATTTGGGAATTTCTGGAGTTAAACGTGAGGTAGCTAATTTTTTAAGGAATTAATTAGAAATTGATTTTTGAAAAATAGTAAATGAATTTTAAAAATTCTGAGAAAAATATATGTTCAATATGGGACTATATTCTGTTAAATCCCAGAAAAGAAATATTTTTGGGACTGATTAGGTATTTTTCATGAAAATAAACTAGTTATGAGTAAATGAATTAAATATGTTATGTGAAGTAACAAAATTGGTAAATAGGATTTTATGGTTTGGAAATCCTATATAGGGTATATGCAGATTTTTGATAAGGGATTTGATCATTGGTGATGAAATCTTATGAGTATGACATTTTTGAATGATTAAATGCATTATTTGGTAAAGTGTAAACAATTGAAATAAATTGTTTATAAGTTTAAGAAGTGATTAAAATATTATTATAATATTAATAATATTCGATTATGAGTTTATTAAGTGATTGATAATATTTGGATAAATTTAAAGTCTTTAAATACTTATGCTTATTTTTGTTTGATTAATGCTTATATCATTGTCATCATTCTCATGTTTATATTGTGATAAAAGTCATATTTGACTTACGTGCATAAATGGACTTGGTGTAATTATAACCAGGGATTATTCGGTATAGTCATGACCGTAATGTGATGAATGATGTGGTAAAAATCCTCAGTGGCCTATAGTGCATTGATGGACAGTTTTTGGTATGATTATGACCAAGAATTATACGGTATAGCCATGACCATTGATGATTTAATGAATATTCTTGGTCGTGGTACATGGATGATTAGATGATGTGGTTTATTTATTAAGCTGAGTCTCAGCGATAAAAATTGATGAAAATATTTTAAATCATAGAAGATAGTAGATTTTATTCTCTACTTGACTCTTCTAATAGATTTATTGTTCTGCTACAGTTAAACTTGATGTCTATTGTATTTTATCAGTTTAACATTGTTGAAGACTATTGATAATTTATTCTTCATTATCTTAGTCATAATATTTCTTACTGGCTAGTTGAGCTCACCCTTTCTTTCACTTTATTCTCTTCAGAAATGAAACGTAGCAAGGGACTAGTCGGGGAACGGAGTGATGGTCCGAGATGGTGTATTAGCAGTCCTCACTATTCTGTAAAATAGTGTGATAATAAATGTAATGAGGTCTCTATATGAGAGTGGATATTGTCTAGAAGACAATATTCCTGTTTAAACTCTCAGTTATGTTTTGTAGTATTTTACACGACAGTTGTATAATTAAGTTTTTATTTGTATTTTGTACCATGTATTTGGTGACTCAAGATGGGTGATGTATACCTATTTTGGGGGCATCACAATTGGTATCAAAGCTTAGGGGTATGATCCCTGGCTGAGATGTGAGACAAGAACTAGGAGGGGAGAGACGGGGAATTCATTCGCTAGTATGACCTACCTAAGTTTATTTGGTATTTAATTGGTCGGTCGGAGTATAGGGATAATATGTGATATGTTAATTAACCCTTGTTTTGTGACAGTGTTTGAAAATAGCATCTGAAAATGTTGAGATCAGCAATGAAGCACATGAGACCATTGAGTCACTAACGATCAATATCCAGGATAACGAGCAACAACACGATAATAATCGTACCGGTGGCAACGACCATCGGAACAATGATAACCATCGTGGGGGCAATTATCATGCCAAGAATGGTAACCACTTCGGTGGTAATCATGGCCAAGATAATAGAAGTGGAAATTTCAAGAAGAGAAGGTCATTTAGCCCGATTTCGTTGTGCACCAAAGTCAAGTCCAGCTGGAACTGTGGCACCAAAGGCGGATACGGACAAAACAAAATCGGTGGTTTCAGGAAGAGCATTTTTTGTGACTTCTCAAAAAGCGAGTAACTCGAACGAAGTTAGCACGGGTTAGTTAATTATAAATTCATACGAAGTCTATACCTTATTAGATGCCGGTTCTACCCATTTTTTATATCTCTCTTACTTGTGCTCAACGTTTAAATTTAACTCTAGAGAAGTTAGACTTTGACTTATTGGTGGAAACTCCGTTAGGAAAAACCTTCATTACATATGCTATCCAAGTCTTGGATGAGAGTCACCGTTTTGAATGATATTTCTATTGTTATTAAATTTCCTGAAGTATTCTTGAAGACTTCTTAGCCTACCCCCAGAGCGTGAAATCGAATTTTTTATTGACCCATGTACAAAACCCATTTCTTCAACCCTTAAATATTTCTTCAACCAAAATGAACGTATAATGTGCCAAAGACGTTGGCTCGAGTTGTTGAAGATTACGATCATACCATTCAATATCATTGTGGAAGAGAGAACGTGGTAGCTGACGCGTTGAGTAGAAGATCGTATGCGTTTACGAGTGCGATGTTATTAACACAAAAACCCATTTCGTATAACTTACAAATGATGAAGATAGAGTTCAAAACTCTAGGGACCCACGTGGTGATATCAAATATACGAGTAGAATCGACTCTAATCGATAAAGATAAAGGCCGCTCAAACTACGCACCCAAAGCTGATGAATGTGAAGAAGAAGGTTCAAGAGGGTGTTATTCTAGAAGCAAGAATCGACTAAGAGAGGAAATCTCAACCCTCGATTTTATTGGCCCATTTGAAATCCTTGATCGAGTAGGAACTGTGGCCTATAGACTCGTTTTACCGCAAAGTATGTCGCGTGTTCATAACGTTTTTCACTTATTGATGTTACGAAAATATGTGGATGACCCGAACCACGTTATTAAATTAGAACTAGACGATCTAGCAGAAGATTTAACGTATGAGGAAATACATGTTAAAATCTTGGATAAGAAGGATCGTATTCAACACTCAAAGGTTATACCTCAAGAGTTAGAATCGAAATGAAGTCAAGGTATCCTCATCCATTCTAAGATACCAGTAACGTACGACGTAAATTTCGAGGGGTGAAATTTCATAAGGAGGGAGATTGTGAGACCCCAAATTTTATGAATAAAGATTTAAATTTCTCGAAATATTTTTTTTATTATGGTGTGGATTTAATATAATATTATAGTTGTGGTTAATATTTATAAATTTTGCAAAGTATGTAAGTTGTTATATAATGTTCGATTGGTCGGGAAATATTCTTTTTATCGGGGAATATCCGTACGACGGTATAATAATTGGTGGACCCCACAACGAAAATATTTTCGGATTGAGAAAACGATAAAAATATTTTATTGAAAATAACAACGGGAGTTTTACCGTTAATAGTGTTGAACTACTCGGTAGTAAAAAGTACGATGTCTGGCGTGGTTGCATAGTAGTACTACAGTATTGATTATTGATGCTTACGTGAGAAGTCACCTCGGTTGTGTTCAATTATTGCTACAAGAATTCTTTGCGTAGTATCTCATCTTATTTGATTCAATTATTGTCAATATTTTATATATTATTAAATCAATAATTGAGATGATGAAGTTATTAACATTATTATTTGTAATATTAACGATGTCTAGAAGTTCTGCCAAGGAAAGGTTTGGTCACTTAATTGCGCGCCAATAGGAGAAATCTTATTGAACCCCCTCTTTCTCGGGAACGACCTGGTCGACTAAGAGAGGAAATCTCAACCCTCGATTTTATGGGTCGTGTGGACCTATTTTGGGGGTGTCACATTTGGTATCAGAGCTTAGGGATATGGTCATGTGATGAGAGATAAGAGTCTAAAACTAGGGAGGAGAGACGAGTTATATACTTATTTAGTGTGTGACTTACCTAAGCTGAAATTATTTACTTGATAAGTTGACAAATAGTGATATGTCAATTAACCTTTGTTTTGAAGATATATTCTAGAATGATATCAGAAATACAGGAGATGAGCAATGAAAAAATCATGATACAGAGGATATAACCGGGAAGGTACAATCCGAAAAGAAAGCAAGGTATTCTCATCTCCTCGAACTACCAGGAACGTAAATTTCGAGGGCGAAATCTCATAAGGAGGGGAGATTGTGAGACCTCGAATTTTATGAAATGAAAGTATTCAATTTTCTTATAATTATTCTATTTAGTAAATGGTTAAATTGATAAAAGGTTAAAGTTAAGGGTGATATGTGAAAATTTTGCAAAGTAAGCAAGTTATTATAAAATAATCGGTGGTAAAATACGCGTGGTTACATAGTAGTACACGGTATTGATTATTGATGCTTATGTGAGAAGTCACTCAGTTATACTCAATTATTGCTATGATAAATCACGCATCATATCTCTCATATTATTGATTTGATTATTGTCACAGTATCATCTGCATAATATGATATATTATTAAATCAATAATTGAGATGACACAGTTATTCATATTATTAAATTTTAATATTTAAAATGTCTAGAAGTTCTGTCAAGGAGAGGTTTGGTCACCTAATTACACGCCAATAAGGAGAAATCCTTATCGGAAATCCCCCTCTTTCCTGGGAACGACCTGGTTGTTAAATATTGTGAATTATAATATTAATGATGAATAAGTTCGTGTTGATTAAAGATGAAATTGGTAGTTCCATTGTGTGGAAATTATTAGTGTTAGTAGAAATCGATATTTATTTCGATAATAATTGATGTTTGGAGGTTATATTGTTCACTCGGGTATTTGGGACACTTTTTGTGTCGGAGTACTATTCACGAGTTACTATTCACAGGTTACTATTCACCCAAATTACTATTCACTCTAGTATTATTCACTCGGGTATTTGGGACACTTTTCGTGTTGGGGTACTATTTACGGGGTTATTATTCCCGAAGTACTATTCACCCGAAAAATATATTTCTTTTCGGTCCAAATCATTTTTGGGTAGAATATTATTCCATGAGGAGATGTGCTAATTTTTCAGACCGTTGGTTGAAATTATAATAGTAAATTAATATGGATCGTTGGTTTAAAGTTTTAATAGTAAATCAATATGGATCGCTAGTTTAAAGTTTTAATAGTGAATCAGTATGGACCGTTTCTTTAAGTTTTAATGGTAAATCAATATGGACCGTTCGTTTAAAAGTAAATCAATCTGGACCGTTCATGAATTAGTTACTATTCAGTCCATTCTCCTATAAATAAAAGTTCATTCCTTCATTATTTCTTACGAATTCACTGAAACTCTAGAGAGAGAAATTATAAAGAGAAGCTATAGAGAGAAAATCTGTAGAGAGAAAGAAGAAGAGAAGTCTGCTACCTCACTATTCCAGTATCCAATTTTCTTCTAAGGTAAGGGATATTATTTGTTGTACTCTTAAGGGATATTATTTGTTGTACTCGTAAGGGATATTATTTGTTGTATCCGTAAGGGGTATTATTTCTTTAGTATTCATGAAAAGAGCTATTGTTATTCCATTCCTTATTATTCTGTTGGAATAACCTGTATACGTGGACTACCGTATACATGGTGAAATTCTTCTATTATTCCATTCCGTATTATTATGTTGGAATAACCTGTCTATGCGAAGTACTGCATACATGATAAAATTCTTCTATTATTCCATTCTTTATTATTATGTTCGAATAACCTGTCTATGCGAAGTACTGCATACATGGTGAAATTCTTCTATTATTCCATTCCTTATTATTATGTTGGAATAACTTTCGCAATCATGCAATAATCGCATACATGGTGAAATTCTTCTATTATTCCATTCTTTATTATTAAATGAATATCATATGCGATCATTTCGCATTGACATGGTTCCATTCTTTATTATTACATTGGAATAACTTTGCGTATGTAGTCTATCGCATGCATGGTGAATTCATTGTTATTCCATTATTTATTATTCTATTGGATATATCCTCGGTGCGGATTACGCATTGACTTTGATTTCGTTCTTTATTATTACTGTTGGAATATCCCGCCGGTCTTGATTACGCTTCGACTCGGGTTCCATTCTTTATTCATTGGAATATCCTTTCGGTCAAGGATTCGATCGGCCCTGGTTCCATTCTTTATTATTACGTTGGAATATCTTGTCGGTTTGGAGGACACGCCGATTGGTTCCTTTCTTTAATATTCTGTTGAGAATAACCTATTTGTGCGGTCTATCGCATGCATGGTGAATTCTTCTGTTATTCCATTCTTTATTATTCTGTTGGAATAACATGTATATGTGGATTACCGCATGCATGGTGAATGATTCTTTGTATTCATTCCTTATTAAATTGTGGAAATGATCTGTTTACGTGGATTATGATGAAAGTCATAATATAAGCATTGGACTGTTGATTATGAGGAAAGTCATAATAAAAGCATCGGACTGATGAAAATCATGGGTATATGTAGTATTAGTAAGTGTTATGATGAGTTATATTGGTTATTATGTGAAAACATGAAAGTTTCTTAGAAATCACAAGGGGTTGAAAATAAGCTTTTGTTGAAAATGGAACATGAAATTCAATTGACCATATCTCCTACTATATTTTGAATTTTTGAGTGTGGTCAAATTCTAGAGTTAGATCTATGAGTTTTCTAACTTGTCCAAGTGGAATCACTGGAAAAGGTGTTGTAGATATTCGTGTGGACTGATTTTAGCAAAGGAGTCAAAAATTGTAAAGTACCAAAAAACTACTGCCCAGAAATTTAAAAGGGCATTTTCGGTCACTTAGTTTGTGAAATAAATTCCAGCCTTTTGGGACATAAAAATATATGGTATAAAGTACCTCCTGTCCAAAAATGAGCTCATTCCGACTTAAAATGAACAAGTTATGACTATTTCAATATTTAGGTTTTTTTTTAAAAAACGCTAAGCAGGAGTTCTATAACTCAGATGACCATGAAATTTAAACTGGAAGCTCACGTTAATAGGTGTAAGATCCTGCCAAGATTTGAGAATTTCTGGAGTTAAACTTGACGTAGCTAATTTCTTAAGGAGTTAATTAGAAATTGATATTTGAAAAATAATAAATGAATTTTAAAAAATACTTAAGGGAGTTGAAAAAATATAAAAAAATACTTGTTGTGTATTAAATATATGTATATATATTTGGACAAAGGATAGAAAAATAATAAGTTGATTTGGTAATTTTTCATAAAAATGGTTTGGTTACGAACATATGAGTTAAATATGTTATGTGAAGTTGAAAAATTGGTAAATATGATTTTATGGCTTGGAAATCCTATATAGGGTATATGTGGATTTTTGATAAGGGATTTGATCATTGGTTGTAACAACCCCAAAATAGGTATACATCACCCATTCTGAGTTGTCAATACATGGTACAGAAACAACTACAACTTTATTATTACAACATATACACTGTGAGTTTAAATACAGATATTGCCATCTAGAAAATATCCACACGTAAATAAATCCCCATCATAATTATTGATACATTATTTTATAAAAATGGTGAGGACTACTAAACAAATCTCTCTAGAACCTTCATTCCATACCCCGACTAAGTACTCATTACATTCTCGCCTCCACGAGAAGAAAAATGGAACAACAAGGAAAAGGGTGAGCTCAACTAGCCCAAGTAAAGAATATTATGACTAAGATAATATACAACAAATTATCGTTAGTCTTCAACAGGAAAAATCTAATAGAATACAATAGACAACAAGTTTTTAAATCAATATTCGCAGCGGAAATAATAATTCATTAGAAGAGTTAAGTAGAGAATGTAAACTACTATCTTCTATTTATGAATTTAAAAGTTCATCGTCTATCTTTTATCCCTGTAACATCAATCAATATATATATGGAATCAAATATTCATCTTTGCACTACACAGCCAAAGATATTCATCACTTAAGTCATGTTCATCTAAACACTGCTCATCTTTGCACTACGGCCAAAGATATTCATCGAAATCATTCATCTTTGCACTACAAGCCAAAGATATTCAATAATATCATCATTTAAGATCGAGGATGATGAAAAATATTTTTAAAGAAACGAATCCGGTGAAACAAAATGACAAGGATTAAGGATTAAGGATTCAGACTTTGTTTTATCCATGTCCAAAAATACCTCAAAAATAATCATAGTGGTGTAAAATTCAAGAATGATCAAAACATGGATACAATCAAAGCTAGTATCCACAATAGATATTTTAGATTTAAAAGGAAAATTTTCATTTTTTGATGAATAGTGTCTACAGATTCGTGAATAATGTCGATATCGTGAATAAGTCAGACACGTGAATAGTAATCTCGACACCAAAAGTTCCAAATTTGATAAAAACTTTAGATCAATATTTCAAAGATAATGATATTGAAGAAATAATATCATTACGAAAAATAATAATATCCCTTACCTCACAAAGACAAGACTTTAGTTAAAACAACTGGGATATAAAGCTATGACTTGAACTTGCACAGTATAGCAATACTCAAAATATACTCAAAATACTCACAAGAATACTCGAAAATATAGAGAGAAAATTTCAGTTTACGGTGTGATTTTCAATTTTAACCTAAGCACCCTATTTATAGGTAAACGCTAGAACATCAAAGTAGAAAATTTAATATAATATTAATATATATAAAATTTTTCCCTACAGACACTCTTATAAACTGAAATCAGCTCATTTCAACAACCAACCAAGCCCACCAAACATATCAAAAACGTTTTTCTAATTTAAATTATTTTAAACTTCCAAAATCAATTATTTTGAACTTGAAACTTCAATAATTCATAATAAATAGCCCTTTTGTTAGAAAATTCGAATCACGCGAGTTTTTATAGGAAATTCAATTCTCTACAACTTTGCAGAAGAAAGTTTTTCTAAATTCCAAAGATAAATTGACCAAAATCCACAAGCAAGCGATTTTACAATTTATAATCAAATTTCAATAATAAATGAGGTCCAATGACATGTTTAACATGTTTTAAACATTTATTGCAACAAAAATACTCTTACTCCTCAGATATACTCATATATCCCACATTCGTTATAAAAATATCACCATTATTATATTATTAAAATAATATATTTAAATGAATTATTTTATTAGAAAAAGATAAAATATTAATTTTCAAAAATTGTCACATTAAAAATTTTCTCCATCTATATCTACATAAAATCAATATTTTTCTCATCATATGAATCAATAATTAATTATTCACAAATAATATTACAGAATCACAATATTGACAACCAGGCAGTTCCCAAAGAAAGAGGGCTTTCAATAAGAAATTCTCTTTATACTCGCGCGCAATTAGGTGACCAAACCTCTCCTTAGACTGAACTTTCTAGACATTGCCAATAATGTTATCTAATAATATTATTCAGATAATATTAATTATTGCTTCGATAATGAAAAATACCGTGTAACGACAATTATTGATATAACAAAAATATAAAATATCAACGCAGCAATTATTAAATCAATAAAATCGAATAAGCGATTAATTATCGTAACCATTATCGAAGTAGTGCCTTTTACGTAAGAATCAATAATTGGTGCAATACCGTAAAAGCTTCTTGAGTTTTAACCATCGAGTATTTTAACAAGATTAAGCAGTAATAACTATGCCATTATTTTTAAACAACTTATATTTGTGCGTTTTCTTCATCCAATCGCTTTTACGTTATGGGGCCCACAAAAAGATATGGCGGCCGTCAATACGAATATTCCCCGACAAGAAGAATATTCCACGACCAAATGAATATTCAAACAACAATGAATATTTTATAACCATTGCTTATTTTGAAATATTTGCGTATTTTACCCATAACTATCCACATTAATCAAATCAACCCTTACTATTTCAAAATAATAAAATAGAAAATTAAATTTCATTAATAATAAGTTGGGGTCTTACAACCTCCCTCCTTATGAAATTTCGTCCTCGAAATTGACGACGACGTATACACAGTGTTTGAAAAGGTGAGGATACCTCACTTTCATTTTCGCTTCCAATTCCCGTGTCATTTCCTCTATAAGCATGATTCCTCCACAAAACTTTAACTTGTGGTATGACCTTTCTTAGCGTAGGACATGCTCCTTCCTATCCAAGATTTCGACAGTACCTCCTCATACGTTAAGTCTTGGCTATCTCGTGGGGTTCTAACTCTATAACGTGGTTCGGGTCTTTCACATATTTACTTAAGTACGGATATATGTGAAACACATTATGAACATTTAGACATACTCGGAGGTAACGTGAGTCTATAGGCTACATTTCCTACTCGGTCAAGAATTTGAAATGGACCAATAAATCGTGGATCGAGCTTTCTCTCTTCCCAAATCTTGTAACTCCCTTCCATGGAGCAACTCGCAACAATACATGATCCCCTATACTAAATTCCATGTCCTTTCGATGAAGATCCGCATAACTCTTTTGTCGATCTTGTGCTTGGTTTGTATATTTTGTCGAATCATTTGGATCTTTTCGGTGAGTCATATCGCATTCTTAACTCGGGTCCCAACAATGTTGCTTCACCCACCTCATCCCAACATATTGAGAGCGACATTTTCGTCCATATAATGCTTCAAATGGAGCCACACCTATACTTGCTCGATAAGCTGTTGTTGTAGGAGAATTCCACCGATGGTAAATACTTATCCTAACCGCCCTTGAAGTCAGGACATGAGTCTTAATGGATCTTCAAGAGTTTGAATAGTCTCTCTCGATTGTCCGTCTGCTTTGAGGATGGTATGTTTGAACTAAATCGCAAATGCGTGCCCATAGCTTTTTGCAAGCTAACCCAAAATCTTGAAGTGAATCTTGGGTCACGATTCAAACTATGGATACAGGCATTCCATGCAACCTCACAATCTCATTCACGTCATATACTAGCAAGACGTTCAAGGGAATAAGTCTCCGTGTCGGCAAGAAATGAACAGACTTGGTTAATCTATCAACAATAACCCAAATAGCATTGATGCCTTGAGAAAACCGTAGGAAGACCCAGAATGAAATCCATGGTAATGTGTTCCCACTTCCATTTCGGAATCTCAAGTGGTTGCAACGGAACCTTAGGTACTAGATGCTCCGCCTTTACACGTTGACAAGTTAAACACATTGAGATAAACTTTGCAATCTCTCTCTTCATATTGTTCCACCAAAATGTATGTCGAAGATCACGATACATTTTGGTACTTCCGGATGGATTGCAAATAGTGTATTGTGTGCCTCCATCATAATCTTGTACTTCAAATCGAGTCGTTAGGGACACAAAGTCCGGAGTGGACTCAAGTATTCCTTCTTCATCAATTCTCGCTCGGAATAGCACTTTCTTTGTACTTTCTTCTTCATACGCATCGCTTTCCGATTCCGGTGGCTCGAAAGCAACCTTAACTTTTTCTATTAAAGTTGGCTCTGTCGTATACTTGACATCATCGCACTCATTTACGCATATGATCTTCTACTCAACAGCGTCGCCTACCACGTTCGCTTTTTCGGGATGGTATTGAATAGTGTGGTCATAATCTTTCAACAACTCAAGCCAACGTCGTTCTTGCGTGTTGAGTTCATTTTTTGCGTGAAGAAATATTTGAGGCTTTTATGGTCCGAATATATCTCCACTTTCTCCCCATATAGATAGTGCCTCCATATCTTTAAGCGCGAAAACGATCGCCGCTAACCATGTAAGACCCAAACTATTATAAATAAAGATGAATTTTCTATAAATATTATTTTTGAATATTATGGAATAAATTTGATATAATGTTATAGTTGTGGGTAATATTTATAAATTTTGCAAAGTATGCAAGTTGTTATAAAATATTCGTTTGGTGGGGAATATTCTTTTGTTAGGAATATTAGTGCAATACAGCGGCTCAATCATTGGTGGACCCCATTAATGTAATTATTATCGGATCGAGAAAAGCGACAAAAATATTTTTATAAAAATAACGGAGGAGGTACCGTTAAAGCTGTTGAACTACCCGGTGGTAAAAATACGATGTCTGGCGCGTGGTTAAGTAGTAGCACTGCGGTGATTGATTATTGATGCTTACGTGAAAGTCACTCATTATGCTCAATTATTCTTCTGATAATTTTTGCATCATATCTCTTATATTATTGATTCAATTATTATCACAAGATCATCAGTATAATATGTTATATTATTAATTGAGACGACAAGTTATAAATGATTAATAATTGTTGAAAGATTAAAAATGTGTTGATTAAAAATAAAATGATTTGTGGTAATATTTATTCAATCCTTAATGTATATAAAGAGTACATTATGAGGCGTTTGTGGTAAGTTTGATTATTTTATGAGGGGGCCCATATGTCATCATCTAAGAGTCTCTTCTTCGTCAATAGTAATTACCTTTGTGAATAGTAATTACCTTCATCAATAGTATTTACCTTCATCGATAGTATTTACCTTCGTCAATAGTAATTACCTTCGTCGATAGTAATTACCCTTGTGAATAGTAATTATCTTCGTCGATAGTAATTACCTTTACCAGACGTCAAACCACTTGCCGTTTCACATTACAAAAGCGTCAAACCACTTGTCGTTTCACATTACAAAGTGCCGAACCACTTGTCGTTTCACACAAAGCGATCGAACCACTTTTTTCTTTTCACATCACCAATTCGTTAAGCCCCACTTGCCTTTTCACATGGTAGGTCTTTAAGCTAGAAATCTTCCATAAATAGAGGCCTAATGCTTCATTATTTTCACTTAATTCATTCAAGCTTTTAGAGAGAGAGTATATAGAGAATAAGAGAGAAAGAAGAAGAGTATTTTGTTACTACACTACTTTGCAGATTCAATCTCCTACCAAAAGTAAGGGGTGTTATTCTTTCTTATTCATGAAGAGAACTGTTGTTATTCCATTGCTTATTATTCTCATTGGAATAACTTCGTATAATGATTTTACCCTATACTTGGTGACATTCTTCTATTATTACATTGGAACATCCGTCATGCGTGTGTTACACCAGGACTGGTTCCGTCTTTATTATTATTCTGTTGGAACATCTTATGTGTGTTTTACAACGGACTGGTTAAAATCTTTATTATTATTACATTGGAACATCACATGCATGCGTTTTCTTTGGGACTGTTCCGTTATTTATTATTCTGTTGGAATAACTGCGTATGCGCGATCTATCGCATGCGTGGTGATTTCTTTTGTTATTCCATTCTTTATTATACCCGGTTGGTTAAAACTTTGACTTCTATACTCCATGAAATTAGTGGAATATCCTTGATATTTGCGTTTCATCCAAAGATATCTTTTCATGGAAATATTCTTCCGATCATTCTTGAATTTTACTCTACAAAACAAAGATGTCATGTTGATAATTTGGGCGTTAATAATTCTGGATAAAATAATTCTTGAACTTGTTTTATTGAATTCTTATATCATTGTCATCATCCTCATGTTTATATTATGTTGAAAGTCATACGTGGCACGTAGTGCATAGATGGACTTGGTATGATTATGACCGAGACTATTCGATTGTAATCATAATAGTAATGTTACAAATGATGTGATAAAAATCCTCGATGGTCAGTAGTGCATTGATGGGACGATTATTGGCATGATCATGACCATTAATGAATACACAACTATTCTTGGCCCGTAGTGCATGAATAATTGTGGTCGTGATACTAAAGAATATCCTTGGCCGTAGTGCAAGGGTGATTCGATGATATGGATTATTTATTAAAGTTGAGTCTCAGCTATAACAGTGATGAAAAACCTTTTAAATCATAAAAGATAGTAGATTTTATTTTCAACTTAACTCTTTTAATGGATTGCTTGTTCCACTGCAGTTAAACTTGATGTTTATTATATTTTATCGGTTTTAACTTTGTTGAAGGCTATTGATAATTTATTCGCATTATCTTAGTCATAATATTTCTTCTTTGGGCTAGTTGAGCTCACCCTTTCTTTCTTTGTTCTCTGTGAAATGAGAACATATTTGGACGACGAGTCGGGGAGCGGAGTAATGGTCAGAGAGGATAGCATTAGTAGTCCTCACTATTACGTGAAATAGTATGATAATAATTGTAATGAGGACTCCTTTTGAGTTTGTATAATATCTAGTAGACAATATTTATATTCAAACTCACAGTTTATGTCGTATTGTACACGACAGTTATATTAGTAAGTTGTATTTAAATTCTGTACCATGTATCTGACTACCCAAGATGGGTGATGTATACCTAATTTTGGGGGCGTCACACCAACTCTAGATCATGAGTAGGATAATTCCTCTCATACTCTTTAAGTTTTCGCGAGGCATAGGCTATGACTTTCCCACGTTGCATGAAAACACATCCTAACCCTTTACCTGAAGCATCACTGTAGATAACAAATCCATCCGTACCAGATGGTATTGTTAGAATAGGTGCCGAAATGAGTCTCCTCTTGAGCTCTTGGAAACTCTTCTCGCATTCCTCGTTCCATATTTAATTTTATATCTTTCCGAGTTAAATTTGAGTTAATGGAGTAGCGATTCGAGAAAATCCTTCCACGAATCTCCGATAATAACCAAATTTAAACCCGTAGCTACGTCTTGATCCACCGACTTTGGTTGCTCCCAACTTTGTATTACTTCAATCTTCACGGATCAACAGATACTCCATGTTTCGATACCACGTGCCCAAGGAATGCTACTTCCTCAAGCCGAACTCGCATTTCTTCAATTTGGCATATAGTTGGTTTTCACGAAGCCTTTGAAGTACCGACTTCAAATGGTGTTCATGATCTTCACGACTTTTGGAATATATGAGGATGTCATCAATAAAGACAACAACGAATTGATCCAAATATTCCTTGAATACTCGATTCATCATATCCATGAAAGCCATAGGAGCATTAGTCAATCCAAAGACATGACTAAGAATTCATAATGCCCGTCATGAGTTCTAAAGCGCGTCTTTGGAATATCCTCGATTCTAATCTTAATTTGATGATATACGTAAGCGAAGATCGATCTTTGAAAAAATTGTGCCTTACAGAATTTGGTCAAACAAGTCATCAATACGAGGTAGAGGATGCCTATTCTTGATGGTGACATGGTTCAATTCCCGATAGTCAATACAAAGTCGCATACTCCGTCTTTCTTCTTTCTGAATAAAGCAGAGAGCACCCGAGGAGATGTCTTACCAGACGAATGAAGCCGATGTCCAACAACTCCCGTAGTTGGACCTTTAACTTCGAAGTTCAATAGGAGCCATTCGATATGGGGTTTTAGAAATGGGCTTTGTACAAAGTTCAAGATCAATAAAGAATTCAACTTCACGTTACGGGGTGTAACGGGAAGTTCTTCAGAAAAAACGTCGGGAAAGTCAATAACAACAGGAATATTATTCAAATTTGGCGTGTCTTTATTCAAATCCATAACATGGGCTAAGAAAGCTTGACATCCGTTTTTCAATAAACGAATAGCTTTATGATTAGATATGACAAATGATTGATTTTAATGGTTTAGTTGCTTGAATTGCATAACAAAGTCGGGTTAGAATATGAAAACTATCAACTTTACGAAAACAATCAATTTTGGCATGATGAGTAGTTAACCAATCAATCCCTAAAATCACATCAAAAGCAAGTATTTTTAAAGAGATAAGGTCAAAAGGTAAGGTGATGGTGCCAACTTGAATCAAACAAGATTTATAAGCGATGGATGTGATGAAAGTTTCTCTAAGCGGAGTTTCCACAGATAGGTCAAAGTCTAATTTCTCCGGAGTTAAGTTTAAGCGTTGAGCACAAAGGAGAGATAAATGAATGGGTAGCACCCAGGTATCAATTAAGGTATAAACTTCGCAAGAATTTATAAATAGCTTACCGTGATCACCTCGTTTGGGTTCCTCGCATTTTGACGATCCACACAAAACGCTCTTCCAGGAACCGTTGACTTTGACTTTTCTGGGACAGTCTTTTGAGTCACCGTCCCTGTGAGACCCCAGATTTTATCAATAAAGATTTAAATTTTATTGAAATAATTTTTTAATATTATGGTGTGAATTTGAGATAATATTATAGTTGTGGGTAGTATTTATAAATTTTGCAAAGTATGCAAGTGGTTATATTATATTCGATTGGTCTGGGAATATTCGGTTTAGCGAGGGAATATTAATAATGGCTCAATCATTGGTGGACCCCATAATGTAATTATTATCGGATTGAAAGCGACAAAAATATTTTATTGAAATAACGGCGGAAGTTTTTTACCGTGGATCTTTGTTGAACTACTTTCAGTAGTAAAAGTACGATGAATACGTGTGGTTGCATAGTAGCACGCGGTATTGATTATTGATGCTTATGTGAGAAGTCACCGGTTTGATTCCATTATTGTTGATTAATAATATGAATTATTATAGCGATAATGACGTTTTGTTTTATTCGTATTATTAACGTAATAAAACAAAAACATCTTTATATAAAAATGTAATACTTTATTAAAGTTATTCTATAAATAGAATATATTATATTTTATTATGCATAGTGTTGCATAGTGTTTTGTATAGTGTTGCATAGTGTTTGCATAGTAAAATGTTTTTATATAAATAGAATATATGATATTTTATTTAAAAGATTTTGCTTTAAATATGGACCTTGATTAAAGTAAATCAAACTGGACCGCTCATGGATTAATTACTATGCATTCTATTTTCCTATAAATAGAAGCTCATTCCTTCATTATTTTTTACTGAATTCACTTTGAAACTCTCAGAGAGAGAAATTATAGAGAGAAGCTATAGAGAGAAAATCTATAGAGAGAAAGAAGAAGAGTATTCGTACTTCACTACTTTGATATCCAAAGGTCTTTTTACGGTAAGGGATATTATTTGTTGTACACTGTAAGGGTGTTATTCTTTCTTATTCATGAAGAGAACTTCGTTATTCCATTCATTATTATTCTATTGGAATAACTTTGTAAAAGTGGCATACCTATACATAACTCGTGATATCGTGGCTTTACCCTATACTTGGTGAAATCCTTATATTATTCCATTCTTATTTATTACATTGGAATAACTCAGACGGAATCCCCTATACTTGGTGATCTTCTTACATTATTCCATTCTTTATTATTACGTTGGAATATCCGGTGCATGTGTTTTACATTGGACTCGGTTCCATTGTTTATTATTCCGCATTTATTATTACATTTGAATATCCATCGTGTGTTTTACAGGACCGGTTCCATTGTTTATTATTATTCAAAGCATTTATTATTCATTGGATCATCTGCTTCGGTGTGAATTTCACACGACACGGTTCCGTTATTATTATTACATTGGAATAACTTTTTGCCATGCAATACCGCATGCGTGGTGATTTCCTTTGTTATTCCATTCTTTATTATACCGGTTGGTTAAAACTTTGACTTCTATACTCCATGAAAATAGTAGAATATTCTTGATATTTGCGTTTCATCCAAAGATATCTTTTCATGGAAATATTCTTCCGATCATTCTTGAATTTTACTCTACAAAACAAAGATCTTGTTGACAATTTGGACGTTATTAATTCTCGGATAAAATAATTCTTGAACTTGTTTTATTGAATTATTATGTCATTGTCATCATCCTCATGTTATAATATGTTATCTTTTGCTTACGCAAGCATAGATGAACTTAGTATGATTATGACCAGGATCATTCGGTATAATCATGGCTTGTTATAAATGATGTGATAAAAGTCCTCGGTGGGTCTGTAATGCACGTTGATGGATAGTTTTTGGTATGATTATGACGAGGGGTGATTCGGTATAGTCATGACCATTGATAATTTGATGAAAATCCTTGGACCGTGTAGTACAGGATGATTAGATATTGTGGTTTATTCATTAAACCGAGTCTTAATGATAAAATTTATGAAAACCTTTTAAAACCTAAAAGATAGTAGACTTTATTTTCTACTTGACTCTTTTAATGGATTGCATATTCATCATGCAGTTAAACTAGTTGTCTATTGTATTTTATCAGTTTAACACTGTTGAAGGCTAATGATAATTTATTCTGCATTATCTTAGTCATAATATTTCTTATTGGGCTAGTTGAGCTCACCTCTTTTCTTTCACTTTGTTCTCTTGAAGAAATGAGAACATAGTGAGACAGTCTGGGAGCGGAGTAATGGTCCGAGAGGATAGCATTAGTAGTCCTCACTATTCGTGAAATAGTGTGATAATAGTTGTAATGAGGACTCCTTTTGAGTTTGTATAATATCTAGTAGACAATATTTGTATTCAAACTCACGTTTATGTCGATCGTGCATACATGCAGTTATATTAGTAAGTTGTATTTGAATTTATGTACCATGTAAGTGGCGACCCAAGATGGGTGACGTATACCTAATTTTGGGGCGTCACATCCCTCATTGAACTAGGTTTCGCTTCTGCATAAATCGAAAGCGATATGTCCTTCCTTTCCACAATTATAGCATACCTTGAACTATTGTGGGCGCTTTGGTGATATGTCCCTCTTTCCGCATTTATAGCATATAACCGGTGGTCGTTCTCTCTCCCTTAGAACCCGATTGCCGCCAAGACCTTGTCGTCTTCACGTGGTCGTTGTTAAATCTCCTCTTTTAAAATCTCCTCCCGACTCGCTTCTTCTATTTTCATGGCCTTGATTACCACAGAGTGGTTACCATTTTGTCCATCTTTTCTTTCTCCATTGGTTATCGTTGTTTTGTTGGCTCGCTATCTCCTAAGATGATCCCGATTGTGGTCCCTCGGTTGACCGTACTCGTTATCTCGCTTCTACTAATTGAGCCACATTTACAACATCCGAATAGAGAGAAAATTTATGATAAAATGAGATATCGACGGCGTATCTTGGGTTTCAAACCTCTAAGAAACATCTGCGTCATCGTTCCTCATTCTCCACCAAATGAGGTGCAAACACGGATAACTCGCAAACTTTGCCTCGCACTTAGACAACCGGTCATGTTGTTTTGTTCTAATCGATGAACTCCACTTCCTTCATATGACGAACACTTTCGGAAAGTATTTGTCATTAAATAGTTTCAAACGTCTCCCAAGACATCTTGAGTGCGGTGGATGGTACGCTTCATGAGACTCCCACTAGTAGTCCGCCTTCGCCACGGAACATAAAGGTGGCGAATGGAACCTTCGTTTCTCCGTGCATCCCAAGACATCGAATATCTTGGTAATTTGCTTGACCCATGTTTTACGCCATGATCGGATCCGCTTTCCCTTAAATTCGGTGGTCCCAACTCTTTGAATCCTTGCATTTGTGTGACCCGTGAATTGCTATCATTTCTCCTGTATTTTGAACACGAGTCTCCTCGCCTCGATTTTGCATGAATCGCAAAAAGCTTCTAAACATCCCTCATTCATCATCTGCTTCGTTGGTGTTGTTCACGGGAGGAACATTGCCCGACTGTTCACACGTTCTCCTCGTTGGTGAGTACAAAGGCGTCTCCACGGTCTCATTTCCATTGTTAATATTCTCGATTCGACATTCTCAAAAATCTTTGTCATAAAACAAGGGTTATTAAAGAAATCAATATATCACATAATATCCCTATATCTTGACCAACTAACAAATAAGCTTAGGTAGGACACACTAGCGAAGGATTTACTCGTCTCTCCCCTCCTAGTTCTATTCCCCAATCTCTGCCAGAGATCATATCCCTAAGTTCTGATACCAACTGTAACAACCCCAAAATAGGTATACATCACCCATTCTGAGTTGTCAATACATGGTACAGAAACAACTACAACTTTATTATTACAACATATAAACTGTGAGTTTAAATACAGATATTGCCATCTAGACAATATCCACACGCAAATAAATCCCCATCATAATTATTGATACATTATTATACAAAAATGGTGAGGACTACTAAACAACTCTCTCTAGAACCTTCATTCCATACCCCGACTAGTACTCGCTACATTCTCGCCTCCTGAGAAGAAAAATGGAACAACAAGGAAAAGGGTGAGCTCAACTAGCCCAGTAAAGAATATTATGACTTTGATAATATACAACAAATTATCGTTAGTCTTCAACAGGGAAAAATCTAATAGAATACAATAGACAACAAGTTTTTAAATCAATATTCGCAGAGGAAATAATAATTCATTAGAAGAGTTAAGTAGAGAATGTAAACTACTATCTTCTATGTATGAATTTAAAAGTTCATAAATCTATCTTTTATTCTGTAACATCAATCAATATATATCGGAATCAAATATTCATCTTTGCACTACAGCCAAAGATATTCATCACTGGGTCATGTTCATCTAAACACTTGTTCATCTTTGCTTTCACGGGCCAAAGATATTCATCGAAATCATTCATCTTTGCACCATCTGGCCAAAGATATTCAATAATATCATCATTTAAGACCGAGGATGATGAAAAATATTTTAAAGAAAGCGAATCCGGTGAAACAAAATGACAAGGATTAAGGATTAAAGATTAAGTACTTTGTTTTATCCATGTCCAAAATACCTCAAAAATAATCATAGTGGTGTAAAATTCAAGAATGATCAAAATAAGGATACAATCAAAGCTAGTATCTACAATAGATATTTTAGATTTAAAAAGGAAAATTTTTATTTTTCGATGAATAAGTGTCGTATTCGTGAGCAATTGTCGTATATGTGAATAAGGTCAGTATACGTGAATAAGTAACTCAGACACCAAAAGTTCCAAATTTGATAAAAACTTCAGATCAATATTTTAGCATAATGATATTGAAGAAATAATATCATTACGGAAAAAAAAATATCCCTTACCTCACAAAGATGATCTTACAGTTAAAACACTTGGGATAAAGGCTATGACTTGAACTTGCACCGCAGTATAGCAATACTCAAAATATACTCAAAATACTCACAAGAATACGCCGACAATATATAGAGAGAAAACTTCAGATTTCGGTGTGATTTTCAATTCTAACCTAAGCACCCTATTTATAGGAAAATGCTTTAGAACATCAAAGTAGAAAATTTAATATAATATTAATATATATAAAAATTTTCCTCGCGCACACTCTTATAAACTGAAATCAGCTCATTTCAACAACCAACCAAGCCCACCAAACATATCAAAAACGTTTTTCTAATTTAAATTATTTTAAACTTCCAAAAATCAATTATTTTTGAGCTT
Source organism: Panax quinquefolius (assembly GCA_020205615.1). NCBI lineage: Eukaryota > Viridiplantae > Streptophyta > Magnoliopsida > Apiales > Araliaceae > Panax > Panax quinquefolius. The sequence goes on along the minus strand of CM035161.1, from coordinate 33,353,653 downwards.
GAAACTTCAATAATTCATAATAAATAGCCCTTTTGTCGAAAAATTGAATCTCATGAGTTTTTATAGGAAATACAATTCTCTACAACTTTACAGAAGAAAGTTTTTCCAAATTCCAAACATAAATTGACCAATATCCATAAACTGGCGATTTTACAGGCTATAATCAAATTTAAGTCAATAAATGAGGTCCACCGACATGTTTAACATGTTTTAAACATTTATTGTAACAAAAATACTCTTCCTCCTCGTATACTCATATATCCCACATTCGTTGTAAAAATATCACCATTATTATATTATTAAAATAATATATTTAAATGAATTATTTTATCAGAAAAAGATAAAATATTAATTTTCAACAATTGTCACATTAAAAATTTTCTCCATCTATATTCACATAAAATCAATATTTTTCTCATCATATGAATCAATAATTAATTATTCACAAATAATATTACTGAGAATCACAATATTGATGACCAGGCGGTTCCTCAGGAAAGAGGGCTTTCAATAAAATTTCTCCTTCTTGGTAGCATGATTAGGTGACCAAACCTCTCCTTAAAATGAACTTTCTAGACATTGCCAATAATGTTATCTAATAATATTATTAAGATAATATGAATTATTGCTTCGATAATGAAATATACCGTGTAATGACAATTATTGAAACAACAATGAATATAAAATATCAACGCAAAGAATTATTAAATCAATAAAATCTTGAAGCGGTAATTATCGTAACCATTATCGAGTAAGTGCCTTCTTACGTAAGAATCAATAATTGGTGCAATACTGGTGTCTTCTCGTGTGTTTTAACCACCGAGTATTTTAACAAGATAATTGTAATAACTACGCCGTTATTTTTAAACAACTTATATTTGTCGTTTTTTTTCATCCAACTCACTTCGCCAAGTTATGGGGCCATTAAAGATCTGCTACCGTCGCATTTAATATTCCCAAAGCTGCCAAGAATATTCCACGACCAAACGAATATTCCCGACAACAATGAATATTTTATAACCACTTGCTTATTTTGAAATATTTACTTATTTTACCCATAACTATCCACATTAATCAAATCAACCCTTACTATTTCAAAATAATAAATAGAGAAAATTAAATTTCATTAATAATAAGTTGGGGTCTTACATTGGTGATGAAATCTTATGAGTATGGCATTTTTGAATGATTAAAATGCATTATTTGGTAAAGTGTAAATAATTGAAATAAATTGTTTTTAAGTTTAAGAAGTGATTAAAATATTGTTATAATATTAATAATATTAGATTATGATTTTATTAAGTGATTGATAATATTTGGATAAATTTAAAGTCTTTAATATTTATCCTTGTTTTCGTTTGATTAATGCTTATATTATTGTCATCATCCTCATGCTTATATTATGATGAAAGTCATCTTTGGCTTACGTGCATAGATGAACTATTGATTATTGGTTTTACAGTTGTATATCTTTGGCTCTCGTGCATAGATGGACTGTTGATTATTGGTTTTACGGTTGTATATCTTTGGCTTACGTGCATAGATGGACTGTTGATTATTGGTTTCTGATTTGTATATCTTCGCTTACGCAAAGATGAACTATTGATTGATGAGTATCTTTGGCATATGTGCATAGATGAACTGTTTATTAGTATGATTATGACCAGGGATCATTCGGTATAATCATGACCCGTAATGTTATAGATTATGGGATAAAAGTCCTCAGTGGCATATAATGCATTGATGGACAGTTTTTGGTATGATTATGACCAGGGATTATTCGGTATTGTGACACCCCCAAAATAGGTATACAACACCCATTCTGAGTCGTCAAAATACGTGGTACAGAAACAACTACAACTTTATTAATACAACACATAAACTATGAGTTTAAAAATAAATATTTTCATCTAGACAATATTCACACTCAAATAAGTCCCCATCACAATTATTGATACATTATTTTACAAAAATGGTGAGGACTACTAAAATAACTCCTGGAACCGTCATTCCATACCCCGACTAGTACTCGTTACATTCTCTCCTTCTGAGAAGAAAAATGGAACAAAAAGGAAAAGGGTGAGCTCAACTAGCCCAGTAAAGAATATTATGACTAAGATAATATAGAACAAATTATCGTTAGTCTTCAACAGGGAAAAATCTGATAAGATACAATAGACAACAAGTTTCATATCAATATTCACAACGGAAATAATAATTCATAGATGAGTTACGTAGAGAATAAAATCTACTATTATCTATGAATTTAAAAGTCCATCATCAATATTTTATCCCTGTAACATCAATCAATATACATACGAAACAAATATTCATCTTTTACTACTGTGCCAAAGATATTCATCATTGGTCATGTTCATTTTAACACTGTACATCTTTTGCATTACAAACCCAAAGATATTCATCATAAAATCACATTAATCTTTTGCACTACTGTGCCAAAGATATTCAATAATATCATCATTTAGGACCGAGGATGATGAAAAATGTTTTAAAGAAAGCGAATCCGATTGAAACAAAAGATTAAATATTAAGGATTCGTATTTTGGTTTATCCATGTCTAAAAATACCTCATAAATAATCATAGTGGAGTAAAATTCAAGAATGATCAAAACATGGATACAATCAAAGCTAGTATCCATAATAGATATTTTGGACGAAAAGGAAAAAATTTATTTTTCGATGAATAGTGTCGTATTCGTGAATAGTGTCGTATACGTGAATAGTAACCCCGACACAAAAAATTTCAAATTTGATTAAAAGTTCAAAATAATATTTCGGCATAATGATATTGAAGAAAATAATATCATTTAAGAAGAAAATAACATCACTTACCTGGAAAGAATAAGACTTAAATTTGAACTCATTGGATATAGTCTTTGAAGGAATTTTGCACCGTATAGCAACACTCAAAGTATTAAAATACTCACAAGAATACGCTCGATAATATAGAGAGAGAAAACTTTAGTTTCTGGTGTGATTTTCAATTCTAACCTAAGCACCCTATTTATAGGAAAATGCTTAGAATACCAAAGCATAAAATTTAATAAAATATTAATATATTTATATTAATATATTAGCCCACTTTTTTGGTCTAGACATTAGCCACCAACCCACCAAAATCACAAAAAACGTTTTTGTTAACAAAATTATTTAAAACTCCAAAAATCAATTCAGACCCAATATATCAGAACTTCAATAATTCATAATAAATAGCTTTTTTATCAGAAAAATTTGAATCTTATGTCCATTGCATAGGAAATTTAATTATCTACAACTTTGCAGAAGAAAGTTTTTCCAAATTCCAAACAAAAATTGACCGAAATCCACAAACGGGCGATTTTAAATATCACCATTATTTGTAAAAATATATCCCACATTCATTGTAAAAAAGCTAAAATATACTCATATATCCCATATTCATTTTAAAAATATCACCATTATTATATTATTAAAATATAATAATATATTTAAATGAATTATTTTATCGAAAAAGATAAAATATCAATTTTCAATAATTGTCACATTAAAAATTTTCTCCATCTATATCCACATAAAATGAATATTTTCCTCATTATAAAAATCAATAATTAATTATTCACAAATAATATTACAGAATCACAATACTGACAAACAGACAGTTCCCACGAAAGAGTGGGCTTTCCAATAAGGATTTCTCCTTCTTGGTAAGCATGATTAGATGACCAAACCTCTCCTTGAAGCGGAACTTTCTAGACATTGCCAATAATGTTATCTAATAATATTATTCAGATAATATGAATTATTGCTCCGATAATGGAAAATACTATATAGTGACAATTATTGAAACAACAGAAATATAAAATATCAACGTAGCAATTATTGAATCAATAAAATAAAATATTAAACAGTAATTACTGTAACAATTATTGAGTAGTGCCTTCTTACGTAAGAATCAATAATTGGTGCAATACCGTGTGCTACTGTGTTTTAACCACCGGGTATTCCAACAGTATTAACGGTAACAACTACGTCGTTATTAATAAACAACTTATACTTGTCGTTTTCTTCATCCAATCGCTTTCCGTTATGGGCTTACAAGGTTGTCAGGCCGCATTTAATATTCCCGAGCGGTAAGAATATTCCACGACCAAACGAATATTCCCCAACAATAATGAATATTTTATATCCACTTGCTTATTTGAAATATTTGCGTATTTTACCCATAACTAACCACATTAATCAAATCAACCCTTACTATTTCAAAATAATAAATAGAGGAAATTCAATTTTATTTATAATAAATTGGGGTCTTACAGGTATAGTCATGACCATTGATGATTACATAAATATCATTGGCCGTAGTGCAGGGATGATTCGATAATGTGGATTATTTATTAAGTTGAGTCTCAGCGATAAAATATTGATTATACACTTTTAATTCGTAGAAGATAGTAGATATTATGCTCTACTTGACTCTTTTATAATACAGTTGTATGTCTTTTGCCTGTAGAGCAAAGATGAATTGTTAATGAATATCTTTGGCCCGTAGTTTAAAGATGAATTTATTAGCATGATTATGAACAAGAATTGTGATTTGGTATAACCATGATTTTTGATGTTTCAGGTGAAGATTGGTGATGGAAATTATCTTTGTCTTGGGTGCGAAGAGGAATTTAGAATCACAATTATGATTATAAGTTATTCATATGATTACGAACAAGAATTGTTGATTGATGTTATAGGGATAAAACATTATTGGTGGACTTTTAATATGGAGAAGATAATAGATTTGATGGTCTATTTGTTAGGTTTGTAATATTCATGAACGCAATCAAATTGCATAAAAAGTGCGGAAACGTGTAAAATCAGAGTTTAAAAAAAAAATTACAAACCATATACCCGGATCACCCTTTATGCACAATTATTAATTAAACGAAAAGATAAAGAATAAAATCATACCCTTGAAGATCGAGCTTCCTCAGGTACAAGTTCACCTCCAAATCCTTTCGCGTTCAACTTGAATTCACCGGGTTTGGTTCCTTCCTTTCGATCAACGCCACCACCCAGTGTTTGGCCTCTAGAGGTGATCCACCAAGGAAGAAAAGGAATTCAAGAAGATGGGTATTTGGCTCAAACCCTAGTTTTCTATCTCTATAGAAAAGAACGTACTCTCCAACAAATTGGAATTATGTCGTATTTTTTAATATCTGATATAAGACTCCTCTTATAAAGATATCAAGTAACCCTATTAAAAATAAGGTATTATTTAATTAAACTCTTTTAATTAAATGGGCTCCCTAATCTTATTAGGGATAATTAATTAAACTCCTTTAACTAATTTTCCCTCCTAATCCTATTAGGAATTAATGAGAGTACTTATATTAAATTAATTTCTAAACTCTTTTAGAAATTAAAATAATAATAATAATTGTAATAATATTAATAAGACTCTCTTATTAATTTATATTTAATATTTCTAAAATATTAAATAATAAATATTAAGCTATTTAATTTATTCTATCACCATAGATTAAATTAAATATACTTAACATATTATTACGATTATGCCATTAACTTCTTAAATAATTATTCTTCCTTTTTTATGGTGTGACCCTTTAGGTTCTCCATATTAAACCGGTTGTGAATAAATCAATTAGAACAATTCTAATCTTATTTAAATAAATAAATTAAACAATTAATTTATTTAAATAAATAAATAATATTTATTCTACAATAGGGATAAGCCTCCCTAGCGATCAACGACTTTCCAGATAATATAGATTTCAACATTAATCATAAAAGAACCTTTGAGTAAATAGTTACCGTACAATTCAATCCTTCCACCATACAATGTCCCAATTAAATATAAGACATGGAATTCTTTGTCAAGTCTTATTTTATTTAATTATATGTATTTTGATCCTTAAATGCATAACTCAAATAATGCAAATTAGAAACTCCTTTCTAATTTCATTCGCTGCCTTGGCCAAGGACTACTGGGTTGTCATTTATCGAATCACAAAGGACATTTCTCTTCTTTTATTAGAAGTGGTAGATTCTTTATTGATCATACATTATGTAAGACCCCGAAATTTTTTTAAATAAAAAGGAATTTCCTTTATTTATTATTTTGAAATAGTAAGGGTTGATTTGATTAATGTGGATAGTTAAGGGTTAAATACGTAAATATTTCAAAATAAGCAAGTGGTTATAAAATATTCATTTTTGTCGGGGAATATTCGTTTGGTCGTGGAATATTCGTACTGTCGGGGAATATTCGTACGACGGCGCAACCATGTGTGGGCCCATAACGGAAAGCGATTGGATGAAGAAAACGACAAATATAAGTTGGTTAAAAATACTTGGCGTAGTTATTCAAGAATTAAGACTGTTGGAATACTATTGGTTAAAATACGATGAATACGCTTGGTTGCACAAAGAAGACACTGCAGATCGCAGTGATTGTTGAATTATTGATCCTTACGTAAGAAGGCACTACTCAATAATTATTACACGGTGAGTTATCGTTCAATAGTTTATTGATTCAATAATTCTTTGCGTTGGTATTTTATATTATTCTTTGTTTCAATAATTGTCATCGCACGGTATTTCCCATTATCGGATCAATAATTCATATTATTTGAATAATATTATTAGATAACATTATTGGCAATGTCTAGAAAGTTCATCTAAGGAGAGGTTTGGTCACCTAATTTGCGCCCGAAGAGGAGAGAGATCCTTATCGAAAGCCCCTCTTTCTGAGGAGCGACTGGTTGTCATAAATGTGATTCTCGTAATATTATTTGTGAATAATTAATTATTGATTCATATGATAAGGAAATATTTATATTATATGAGTATAAATGATGGATTTATTTATGTGGTTATTAATGAAGGAATTAATGTTGAGGTGTTTTATCGGTATTTTATCGGATTGGAGGTATTAAAAATCAAATCGGGGTTTTGAGATATATCATGGGGTTATAATTTTTAATCCAAACCGTTGGATCGTTGTAATTTTGGATATGTTATACATACATAAGTTGAGTATATGTCCACAAATTTTGAACCGTTAAAAAATGCATGAATGATTTGTTGTGAATTTTAAGAGGTGTCGGATTCGAAAATTAGGTTTATAATTGATTTTGGTGGAAAATTCTAGAATTGAGTGGGCCCCACTTGTGGTTGGTGAAAAATGTGCTGAATTTTATTTCAAATGTGGTGGGTGGCAATAGTAGCGAGGTAAAGCCATCAGTAGTTGAAAAGTCAAGTCTCGCTTGGTGGCTAACATTTTCCTATAAATAGAGGGCTAAGTTAGAATTGAAAATCACACCGTAAACAAAGTTTTTCTCTTTCTCTCTATATTATTGGCGTATTTTGTGAGTATTTAGATACTTTGAGAGTTCTTTGTCAAGATAAGTTTCATTCAAAGATCACTTGACCTTTCCTTAGAAAGATCGATTCTTTGAGGTAAGGGATGTTATTTTCTTCTCAAATGATATTAATTCTTCAATATCATTATCTTTGAAATATTGGTTGGTACTTTTTATCAAATTTGGAACTTTTTCATGTTGGGGTTACTATTCATGAGTTCTTATTCACGAGTTACTATTCACGAGTTACTATTCACGAGTCTTATTCAATGTAAGCGTGAAGATGTTTTTTTTGTGGAATTTCTATCTTTGGGTGTAGAGTTACTATTCACGATACTAAGACTATTCATGTATACCAAGACTATTCACTTAATACGCAAGACTATTCATAGAAAAATGAAAATTTTTCTTTTCGTCTAAAATATCTATTCTGGATACTAGCTTTGATTGTATCCATGTTTTGATCATTCTTGAATTTTACACCACTATGATTATTTTTGAGGTATTATTGGACATGGATAAAACAAAGTACGAATCTTTAATCCTTAATCCTTGTCATTTTGTTTCACTGGATTCGTTCTTTAAAAATATTTTACATCATCCTCAGTCTTAAATGATGATATTATTGAATATCTTTGGCCTGTAGTGCAAAGATGAATGATTTCTGAAGAATATCTTTGGCCTGTAGTGCAAAGATGAGTAGGTGTTTAAATGAACACGACCGATCGATGAATATCTTTGGCTCAGTAGTGCAAAAAGATGAGCAGTGTTGAGATGAACATGAATGGATTGATGAATATCTTTGGCCCGTAGTGCAAAGATGAATATCTCGATTTGAGATGAATATTGATTGATGTTCTGAGAGGATAAAATATTGATGATGGACCGTTAAATTCATAGATTATAGTAGATTTCATTCTCTACGTAACTCTTCTATGAATTATTATTTCACATTGCGAATATTGATCTCGAAACTTGTTGTCTATTGTATTTTATCATATTTTTCCTCGTTGGAGACTAACGATAATTTGTTGTATATTATCTTAGTCATAACATTCTTTTCTTGGGCTAGTTGAGCTCACCCTTTTCCTTGTTGTTCCATTTTTTTTCTTCTCGGGAGGCGAGAATGTAAGCGAGTCTTAGTGGGTATGGAATGAAGGTTCTAGAGAGAGTTGTTTAGTAGTCCTCACCATTATTGTAAAATAATGTATCAATAAATGTGATGAGAATTTATTTGAGTATAAATATTGTCTAGAAGATAATATTTGTATTTAAACTCACAGTTTTATTGTTGTGATAATAAAGTTGTAGTTGTTTCTGTACCATATATTTGGCGACTCAGAATGGGTTGGATGGAATGGACCTATTTTGGGGGCGTCACACATTATCTCCATCTACAACTTATTATACCCAAGCATACCCTTTGATATACCCTAAGGGTCTTAAGGAATAAGTCAAAGTATAACTCATCATACACAAGATACTATGATGATCTCAAGTCCAAGGATCACTTGTACTACTATCACTCTGAGAATTCTATCGACAGCAGCAAGTAAAACTCCATTAGGTATTCCTTAGCGAGCCACGTTCGATGAACTTATTCTCTAATAAGCACCTACATACTTGCTTTAGTGTCTCACACACAAATGATCATGAGATCAATCATCCTCATCCAATGAGCAAACAACGTATGTACCCAATCTATCCGGATTCACTAATCCCCAATTTAGTAATCCAATGATTGGGAACTATTTTAGTTTTAAGCTTTCTAAGAATTTAGATCTCATTAGAATAATCATCATCATTATTCTAAAAGCATTGCTTAAAACTATGGGTTTATCACATATTATAAAACAAAGATCATGTAGATAATTAAAAGCCTTTAATAAATTAATACTTTTTATTAATAAATGAATAAGATTGTTACAAAGTATATGCTTTATCATCAAACATGATTGGCTTTGTGTGCATACTACTTTCAATCTCCCACTTGCACTAAAGACAATCATGGTATCTTATACTCTTCTTCTCTAAGTGACGCGTTATCCCATTGTTGGATAAGCTTTAGTTAATGGATATGTAATGTTGTTCATGAGAGTCCACTATCTCTATAGTGATTTCCCATCTTTCAATGATTCAAATAATCAAATGAAAGTGCCACAACACATGTTTAGATCCAAGATGAGACTTAGGAACTATTCCTAGTTTTGTAATAAACTTTTAATCCTAATAATCTATTTGCAGCTTCATTTATAGCTATATACTTTGTCTTTATCACTAAACCAAAGAACTCTTTTTTTGTTTGGAACCTTTCCAATTCAATTGCATTCTTTGTTCAAGGTAACACTTTACCTTAAAGTGGATTTTCGTCGTCTTAGTCCATTCGAAAAACTTGAGTCTGTTAAGCCCTCTAGTTTTAATTTAGACCCACCATGAATATGATCACATCCTTAATGCCGGTTAAGCACTTTAAGATGTTTTTCACTGACTCATAGTGAACTTCTCCATAATATGACTGATCAACATCAGGTCTCGTACATTTCATTGCATACATGATTGTCACTCATGCGATTTCTCTTCTTTTAATAGTTTGTGGGGACTATTAAGAGAGATACACTCCATGGCTCATCAACATGAAACATCTCTTGGAGCTTGCCATGCTAAACAACTTTAGCATCAAATGAATATACATTTCTTGGGTTAAGTTGAGCATCCTTTTAAATCTATCTATGTAGATTTGCATCCCCAATAATGATACTCTTCCAAAATCATTCATGGAGGATTGTTTAGACAATTTTATCTTTACTGATTGTAGCATTGGTATGTAATTCCTCATCCGTAGTATATCAACATATAATACTAGAAATTTCACGACGCCCCTCCCAACCCTTTTGTACACACTAGAACTCTTACCTCATCGTATGTAACTCGGATCATCATCTTCATGATGCGTACCTCATCATCATCATCCATGATGAATCCATACCTCCTAGGTATCTTCAAGACTATTTCGATTTACGATTCGATTTGTGGTACAACAGTCTATCTATAGTTCCTCTTATTTGACTTATAGTGTTTTGTGGTTCTTGAACTCTTCAAGATCTATTATCCTCCCACTAGCCCCTTCAATAATAAACACCTTTATCTTAGAAGGCGGCGTGTTTCACAACAAACACCTTTCGCTAAGTAGGATTATAGAACATATATACCTAAACTTACTTTAGGATGTCCCACAAATCGACACTTGTCAAATCTTGTCCCAAGCTTATCCTTTGAAACCTTTTCACATAAGTTGGACAACCCCTTATCTTAATATACTTAAGATTAGGAATCCTCCCCATCCATAACTTTTATGGAGTCTTGAAATTTGGATTTTGAGGTTACCTTTTCGTGAATGCGCGACCATTTCTAGGACATGATCATAGAGGGATACTGGAATGTCGGTAAAATCATTATGGACCGTACCATGTCCAACAAGGTACGATTTTCCCATTCAGATACATCAATCAATTATTGCGTATTAAGATGTGTCCATTATGAGAAAACCATTTGAGATGATCTAGAAACTTATTGCACAAGTATTTATTCCTTGATCTAATCAAAGAATCTTAATACTTTGTCAATTTGTTTCACTTCTGAATTCTTTGAACCTTTCAAATAATTCACACTTGTATTTTAGCAAATACACATATTCAACTCTTTGAATGATCATCTCCTTTTCTTATACTAGTTTGTTCAATTTGCAAAATTATTTTCATGTAAGTCAAGTATACAAAATTTATTAAGTAAAATTCCAGTTCTATACAAAACATTATTATTATAAATAGAACAACAATTGTTCTTAATTATAATACCAAAGATTTCATTGTCCAACAATAAAATGGAAATAATATTTTTAACAAGAACTCGGAATACAATAACAACTTATTGACTTAATAGATTTGCTCGTAGGCATTGCTAAACTATAAGTTTCTATAGCTAATGCAAAGAACCTTTGCTTCATTTTCCACACATAGGATTACTTATCTTTGTTTAACTTTCTACTTACATGGCCCTTCATAAATCTATATTTATGATAACCAAAGTCGGTATCCAATACCCAAGTAGAACCTTGACTTAAAGAAAAATTTATTTCAATCATGAACAAAAACGTATTGTAATCGAAACTTCACTAAGCTTCTTTGGTTAGCCTCGCAAGATGCTTCTCGCAGATTTCTTTCTAGTGTCCCGGCTTATTGCCAGTGGAAGCAAACTCCTTTGCTATCCGTATCAGTTTTATTCTTATTATCCTTTGTTTATGCCTTTCTATATACCTTCTTTGAATCGTTCTTCTTTTCAGAAGATCCTTTGGCCCCTACTAGTAAGACATGGTCTTTCTTGGTTGGAAAGTGACTCTCAACATTTTTCAATATGTTAAGCAAATCAGCGAGGCTGATATCTAGCTTGTTTATATGAAAAATTCACAACAATTGTGAAAGGAGTCCGGGAGTGAGTGCAAGATCAAATCTTGGCTCAACTCTCCATCTATGACAAAACTCGTTGTCCTAATTGATCAATCAAAAAGGACTTTTATCTGTACTGTAGTGTCATCGGTCATTCTAGATCGGAAGAGCTCCTTAGATATTTAATATCTATCAGTCCTACTTTCCTCACCATCAACTACTTGATGTGCAGGAATATAGTAGGAGCATCCATAGTTTCATCTTGTATTTGAAGCTCGTTACTCATGGATGCGAGCATGATGCATTGAGCCAACTATGCATCATCTTGCCACTTTCTAAAAGTAGCAATCTCTTCCTCAGAGGCATTGTCTGCAACCATTGCAGGGATAGGCGTATTAAGGACATAAGATAGCTTTTAAACTATGAGAACTATTCTCAAATTCCTTAACCAATCCGTTTAATTGATTACGGTTAATTTAGCATCTAATATGCTTCAGCAGATGATAGTAATTTTAGACATTGTAAAATTCTGTAAATGAATTTGTAATTAACAACATTTTAACATACATTCTTTTATTAATTACCAAAATAATTTAGGTCTTGTTTTAAATTGGTATCTCCCACTATTTTCTTTAAACTATATTACCCTCACTTATATAGTTCTAAGAAAATCTAATTAAAGATTTGCTAGTGAGAATAAGGATCCCATTTCAAATGTATATAGCCTTGTGGTGACACAACAAACTATATATAAATAAATAGGTAGACAACTTTTGTCAATTACATCAACTATGTAACTCCTTTTTATTTTTGCCTCTTAGATTATTTTGATCAAGTAGTGGCACATCCAGAATCAAAATTATCCAAGTTAAGTCCGACCTAGCACTCCATATATTCAAAAAAGAAAAATATCATCCTTGTGGTGACACAACAAAACAATATTGTTCAATTTTCTTTATAAGCATCAAATGTGATAAATTAACATCTTAAATACTTAATACTTGCCTTGTGGTGACACAACAAACTCATATTAAATATTTAATACTCTATTAATTTTATCATGCTAGAAGGCTAACGTTCGATATTCCAAATATCTTTGAACGCTTAGGACTTAATATAAAAATTTGAGGGGTTTGTTGTTAAAATGTCTCATCTTGTTTTAGCAGCATTTATATATATATATAAAATACGCGTTATATTAATGAACATGCGAAGCATGTTTGCATAATATATAATATATATAGTATAAGCATGCACATATAGAATACTATATTCTACCCGGATTGATTATGGACTTTTATTCTAGTTTGGTTCACTAGAGCCACCAAGTGAACCAAAAGGTCAAACCCTAGGGGTGCAAGAAATAAAATTTAAATATAACTATTACATTTAAACCCGGGCTCCATTACAAACGGGTCTTCACGCGCTCCTTGCTTCTTGATCTCTAATTCTTCAAAATTAATTCTAACTATTCCTATTACATAACTATTTAAAATAAATAGAAACCTTGATCGTGATCGAGGGAAGTACATAGGAGGAGTTAGAATTTACATTAAGAAAAAATTAGAAGACGCAGCACTGTGAGACCCCATTTAATAAAACTCATACATTCATGCATCCAACTAAAATAAAATCCAATCATATTGGTCAATAATCCATAATCAATCTCATTTATTATCATACACATCACCATATGCATCAATAAATTACATTCATCTTATGAATAATAAACATTTAATATATATATATATATTGATATCATTTAATGGGCAACATTTAGTTAGTATAAAATCTAATTTTGAATTAAAATAAACTCTTTTATTTTAATCCAAATATAAATCAAAATAAAACTATTTTATTTTAATTTATCTAATTTTGAATAAAATAAACTATTTTATTTTAATCAAAATCTTTAATCAAAATAAACTCCTTTATTTTAATTAATTATGGAATCCAATTCCATGTAAAAAAAAAACTCCTTTATTAAAGGAAACACGGATTCTCTTTCCTATTCACAAATAAACTCCTTTATTTTGAATAATATGAAATCTTATTTCATATCTAAATAAACTCTTTTATTTAAGAAAAGACTGATTCTTTTTTCTATTCACAAATAAACTCTTTTATTTTGAATAATATAAAATCTTATTTCATATTTAAATAAACTCCTTTATTTAAGGAAACATGAAATTCAATTTCAACTCCAATTAGTTATCATGGAATCCAATTCCAACTCTAATTAGTTAGCATGAAATTTAATTTTAAAATTAAAATAAACTTTATATTTTAATATTAAAATAAACTTTTATTTTAAAATTAAAATAAACATTTTATTTTAATTATAAAATAATTAGGAATAATATATATATATATATATATATATATAACTATTATATATATATAATATAATAACCAATATATATATATATATATATATTATATAAAAAACCGTATCGCGTGAGTTTAATCATGATTGAGCTATGGCAAAGATCACCTTAAAAAGATTTATGTATCGGGATGTACAAGATTGATTAGGAAATAAAAACAAAAACATGATGAATATATATATATATATATATATATATATATATATATATATATATATATATATATAATCTCGATTGCTTTGAAAAAACCGTGAATCCCGTGCTTGATTAACAATTGTTTTCTGTGATTTCCTTGCACAATTAACATGGTTGCCCCTTGATTTCCCAAATCCCTTGAAGCACGGATTCAGCGAAAAAAAAAAAAAAAAAAAAGATTCGCGGCCATTAACATGATTCGCGAGTAATTTAATTTTTTTAATAAATTTTATACAACAAAATTATGCCCAAATAAATTGTTCTAAACACATATCAACATACATATTAAATTAAAACAACTAATAATTCACATAAAGGTTTGGCTCTGATGCCACTGTTAGGTTTGTAATATTCATGAACGCAATCAAATTGCATAAAAAGTGCGAAAACGTGTAAAATCAGAGTATAAAAAAAATTTACAAACCATATACCCGGATCACCCTTTATACACAATTATTAATTAAACGAAAAGATAAAGAATAAAATCATACCCTTGAAGATCGAGCTTCCTCAGGTACAAGTTCACCTCCAAATCCTTTCGCGTTCAACTTGAATTCACCGGGTTTGGTTCCTTCCTTTGATCAACGTCAGCCACCCAAGTGTTTGGCCTCTAGAGGTGATCCACCAAGGAAGAAAAGGAATTCAAGAAGATGGGTATTTGGCTCAAACCCTAGTTTTCTATCTCTATAGAAAAGAACGTCTCTCCAACAAATTGGAATTATGTCGTATTTTTTAATATCCGATATAAGACTCTCTTATAAAGATATCAAGTAACCCTATTAAAAATAAGGTATTATTTAATTAAACTCTTTTAATTAAATGGGCTCCTAATCTTATTAGGGATAATTAATTAAACTCCTTTAACTAATTTTCCTCCTAATCCTATTAGGAATTAATGAGAGTACTTATATTAAATTAATTTCTAAACTCTTTAGAAATTAAAATAATAATAATAATTGTAATAATATTAATAAGACTCTCTTATTAATTTATATTTAATATTTCTAAAATATTAAATAATAAATATTAAGCTATTTAATTTATTCTATCACCATAGATTAAATTAAATATACTTAACATATTATTACGATTATGCCATTAACTTCTTAAATAATTATTCTTCCTTTTATGGTGTGACCCTTTAGGTTCTCCATATTAAACCGGTTGTGAATAAATCAATTAGAACAATTCTAATCTTATTTAAATAAATAAATTAAACAATTAATTTATTTAAATAAATAAATAATATTTATTCTACAATAGGGATAAGCTCTCCCTAGCGATCAACGACTTTCCGGATAATATAGATTTCAACATTAATCATAAAAGAACCTTTGAGTAAATAGTTAATGCATAATTCAATCCTTCCACCATACAATGTCCAAATTAAATATAAGGCGTGAAATTACTTTCACAAGTCTTATTTTATTTAATTATATGTATTTCGATCCTTAAATGCATAACTCCAAATAATGCAAATTAGAAACTCCTTTCTAATTTCATTACGCGCTTTGCCAAGGACTCTTTGGGTTGTCATTTATCGAATCACATAGGACATTTCTCTTCTTTTATTAGAAGTGGTAGATTCTTTATTGATCATACATTATCTCCATCTACAACTTATTATACCCAAGCATACCCTTTGATATACCCTAAGGGTCTTAAGGAATAAGTCAAAGTATAACTCATCATACACTGAGATACTATGATGATCTCAAGTCCAAGGATCACTTGTACTACTATCACTCACAGAATTCCTATTGACAGCAAGTAAAACTCCATTAGGTATTCCTTAGCGAGCCAACGTTCGATTGAACTTATTCTCTAATAAGCACCTACATACTTGCTTTAGTGTCTCCACACAAATGATGATGAGATCAATCATCCTCATCCAATGAGCAAACAACGTATGTACCAATCTATCCGGATTCACTAATCCCCAATTTAGTAATCCAATGATTGGGAACTATTTTAGTTTTAAGCTTTCTAAGAATTTAGATCTCATTAGAATGATCATCATCATTATTCTAAAAGCATTGCTTAAAACTATGGGTTTATCACATATTATAAAACAGCATCATGTAGATAATTAAAAGCCTTTAATAAATTAATACTTTTTATTAATAAATGAATAAGATTGTTACAAAGTATATGCTTTATCATCAAACATGATTGGCTTGTGTGCATACTACTTTCACTATTTGACTCTTCTAATGGATTGCTCGTTCCGTTGCAACTATGGTTGAAAAGTTTTATCATCTACCATATGTTCTAAATCTCTGATTTATTACCGATGAAGGCTATTGATAATTTAATTATCTTTAGTCATGATATTCTTTTCTTTGAATTTGGTGGTTGTGCTCACCCTTTTTGCTTCACAATTCCTTCGTGTAATAAGAGTGTAGTCGGAATTGACGGGGGTATGAGGAGAATAGAAGCGGTGGTCTATAGTCATTGAGGTTCTCCCTAAATAGTATGGAAATAATTTTATTGAGAACTTTACATAAGTGTGTCGTATTGTATACGTCATTTGATATTTAATTTTGGTGAACCGAATAGGGTGAGGTGAACCCAACTTTGGAAGGGTGTTTTGCCACTATCATACAAGATGTCTAATGACATACAACCTCATGTTATCATAAGACAGGGTTGTGCACATCCACTTGCTAAGTATATCTACGAGATAGTGGAGATAGTTATATGTCAAGATAAGACTCACCATTGGAAGGAACATGATAGTAATCTTCTCATTTTTCTTTGGGGTCTATTGGGTCAACCAAGGATAATTCTCTGGACATATGATATCTATCATAACTTAGATTCATGGCCTCCTATGTACGAAGGTTTTCTTGAGCATTTCCCAAATATTTTAATTTCTAAAACAGTTATTGACTGTACTTTTATGTAAAATACCTTTCTAAGGTGTTATAGTCGAGGCACCATGAGAGTTACATAGATTTTGTATTGAAACTCACAGCTTATCTGTTGTCGTACTCTGCACGACAGTTCAACAGTTGTATAAATGAAGTTTGTGACACCCCCAAAACAGGTATACATCACCCATCTTGAGTTGCCAAATACATGGTACATAATACAACTATAAACTTCTTTTATACTACTATCGTGTAAAAATACGACAAAACATAGCTGAGAGTTTTAATACGAATATTGCCTTCTAGACAATATCTACACTCAATGGAGTCCTCATTACAATTATTATCACACTATTTTATAAAAATAGTGAGGACTACTATAGCTACCATCTCGGACCATCACTCCATTCCCCGACTCGTCCCAACTATATTCTCATTTCCTGAAGAGAACAGTGAAAGAAAGGGTGAACTCAACTAACCCAGTAAGAAATATTATGACTAAGATAATGCAGAATAAATTATTCTTAGCCTTCAACAGTATAACAACTGATAGAATATAATAGACAACAAGTTTAACTGCAGCGGAATAAGCAATTCATTATAAGAGTCAAGTAGAACATAATATCTACTATCTCCTTTGGATTAAAAGTACATCATTATTATTTCATTCCTGTAATACTCAACAGCAGTTCTTTGTTATACCCAAGACAAAGAGAAATCTCATCACCTATATTCACCTGAACCACCACAGGTTATAATTAATTTCACAATTCATATTTATAATCAGGTAAATCAA
Source organism: Panax quinquefolius (assembly GCA_020205615.1). Classification (NCBI taxonomy): domain Eukaryota; kingdom Viridiplantae; phylum Streptophyta; class Magnoliopsida; order Apiales; family Araliaceae; genus Panax; species Panax quinquefolius. The sequence goes on along the minus strand of CM035161.1, from coordinate 33,335,587 downwards.
CAGTTCATACAACTGTAAAACTAATAACGCTGAGACTCAGCTTAATAGTATCACGACCACGAATTATCCATGTACTACGGGCCAATGATATTCGTGTTTTCAATTACGGTCATGATTATACCGAATAATCCCTGGTCATAATCATACCAAGTCCATCTATGCACTACAGCCAAAGATGACTTTTACCACATCCATGAATTAATATTTCATCGATGAGACTCAACTCAATAATTAATCCACATCATCGAATCATCCCTGCACTACAGGCCAAGGATATTCATTAGTATCACAACCACGGATTATCCATGCACTACGGGTCAAAGATAATCGTGTTTTCATCAACGGTTATGATCACACCATAAAATAATTCATCTTTGCACCTTTGGCCGAAGAGAACCCATGGTCATGATCATACCAAAAGCTGTCCATCATTGCACTACGGGCCAATGAGAATTTTTTTTACCACATCATTTGTAATATTACGGTCATGATTATACCGAATAATCCCTGGTCATAATCATACCAAGTCCATTTATGCACTGCGGCCAAAGATGACTTTCAACACAATATAAGCATGAGGATGATAACAATGATATAAAGAATCAATCAAATGAGATAAAGGATAAATATTAAACATTTATAATACCATTTATCTAGAGTTCAATAATATCCAAATGTTATCAATCACTTAATAATCTCAGAATATTATAACAATATTTTAATCATTTCTTAAGCTTCTAAATAATTTACTTTAATTGTTTACACTTTACAAATTAATGCATTTAATCATCCTAAAATGTCAAACTCATAAAATTTCATCACCAATAACCAAAATCCTCATAAAAAATCTGCATATACTTTAAATAGGATTGTCAAGCCATAAAATCCTATTTTCCAATTTTTGTACTTCACATAACATATTCAATTCATTTACTCATAACTAGTCCATTTTCATGAAAAATACCAAATCAGTTCCAAAAATATTTTTTCCCTGAGATTTAGCAGAATATAGTCCCATATTGAACATATATATTTCTCGGAATTTTTAAAATTCATTTACTATTTTTCATATGGCAAAAACGGCCGAATATTTAGACATTTATCATAAATTGTATCTTTGTCCAAAAATTCCAAAATTTACAGGGTATACTTCTGTTATATACATGTACTCCCAATAAAAATTTCACCAATTTTAGAGTTAACCACAAAGAGTTATAAGGGTTTACTTTTAAAATAGTCTTTTCCCATAAAATCCATAACTCCTAATCTATATATCCAAAAATCGTCATTTTTGGACACAATCTAGACAACTCATTAAATTATCATTTCAAATTTTTTTAGAATTTTTGAGGGTCAAAAAAATTACAAAACTGCCCCTGGTAGAAACCCGTTACTTACAACGGTTGAACGAAAATAATATTCCTTACGAATATTGAACGAAAATAATATTCCTTACGAATATTAAACGAATATAATTAATATTAAATGATAATAATATTCATACGAATATGAAAAAAAAAATTCTCTTCAGAATGAAAAAAATAATAATTCTTACCTTGAAAAGAAGAGTATTCCAACTGGTATAGCGAATATATTCTTGAAAAAAACTTCCACTGTTACCTACGCTCAAAGCTTTCTAAAACTCTAAAGAAATACGCTCAATATTATAGAAGAAGAATTCTCTGATTCTGATGTGATTTCAATTCTAACTAAGCATCCTATTTATAGGAAAATAGAAAGGATACTATGCAATATAATATAATATTATATATATATATATTATTTAAAATCTAATAAAACAAATAACTTTATAAAAGTATTCTGTTTTATATAAAAATATTTTACTATGCAAACACTTTGCAGGCACTATGCAAATACTATGCATAATAAAATATAATATATTCTATTTATAATCTAATAAAACAAATAACTTTATAAAAGTATTCTATTTTATATAAAAAGATTTTACTATGCAAACACTATACATAATAGAATATAATATATTCTATTTATATTGTAATAAAATAAATTACTTTATAAAAGTATTACATTTTATATAAAAAAAATTTACTATTCAAACACTACATAATAGAATATAATATATTGTATTTATAGTCTAATAAAACAAATAACTTTATAAAAGTATTCTGTTTTATATAAAAAGTTTTTTATTTTATTAATAATAATAAAATAAAACTTAGACAACCAGATCCTTCTTAGGAAAGAGAAGTTTCCTGTTTTATTACTAATAATAAAACAAAACTTAAACAACCAGATCCTTCTTAGAAAAGAAAAGTTTCTTGTTTTATTACAAATAATAAAACAAAAACATAGACAATCAATAAAGGAGTGCACTCCCATATATGTAACTCCACCACCACCCACCATTTCATTTCCATCACATGATTATATATATATATATATATATATATACACATTACCTTCCATTTACGTTACCTCTCCCCCTTCTCCATTTCCAAATTCAGATTTTCAATACATATGGGCCCCACGTGTTCCCCTCCCACCAACATTTCACCATCAAAAGTGGGTCCAATTATATATATATATATATATATATATATATATATATATATATATATACTGAATAATCTTCTATCGATTATTTTGAAAAATGGGTAAATAGGGGTTCATAAAATACGCCAAAAATTACAATAAATACTTCATAAAAATCTCCTCAATATTTTTAACAACATTTTTATTTTTGAATTTTTGAATTTTGACTTTTTTTCGAAAAAGTCAACCCCGTAAATTTTGTATTTATAGTTTATCTTTACTAATTTCATCATTCCGGACTCAAATATCACGTTCGCGTCTCCAAATTCAACTCTGAACTCAAATTTAATTTTTAATAACATTTATTCACTATTATTATAACTCGCAATATTAACAACCGGGTCATTCCCAAGAAAGATGGGGCTTTCCAATAAAGATTTCTCCTTATTGGCAAGCGCTGATTAGGTGACCAAACCTCTCTCGTTGATGTAACTTTAGACATTGTTAATTACGCAAATAATAATATGAATAACTCTATCGTCTCAATTATTGATTTAATAATATAAAATATTATGACAATAATTGAATAAAATTGAGTGACTTCTCACGTAAGCATTAATAATCAATACCGTGTGCTACTATGCAACCACGCATATTTTACCACCGATTATTTTATGACAACTTGCTTACTTTGAAAAATTTTCAAATGTCACCCTTAACTTTAAACTTTTATCAATTTAACTATTTACCAAAATAAAAAAATTGAATACTTTTATTTCATAAAATTCAGGGTCTTATAAAGTTTGTATTTGATTTTTATGGAGTGATATATGGCGACTCAGAATGGGTCATGTGGACCTATTTTGGGGGCGTCACAAAGTATGTAGGTGCTTATTGGATAATAAGTTCACTAAACGTGGCTCGCTAAGGAATATCTAATGGAGTTTTACTTGTCTGTCAATAGAAAATCATGTAGTGATAGTAGTACAAGTGATCTTTAGATTTGAGATCATCGTAGTATCTTGTGTATGATGAGTTATATTTTGACATATTCCTTAAGACCCTTATGGTATATCAAAGGGTATGCTTGGGTGTAACAAGTTATATATAGAGATAATGAATGATCAACAATAGACCTGAAAAAAGAGGCCCAGGCCCACGGGCTAGCCCGGTCCGCCAGCAAAAAAATAGGCTATGGGCTTTATTATTGCAGCCCATGTAAAGTTGGGTCATTTTGGTCCAACCCGTGATATCTTGGCCCGCCCATGAGTTATTTTTTTAAAAAAACAACAACAATGCTACTTGTGTGGATTAAACACAAGACCTCTAAGTTATTAAATAAGAATTCAATTCAACTGAACTACAACAACTACTTGTTTTACCATGTGTCTAAATAAAAGTAAAAAAATAAAAAAACAACCGTTTAAACAAAATGTACAATCTTAGTTTTAATTTGTTTGTCTTTTTAAATGAGTTGAATTTGAATCATAATTAAAAATATTAAAATTAAATTATTTAAAATTTAATTTTATCAAATACATAAGTTTCTCAAATATCAATATCATTTATAAAAAGATTCTCCATTTAACTTTAAAAATTATATTGAAAATGTATTTATTTAATTCTAAATAATATAAAATTTTGAGATTAATAGAATACAAGAATCTTCACTTAAGACTTGGCTTCTTGAAGTTAATCTTTACCCCATACCATACATGGTTTGAGTAATCTCATCCACTGTCTAGAAAATAATAATAAATTACATTTTGTTCTAAATAAAATATATGGAGATTATGTATTTTATTTTTGAATAACAGAAAAGTTTCTTGCAGCCAAAATAAACTACAAAAATACAAAGTTAAATTTACCAAAATGAAAAAGAAAATAAGACATGATTTTTTAAATAGCATGAGAATCAATATTAATTGTAAATAGGAAAAACTGTACCACTAATAATTCCAATTAATATAATCACCGTTTTTAATTTGGATGGACCAGTTAGGTCACAAGTTTAGTCATCTTGACTTAGTCCATTTAATTTATTTTTAGGTTTTGATTAAAAATAAAATACTATAAAATTAACCAGCAAGTATGTCCTAAAATGAGGAACATATCTCACAAAAACCCTCACTATTGCATTTAGATAATGCTATTGGGAATTTGACATGTCTAAAAAAACTCATATGGCATCTTAAATATTAAATTTGTTATTTTTTAAAAATTAAAATAAATTATACTAATTTTAAAATTTAAAAATATCTCAAATTAATTTTCACTGAACAACGTATATAAAATGAAACAGAGATACTTTTATTTTTTATAGGGGTGAGTTGGGGAAATGCAAACACAGCATACTTTTATTAATTACCCCTATTAATTTATTAATAAAGAAAATACAAGGAGTAGGCGAAGGCATTTTCCACGGTGGCAAAGAGTTTTGACGCGTGGACCACATGCCACGTGTGATAGTCAACGCCACCTGTGATAATTTTTATTAATCTCAAAATTTTATATTATTTAGAGTTAAATAAATACATTTTCCAATATAAATTTTAAAGTTAAATGGAGAATCTTTTTATAGATGATATTGATGTTTGAGAAACGTATGTATTGGATAAAATTAAATTTTAAATCATTTAAATTGAATGTTTTTAATTATGATCACTACAAGAAAATGGCTTAAGACCGACGAAAATATTATCGACGGATGATTTTCAGTCGACCTTACTGTAATTTCGACAGAATATTCCGTCGAGAATAGTTCCCTAAGAAATATGTTATCTTCGACGGAATTCAGACGGGATAACACTAGTCCAAGGGCGCCAACATTTCGCGCCACACGAAATATAAGTTCGACGGAATCATATTTATAGTCGACGAAATATCCGTCAGAAATATAGTCGACGAAATATCCGTCAGAAATATAGTAATCTGTCTGATCTCTCTCTTCTCTCTCTAGCGCGGCGGCATCTCATACTCTCTCTATTCGGCCAGCAGCTCCTCCCTCTCGCCGATATTCTCTTTCACACAATATATATTGATCGTAAAGGGGAAAACCCTTGTCCTCACACTTCAACTCCTCTCTCTCTCTCTGTTATGGTTAGTCGGTCGCGGCGTTATGGTATCTCGTCTCTCCTATTTCTAGCATTCTAATCAATTGAGGTGCACAATTTCTATCTTCAGTTAATACCATTAGGGGTTTGAATATTATGTAGGCTATATATGCAATTTATTTTGGGGCATAATTTAGGATTTAATTTGTCTTGTTATATATGAAACTGATTGAGGCTGAATGTTCAATTTGAGTTTTATATTTAATTTAGGGTTTAATTTGGTTTGGTATGAAACTGATTTTGAGACTGAGATGTTGCGCGGTGTTTACTGATATTGGTTTACAATATTCAAAAGATGGCGAACAATGAAATGTACCCTTCAAATTAGTGTTTAATTTTTGCCAAGACAGTTATAATGTCCATAATCAGTAGTGTGTTTAATTTATTATCTGATATTGAGGAGTTATAATGCAGTGTGATAAACTTATAATTTGCAGTGTTCGGATTTCTGCCTTTTCCAGCATTATGAATTTTAATTTGTGAATCAATTGAAGACTTCCCTTATTTTGGTGTTGAATATTAATTTCGACGGAATTTCTGTGGAAATTATAGATGGTAATAAATAATTATTTAATTAACTATATAAAAGACAATTAGAACTTAGTTTGCCACTAAAACTAAGTAGTAATACTAGAAAAATTAAATAAATTAATAAATTAATTAAAAAATACTAGGAGATTTAAATAACTTTAATAAATTATATAATATAATATAAAAACTTTAAAATAAAATAAGTTTAATAACATAAATAAATTTAATAAAATAAAATAAATTTACTTTATTATTTAATATAATATAATTAAAAATAAAATAAAATAAATTTAATTTAATTTAATATAATAAAATAAATTTACTTTATTATTTAATATAATATAATAAAAATAAAATAAAATAAATAAATCTAAATAAATAAATTAATTTAATAAAGTTTAACTAAATTAAATTAAATTAAAGTAAAACATATAAAATAAAATAAAATAATACAAAATAAATTAAAATACATAAATAAATAAAAGTATAATAATAAATTAAATTTAAAATAAATAAAATAAATTTAATAATAAACTAGAATAAATTAAAATTTTAAATTTTAATTTAATATCATTAAATGTAAATTAATTAATATAAATAATATAATATAATAAAAAATAGTAAAATAAAATAAAATACAATAATTATCTTAAACTAAGTAGCATCTCGCTTAGTTTTCCATTACATAAAAAATATCCCTAATTAAATAAAATCAAAGCTAATAAATTAAATAAACATAAATTAAAATAACATAATATATTTGAAATAAATTTACATAACATAAAATAATAAACTAAGTAGAATTTGCTTAGTTTTCTACAATTAAAAGTAACTGAATAATAAGTTGTCTACATATTTAATAAATAAAATAAAATACATGTTGCCTGGGTAGCATTTACCTAATTTTTCATTGGTAAAATAAACTAAGTACTATTTGCTTAGTTTGCCACAATTTTTAAATATAATAACATATAAATTAAATTAACTATAATATAATAACATATAAATTAAATAAAGCACTTCCTTATATGCAGGGTTCGACATAGCAGTTGTGTAAGACCACGAATTTTATGAAATGAAAGTATTCAATTTTTTTATAATTATTATTTTTTTCGTAAATGGTTAAATTGACAAAAGGTTAAAGTTAAAGGTGATATGTGAAAATTTTGCAAAGTATGCAAGTTGTTATAAAATATTTGTTTGGTCGGGGATTATTCTTTTTGTCAGGGAATATCCGTATGAAGGCACAATCATTGGTGGACCCCACAACGTAAGTATTATCGCAGTAAGAAAACGACAGAATTATCTTTTTATAAAAAATAATGGCGAAAATATTACCGTTAAAATTGTTGAACTACCAGTAGTAAAAGAAAGAATGTCGCTGTGGTTGCATAAGTAGCACACGGTATTAATTATTAATGCTTACGTAAGAAGTCACTCAGTTATACTCAATTATTGCTACAGTAATTGTTGTATCATATCTCTCATATTATTGATTCAATTATTGTCACAGTATTATCTGCATAATATGATATATTGTTAAATCAATAATTGAGACGACAAAGTTATTCATATTATTAATTGCAATATTGACAATGTCTAGAAGTTCTGTCAATGAGAGGTTAGATAATCTAATTGCGCGCCAATAGGGAGAAATCCTTATTGGAAAGCCCCCTCTTTCCTGGGAACGACCTGGTTGTTAAATATTGAGAGTTATAATATTAATGATGAATAATTTTGTGTTGATTAAAGATAAAATTGATAGTTCCATTGTATGAGAATTATTAGTGTTAGTGGAAATTGACATTTATTTCGATAATAATTGATGTCTGAAAAGTTAAATTGACCAATTGGGTAATTAATCGGATAAATGAGCAATTAATTGTTATTATTTCCCATGTTTATAACTATGTGTTCACATGTGTGTACTATTGATTCACATGATTTACTATTAGGGGAGTTGGTACAAGATTGATAATACTTACATGACTAAATTAAAAATGGAGGTATAGTTGAAGGTACTATACTATAATTAATTTTTTTCACATGTTTAAAACTATTGAGTCACATGATTTACTATTGATTCACATGATTTACTATTAGGGGAGGTGGTGCAAGTTTGATAATACTTGCAGGACTAAACTAAAAATGAAGAAAAAGATGAAGGTATTATACTGTAATATTTTGAGCCCCAAAATGTGCAATTATTGAAACTATTTTTTCCTATAAATAGAAGCTCATTTCTTCATTATTTTTTATCAATTCACTAAAGCTATAGAGCAATTATTATAGAGAAAAATTATAGAGAGAAAGAAGAAGAGAAGTCTGCTACCTCACTACTCCAAAGTATCCAAATCTTCTTACGAGGTAAGGGTATTATTTATTTCAGTATTCATGAAGAGAGTTATTTTTTTCAATACTTGTAAGGGTTGTTATTCTATTCTTTATTATTACGTTGGAATAACATATCGTGCGGACTATCGCATGCCGGTGAATTCTTTCATTATTCCATTCTTTATTATTCATTGGAATAACTGTATGCTGCGGCTCTATCGCATGCTGGTGAATTCTTCATTATTTCATCCTTTATTATTCATTGGAATAACCTGTATATGCGGTCTATCGTATGTGTCGGTGAATTCTTTTGTTATTCCATTCTTAATTATTACATTGAAATAACTTTGCTTATATCTGATTCATCGCATGCTCGGTGAATTCTTACGTTATTCCGTTCTTTATTATTTTGTTGGAATAACCCGCTCATGTGGATTCTGAGAATGCATGGTGAATGATCCTTCGTATTCATTCCTTATTAAATTATGGAAATGATCTTTCTACGTGGATTACCACATGGTGGCGTAAAATCCATTCATAGATTTCATATATTCTATTATACTCGATTGGTTAAGTTTTTGCTTCTATACTCCATGAAATTAGTAGAATATCCCGGATATTTGCGCTTCATCCAAGATATCTTTTCATGGAAATATTCTTTTGAGCATTCTTGAATTTTACTCCACAAAGCAGTATCATGTTGACAATTTGGACATTATTAATTTCTGGATAAATTAAATTAAAAATCTTTAAAATTTATCCTTGAACTTGTTTTATTGAATTATTATGTCATTGTCAACATCCTCATGCTTTACTACAAGAAAATCGCCTATTTTCGACTGATGTATCTTCGACGAATGAAATTCGGTCGAAATAGGTTTATGTCCAAGGGAATAATATGTCGGGTATAAGTCCCTCGGAAATACATTAATTAGGACGAAATTCAGTCGAACTTAGTCCTCCCCAGTTGGCGCCAAGTTTGGCGCCACCATGAAAAGTAAGTTCGACGAAAAAACATTAATTCTGAGGGACTTTTCGTCAAACTTAAACTATTTCCTAGAGACGTATGTCCGACGGAGATAAAAATAAAACCTTTCAACTTCTGCCTTTTTATTTCAGATGCTCTCTTAATTTATCTCTCTCACTCCTAGCTCCTCGATCTCATCCTCACCGCCCCCACCCTCACCCTCTCTCATTCTCTTAGTCTCTCAGTCTCAGTCGATCTCCTTCCTTCTCTCATCCTCCCCGCCCCCACACCGGTCCCCCCAGTACTCTCCTTCCCTCTCTCATCCTCCCCACCCCACCCATCCGGTCACCGCCGGTCCCCCGCCACCCCTTTTCCCCTGCCACCGTAGTTTATCTCTCTCTTTCTTTCTCTTCACCACTCTCTAGACTTTCGGCCTTTCACCGCCACACCCTTCCACACAACGCCACAGTGACGACCCTCCCTGCATGATAAATCGACGACTCGCGTTCTGGCCGGGTTGGACTCTGCTTTCTCCTTCTCCTCCAACCGGTTTTCAAACTAGCTAAGGCCTAAGGTTAGTAATGGTTTATTTGTATAATTAGGTATAATTTCCTGCCCTATATTGTGCATATTACACTAAAATTGGTACTATATATATATATTGATGATAATTATTGCTACTATATATATATTTCGGATTCATTGCTGAAATTTGGACTTAAGTGTTAATTGTCAATATAAGGGTTATTATTTGTGTTCTGCCGAAATGGGTTATTATTTGTGTTAATTGCCTAACTGTTGTGAAAATTGGGTTCTTGAAATTGTGTTACGCTTTTAATCGTTATCCAAGCTAGCATGCAAATTGGGATTCGCAGCGACTTACGTCATGACTTCATTTAGTGTATATCATCTGGTAAATGTTTCAATTTGTTTTTCTGTATGCAATTACACATGATATTTCTGATGGAATTTCTGACTGAATTTCTGTCAGAAGTTTTTAATTGTAAATTTTATGGGCCCATGTAACTATTTAAATATGTTACTTAATTAATTTTTCAATACTAAAAGAACCAAGTTTATAGTAATATTTACTTAGTTTTGTACTACTAAATAAAATAAAATAATATTATAAATAATATAAATATAAATAAAATAATATAAGATAATATAATATAAAATAATAAAATTAAATAACATAAGATAAGATAATTTAAGATAACATGAAATGAAATAAAATAAAATAATTGTTCCTAAATGAAATAACTTAAATTATATCTAATAAATAAATAAAATAATATAATATAATATGAGTAATAATAAGATAAAATAAAATAAAAATACAAAATAATAATAATAAATTATAATAATTTAAATTTAATAAAATATAATGAAAAAAATAAATAATTTTAATTTAATAAATAAATTTAATTTAATAAAAATATTTTAAAATATATAATATAATATAAATAAAATACAATCCAATAAAACATAAAATAAAATAAAATAATAGAATAAAATATAATTTAATTTAATTAAATTAAAATAATTTAAATTAAATTTAATAACGAATTTAGTAAAAAAATTTAAAAACTATATAATATAATACAAGATAAATTAATTAGAAACCCGCTTGACAAGTAGGAGTAAATGTTTAACAGTACGTAGTCTCTATAGATTCCAAATAACAATTCTCATAAACTAAGTACCACTTACTTAGTTTATCATTAATTGACAAAATAAATTAAGTAGCTAGGAGTGAATGTCGAACAGTAGTAGTCTCTATAGATTCCAAATAACAATTCTCATAAACTAAGTACAACTTACTTAGTTTATCATTAATTGGCAAAATAAACTAAGGAGGAGTGAATGTCGAACATTAGTCTCTATAGATTCCAAATAATTAACAATTCTCATAAACTAAGTACCACTTACTTAGTTTATTATCATTGGCAAAATAAACTAAGTAGCATTTGCTTAGTTTGCACAATTTTCAATATATAAATGCAATAATACTCTCCCTACATATATGTACTCTTTCTTGTATGCAGGTTTCAACATAGCGATTCTTGACTAAATAGTACTCAATAGGTTCCTCGCCTCAAAGAACAAAAAAAAAAGGGGTCGTAGTTCCTGTTTGTGTCCTATACTCGAATAATAAAGGTAATTGAATTACTGCAGACATTCCTCACTGTTCCATCATAACAGATGGCAACATCCGGAAGGAGTGCCAGTAAGTTGTTGAACAAAATTCTAGGTTAAGCAACTCTCTAAATGAGCGAACGATCACTTCTCCCATAGGAATGAATCATCTCCCCATATGGGTCTAATCCATGATATAAATAGCTTCTCACCACTCCGAATTCCTCAGATGGGTAGTTCTCACAGAATGTCTCACCTCTTGAATGAGAACTATCAATTTGAGGAATTCGGAGTGGTGAGAAGCTGTCTATATCATGGATTAGACCCATATGGAGAGATGACTCATTCCTAGCAGCAGAAGTGATCGCTCGCTCATCTGAGAGGGTTGCTAAGTCAAACTTTGTTCAATAGCTTAATGGAACTCCTTCGGATGTTGTCATCATATATGATGAACAAAATGAGGAATGTTTGCAGAATTGAATTAACTTTATTATTCGATATAGACACAACAGAACTACGACCCTTTTTTTTCCGTTCTGCCACTCAAGTAGAGATTCCACATAAATTCTCATAAAAGCGTGTACTATACTTTGAAACTTAGAAACCCGCTTTGACATACACTCAATAGGGGTGAATGTCTTAACAATCCCCATTGGGATTTGTTATTGGATGTTATGTCTCTCACTTAAGTAGGCAAATACTTAAACGGTACATTTTTTGTTATTTTGAGGATTAATCGAATGTTATCTCTATATGTTCTCCGAGTGCATACTTAGATTAAGTTATCTTAGCCTATTTCGTGTGCTTGGAGACCATGGGGAGGTGCTGCCGAAATTTTCTTAAAACTCATGAAACGTACTCAACGTGTTTGCACTAGTGACGAGACACATCCAATAACGGGATAGAAGCCTTACCCTTGTCCTGTAGAGATACTAGGTAAATCTAATTCACGCATGAATATCCAAATTAACTTAATGCGATACGTAGTAGTTAAAAATGTCGGTAAAGGAGAATGGATGTACCGTAGGATACCCAGTGATGGGAGGGGATTAGTCTCAGCTTATCGTGTTGGGGTTTTAGATTTCTTGAACAAAGCACTAGAACATACAAATGATCCGCACGGGAAGATGTGATGCCCATATGTCAAGTGTAAAAATCTGATTTGGAATAAAGTCGACGAGATTAAATTCGACTTATTTTCTCGTGGATTTGTAGATGGTTACTTCGTATGGACTCATCACGGGGAATCAGAAGTGATTGAAAATATTGTGGAACAACCAATTCCACGAGATTCATACGTCGAAAACTATGATCCAGTTGAGATGTTGGTTGATGCTTATGGCCCTACTACTATTGACTGGGCTGAATATGAACCTTCTTCAAGCAGTGCGAAGCAAGTGCCAAATGAAACAACTACTGCCTTTTACAAGTTGCTATCTGAATATGGGGTCGCGTTGTATCCGGGAAATGATACGAACACCGAGCTTTCTGCAGTGACGAAGCTCTTTCACTTCAAGAATGAGCACGACTGTAGTGAGAGAGGTTTCAACGATTTGCTCGCTATAATTGGACAGTTCTTACCCAAGGATAATACTCTTCCTGCGAATTATTACGAAGTGAAGAAGATGGTCAAGGGGTTAAATATGGGGTATCAGGAAATCGATGCTTGTGAGCAGGATTGCATGTTATACTATGGGGAGGACAAAGATAAGGGACAGTGTGATATATGAAGCTTATCACGCTATAAGGTTACAAAACGCAGGGGGGGAAGGAGAAACATGTTCCCAAGAAAATCTTACGATACTTTCCACTTGCGCCGAGACTTCAGTGGCTATTCATGTCGTCTCATACGGCTCAACATATGAGTTTACATCGAACAAGGGATGTCGTGCCTGGTTAGCTGACTCACCCAGCGGATGGAGATGAATGGAAGAGATTTGATGTAAATTATCCTGAGTTTGCGGAAGAAGTTAGGAAAGTTAGGCTTGGCATTGCTACTGATGGCTTTTGTCCTTTTAATAATTTTAGTCAATCGTACTCAGTTTGACCAGTCATTATGGTCGCTTATAATCTTCCACCGGCAATGTGCATGAGGGATATGTATTTATTTTTGACTTTACTCATTCCAGGGGATAAAAGTCCTACAAAAGATCTTAATGTGTACCTTCGACCATTAGTGGATGAACTAAAGATGTTGTGGGAGACAGGGGTTCAGACGTATGATAAATCGATATGCGAGAATTTTATGATGAAAGTAACCCTGTTATGGACTATCACTGACTTTTCGGCTCTTGGGATGGTTAGTGGTTGGTCAACTCAAGGGAAGCTGTCCTGTCCAGTGTGTATGGGGGATGTGCAAGGCAACCAGTTGCAACATGGGCGGAAATGTAGTTTCTTTGGCACTGCTCATAGATTTTTGCCTCTTGATCATAATTACAGAAAGATGTCTACACAGTTCAACAGAAAGATAGAGAAGAAGGGGGTTGTTGGTCAGCTGTCGGGCAGTGAGGTCTTGGAGTAGTTGAATCAACTTGATTTTCCTTTCTTTGGGGAAGGAAACACAAGAAATTGCAAGCATTTTGGCACGGGAAGACTCATAATTGAACACACTTGCCTATATGGTTTGAGTTGTCGTATTGGGGCACACTTTCAGTTCGTCATTGTATAGATGTCATACATACCGAAAAGAATGTTTTCGAGAACTTGTTTTACACCGTGTTAGATGCGAGTGGTAAAACTAAAGACAATGACAATGCTCGAAAAGATTTGGAGGCATTGAACATTAGGCCAGAATTGTGGCTTCGCCCTAACACTACGAAACCTAAAGCTCCATTTAATCTTACTAAGCAACAAGTTGAAGACGTCTATAAGTGGGTTAGTGGGTTGAAGCTTCCAGATAGATATGCGTCGAACATAACACATTGTAAGGTTGAACAATTGAAAATTTCTGGATTCAAGAGTCACGATTGTCATGTATTCATGCAGAAGTTGATTCCAATTGCATTTCGTGAGATGTTACCAGAAAAAGTTTGGACGATTAATTTAACCAAATTTCTTTCGAGATATTTGCTCAACTATAATTAAGCACAGTGATGTCGAGCAGATGGAGAATAATATTGTGCTTACCATGTGCAAGCTTAAAATGATCTTCCTCCAGGATTTTTTGACTCGATGGAACATCTGCATATTCATCTGTTGTATGAACTCAAACTTGGAGGACCGGTGCAATATCGGTGGATGTATCCTTTTGAGAGGTAATATATAAACTGGTATAATTGCTCTATCCTGCTCATATTAATAATACTTCACTAAGTCTGCATATTATTTATCGTAGGTATATACGCCGATTAAAACAAAAGGTCAAAAACAAAGCTCGTGTAGAGGGTTCTATTGCTGAACGATATACAGAGGAAGAGCTTGTCAACTTCTGCTCATTGTATTTTGGCGATGTTGTCTCAACGAAGCACAACCGTTTAGGAAGGAATGAGGTTGTTGGTTCAATGACTCGTGCTGATGATGAGTTAGCTGTATTCACATATTCGGCTAAACCATTTGGCCCTGAGACTCTGACTTACTTAAGCGACAAAGAGTTGAAGATTGTATCTACATATGTACTTCTAAATATGCCCGAAGTATCATCATACATCACGTAAGTCTAAGCTTATTTGCTCCAGTTAGTACAATTTACAAGTTTAGTCATCTCTATATATGTTAAAGACATTTTACTAATATCGCAGTTTATTCGAAGAGGAAGCGTATGCTTCTAACCCAACTTTTACTGCAGCAGAATTGGAAACATTCACTAATGCTAATTTCCAACAATGGTTTAAGAAAAGGGTTGAAGCGAAGAATATTTCTGAGCGTTTTATAGATGTCATCCAAGGACCTTACAAAATTGTTAGTTCTTTTCCTGGTTGCATCGTGAATGGGTATAGATTTAGAGTCGATGACTTGCATGAACTCACATCAGTTAATTCTGGGGTTGTGGTGTTAGGAAGTCGCTATCAAAATTCTCGAGTCCAATTACTATGGTGCGTTTACGAGGATGTAGTTGTGCTCAATTATCATCATGGCAAAAAAGGTATTTACATTTAAGTGTATTTGGTTTGATCATCGAAAAGGGGGTTAAAGTTGATCGTAATAGAATCACAACCGTGGATATCAAGTCGGTGTTAAATTATGATGACGTGTACGTGTTAGCAAGTCAAGTGACTCAAGTGTATTACGCTCCTAATGTCGTAAATACTCGAAGCCCCTGGTACACAGTAGTCACTACTAAAACACGCTCATTTAATGTTGATAACATGTTTGGTATGGATGAGGCGTTGCCAGAAGATGTGAGCAACCAATTGGCCGTAGTGTTGCATGTTGAAGATGTGGTGAGATCGATGTCATTGACGTATTCTAACGATGAGGATGTCGAGGCCACCGTACACATGAATGATTATGTAGTCGTTGAGGATGATAACGATGACGAAACTGATCTCAAAACTGAGGATGAGAAAGATACCGAATCCGAGAATGATATACACGTTGATTCTGATAGGTTTGATGACGTGCGTAATTGAAAATGAGCTTTCATATTAGTCCTTACCACATATTGTTAAACCTTACATATTCGTAATCTACCAATTTTGTTATTGCAGTAGGATATTCATGGCTAGACATAGCGGTGGAGGTCGTCGAGCTGGTGGGCGATCCGGTACTGGAGACGGTAGCCATGATGGAGGCTCTTCTTCAGACGTGAGTAAGTTATCTTAACTAGGATTTAAATATATCTCAAGCTGCATTAATTACAATGATTATTGAAGTACTATGTTAAATACAATTATTATAGATGCACCTCGTCGACGACACCGAGGAACGAACCTCGGTATCTTTGGTCGTCCGTCGGCAATGCCACTTACAGTACCGGTGGATGTCGTTTCCCAGCAGTAAGTGTTAATATATTCGTACTATTTCTATCAGTTATTGCAAAACATAATTCACATAACACATATTGTTATACTTTTTCTGTAGTATACTAGACCTGATGGCTAAGCACACCCTACATGCGATTTGTTTGATGCATCTCCCGAGAGGGTGCATGCGGTTCAGTTAGTATGCACGGTACGATGCCACTTTTATGCAGACCGTCTTGCGAGAGTTTCATGTAAGTTAAGCATATTATCACCACATAGTTGTATTGGGATGACGAAATCAAATGTTCTTAATTTTAAATAATCTTTTGTTATAGGTTTATTATCGATTTGACCCGAGCATCTCTCAGTCAGCTGGCGATGCTGTGATTGAGCATCACGTCGCTGTGAATTACTTTGGATGATCAGATGAGATGAGAGGAAGGAAGCTCCGGCGATTGTGGACCAAACCGGGACCACCATCGAGCTCATCACCCAAGATAGTCTCCGATTTAGCCTGGGAGGCTATGTGTGCGCAGACGGGAGGTCGATAACTTCAAGAAAAAGTTCGAGCAGCGAAGAAGAACCGTGGTCGACTCCGGATAGTACACACACCATCTGGTTCTCGGTTGTTCGAGGAGGCTAAAACTAGTAAGTGCGTTGTATTGAAGTTATTTATGAGTCAAATTCTCACACAAATACTTAAGACACATTTTATGAATGTTTGTATTAGGCATTGGGGAGGACCTTGGGTGAGATCCTACCGTCGCTAGAGTTTTGGGATCGAGCCCACGCGCAAAGGACGAGCGTGCTTTGTCTCGGCGACTTTAGCTATCTGGGAGTAAAACTCATCTTACTATTTAGCTTTTAATAATATTCAATCGTAAATAAAATGATATAATTAACATACGATACACGGAATACATTACAAAGACCGATTTCGTAAGCTTTTGGACGAGCGAGATATTGAAGCTAGAGACTATTAGGAGGGTTACGAGCCGTTAGATTCGCCACCTCTCTTCCCGATATTGTATTAGATCGGGATGAGGAGTCGAGACTATGGGTCGCGTCTCGGGATCCCCCTACTAGCAAAGATGTCGGTGAGATATCTCAGTGTTAGGTCCGCCGAGGATACCCACATATACACTTCGGAGGTAATATTTTTTTATGTTTCACGAAATTATCCGAATTTATCACATTATATAAATTATTATTAGTAATCAATTTGTATCTCTTTATAGGCTCCAAACCAGCCGCTAGCGTCAAGAGAACACATGTCGGACCATCTCATACACGGAATTTGGCTTGATGACTATATATTTCGGTGACCGATAGGGCCGGTCGGATAGGTTCCATACCGATCCAGGTCTTCGCATCGCAGATTGCCTTCCAGTTCTCGTCTTCACCAGATTTTCGAGGATATTATAGCGAGGGCCTCTGCAGAGAGTACAGGATTACCACGGGGGAGCGATTCGACGCTTGAGCGCCGAGATGCTCGGATGGTGATTACCCTCTTGGAGGAGGCTTTTCGTCCGCCCCACCTACTCGGGTATTCTTATTGTTTATGTTTTTCAATTAAGGCTAGTTTGTTAATTCTCACACATATATATATATATATACGGACTAATGATTTATATTTTGATTCTATCAACGGTGGTGGCGATGGCGGCAAGTTTGGCGATGATGAAGCGAGAGCACGAGGTCGATTTCCATACACTGAGCGGCGTTGCTCACCTCACCTCCGCCCAATGATGATACTTTTAGTAGTTTATAGTTCATTTGTATAGTTTGTTGAACTTTTGTATATATTGTATTGTCTAATTGCGTCTGTACAACTATTGTAAATTATATTGTTTAACATTTATGGAACATTAGCTTATATTTGTAATTGGTTAGCTTATAATACGTTTTGGTGGATATTTGAATGTGAATGTGAATGATAATGAGTTGAAGATTACGTTTTAGTGCTACGTTGCATATTTGAATGTGAGATACAGGTTTATATTACTGTGTATTGGATTGTGACAGGTTACAGGTATATTAATGGGATTAAACACCTAGAAACTAAACTTTTAAAATCTGTATTTAAAAAAAAATCTGTTATTTCTGACGGAATAGGATATTTTCGACTGTACTTCCCTCGGAGATAATAAATAATCAATTTTTAATTAATACCGATATGGTCTAGTTTTCAGTCGAACATAAGATAACTTCGACGGAATATATCCGTCGTACTAATTATATCTCCGACATACCGTCCGTCGAAGTTAATAAATAGACAATTTTAATAAATAGGAACCGATTTTAGTTTTTCGTCGGAAATAGCTAATGTTCGAGGAATTAGTCGATCGGACATGATATCTTGATATATTCGATTTAAAAATTTAAATCATATATATATTCGTCGAAGATAGTTTAGGTTCGATGAACATTCGTCGGCGATAAGTTCGTCGTAGATAATAAGCATCCGACGGAATTTTTGACGGAACTTATTTTTGACGCGAATAGTTACGACAGAATCTCTGACGAATATTTCCGTCCCAAATAAACTAGTTTCGACTGAATAGTATTATGTACGACGGAATATTCCGTCGGAATTAGCCGATTTTCTTGTAGTGCTTATATTGTGATGAAAGTCATATCTGGCTTACGTGCATAGATGAACTTGGTATGATTATTCGCAGATAATCATGATCGTAATGTGACGAATGATGTGGTGATAGTCCTCATTGGCTTTGTAGTTCATTGATGGACAGGTTGTTTGGTATGATTATGACCGAGGATTATTCAAAGATAATCATGACCATTGATGATTATATGAATATCCTTGGCCGTGATCTTGAGGATGATTCGATTTTATTTATTAAGTCGAGTCTCAAATGATAAAGTTGATGAAAACTTTTTAAATCATGAAGATAGTAGATTTTATGATCTACTTGACTCTTCTAATGGATTGTTTATTCCACTACAGTTGTTGATCTAAAACTTGTTGTTTATTATATTCTATCAGTTGTTATACTGTTGAAGGCTAATGATAATTTATTCTGCATTATCTTAGTCATAATATTTTTTACTAGGCTAGTTGAGCTCACCCTTTCTTTCACTATTCTCTCTTGAAATGAGAATATAAATGAGAGACGAATCGGGAAGCGGATCGACGGTCCGGATGGTTGTTTTAGTAGTCCTCACTATTCTATAAAATAGTGTGACAATAAATGTAATGAGGACTCCATTGAGTGTGGATATTGTCTAGATGACAATATTCTTATTGAAACTCTTAGATTATGTTTTGTCGTATTTTACACGACTGTTGTATAATTAAGTTGTATTTAAATTTTGTACCATGTATTTGACGACTCAAGATGGGTGATGTATACCTATTTTGGGGGCGTCACAAGTTGCAGCTAATAGTACTCCAACCGGTTCCTCGACAACAATTCAAAAAAAACAGGGTCGTAGTTCCTGTTTGTGTCCTATACTCGATCGAATAATAAAGTTAATTGAATTATTGCGGACATTCCTCACTGTTCCATCATAATAGATGACAACATCCTGAAGGAGTGCCATTAAGTTGCTGAACAAAGTTCTAGGTTAAGCAACCCTCTAGATGAGCGAACGATCACTTCTCTACTAGGGATGAATCATCTCCCCATATGGGTCCAATTCATGACATAGACAGCTTCTCACCACTCCAAATTCCTCAGATGGGTAATTCCCACAGAACGTCTCACCTCTTTTCCAATCCCATGCACCTTAATGGGATGTTTGTTATAGTTTAGTTTAGATTAATGGGATGTTTTTGACCTTTTTACTTCTCATTTACTTAGTTGGTTTTTGATATATTGTTGAATGAGGTGATTGTAATTGTAATTTATGTTATTAGCCGTATTGTTAGCTTGTGTATGTGATGTTGGGAAAATAGATACATGTACAAGATGTGGGTTAAATCCCTGGATATTGCAAAAACAAATAAAATATTTAAAAAAAACACTATCCTCGACGGAATGGTGGTATTGTCGACGGATATCCATCGAGGTTAAGATGTTTCCTATTTTTATCAAACTGCCACGTGACATACTTATCATCGACCGAATATCCTCGACCGAATAACCTCGACGGAATGGTGGTATAATCGACGAATTTTCGTCGCGTTTAAGTTGTTTTTCCAATTTTTTCAGACTACCACGTGGCATGCTTATCATCGACTGAATATCCTCGACCGACACGTTTCAGTCGGGGATATATTAACTCCGACTGAATATTCGGCTGATAATACTTCCGTCGATTCTAAATATTCCCGACCGAAAAATCGACGGACTTAATTTCGACGGACTTATATACAACCGAATTTTCGACGGAATATTCTGTCGTAAATAAGATTGTCCTCGACAGAATACCCTTATTGTCGACGAAATATTCTGTCAGAAATTTCCCTTTTTGTTATAGTGTAAACATTATGACATACTCCACCTTAACATATTTATCAATAAATTGCTTTAATATAATTTTCGATCTCACACAATATGCTGAGATGGAGTATATCACATCAATAATTTGTAAAATAATTTTATGTCTATGACATTATTGCTTATATATTTACACTACACAAAGCAAATAACGATTCAAATCGCTTCCTTATCATCCCAAAGGCAGCATTTGCTTCTGATTTAATTATATATTACAAACATATATATACTTAAAACATTCGAAACTGTCGAAGATTATTTACAAACATAACAATATATATATTACTAAGGTTTCTCTTGATACTTAGCTAGTACACACGATAACATCATGTTCATCACCTTATTTTCTCCACGTTACTCGATCGGTATACTCTACTTGCTAGACTCCTTGGGATGGGATGTCTCCTTGGGTGGTTTCACAATGAGGGTCGGACATTTTGCATGGTGCACACAATAATCGCTAACACTTCCCAAAAACGCCCTGCAATACCAACCATAGAATTTAAATTGATCTCAAAAAGTCTAAATAAATGAAATGCATGTTATTACCGTTTGATCACACCAAGCCCCCTACTGCCAAGAACTAGAAGATCAACATGCATTTGCTCCGCAGCTTCACAAATCATCTCCTTCACCTCCCCTTCAAGAATTAGAGTCTGTGCTTTGAGAACATGTTTATCTTTGCACATTTTCAATGCACTAGAAAGTAGTGCAGCAGCATTCTCTGACTGGGCTTTCCTTATAGAATCCACCAGATTGTCTGTTGCATAAACCCCTGCATGCCCAAAAGATTCAAGTTGATGTTGATCAGCTACGAAATTACTAGTAGGCTATTTAATACTCCATATTAACACACGCACACATTATTACTCCCTCTAATTTGTTCTAATACTATAAATATCATCACTACTAAACTAAGCTAGCTAGTAGTAATTAATTTATTGTTTTTAGCGATAAATATGAAATAAAAATACAATCTCAATATTTATATATTCAAGATTTTTATTTTTGTTTGTTCTATATATATATATATATATATATATATATATATATAATTCTAACTTTCATTCCACCACATGCCAACATTAGGATAAATTTCAAATAAGTGAAATATTAGCATTTAAAAAGGATTAGGTAAGATGAAGTTATTTTTTTGGTAAGTTGATTGATTGGCCAATAGAATCTTGACACACACAACCTCAAATGTCTGCGTCAAGATTCTATTGGTCAATCGCTTCAACTTCTTCAAAAAATAAACTTCATATTAACCACTTCCATTTAAAAAATGCACCTCAAATTTTAAAACGAGGAATAATGAAACCATTTTAGTGGAAGGAATAGTAGTACAGTACTATTTTTATTTGATTTTAGTACAAACATATAAACAACTATGTAACATTTTAAACTTTTCTAAATTAATATATATATACCTCAAAATTAATTACTCATATTTAATTTATTACTTTTATAACTTAAAATGAATACATGACAATTTTGAAATTTAAGCGAGAATAAAAGGGGATCGATTAGAAAAACGAACGACCAGGGCCAGCAGGGAAGACGTAGTGCTGGAAAGGTTGCATGACATGAACGACGGTGATAGTATCGGAATTCTGCTGGTTGAGCTCCTCCGGAAAGGTTGCACCGGCGGCGGCGGCATTGTTTCTGAAAAGATTATCGAGAACCCATTTGAGAGCATATAAGCTCATATCGCTCTCGTCGATGGCCACCAACACCCTCATCTTCTTCTTTTCAGTCTCCTCAATCGGGTTCTTCAACCCCGGCGGCAGCATCGTTCCCTCGGGAACCGCGCTCGTTTCCGCAAATGTTGTCGTCTCCATTCTTAATTAATTTGGACTTCAGTTTTGATCACTAGGCGAGTATATCTATCTATATATATATATATAGATATAAAAAAAGGTTGGTGAAAAATAATTAATTTGTAAAATATTATTTAAGAAAACAATTGAAGAAGAAGGATAAGGAGAAATGGACAGGAAAATTAAAAATGGACAGGAAATTAATGTGTAGAAGTACTCTTTCGAATAGAATAAGTCTTGACAAACCGGAGAAATGGAAAGAAAAATTGGACAATTTTTAAAAAAATTTGTTTGTGAGTCTCAAAAAATAGAAAAGAAAATTGGATAATTTTTTTATTTTTATTTTTTGTTTGTGAGTAGTATTTATTTTAACAAAATTTTTTATAAAATATAATATTTTGTGTATAATTTAAATACATAAAATATTATATTTTATAAAATATCTTGTTAGAATAAATATTATATATTTTTCGAAACTCACAAGTAAATTTTTTTTTATAAATATCCAATTTTCAGGTCTATATTTTCGATCTGTGTAGAAGTACACTTTTGAAATAAGCTGACATCTGTGCAATTAAATAAAAAGACAAAAGTGTGAGACGTGTCAACAAGAAGGTCGATAAATATAACATGCGTGGCGCCCGTCCAGAAGAATACTTCTTCCCCTTTGCTGACATGCGAAACCAAAATATGATGATGATGATAGAGAAAATTTGATAAAAAATGTATTAATAGTAAAGACTTTCAATTTCATTTGAAATTGAGAATCCTAGTCCCTACTCCCTAGACTTCACAAAAATCGGCTTTAAGTCCGGGGGTCGGCTCAATCCGCTTGTCAAAACACGAATTTTGGGTTTTATTTTTTTAAGAGTCCTTAACACTAATATATAATAATTAAAAAATAATTATAAAAATAAAATATTTATAAAATAATTATAAAAATAACGCAACACAATATTACTTTGCAAAAATTATGCGTCATTAACTCCTACACGCCGCCATCACTTTCATATATTTTCAACCCATTGTGGGTCTAAATTCACGCTAATAAAGACAAAAGACAACTTGAAGATTAGAAACAACTCTGAGATCGGAGAAGATCGGAGATCGAAGGACAGATCGGAGAAGACGAGATACAACTCTGAGATCGGATAATAGAGGAGAAGATCAACAACAACTTCAAAATCAACAACAACTTTAACAAGATCAACAATAACTTCAAGATCAGTAATCAACCTCTGTAACAACTTTGAGTTTAAAGTTTATATGCATATAGTTACCCCGTGGGTACTATATACTCGTATATTGGTTACCTTTCTTAAGTTTTTCGCTTTTTAATTGGTAACAAAGTCAGTATACTGACTGTTTTGATTTCAAAATGCATGTAAAAATATGTTTTATATTCTGGTTACTAAGAACATAGAAATTGGTTACTGTTTATTATTGATTTGGTTACTGTATAATGTTTATTTGGTTGTTGTATACTTTAAATGTTTATTTGGTTACCCCGTGGTTACTATATACTCGTATATTGGTTATCTTTCTTAAGTTTTTCGCTCTTTAATTGGTAACAAAGTCGATTATCTTGTTGTTTTGATTGCAAAATGCTGCGTAAAAATATGTTTTATATTCAGTTACTTAAGAACATAAAATTGAGTTATTATTTATTATTGATTTAGTTATTGTATAATGTTTATTTGGTTGTTCAGATACTTTAAATGTTTATTTGGTTACCCAGTGGTTACTATATACTCGTATATTCGTTACCTTTCTTAAGTTTTTTTTTTCTTTGATTGGTCACAAAGTCGATTATCTTGTTGTTTTAATTGCAAAATGAATGTAAAATATGTTTTATATTACGTTACTAAGAACATAGAAATTGGTTACTGTTTATTATTGATTTGGTTATTGTATAATGTTTATTTGGTTGCTGTATACTTTATATGTATATTCTACTGATGTTTTTTATATTGATGGTTACTTATTAAATACATTAGTTACCTTCCTGCAACTGTTGGATCTTTAAGTACATATTGATGTTTTTTATATATATTGTTTGTTTTTGCTGTAAAATGCATGTCAAATATGTGTTATGTTATGGATACTAAGTAAATATATGTTGGTTACTGTCTAATCTAGATTTGGTTAGTATATAATGCTGACTTGTTTACTGTGTAATATTACCATGGTTACTACATAATATTACTGTGTTTAATTTATACTTATTTTTTTTATATTGATGGTTACTGATTAACTACATTGGTTACCTTCATACACATGTTAGTCTTTAATTTGTAACAAAGTCATTACTGATTGTTTTGGTTGTAAAATGAATGTAAAAATATTTTTATAATCTTGGCTACTAATTACATATATCTTAGTTATTGTATAATATGTATTTAGATATTGTAAGGTGTTTATTTGGTTACTCTATAATGTTATTGAGTTTTATAATTGTTTCTTTTATATTGGTGATTACTTATTGACTACATTGGTTACCTTCATACAACTGTTAATCTGATTATATATATGGGTTGTTGTATACTATTTAATTGGTTACAGTATAATATTTATTTGGTTGCAGTGATAATTTGACAATTTCAGTCAAGTTTGGAGTTTGATTTTGGCATTTTCGGAGCCTAATTTCATTAAAAAGCAGACTAACGATCAAAAGTCATCACTTTCTTTGGTGAGCTATGAGGTTTTTGGTCAAATTCCATCATTTAGGCCTTCAAAATTGTATGTAAAAATGTGGTTTATATTTCGTTACTAAGATTATGTAATTTGGTTCTTTGTCTAATATTGATTTGGTTACTTTATAATATTTATTCAGTTGTTAGACAATGGAGACCCATAATAACCAATACAACAAATTTAATTGTTTATGAGAATATATAATTGTTTATCGCTAAGTAACTATTAACCACATGGTTGGTAACATTTTGATGGTGTACATTAACCAAAATTGTTGTTGATTAATATTTTAATTTTTGATTCCATCATGAGTTATCAATATAAAGTAAACATATACATCGAACAATTGGTAACTGTTCTGAAATATTTTTATGTAAATTTGGTTACCCATCTAAAATAAAATGTTTACCTCTATATTCATATTTAGTTACCAACTGGCATGGACCATTTCCAAATAACTTTTATAACTACGTAATTTAAAAGTATCCATCAGCTAGATAAATGGAAACCCTCACATGTACATTAAGCACTTGATAATTGTTCTGATATAAGTTTTTAATTATTTGGTTACTAACAAAAACTAAAATGGTTACCCTTATATGATAATTATCTATTTATGATAATTATCTATGATAATTATCTGGTTATTAACAAACTTGTAGATAAATAGGACACTCACACATAAATATTTAACAATTGATGTTTGTCCTGATACAAGCTTGTAACTATCTCGTTACTAATAACAGTAACCATAATGTAACATAATAAAACAATAACCAAATAATTATATGATAGTAACCAGAACAGGTTGTAATGGTAACCAAAACAGAAACATCATGTAATAAAACCCAGTTTGTGACGCCCCCAAAACAGGTATACATCACCCATCTTGAGTCGCCAAATACATGGTATAAAAATACAAAATACAACTTAGTAATACAACTGCCGTGTAACATACAACAAAATATAAGCTGAGAGTTTAAACAAGAATATTGCCTTCTAGACAATATCCACTCTCAATGGAGTCCTCATTACATTTATTGTCACACTATTTAACAGAATAGTGAGGACTACTAATGCTATCATCTGGACCATCACTCCGTTTTCCAACTCGTCCCAGCTATATTCTCATTTCCTGAAGAGAATAGTGAAAGAAAGGGTGAGCTCAACTAGCCTAGTAAGAAATATTATAACTAAGATAATGTAGAATAAATTATCATTAGTCTTCAACAATGTTAAACTGATAAAATACAATAGACATCAAGTTTAACCTGCAGCGGAACAAACAATCCATTAAAAGAGTCAAGTAGAGAATAAAATCTACTATCTTTTATGATTTAAAAAGTTTTTCATCACTTTTATCGCTGAGACTCAGCTTAATAAATAATCCACATCATCAAATCATCCCTGCACTACAAGCCAAGGATATTATTTAGTATCACGACCACTTAATTATCCATGCCTTCACGGGCCAAAGATAATCGTGTTTTCATCAACCAGTCCCGATCATGCCATAAAATAATTCATCTTTGTTCCCTTGGCTAAAGAGAATCCATAGCCATAATCATACCAAAAAGCGCCCATCAATGCAACAACGGCCAATGAGGACTTTTTCCACATCATTTATAACATTACGGTCATGATTATACCGAATAATCCCTGGTCATAATCATACCAAGTCCATCTATGCAATACAGGTCACAGATGACTTTCAACATAATATAAACATGAGGATGATGACAATGATATACGAATTCAATAAAATAAGTTCAAGAATTAAATTATCCAGGAACTAATAACATCCAAATTGTCAACATGCTACTTCTTTGTAGAGTAAAATTCAAGAATAATATTCATGCACCAAAATAATAATTTGGACAGAAAAGAATCAATTTTTCGTCATGAATAGTACTTCGGGAATAGTACCTCGTGAATAGTGTATCCCGACATGAAAAGTACTCCAAATACCCGACTAAATAATATTCGGGTGAATAGTAATTTCGGTGAATAGTAACCCGTGAATAGTATTCCGGCATGAAAAGTACCCCGAATACCCGAGTGAATAATACTAGAGTGAATAGTAATTGGGTAAATAGTAACCCGTGAATAGTAACTCGTAACAAAAAATACCAAATAAAATGATATTTCATGACGTGTATAGAAGTCAAAACTTTAACCAACCTGAGTATAATAAAGAATGGAATAACAAAAGAAATCACCAGGCATGCGGTGCTTAGCGTGTATAAAAGTTATCCCAACAAAATAATAAATAACGGAACCGTGTCAGGTAGCGAATATGACCGACAAAATATTCAACAGAATAATAAAGAATGGAATAACAATGTAAATCACCATGCATTGAAGCTTCGCATGTATAAAGTTATCCCAACAAAATAATAAATAACGGAAACCGAAGTCAGGCGTAATACGACCGACAAAATATTCCAAATGTAATAATAAAGAATGGAATAACAACGAAATCACCATGCATTCTAGTGCCAGATGACAAAGTTATTCCAGCGTAATAATAAATGACGGAACGAGTTCTACAGTAAAACGCATGAATGAGAATATTCCAATGAGAATAATAAAGACGGAAACTCGGTCCACAGTAAAAGCGATGTAAATGGATATTCCAACGAGTAATAATAAAGCGGAACCAAGTCCGCGTAAAACGCTTGTGATGCGAGGATATTCTAATGAATAATAAAGAATGGAATGACAATAGCTCTCTTCATGAATACAAAAGAATAATAATTTTACCTCAAAAAGAAGATCGGATACGGGAATAGTGAGGTAGCAGACTTCTCTTCTTCTTTCTCTCTATAATTTCTCTCTATAATAATGGCTCTAAAGCTTTTGTGAATTGGTGAGAAATGAAGGAAGAATGAGCTTCTATTTATAGGAAAATATAGTTTCGATAATTGCACGTTTTGTGGCTCGAAATATTACAGTACAATACCTCCAACTTTTCTTTCATTTTTCATTTAGTCCTGCAAGTATTATCAAACTTGCACCACCTCCCCTAATAGTAAATCATGTGAATCAATAGTAAATCATGTGACTCAATAGTTCTAGACATGTGAAAATACGAATTACAATATAGTACCTCCATCTATACCTCCATCTTTAATTTAATCATGCAAGTATTATCAATCTTGCACCAACTCCCCTAATAGTATAAGAATGTGATTCAATAGTACACACATGTGAAAAATAGTTATATAAGCATGTGAATTAGTAGCAATTAATTGCTCATTTATTCGATAAATTACCCGATTTATCAATATAACCCTCAGACATCAATTATCATCGGAATAGATGTCGATTTCCACTAACACTAATAATCCCAACACAATAGAACTATCAAATTCATCTTTAATCAACACGAACTTATTCATCATTAATATTATAACTCACACTATAAAACAATCAGGTCGTTCCCAGGAAAGAGGAGGCTTTTCAATAAGGATTTCTCCCTATTGGCGCACAATTAGGTGACCAAACCTCTCCTTGGCAGAACTTCTAGACATTGTAAATATTATAATTTAATAATATGAATAACTTTATCGTCTCAATTATTGATTTAATAATATATCATATTATGCGGATGATCTTTGTGACAATAATCGAATCAATAATATGAGAGATATGATGCAAAGAATTATCAGTAGTAATAATTGAGTATAACCGAGTGACTTCTCACGTAAGCATCAATAACCAATCAATAAGTGAGCCACTATGCAACCACGCCAGACATCGCATTTACTTTTACTCTTGAGTAGTTCAACAAAGATAATAATTGTGAAAACTTCCGTCGTTATTTTCAATAAAATACTTTTGTCATTTTTTCAATCAAATAATAATTTCGTTGTGGGGTTCACCAATGATTGTACCGTCGTACGGATATTCCCCGACACAAAGAATATTCCCCGACCAATTAAATATAATATAACAACTTGCATACTTTGCAGAATTTATAAATACTACCCACAACTATAACATTATCTCAAATTCACACCATAATATTCAAAAAAAATATTTCGAGAAAATTAAATCTTTATTCATAAAATTTGGGGTCTCACACAGTTTAGGCAATCCATGTATACTAAACAATTACGTATTATCCAGAATAAAAATAAAAGTACCTGAAATTCCACATTGAGGACACAATAATAGTAGCCAAACCATAAGGTAACAGTAACCAAAACATAATAAAGAAGTAACCAAATAGTTATATGAAAGTAACCAGAACATGTTATAATGGTAACAAAAATAGAAACAACCTGTATATCCCACCAAGTTTAGGCAACCCATGTATACTCTCACATGTACATTTAACCATAACTTTTCCAGTGAATTTTCTAGAAGAGCATAACCCTTGTAGAATATATTTGAAGAAATTTACAAAAATAATACATCAATGTATACTAAGCAAATACATGGTTTATTATGACTTGGGTTTATTATTTACAAAAATAATACATCCACAAACTAATGATGCCTTAAACTTCTCCAACTAACATGGGTTCAATTTCTTGGTAATAATGCTGGGGACTTCCATGTCACACCAATATATAACTTTTCCAGTGAATTTTCTGTTGCATTCCTCATAGTAAAGATCCCATAACTGCAAATAAACAAAATCAAATTTACACAGTCATTAGTAACCCGATATAAACAATATTTAAAACTAAATAGTTACGTAGTGACTAACAAATAAAAGCATACTAACCAAAACATAATATAACAATTACACAGTAGCCAAAACAGACTATAACAAATAACTAACATCCCACATTGACTGTGTGACGCCCCCAAAATTAGGTATACGTCACCCATCTTGGGTCGCCACTTACATGGTACATAAATTCAAATACAAACTTAATTATACATCTGTCGTGTAATATACGACAATACATAAACTGAGAGTTCTAATAGGAATATTTTCATTTAGACAATATCCATACTCAAGGAGTCCTCATTACATTTATTGTCACACTATTTAACAGAATAGTGAGGACTACTAATGCTATCTTGGGACCATCACTCTTTTTCCAGACTCGTCCAATTTATATTCTCATTTCTCAAGAAACGGTGGTGAAAGAAAGGGTGAGCTCAACTAGCCCAAAGAAGAAATATTATAACTAAGATAATGCGAATAAATTATCAATAGTCTTCAACAATGTTAAACCGATAAAATACAATAGATAACCGGTTTAAGCTGCGGCGGAATATCTTAATCCATTAAAAGAGTCAAGTAGAAAATAAAGTCTACTATCTTTTAGGTTTTAAAAGGTTTTCATCAATTTTATCACTAAGACTCGGTTTAATGAATAAACCACAATATCTAATCATCCTCGCATCACGGTCAAGGATTTTCATCAAATTATCAATGGTCGCGACTATACCCGAATCACCCCTGGTCATAATCATACCAAAACTATCCATCAACGCATTACAGTTGCCGAGGACTTTTGTCACATCATTTATATCAAGCCATGATTATAAGAATGATCCACGGTCATAATCATACTAAGTTCATCTATGCACGTAAGCAAAGATAACATAATATAACATGAGGATGATGATGATGACATAATAATTCAATAAAACAAGTTCACGAATTAATTTATTCAGGGAACTAATAACGTCCAAATTGTCAACATGATCATCGCTTTGTAGAGTAAAATTCAAGAATGCTCGTAAAAATATTTTCATTAAAAATATTTGGATGAAATGCAAATATCACGGATATTCCACTAAATTCATGGAGTATATAAGTCAAAATTTTAACCATTTGAGTATAATAGCGAATGAAATAACAAAAGAAATCACCATGCATGCGGTGCCAGATGAGCAAAAGTTATTCCAAGAATAATAAATACGTAATAATAAAAAGCGGAACTGTGTAAGGTGTAAAACATGTGACGAGGATATTCCAATAGAATAATAAAGAGCAGAATAATAAAGAGGCGGAACCAGTCGGTGTAAAACACACGCATGACAGGATATTCCAATAGAATAATAAAAAGAGTAATAATAAAGACGGAACCAGTCCGGTGTAAAACACATGAGATGTGATATTCCAATAGAATAATAAAGATAGAATAATAAAAGGCGGAACCAGTCTCAGCGTGTAAAAAACATGATAGGATGTTCAACGGAATAATAAAATAATAGAAGAATGTCACCAAGTATAGGGATTCAGCATATCTGAGTTATTCCAACAAAATAAATAAGAATGGAATAATATAAGGATTTCACCAAGTATAGGGTATTCGCATATACAGGTCATGTATAGGGTATGCCACTTTTTAAAGTTATTCAATGAGTAATAATAAAGAATGGAATAACAAATTCTTCTTCATGAATAAGAAAGAATAACACCCTTTATTGAGTACAACAAATAATATTCCCTACCTTAGAAGAATGAATATTGGAAAAGTGAAGTAGCGAGAATACTTTTCTTCTTTCTCTATAGTTTCTCTCAGAGTTTCAATGAATTCGTAAGAAATAATGAAGGAATGAGCTTTCTATTTATAGAAAAAGCGAGGGTGGCTCTTTAGTCTTAACGAAGGTCAAAATGACTCTTGGTAATATCAAGAGACAACTACTATTTACTGAAGGGTAATTAACCTTTGGAACAATCAAGAGGCAGTTAACTCTTGGTAATATTGAGGGACAACTACTATTTGCGAAGGGTAATTACTTATTGGCGAAGGTAATTACTATTCACAAAGGTAATTACTATCGATTGAAGGTAAATACTATTGGCGAAGGTAATTACTATTCACAAAGGTAATTACTATTCACAAAGGTAAATACTATCGACGAAGGTAATTATTATTCACAAAGGTGAATTACTATTCACAAAGGTAAATACTATCGACGTGAAGAGACTCTTAGATGATGACATATGGGCCCCCATAAAATAATCAAACTTACCACAAACGTCTCATATGAGACTCTTTATATACATCAAGGATTGAATAAATATTACCACAAATCATTTTATTTTTAATCAACACATATTTAATCTTTCAACAATTATTAATCATTTATAACTTGTCGCCTCAATAATATAACATATTATACAGGATGATAATTTGTGACAATAATTGAATCAATAATATAAGAGATATGATGCAAAGAATTATCGTAGCAATAATTGAGTATAGCTAAGTGACTTCTCACGTAAGCATCGATAATCAATACTGCAGTGTCTACTTACGCAACCACGCCATTCATTGTACTTTTTTACTCTAGGGTAGTTCAGCAGGTTTTAAACGGTAACACCTCTGCCGTTATTTTTATAGAAAGATAATTTTGTCGCTTTCTAACTACTTAATAATACTTCCGTTAATAGGGTCAACCACTGATTAATATTATTTTGTCGTTTTCTAACTACGACAATACTTCCGTTTTCTAACTACAATAATTTTGTCGTTTCGGATTAATATTATTATTATTTTTTCTAAATTTTCCTACGCATACTAACTGAATTGACCATCAACCACACCCCAATAAAAACAACAAAAACGTTTCTCACTTAAACCATTTAAAACTTCAAAAAAATGATAATCAATTAATCCGAAACTTCAATAACTCGTAATAAATAGCCCTTTTGTCAGAAAATTCGAATATCGCGAATTTTTATAGGAAATTCAATTCTCTACAACTTTGCGTAAGAAAGTTTTCCAAATTCCAAATGAAATTGATTGAAATCCACAAATAAGCGATTTCTGTTTATAATCAAATTTCGGTCCAATAAATGGGGTCCAAGCATATGTTTAACATGTTTTAAACATTTATTGCAACAAAAATACTCTTCCTCCTCGTATACTCATATATCCCACATTCGTTGTAAAATATCACCATTATTATATTATTAAAATATAATAATATATTTAAATGAATTATTTTATAAGAAAAAGATAAAATTTCAATTTTCAACAATTGTCACATTAAAAATTTTCTCCATCTATATCTACATAAAATCAATATTTTTCTCATCATATGAATCAATAATTAATTATTCACAAATAATATCACAATATTGACAATCGAGCGGTTCAGGAAAGAGGGCTTTCAATAAGAATTTCTCCTCATCGACGCGCAATTAGGTGTGACCAAACCTCTCCTTGAAGACAGAACTTTCTAGGCATTGCCAATAATGTTATCCAATAATATTATTCAGATAATATGAATTATTACTCCGATAATGGAAAATACTGTGTCGTGACAATTATTGAAATAACAATAATATAAAATATCAACGTAGCAATTATTGAATCAATAAAATAAAATATTGAACAAAGAATTTCTTGTAACAATTATTGAGTAATGCCTTCTACGAAAAAAAATTATCATGCTTCATGAATAGTACTCGTGAATAGTAACTCGTGAATAGTAACTCTCATGAATAAGTAACTTCGTGAATAGTAACTCATGAATAGTAACTCATGAATAGTAATTAAAAAAAATTGAATACTTTTATTTCATAAAATTCGAGGTCTTACAATCAATCACTTAATAATCTCATAATCTAATATCATTAATATTATAACAATATTTTAATCACTTTAAATTTATAAACAATTTATCTCAATTGTTTACGCTTTACCATATAATGCATTTAATCATTCAAAATGTCATACTAAATACGATATCATCACCAATTATCAAATCCTCATCAAAAAAATATGCATATACTCTATATAGGATTCTCTAGCCATAAAATCTTATTTTCAACTTTTGTTACTTCACATAACATATATAACTCATATGTTCAGTAATTAAACTATTTTCATGAAAAATACCAAATCAGTCCTAAAAATATTTCTTTTCTGGGATTTAGCATAATATAGTCCCATAATGAAAATATATTTTTCGAAATTTTAAAATTCATTTACTATTTTTCAAAAATCAATTTCTAATTAATTCCTTAAGAAATTTGCTACCTCAAGTTTAACTCCAGAAATTCCCAAATCTTGGCAGGACCTTACACATGTTAATGTGAGCCTCCGATTTAAATTTCATGGTCACCTGAGTTATAGAACTCCAGTTATAGCATTTTTAAATCAAAAAACCTAAATATTGAAATGGTCATAACTTGTTCATTTTAAGTCAGAATGAGCTCATTTTTGGACAGGAGGTACTTTATAATATATATTTTCATGTCCCAAAAGGCCAGAATTTTTCACATAAATTTAGTGGCCGAAACAGCCCTTACAAAAATGTGTAAAGAACTTTTTGGACATTTTGAAGTTTTGACTCCTTTGCTAAAATCAGTCCACACGAAAATCTACAACACCTTTTTCATTGATTCCACTTGGATTAGTTAGGTAACTCATAGATCTAACTCTAGGACTTAACCACACTCAAAAATTCAAAATATAATAGGAGATTTGGTCAATTGAATTTCATGTTACGTTTTTCACCAAAATCTTGTTTTTAACTCCTTGTGATTTTTAAGAAACTTTCATGTTTTTACATACTAACCAACATAACTCATCATAACACTTACTAATACCACGTATACCCATGATTTTCATTAGTCCAATGCTTTTATTATGACTTTCATCATAAACCACGTAAAACTATTCATTTTAGTTCAAGAAATATTTGAGGGTTTAAGAAATGGGTTTTATACTGGGGTCAATTCGAAATTCGATTTCACGCTCTAAGTAGGCTAAGAAGTCTTCAAGAATACGCCAGAAATTTATTAATAAAAGAAATATCATTCAAAAACTGTGACTCTCATCCAAGACTTGGATAGTACGTCACATTGATACCAATGTGACTTCTATCCCTTAACCTAGATAGCACCTCACAATGATACCTATAAACTTGCCATCTTCATTCACGATGTCGCTTCTGTAAAGTCCGGCCGGTGCATTCCACACAAGGAAGTCAACAACGAAAGGTTCGGGGCTCTTTACTTATGGCTTGATATGACAATAATTGACTTTTTAGTAGTTTGGTTACTTGAATTCGCACAACAAGTTGGTTATGAATATAAAAGCTAACAACCTTACGAAAAGCATGATGAGTAGTTAACCAATTGATTCCTAAAATCACATCAAAGGTAAATATTTTCAAAAAGATAAGATCGCGAATGTAACGTGAAAATGTTTATTTGAATCAAACAAGATTTAAAAATAGTAAAGCATGAAAACGAAGGCTCCTACTAACGAAGTTTCAACCAATAAGTCAAAGTTTAACTTCTTCGGAGTCAAATTTAAACGTTGAACACAACTAGGTGAAATAAAAGAGTGGGTTGAACTGGTATCTAACACGGTATAGACTTCGCAAGAGCTTATGATTAACTTACATGTGATAATTTTATTCAGGTTCCTCGTCACGAGAAAAAAAACGCTCTCTCTTAAACTACCGGCTTTGGTTTGTCTGGTACAGCCTTTGGTGCCTCCATCCTAGTTGAATTTGTCTTCGATAAACAACAAAATTGAGCTAAGTAACCTTCTCTTCCACAATTATAACATGCTTTGGACGGCATGGCGCAGTTCGGACTGATGTGTCCCTCTCCTCCGCATTTGAAGCATATGATAGATGGTCTTTCTCCTTCATTAACAACGGGTGCTGGTGTTGACGTCTTTCCATCATTGTTGAATCTCCTTTTCTTGAAATGTCCACTCTTATTGCTTTGACCTTGATTACCACCGAAGTGGTTACCATATCTGGCCTGTTGATTCCCTCAACGCTTGTTGTCCACCGCTCGATGACTCTCGCCGGTATTATAATTTTTCATTTGCCGCTCTTTTAATTCGTTGACTCGTTATCGCGCTCCACTAATCGAGCCCTATTTACAACATCTGAATACAAACACGGTTTATGAGAAATAAGATGTTGGCGTATCTCCCGCTTCAAACCTCTTAAAAACATTCGCGTCATTCTCTTCATTATCCACCCAGTGGGGGACGAATCGTGATAACTCCGCAAATTTTGCCTCGTATTATTACACGGTCCATATTGTTTTGTTCCAACTTGATAAACTCCACCTCCTTCATGTGGTGAATACTTTCGGGAAAGTATTTGTCGTTGAAACGACTCCTCGAACTTCTCCCAAGATATCTTGAGACAAAGAGTTGAGTCGTTTTACCAATTCCCACCAATGAATCCTCTCGCATGATATAAAAAAGCGAAAGGAACCTTTTGCTCTCTGAGCATCCCAAGACATCAAATATCTTGTGTCTGCTTTATCCATGCTTCCGCGAAGTGGTTTTGGCTCTCCCTTAAACTCCGGTGGTCCCGGCTCCTTGAATTGTTTAGCGGTGACCACCGAGAGTTTTTCGTGTTTCCACCTACGTTTTGGGATGAAGTCGCTTCACCGATGTTCGCATGAATTCTAAAACCTCTTAAACGTCTCGTCGTTCGTTAATTGATTAGTATTGTTGTTTACTGGGAGGATTATCGCCATCCTGTTGCACATTGTCCGATTATTGATCTGTGGAGAATCAACAGTCTCACGTGCTCCATTCTTTATTCTCAACATTCTCGGATGCCATTTTCAAACACCGCCACAAAATAAGGGTTAATTGACATGCAACATATTATCACTATACTCGACCGACCAATCAAATACCAAATAAACTTAGGTAGGTCATACTAGCAAGGAATTCCCTATCTCTCCCTCCTAGTTCTAGTCTCACATCTTAGCCAGGATCATATCCTAAGCTCGATACTGTTGTGGCCCCCAAAATTAGGTATCGTCACCCATCTTGGGTCGCCACTTACATGGTACATAAATTCAAATACAAACTTAATTATACATCATCGTGTAATATCGACAATACATAAACCGAGAGTTCTAATAGGAATATTGTCATTTAGACAATATCCATACTCAAGGAGTCCTCATTACATTTATTGTCACACTATTTAACGAGAATAGTGAGGACTACTAATGCTATCTTGGGACCATCACTCTTTTCCCAGACTAAGTCGGCCTATATTTTCATTTCTGAAGAAACGGTGAAAGAAAGGGTGAGCTCAACTAGCCCAATAAGAAATATTATAACTAAGATAATGCGAGAATAATAAAAGCGGAATAATAAAAATGGAACTGTGTCAGTGTGTAAAACACACAGATAGGATATTCCAATGAGAATAATAATAAAGGCGGAATAATAAAAATGGAATCAGGTCTGGTGTAAAACACACAGACAGGATATTCCAACAGAATAATAGAAGAATGTCACCAAGTATAGGGTAAACCACGTATACAGGTTATTCTATTATAAGCAATGGAATAACAACAGTTCTCTTCATGAATAAGAAAGAATAACACCCCTTACGGGTACAACAAATAATATTCCCTACCTTAGAAGAATGAATATTGGAAAAGTGAAGTAGCAGAATACTTTTCTTCTTTCTCTCTATAGTTTCTCTCTCAGAGTTTCAATGAATTCGTAAGAAATAATGAAGGAATGAGCTTTCTATTTATAGAAAAAGCGAGGGTGGCTCTTGTCTTATTAAGAAGGGTCAAAATGACTCTTGGTAATATGAAGAGACAACTACTATTTCTTGAAGGGTAATTAACCTTTAGAACAAGAAGAGCGTTAACTCTTGGTAATATTGAAGGGACAACTACTATTTACAGAAGGGTAATTACTATCGACGAAGGTAATTACTATTGACGAAGGTAAATACTATTGAAGAAGGTAATTACTATTGACGAAGGTAATTACTATTGACAAAGGTAAATACTATTGACGAAGGTAATTACTATTCACAAAGGTAATTACTATTCATAAAAGTAATTACTATTCACAAAGGTAATTACTATTGACGAAGGTAAATACTATTGACGAAGGTAATTACTATTCACAAAGGTAATTACTATTCACAAAGGTAATTACTATTGACAAAAAGACTCTTAGATGATGACATATGGGGCCCCCATAAAATAATTAAACTTACCACAAACGCCTAATAATGGACTTTTATATACATCGAGGATTGAATAAATATTACCACAAATCATTTTATTTTTAATCAACACATTTTTAATCTTTCAACAATTATTAATCATTTATAACTTGTCGTCTCAATTAATAATATAACATATTATCTGAGATGATCTTGTGACAATAATTGAATCAATAATATAAGAGATATGATGCGAAGAATTTTGTAAGAATAATTGAGTATAGTTAAGTGACTTCTAACGTAAAGCATCAATCATCAATACTGGTGTCTACTATGCAACCACGCCAGACATCGCATTACTTTTACCACTTAGGGTAGTTCAACATGCTTTTTAATGGTAACACCTCCTCACAAATTATTTTTATAGAAAGATAATTTTGTCGTTTCTAACTACGACAATACTTCCGTTAATGGAGTCCACAAATGATTGAGAGTAGTCTTAAGAATATTCCCGACAAAAACGAATATTTTATAACAACTTGCTTACTTTGAAAAATTTATAAATATTACCCACAACTATAACATTATATCAAATTTATTCCATAATATTCAAAAATAATATTTATAGAAAATTCATCTTTATTTATAAAAGTCGGGTCTTACAACCTCCCTTCTTATGAAATTTAGCCCTCGAAATTAGGGTACGACACTGGTATGTCGAAGAGGTAAGGATACCTTGATTTCATTTGATTCTAACTCCCAAGTCATTTTCTCAACATCGTGGTTCCTCCACAAAACTTTGACTTGAGGTATAACCTTGGAGCGTAGAATATGTTCCTTCTTATCCAAAATTTGAACAGAACCTCTTCATACGTCAAATCTTCCGCTATTTCGTCTAGGATTTCTAACTCAATAATATGGTTGGGTTTTTCACATATTTACGTAACATGGATATGTGAAAAGCGTTATGAACACTGAGACATATTTGGCGGTAAAAGCGAGTCTATAGCTACGATTCCTACTCGATCGAGGATTAAAATGGACCGATGAATCGAGGATTAAGTTTTTCTCTTCCAAATCTTGTAACTCCTTTCCATGGAGTAACTCTTAACAACACATGATCTCCTATATCGAATTCCACGTCTTTCGATGAAGATCAACATAACTCTTTTATCGATTTTGTGAGGTTTTTATCACGTTGTCGGATCGTTTGAATCTTTTAAAGTAGTCATACGTACCAACTCCGGTCCCAACAACGTTGCTTCACCCACCTCATCCCAAAGATACCGGAGAGCGACACTTTCTTCCATACAACGCTCGAATGGAGCCATGCCAATACTAACTTGATAACTATTGTTGTAGGAAAACTCCACCAATGGTAAGAACTTGTCCCAACTCCTTGAAATCAAGGACACGAGTCTTAATAGATCTTCAAGAGTTTGAATAGTCCTCCTCCATTGTCCGTCAAATGCGAGGATGATATGCCGAAGCTAAATCGTAAGTCTGTGCTTATAGCTTTTTACAAACTAACCCAAAATCGTGAAGTGAATCTTGGGTTTCGATCGGAAACTATGGATCTGGCATACCATGCGATCTTACAATCTCGTTTATGTACATCTGAGCAAGGCGTTCAAGTGTATAAGTTTTCAGATCGGTAAGAAATGAGCGGAACTTGGTCAATCTATCAACAATGACCCAAATCGCATCAATGCCTTGAGAAACCTTAGGAAGGCCCCAGAATTGAAAATCATGGTAATGTGCTCCCACTTCCATTCTGGAATTTCAAGTGGTTGCTGATGGACCTTTTGGTACTTGATGCTCCGCTTTAACTTTCGTTGACAAGTTAGACACCTTGAGATAAAGCAGGTATCTCTCTCTCTTCATATTGCTCCACCAAAATGTATAGCCGAATATCATGATACATTTTGGTACTCCCGAGATGGATTGCAAATGGTGTGTTCAGGCGCCTCCATCATGATATTATACTTTAAATCGAGGTCGTTAGAACACAAAGTCTGGAGTTGACTCAAGTATTCCTTCTTCATCGATTCTTGCTTCCTATGATAGCACCTTCTTGCACTTTCTTCCTCATACGCATCGGCTCCGTGTCCGTAGCTTGAGCGACTTTAACTTTATCGATTAAAAGTCGGTTCTACTCGTTATACTCATTATCATCACATGCGTCCACAGAGTCTTTAACTCCGAAGTTCAATAGGAGCCATTCAATATAGGGCTTGAAATAGGTTTTATCTCGGGTTAAAGGTCGATACAAAATTCAATTTCACGCTTCTGGGGTAGGCCGGAAGTTCTTCTGGAATACGTCGGAAATTTATTAGCAATAGAAATATCGTTCAAAAACCGGCGTATTTTTGTTTAAATCGTGACATGAGCTAAGAAAGCTTGACATCCGCTTTTTCAATAAACGAATAGCTTTATGGCTTGAGATGACCGTGATTGATTTTAATGGTTTGGTCGTTTGAATTCGCATAATAGGTTGATTAGGAATATGAAAGCTAACAACCTTACGAAAACAATCAATTTTTGCATGATAAGTAGTTAACCAATCAATCCCTAGAATCACGTCAAATGCAAGTATTTTTAATGAAATAAGATCGACGGTGTAATGTGAGGGTACCGATTTGAACCAAACAAGACTTATAAAGCAGTGGATGTAATGAAGGTTTCTCCCAACCGGAGTTTCCACAGATAAGTCAAAGTCTAATTCTCTCGAGTCAAATTTAATCGATGAGCGCAAAAGTAGGAGAAATAAAAGAATGGGTAGAAACCAGTATCAAATAAAGTATAGACTTCATTAGAGTTTATGATAAGCTTACCCGTGATGACCTCATTCGGGTTCTTGCTTCTCTGGGAGGTCACAACAAACGCCTTCTCCCAGACCTCTACGGTTTTGACTTTTTCGAGCGACCTTTGGTGCCTCCATCCTAGTTGAATTTGTCTTGAGAAACGACAAAATCGAGCTAAGTGACCTTCTCTTCCACAATTATAACATGCTTTGAATGGCGTATGTAGCGATTTGGTGATGTGTCCTCTTCCGCATTTGAAGCATATGATAGGTGGTCTTTTCCTTCCTTAGCAACAGGTCTTTGGTCTTGGCGTCTTTCCATCATTGTTGAATCTCCTTTTCTTGAAATGTCCATTCTTATTGTTTTTGTACGATTACCACCAAAGTGGTTACCATATCCGCTTTGTTGATTACCTCCACGCTTGTTGTCACCGCTCGATGACTACTCTGCAGTATTATAATTTTGTCACGCTTCTCTTTTAGTTGCGTTGACTCGTTATCGCGCTCCACTAATCGGAGCCCTATTTACAACATCCGAATACAAACACGGTTTATGAGAGATAAGATGTTGGCGTATCTCGACTTCAAACCTCTTAAAAACATTCGCGCCATTCTCTCTTCATTATCCACAGTGGGGACTAAACCGTGATAACTCGCAAATTTTGCCTCGTATTGCGACGACACCTGGCCATATTGTTTTGTTCCAACTTGATAAACTCCACCTCCTTCATGTATGGCGAATACTTTCGGGAAAGTATTTGTCGTTGAAACGACTCTGGAACTTCTCCCAAGATATCTTTAGTCTGGCGAGTTGAGTACGTTTTACCGATTCCCACCAAGATGTCCGCCTCTCGCGCGCAACATAAAAGCGGCGAAAGGAACCTTTGCTCCTCGGAGCATCCCAAGACATCAAATATCTTGGTAATCTGCTTTATCCATGCTTCCGCCGAAGTGGTTTTGGTTCTCCTTAAACTCCGATGGTCCCAGCTCCTTGAATTGTTTAGCGGTGTGACCGCCCGAGAGTTTCAAGTGTTTCCACCTACGTTTTGGGACAAGAGTCGCTCGCTTTCTGATAAATTGCATAAAGCCCACGAACATTTGATCATTCATCATTTGGTCAAGGTGTTGTTGTTTGCATGAGGATTGTCGCCTTCGATGCACATTATCTCGATTATTGATATGTGGTGAATCAACGATCGCTTTGTGCTCCATTCTTATTCCCAACATTCTCGGATGTCATTTTTGAGATCATCGCCACAAAACAAAAGGTTGACATGTAACAAATTATCTCTATATTTAAATGACCAATAAAATAAAGACATAAACTTAGGTAGGTTATACTTATGAAGGTATTCCCCGTCTCTCCCTCCTAAGTATTATTCTCACATCTTAGCCAGGATCATATCCTCAAGCTATGATACCAATCATGACGCCCCAAAATTAGGTATACATCACCCATCTTGGGTAGTCGGATACATGGTATGTAATTTAAATACAACTTACTAATATAACTGTCGTGTACATTACGACATAAACTGTGAGTTTGAATACAAATATTGTCTACTAGAAATCATACAAACTTAAAAGGAGTCCTCATTACAATTATTATCACACTATTTCACATAATAGTGAGGACTAATAATGCTATCCTCTGGATCATTACTCTGTTTCCCAACTCGTCCAAATTTATATTCTCATTTCAAGAGAAAACGGTGAAAGAAAGGGTGAGCTCAACTAGCTCAAGAAGAAATATTATGACTAAGATAATGCGAGAATAAATTATCATTAGCCTCCAACAATGTTAAACCGATAAAAAATACAATAGACATCAAGTTTAAGCTGCGGTAAATGAACAAGCAATCCATTAAAAGAGTCAAACGAAAATAAAATCTACTATCTTTTATGATTTAAAAGGTTTTTCATCACTGTTATAGCTTGAGACTCGGCTTTAATAAATATTCCACATCATCGAATCACCCCGCACTACGACCAAGGATATTCTTTAGTATCACGACCACAATTATTCATGCACTACGGGCAAGAATAGTTGTGTATTCATTAATGGTCATGATCATGCCAACAATCATCCATTAATGCACTACGGCTAATCGAGGATTTTTATCACATCATTTGTAACATTACGGTCCATGATTACACCGAATAGTCTCTGGTTATAATCATACCAAGTCCATCTATGCACTCACAGCCACTGAGATGACTTTCATCACATCATTTGTAACATTACGGTTATGATTACAATCGAATAGTCTCTCGGTCATAATCATACCAAGTCCATCTACATGCCTTCTATGTGCCATACAGATGACTTTCAACATAATATAAACATGAGGATGATGACAATGATATAAGAATTCAATAAAACAAGTTCAAGAATTATTTTATCCAGGAATTATTAACGTCCAAATTGTCAACATGATACTGTTTTGTAGAGTAAAATTCAAGAATGATCAGAAGAATATTTCAAGAAAAGATCTTTGGATGAAACGCAAATATCGAGGATATTCTACTAATTTCATGGAGTATAAGTCAAAGTTTTAACCAACTGGGTATAATAAAGAATGGAATAACAAAAGAAATCACCATGCATGCGATAGACCGCACAGACAGGTTATTCCAACAGAATAATAATAACGGAACCAGGTCAGGTGAAATTCACATCGGCGTGGATGTTCAAACGAGAATAATAAATGCGAATAATAAATGATGGAACCAGTCCCAGATAAAGATGCAGAACAAGATATTCCAATGTAATAATAAAGACGGAATAATAAAAATGGAACTGTGTCGGTGTAAAACACACGCATGAGGATATTCCAAATGAATAATAATAAAGACGGAATAATAAAAATGGAACCAGGTCTGGTGTAAAACACACAGACAGGATATTCCAACAGAATAATAGAAGAATGTCACCAAGTATAGGGTAAACAACGATACAAAGTTATTCCAACAGTAATAATAAGCAATGGAATAACAACAGCTTCTCTTCATGAATAAGAAAGAATAACACCCTTACGAAGTACAACAAATAATATTCCCTACCTGAAGAGGCTGAATATTGGAAAAGTGAAGTAGCGAGAATACTTTTCTTATTACTCTCTATAGTTTTTTCTCTGTAGTTTCAATGAATTCGTAAGAAATAATGAAGGAATGAGTTTTTATTTATAGAAAAACCGAGGGTGGCTCTTCGGTCTTAACGAAGGGTCAAAATGACTCTTGGTAATATCAAGAGACAACTACTATTCATGAAGGTGTAATTAACCTTTGGAACAATCAAGAAAGGCGATTAACTCTTCGTAATATTGAAGGAGAACTACTATTTACAAAGGGGTAATTTACTATTGACGAAGGTAATTACTATCGACGAAGGTAAATACTATGAAGAAGGTAATTACTATTGACGAAGGTAATTACTATTATTTGAAGGAAAATACTATTAACGAAGGTAAATACTATTGACGAAGGTAATTACTATTCACAAAGGTAATTACTATTCACAAAGGTAATTACTATTCACAAAGGTAATTACTATTGACAAAGGTAA
This sequence comes from Panax quinquefolius, assembly GCA_020205615.1. Lineage (NCBI taxonomy): Eukaryota > Viridiplantae > Streptophyta > Magnoliopsida > Apiales > Araliaceae > Panax > Panax quinquefolius. Next base: position 33,290,852 of record CM035161.1, on the reverse strand, counting down.
ATACTATTGACGAAGGTAATTACTATTCACAAAGGTAATTACTATTCACAAAGGTAATTACTATTGACGAAGAGACTCTTAGATGATGACATATGGCCCCCCCATAAAATAATCAACCTTACCACAAACGTCTCATAACAGACTCTTTATATACATCAAGGATTGAATAAATATTACCACAAATCATTTTATTTTTAATCAACACATTTTAATCTTTCAACAATTATTAATCATTTATAACTTGTCGTCTCAATTAATAATATAACATATTATACAAATGATAATTGTGACAATAATTGAATCAATAATATAAGAGATATGACGCAAAGAATTATCGTAGCAATAATTGAGTATAGTTAAGTGACTTCTCACGTAAGCATCAATAATTAATACTGAGTGCTACTATGCAACCATGCCAGACATCGCATTACTTTTACCATAAAGAGTAGTTTAACGGTTTTAATCAGAATAACTCCGCCGTTATTTTTTATAGAAAGATAATTTTGTCGTTTTTCTAACTACGACAATACTTAGTTAATGAGGTCCATTAATGATTGAGTAGTCGCATCGAATATTCCCGACAAAAAGAATATTCCCCACCAAACGAATATTTTATAACAACTTGCTTATTTTGTAAAATTTATAAATATTACCCACAACTATAACATTATATCAAATTTATTCCATAATATTCAAAAATAATATTTATAGATAATTCATCTTTATTTATAAAAGTTGGGGTCTTAAATTTGTGACGCCCCAAAATTAGGTATACGCCACCCATCTTGGGTCGCCACTTATATGGTACATAAATTCAAATACAAACTTAATTATACATCCGTCGTGTAATATACGACAATACATAAACCGAGAGTTCTAATAGGAATATTGTCATTTAGACAATATCCATACTCAAGAGTCCTCATTACATTTATTGTCACACTATTTAACAGAATAGTGAGGACTACTAATGCTATCTTGGGACCATCACTCTTTTCCCGACTGTCGTCCAAATTTATATTCTCATTTCTCAAGAGAAAAAGTGAAAGAAAGGGTGAGCTCAACTAGCCCAAGAAGAAATATTATAACTAAGATAATGCGAGAATAAATTATCAATAGTCTTCAACAATGTTAAACCGATAAAATACAATAGACAACCGGTTTAAGCTCAGCAATTGAATATCGCAATCCATTAAAAGAGTCAAGTAGAAAATAAAGTCTACTATCTTTTAGGTTTTAAAAGGTTTTCATCAATTTTATCACTAAGACTCAGTTTAATGAATAAACCACAATATCTAATCATCCCCGCATACCACGGCCAAGGATTTTCATCAAATTATCAATGTTCATGATAATACAAGAATCACCCACGGTCATAATCATACCAAAAACTATCCATCATTTGCATTATGTCACCGAGGACTTTTGTCACATCATTTATATCAAGCCATGATTATACCGAATGATCCCCTCGGTCATATTCATACTAAGTTCATCTATGCACGTAAGCCAAAGATAACATAATATAACACGAGGATGATGACAATGACATAATAATTCAATAAAACAAGTTCACGAATTAATTTATTCAGAACTAATAACGCCCAAATTGTCAACATGATCTTCGCTTTGTAGAGTGAAATTCAAGAATGCTCGAGAAAAATATTTTCATTAAAAATCTTTGGATGAAGCTTAAATATCACGGATATTCCACTAAATTCATGGAGTATAGAAGTCAAAATTTTAACCATTTGAGTATAATAGCGAATGAAATAACAAAAGAAATCACCATGTACATGCAGTATTGGCGACAGATGAGTTATTCCAATGTAATAATAAATACGTAATAATAAAAAGCGGAACTGTGTCCGTGTAAAAACACACGCACAAGATATTCCAATAGAATAATAAAGACGAGAATAATAAAGATTTTAACCAGTCGATTGTAAAACACATGCATGTGATATTCCAATAATAATAAAGATGTAATAATAAAAGCGGAACCAGTCCCACAGAAACACATGCATGCGAGGATATTCCAATAGAATAATAAAAAGAGAATAATAATAAAGACAGAATCCAGTCAGGTGTAAAAACACACAGATGTGATATTCCAATAGAATAATAAAGACAGAATAATAAAGGCGGAACTGAGTCCCACAGTGAAAAAGCATGACAGGATGTTCCAACGGAATAATAAAATAATAGAAGAATGTCACCAAGTATAGGGGATTCCAAGATATACAAAGTTATTCCAATGTAATAAATAAGAATGGAATAATATAAGGATTTCACCAAGTATAGGTATTCCGCATATCTGGTCATGTATATAGGGTATGCCACTTTTTAAAAGTTATTCCAATGAATAATAAGCAATGGAATAACAACAGTTCTCTTCATGAATAAGAAAGAATAACAATTTTACGAGTACAACAAATAATATTCCCTACCTTAGAAGAACTTAATATTGGAAAAGTGAAGTAGCGAGAATACTTTTCTTTTTTTCTCTATAGTTTCTCTCTGTAGTTTCAATGAATTCGTAAGAAATAATGAAGGAATGAGCTTTCTATTTATAGAAAAACCGAGGGTGGCTCTTGGTCTTAACGAAGGATCAAAATGACTCTTTGTATATATGAAGAGACAACTACTATTTTGCGAAGGGTAATTAACCTTCGAACAATCAAGAGGCGGATTAACTCTTGGTAATATCAAGGGACAACTACTATTTATTTGCGAAGGGGTAATTACTATCGACGAAGGTAATTACTATTCACAAAGGTAATTACTATCGACGAAGGTAATTACTATTCACAAAGATAATTACTATTCACAAAGGTAAATACTATCGACGAAGGTAATTATTATTCACAAAGGTAATTACTATTCACAAAGGTAAATACTATCGATTTAAAAGACTCTTAGATGATGACATATGGGCCCCCATAAAATAATCAAACTTACCACAAACGCCTCATAATGGACTCTTTATATACATCAAGGATTGAATAAATATTACCACAAATCATTTTATTTTTAATCAACACATATTTAATCTTTCAACAATTATTAATCATTTATAACTTGTCGTCTCAATAATATAACATATTATACAGGATGATATCGTGACAATAATTGAATTAATAATATAAGAGATATGATGCAAAGCAATTATCGTAGTAATAATTGAGTATAGCTAAGTGACTTCTCACGTAAGATCAATAATCAATCTGAGTGTACTACTTACGCAACCATGCAGACATGCATTTTTTTACTAAAGGGTAGTTCAACAGTTTTAACCAGAACACCTCTGCCAGTTATTTTTATAGAAAGATAATTTTGTCGCTTTCTAACTACGATAATACTTCCGCTAGGGGTCCACCATCGATTGGAGCCGTCGTCATTGAATATTCCCAAACAAAAAGAATATTTTTCCCACCAAACTAATATTTTATAACAACTTGCTTACTTTGCAAAATTTATAAATATTACCCAAGAACTATAACATTATATCAAATTTATTCCATAATATTCAAAAATAATATTTATAAAAATTCATCTTTATTTATAAAAATTTCGGGTCTTACAGATCGCATAATAATAATAGTTATCATATCATAATATAACATTAACCATACCATAATAAAGCGAAGAACTAAAAAGTTATATTATATAATCTAATGGTGACCAAAATATAAACAACATGTAATCTGAGACCATTTTATGTAGTAAACAAACAGTTATATATATAATATTAACCAAAACATAATTTAAAGGTCACTAAAACAAAAGCATGTATACCAAAAAATATACTAAAGAAGTAACCAAACAGTTATATGATAGTAACCACACCATGTTTTAATGGTAACCAACACATAAACAACACGTATATCAAATCCAGTTTAGTCAACCAATGTATACTAAGCAAATACATTGGAACCAGAACAACATATAAAAGTAACCAAAATCGTAATTGAGGGGAAAAAATAATATCCAAATCATAAGCCAACAAAAAAAATACTAATGAAGTAACCAAACAGTTATATGTTAGTAACCAAAACATATATTAATGGTAACCAATACATAAACAACATATAGACCAAACACAGTTTAGTCAACCCATATATACTAAGCAAATACATGGTAACCAGAACAACAAAAAATAGTAACCAAAATCCCAACTCAAGGAAACAAAAATAGAATCCAAATCAGAAACTAACAATAACCAAAAATATACTAAAGAAGTAACCAAATATTTATATGATAGTAATCAAAACATGTTTTTGTTGTAACCAATACATAAACAACATATACACCAAAACCAGTTTAGTCAACCATGTATACTAAGCAAATATATGGTAACCATAACAACATAAAAAAGTAACCAAAATACCAAATCAAGGTAACAAAAATGGTATCCGAATCACAAGCTAACAGTAACCAAAACATAATGCAGAAATAACCAAATAGTTATATGATAGTAACAATAACAAAATTTAAATTAGCATACCTTTAAATTTTTTTGGGTTGGAAATATCTTCTGGCTATGAACTTGAGCTTCTGTCTTAACTACAGGAACATCAAAATCAGAATCCAACTGCACAAATCCAAACAAATTTCTTCAAGTCCTTAATAGAATCACCCTCTGTATCAACCATTCTATACAAAACATAAAAACAACACAAACCCAAACAATCAATACCCCATTCTGTTAAAAACATAGCGTATATATATGATCATATTGACAATTAATTAGTAGAATGAGAATTAACAGTAATTAGAAGCAGACCTTAGAGATAGAAACCAAAATCCTTTCAGTTGTGAGAGAGTTGGAGAGAGAAAATTACGTATTCGAACATATTCAATTTTCAGTTGTCACGTATTCAATTTTACATCGAGTTGAGAGAGACTATGGTGTTCTCATGGCCATGGCGATGGTGGTATGGCGGAAGAGGACGACGACGCAGTGGCTTCGAGATGAGAGAGAGAGAGACTATGGTGTTAAGTCATATTGCAAGTGAAGAGGACGACGACGAGTGGCTTCTAGATGAGAGAGAGAAGTAGTAAAGGAGAGAGAGAAGTAGTAAGGGAGAAGAGAGAGAAATAGTAAGGGCGGATAGAGAGAGACCGAATGAAGATGGAAACTAATTTACTATGTCAGTCCATTAATATTAATCCCTTAATTTAAGGACTTTTAATTGCATTAGTATTGAAAATAAAAATGATGAAGTGTCGTATTTTTGTAATTATTTTATAAATATATAATTTTTGTAATTATTTTCAAAAATGTACTAATATATGTAATTAATCCTTTTTTTAATTCATTAAAATCTGGGTTATTTTGATCAGGCCCGGTCTGTTTAGGCTCGGCCCATAAATATGTCAAAATTTGATCATAAATCAATCCAAGCTTGGGGGTCAACCCGGTTCGACTGTCAAAACGCGAACTTTGGACTTCACTTTTTCAGTCCACCAAAACTTGAACCGTTTTAGCCTGACCCGTTTACCAGGTCTATTAGTTCCCAAACAGCGCCACCAAAACTCAAACTCCTATTCAATACTCTCCCATCCCTTAATATAAATTTTTTTAGAGTTGTGCACAAATATTAAAAAAATTATTATAAAATATTAAATATAATATCAAATGTCTATATTGTCCTTGTATTGAAAAAAGAAATTATTATTTATTGGATAAAAAATAATGAGAGAACCAAAATTATATTTATTACTTTGGATAATATTGAAAACTAAATAATTAATACTTACTTAAAATTTTAAAACGTTATATATTAAGGGATAAAAAAACTTATCTATAACGTTTTATATAAAGTGATGGAAGGAGTATTAACTTGCGTGTATCATATTCTTTATTCACACTAGTCATGGCAGACACCTAACACCTGTCACCTTGCCTTGGTGTGTTTATTGTTATATAAAAATATTAAGTATAAGTAATAATTAATTAGTTAGTTACACCATTCAAATTTGACAATTTTAAAATAGTTTGTGTTGTTTTCGCACGAAAAGATCACTCATAGATTCAATAGATTTTTTTTAAAAAATTTATTATTAAACATATATTATTATATTATTAATTAATTAAATATATTAGTTTAAAATCTCTTTAAATATATAATAAAATTTCAGCTCTGAATTTAATTATTGTAAATTTAACACACAAATGGGTTAAATACACTTTTTCCCATTCTAATAGGGGTCGGTTTACAAATTCATCATTGAACTGATTTTTTTTACATTCGACTCACTGAACTTCAATTATTTTACAAACTGTTACAAATTCTATTAAATTGTTTGACTTTAGACGGAAAAATTACACAAACTGTCACGTAAGAGAGAGAAAAACTACATGTGAGTTATTTTTCTTTGTGGCATGCCTAGATGGAAACTTGTATAAATTTAATGCTAAATTAATCAAAATCAAATAAATAAAATAAATTAATCCATTCAAAATAAAAGTACAATTAAAATATTTTTTAACTTTATTTTAACCATTAATATTTGTTTGGTATGGTAAAACTTTGGTATTATAGCATACAAAAAATCTTCTTTTTTCAATTTGGTACAATTTTAAATAAATTATATAAATTACACATAAATATACAATTTTTTTAATTTAAATAATTCATTAATTTAATTAACTCATCTTCGAATAAAACTAAAATTATTAATTCTATCTTCATCTTCAGATCTGTCTCCCTCTGTTATTTCCACTAATGTTGATCCTCCGATGTCTCATAGGGATTTTGGTATCAAAACAAGAAATTCTCAATTGGATTTTCTCTTTCCTTTATTATCTCCATCTTCGTCAAAAAAAAATTATGCTTAGCTCTTTGAATTCTCTTCGAATTCTGGCCTTGAGAACTCGAATTCTCCATGGCTTGGTTTGTTGATGTTCTCTCTTTTTCGCAAGATTCCATGGTGTTTTGGTTTGTTGCTTCTGATTTTATTTGCTCTGATGGCGTTAATCAAGACGGATCTGACCAGATCCAGTTTAAGTAGACTATATCTGGCGTTAGCGACAAAGGAGGAGGTGGTTTGGTATAGGCGCAATGACGGTGATGGATGGAACATGGCGGTGGTTATGATCGGAAGTTTATGGATGATCGGTGGTTATGGATAGAGGTTTATGGATGATGGTGGCGATGGTTATGGATGATGGTGGCAGTGGTTATGGATGATGGTGGCGGTGGTGGTTGTGATCAGAGGTTTAAACTGAAAATGTTTTAATTTGTGATCGGAGGTTATGATTCTAAATGTTTTAAACTGATTTTGACGATTTTGTGCTCTGATTTTGGGTTCTGATTTTGGGTGGTTTTGGATGATTTTGGATTGTTTGATTTTGAGTTGTTAATAATAATAATAATAATATATCTTTTTCAAAATATTAGATAATTTTATATTTTTAAAATAAACTTAAAATATTTAAAATTTTAAAAAAATATGAATTCATTAATTTATATAAATATATTTGTAAAGATTATACATTAATGTATTTATTATTACTTTATTTAATTAATTTAATTATTTGTTATGTACACCAATTTGATTCATATTTTGGTTAATTATTTGTTATATAATTGACAATTATTGTGTTTTTTAATTGTTGAATATCCACCTAAGCATCTGATATGTCCATCTAAGCATTTGGCGCGGTGTCACATAAACATTTCGTTAACTTTTAACATTTTTAGACGAAAATTTTAATTTTTATAAAAAGTTATAATTCAATGAGTTGACCGTAAAAAAGTTCACTTCAGTGACGCATTTGTAAACCGATCCTTAGTAGAGTGAAGAAAAGTGTATTTAACCCAGACACAAATAAATATACTCATTAATAAGCTTTCTATATCCGACCGTTATTCCGTTGTGGGGTTCACCAATGATTGCGCCGTCGTACGAATATTCTTCAACAAAAAAAATATTCCCCATCCAAAAGAATATTTTATGACAACTTGATTACTTTGCAAAATTTGCACATCTCACTCATACTTATAGCATTTATTAAATTATCACCTTACTATTTAGAATACTATTCAGAAAAAAATAAATAATTATTTATAAAAGTTAGTCTTAAATTTTTTTATTGCATTTACAAACTGACATATTCAATAAACTTGATACTTATAAAAATCAATTAATAATTTCACATATTTTAATTAAATGACAAATGTCAAAGAATCAACTTGAGCATGAATTATGTACTATAAACTAGTTCAACTAATGAAAAAAAATATATAATAGCAATATTTAAAAATTAAATATATTTTATCCATATTTTATACATATTAAATTAAAAGTTTAGAGTTCTATTTAGAGTTTTAGAAATTAGAAGTTTAAATTTTGTTAATTTAGCCAAGTCACTTTTACAAGTTAAAAAGAGTCGATAGTCGAGATGCATACTTTTAGCTCATTTTGATAGGATCCTCTCATATGATTCCACACAATTGCGATCTGCCGATCTTATATATAGTTATGATTTTACTCCGACCCGAATCGTTTTACCTGATGAGATCGCGATCCTATACAATCCTACGATCTGGATTGAGATTTGAATAACTATGGTATAAATACACAACTGATCCCTCTTTACTTACATGGGTAATACTCATTCGTCGTTCACAAACCAATTTTTCACCGAAGGGGAAGCAAACCCTACCCCTTTCTCCGTTCTTTCTTACACAATTACCCCATTATTTCAATCAAATCCCCAACATATCCCTTCCATTGAAAACCAAAATTCAGAACACAGGGCCTTTCGCTCTTCTACTCGGTTTCTGGAGTGTTTCTCCTTCGCATAGCCCACTCTCCCTCTTCTCCCTTTATATTTACAGTATTTTTCTCTCTCTTTCCTAAACTTAATTGTACCAGATTCATTGATCGGACGAACCTCCTCTCTTGAATCATGACTTTGATGACTCCTCAACCGTTGGATGTAAGACCTCTCTTTTCTCTCTCCATACCAAAAATCTGAATTTTGCATTCTACTCCTCTTTCTATATGTGATCATAAGTGATCGTGTCAGTCTTTGAAATTTAGGGTTTTGATTCAGGGGATAGGGTTAGGGTTTACTGGATCAGATGCCCGATTGGTTGTTATTTTACCTAATGCGTGTGTGTTCTACAGCAAGACGATGAGGAGATGCTTGTGCCGCATTCAGAACTCGTGGAAGGTCCTCAGCTCTTGGAAGGTCCTCAGCCTATGGAAGGTTTTATTCTGTTCATCTTAATTTCAATGTGTATTGAAATCACTGTTGCTGGAATTATAATTTTGTAATAGATGTGATGCAATGTGGGTCTTGAGTTACTTTTTATGTCGGGTCTTTGTTTGGTATTGTATTAGTAGTACCGCAAACAGAAAGCACAAACACAGTGGAGAATCAAGCACTTGATGAGCAGCCACAGGCATCTAGGTTCACATGGACTATCGACAACTTTTCTAGGCTGAACACCAAGAAGCTTTATTCTGATATTTTTGTTGTTGGTGGTTATAAATGGTATTTGACTGGCACCCCCTTGGTTTAACTTATTTATATACGGTTTGCTTTTTTATTATGTGAGCTGTGACCTGTGATTTTGGGTGGCTCAGGCGTGTACTTATTTTTCCCAAAGGAAACAATGTGGACCACTTGTCAATGTATTTAGATGTGGCAGATTCATCAACATTGCCTTACGGGTGGAGCAGATATGCGCAGTTCAGCTTAGCCGTGGTGAATCAAATTCAACCCAAGTACACACTAAAGAAAGGTAACTTCTATTATGCTCTTATGTCTTGCATATATATGAGCTTCATGCTTGTTATTATTCCACTAACATATAGTTCAGAGTCTATATTTCTTTATGAATTTCTCTGTTTTTTAAACAGAATGCTACAGTATAATGCACGTATAATTTCCTAGATATTGTAAAGAACATTCCTCATTGCTGTAGTAGGATATCTTTAGTGGCTAAATATGATCGTCAATAGAACTGGTGGAAATTGTTAAGAATGATAGGATAGGAATAGGAAAAATGGCAGAGATGAATCATTTACAGACGTCTATGTAGAGATAGGAGATCCTGAGTTCCTTGCGTGTTTTATTGAGTATAACATAAAGCAGTTTTGGTATAACAATATTGCCTTTTGCAATTTACTAAGTATCTTTTGCAAGATGTGTAGAAAAATAATGCTCGTGGAAAGAGAAAAATAGTTTTGGATGGCTCACTCGTGGATGTGTTAGGATTGCAAAGGGAAGGCTAAACTGTGCATAACTAAAATAGTTAGTATATTCTAGAATCTTTCATTTAAAATGTGGGGTATCTCTTGAAATTTGAGGGCACCAACGACTGAAAATTCAAGAAAGGATTTGTATTGCAAAACTTTTCATTGAACATGTAGACGGGCTTCACAATGAAAGTTTTAATGAGCAAACTCGAAAGTTTCATCTTTGATTCTGGAGGAAATCAGGGAGAGACATCAGCTTGGGTTACAACTGTTCTATTTTTGATACAAATTCTTGAGGACATGAATGTTCTTAAAGAGGAGGGAATGTTAGGATTGTAAAGGGAAGGGTAAACTGGGCATAACTAAAATAGTTAGTATATTCTAGAGTTAGATACTTTGTATGCACATGTGTGCACATGGGTGTTAGTTAGCATGTGTGTAGGATAAGAGAATGGTGTAGGTTAGGAGTGCTAGCTATATATATATCGTATAATGGGTCCCTAACCTTCAAGCTTTTGAATATCATGCATTTTATGAATGGGAATAGTTTGTTATGCTTTCTCTCTCCCTCCCTCATTCTTATGAATTTAGCAACAAATAACTGAGTTCTTCTCCTTCTTCCTCCCTTCTCTCTAATTTCTCTCTTATTTTTATCTTTGTTTCTCTTTTATTTTCTGGTGAGGCTTCAACAAGGGTTTGACATTATGTCTTAAATCTTAGGAGAGCCCAACCTTGATGTTATGTATTAGGGGTGGAGAGCCCAAGACCAGGTAACTAACACCAACTTGGCCATACATCCAATGTGAGACGGGACCATTTAAGCTAATATGGAAATAATATGACACCACGTTTTTGAATCATCATCTTTGGCGTTTTCACTCTAACAACGTTGACCCAATATATTATATTGATCCATCTTTATGTTAAGTATACCAGTTAGTGTTATAATGTAGCATTTTCTGTTTAGAAGGTAGTTCACATATATTAGATAAAATTTAATATTGAGCTCTATTTCCTAAAAGCTAGCAAGGATACAGATACGGGTGTGCGACCTGGGTACGAGGGTTCGTCAAATCTTAATAAATTGGAATATGGGGTTTTGCCATATTCAAGCTTAGAGACACATCTATATCTGTATTTGTCAAAAATCAATCATGAATCTTACTATCAAGGGAAGGATACGAGTACACAACACTGGGTAAGTGGGTTTGTCAATTCTTAAAAAATGGGGGTTTGGGTGCCCAACATTGGGTATGGGGTTTTTGAAAAACAAGAGGTTTAGGAGTGGAGTGAAGGACACATTCTTAGTTATTAAAAAATATATAATATCCTCTCTCCATACCAAATTATATGATTATTACAGACTTTTGAAAGTCAATTTGTGACATTTTTAAACTTAAAATCAATATAGTTTCATTAAATATTATGGTACAATAAATCTTATAATTAGTATAATTAGTAGTACTTTTTAGATAGTTTACAATATTCATCATTATTGATTAAAATTAAATGAATTTATGCTAATTTTGAGTTTGAAAATTTTTAAAATTGACTTTAAAAAGTCAAATATTTATATTTTGGAACATAGGGATTAGGGAGTATATGACAAATTTTTTTTTCAAAAGTAAAAATGATTAATGGTAATCCAACAAATATATAGTTTCATCGCTCTTCCTATGTGGACATTGGAAGATAACAAAACATAAGTTAGAGAAAGTTGAACACCCACAATCACAAAACAAAATAGGCATCCTCAAATACTCTATCTAAATCATGAACTTATTTAATTATTATTAAAGGGAAAGAGAGGAAAGGGAAAGTGATGAAAGAGAAGGAGAAAGATAATTATACCTCTCTATCTGAACTTGTGTCACTGAATGGAGCATTCAATTGCCTCCCTATTTCTGAATTGCCGATGAACCCCTAAAAGGTAAGTTTTCCTCTCTCTCTCTCTTTGTCCTTTTTTTCTTCTAAAGATGGAGCAGCTGACGCAAGTCCTAATGCCTACCTTTTGCTTTTTTTTTGGTCCATGTTTACGCAATTGCTTCACCAAATCTCCCAAGTGTATTTTGATGAAATGAATTCCCAAAATAAAATTTAGGGATAGGGCAGGTATCACATACTGTGCACCTCCTGCACCCAACCACTTCATGCGCAATGCGGTGCCTTAGGGTTGCACCCCAACTTCCTTGAATTCAAATACTGTTAATAACTCATATCTTCCGACTAATAATTGAAACAGTTTTCTTAGAGAAATACATCAAACATGAAGTGAAAAGTAAAGAAATTCATAAATGAACGGAAAATTTTAATGCACAAGTGATGCGGAATGGGGAGAACAGATCAAGAGATTATTTTTTCATTATGTATTTGTTATTAGCAAGAGATAAAATAATTGTGATCATTAATTATGTTTTATTATTGTAGTTTTATAATTCTAGATTTTTTAATTAAAGTAGATTATAGTAGAATTTCTAATTATAGTAGATTATTATTGGGAGCTTGTTTCCCTGTTAAATTAGGTTACCTATGTAGTATCAGGGTTTGGTCCCTAAGTTGTAGGATTTCTTTTAGTCCTATGTAAACTGATGTAACACATCATTATTATTCAATGGAATGAATATATGTATAGAATTTTTGTACTTTTGTCGCCATATTGATAAAAACAAACTAGGTTTGTTTGATGTATTTTCATTCTCTGATGGTGTATAATAATAGAAATAAAATGGTTTATGTGAGTTATTTACATTTTCTGCATCGGAGGACAGTAGTGCAGAACTTGGAAGCAAATGTTGATACAGATCAACATGCGTGCCAAAACTTCATTATTGCCGTTTACAGAACACTGATGTTACGTCCAAAGGTTAATGAGATCCTGGTGATCAAATCAAATATAGAAATCACATTATCATTGCAAGTTGAAAGCGATATGGTCAAGGAATGTTTTTTAAGGATATGTATATGCTAAATAAGATTATCTAATAGATAAAGGGCTTGGGAAAGAATTGAGGTTATCAGACAGTGGGAGGCAGAGTACTATAGAACTTATCATCATTGGGTAATTCTGGAGGCAACCCATTGTAATTGTTCATTTTCTCATAAAAAATAAAGATGATTTCCTATTGAAAAAAATAGGAGATTTCATATTTCTTTTTCCATCACACTTGAGTGTTTCTTTTTGGGACATGTAAAATGCATCTGCATGTTTTTAAAAATTGACACCTGCAGATTAGGGCAGGGGGTACAAGTCCTTTCAGAGATGTTGAATTTTTTAAAAATTCTTGTGGATTTGTGGTTCATTGTCTTTTTGTGTTTTCATGTATACCTCTGACAAATTTATTTTTAGTAGAATACTTGAATGCATGAAACTCAGTTCCCAAGTTAAGTTAATAATTGTATTCCAGAAAATGGCAACATTTACTTGATTGAAACAAATGAAATATTTGTTTAAACATTTTTAAACTTTTAATCATATTTGTGTTTAATTATTTTCTAATAAAGGACTAATGTATGATCATTTTGGTCCTAGAAACCTAGAAAAAGAGACCATTAATTCGTCATGATTGCATTGATGTCTGTTTGCAGAATTTGGCCAGATATAGATCAGTACCAGCTCAAAAGTTGTAGGTGAGACTAGAAGCTAGTTTCTATGAATGATAGCTTCAGCTTTGATTTCTGCACGGAGCAGTTGCACTTTGGTTTGAGAAGTTTACTAAGCTTCCATTAGGTTTAATTCTTGTATTTTAAAATTGGCTTCATAAATCTCCACCCCTTGAAAAAGGTTAAAAGAAATGAGACTAGGCTTGTTATTTGCCACTGGACGAGGAGATTGGAGACTCTAGTTGTGACCTCATATGTAGCAATAGATGATGGGATTTGTTTTGTTTACATCTAGCAGATGCTGATCACTTATTAAATGTATGTTAGATTTGTTCTGTTCTCAACCACAATGCTGTTGCTTATTTCAAAGAAATTGTGGATTTTGCAGACACACAACACCAATTCCATGCAAGAGAAAGTGATTGGGGCTTCACATCTTTCATGGCTCTTAGTGAGCTCTATGACCCAAATAAAGGTTTTCTTATGTATGATACGTGCATTATTGAAGCTGATGTTGCTGTACGTAAGGTCATTGACTACTGGACATATGACTCAAAAAAAGAGACCGGTTTTGTTGGACTCAAAAACCAAGGAGCAACTTGTTACATGAATTCTCTCCTTCAAACTTTGTACCATATACCTTATTTCAGGAAGGTTAGGATGTGTGCTCAGTTTTTATCACTCATAATTTGTCTTTATGTGGAAGGATTAATCTCATTCATTAATATCTGTATCAGGCTGTGTATCATATGCCAACAACTGAGAATGATATGCCCTCAGGAAGCATTCCCCTAGCTCTGCAGAGTTTATTTTATAAACTCCAGTATAATGACACCAGTGTTGCAACAAAAGAATTAACCAAGTCTTTTGGCTGGGACACATATGATTCTTTCATGCAGCATGATGTTCAAGAACTTAACAGAGTCTTGAGTGAAAAGCTTGAAGATAAGATGAAGGTATCATCTGTTTCACACTTGCAGCGTTCAATGGTCATATTTCCCTATGATATTTTAATTACTATTCTGCTGGATCAGGGAACGGTTGTGGAGGGGACAATACAGAAGTTGTTTGAAGGACATCATATGAATTACATTGAATGCATCAACGTGGACTTTAAATCTACAAGAAAAGAATCATTTTATGGTACGTGTTACTGGCAGAAGGTTGATTTTCTAGACTTGTACTTCAACAATCTAAGTGCTTGGAATGCATTTAATTCTTCCAGATCTTCAACTTGATGTCAAAGGATGTCGGGATGTATATGCTTCTTTTGACAAGTATGTAGAGGTTGAACGTCTTGAGGGTGACAACAAGTATCATGCTGAAGAACACGGTTTACAGGTTGGCCTCTGTGTTTATGCATGATGGATTGTAATATTTTTCTCTATTACCATGACAAAACTCTATTCATTTGGATTCTGCATAGTTTGTTACTGTGCATAGGTTATCTATTGGGAGTGTCTCTGTTGGTTGATTTTGCAGTCAATGAATACACGCAGTATACATGGTCAACAAGTAATACAATTTTAAAAGTATCGTTCCCACGAGGAAATATGCTAATATTTATTAATTACCAATTCCAATTCAATTAATCTTATTTTAAACTACGAAATAATGTTTGTGATATGAAAATTTAAATTAACAAAATAATAAATAAGATCAAAGTTCACAAGATTCATTGTAGATTTAAGAGGTTAAGATTACACCTTCCCTTGGTATTTCATTTAAATTAATTTATTTCCCATTTAATTTAGTTTATTAACACGAATCGTTATTCAAGAATGCTTTATAATATTCACTCACTTTTTCCAAAGACGCGTGAACAAATTCCCTTAAATCCGATCCTTAAGATACAGAATTACAAGGAACACTCTAATCAATCAACTCATTATATTCCTATGTGAATCAAGTTAATTAGAGTTTTAAGCATAAATTCTTTCAATGAATACAAAAAACACATAGGTATATTCCTATCCTACATGCATTTCGTATTAACCCTATTCAGATTATATGAACATATGCTATTATATCCAGATCTCAATCTATACTCTATTTTCCAACTTTATATAGATTATCACGGTAATTGCTGGCCAAACACTTAATCAATAAGCATAAGATATAATAAACAATTCAATAAAAATCAATTTTCATTATATGGGAAGGTTTAATTTAAATTACATACCAAGTTTCGTTGCAATCTTAATTAAAATTTAGTTCATAATGGCAAAGGAAAACATTATCCAAATTAATAATCCGATCATCCAAGATAATTACAAAGTTTAAGAATTAGAGAAAAGATTAGAAGAACTTGTTAGATTGCTCCTAATCCTCCATTTGATCTTTAGCCTCTGAAACCTCTTTATTGTTTTCCTCGTTGTCTCTACAAATCTCTTGATAAAGTGTTTGATACGTCATTCTCTGAAGTCTCTTGCCTTTTGTATTGATCCAAACCATCATCAAAATTCTTGTTTGGCTTCAAAATCCATTTTAACAGCAAAAACACCAACTCTGGCCGTGTACTAGCGCACTAGGCGCTAGGAATAACTCTGTCCAAGCGCACTAGGCGCTAGATTGAAACCATGTATTTACAAAAATGTCACTCGGCTCCAATTTTAATGATTTTTAATTCTTTTCTTCTCCCAAATGACCAATTTGTCCCTCCAGCTCCATCCTACAAGAAATAAACACAAAAATCAATAAAAGGATACTAAAAATACTCAAAGATAACAATAATTATTCTAAACAATACCAGATTCGTAGGTATAAAACCCACTCATCAGTCTCCCAAATTATCATAACTTTATACTTGACTGAAATTTGCAAAGAATTTCCAATTTGAGAATTTAATTAGTTTGTGAATTATTTTTGAAATGCAGACACATTATTCTGTTAATCTTTATTTTAGCTAGTGACGAATAATACACTATCTTGAATCAAAATTAATTTAGCTTTTGGGTTTCCTTGATCTTGCATCTTTTGTTCATTTTCCCAGGACAAAACAAACAAATGGATTAAATAGAATATTTTATAATGACTCGGTCCATTCCAAAAGTTGAGATACATTTTCAAAACAATGACATTTGAGGATATTTTATTTTTCCAAATATATTCCTAACATTTACTAGAAATATAGTAGTGGTGATATCACCGATATGAGAATACTCAATTTTCCTAGAGTATGAGTAATGGCGTATTAAAAATTTCATGTCAC
Organism: Panax quinquefolius; assembly: GCA_020205615.1. Lineage (NCBI taxonomy): Eukaryota > Viridiplantae > Streptophyta > Magnoliopsida > Apiales > Araliaceae > Panax > Panax quinquefolius. The sequence continues at coordinate 33,273,823 of CM035161.1, read as the reverse complement.
TTTATAATCTAAAAATAGATATCTCTAATTTTGGAAAGGACTAAAAGGAAAAATTCATATAATTTTGGAATGGAAGGAGTAATATTTTCTGTTTTTTAGTTGAATAATTCTATCATATATATGTATATATATATTTATAATCACCATATTTATAATAGCTAAATAAGTTCAAAGGTGAGATTGGACTCGAGCAGAAGGAACTGCAATCATTCTGAGTGATGAAAGCTGTCTCATATGAGTATACCTGCTTGAGCTTAAAACCTGTCATACAAGTGGACCCATATGATATTTTATTATTCAAAGTTGAAAGTGCCGTATGAGCTGGAAGTCCCAAGCCCAAATTATAGAATGAGGCAGTGCCAGTTAAATAACTCAAAAAGAACAAAGCTCAGTTAAACCAGTTTACCAGGATTTGTTAGACTTTTCCAGCTTTTTGCTTAATCTGGAACAGTTGGTGCCTATAACAGCATTTGATATTGGTTACATAATTTGATTCAGATCATGTTAATAAGAAAAGGGGCGAATATGGTTATCTCATTGGAGGCTGCTTAGAATCTAGAAGATTTCCTGGCAAGGTCTTTTTAGCTTTGTTTTAATATCGTTTCCTTTTGGTTTGACTACCACTGCTTAGCTTTCTGTGCTCGACTCAGTGGCTTTGGTATTTTTTAGGTTTTCCTTAGCCTGGGCAGTAGCTTTGTCTGGAGTCATGACATGGGTCAAGCAAACGCATCTTATCTTTTTTATGCGCTTTCCGTAGCGTTTGAATGTTTTTTTTTGCTGTCTTAAAGGTGTAATTGGAAGTTTGGAATCCTGGCTTCATTTTTGAAAAGAACTCTCTAGTTAGTTTATTCAAGGGAGTTGAGGAATGCAGATTATGTTGTGAGATGCAAATTTTTTTCCGGCTAAATTTTGTGAGATGCAATTTGTTCTGTGAGTGCATTCATATGGTGAAATTATTGTAATTCTTGCACTTCATTAGACTTTAGAGAGTATTTAATTAAGGAAACTTTCAAAAATAACAGCACTATGCTCCAGAACTTGGGGAAAATGAAAGGAAATTAGTTAGAATCTTAGTTGAGAGATTCTCCCAAATACTCTCAAGAATGTGCTCAAGTTAATTAATCAGTGTGAACTTTGTTCAAGTGTCCGAGAAAATATCAGTCCCTAGGAATACTTTGTTTTAGTCTGATATAACTGTAATATTCCGAATGCTTATAAGACATGTAATGTAATCTTATATGATTAATAAAGGATGTTTTGGTGATTGAAATTATGTGTTATGTGATTGAATGTTTATAGTTTCATTATAAGGTTAAGCATAGAAATTTTTGCATAACATAACTAGGAAACCACTATTCATAAAAACTCTAAGTCAACAATTTTGACTAACCATGTTAGTTGAGAAAGCTAACTAGAAAGTAAACTAAGTTTAGAAAATCTAACCTAAGGGTTAAAACCTAGATACAAAATCACTATTCACTAATGCGAGAATAATACGAGTACAATACGAATTATGATACGCGAGAATAATACGAGTACAATACAAAATATTATACGAGTAGAATACGTGTATAATTAGAAAATTATATAGTAGAAATACGAAAACTCAAAGTTGGCGATTACGACTAACTAGTTGGAGTAACCAAACTAAATAGGATTTGGTTATGGTGTAGAGAAAGTAGGGGTATTTTTGGCCATTTAGTAAGTATGAAATACTTACATATGGTTTATGCAAGTATTCTTGCCTTATGAAGTTAGTCATCAATTTAACTTTTACTTGCTTTGATGTGTTGTCAAGCATATGATGATGGAGAGATGTGGCCTAAGGGTTTGCTTGTGGTGCTGTCAAGCTTGGAGAGGTGAGACGTGGCCTATTGCCTTGCAACACATTTGTTGCAAGACACAAGTGGTAGGACATGGCCTTGTTGGCAATTGTAAGTGGTGGAGTTGTTAGGCATTGGTGGCCTTATGTGAACCATGGCTTGGTGGTCTTGTTGGCCACTGTGATTGGTTGTGGTGTGATAACTATTATACCCCAAGTCTTGGTTGCCTATAAATAAGACCCTCATGCCTAATAACCTTCATTAAATTCCAAAGCAATTCTAAGAGAGAGCATAGTAAGATCACATAGTAAATGTCCTAATAAAGAAAGTAAAACATGATTATGCATGTTAGTATGTTTATGTTGTAAAACTTGATAAAACTAGTTACTAAATTGCTTCATTAGACAAACTAATTAAATGAGAAAGCATGATATGTATGTTAACATTAAAATCAAACATAGTAAGTAATATATTATTGAAATAAAATTCATACTCAAGATTAATTAAGTAATAAGAGTAAAGTCATGTTTATGACTAATTGTATGTTGACCTAATGAATAATATAGGCCATACGAAATACAAAAAATTAGCGTAAACATAGAAGACACTATCATGCAAGTTTTTTGACTTATTCGATTTATGTACTTGCGCAAAGTGCAACGATTTGTTTTAAATTGTTGAATTTCATTTAATTCTTTCTTTGAATTATGAAGTTCGATATATATATTGTGAAATGATTTATTGAGAAGAGTTATTTGTCATTTGATTTGGCTTAACTCAAGTATTGAGCTATTCTTTTCGTAATAATTATTGATGAGATATTGAATTGTTATAATTCTTTATTTGAGTTGAGTTTATTATGTCAAACCAAATTGTTTTGGGGCAGAATCTCTAGGTTAGTAACTGAAATGAACAACCCTTATTCATGGGGGAATTTATGATGTGTCGGGTAACCGACTCCTATATTGTTGAAAACAAAAGTTGTTAGTATATGTGTTGTGCATAACATAGGATATTATTAGGCTGTTCCCCTTATAATATCTACAGAGAGTTCTAAGTCTTTATGACTGACCAATGGAGAGTTCTAAGTCTTATGACTGACAAACACTTCTTGGTTTAACAACCCTCAATTTACTATTATGAATAATTGTTGATATCATTTGTTGAGCTATTCATTTCTTTGAATTAGAGAAATGTGAGTTCTCTTATATGTTATGTGTTAGACTTGCTGAGCTATCTTATGCTCATTCTTGCAAATATGTTTCATTTACAGTTAAGAAAGTATTACCAGAAGAGTCTGGCAGTAGAACGGGAAACTTAAAGAAGAGTAGATAATTGATCTTCTTTATTTGTAATAGAACTTAAAGTTGTAATAACTTTGAAGATTTGATTAAAAGAGTTGGGAATTATTATAAAAATGTATAATGTACTTTACATTTAAGCTAGTAGATGTAGAAGTCATTTAACTATGTTAGATTAACAATATTGACAATGTCTAAAAAGTTCTGTCGAAGAAAGGGGTTGTCTAATTGAGCATTGTTTTAACAAAAAGCCTCTTTTTTGGGAATTGACTGGTTGCTCATATTGAAAGTCTAAGATAGATAAATGGTGATGAAGTTGAGAAGAAGGGTTTACTGTTGGATTGAAGTTATGAAATACTCAAGAGGAAGTAGGGTTGAAGGAGTTGCATATTTAATGCATTAGAATAAGTTGTAATTTTTATGACTTTGAGATGTAACCGAAAATTGTAAAGTACACGATTTTGGAATAAAGAGTATGATGTTAAGTTTTTAATTAAATGAGTTTTTACCAAGTATAATATTAGTAAATATTAAGGAAAGATATTGCGATCTAGGGATGGAGGTAAAGAATTGATGTAATGTTTGTAATAGACTAGTTAAACCAATAGAATTATTGATAGATTTGATAGATGAAGTTGTATCGTCGATACCAAATTAGGAGTTGAAGGATATCCGGATTTGGGGGCGTGACAATAACATCCAGTATCGACGTTTTGAAAAGAGCCTCCTCTTTGTCAAAACCCCTTTTATTACTTTAAAATTAGATTGGTGGAAATTCTTTCGCTGATGTGCATATCTATTCTTGGTCCATTTCAGTAATTTGCTTCCTAAATTGGAGCTCCTGAATATTTTTTCTAATGAACCTTTACCATTTCATCTTTTTAATATATTTTGAAGATAAATTATTGATATGTTAATTTCAGGATGCGAAGAAGGGTGTCTTATTTATTGAGTTCCCTCCCGTTCTTCAACTTCAGTTAAAGCGGTTTGAATATGATTTCATGCGAGACACCATGGTGAAGGTAAGTGATTGGCACTGTTTCTAATTTGTTTATTTTCTCGTTGATGTGCATGTTTGCATGCCTTTGGCTTTCTAGTATAAAATATAAAATTTACTTTGTTTATATAATTTTTATTTAGAGATGTCAATATGAGTAGTTTCCCTAAGATAATCTGTTGATGGTGTTGACATCTTTTGTATTCAGCATTCTAGCTATTTTCTGTTATGGACTTGATCCTTGAAGATAAATTGAGAGGGAGTTATTGTGAAAATTCTTCCCTTGGGCCCATTACCATCAATGAGAAATTTGTTTACAATGTCAACTGTATTTAATCTTATATATAGTAGTTAAATATTTCTAGATTAGTTATATCTGTAATTTTATGATGCTTGAATTGTCCATGGGAAAATTCTGTAGTTTATTCAATTTTCCCTATGGATTGATCAATATATGTTCTTTTTTTTGGGGATTGTTAACTGTTATATATTCAACGCAGTTAATCTTGGAATTTATTTCGCTACCCAAATTGAGTTTGAGAATCTCTATAAATGAGTTCACTTTTGAAATTTAGGTGTCAAATCCCATGATCTTTGAATACATTTTGATCTTGTCCTTACATTATGTAGTCAGACAGTAGGTAGTATTATCTTTGTGGTGGTTACAACTTGCTCATCTTCAATTTATCCTATTAGCATCAAGTTTTAAACCTTATACCTTGTAACTTTTCATTATTCTTTATGTTTCCTCTGACTAATGTTTTCTTGATTTGCTTGTGCAGATAAATGACCGATATGAATTTCCTTTGGAGCTTGACCTTGATAGGGAGGATGGAAAATATTTATCACCAGATGCAGATAGGAGCGTTCGCAACCTTTACACTCTCCATAGGTATAAATTGTTATACCAGTTAACTCTATGTATGTGAATGTACATTTTTATATGATTTGGCGTGAGAATTAACTTGTACTGAAAAATTGTTCAGGTAACCTGTTATGTTTAATTAAATCATGCCTCGTAAGGATCTATTCATTATTTGCTCAGGGATCTAAGTTATTCTCGAGTGCAGCAAGCAGATTTTCTCATATTTAAGCTTCCTAAGTTTTTAAAGATTTGCTACTAATTCGTTTTCGAGGATCTGGAGGATTTGGAAAAGGGATGCCAAAATTTTATGAAAGTGTGTCTTCTTTTCTATTTTGTGGGGAATTTGGAATGAGCATAATGCTAAGTGGCTTAGTGAAAGTTGCTTGTCTTTAAAGCTATTGAATGATAGGGTTATTTTTCTTGGCTTTTGCTATGGGGTTCTTTAGAGGTATTTTATCATTTTATGTAGAGATTGGAGGGTTGCACTTTTTAAGTGCTATTTTGTTTTTTTGTTTTTAGTCTAGTGACTCTAGTCCCCCATTTATTGTATATTTTCTTTTCTATTTATAAAATTTCTTCTTTTTCAATACTTTTTTTACAACTACCCCCTTTACCTAGGGAGAAAATAAGCATAGCCAACTGTTTTTCTTTTGTTTTTTCTAGCTGTAACTGTAATTGAACTTTAACCTTTCTTCTTGTTATTAACTAGTGCTTAACTGTTGCTTTGAGCATTCTAAAGCCATCAATTGATTGTCTCATTTTTGCCCTCTTTTGTTTTGCCTAATCTTTTTCAATATGCTTTTACTTCTATATCTTGGACCTAACATTTTACATTATTTAGTCTCTCAAAGTATCAAGGTTCAAGAGTATCACAATTTTGTTGTCCATGGTTCAAAGTCATGTAGTTGACTATGTTTGGAAGGTTATTTTTTGACTCAGATCGGTTTCGATATAGATAAGTCTTTGTTAGCTAGTTAGAGCATCGAAAACAATAAAAAGTTTTGAAAATTTTAAATAATAAAAGAAATAAGAGGAATGAATTAAGTTAAAAAATACTATCTACTAACATTAGCTTCAAAAATTATAAAACATGTTTAATCAATTTTATGTTTAAATAAAGTTGAGATTGATGTTGTTTTAGCTCAAATAATTGAGCATACATGATTTGCATAATTTAATTACAATTTAACTTAACTAAGTATATTTTAAGTGTAATTTTTTTAAGTTGTACTTAACTAGAAACTATAAGGTACAATTTAATAATAATTTAAGTATAATTTAGCTTAATTAATTATATGTTAAGTACATGTTTTTTATATTTTTATATACTCCCTCCGTCCCTGTGATAAAAGTCCTTTTTATTTTGGGTTGTCCCATGTTAAATGACCAAACTTTTACATTTTTTCCTATTATGCCCGTAGCATTAAATATTTCATACTTTTCTTATTCTAATTTCTCTCCATATTTAATGGTATGCGTGAAAAGTGACTTTTATCCTGGACGGAGGGAGGTACTACATAGGTATAATGTATAGGGACAAGTTTGTTCTCTTGTCGTTTCACTTTATAGCTTTTAGCATATTTGATTTTTTGTGTTTGGTGTTTCTCCCCATTACTCCATGATTTCTCTTTTATTTGGTCCGAACCGGCTACGTTATGTCGAGATTTCTCTTTTATTTGGTCCGATTATGTTATGCCGAGTTGCCAAAATTTCGCCGAAAATTACCATGAATACTTCCTAATTTTACGATTCGTGTCAAGGTTGCGGTTCGATTCCTAACCGATACGTTGATATTTTGGCGTAACGGCCAATACTTTGAACCATGTTGTTGCCCTATGATAGAAATATATATTAGTTGTTATTTTCATGACACTCCGTGTGGTTGGTTGAATTATTTAAATGAAATTGGTTATGAGTGTGTCCATGTAGAGTTGGAAACGGCATATTTTACTTATTTGCTTATGTGAAGTCCTTCTCCCCAATATTCCTGGTATTTAAGGTCCGCTTCCCTTTGACATTTTACTAGTTAAAAGCTACTCACTTCGTCCTCAGAAGGATGACCAAAGTATATAAAGTAATATGTTATATAGTGGGATCCACTAGTATATATATAGAAAAAGGAAAAACTCCTCACTTTATGTAATTTTGTTGGGCCACAAGGAATAAGCTTATGTGAAGTCCTTCTTCCCAATATTCCTAGTATTTAAGGTCCACTTCCCTTTGACATTTTACTAGTTAAAAAGCTACTCACTTCGTCCTCAAAAGGATGACCAAAGTATATAAAGTAAAAGGTTAATATGTTATATAGTGGGATCCACTAGTGTGTATATATATATATATATATATATATAGAAAGGAAAAAAACTCCTCACTTTATGTAATTTTGTTGGGCCAGGGATAAGCTTGGAAATTTTTATACTCTCTTTCCTCTACTTTACTTTTCTTAATTTGTGTGCAAAATGTATTTTGACCATCCTTTTAAAGACAAACGGAGTATATCTTACTTCAAAAGCATTTAGGCTTACGTTTTTCATGAGGAATATAATTTTCAAAATTTGGTATTTTTGAAATAATATAAAACCTACATAGTTGCAAGTAGAATGGTTAATATTAAATTGCGTCATTGGAAATTTCTCATGCTTTGGTTGATTAGAAATTGCTTTTGGTTAATGTCGTCAATGGTTTGTTGAAATGACTCTCCTAATAGACCTTTAATATAAAAGTATCTGATATAAGGTTTTCCTGGGTAAGTTAATATATAATACTTGGTGTTTTGTTAAATACTCCTTTCGGCCTAATATAAATCCCGATTTTGACTTTTCTAGTCAAATCAATCGTTTCAGTATTAATATTTTTTAGAAAATATAGGCGGAGGGACTATGATAATAAGAAACTACTTAGAATTTACTTCTAACCCCAAATTTTGTAACAGTATTAATATTTTCTAGAAAATATAGGCGGAGGGACTGAATAAGAAGCTGCGTAGAATTTACTAGTAACCCCAAATTTTGTAATTTCAAAAATTGATCTATATATCTTTAATTATTAATTCTACAAGTAATCGCTCTGACTAGAAAAGTCAAAACTAAGTGTTTATTTTGGTGTTGTGAGTTCGTTGTTAAAATGATAGTTTCTAATCCTTTTAGCTATGAGACAGGATATTCTTTGTATTTGGTAATGTATAGTAGTTTGTTGCATCAGGCCTCCTAATATATCTATATAAAAACGGAAAACCCTTGTTTCTCACCCTTGTTTCAGTGAAAAATAGTTTTGCCCGTGATACATTTTGTTTTTGAGATGCAAGTGTTTTTTGGCTTACACCTGTTTCCTTTTTCTCCAGTGTTTTAGTTCATAGTGGTGGGGTGCATGGAGGACACTATTATGCGTATATCAGGCCAACCCTCTCTGATCAATGGTATGAACACATAATATGCCTAAATATTCTGAAGTTCTCAACTTTGAATACAATTGTATTACTAAGAATTCTTAAACAAATGACGTCATCTTAATGATTGCTCCAAGTTATATGGCAGTGATCAATAGCTAGCATTGGCTATTGAGGTAGCCCATATATAGTTATCCATGCAGATCGTGGACGGCCAATATTGAACTTTTCTTAAGTTTATTTGCCATAAAGGTAGTGGAGTTCATTACGTTTAACAGCGAACTCCTTTTACAATAAGGCCCTTTAAAGTCACCCGCTGCACTGTTTTAGGGGAGCATTCTTTTATTCTTTTTTCTCTCTCCACACTTTCTCTCCGGCTCCAAATTTTAAAATTCCTTAGCAAGTGTTGTGCATTATCAGGCTTTATGCTTGCATGTGTATTTGTAATGATATTAAAATTGGGATAAATCAACTTTTGGTACATGTACGGGGACACGACTTACAATTTGGTATTCAAGTGAAAAAGTTACAAACCTGGTGATTGTACTCGAAAATGTTACACTCAGATTAAACATTAGGGACACGACTTTACAATTTGGTACCAAGTGAAAAAAGTTACAAACCGGTGATTGTACTCAAAATTTTTGTAATCTGGTGCTTCAGATTTTCCAATTTTTAAATAATCGTTAAAATTGATCCAACGGGAGAGACAAACATCTGAGAGAGAAGCGAAGTCGACGCCAAGAAGATCCTCGATGTTTTGTTCCATCTTTTCTTGCCTCCCGCATTCGCATCCATTGCTTTCTGCAAAGGGCACCGACTTGGGAACTCTGGTGTAATCCATTCATTTTTGTTGCATGAACTACAATCTTCTTCCCTGATTTCATTTACGATTCCACTCCAAGACGAGCTCATCCTTTCAATTAAACACTGAAAACCCTTTAATAAATATATGAGAACCAGTAATCAATGGAGAATTGAGACAAGAAGAATGAGAGAAGAAGAAGAAAGACAAAAGAAGAGAACCCTAATTTTCAAACAGAATAAAGATGAAACCCTACTGTTTAACGGTGTAACATTTTTCGAGTACAATCATTAGTTTGTAACTTTTTTCACTTCGGGTACCAAATTGTAAGTCGTGTCCCTAATGTTTAACGGAGTGTAATATTTTTTAGTACAATCACCAGGTTTGTAATTTTTTTCATTTCGGATACCAAATTGTAAGTCGTGGTCCCAATACATGTACCAAAAGTTGATTTATCCCATTAAAAATTCCATGTACTTTGAATCTTTGTGGTCTAGCAGTTATTGTGATTTGCAATTTGTTTTAGGTTCAAATTTGATGATGAACGGGTTACAAAAGAAGATTTGAAGAGAGCCTTGGAGGAGCAATATGGTGGTGAGGAAGAGGTACTGTGCATCATTACTTTTCAGAATTTAATTTTCCTAATTTGTTGCCTCACTGTGAAGTCATCTGGTACTCTCTCCCTTGCCTTTGTCAAACAGTTGCCCCAGACCAATCCTGGTTTCAATAATGCTCCATTTAAATTTACTAAGTACTCGAATGCGTACATGCTTGTTTATATACGTGAGAGTGACAAGGATAAGATAATTTGTGGTGTGGAAGAGAAAGACATTGCAGAACACCTAAGGGTTAGTATATGCTTAAATATGACACTTTTTCTAATTTCAGCTTCTTTATAACAAAGTGCATTGGTTTGGTTTTACAATTGTACACCATCTCATTCCAGATAAGATTGAAGAAAGAACAAGAAGAGAAGGAGGATAAAAGAAGATATAAAGCACAAGCACACCTTTACACTATTATCAAGGTAATGATGTTTTACCTCAATTTTGTTTATGTGATATTGTGAAAGTAGATCTTATCTATAGGCTCTTTTTGGGTCTAATTACGGAATCATTTCATTGAAAAATCTAGGTTGCTCGTGATGAGGACCTATTAGAACAGATTGGAAAGGATATTTATTTTGATCTTGTTGATCATGACAAAGTTCGTAATTTTCGTATCCAAAAGCAGATGCCTTTTGTCCAATTCAAGGTACTATTTAATTTTTCACATTTTATCTGTCATATGCTTTAATTAAGCAATAATAGTTAGTGCTGTTATATTTATCATTTCCTTTTACAGTTTTTTGGGGGCCTGTGTAGCTTTAGTTCAAGATCAAGGTGGTAGATTTTGATTTATGTGGAAACTATTTACAAAAACCAAAAAGAAAATTACAGATAAATCGGAGATTGAGTGTTTCCATTTTAGGTTATTAAGCTGTGGTCAGGTATAGTTTGTTTTAGTTTTCCTTCTGGGAATGGTATTTAGGTGATTGCTATATTTGCTGGACAAAGGCTATTATTCTGTTACATGGGCCAATTTCTGTTCTAGTTATGCTATGGGGCTGTAAATGATTTTGATGTGTGTAGAGAAGGCTTGGAGATTGTCCAAACTCCAGAACTTCCTTTTGTATTATAATCCTAGTAGAAAAGTCTAGTTGAGCGGCTGGTAAATTCTATATAGACTGCATTTTAGTTGTTGGGAGAGATAGGTGGCTATTTAAAAATTTATTTGAAGCTTATGTGGATTTTATTTACTTGGATCGTGGATTATTCGGGTTTGTGGAACAAATATGTTACTTGGTAACAGGTTAAAACGTGCTAGGTTAAGGGTAGCTTTGCATGGATTCTTATATTTGGGAATCATCAAGTTAAACGCAGTTGAGCTAAATTTCAGCGAGAGATTGTTAGTTATATCAACTAATTGATTGTTTTAGATTTTCTGTTTAATGCAAATGTTATGTTTGAGAACTTAATGACTAAGTTTGAATCTTCGATATTTTGCAATTAAAGGTAGAAAACAAAGAAATGTTTTCACTGCTAAATTTAGAGTTCTGGAACTTAAGAATGCGATGTTTGGGAGTGGAATTCAAAAACGCAATTTGCTGTGTCAATAAGAGTATCAAGTAATCCGCTTTCCTAGAGCTGCTTGATACACTTGTTTCTCTTGTTTTCATTAATTAATATATGAATGAAATTGGCTCTTGCAATGTGTACCACCTCATCTATCCCTTTCCCTATCTAGAAGTTTACGACCCTTGATATCCTAGATATTTTCTTTTGGTAGAAAAAACTTAATGAAAAGAAACAGAAATACATAATTAATACCCTTGAAGCCTCTAATCATTTTGCGCTTATCCTATTAAGACTTGTACAATCATAAGGTTAGGTTGCGATATCAACCGCTTGTGCTAATGATATGCCAAGGCTAGATGCTTAGTAGGTGGTCTGCTGCCAACACCTCGATCAATGGATACTATTTAGTTATTTTGTAGCAAGTTTATATATATATTTTCGTTCCTATGTCTTGAAGACCATTTAACTTATGTATACCAAACATTCCTTGCTATTTTTTTTATGTATTTTATATTGTTTGAATATCCTCATCTCTCTTCTGGCTGTTTATATTTTTGAACTTTTTGTGCTGACATCTATGTTTTGAGTATTTTGTGCCTTCTAAAGTTTTATTTCCATTTCCTATCTTTTTGCCTTATTTCGTTTCATTTTCTCCTCTATTTATTCATAATTATCTATCTTATACTTTTAATTGTCTCACTATTCTTAGTTTCCGCATCCTCTCTTGTCACTGTGTGTTATACAATTAGCCATCTCGCTTACATTTTTAGATTAATAGTCTGTTAAGGAATCTCATCTCACTTGCATTATTTATGTCCTTGTTACTTTCTTAAAAAGCACTACATTTTCATGCTTCATTTGCATTGTAGTAAATGAAAGTGTTGTTTGTATCTTATTTCTTCACACAAACTGGAAAGGATAACTCGTCCTTTTAACTTTCTGATGTGTTTGTAAGATTCTATTCTATACATGTTTATGGGCTAATGAGATATGTAGTCTCTATGTCTGTTCTCTTCATGTTTCATTGACGAGTGTCCATGCCTTATTACATTCCCTTGTAGAATACTAATTGTATTTAATATGCAGGAGGAGGTTGCCAAGGAATTTGGTATACCTGTTCAGTTTCAACGATTCTGGATTTGGGCAAAGAGGCAAAACCATACATACCGTCCCAATCGACCTTTGACACCACAGGAGGAAGCACAATCGGTAAATTTTAGCATTTGCTAGTAATATCATTTTTGCTCAACTTGTTACCATGACATCACAAATGTTTGGGCTACATGTTGGTTCACAAATTTGCTAGTGAAAATGCTTTATTGCTTCTTGACTGGTTGAAAGTTTAAATGGATGACGAATTTTAAATGAAACTCGTCATGTGGATGGTTGGCTGATTCTATTTCCCTGTCTTTGTCCATATAAATATGCATGTCCCAAGAGCGGGAACTCACAGTCTCACACACAGTCTCTCATGTGTGCGTGTGTAGAATGTTGTCCTTTTCAATGGAAAAAGAAATGAAGACATGATATATTCAATACAAATTTCTTGAACTGTCCTGCGTTCCTTGAGATATTCAATTGTTTTGGTTTCTTCCTGCTACAAATTGGATTATATGTGTTAGCATCTGGCGTTCAGCACATCTGATTGCAAAGACCACAAAATATGTGAAATCTGTTGAAACTTTTCAAAAATAAGTAAACAAGTCATTGGGTGTGTCGTCATGGGGAGAAAAATCTTATTTTTTAATTCCTTCCCCGCCACCCCCCGGCGCGCGGGCAGCCACCCTTCTGTTCTGAAGTAGATAAATAATACTTGGTTCTTCAATGGCTGGGACTGTGTGGCATGTGGTCACCAGGGATATTAATTTTGCATTTGTAATTTGTTCTCTTCATTTGCTACTTGTTATCTCTACGTAATATCATCTGGCTGTCTTCACTGCTTCGCTCTCACTTAACTGCCATTTCACTTCAGGTTTTCTATCATATATTTGATCAATCGGAAAGTCAAGCTTTGACATGCTGTGTAGTGCAAACAGCGAATATGAGCCATTGGATACATACACTATTGTAGCTAATGACTTACATATGCACATGCAGGTCGGACAGTTGAGGGAGGTCTCTAATAAGACGCACAATGCAGAGCTGAAATTGTTCTTGGAAATTGAGCCTGGGCTGGTAATGTTGTCCTACCACTTTGGTGACTTTTTTGGTTACTTATTGACCTTTGTATTTGACAGAGTTTTGGTAATTTTGCTTTCTTGCGCTTGCTGATACTCCAAAATTTGCAGGACTTACTTCCTATTCCACCACCTTACAAAACTAAGGAGGATATACTTCTGTTCTTCAAGTTTTATGATCCTAAGAAAGAAGAGCTTAGGTAATTAGTTACTACTTTATTGGTTTGACCTATCAAATCAAACACCCTCGCTGTAATTATGTTCCTGTTTGTTGTCTTGTCTTCTCCCACTATCCCATTTGAGTGCACGTTTTCATATGGTTTATACGTGTATAATATACTCTCAGTTCTGCAAAGATGAGTACTGTCCTTTTTTATGATACATATATTAAGGAGTGCCGAAAACTTTGATATACATTATATTTTTAGGATATTTTTATATATTTAATATATTTTGTATACTATAGTTTCAGTTATATTTAGATTTATTGCCATGGTTAAAGCACAAGACTGTCGTCAAGTTCCTTCATTATTGGAAGTGCGTGTGAGGATTTTTCGAATGTCGAGGGCTAGTGGGACATGGCTACTTATTTTTGGTGAATGTTATGGCATAAAAGGAATAAATGATTTTTGAGGTTGTCGAAAAGTCTGCATTTCGTGTCAGAACTTTGTTCCTTAACTAACTTTGTTCTTTTGTTTAACTGTGTTCTAAAAATCCCCACCTAGGTCCGCCTAGGCCCTTGGCGCCTATCCTAGGCCCAAGGCAAAAAAAAAATTCCTCTAGAAAATTAGGCGGGGCCTAGGCGGAGAGTTTTATTTATTTTAATAACTACCCAAATCAGATCTTGATATATTTATTTTTCTAATGATTTACCATATTCATAATACATGTTGTAATATATCAAATCACAACAAGAAGTGAACAATATCAAGTCAAAATGGATAATTTTATTATAGTTGTAATTTTTGAACTTGTACCAACTTCAAATTATATAAATGATGATGCATTTGTAATATTTAGTTTAATTCAATATAATTTTATATTTATGTTTAGTTTCTTAAGTTTTAATATTGAATTAAATTCTTGAAATTTTAAATTTTATTATTTAATAGCAATCTTATTTATGAATAAAACTAATACGTTAAAAATATGTTTGAATTTTGAACAATTGCATGTTTGTGTTTGACTTTTGACATTAGCAATATGGATATGTGTTTGAACTTTAAGCAAAGGCCTTTATTATCTTTATTATAGATTGTTTTGCTTTATATTATTGTTTTGTTTGGATAAATGTTTATAAAATATTAAAATTGGCTTAAAATAAAAAAAATCAAGATAGGCTCTCACCAGCCCCCCTCATCCGCCTCCCGCCTAGCGCCTTTTAGAACATTTGCTACCACGATGTCTATCTACCCAAGTTTTGTTGTGTCCTTCGTAGACTTTTGGGGAGAGTTCAGTATTGTTTGAGGACTATGTAGAGAAGGGGTTTGGGCTTATTGCTTCTTGTATGCTGCGGTTTATTCTTTTTGGGATTCACCTGCATCTTGTGCTGGGATGACACCCCCTTTTCTCCTGCATCTCTATATCTTTATTTATTTTATACTTATCGTTAAAATGTTAATAATATTATGTATAAATATATTATCGGTACATCTATATGCCATAAAAACCATATTACAAAGTCATGTCTTAGTAGTTTACAGGGGAGAAATTTGTGTGCCATCATTAGCATTAATAATTTAATATTATGCTTACTCTCTACCATCAAAGGGTAGCTGGTGTTTGTGTCAAGTATTAAACTGCAGGGGTTGGGATTGAAGTGTAAATGAGCCATGATAGAGTGGGAAGAAGAGTAAAATTACCTTCTAATTTCTTTTTCTTAGCCATGATAGAGTGGGAAGAAGAGTAAAATTACCTTCTAATTTCTTTTTCTTACTATTTTTAATAGTTTTTACTGGATTTTGATCCATTTCATCTGTCCAGATATGCTGGTAGGCTTTTTGTAAAGAGTTCAGGCAAGCCAATTGAGATCCTAACAAAATTAAATGAAATGGCTGGATTTGATCCTGATGAAGAAATTGAACTCTATGAGGTTTGTTTTCTCATCGATTTTCAACATTACCTCCGTGATTGTCATTTATTTTGGCAGTTTTTTGTTTTTTTTCAGTTAGACGTTTATATATGATTTTTTAATAATAACTTGTACAAATTGATGGCTCATTTTGGAGCGAGTATATTAAAAAATGTATGCTTGTAAATTCTTGCCCCACAAAATTTTCGTGAGACTTGGTGGACAAAAAGACTTTTTGTGCAACATTTTCCATATATTACTCGTTAAAATATGTACATAATATTTTCAGGAGGTTAAATTCGAGCCTTGCGTCATGTGTGAACACCTTGACAAGAGAGCTTCATTTCGGTTGAGCCAGGTATATCATTTTACTGTAATTTTGTAATTTTAGCAGAATGGTGTTCAATGTGGTAATGATTATCTAATTTCATTGTTTGCAGATTGAAGACGGGGACATAATTTGCTTTCAAAAATACCCTCAGCCTCAAAGTGAGGAGGAATGCCGATATCCCGATGTTCCTTCATATTTGGAATATGTGAAAAATCGCCAGGTATCTGCTCATCCTTTTCTCTTCGTACATGAGTCCCCAACTTTTTTCTGTAGGCTGCAGATTTAAATGCATTTTTATATTTTGTCCATGTGCTGGTAATAGACTTCCTTAAATTTATTTATATCTGAAATAATCTTTTTTAAGATGGATGTTAAGTAGTGAAAAATGCATATGATTGTTTTCCTGCTGATGTGTAGTTTTTTCTGCTCACCTTCTTTTCTTAAATCTGGGAAGGATCTTAATCTATTAATTGGAATCTTTATACAGCTATATTTCTAGGAATAATATATATGAATATAGATAAAGATACATGTTAAATATGTGTGGGTGATTCTTATAGTTGAAAACATCTCCAAGTCTATGCCTCTTTCTGGTAGGATTGCTTCCTACAGAAAAACTCAGCTATTACTCTGAATTTGATGAATTATCCAAGTTTTATCAGCCCAGTGATACTGATCCACTCTCTCTGTGCCACAAAAAGTGTCGCATGTGCCTGTTTTATTTGTGATCCACAAAAAGAGTACTCTACTTATTGACAATGTATAAAATGACACAATTTCCTCAAGTTTATCGTCATCCCAATTTCCTCAAGTTTATCATGATCACAATTTTCATTATCATGCCATCACTACTAAACTAGCAAATTGTTATTTTTAGGGGTGAACATGGAACAAAAATACATCCTGAATATCTGTAAATGGGATTCTTTTTGTTGAATAGAGGGAGTATTTGTTTTCGACAATAAACCTGAGAGGCAATTTTTTATACATGGTTTTCAATTTTCTTTAGTTAGAACTTAGAAGAGCGTCGATGTATTTTCCCTGTTCATTTTTTTTTTATAAATATTTTCCCCCAATTTTTGGGTTTGATCCTAGATCACCTTGAGGAAATATAACTCAGGAAATGGTTCTTGTTGATCATATGTAGTACCAAAGCTTAAAGTTAATACCATAATTAAACTGAATCATGTAATTCGGTATGTTATTTATTATTTATTTACTTTTTTAATCTGCGTGTTTGAGGCAGGGGGTTGGGTTGTGCAAGAACTTCTGTTACTCTACTTTTTTTTTCTTTTGATTTTCCTCACTTCGTACTGTTTTACTCTTTGCAGGTTGTTCATTTTCGAACTCTCGAGAGGCCTAAGGAGGATGATTTTTGTCTAGAATTGTGCGTACTTCAATTTTATGCCATTTGTATACACAGTTTAAGAGATTCATCTTTGCTGCTATTGGTATACCTAATAAATTCCTTGTTGAATTGTAAGGTCAAAACTGCATACTTATGACGATGTAGTCGAAAGGGTGGCTGGGAAACTTGGTCTGGAAGATCCTTCAAAAATAAGGCTTACTCCTCACAATTGCTACTCTCAGCAACCTAAACCTCATCCTATCAAATATAGAGTAGCAGAGCATTTATTAGATATGCTGGTTCACTATAATCAGGTCGATGAAATGAACCTTGCTTTGTTGGATTCATTAACTTAATAACGATGTATAGAAAAATTAAGTACAAAGAGGAGATTATAATTTAAGTTACTTTGAAGTTAAACAGTTAATTGTTGTCTTGTGGGCAGATCTCTGATATTTTATATTATGAAGTACTGGATATTCCTCTGCCAGAATTGCAGTGTCTGAAAACTCTGAAAGTTGCTTTTCATCGTGCAAGTGAGGATGAGGTGTGCCTGCGACTGCAAATAACTTCCCCTGTCCACTGTGTTCAAACTTCTTTATGATTCTTATAATGTTATTGCACTATTCTCAGGTGGTTATCCACAACATTCGACTGCCTAAACAAAGCACTGTAGGAGATGTGCTTAATGAAATTAAGACAAAGGTAAATATTTGCACGTCTCAGATGCCCACAAACAATGTGAACAAATAGAACTATTGGACTACCTTGATAATCCTACTTCTATAAGAACGTTATTTGTGGAGTGCTTTCTAATTGGGCAGAATTGTTTTACAGATACTTTTCTAGTTAGATAGGTCCTAGGTTAGGTCTTCAGGGTAAGAACTGAGATTATCCTTGATGATGTCTTGTTTAATTAAACTGCTGCCACCTTTATTATTACTCATGGAAAAATAATTGTATTGTTTCCATTTGAAGGCACTTTATACATCTATCCATTGAGAAATGCTTTTTTAGTAGAGAAAGGCATTAGAGAGAAATTATCATTAACTTGCAGAATGCTCAAGTACTTTTGCAATTCACAACTTATCCTTGATGTAAGATTGAAATACTGATTGTCATTTGTTGCCAAGTTTTTTAAATTTTTTTTAACGCTTCATCTATAGGTGGAATTATCTCATCCCAATGCCGAACTCAGACTGCTTGAAGTGTTCTACCACAAGATTTACAAGGTATAGAACAATGTGAATGTGTATTTAATATTGACATTATGGACCTATAGGATCAAACTTTTTAAAGTCGATTTGAGTTATTTTTAAATTCAAAATATGAACTAATTTGATTTTAAATAATACAATCATGAAAATTGTAAAATATCTAAATAGTACAACTAATTATGTAACACCCCATTTACGAAAACAAAACAAAACTGATGAAATTATAACAAAACTGATGATAACCAATAAATATCAAAAACAATCCATACTAAATCATAACCAATAAATATCAAACTACAAGCCAATTATTACAACTCCAAACAAACTAATGTATTACAACCTAATCAAAATATATCTAAACCAATTGGATAAAAGGGAGCTCTCGTCACAGTTGCCCAGCATGAGCTAAATGCCCAGTACGGATAGAGTATAAGAATAATGAACTGAAATAACTAACTCAATCAAATGAACTCATCTGAAACGAACAAAACTAGCACAACAAAATAATAGGCTGAATCAAATGGTTGGATGTTATTTCATACGGAGCTTAGAACAAAACAAAAATATAACTTGCCACAGGCAAGTCAAATATTGCCATACAAGCAATCACACATCGAATTGCGCAATACAGATGCATACAAAATCAGAAGGCGTGTTTGACGCAAACATCACCAATTCGCATAACAGAACAATAAATTAGGGTCGACCCATCCGCCTCCCACAACAAAATCACCATATGGCCAACTCCCACAGGAGCACAAAAAGAGATACTGTGGACTAATCACACCGCCACGGAAGGTGTCATGTCTCGATGCCAAGACTGTGGTACCCGTTATAACTTAGGTATAGCCTATGGTATATTCTAACAAAGATATCATGTCACAACATATGCGACACAATATCAATACAAATGGGTTCTAATACGTACATATTAAATCGAAATAAATCTTCAACACAAGTGTCCAAAAATGCTTATTAAATATGTAGTTTTCTACAAAGATCGAAAAACTTACTAGACATGATACATTAGATCAAAGAGTACAAACACGAGTTCTAAGTATCAATGCCAAGACGAAACTATCATATGAATTTGAGAAGAACAATAACTAACAATAACTAACTTTTAAATGAAAATCAAAATAAACAATTCAAAATTAAAAGGATTATCATTGAACAATGTTCTAAAAAGACGTGGCGTAAGGGAGGGAAGGCTTTAACAATCGAGCAGGCCTAGCGTGTTTTTTTTTTATTTTAAACCGCTTTTAATATTTTATCTTACATTTATCCAAACAAAATAATAATATAAAAGCAAAACAATCTATAATAAAGATAATAAAGGAATTTGCTTAAAGTTCAAACACATTCATATTGCTAATGTCAAAGTTCAAATACAAAAATATGCAATTGTTCAAATTTTAAACATATTTTTAACGTATTAGTTTTATCTCTATTCTAAAATCCCCGCTTTAGGTCCACCTAGGCCCGCTTAGGCGCTAGCGCCCCCCTAGCGCCCACTTAGGACTTAGGCCCCCCTTGCTAAGCCTCTAAGCCCCAGGCGCCTCAGGCTGGCAAGGCGCCTCTAGAAAATTAGGCGGGTTCTAAAGTAAGAGATTTTTTTTTATTTTAACTACCCAAACCAAATCTTGATATATTTATTTTTAATAATACCATATTCATAATACAGGTTGTAGATATCAAATCACAACAAGTGAACAATATCAAGTCAAAATGGATAATTTTATTATAGTTGTAATTTTTTGAAAACAACTTCAAATTATATAAATGAGGATACATTTGTAATATTTAGTTTAATTCAATTTTATAATTCTTAAATTTATTATTGAATTAAATTCTTGAAATTTTAAAATTTATTATTTAATAGCAATCTTGTTTATAAATAAAACTAATACGTTAAAAATATGTTTAAACTTTGAACAATCGCATGTTTGTGTTTGAAACATTACAATATGTATGTGTTTGAACTTTGACATTAACAATATGGATATGTGTTTGAACTTTAAGAAAAGGCCTTTATTATCTTTTTTATAGATTGTTTTGCTTTATATATTATTATTTTGTTTGGATAAATGTAAGATAAAATATTAAAATTACCTTAAAATAAAAACAAGATTGCCCCTATTAAATCGCTTTTTTAGAACATTGAGTTTTATTCATAAACAAGATTGCTATTAAATAATAAAATTTAAAATTTCAAGAATTTAATTCAATATTAAAACTTAAGAAAGTAAACATAAATTTAAGAATTATATTGAATTAAACTAAATATTACAAATGTATCATCATTTATATAATTTGAAGTTGGTACAAGTTCAAAAAATTACAACTATAATAAAATTATATATTTTGACTTGATATTGTTCACTTCTTGTTGTGATTTGATAGGATACAATCTGTGTTATGAATATGGTAAATCATTAGAAAAATTAATATATCAAGATTTGGTTTGGGTAGTTATTAAAATAAAAAAAAACTCTCTGTCTAGATCCCGCCTAATTTTCTGAAAAGATTTTTTTGCCGCCTTGGACCTAGGTGAGGCGCCAGGGGGCCTAAGCGCTAAGCTAGGCGCCTAGCCTAGGCGAGGATTTTTAGAACACCATCATTTGAAGTGTATGGAGTGGAGTCCAGACTGGAGTAAGTAATGTAATACCCAGAAATTTAAATAAGATTATGCTAGTCTCCTTCAATCCGATATAATAATATAAAATAAAATTTTATTACAATCTAATCATTAATTAAATAATACTATTAAATTTATTATTAAGTTTGTTTTATAACTTTATCAGCAAAATTAATTAGCTTGGATTAATATACATGGCCGTCCTATGTGCATGATTACATATGACTCTGATTTAGGACAAGCTGCCCTTTCGAACATGGCGATCCATTAGGAGAACTGTAAACACGCAATAGCTTAAACAAATTTAATACTAGAGTAAATACCATATTAAAAAAAGAGTGGGACTATATTTTTGACCCATTTTAATTGGACAGCTTCATTAATTGGTCATACAAATCAGAACAATGCTCAATGCTAACGTGTATCACTATTATTTAATTAATAAAAAGAATAACCACGGAGTTCTCTCTTTTCTTCCATTTGAGGCATTAACAGATTCAAAACGAACGAGAGTGTAGAAACACTATATCAAGTTTTTACCAATGGCAATTTGGCATATTATGAATCTATGCTTTCTTATAGGTGTAAAATATATAAACAATTAAAAAAAATAGGAACATGATATTCCAAAAGTCAAAAATATAATTATCATCGCTTTGTTTCATAAAATTTAGTTTTATCTTATAATTGGTTATCTCAATTCTACTAGCAACACAAAGTAAATCACGTACCAGTTTAATTCTTCCTGTCAGCCGCTGCTGTTGTTCCGTTCCTCTCCTTATTCAGAGTTTGTATCAGATATATTGTGTGGAGATTAGGTTTTAGTTATTTATTATTAATTTATTAACTCTCCTAATTTTAATAGGATTTATTATTACCCACATATAACTTAAACCCAATTAGTTTTAAGTCCCAATTTTACCAAATTAATTTATCCATCACTTATTAATACTTATTATCCCACATAAATTAGATTGACCCAAATAAAAGACAAAGTCCAAACAATATGTTTTAAAAATATATATAATTTTTTTTCGGGTATTACAAATTGCAAGATTATTGTTTTCAGAAGTTAGTTTAATGAATCACATTAGTTTTGAATTTGAAATATCTCAAATTGACTTTCAAAGTCAAACTTGATCCTATATTTGGACCTTGTGGAGTATTTTGAGGGAAGACGAACTCTAATTTAGTTTTAGCATCTTTTGAAACTTGGTCACTGGTGGCCGTGGGGCTCTCCATGAGGAGTTTTTCTTGCTTGTTGGTGTATTTTAGATGGTGTTCTTATTCTTTGAGGATGATACTAGCGCACCATCTGTTATAATCCATAAGATTGCTGGGAACTAACGTAATAACATTGGATGAACAAATACAACTTCAGTCTAGGGCTTAAGCTACCTAGCATTGTACCTTTCTGAATGAAATCCGTCTTATTTTATTTTGCAACATTTGGTTTACATTTGTCAGTATTCATAATTCTGCTTTTTGATTTTGGCTAGATCTTTCCTCTGAATGAGAAAATTGAGAATATAAATGACCAGTACTGGACATTGCGTGCAGAGGAGGCAAGTTCCTTCTCTTCCTTCATTTTACTTTTCATATTTCCAACTGCTTGTTGAATATTGACTTGTGGTTTCTAAATATGGTCCATAGAACAAATTGAATGTGCAGTCATGGATTATTTTCTTCCTTTCCTTCTTCCCTGTTGGGAATTTGTTACTGTGATTGTATGTGGTTTTTTTATTTTTATTTTTAAGATTAGTCATTTTGATATCTATTAAGGCTTTGTTTTGCTTTCCGTGTATACATGGTATTCTGTCTTGAAAAGTTGTTATACATGAATATTTTTGTTTTCATTCAGATTCCAGAAGAAGAGAAGAACCTTGGTCCCCATGATCGCTTGATACATGTTTACCACTTCACTAAAGAGACTGCACAGAATCAAATGGTAAAGATTACATGCAGCAGATAATAAGTTTAGTGTGAACTGACATTGTCTGAGGCCACATTTTGTGCAAATATTCAATTAGTCATTTACAACTTGGATACATGTTTTGTTTTAACAGCAAGTACAAAACTTTGGGGAGCCCTTTTTCTTGGTCATCCATGAAGGTGAAACTTTGGCAGAAGTTAAGATGCGCATTCAAAAGAAATTGCAGGTTCCAGATGAGGAGTTCTCCAAGGTATATTTGATTTCTTTCCAGCATAATTATTTCCAACTATGCTATTTGATTGTTGATTAAGAAAAACTTTCTGAAGTATTTGTTACTGCATTATTATAGTAGTACCCGTGCTCGATCTTTAGTGACCTTTTTCTTGTTTGTTTTTGAAACTATTGGTGGGTAACTAGTGGAAGTTTGCCTTTTTATCATTGGGGAGGCCAGAGTATCTGATGGACTCAGATGTTGTATCCAGCCGTTTCCAGGTGCACATTATATATATTTTCTCTATCTTTAAATGTATACTATAGCAATTTATTTACTATTCAGTTTTGCTGTACATCTGCTTAAACTTTCAATTTTGACTATAGAGAAAGGATGTTTATGGCGCTTGGGAGCAATATCTCGGGTTGGAGCACTCTGATACTACGCCTAAAAGGGCTTTCACAGCAAATCAGGTAAAGATTTCGTGTTGAGACAGCTAATTTGTGGTGTTGAATGACTTTGAACAACCTCCAATATTGATTGGTTTTAGGATGTAGAAAATGGAAGGATAGGAGACTGCAGAAAATAATTGGTCTGATATTGTATAGCTTAATTAATTTATTTGCTTTTTATTCTTTTTTTTTTTTTGTGGTTTCACCATTTCATCATGATGGATGACCTCATTTTGCTAGAATGATCTTACATTTTTGTATTTTGCAGAACCGGCACACATACGAGAAGCCAGTCAAAATATACAACTAAGAAAGAGCTCTGAACCACCTGACAGAGCATTGGATGAACACCACATCCTCCTGGAGACAAGTATAATGTAAAAAGTAGGGATGAGAAGAAATTTGATCAAGAAAAGGCAGCTGAACTTAATGTGACGGTTCTGTTCCCTTTTTTCCCTAATTAGTTTCTATGGGTTTGGTTGTTCAGCTTGTAGGCAATTCTTTGTTGACTTGGGTGGGGGAAGGGAGGGTTTTCAAATTTATCCCGCATTTTATTGTTTATACAAGGCCCGCTTGAGCTGTTCTACTCCTTTTTGACCTTTTGTCCCTTTTGATATTAAGGCACTATGTTTCCTTGAGAAGGTTGGGGCTTTCGATATCCGGTTCCTATGTAGTTTAGCTAGTACATAAACGATTTTGATTGAAGGAATTTGTAAACTGGGTATAGTGGGTGCCTTTCATTGTCCCTTGTTGTGGCATTTGTGTCATTTGGGGGATGGGTTTTGTATAACGGTTGGCTGAACTGGTACATGTTAAGCTATTTAGTGATTGTGTAGAAAGAGACGATTATACTGCTCTGCAGTCAAAGATTATCTTATAGTGCCTTATATTTCTATGTTATATTGTAAATGCCTAGTGGTTATGATTTATTGATTGCGATCTTAGTTCTGGCTTTTTAGTTGCTTGATCTCTTTATATTCCACAGTAGCATACTGTGTCAGTTGAAGCAAGTGCCCTTCATCTTTTAGATTTATCCCTACAGGTTCATGTTTATTCTGGTGTATTAATAAAGGGTTGGTTGATTAACGATGTGTATTGTGAAGTTTCATCAATTACTTAGTTGTGGCGTCTGGGAGTGAGATTTTTCTTCCGACTTTTCTCCTTGATATTGCTTGGTAGATGAAATATGGGATAGCTTCCATGTTTCTTACTGGCCGCATTTATCAGTTGTTTTACCATGAATTCCGCGAGGACAGGAGAGGAAAAGGGAAAAAAGGGGGGGGAGTCTAGAACTCATTTTCTACTAGGCATCTACTCTATTATGTGAAGGCTATAAAATTAATTAGTTGGATTTGATTCCGTGATTCGATTCGATTAAAAGTTTGATTTTTCGATTCGAAATATAAATGATTTAAATGAGTAAATTTTGAAGTTTGATAAATTATTCGAACTTCAAATTATAAATTTGTCATATTTTTGAAAAAGTTTAAATTGTCGGGTTTGATTCGAGATCATTCTCAATTTGGTATATTAACGAGTTTCAATCAAATTTTATTTTATACTCGTTAAATTTTGTGAATTATATCTTGAGTAACTTAATGCCTCAAATTAATGCCTGGCTCGACTCGGTTTAACTTTTAACTGTCTGTCAAATTTGCATCCGATTGGTAGGAGATTAACTTTGATGCTTTGACATTCTATAACTTGAATACCATTTTGTAACCCTTTCCGTTAACGAATTATTACAAGTAAATGCAAGTCGTAACTCGTAACTGGTATTACATCTAATATAAACTTGTTTAAAACAAAATAAAAAAGTTGCCTCCCCCACTAGAGAACATCTTTTTGGTAATAAGTCAACTCATTATCTTTGTTCTAAATTTTTTTATCCTATTCTATTTTCGTGGCACGAGTAGCCAATCTAGGGCTAGACTTTTGTCCACACTTTGTCATGGAATTTTGTATGAAACTTTTCTTAATTTAAAACTAGTACATCTTTTGGTATATTTATTTGCTCAATGAAAAGAATGTGAATCTATCTCGGTATTTATTTATATTTATCAGTCCCCGGTTTTTTTGCTCAATGAAAAGAATGTGAATCTATCTCGGTATTTATTTATATTGATGCAAAGGGGGAGCGTTACGAACATGATTCTCACCTGAAAAAGATAACCTCCAACAATGCTAATCATAAAAATAAAATATGCAAAGTTAAAAATCAAATCATATTGGTCCTGGTCCACATGAATGCCATCAACATTCTTACAATGAGCTGCAATACTTGAATTATTCATTATGGCTTGACGATAAGTAAGTTGATTAATCAGATAGATGTAGTAGAGATTAACCAAAGTTAACTTCGATTAATCAAAGTTAATTCCGTATTAATTAACTCAATTTAATATAGTACATAGAATGTTTGATGATGAGCAACTATAAGTCTATACCAACTCTTTGTGGTCCAAAACATAGCCCAGGCACTTTTGTAAGGTAATGATTTTTCTTATTACCACCCAAAAACCCACCCACGTTTCATGTCACGTTAATTGTTCATTTATTTTATTTTCAATTCATCATACTGGTCCCATGCATCATTCTTGTTCAAATTGTAAGCTGGCAAGGTATCTGCTCGACAGCTGCAAATAATGCGGACAGTGAAAAGGAAAAAAGTATGGAGAATAATCAAATTATGAGAAATCTAAATCCTTGGCAATTTTGTTTTTAAGAAAGTGCTTTTCATCGCAGTTCTTCCCCATTCCCTTCATCCTTGATAAGAAAATATCAATTCAAAGTAATGAAAGTTGTACATTGCATTTCTTGCATAATTCCTTACAATACAAGTTTTTTTTATGATATGTTCCTTATTGTTTTCTTCATGGTTGACTCTGTTTTCCTCTGATCCCCAATGCGTGCAAGTATTTATTTTGAGCTCCACAGGCTATAGAGACGGGTTACTAACAGGGTTCCACTGTTTTTTTAAACCGAATGGTAAGGTTCAGACCTTCGCCTTATCTTCACTGCTTACCAAACAAATCTGTGTACTTTAAAAAACAAATCACACAAGCTAATAGTGTTATTCTTCTCGTTTAGACATAAACAAATACTATAGATTTCTTAAACCTGTTATCTTTTCCTGGATGCCAGTCATCATCTCTTCCCAACCAACCAACTGCTCTTGCATTTGATCTCATTCACAAGGTCTCAAAACAATATGGCAGGCAAAGGCAGTCAATGGCATGCATCAGTTTTCTTCGGGGTCCCACAGCATTTGCTCCCATGTCCTTTAGTTTCTTCATGGTCAGGTTCACCAACTGGAATTTTTTGACACTTTTACCCTGAAAAATTTTAACAAATTGGTCGAGCCCTAGTGATGCCAACCAGCAGCTCAATCCACCAGCTCTCTGAAGCTTCCTCTCAAGATTTAAAGCCCTCAAACTTTGATTTAGCAACACATTCCCATCAAGGAAGCTTCTAGACTTTTTGTTCAATTTTGAAGCACTACGAAACCCTAGTGTCCGATGACACCTATAGTTATCTACTCTGGGATTTTCTGATCTGATTCTATGATGTGAGCCATCTGGCCTTGATAGGTTTGGAATTGTTGAAATGGGTTGAGAAGAAAGAATCTTTTTAGCATCTAGCATAACCTTCTCAGGAGTCAATGACAGAGATTTTTCTCCATCAGAATCTGAGTGTCTCAGGAGATGTGATTTGATTGAACACGGTGATATAGCATTGGCTACTATCGCGGGATTTGCTAGCAACTGACTTTCTCCTGGGTTAGGCATTGCAGACTGTTCGGTAACATGAAATGGAGGAATCAGAATAGTGACTTTCTGCTTCTTGACTATAACCCAATCATATTCTCCATGCATGTCTACCTCACAGCCACTTAGAGAACTATTTTTATTAGCCACCCGATGCCTCTGTTTTGGCTTTGCCATTAGTTGCAAGTTGTGAACTGCAGCATACATAGAAAATGTATCACATATAATAGGGATAAAAGTTTTTATTACTATTTTCGTTCTATGTTAAATGTCCACTTTCTTTTAATAACCAAACTTTTTACACATTTTTTCCTATTATGGCCAAAGAAGATTAAATATCTCATAATTATTCTAATTCTCTCTCCATATTTAATGATATTATATCAATCAAGTAACCGTGAAAAGTCCAGACTTTTATCCCTGGACGGAGGAGTAACTTCTAATGGCACAAAGAAGAAAAACAATGATATCGTTTTGAATTTCCCTGATAAGTAGAGAAAGAAAAGGAAACCCCCAAAAAAAAAAAAAAAAAAAAAAAACTCATTCAAAGAAAAACAAAAAAAATATACCAAGCCCAAGGTCAGTAGTGTTTAACAGGAGGCAGTGTGTGTGTGTGTGTGTGTGTGTGTGTGTGTGTATATATATATATATATATATATATATATATATATATATATATATATATAGTTACCCTAGCACCTGGTATAAGCTGGGCTGGGATGGACTATTGCAGTAGCCTGGCTGGGTACTGGTTTTCTCTTCAGATGGTAAAGATGCAGGATGATCGACATTTAGTAGGTTAATCTAACCAAAATGAGCACCAATGCAAAGTGCAGAGGTGATGCTGAGAATTCAAAATGTACCCCTATCCCCTAGGATACGTATATTTGCAAATATTATTAAAGAGACGGCCCTTTAATGATTTTAATCTTAATGTTATGTACTAAATTTGTATTCCAGACTATTTAAGTCCCAGGTTAACATAATACCTCAAAGGGGTACTGTCAAATACCACCCCTACCTGGTATTATATAACGTCTCATTATTTACCACTTGGAATTAAAAAATTTATGACAAATTTTCCTATATTGAGTTATTTCATGTTTAATCCCCTTTACGCAACCATGTGACTATTTTTCAAAAGGATAAAACCATAGCTAGGTTAACAATCTAGGGATTAAAATGCCTAGTACATTAAAACCCCTATTTAGGAATACTCTATATAAGAATAACCTCTACAATATTATAAAACATTTGGTCCCAATTTGGGCCAGTTATAAATAGGAATAACCTCAAATTGTAATATGTTATATATTTTTAAGTCCCATATTAAGAAACTATACCTCTATATAGTAATAATTTCATATATATATATATATATGAGAGAGAGACAATATTAATTTTAAAACACTATATTTTTTATAAAAGACTACATTTCCTATAAAGAACTACATTTTCCTATAAAAGACTACATTTCCTATAAAAGACCACATTTCCTATAAAATACTACATTTCCTATAAAAGACCACATTTTCTTAGTTTGAAAATCTAAATAATTTATGTTTTCTTTAACTTTGCATAAATATTTTTTGAATAATAATTATAAGGGAATTCTTATTGATATTTTTGTTAAAGTGGATATTTTTGGGTGTTCGAAAAATATTTTGTGCCAATACCTCTATTTAGTAATAACCTCTCAATTAGAATACAAATAGTTTGGTCCCAAGTCTATTCTTAAATAGAGGTTTTCTTGTACTATAATCCTTGAAAATAGTCTTGCAAACAAATATAGCCCTTGAGCTTTGCTTAGTTAAGGTTTCTAATTGTTTGTTGTCCAAGGAAAATATAATTATTGAAATAAAACAAAAGACTAGAAATGCCTCTGAATTCTAATAAGCAAGTTGATCAAAGATTCATAATATGGTTAACTATTCACATCTCTGGGATGAGCATCATTGTGGAATTGAAAGTTGATCCAATTTTCCGCCAAGGATAGTTTAAGAAGACATACTGACATGAATGATGAGGAATGTCCAATTTACTTAATCTATTATGAATTATGAAACTTGAAAGTGCCAATTAGTGCTCCTTCAATAAGTCTGCGCAACTAACTTGATATCCAATCCTTAAATCGTCTGAATCAAACCAGAGTGCAAATGCTCCTACACAAACTACATACCAACTTCAATTACCATGTGGGTGTCCAAAATTCAGCTACAACAATATCTAAACTGCCTCATTATAGCCTCATAATTTCAGTTGAAACAGACATACCCTCCCTATCTCCCCAATACTAATGATTATGCTAGTGGAAGAGAATGGCCAAAACTAAAATTGAAAGGAGATTTTAAAGAAAGATATTGTACTAGTGGTTTGAAAGAATATTGCCTCGAAAATTGCAGAATTGCAATAGCAGATTCATGACATGCCCTATTTTGATGGAACAAGGTTTTGTTGAGCAGTGTTATTCTAAAAGGTGCTAGGCAGGAGGCGGGCGACCAGCCAGGGGGCCTACCCGCCTAGATGGAATTTTTTATTTTAAGCTAATTTTAATATTTTATCTTACATTTATCCAAACAAAACAATAATATAAAACAAAACAATCTATAATAAAGATAATAAAGACATTTGCTTAAAGTTAAAACACATATCCATATTGTTAATGTCAAAGTTCAAACACAAACAAATTAATATTAATTTCTTAAAAATCAATTTGAGATATTTTTAAATTTAAATAAATGTTATTTTTAAAAATTAGTGAAGTTTATTGAATGAGACATTTGATATTATTAATTATGAAATTATTTTTATTTGTGTAATCTTCAAAATTGAGAACTTAAAGAAAATGACAAATATCATATGCTAAGTATGGCTAACATATCTTTAACGTATTAGTTTTATTCATAAACAAGATTGCTATTAAATAATAAAATTTAAATTGCGCGCCTAACCCGCCTAATTTCCTGTCCGCCTAGCCCGCCTAGGTTGCCTAAAGGGATTTTTTCACGCCTTGGGCCTAGGCGAGACGCCAAGGGAGCCTAACGCCTAGGCGGCCGCCTAGGCCGCTTTTTAGAACACTGCGTGTTAAAATCATTTCTTGCTCCCTTTCAAAAGTATCCACATCTAATTGCATATATTTGAATCTAATCAACCAAGCTCTTGAAAATTGTTTGGAATATTGTTGTTTCTTTTCAATAAAGATGGTGCTGCTTTGCCCAACTAAGACTGAAAACTAATATCAATTTTCTCAATCATAACCAACAATCCAACTGGTCTAAGATCAGTGCAGACAACATTCCCCAAGTTGTTTTGTACTTAATGAAGATATATCATCCTTTGGAAACATAGAGACGTGGTGTGCACTTTCTTGATTTGGAAGGCCTTTTAAGTTGGGAAATATTTTTATTTACATTCAAAGAAAAAGAAAGAAGATAGATGACTTGCACATATGAAAGGTCAGAATTCGCTTGCATATTTAGTTGGCCTCATGATTTAGGCTATGGGAGGATGCAAATTCTGTAGTAGCTAATTCTGGTGTCTAATTGCTCAATAGAAAGCAAAAGGTAAGGGGAAGGGTCATACTTGATCAGCCTACAACCAATATTCTAAAAAGCGCTAGGCGGGAGGCAGGCGGCCGGAGGGGCCTAGCGCCTAGGAGGCCTAGGCGGGTTTTTTTTATTTTAAACCAATTTTAATATTTTATCTTACATTTATCCAAACAAAACAATAATATAAAGCAAAATAATTTATAATAAAGACTTTTACTTAAAGTTCAAACACATATCCATACTGCTAATGTCAAAGTTCAAACACAAACATGCAATTGTTCAAAATTCAAACATATTTTTAACGTATTAATTTTATTCATAAACAAGATTGCTATTAAATAATAAAATTTAAAAATTCAAGAATTTAATTCAATATTAAAACTTAAAAAACTAAACATAGATTTAAGAATTATATTGAATTAAACTAAATATTACAAATGTATCATCATTTATATAATTTAAAGTTAGTACAAGTTTAAAAAATTACAACTATAATAAAATTATTCATTTTGACTTGGTATTGTTCACTTCTGATTAGGATTTGATATGCTACAACCTGTATTATGAATATGGTAAATCATTAGAAAAATAAATATATCAAGATCTGGTTTGGGTGATTAAAATTAAAAAAAAAACCTCTCCGATTAGGTCCGCCTAATTTCCTAGAAGGATTTTTTTGTCGCCTTGAGCCTAGGCGAGGCGCCTAGGGGGGCCTAGTGCCTAGGCGGGAATTTTTAGAACACTGCCTACAATTTATATCCACATCCAGCTGAGAATGTTCCATCTGGTGTCTAATTGCTTGATAGAAAGCTAAAGGTAGGGGGAAGGGTCTTACTTGATCAGCCTACAACTTATATCCACATCCAGCTGAGAGCAAGGAACACTCGCATACCACTTTCAAGCTTTGATAATCTAGGTGAGCTAGAGCCTCCCATTAGTAAGTAAGCTTATAGAAGCAGAACATACCACTGAAAACCTGGAATAATTGGGCAGCAACACATTTGAAGTTTTGAGAATAAAGGAAGATCTGTATTTTGTTGAGAGGAAATATTTGTATTTGCTTAAAGGTGTTAGGCTAAAGAAAACTTGGGATTCAGAATGTTGATAGTGAAGTAGAGTATGAACTTGATTTTAAGGTCACTCTCCTTTCAATATACACTATGTCGTCTTCAAACTGCCCAAGTTCCCCACTGTATAAACTGTAACCCACATGTTTTCATGATAATTGGGGAAATAGATAATTTAAAAGGCAAAACTAATGATTTGGCCACCGAAGTTCGCACGTTTTTATTGAATACCTAATTGAACTTTTAATTTTTGAAATTAACTAACTGAACTAATTATTTTTTTCAAATTGGGTCACTCCGTTAAAAAAAGTAGACAGACGTTAAAATATTATCTGTGGCTCTGAAAATAATATAAAAAAAATAAAAAAAGGACACGTGGCAAAAAAAAAAATAAACCCTTTTTTTACATTTTAAAGTTTTAAAAAAATTAACATTTTAAAGTTTTAAAAATGACAAAAACATAATAAAATAAAACAAAAACAAAAAAAATCAAAACATCTTTCTTCAACTAAAACAGATTTAACCATCTTGATTATTTATTTTTACAGATCAAATAATATTGTATTAATTTATTATTGATTATTATTGTATTGACTATATTAATTTATAAAATAATAGTAATAAACTAATAATAATAATAATAATATTTCATGAGAGAATGAGACAGAAGAATAATTGAGTAATAAGCCGACAAGCAGTAAGTTTAAGCCGAGCTGAAATAAGTGGGAGTATTTTCAAATGGAAATAATAGTCAATACAAATCATTCTCATCGACGACGATGAATTGAGCAAAGGAACCGACGGAGACGAAACCACAAACAGGATCGCCGACCTTGAATTTGGTGACGTTGGGTCCGATCGATTCGACGATGCCGGAGAAATCGGAGCCCGGTACAAATGGTAATGCGAACTTTTCTTGATACTTGCCTAGAATTTGGAGGTAATTAGCGAAGTTCAAGCTGGTGGCTTTGACTCGAACTCTGAGGGAAGTGGGTGAATCCAATTGAGGGATTGGGTGAGATGTTGAGATAGAGAGTGCCGAGTTTTTAGATGAATTTGGAGGCTCTGCTGGGTCCCCAAGTTTCCTGCAGAGTAAAGCTTCCATGGATGAATTTGAAATTTAGAAGAGAGACAGATAGGAGTGTGATTCTGGGGTTCTTGGGACGTGAAATTTAGAAGTGAAATTTATGTTTTTGTCATTTTTAAAACTTTAAAATGTTAATTTTTTTATTTTTTTAAAACTTTAAAATGTAAAAAGAAGGCTTATTTATTTTTTTGCCACGAATACTTTTTTATTTTTTGTATATTTTTTTTAAAGCCACGTAGATAATATTTTAACGTCTGTCTACTTTTTTTTAACGGAGTGACTCAATTTGAAAATAATAATTAGTTCAGTGAGTTAATTAGAAAAATTAAAAGTTCAATCAGGTATTCAATAAAATGTGCCACCTTCGGTGGCCAAATCATTAGTTTTGCCTAATTTAAAATCATCAATTTAAAGTGATTATGAGACGTAAATACTAACAATAACTAAACCGACAAGATCACTAATATCAAAATATTAAAAAAAAAGATTCTAAACTACAACAGATTGACCAAAAAAGAGCCACTACCACAAAACCAATTGAAGACCAATAATTCCTTCAGAAAATTCTCCACTTCATTTACATGCTATATAGGCACATGGACACAGAATCTCAAATACAACATCTCTCGAAAATTAGGAAAGGTCAAATATTATACGTATGCATGAAAATATGTGGTACACACATCAATCAAATAAGGCATAAAATTCAGTTCATCCATTAAAGACTAACTTCCAATTTAGACAAAAAGGAGTAATACCCCATTGTGGTTGTCGACTTTTCAGCGTTACCCCACTGAACTTTAAAAAAAAAATAGAATTAACACACTAAACTTTATAAAAATTATTAATTAGACCATTACGTCCAAGAAATTGGACGGACGTTAAATTGAATTGCATATTTACATGTGGCAGCGAAAGAAAAAGAGAAAACAAAATATTTATTGATGTGGCCAATGATTTGACAACCACGTAAGAATTAAAAAAAAGAAGAATAAGTTATTATTTTCTTTCTTTTATTTTCCTATTATTTCTCTCTCTTCCTAAGTTCTTCTTCATTTGGTTACAATTGAAGAAGGCAAGCAGATCTAGATTCCGACAAGGCTTAGACAGCCAGAGACCGCCAAATCGAATATGAAGTCAGCAAAAACAAACCATGAACAACCCACAAGAAATTAATTTGAATATGAATCGGTGGGCGGGGCCTAACCATTAGCATTCAAATTTTCCAAAACAAACCATTCCTTAATAGAGTAATTGATTAGCACCCAAATACTTCTCATACCCACAAAAAATTGAAATATCCAAAAAATATGAATCAAACCCACTGAAATCTGAACTTAAAGGAGGGAAATGAGTAACAAATAGTGGAAAATATGATATGGGTATTGAAGTATAGAATCTATAGGAAAATGGGTTAGAGGAAGTGGAGAAAGATGAGAAAAAGATGTGTTGCAGACCTGAGTGAGGGAGTTAAGCCGCCAAACTAGAAGAAAGATTAGGGGGAGTTGCCATCAATCATGAGTTGTTGTCGTATTTTCTTTTTCTTTCTATGCGGCTACTGAAATGAGAGTGGGAGAGTTAGGGCAGGGACGCAATGTGGAAAAAAAGAGAGCTAGGGATGCAGTATATCACTTGTATTTTGTCCTACACATAGAGCTATATCGAAGAACATGGTTGCAGTAAAACTTCCATCCTTGTAATGAAATCATGCGATGGCTGAGATTGAGGTTGGGACTATGGGATTGGGTCACCCATGAGAGAAACATAATGAGAGAAACATAGTCAATGAAGAAAATTGATTTTGAATTTCTTCAAAGTTTTTTTTTCTTCTAATTTTTTAATTTTCTTTTGCCACCTAAGCAATATTTTAATTTTTTTTATTTAATTTAGATAGGCCCGTTGAAATTAATTAAACGTCCGTCTAATTAATTTCACGGAATGTCTAAATTTAAAATTTTTATAAGTTCAGTTGGCTAATTGCATATTTTTAAAGTTTAATAGTCAAATGCTGAAAAGTCGAAAACCACAGTGGGGTACCCCTTGATTTTAAGGTCACTCTCCTTTCAATATAGATTATGTCGCCTTCAAACTGCCCAAGTTCCCCACTATGTAAACTGTAACCCACATGTTTTCATGATAATTGGGGAGATAGATAATTTAAGATCAGCAATTTAAAGTGATTATGAGACACATAACTACTAACAAAAACTAAACCGAAAATATCACTAATATCGAACTATTAAAAAAACAAAGATTCTAAACTACAATATATTGACCAAAAAGAAGCCACTAACACAAAACCAAGTCAATAGAAGTCCAACAATTCCTTCAGAAAATTCTCCACTTCATTTGCATGCTATGAAGGCACATGGACACAGAATCTCAAATACAACATCTTCTCCCGAAAATTAGGAAAGGTCGAATATTATACGTATGCATGAAAATACGTGGGTAAATACACACATCAATCAAATAAGGCATAAAATTCAGTTCATCCATTAAAGACTAACTTCCAATTTATATGGAGAAGCCTCAATAAATTAACCAGTCAAAATCCTCCAATTATAACATAATAACATCATAAAAGTGAAACTATAATGTCCTAAAGCCTTAAACTTGTCAATTTCAGCAAACCTAACATCCAAATTACATATAGTATTACACAAATTTATATCCAAATCAATCGAATTACTCAAATAAAAAACACAAAGGATAAATGTATATATTACATGATTACATCAATTCTACCATTCAAAAGCCCTAATTTCCTAATTACTGGCCACAATATTTTGACGAATTATCATATCACGGAATCCTAATTTCTTAAACCCAGTGTTTTCAATTTGAAAGGACGACTAACCACAATTCAAGGCTTTTAACACAGTTGAGCTAAAATTAGACGATCGGGGAACGACAGATAATATACAATTAAAGGCGTACAACAGAAGTGTAAGTAAAGGGAAAAAAATTGGGTTACCGCTTAGAGAAGAAAATATAGACGGAAACACTGTTGAACAATACTTGGTTCAGGCTGATCTTGACATCAGTGTTGCAGGACGAAAATAAAGAAATCAAATGGAGATTTTATTTGTAGGCCGGGCTCCATAAATTTTGTGTGGGCGGGAGTAAAAATGAATAGCCCGCCCAACCCATCCACCCACCCGACTTGAACATCATAATTTGATAGACATATGAATATAAGAATTACAATAGGATGATTCCTAATTAATGTATATATATATATATATATATATATATATATATATATATATATATATATATTGTAACACCTCAATCCAACATCGAAAGATATGAGAAAATTTATCTACATATAAAAAAAATAAATTAATACTAATAGTGTCATGACCTTTTGGGTGAACTTGATATTATTGGGCTAGTAGTTTGAGGAATTTCGGATTTGATCGGGGTTGTTTCATATGGTATTAAAGCAAAAATCCTTTTTGATGGATTTGATTGGATTCGAATCCGAGATTTGTTCCGGACTTAGAATTTGACCGGGTTGTTTCAAGGGTTCTTTACATAAGTTTCAAGGGTTCTTTACATAAATATACAACAAATAGAAAGTAATTACAAGAAAAGTGTATCAACCAAATAATTACAAAAAGAGTGTAATTAGGACTCATATTACAAAAATAGTACAATTCACATTAATAAGGAAACCTAAAATCAAGGACAAATAACTGCCATAATTAATAATTCAAATTCAAATATTTGGATCTAACAACAAAAACAAATTCAAATTCAAAATAATAATTCAAATTTAAATATTCAAATTCAAATCTTCATCTCCCTCACATACACTTTGAAATAATAGTCCGTCGCTACACCTCACATACTCCGCCACTACACCGCCGCGAATCTCCGTTGTCCAAAACGCCAATGAGAATAAAAAGAAGATTCGCCCTACAAAAAGTTTAAAAATAAATAGATGTAACTTTTAATGTTCTGAAATTTTTTTTATAACTATTTTGTTACTCATAAATAATAAAATGATTACCTTTGTATGAATGGTTGGCTACCAACTGCATCACATTCAAACGAAATTGGTAACTCAATAAAATTGAATTGGTTACCTTGGTCTGAAGGTTTGGCTACCAACTGCACTATGAAAAAACTGCAGGTGTGGATGTGAATTAGTTACTTTGGTGTGAAGATTTTGTTACCTTGGTACGAAAGTTTGCTTACTTTGATCTGAAGATTTGGTAACCAACTGTACTAAGAAAATATTTAAAGTGTGGAGGTTGATTGATTACTTTGATATGACAGTTTGATAACCTTGGTATGAAGGTTTGGTTACCATCATCCAGTATTCATATCCACAGCCACCACCGCTTGAATCTTCATACCCACCTCCATTTTGACC
This sequence comes from Panax quinquefolius, assembly GCA_020205615.1. Lineage (NCBI taxonomy): Eukaryota > Viridiplantae > Streptophyta > Magnoliopsida > Apiales > Araliaceae > Panax > Panax quinquefolius. The sequence continues at coordinate 33,236,299 of CM035161.1, read as the reverse complement.
CTTCATTTTGAGAAGTTACTGGAGATATACATACATATATATATATATATATATATATATATATATATATATATATATATATATATATATAAAGAAAGAATACGTGACCTTGAAGAGGAATTCACGTGAGATCTGGAGCCACTCCTCATAAGCGGAGATTCGGAGGGTAATAATAATATTAATATAATTGAACCGACATAATTGTGATTGGAGAAATGATTAATGAAGAAGACAACGATTTATAGAAGAAGCATATACGACTAATATATATATATATATATATATATATATATATATATATATATATATATATATATAGAGAGAGAGAGAGAATACGCTGAACGTTGAATGAAGAAGAAAGGTGATATTAGCTGCGGTTGTTATAGATGAGAGAGAGAGAAGAAGGTTTACGTAAGTATAACTAATTCCTAAATTAAGGAATTCTAATTGAATACTAATTTCCTAAATTAAGGAATCCTAATTACACTAATATTGTAAATAAATATGGAAGTGTATTAGTTGTGTAAAAATTTTATGAGTGCACTATTGTTGTAATTATTTTTAAAAATGTAATAAAATATGTAATTTATCCTTGTTTCAAATGGTATCAAAATCGACTATCGAAAGTTCAGGTCGGGTCATCCAATTTGGTTGTCGAAAATAGGAACACGAAAGTATACCACAATAGAGAGATAGAGGTCTGGAGGTGAGAAATTTGTTTCATATATGTTCATTCCTAAATCTTTATGTGAGATTTCTATTCTCACGCCTAAAGTGTGAAATTTACTAACATTAATGTAATTAATAATTGAGAGATTATTGGGAAATTCCTAATTAATGTTAATTATGTAATTCGTATATACTTGAGTGCGACCGATATCCTCCATCATGATGAGTACTGCCAGCTTGAGTTGGTATATACGTTGTTAATATTGTGAAGCATCCTATTTTTTATCCGCCTATATTTTCTGTCGGTATTCTTATATATTTAAATCTCGTTAATTATTATAATCGCGAGGGAAAACGTGTGTGATTTTTGTTGTTGCCGGTCGGCTTGTGCGTAGTATATATAAAATACTACTTCTCTGATGGATTTTTCACGCATATTAAGAAATAAATGAAATGATAAATTTTTTTATAATAATGTCATTAAATATGGAGAGAGAATTAGAATAAAAAAAGTATGAGATATTTAATGCTACGGGTATAATAGAAAAATATGTGTAAAAGTTTGGTTATTAAAGAAAAATAGACATTTATCATGGGACTACCCAAAATAGTAATAAAGACGTTTATTATGGGACGGAGGGAGTAATAGTATAATTGATCCTAAACATAATAAATGTATATCATGTAGCATAAAAGTAAAACTTTATTTCTGCTTAAGTTATTCCCAAAATAATATTATTTCGAAAAATTAACGATAAAACAATTGCAATAACTTTTTTCTATATTATAGAGTTAATAAAATTCATTTTCCATTCGGTTGTGACTTCTGCCCCACATTTGTTTCAATTTTATGAAGCAAATCCCCCAAAGTTAACCGATTTGACCGGAACGCGTATTCATCGTATTTGTACAAAAGCTAAGTGGTTACGGGTGAGATTAAAACAATGGGGATTATTAGTAATTCAATAAGGGAAAACGCTCAACTAATCTAGATGTGTCGAAATTACAGAGAAACCCCTATCATTAATACTAATCACTTTTGCCTCCCCGCACGTCATGACTATTTATATAGATATATAGATAGATAGAAAGTATCAAGGGCTTATCCTACATACCTTGCATATCCCCTTTAGCGACGGATTGGATGACAATTTGATCCGTCGTTAAGTGTTGGACGTCTAAAAACCAAGGCATTTATTTCCTTCTTCCGATATAATGACGAATCGAATCAGAATCGAAGGGGTGAACATGATATGTAAAATAAAGGGTGAACCCTTGAAATTGACTATATATATAGGGTTATATGTATATACACAGCTGTGTATTACACAATAGGACTGTGGCAACAGATTTTTTGGGTTATAACGACGGTAAATTGTTGTCATAGCCCAGAATAACTATGACGACAGGTGAAATCGTTGTTATAGCCCAAAAAACCGTTGTCATAACTCTAATCGTGCAGAATAATACACAATGCAGTATATTATTTTTTCTATATATATATATATATATATATATATATATATATATATATAACACCCCTTATCTACCACTCTTCTTAAATAACACCCCTTTATTAAAATTAAGGGGGTGTTTGTTTAGAGTTGAATGGAGTTAAATTTGAACGGCTGGATCAGTCAGTGCGTTTATTTTGGTCTGAATGGTTGAATCGGTAAGATGGACGAGCTGAATTAATGGCTAAGTAGTTGAATGGCTGAATGAGCAGCTGAATGAAGTAAAAAAAAATAAAAAAAAAATATTAACTATTATATTAAGTAATATTAAATAAATTTACAACAAGTTTGATTTTTTTTAAAGGGGTAAAATAATAAAGTTTTGTCATTCAGATGTTTCAGACATGTCAATTATCAAATATCTTTTTTCATTCAGATTCAGATTCAACTCATTCAGATTCAGCTCATTCAAATTCAGATTCATTCAGTTTTTATCAAACACTCCCTAAGTTGTTTTGTAGATTTTTTTGAAAAATAAATGGGGCCGCGAATGACATTTTTGTAAATAAAAATAAAGCAAATGGAACCAAGAATCTCCAAAGTGACGTATAGTTTTAATAAAATAGTCTTATTTAAGAAAGAATGCTAAATAAATAGAATGCTCTTTGTAAGACCCCAGCTTTTATAAATAAAGATGAATTTTCTATAAATATTATTTTTGAATATTATGAAATAAATTTGATATAATGTTATAGTTGTGGGTAATATTTATAAATTTTGCAAAGTAAGCAAGTTGTTATAAAATATTCGTTTGGTGGGGAATATTCTTTTGTTTGGGAATATTCAGACGACGGCTCAATCGATGGTGGACCCCTAGCGGAAGTATTGTCGTAGTTAGAAAGCGACAAAATTATCTTTCTATAAAAATAACTACAGAGGTGTTACCGTTAAAACCGTTGAACTACCCGGTAGTAAAAAAATACGATGTACGCTGTGGTTCCGTAGTAGCATACGGTATTGATTATTGATGCCACGTGAGAAGTCACTTAGCTATACTCAATTATCGCTACTGATAATTCACGCATCATATCTCTTATATTATTGATTCAATTATTGTCACAAAGATCATCTCGTATAATATGTTATATTATTAATTGAGGCGACAAGTTATAAATGATTAATAATTGTTGAAAGATTAAATATGTGTTGATTAAAAATAAAATGATTTGTGGTAATATTTATTCAATCCTTGATGTATATAAAGAGTCTGTTATAGAGGCGTTTGTGGTAAGTTTGATTATTTTATGGGGGCCCATATGTCATCATCTAAAGTCTCTTCAATCGATAGTATTTACCTTTGTGAATAGTAATTACCTTTGTGAATAGTAATTACCTTCGTCGATAGTATTTACCTTCGTCGATAGTATTTACCTTTGTGAATAGTAATTACTTTTGTGAATAGTAATTACAACCGTCAATAGTATTTACCTTCGTCAATAGTATTTACCTTCAAATGATAGTAATTACCTTCTTCAATAGTAATTACCTTCGTCGATATAGTAATTACCTTCGTCGATAGTAATTACCCCTTCATGAAATAGTAGTTGTCCTTCAATATTACCAAGAGTTAAGCGCCTCTTGATTGTTTCAAAGGTTAATTATCCTTCGCAAATAGTAGTTGTCTCTTGATATTACCAAGAGTCATTTTTACCCTTCGTTAAGTACCCAAGAGCCACCCCGCTTTTTTCTATAAATAGAAAGCTCATTCCTTCATTATTTCTTTGAATTCATTAAAACTACAGAGAAACTATAGAGAGAAAGAAGAAAAGTATTCGCTACTTACTTCACTTTTCCAATATTCAGTTCTTCTAAGGTAAGGGTATTATTTTTGTATTCAGTAAAGGGTGTTATTCTTTCTTATTCATGGCGAGAAACTGTTATTCCATTCTTTATTATTACGTTGGAATAACTGTATATCTGCAGATACCCTATACTTGGTGAAATCCTCTCGTTATTCCATTCTTTATTATTACATTGGAATAAACTTTTGTATCTATGATATACCCTATACATAATCTGTATCGTGGTTTACCCTATACTTGGTGACATTCTTCTATTATACATTGGAACATCCTGTATGTATGTGTTTTACACCGGACACGATTCCATCTTTATTATTTTGTTGGAACATCCCCTTGCGATTGTGAATTTCACGACTGGTTCCGATTATTTATTATTCATTGGAATAACTTTGCTGTGCGATCTATCGCATGCGTGGTGATTTCTTTTGTTATTCCATTCTTTATTATACCCAGGTTGGTTAAAACTTTGACTTCTATACTCCATGAAATTAGTAGAATATCCTTGATATTTGCGTTTCATCCAAATATCTTTTCATGGAAATATTCTTCCGATCATTCTTGAATTTTACTCTACAAAACAAGTATCTTGTTGACAATTTGGACGTTAATAATTCTAGATAAATTAATTCTTGAACTTGTTTTATTGAATTCTTATATCATTGTCATCATCCTCATGTTTATATTATGTTGAAAGTTATCTTTGGCTTACGTGCATAGATGAACTTAGTATGATTATGACGAGGGTTCATTCGGTATAATCATGGCTTGATATAAATGATGTGACAAAACCTCGATTGGCTGTAATGCGATGATGGATAGTTTTGGTATGATTATGACCGGGGTGATTCGGTAGATAGTCATAACCATTGATAATTTGATGAAAATCCTTGGCCAGTAGATACGGGGATGATTAGATATTATGGTTTATTCACTAAACCGAGTCTTAGTGAAAAAAATTGATGAAAACCTTTTAAAACCTAAAAAGATAGTAGACTTTATTTTCTACTTGACTCTTTTAATGGATTGCGTATTCACGCAGATTAAACTGGTTGTCTATTGTATTTTATCGGTTTAACATTGTTGAAGACTATTGATAATTTATTACGCTTTATCTTAGTTATAATATTTCTTCTTTGGGCTAGTTGAGCTCACCCTTTCTTTTTTTATTCTCTTGAGAAATGAGAATATAATTTGGGACGAGTCGGGGAGCGGAGTAATGGTCCGGAGGATAGCATTAGTAGTCCTCACTATTACGTGAAATAAAGTGTGATAATAATTGTAATGAGGACTCCTTTTGAGTTTGTATAACATCTAGTAGACAATATTTGTATTCAAACTCACGGTTTATGTCGTATTGTACGGCAGTTATATTAATAAATTGTATTTAAATTACATACCATGTAAGTGGCGACCCAAGATGGGTGGCGTATACCTAATTTTGGGGCGTCACGGTTGGTATCGAGCTTAGGATATGATCCCTGGCTAAGATGCTGAGATAAGAACTAGGAGGGGAGACGGGAATTCCTTCGCTAGTATGACTTACCCAAGTTTATTTGTTATTTAATTGGTCGATCGAGTATAGGATAATATTTGATATATTAATTAACCCTTTTGCTTCACAATTCCTTTTAGGTAATAAAAGTGTAGCTAGTTTAGACGAGGGGTAATGATGGGAAGAAGCGGTGGTCATCATTTTAGTAGTTATATTTGGTGAATCAACTAGGGTGGCGAACCCAACGTTGGAAGAGTGTTTTGCCACTATCATACAAGATGTCTAAATGACATACAACCTCGTGTCATTATAAGGCGCAGGTTGTGCTCATCCACTTCTTTGAGTATATTACTGAAGCACTACCTATATGATCTTGGTGTTTGTTTGAAGTATAATTCTCAATTTGAGACAGTGGAGATAATGATAAGTCGAGAAGACTCACCATTGGGAAGAATATGATAGTAATCTTCTCATTTTTTTTGGGGTCTATTGGGTAAACCAAGGATAATTCTGTGGCCATATGATATCTATCATAACTTAGAAGCATGGCCTCCCATGTACGAAGGTTTCCTTGAGCAATTCCTAAAGATTCTAATTTCTAAAACAGTTTTTGACTATACATTTATGTAAGGTGTCATTGTGACGTCTTTATCCAAAGTTGGGATGAAAGTCACGGTTGGTATCAATGTAACGTCTTATCCAAGTCTTGGATAAGAGTAGCGATTTTGAATGATATTTCTATCATTAATAAATTTCTTGACGTATTCTTGAAGATTTCTAGCCTTACCTAGGCGTGAAATCAAATTTTGTATTGACCCAAAGACAAAACCCATTTCTTAAACCCTCAAATATTTCTTCAACTAAAATGAGCAGTTTTCGTGGTTTATGATGAAAGTCATAATAAAAGCATTGGACTAATGAAAAAATCATGGGTATACGTGGTATTAGTAAGTGTTATGATGAGTTATGTTGGTTAGTATGTGAAAACATGAAAGTTTCTTAAAAATCACAAGGAGTTAAAACCAGTTTTGGTGAAAAGCGTAACATGAAATTCAATTGACCAAATCTCTTATTATATTTTGAATTTTTGAGTGTGGTTAACTCCTAGAGTTAGATCTATGAGTTACCTAACTAATCCAAGTAGAATCAATGAAAAAGGTGTTGTAGATTTTTGTGTGGGTGATTTTTAGCAAAGGAGTCAAAACTTCAAAATGTTCAAAAAAGTCGCTGCTGCCACGTTTTTGTAAGGGCTGTTTGGCCACTTAATTAGTGAGAAAAATTCAGGCCTTTTGGGACATAAAAGTATATGGTATAAAGAACATCGTGTCCAAAAATGAGCTCATTCCGACTTAAAATGAGCAAGTTATGACCATTTCAATATTTAGGTTTTTTGACAAAAATGCTATAAGCTGAGTTCTATAACTCCAATGACTATGAAATTTAAACTCGAGGCTCACATTAACATGTGTAAGGTCCCGCCAAGATTTGGGAATTTTTTGAGTTAAACTTGAGGTAGCTAATTTCTTAAGGAATTAATTAGAAATTAATTTTTGAAAAATAGTAAATGAATTTTAAAATTCGAGAAAAATATATTTTCATTATGGGACTATATTATGCTAAATCGAGAAAAAAAAATATTTTTGGGACTGATTTGGTATTTTTCATGAAAATAGTTTAATTCTGAACATATGAGTTAAATATGTTATGTGAAAGTAACAAAGTTGAAAATAGGATTTTATGGCTAGAATCCTATATAGAGTATATGCATATTTTTTTGAGGATTTGATAATTGGTGATGATATCTTATGAGTATGGCATTTTTGAATGATTAAATGCATTATATGGTAAAAGCGTAAACAATTGAGATAAATTGTTTATAAATTTAAGAAGTGATTAAAATATTGTTATAATATTAATGATATTAGATTATGAGATTATTAAGTGATTGATAACATGGGGATATTCTTGAATCTCGGATAAATTATATTATAAATGTTTAATATTTATCCTTTATCTCATTTGATTGATTCTTTATATCATTATCCTCATGCTTATATTGTGTTGAAAGTCATACGTGCTGTAGTGCGTCGTAGATGGACTTGGTATGATTATGATGGGGATTATTGGGTATAATCATAACCGTAATTAAAAACACGATTATCTTTGGTAGTAGTGCATGGATAATTTGTGGTCGTGATATCTTAATGAATACACGATTATCTTTGGTAGTAGTCATGGATAATTTGTGGTCGTGATCTTAATGAATACACGATTATCTTTTTCGTAGTAGTGCATGAATAATTAAGTGGTCGTGATACTAATGAATATCCTTGGCACCGTAGTGCGGGGATGATTCGATGATATGGATTAATTATTGAAATGAGAGTCTCGATGAATGAAATATTAATTCATGGATGTGGTAAAAGTCATCTTTGGTCGTAGTGCATTGATAGACTTGGTATGATTATGACCAAGGATTATTCGGTATAATCATGAATCAGTAATTGAAAAACACGAATATCCTTGGCGATGAGTGCATAGATAATTCGTGGTCGTGATACTATTGTAATTGCGTCTCGGCATTATTGGTTTCTGATTTGTATATCTTTGGCTGTAGTACAAAGATGAATTGTTAATGAATATCTTTGGCGGATTGCGAAGATGAATTTAATATTTTTAACGATAAAGGTATTCAAGGTATCCTCACCTCTTTATCATATCAGGTACGTACCCTAATTTCGAGGGCGAAATTTCATAAGAAGGGGAGATTGTAAGACCCCAACTTTTATAAATAAAGATGAATTTTCTATAAATATTATTTTTGAATATTATGAAATAAATTTGATATAATGTTATAGTTGTGGGTAATATTTATAAATTTTTGCAAAGTAAGCAAGTTGTTATAAAATATTCGTTTGGTCTGGGAATAATCTTTTTTGTGGGGAATATTAAATACAACGGCTTAATCGTTAGTGGACCCCACAACGTGAAGTATTGTCGTAGTTAGAAAGCGACAAAATTATCTTTCTATAAAAATAACGGCGGAGAGGTGTTACCGTTAAAAAGCATTGAACTATCCAGGTAGTAAAAGTACGATAATCTGGCGTGGTTCCATAAGAAGACACGGTATTGATTATTGATCTTACGTGAGAAGTCACTTATTATACTCAATTATTACTACGATAATTCTTTGCATCATATCTCTTATATTATTGATTCAATTATTGTCACAAGATTATCATCATATAATATGTTATATTATTAATTGAGGGCGACAAGTTATAAATGATTAATAATTGTTGAAAGATTAAATATGTGTTGATTAAAAATAAAATGATTTGTGGTAATATTTATTCAATCCTTGATGTATATAAAAAGTGCATTATGAGGCGTTTGTGGTAAGTTTGATTATTTTTATGGGGCCCATATGTCATCATCTAAGAGTCTCTTCGTCGATAGTATTTACCTTTGTGAATAGTAATTACCTTTGTGAATAGTAATTACCTTCGTCGATAGTATTTACATTCGTCAATAGTATTTACCTTTGTGAATAGTAATTACCTTTGTGAATAGTATTTACCTTCGTCGATAGTAATTACCTTCTTGATAGTAATTACCTTCGTCGATAGTAATTACCTTCGTCGATAGTAATTACCCTTCGCATGAATAGTAGTTGTCCATTCAATATTACCAAGAGTTAAGCGCGCTTCTGATTGTTCGAGGTTAATTACCCCTTCATGAAATAGTAGTTGTCTCTTGATATTACTAAGAGTCATTTTGACCCTTCGTTAAACACCAAGAGCCAGCCTCGGTTTTTTCTATAAATGAAAGCTCATTCCATCATTATTTCTTTACGAATTCATTGAAACTCAGAGAGAAAACTATAGAGAAAGAAGAAAAGTATTCGCTACTTCATTTTTCCAATATTCAGGTTCTTCTAAGGTAAGGGTATTATTTGTTGTATTCAGTAATGGGTGTTATTCTTTCTTATTCATGGCGAGAAACTTACATTATTCCATTCTTTATTATTACATTGGAATAACTCTTTATATCTGTGGCATACCCTATACTTGGTGAAATCCTCTGTTATTCCATTCTTTATTATTTCGTTGGAATAACTCAGATCTGTGACATACCCTATACATAATGTATCGTGGTTTACCCTATACTTGGTGACATTCTTCTATTATTACATTTGGAACATCACATGCATGTGTTTTACACCGGATTCGATTCCATCTTTATTATTCTGTTGGAACATCACTTCGGTGTGAATTTCACGACTTGGTTTCGTTATTTATTATTACATTGGAATAACTTTTGCTGTCTTGATCTATCGCATGCGTGGTGATTTCTTTTGTTATTCCATTCTTTATTATACCCGGTTGGTTAAAACTTTGACTTATACTCCATGAAATTAGTAGAATATCCTTGATATTTGCGTTTCATCCAAAGATTTTCATGAAAATATTCTTCCGATCATTCTTGAATTTTACTCTACAAAAAAAGATATCTTGTTGACAATTTGGACGTTAATAATTCCTAGATAAATTAATTCTTGAACTTGTTTTATTGAATTCTTATATCATTGTCATCATCCTCATGTTTATATTATGTTGAAAGTTATCTTTGGCTTACGTGCGTAGATGAACTTAGTATGATTATGACCCGAGGTTCATTCGGTATAATCATGGCTTGATATAAATGATGTGACAAAAAAGTCCTCGGTGGCTGTAATGCGATGATGGATAGTTTTTGGTATGATTATGACGGGGGTGATTGGTATAATCATAACCATTGATAATTTGATGAAAATCTTTGACCGTGGTACATGGATGATTAGATATTGTGGTTTATTCACTAAATTGAGTCTTAGTGAAAAAAAATTGATGAAAACCTTTTAAAACCTAAAAGATAGTAGACTTTATTTTCTACTTGACTCTTTTAATGGATCAGATATTCATTGCGCAGCTTAAAGCTGGTTGTCTATTGTATTTTATCAGTTTAACATTGTTGAAGACTATTGATAATTTATTCTGCTTTGTCTTAGGACGAGTCGGGGAACGGAGTAATGGTCCAGAGGATAGCATTAGTAGTCCTCACTATTCTGTGAAATAGTGTGATAATAATTGTAATGAGGACTCCTTTTGAGTTTGTATAATATCTAGTAGACAATATTTGTATTCAAACTTACAGTTTATGTCGTATTATACTACACAATTATATTAGTAACAGTATTTAAATTGTAGACTAGTGTAAGTGACATAACCAAGATGGGTGACGTATCACCAATTTTGGGTGTCACACTCTTAATCCATCTTATATATATATATATATATATATATATATATATATAGGCACACATAGCTTATTAGCTCCCAAGCTTATAGACACACATACATACGGTACCCATACAATTTTTCTATCAACCACATTTCAGTTATATATATAGAGAGAAATAAATGGGCTCACTACCTCATGTAGTAGAGGACTGCGGCGGCATCCTCCAAGTCTATAGCGACGGTTCAATTTTCCGGTTAGATGAAATAGACTTCAACATTCCTGTCCAAGACGATGGCTCTGTTGTTTGGACAGACCGTGTTTTCGACCCCAAAAACGACCTCTCCCTCCGCCTCTACAAACCCATTGCCGCCAGGTCTGCCACCGGTTCCGCCGCCAAATTTCCCATCATCTACTTCCTCCACGGCGGAGGCTTTTGTGTCGGCTCACGCACGTGGCCTCACATTCACAACTGCTGCCTCCGTCTCTCTTCCAACCTCAAAGCCTTCGTCGTGGCACCGGACTACCGCCTGGCGCCGGAGCATAGGCTGCCGGCAGCCATGTATGATTCCGTTAATGCTATTAAGTGGCTCCAGGCCGAAGCTGTTTCTGAAAACCCTGACTTGTGGTTGTGTGGCGGGGCTGACTTTGACCGGGTTTTTGTTATTGGTGACTCGTCTGGTGGCAACGTGGCGCATCATTTGGCTGTTCGTTTTGGGCCCGGTTCAGTTGAGTTGGCGCCGGTTCAAGTACGAGGTTATGTGCTTTAGAGCCGTTTTTTGGTGGAACGGTGAGAACAAAATCCGAGGCAGAGGGAGTGCCAGAACCGCTCTTGAATTTAGACGTCCTTGACAGGTACTTTAAAATTCGAGGCTACTTGGTTGTTGTTATGTTTGAAGATAGTTAAATACTAGTAGAATTTTATTTCTTTTAGTAAAATAGCATAAAATAACTAATTTAAATTAATTTCATCTACCACAAGGCTTCTTGTTTCATTCTTTTATCTCTCTAAAGTTATTGAATGTTTAGCATAGTAATGATGATATAAGAAATTGTGATGATAAATTTGAATGTATATTAATTTTATATTATCATAAAAAAATAAGAATCTGTTTTTGAAATAAAAATTGAGGAATTGGAACTCTTTTTGTATTTATAATCTCCTTAAAACAAAACTTGGAGCTAGGCATGAAACTGCAACGAAGAAATGTAGGTCATGATTAATAATTTAAAGAACAGACAAAGGAATTAAAGGATTAATTTAGATTGGTCCCGTGCATTCAGTGGTTTTGAAGGATTAATGTTATTCAAAACTAATTGTTCATATATAATTAATTGTAGATAAAATTAACAATAATTAATTAAACAACCGGTGGCCAAAAACTATATATATATATATATATATATATATATATAGACTATGAATAAATAGTCTTTCTTCCTCACAAATCCACTATCAGGTCAAAAACATTGAATATATCCATCCCAGATACTATATTTTATCCAAAACCAGACAAATAAAAAGCCAGAAATCAAAGTTTTAAAAGATTTGGTAGGCCCAAAATTTTCCCAGCACAGACTACCTTTGACCCTTAGAGTGTTTTTTGCATGTGTTATGTTCTTTAATTGAACATGTGTGTCTCTTTTAAGTTAGTGCCCTCTCCAATAATACCATTACATATAGTAGCCAGCCCCGTACGTGCAGGAAGATACATTCATAAATATATATCCTTATGTAACTTAAATTATTGAGAAATTATAAAAAAAAAAAAAAAAAGTTGAAATGAAAAACGTTGTATGCATAATACTCCATAAGGTAGTGCGTGGTTTGTAGAATTTCAGCAGTTCCTTATATATACTCCATAAATTATTAGCTAGGTTAGCTAGGTTGTTTTTATACCTACCTCCTACCTACACAATTATTATTATTATTATATATATTTTGTATAATTAGGTATGGTTAATGATGTGCTTCTTAATTGTCTAGGTACGTACGTACCCATCACTAATTTATAACTTTGATGTTTAATTTGTGCATTTAACTTGAGATTTTGGAGACTATCATTACCCATTGGGAATACATCCGACCACCCTTTGGCGAACCCATTCGGGGCCGGCAGCCCAGATCTTGAATCGGTGACGCTTGATCCAATCTTGGCGGTTGCAGGAGGGAATGAATTATTGAAAGACAGAGTGGAGGGGTACGCCACAAGATTAAAAGAGGTGGGAAAGAGAGTAGAGTATGTTGAGTTTCAAGGGGAGCATCATGGTTTCTTTGTAAATCAACCCTACTCACAAGCCTCAAACACACTACTTCAATTGATTCAAAATTTCATGTCAAAACTACTAAACTCCCCCTCTAGCTATACCTAGTTAGTTAATTAAGTGCGTTAGCAACTCAAAATATTCACCGAACTTTTGTCTTGTTGAGTGACTTGTTTGTCAATTTATTTTTCCTCCTTCACTGACTTTTAATTGGTTCTTAATATTGTAATAGTGATGATGTACTTGATTTATAGTGTGTGTGTTCCAAGAAAAAGATAACGTATGCAACCCATGTGTTGGATATATGCTTTTTATATTGGACGACTTTTATAAATCCAAAATAGAGATAATTAAAAGTGAAGATTTTCCGCAACTAATAATTACTATCTTATACTTCATCGATTTCTTTTTATTTGACGTTTTAGAATAATTTTTTTATTCTTAAATATCTGACGATCTAGGATTTTTAGGATAATTGGTTATAATTTTTCCCAAATTACCCTTAAAATAAATTATTTACAATTTTTCAATGCTCATTTATCTTCTTTATGTATATACGTGCAAATATACGTATTACCTTCTCTCTTCTTCTCCGTCCCTATCTTACTCATTCTCACCCTTTTCTTTTTCTTTCTCTCTCTTTTCTATTTGACTCTCTCTCTCTCAATTATTTTTTAATATAATCATGTTTCTCCACACAAAAAAGTAGAAGTAATTTTGTATTTTTTGTTGTAAAATATTTAAATTTATTTCTTTAATTAGCTACATCTATAGTTAATATAATTTAGTTTTTTCTATTTTATAAGATCATACATAATCTAAATATTCTATAGAATAACTTTTTAATTATAAGAAAAAATGGGGGGGAAAAAAGCTTACAAAAATTTTAGACATCAAGTAATAAAAAAAAAAAAGAAAAAGAAGAAGAAGAGTTAGATGAGTAAACAGAGGGAGTGGGTGAGAAAAAGTAGATATATGAGAAATTGAGTTTATGGATAACTACATATTGGTTAAAGATGAGAAGAGAGAAAGTAGATGAATAGATAAATGAAAAGGTGTTTTGAGAATTTGGTAGCATATTTAATTAGCAATAATTAGGTTTTTTAATATATGTGATCAACTCTAAAACGCACATAAAACGGAACCAAGGGAGTACAATATATGATTTTTAGAGTTGTGCATAAAAATTAAGAAAATGATTGTATAAAATTAAATATAATATCATTTGTCTATAATACTCTTAAATTCTAATAATTACCATATTTATCTCATACTAACATTTTTTCATGAGGGATAATTTTGGAGAAATTATAGTTAATTCTCCTAGATTATATAAAATGATAAATAATTAAGAAAAAAATATAATTAAATCATCTAAAATAACATATATTAAGGGACTTTGGGGTTGTTTAATAAAACTGAATAAAATAGTTCTGATTGTTTAAGTAATTTGAATAAGCTGAATGAAACAAAATTCTGAATACTGAATGAAAAAATGTAAGACCCCAACTTTTTATGAATAAAGATTTAATTTTCTCTAAATATTATTTTGAATAGTAAGGTGTTGATTTGATATAATACTATAATTATGGGTGATATGTGCAAATTTTATAAAAGTAAGCAAGTTGTCATAAAATATTCGTTTGGTCGGAGATATTCTTTTTGTCAGGGAATAGTAATACAATGGCGCAATCATTGGTGGACCTCACAACAGAATAACTGTCGGATATAAAAAGCGACAATTTTTTTTTAATAAAAATAACGGCAAAAGTTTTACCGTTAAACTGTTGAAATACCCGGTGATAAAAGTATAGTAATACGCGTTGTTGCACAGTAGCACACGGTGTTAGAGTTTATGCCCTAGAGGCCAATTATTTGATATAATTGCTTAACATTTTGATATTATATTTGATTGAATAAATGAATAATTTTATTATGATTTTATTTACTGCGTTATATAAATGTTGACATAATAAAATTCCTTAGAATAGTGATACAAATTATATAGTTTCAAGTATGTGACTTGAACATGAGATTATATAATTATAATTAGTATCATTATTCTTAAAAGTCCCTAGTCGAGTATCATTGTTGATGGGACAACAATGATGCATTGAGACTAGTATGTAGATTGACTGATGACCAAATCTCATTGGTCATAAATATATGAGATATTAAGTCAATGCATATGTACATGTTAGAGAACGATGTACCGGACAGACCCACCATGAGAATTCTACGTGGAACATTATGCAAAGTGTCATTAGCGATTCTCATAGTGACAATGATGTAATGGTCCTCCGACCTGAAATCATTATATTACTACACGAGAATTTATGTACTTTGATATCATCAAATGTCACCTTTAATAGGGTGGACTATAAAGATGATTATTGGGTACATCATGAATCGTGTGAGGAATATGAGTGATCTAGATGGAATTTAACCTTCTTATATATTAGGGGTGATATCCATAGGCCTCTTGATTGAGTAGGACTATGAAATGCATGGCCATGCTCAAATAGTGATTTGTTTCATATAGTCTACTCATTGATCAAGAAAACTCAGATTAAATTATGAAGAGTATGACACATTCCATGACTCGAGTTTAATCTAGGATATTAAGGTTAAAAGGATTAAATTACATTGAAACATTGGTCACAAAAATGTTGCATCGAATCATCGATCTTATTATTACTTGGGTAGTAGTGATGCATTACTAGATGTCGGTCACTATTTATAATTTTATAATATGATTATAAAATTATTATTGTAATAATAATAACCTATATAGGTCACACACATGTAAACGTAATTTAAAGGGAATAAATTTAAATTTTAAGGATTTAAATATATTAATATGATTAATAGTATTTAAATCATTTAATTTAAATTAAAAGGATAATTTGTATATATGTATATTAATTAAGTAAGACTTAATTAAGATATATATATATATATATATATATATATATATATAAATTACGATTTTATGAAATTAGGTTTTGATTTGATTAATTCCTTTTAACTACTATATATATGATATATAAGCATACACTTTAGGATATATCATAATTGAAAAACCCAGCCAGCTCTTAGAGAGACCAGAGAGAAAACATTTTCATAATCGTTCCTTTGGTGGCTAGTATCTGCAAGTCCCTCTTATTGCGTAATCGTTCGACGGTTAAATGCAAGCGTTAAATGTGGATACCGTAGTAGGCGCGGTTCTAATTGGATTGCGTAAAGGATTCAAGCTATTTGTAACTTTTCATAATCGGTATAATATCTAAACCATGAATTAATTTAGGTTTTCGCTTGGATCCTATTTTGGGTTTTTAATTGCTTTGATTTATTTTCTATTTCCGCTGCGTTTTGTGCCAAAATCCCTACACACGGTATTACATAATATATCTGATTATTGATTTTTACGTGAGAAGTCACTCAGTATTTCATTCAATAATTGCTACAGTATGCTGCATAATATCTCATATTATTAATTTAATAATTGTTAAAGTAACATTTGCATAATATTTTATATTATTAAACAATAAATTACACGACACAGTTACTCATATTATTATTAGCATTATTGACAATGTCTAGAAAGTTTTGTCGAGAAAAGAGGTTAGGTTATTTAATTGCGCGCCAGTAAGGAGAAATCCTTATCGGAAAGCCCCCTTTTTCTTGAGAACAATCTGGTTGTCAATATTGTGAGTTATAATATTAGTGATGAATAATTGTTGAAGGATTAAAAATGTGTTGATTTGAAGATAAGTGATTTGTGATATATATTTATTCAATTTTGGATATAAATAGAGAGGTTTGTCATGAGGCGTTTGTTGTAAGTTTGCCTTATTATTCCATGAACCATCATGTGCTAATTTGTTAAACCATCGGTAAAAAATTATCTTAGTTTTATTTTATTATTATTATAGTAATAAAACAGAAAACTTTTTATAATATATATAAATTTATTTATTTTATTAGAATATAAATAGAATATATTATATTATATGTAAATTTTTTTTTGCTTTATTAGAATATTTTATTACATAGTAAAAATCAAAAAATCAGACGAAACCCGTGAATTCTTTTCTGTTCGTCCGTGAAGATTTTAAATAGTGCCATGTCATTCTCCTATAAATAAGTTGCTTAGTTAAGAAATAAAAATCACACCAGAATTAGAGAATCCTTCTTTTATAATATTGTGCATATTTCTTTTGAGTATAAGGATACTTTGAGTCTAACAAATAGTGCAATAATTTCTCAAGATAATCTCTGTTATACTAGTCATATTTACTCTCCTACTAAAGTAAAGAATGTTATTTTCTTCATACTCATAAGAATTGTCATTATATTCCTTAATAATATATGGGAATAACATGTCTACGCGGATTACCGCATGCCTGGTGAATAACACTTTGTATTCATTCTTTATTAAGCTATGGAAATGATCTGTTTACGCGAATTACCGCATGACAGATGAAAATCAATTTGCAGTTTCATATATTCTTTCATACTCGTATGTGACATCATTTCTTTTGAATTCGTCACAAGATGTCGTTTTCTTTCATAATTTTTCTCCATCTATGGTACAAAATTATTGTTTATTTTCACAACCTTATTATTAAATGGTAAAAATCTTTGAAATTAGTAGAATATCCTTAATAGTTTGCGCTTCATCTAATATCATTTCATTAAAATATTGGGCTGAACTTTTTTATTAAATTTTGATCTATTCAGCTGAGGTACTATTCATCCAGGATACTATTCATGCCAGAGTACTATTCACCCGGCGTACTATTCATTCCAGTATACTATTCATCTGAGTTACTATTCATGCCAGAGTACTATTCACGATAAAATTAGTTTTTTCTTTCTTTGTCCAAATTATCTTTGAAGTATTAATCTTAAATATAATTTTTGAATTTTACTCCACAATTGGTGATCATGTTGATAATTTGGACATTCTTAAATTCTAGATAAATTAAATTAAAAATCTCTAATATTTATCCTTGATGTCACTTAATTCATTCTTTATATCATTGTCATCATCCTCATACTTATATTGTGCTGAAAGTCATCTTTGGCCCGTAGTATAAAGATAGGCTGTTGATTGGTATGATTATGACCAAAAATTGTGTATTGATATAATCATGACCTTTAATCATTGGCCCATAGTGCATAAATGGACAGGTGTTTGGCATGATCATGACCGTTGGTGATACAAACGATTATCTTTGGCTCGTAGTAATTCGTTGATTAAAAATAATTATTGATTGATGTTACATGAATAAAATATTAATGATAAACTTTTAAATCATAGAAGATAATAGATGTGAGACCCCGAATTTTATGAAATGAAAGTATTCAATTTTCTTATAATTATTCTATTTAGTAAATGGTTAAATTGATAAAGGTTAAAGTTAAGGGTGATATGTGAAAATTTTGCAAAGTAAACAAGTTGTTATAAAATAATCGGTGGTAAAATACGCGTGGTTGCATAGTAGCACACGGTATCGATTATTGATGCTTATTTGAGAAGTCACTCAGTTATACTCAATTATTGCTATAGTAATTGCTGCATCATATCTTTCATATTATTGCTTCAATTATTGTCACAGTATCATCTGCATTATATGATATGTTATTAAATCAATAATTGAGACGACAAAGTTATTCATATTATTAAATTGTAATATTTACAATGTCTAGAAGTTTTGTCAAGGAGAGGTTTGGTCACTTTAATCTAACGGCGTCGATAGGAGAAATCCTTATTGGAAAGCCCCCTCTTTCCTGGGAACTACCTGGTTGTTAAATATTGTGAGTTATGATATTAATGATGAATGTTATTATAATCGAATTTGAGTTCGAAGTTGAATTTGGAGACGCGGACGTGATATTTGAGTCCGGAACGATGAAATTAGTAGAAATAGACTATAAACACAAAAATTTTCGAGGTTGACTTTTTGGTCAAAAAAGTCAATAGTTAACTTTTTTTGGAAAAAGTCAAACTTTAAAATTTCAAAAATGAAATTTTTGAGAAAAATATTTTCATTGTGTTGGGATTGTTAGTGTTAGTGGAAATCGATATTTATTTCGATAGTAATTGATGTCTGGAAGTTATATTGACCAACCGGGTAATTAATCGGGTAAATGAGCAATTAATTGCTACTAATTCACATGCTCATATAACTATTTGTTCACATGTGTGTACTATTGAATCACATTCTTATACTATTAGGGGAGTTGGTGCAAGATTGATGATACTTGCATGTTAAGTTAAAAATGGAGGTATAGATGGAGGTCTTATATCGTAATTAATTTTTTCACATGTTTAGAACTATTGAGTCACATGATTTACTATTGATTCACATGATTTACTATTAGGGAAGGTGGTGCAAGTTTGATAATACTTAGATGACTGAATTAAAAACAAAAGAAAAGTTGGAGGTATTGTACTGTAATATTTTGAGCCTTAAAACGTGCAATTATTGAAACTATATTTTTCTATAAATAGAAGCTCATTCTTCCTTCATTTCTCACCAATTCACTAAAGCTATAGAGCAATTATTATAGAGAGAAATTATAGAGAAAAGTGTTAGGTTTGTAATATTCATGAACGCAATCAAATTGCACAAATTTAGCGGAAACGTGTAAAAATCAGAGTTTTAAAATTTTACAAACCATATACCCGGATCACCCTTTATGCACAATTATTAATTAAACGAAAAGATAAAGAATAAAATCATACCCTTGAAGATCGAGCTTCCTCAGGTACAAGTTCACCTCCAAATCCTTTCTCGTTCAACTTGAATTCACCGGGTTTGGTTCCTTCCTTTTATCAACGTTAGCCACCCAAGTGTTTGGCCTCTAGAGGTGATCCACCAAGGAAGAAAAAGGATTCAAGAAGATGGGTGGTTGGCTAAACCCTAGTTTTTCTATCTCTATAGAAAAGGAGCGCTTTCTCCAACCATTGGAATTATAATATACATTGTTAAAAAATCAACAACCCCATCCACCCATAATAAGACTCCTCTTATTTATAGATGTGGGCAACCCTCCTTAACAATTAAGGAATTGGGTTTTATTTTAATTAATTAAAATCCTTTAATTAATTAAGCTCCCTTATCTTATTAGGGATAATTAATTAAACTCTTTTAATTAATTTAACCTCCTAATCCTATTAGGAATAAATGAGAGTACTTATATTAAATTAATTCCTAAACTCTTTTAGAAATTAAAATAATAATAATTGTAATAATATTAATAAGACTCATCTTATTAATTTATATTTAATATTTCTAAAATATTAAATAATAAATATTAAGCTATTTAATTTATTCTATCACCATAGATTAAATTAAATATATTTAACTTTATATTATTACGATTATGCCATGAACTTCTTAAATAATTATTCTTCCTTTTATGGTGTGACCCTTTAAGTTCTCCATATTAAACCTAGGTTGTGAATAAATCAATTAGAACAATTCTAATCTTATTTAAATAAATAAATTAAATAATTAATTAATTTAAATAAATAATATTTATTCTACAATAGGATAAGCCTCCCCCTAGCGATCAACGACTTTCCGGATAATATAGATTTCAACATTAATCATAAAAGAACCTTTGAGTAAATAGTTACCGCATAATTCAATCCTTCCACCATATAATGTCCCAATTAAATATAAGACATGAAATTACCTGTCAAGTCTTATTTTATTTAATTATATGTATTTTGATCCTTAAATGCACAACTCAAATAATGCAAATTAGAAACTCCTTTCTAATTTCATTCGCTTCGCCAAGGACTACTTGGGTTGTCATTTATCGAATCACATAGGACATTCTCTTCTTTTTATTAGAAGTGGTAGATTCTTTATTGATCATACATTATCTCCATGTACAACTTATTATACCCAAGCATACCCTTTGATATACCCTAAGGGTCTTAAGGAATAAGTCAAAGTATAACTCATCATACACAAGATACTATGATGACCTCAAGTCCAAGAATCACTTGTCTTACTATCACTACAGAATTCCAATTGACGAAAAGTAAAACTCCATTAGGTATTCCTTAGCGAGCCAATGCGTTCAAATGAACTTATTCTCCAATAAGCACCTACATACTTGCTTTAGTGTCTCCACACAAATGATCGTGAGATCAATCATCCCCATCCAATGAAAGCAAGAACGTATGTACCAATCTATCCGGATTCACTAATCCCAATTTAGTAATCCAACGATTGGGAACTATTTTCAGTTTTAAGCTTTCTAAGAATTTAGATCTCATTAGAATGATCATCATCATTATTCTAAAAGCATTGCTTAAAACTATGGGTTTATCACATATTATAAAAACAACATCATGTAGATAATTAAAAGCCTTTAATAAATTAATACTTTTATTTATAAATGAATAAGATTGTTACAAAGTATATGCTTTATCATCAAACATGATTGGCTTTTGTGTGCATATTACTTTCAATCTCCCACTGCACTAAAGCCAATCGTCATGGTATCTCATACTCTTCTTCTCTAAGTGACGATTATCCTGCTGTTGGATAAGCTTCAGTAAATGGATATGTAATGTTGTTTTTGAGAGTTTACTATCTCTATAGTGATTTCCCATCTTTCAATTATTCTTATAATCAAATGAAAGTGCCACAACACATGTTTAGATCCAAGATGAGACTTAGGAACTATTTCTAGTTCTGTAATGAACTTTTAATCCAAACAATCAACTTACAGCTTCATTTATAGCTATATACTTTGTCTTTATCACTAAACCAAAGAAACTCTTTCTTTGTTTGGAACCTTTCCAATTCATTTGCACCACCTGCTCAAGATAACGCTTTTACCTTAAAGTGGATTTTTGTCATCTTGGTGCATGCGAAAAACTTGAGTCTCGCTAAGCCCTCTAGTTTTAATTTAGACCCACCATGAATATGATCACATCCTTAGTCTTGGGTTAAGCACTTTAAGATGTTTTCAGCGACTCATAGTGAACTTCTCCGAGGATATACGACCGATCAACATCAGGTCTCGTATATTTTATTGCGTACATGATTGTCACTCATGCGACCTCTCTTTTCAGGAGTCTGTGGGGACTATTAGGAGAGATACACTCCATAGCTCATCGACATGAGACATCTCTTGGAGTTTGCCATGCTAAACGACTTTAGCATCAAATGAATATACGTTCCTTGGGTTAAGTCGAGCATCCTCTTAAATCTATCTATATAGATTTATATCCCCAATTAAGATACTCTTCCAAATCATTCATGGAGGAATGTTTAGACAACTTTATCTTTCTTGATTGTAGCATTGGTATGTCATTCCTTATCCGTAGTATATCAACATATAGTACTAGAATGTCACGATGCTCCCACCGACCCTTTTGTACACACTAGAAGTCTTACATCATCGCACGTAACTCGGATCATCATCTTCTATGATGCGTACCTCATCATCATCATCATCCATGATGAATCCATACCTCTAGGTATCTTGATCTTATTCGATTTACGATTCTATTTGTGGTACAATAGGTCTATCTCTGAGTTCCTCTTATTTGACTTATAGTGTTTTGTGGTTCTTGAACTCTTCAAGATCTATTATCCTCCCACTAGCCCCTTCAATGATAAACACCTTTATCTTAGAAGGCAGCGTGTTTTACAACAAACACCTTTTGCTAAGTAGAATTATAGAACATATACCCTAAACTTACTTTAGGATGTCCCACAAATCGACACTTGTCAAATCTTGTCCCAAGCTTATCCTTTGAAACCTTTTCACATAAGTTGGACAACCACTTATCTTAACATACTTAAGATTAGGAATCCTCCACATCCATAACTTTTATGGAGTCTTGGGAATGGATTTTGAGGTTACCTTTTCGTAGAATGTCGACCATTTCTAGGATATGATCCTGAAGGATCTTTGGAATGTCAGTAAAATCATTTTGGACCGTACCATGTTCAACAAGGTATGATTTTTCCTTTCGGATACATCAATCAATTATTACGTATCATGAGGTGTCCATTATCAGAAAAACCATTTGAGATGATCTAGAAACTTATTGCACAAGTATTTATTCCTTGATCTAATCAAAGAATCTTAATACTTTGCCAATTTGTTTCACTTCTGAATTCTTTGAACCTTTCAAATAATTCACACTTGTATTTCAACAAATACATACATTCAACTCTTTGAATGATCATCTCCTTTTCTTATACTAGTTTGTTCAATTTATAAAATAATTTTTCACGTAAGTCAAGTATACAAAATCCATTAAGTAATCTTTCAGTTCTATACGAAACATTATTATTATAAATAGAACAACAATTGTTCTTAATTATAATACCAAAAATTTTATTGTCCAACAATAAAATGAAAATAAGGTTTCTAACAAGAATTGGAATACAATAACAACTTATTGACTTAATAGATTTGCCCGTAGGCAGTGCTAAACTATAAGTTTCTATAGCTAATGTAGCAACCTTTGCTTCATTTCCCACACATAAGATTATTTATCTTTGTTTAGCTTTCTACTTCTTCTTGGTCCATTCATAAATCTATATTTATGATAACCAAAGTCGATATCCAATATCCAAGTAGAACCTTGACTTAAAGAAAAATTTATTTTAAATCTTGAACAAAATTGTATTTATAACCGAAACTTCATTAAGCTTCTTTGGTTAGCCAACGCAAGGTGCTTCTCATGATTTCTTTCGGTGTCCCTGCTTATTGCGGTGGAAGCAAACTCCTTTCTTTATCCGTGATCGCTTTTGTTCTTATTATCCTTTATTTTTGCCTTTCTATATACCTTCTTTGAATCGTTCTTCTTTTTCGGAAGATCCTTTGGCCCCTACCAAGAAGACATGGTCTTTCTTGGTCGAAAGTGACTCTCATCATTTTTCAACATGTTAAGCAAATCAACGAAGTCGATATCTAGCTTGTTTATATGAAAAATTCACAACAATTGTGAAAAGAGTCCGGAGTGAGTGCAAGATCAAATCTTGGCTCAACTCTCCATCCATGACAAAATCGGTTGTCTAATTGATCAATCAAATTGATTATGTTAAGAACTTTTTTATGCATTTATAGTGCCATTGGCCATTCTAGATCGGAAGAGCTCCTTAGATATCTCGATATCTATCAGCCCCACTTTCCTCACCATCAACTACTTGATGTGCAGGAATATAGTAGGAGCATCCATAGTTTTCATGTCGACATTTCAAGCTCGTTACTCATGGATACGAGCATGATGCATTGAGCCAATCGCTGTGCATCATCTTGCCACTTTTTAAAACTAGCAATCTCTTCCTCAGAGGCATTATTCGCAACCATTGCGAGGATAGGCGATTAAGGACATAAGATAGCTTTTCAAACTATGAGAACTATTCTCAAATTCCTTAACCAATCCGTTTAATTGATTCCGGTTAATTTAGCATCTAATATGCTTCGCAGATGATAGTAATTTTAGACATTGTAAAATTTCGTAAATGAATTTGTAATTAACAACATTTTAACATACATTCTTTTATTAATTACCAAAATAAATTAGGTCTTGTTTTAAATTGGTATCTCCCACTATTTTCTTCAAACTATATTACCTCAATATATATAGTTCGACAAAATCTAATTAAAGATCTGCTAAGTGAGAATAAGGATCCCATTTCAAATGTATATAGCCTTGTGGTGACACAACAAACTATATATAAATAAATAGGTAGACAACTCTTGTCAATTACATCAACTATGCAACTCTCAGTATTTTTGCCTCTTAGATTATTTTGATCAAGTGGTGGCACATCCGAATCAAAATTATCCAAGTTAAGTCCAACCTAGCACTCCATATATTCAAAAAGAAAAATATCATCCTTGTGGTGACACAACAAAACAATATTGTTCAATTTTCTTTATAAGCATCAAATGTGATAAATTAACATCTTAAATACTTAATACTTGCCTTGTGGTGACACAACAAACTCATATTAAATATTTAATACTCTATTAATTTTATCATGTTAGAAGGCGACGTTCGATATTCCAAATATCTTTGAACGCTTAGGACTTAATATATAAAAAATTTGAGGATTTATTATTAAATGTCTCATCTTGTTTAAGCAAGACATGCACATATATATGTGACGCCCCCAAAATAGGTATACATCACCTATTCGAGTTGTCAATACATGGTACGTAAATAACTACAACTTTATTATTACAACAAGAAAAGCGTGAGTTTGAATACAAATATTATCTTCTGCATAATATCTATACTCAAATAAATCCTCATCACATTTATTGATACATTATTTTACAAAAATGGTGAGGACTACTAAACAATCCTTTCTAAAACCTTCATTCCATACCCCGACTGCGTACTCGCTTATATTCTCGCCTCCCCGAGAAAAATGGAACAAAAAGGAAAAGGTGAGCTCAACTAGCTCAAGAAAGAATATTATGACTATGATAATATACAACAAATTATCGTTAGTCTTCAACAGGAAAAATCTAATAGAATACAATAGACAACAAATTTGAAATCAATATTCGCAATGAAATAATAATTCATTAGAAGAGTTAAGTAGAGAATGTAAACTACTATCTTCTATATATGAATTTAAAAGTTCATCGTCGATATTTTATCCCTCGTAACATCAATCAATATATATCCGAATCAAATATTCATCTTTGCACTACAGCCAAAGATATTCATGTCTGGTCATGTTCATCTTAACACACTGCTCATCTTTGACTACACGGGCCAAAGATATTCATCGATCGGTCATGTTCATCTCAATCACTGCTCATCTTTGCACTATGGGCCAAAGATATTCATCAAGAAATCATTCATCTTTGCACTACAGCCAAAGATATTCAAATAATATCATCATTTAAGACCGAGGATGATGAAAATATTTTTAAAGAAACGAATCCAATTGAAACAAAATGACAAGGATTAAGGATTAAGGATTCGTACTTTGTTTTATCCATGTCCAACAATACCTCAAAAATAATCATAGTGGTGTAAAATTCAAGAATGATCAAAACATGGATACAATCAAAGCTAGTATCCGTAATAGATATTTTGGACGAAAAGAAGAAATTTTATTTTTCTATTGAATAGATCAGAGTACGTGAATAAGGTCAGATACGTGAATAAAGTGCCGTATACGTGAATAGTAATTCGACACCAAAAGATAGAAATTCCACAAAAACATCTTCACGCTTATCAGATAATAGTACTCGTGAATAAAAATCGTGAATAGAAATCATGAATAAGAACTCGTGAATAAGAACCCATGAATAAGAACTCGTGAATAGTAAACCCGACATAAAAAGTTCCAAATTTGATAAAACTTCAGATCAATATTTCAAAGATAATGATATTGAAGAAATAATATCATTACTAAAAAAAAAATAATATCCCTTACCTCGAAAGATCAAGATTTCTAGCTAGAATACAATTGTATAAGGTCAAGGAACTTGCAGACCGCCTAGCAATACTAAAAGTATACTCAAAATACTCACAAGAATACGCCGATAATATAGAGAGAGAAACTTCAGATTTACGGTGTGATTTTCAATTCTAACCCAAGACCCTATTTATAGGAAAATCGCTAGTAACACCAAAAGTAGAAAATTTAATAAAATAATAATATAATTAAATAAATTCAAGCCCACCTTAGACCAACTGAATTCAGCACATTTATATCACATGTGGGATTGCAAAAACGTTTTTCTTAAATAAAACAATTAAAACTTCCAAAAATCAATTATTTTGAGCTTCGAACTTCAATAATTCATAATAAATAGCCCTTTCATCAGAAAATTGAATCTCATGGTTTTTATAGGAATTTCAATTTCTACAACTTTGCAGAAGAAAGTTTTTCCAAATTCCAAATAGAAATTGATCAAATCCACAAACCAGGCGATTTTACAAAGTTATAATCAAATTTTCAATCAATAAATGGGGTCCCAACCGACATGTTTAACATGTTTTAAACATTTATTGCAACAAAAATACTCTTCCTCTCGATACTCATATATCCCCATTCGTTGTAAAATATCACCATTATTAATATATTATTAAAATAATATATTTAAATGAATTATTTTATCGTAAAAGATAAAATATTAATTTTCAACAATTGTCATTTTAAAATTTTC
This sequence comes from Panax quinquefolius, assembly GCA_020205615.1. Taxonomy (NCBI): domain Eukaryota; kingdom Viridiplantae; phylum Streptophyta; class Magnoliopsida; order Apiales; family Araliaceae; genus Panax; species Panax quinquefolius. Next base: position 33,209,087 of record CM035161.1, on the reverse strand, counting down.
TCCATCTTTATCCACATAAAATCAATATTTTCCTCATCATATAAATCAATAATTAATTATTCACAAATAATATTACTGAGAATCACAATATCGACAACCGTGCAGCTCCTGTGGAAAGAGGGGGCTTTCAATAAGAATTTCTTCATCAAGCGCAATTAGGTGACCAAACCTCTCCTTAGATGTAACTTTCTAGACATTGCCAATAATGTTATCTAATAATATTATTCAGATAATATGAATTATTGCTTCGATAATGAAAATACCGTGTAATGACAATTATCAAACAACAAAGAATATAAAATATCAACGCAGCAATTATTAACTCAATAAAATATCGAATAAAGAATTAATCACGTAACCATTATTGAGTAAGTGCCTTCACGTAAGAATCAATAATTGGTGCAATACCGTGTGTGCTATCTGCTCAACAACGCGTATTAGTGTGTTTTAACCAACGGTATTCCAACAAGATAATTCTGAATAACAACTACCAAGTTATTTAAAAACAACTTATATTTGTCGCTTTCTTCATCCAATCGCTTTCGTTATGGGCCCACACATGGTCATACTACTGTCGCATTTAATATTCCCCGACAAGATTTAATATTCCACACCAAACGAATATTCCCGACAAAGAATGAATATTTTATAACCACTCGCTTATTTTGAAATATTTGCATGATTTAACCCTTAACTATCCACATTAATCAAATCAACCCTTACTATTTCAAAATAATAAATAAAGGAAATTCCTTTTATTTAAAAATTTGGGTCTTACAACCTCCTCTCCTTATGAAATTTCGTCCTCGAAATTGACGACGACGATACACAGTGTTTCAAAAGGTGAGGATACCTCGCTTTCATTTCCGCTTCCAATTCCCTGTGTCATTTCCTCTATAGCATGATTCCTCCACAAAACTTTAACTTGTGGTATGACCTTTACGCGTAGGACATGCTCCTTCCTATCCAAGATCTTGACAGTACCTCCTCATACGTTAAGTCTTGGCTATCTCGTCCGGGTTCTAACTCAATAACGTGGTCGGGTCTTTCACATATTTATTTGGCATATGATATGTGAAACACATTATGAACACGAGACATACTTTGAGGTAACGCAAGTCTATAGGCTACATTTCCTACTCTGGCCAAGAATTTGAAATGGACCAATAAATCGTGGATTGAGCTTTTCTCTCTTCCCAAATCTTGTAACTCCTTCCATGGAGCAACTCGCAACAATACATGATCCCCTACATTAAATTCCACGTCCTTTCGATGAAGATCCGCATAACTCTTTTGTCGATCTTGTGCTGCTTTTGTATACGTTGTCGAATCATTTGGATCTTTTCGATGAGTCATACGTATTTAACTCGGGTCCCAACAATGTTGTTTCACCCACCTCATCCCAACATATTGGAGAACGACATTTTCGGCCCATATAATGCTTCAATGGAGCCACACCTATACTTGCTCGATAATCTGTTGTTGTAGGAGAATTCCACCAATGGTAAATACTTATCCCAACTACCTTGAAGTCTCAGGACACGAGTCTTAATAGATCTTCAAGAGTTTGAATAGTCCTCTCTCGATTGTCTCGTCCGTTTGGGGATGGTATGCCGAACTAAATCGCAAACTGCGCCCATAGCTTTTTTGCAAGCTAACCCAAAATCTTGAAGTGAATCTTGGGTCACGATCCAAAACTATGGATACAGCATGCCATGCAACCTCACAATCTCATTCACGCATATACAAGCAAGACGTTCAAGGAATAAGTCTCCAGATCGGCAAGAAATGAGCAGACTTGGTTAATCTATCAACAATAACCCAAATAGCATTGATGCCTTGAGAAACCGTAGGAAGACCGTAAGAATTGAAATCCATAGTAATGTGTTCCCACTTCCATTAGGAATCTCAAGTGGTTGCAACGGACCCTTAGGTACAAGATGCTCGCGCTTTTACACGTTGGCGAAGTTAAACACATCGAGATAAACTTTGCAATCTCTCTTCATATTGTTCCACCAAAATGTATGTCAAGATCACGATACATTTTAGTACTTCCAGGATGGATTGCAAATGGCGATTGTGTGCCTCCATCATAATCTTGTACTTCAAATCGTAGTCGTTAGAACACAAAGTTCAGAGTGGACTCAAGTATTCCTTCTTCATCAATTCTCGCCCTAATAGCTCCTTCTTGTACTTTCTTCTTCATACGATCATTTCGCCGGCCTGGCTTGAGCAACCTTAACTTTTTCTATTAAAGTTGGCTCTACGCGATACTTGACATCATCGCACTCGTTCCGATATGATCTTCTACTCAACGCGTCACCTACCACGCTCGCTTTTACCGGGATGGTATTGAATAGTGTGGTCGTAGTCTTTCAATAGCTCGAGCCAACGTCATTCGCCGCATGTTGAGTTCTTTTTGAGTGAAGAAATATTTAAGGCTTTTATGGTCCGAATATATCTCCACTTTCTCCCCATATAGATAGTGCCTCCATATTTTTAGCGCGAAAACGATCACGCTAACTCTAGATCATGAGTAGGATAATTCCTCTCATACATACTCTTTTAAGTTGTCGCGAGGCATAGGCTATGACTTTCCCACGTTGCATGAGAACACATCCTAACCCTTTGCTCAAGCATCGTCAGAGATAACAAATCCATCCGAACCAGATGGTATTGTTAGAACAAAAGAAATAAGTCTCCTCTTAAGCTCTTGGAAACTTTTCTCGCATTCTTCGCTCCAAACGAATTTTGTATCCTTCCGAAGTTAGTTGAGTTAATGGAGTAGCGATTCGAGAAAACCCTTCCACCTAATCTCCGATAATAACCAACCTAAGCCCAAAAGCTACGACTTGACCGCACCGACTTTGGTTGCTCCCTAACTTTCAGATTGCTTCAATCTTCACGGATCAACAGATACTCCATGTTTCGACACCACGTGCCCAAGGAATGCTACTTCCTCAAGCCGTAACTCGCATTTCTTCAATTTGGCATATAGTTGGTTTTCACGAAGCCTTTCGAGTACCAAATTTCAAATGGTGCTCATGATCTTCACTACTTTTGGAATATATGAGGATGTCATCAATAAAGACAACAACGAATTGATCCAAATATTCCTTGAATACTCGGTTCATCATATCCATGAAAGTCAGTAGAGCATTAGTTAGTCCGAAAGACATGACTAAGAATTCATAATGCCCATACCGAAGTTTCAAGGCGTCTTTTGAATATCCTCGATTCTAATCTTCAATTGATGATATCCGTAACTAAGATCGATTTTTGAAAAGAATTGTGCCCTCAGAATCGGGTCAAACAAGTCATCAATACGAGGTAGAGGATACCTATTCTTGATGGTGACATGGTTCAATTCCCGATAGTCAATAAAGTCGCATACTCCCGCCTCTTTCTTCTTTACAAATAAAACAGAGCACCCCAAGGAGATGTACTAGGACGAATGAAACCGATGTCCAACAATTTCGTAGTTGGACCTTTAACTCCTGAAGTTCAATAGAGCCATTCGATATGGGGTTTTAGAAATGGGCTTTGTACCAGTTCAAGATCAATAAAGAATTCAAATTCACGTTCGGGGGGTAGACCGGAAGTTCTTCGTGAAATACGTCAGAAAGTCAATAACAACAGAATATTATTCAAATTTGACGTGTCTTTATTCAAAACCATAACATGGGCTAAGAAAGCTTGACATCCGCTTTTTTAATAAACGAATAGCTTTATGATTAGATATGACAAATGATCGATTTTAATGGTTTAGTTGCTTGAATTCGCATAACAGTTGGTTAGAATATGAAAACTAACAACCTTACGAAAACAATCAATTTTGGAATGATGAGTAGTTAACCAATCAATCCCAAAAATCACATCAAAAGCAAGTATCTTTAAAGAGATAAGGTCAACAGTAAGGTAATGGTGCCAACTTGAATCAAACAGATTTATAAACAAATGGATGTGATGAAAATTTCTCCTAACGGAGTTTCCACAGATAGGTCAAAGTCTAATTTCTCCGAGTCAAGTTTAAACGTTGAGCACATGCAGAGAGAGATAAATGAATGGGTAAGACCCAGATCAAGTAAGGTATAAACTTCGCAAGAATTTATAAATAGCTTACCCGTGATCACCTCTTTTTGGGTTCTCGTGATTATGACCGACCACAACAAACGCTTCTTCCCTAATTGTTGACTTTGACTTTTCGGGACAGTTTTTGAGTCACCGCCCTCATTGAACTAGGTTTTGCTACTGCATAATCTCGAAAGCGATATGTCCTTCCTTTCCACAATTATAGCATACCTTGAACTGTTGTGGGCGCAGTTTGACCGATATGTCCCTCTTTCCAGATTTATAAGATATGACCGGTGGTCGTTCTCCTCCCTTAGAACCGGGCTTTCAAGAGACATCATCTTTACATGGTCGTTGTTAAATCTCCTCTTTATAATCTCCTCCGACTCGCTTCTTCTATTTTCATGGCCATGATTACCACCGAGTGGTTACCATTTCTGTCCGTCTGCTTTTTTCTCCGCAGTTATCATTATTCATTGATCGCTATCTACGACACGATCCCGGTTGTGGTCTCGCCGACCGTACTCGTTATCTCGCTTAATAATTGAGCCCTTTTTAACATCCGAATAAAGAGAAAATTTATGAGAAATGAGATATCGACGTACTTGGGTTTCAAACCTCTAAGAAACATCCGCGCCATAACGCTCCTCATTCTCCACCAAATGAGGTGCAAACCTGGATAACTCGCAAACTTTGCCTCGCATGAGAGACACCGCCATGTTGTTTTGTTCCAATCTGATGAACTCCACTTCCTTCATACGATTTAACACTTTCGTGAAAGTATTTGTCATTAAATAGCTCTCAAACGCCTCCCAAGACATGCCGAAAAGTTTGGATGGGTACGCTTCACGCAGACTCCCACCAAGAGTCTCGCTTTTCGCCACGGAACACATAAAGGTGGCGAATGGAACCTTCGTTTCTCCGTGCATCCCAAGACATCGAATATCTTGGTAATTTGTTTGACCCATGTTTTCGCCATGATCGGATCTCGCTTTCCCTTAAATTCGTGGTCCCAACTTTGAATCGCTTCATTTGTGACAACCCGTGAATTGCTATCATTTTTCCTCAGATTTTGAACACGAAGTTTCCTCATCTCGATTTTTGTATGAATCGCAAAAACTTCTAAACATCCCCTCGCTCATCATCATCGCTTCAATGGTGTTGTTCACAGTGAGGAACATTGCCACTGTTGCACGCTCTCTCCTCGTTGGTGAGTACAGCATCTCCACTGGCCTCATTTCCATTGTTAATATTCTCACGACATTCTCAAAATCACATAAAACAAGGGTTAATTAAGGAAATCAATATATCACATAATATCCCTATATATCGACTAACTAACAAATAAGCTTAGGTAGGACACACTAGCGAAGGATTTACTCGCTCTCCCTCCTAGTTCTATTCCCCGATCTCCGCCAGAGATCATATCCCTAAGCTCGATACCAATCGTGACGCCCCCAAAATATAGGTATATCACCTATTCCGAGTTGTCAATACATGGTACGTAAACAACTACAACTTTATTATTACAACAAGAAACCGTGAGTTTGAATACAAATATTATCTTCTAGACAATATCTATACTCAAATAAATCCTCATCACATTTATTGATACATTATTTTACAAAATGGTGAGGACTACTAAACAATCCTTTCTAAAACCTTCATTCCATACCCCACTGCACTTCGCTTATATTCTCGCCTCCGAGAAAAATGGAACAAAAGGAAAAAGGTGAGCTCAACTAGCTCAAGAAAGAATATTATGGCTAAGATAATATACAACAAATTATCGTTAGTCTTCAACAGGAAAAATCTAATAGAATACAATAGACAACAAATTTTAAATCAATATTCGCAATGAAATAATAATTCATTAGAAGAGTTAAGTAGAGAATGTAAACTACTATCTTCTATATATGAATTTAAAAGTTCATCGTCGATATTTTATCCCTCGTAACATCAATCAATATATATCCGAATCAAATATTCATCTTTGCACTATGTGCCAAAGATATTCATCATCGGTCATGTTCATCTCAACACTGCTCATCTCAGACTACGGCCAAAGATATTCATCATCGATCATGTTCATCTCAACACTGTTCATCTTTGCACTATGGGCCAAAGATATTCATCAAGAAATCATTCATCTTTTGCTACTACGTGCCAAAGATATTCAATAATATCATCATTTAAGACCGAGGATGATGAAAAATATTTTTTAAAGAAACGAATCCAAAGTGAAACAAAATGACAAGGATTAAGGATTAAGGATTCGTACTTTGTTTTATCCATGTCCAACAATACCTCATAAATAATCATAGTGGTGTAAAATTCAAGAATGATCAAAACATGGATACAATCAAAGCTAGTATCCGTAATAATAGATATTTTGGACGAAAAGAAGAAATTTTATTTTTCTATGAATAAGACCAGATACGTGAATAGTGTCAGATATCGTGAATAGTGCCAGTACACGTGAATAGTAACTCTCGACACCAAAAGATAGAAATTCCACAAAACATCTTCACGCTTACATGAATAGTACTCGTGAATAAGAACTCGTGAATAAGAACTCATTGAATAGTAACTCGTGAATAGTAACCCATGAATAGTAACTCGTGAATAGTAACCCGACATGAAAAAGTTCCAAATTTGATAAAACTTCAGATCAACATTCAAAGATAATGATATTGAAGAAATAATATCATTACGAAAAAAAAATAATATCCCTTACCTCGAAAGATCAAGACTTTAGCTAGAATAATGGGTATAAGGTCAAGGAACTTGCACCATCTAGCAATACTCAAAGTATACTCAAAATACTCACAAGAATACGCCGATAATATAGAGAGAGAAAACTTTGATTTCGGTGTGATTTTCAATTCTAACCCAAGACCCTATTTATAGGAAAATGCTTTGAACACCAAAAGCAGTAAAAATTTAATAAAATAATAATATAATTAAACAAATTCAAGCCCACCTTAGACCAACTGAATTCAGCACATTTATATCACATGTGGGATTGCAAAAAAACGTTTTTCTTAAATAAAACAATTAAAACTTCCAAAAATCAATTATTTCGGAGCTTCGGAACTTCAATAATTCATAATAAATAGCCCTTTCATCAGAAAATTCGAATCTCGCGGGTTTTTATAGGAATTTCAATTCTCTACAACTTTGCAGAAGAAAGTTTTCCAAATTCCAAATAAAATTAATCAAATCCACAAACAGGCGATTTTACTGTGTTATAATCAAATTTCATTCAATAAATGGGGTCCACCGACATGTTTAACATGTTTTAAACATTTATTGCAACAAAAATACTATTCCTCCTCGTATACTCATATATTCCCCATTCGTTGTAAAAATATCACCGTTAATATATTATTAAAATAATATATTTAAACGAATTATTTTATCGAAAAAGATAAAATATTAATTTTCAACAATTGTCATTTTAAAATTTTCTCCATCTTTATCCACATAAAATCAATATTTTCCTCATCATATAAATCAATAATTAATTATTCACAAATAATATTATGTAATCACAATATTGACAACCAGTAGCCTCAAGAAAGAGGGCTTTCAATAAGAATTTCTTCTTCATCTGGCCGCAATTAGGTGACCAAACCTCTCCTTAGATGCGAACTTTCTAGACATTGCCAATAATGTTATCTAATAATATTATTCAGGATAATATGAATTATTGCTTCGATAATGAAAAATATCGTGTAATGACAATTATCAAACAACAAAGAATATAAAATATCAACGCAAAGAATTATTAACTCAATAAAACATCAATAAAGAATTATCAGTAACCATTATTGAGTAGTGCCTTTACGTAAGAATCAATAATTGGTGCAAGATGCAGGTGCTACTTGCTCAACAACGCATTATTAGTGTGTTTTTAACCGGGTATTCCAACAAGATAATTCAGTAATAACCACGCCGTTATTTAAAAACAACTTATATTTATCGTTTTCTTCATCCAATCGCTTTCAGTTATGGGGCCCACACATGGTCGCTACTGTCGCATTTAATATTCCCGACAAAAGATTTAATATTCCACGACCAAACGAATATTCCCCGATTTATTTGAATATTTTATAACCACTTGCTTATTTTAAAATATTTGCGATTTAACCCTTAACTATCCACATTAATCAAATCAACCCTTACTATTTCAAAATAATAAATAAAGGAAATTCTTTTTTATTTAAAAATTTTGTGGTCTTACAACCTCCCTCCTTATGAAATTTCGTCCTCGAAATCGACGTGACGTATGGTGTGTTTCAAAAGGTGAGGATACTCGCTTTCATTTCCGTTTCCAATTCCTGTGTCATTTCTATATAGCATGATTCCTCCACAAAACTTTAACTTGTGGTATGACCTTTACAGCGTAGGGACATGCTCCTTCCTATCCAAGATCTTGACAGTACCTCCTCATACGTTAAGTCTTGGCTATCTCGTGGGATTCTAACTCAATAACGTGGTTCGGGTCTTTCACATATTTGAAATACGGATATGTGAAACACATTATGAACACGAGACATACTCGGAGGTAACGCAAGTCTATAGGCTACATTTCCTACTCGGTCAAGAATTTGAAATGGACCAATAAATCGTGGATTGAGCTTTCCTCTCTTCCCAAATCTTGTAACTCCTTCCCATGGAGCAACTCGCAACAATACATAATCCCTACATTAAATTCCACGTCCTTTCGATGAAGATCCGCATAACTCTTTTGTCGATCTTGTGCTTGCTTCAGATATCGTTGTCGAATCATTTGGATCTTTTCGGTAGTCATATGCATTTTAACTTAAGGTCCCAACAATGTTGCTTCACCCACCTCATCCCAACATAAACCTTTTATTTTAAAATTAAAATAAATTTTTATTTTAATTATAAAATTATTAAGTATATTATATATATAATATATTATATATATATTCTAAGGGAAATCTCATGTTACTTGATCCAAGTGATTCACGCCACCCTTGTATGTATAACAAAATTATGATAAGTCATCCACTTGGAAAGAAAAAAAAGAATACAGTGTAGCAGTAAAACAACTCGCGCTTTTCAAAATTTCAAATATTTTTTTTTTCTTTCGTATTGGACACAGACTCAGCGGCAAAACAGATTTCGCGATTTACAGTACAAGATTTCGTGAATAAGGATAAACGAAATCAGTATTTCATGATTTTTTTATTATTTTTTTTTAATAAATTTTATACAAAAAAATTATGCCCAATTAAATTATTCTAAACACATATCAATACACATATCAAATTAAAACAATTAATAATTCGCATAAAGGTTTGGCTTTGATGCCACTGTTAGGTTTGTAATATTCATGAACGCAATCAAATTGCACAAATTTAGCGAAAACGTGTAAAAATCAGAGTTTTAAAATTTTACAAACCATATACCCAGATCACCCTTTATGCACAATTATTAATTAAACGAAAAGATAAAGAATAAAATCATACCCTTGAAGATCGAGCTTCCTCAAGTACAAGTTCATCTCCAAATCCTTTCTCGCTCAACTTGAATTCATAGGGTTTGGTTCCTTCCTTTGATCAACGTTAGCCACCCAAGTGTTTGGCCTCAGAGGTGATCCACCAAGGAAGAAGAAGGATTCAAGAAGATGGGTGGTTGGCTAAACCCTAGTTTTTCTATCTCTATAGAAAAGGGGCGCATTTCCAACCATTGGAATTATAACGTCTCATTGTTAAAAATCTACAACCCAATCCACCCATAATAAGACTCCTCTTATTTATAGATGTGGGCAACCCTCCTTAACAATTAAGGAATTGAGTTTTATTTTAATTAATTAAAATCCTTTAATTAATTAAGCTCCCTTATCTTATTAGGGATAATTAATTAAACTCTTTTAATTAATTTAACCTCCTAATCCTATTAGGAATAAATGAGAGTACTTATATTAAATTAATTCCTAAACTCTTTTAGAAATTAAAATAATAATAATTGTAATAATATTAATAAGACTCCTCTTATTAATTTATATTTAATATTTCTAAAATATTAAATAATAAATATTAAGCTATTTAATTTATTCTATCACCATAGATTAAATTAAATATACTTAACATATTATAACGATTATGCCATGAACTTCTTAAATAATTATTCTTCCTTTTATGGTGTGACCCTTTAGGTTCTCCATATTAAAATAGGTTGTGAATAAATCAATTAGAACAATTCTAATCTTATTTAAATAAATAAATTAAACAATTAATTAATTTAAATAAATAATATTTATTCTACAATAGGGATAAGCTCTCCAGCGATCAACGACTTTCCGGATAATATAGATTTCAACATTAATCATAAAAGAACCTTTGAGTAAATAGTTACTGCATAATTCAATCCTTCCACCATACAATGTCCCAATTAAATATAAGACATGAAATTATCAAGTCTTATTTTATTTAATTATATGTATTTCGATCCTTAAATGCACTAACTCAAATAATGCAAATTAGAAACTCCTTTCTAATTTCATTACACTTCGCCAAGGACTCTTTGGGTTGTCATTTATCGAATCACATAGGACATTCTCTTCTTTTATTAGAAGTGGTAGATTCTTTATTGATCATACATTATCTCCATGTACAACTTATTATACCCAAGCATACCCTTTGATATACCCTAAGGGTCTTAAGGAATAAGTCAAAGTATAACTCATCATACACAAGATACTATGATGACCTCAAGTCCAAGAATCACTTGTCTTACTATCACTACTGAGAATTCCAATTGTGCAAGTAAAACTCCATTAGGTATTCCTTAATGAGCCAACGCTCAAATGATCTTATTCTCCAATAAGTACTTACATACTTGCTTTTAGTGTCTCCACACAAATGATCATGAGATCAATCATCCTCATCCAATGAAAGCAAGTTAAACGATGTGTACCAATCTATCCGGATTCACTAATCCTAATTTAGTAATCCAACGATTGGGAACTATTTAGATTTTAAGCTTTCTAAGAATTTAGATCTCATTAGAATGATCATCATCATTATTCTAAAAGCATTGCTTAAAACTATGGGTTTATCACATATTATAAAACAACATCATGTAGATAATTAAAAGCCTTTAATAAATTAATACTTTTTATTTATAAATGAATAAGATTGTTACAAAGTATATGCTTTATCATCAAACATGATTGGCTTGTGTGCATATTACTTTCAAAAAGCTATAGAGAGAAAATCTATAGAGAAAAAGAAGAAAAGAATTCTACTACCTCACTACTCCTATATCCAGTTTCTTTCAAAGGTAAGGGATATTATTTGTTGTACCCGTAAGGGGTATTATTTCTTTTGTATTCATGAAGAGAACTTCTGCTAATCCATTCTTTATTATTCTGTTGGAATAACCTGTATATGCGGTCTACCCTATACTTGGTGAAATTCTTCTGTTATTCCATTCTTTATTATTATGTTGGAATAACCTGTTTATGCGAAGTACCGCATACATGGTGAAATTCTTCTATTATTCCGTTCTTTATTATTACGCCGGAATATCTTGTCGCAAGTGCATTACTACGCTGACCTAGTTCCATTATTTATTATTACATTGGATAACTTTTATGCATGCGCTTTATCGCATGCACGGTGATTTCTATTGTTATTCCATTCTTTATTATTACGCCGGAATATCACTCGTCGTGCATTTATTTTGGACTGGTTCCATTATTTATTATTACGTCGTAATATCCTCTCTCGTGCGCTTACATGGGACTGGTTCCATTATTTATTATTACATTAAGAATAACGGTATCAGTATCTTGATCTATCGCACGCATGGTGAATCCTCCTGTTATTTCATTCTTTATTATTCTGTTGGAATAACTTGTATATTTGGATTACCACATGCATGGTGAATGATCCTTTGTATTCATTCCTTATTAAATTGTGGAAATGATCTGTATACATGATGTCCTCATATGTTTTGTGTGACGCTCCCAAAATAGGTATACATCACCCATCTTGAGTTGCCAAATACATGGTACAAAATTCAAATACAACTTATTTATACAACAGTCGTGTAAAGTACGACAAAATACATGCTATGAGTTTTAATACAAATATTGCCTTCTAGACAATATTCACTTTCAGAATAAGTCCTCATTACATTTATTATCACACTATTTTATAGAATAGTGAGGACTACTAAGACACCATCTGGGACCATCACTCCGTCCCCGACTAGTTCATTTACGTTCTCATTTCACAAGAGAACAAAGTGAAAGAAAGGGTGAGCTCAACTAGCCCAGCAAGAAATATTATGACTAAGATAATGCAGAATAAATTATCATTAGCCTTCAACAATGTTAAACTGATAAAATACAATAGACATCAAGTTTAACTGCAGCGGATCAAGCAATCCATTAAAAGAGTCAAGGAAAGAATAAAATCTACTATCTTTTATGTTTTAAAAGGTTTTTCATCACTTTTATCGCTGGGACTCAGCTTAATAAATAATCTACATCATCCCTGCACTACGGCCAAGGATATTTGTTTATTCATCAATGGTCATGATCATGCCAACAACTGTCCATCAATGCACTACGGGCCAATGAGGACTTTTATCACATCATTTGTAATATTACTACCATGATTACAACCAATAATCCTCGGTCATAATCATACCAAGTCCATCTATGCTTCTACAAGCCGAGATGACTTTCAAAAAAAATATAAACATGAGGATGATGACAATTGTAAGACCTCAAATTTTTTAAATAAAAGGAATTTCCTTTATTTATTATTTTGAAATAGTAAGGGTTGATTTGATTAATGTGGATAGTTAAGGGTTAAATACATAAATATTTCAAAATAAGCAAGTGGTTATAAAATATTCATTTTTTGTTTGGGAATATTCGTTTGGTCGTGGAATATTCAATCTTTGTGGGGAATATTCATTTGGTCGTGGAATATTAAATCTTTGTCGGAAGAATATTCGTACAACAAGTAGCTTGACCATGTGTGGGCCCCATAACGGAAAGCGATTGGATGAGGAAAATGACAAAGTTTGGGTGGTTATAAATAATTGGCGTAGTTGTTACCAATTAAGATTTGTTGGAATACCCGGTGGTTAAAATACGATGTACGCGTGGTCGCGAAAGAAGATACGGTATTACAAAGATTGTTGAATTATTGATCCTTACGTAAGATGGCACTACTCAATAATTTTCACATGAGTTCTTTATTCAATATTTTATTTTATTGATTCAATAATTGTTGCGTTGATATTTTATATTATTGTTGTTCAATAATTGTCATCGCATGATATTTCCCATTATCGGATCAATAATTCATATTATTTGAATAATATTATTAGATAACATTATTGGCAATGTCTAGAAAGTTCGTCTAAGGAGAGGTTTGGTCACCTAATTCTTGCGCCAAGAAGGAGAGATCCTTATTGGAAAGCCCCTCTTTCCGGGAGCGACTGGTTGTCATAAATGTGATTACGTAATATTATTTGTGAATAATTAATTATTGATTCATATGATAAGGAAATATTTATTTTATATGAATATAAATGATGGATTTATTTATGTGGTTATTAATGAAGGAATTAATCTTTGAGATGTTTTATTTGTATTTTGTCGGATTGGAGGTATTAAAAGATAAAATCTGTTGTTATTATGACTTTATTGTGTGAGTTATAATTTTAATCCGACCGTTGGATTGTGGTAATTTTTGGGTATGTTATACATACATAAGTTGAGTATATGTCCACAAATTTTGAACCGTTAAAATGAGCGAATGATTTGTTATGAATTTTAAGAGGTGGACTGATTCGAAAATTAGGGTTATAATTGATTTTGGTGGAAAATTCTAGAATTGAGTGGGCCCCACTTGTGGTTGGTGAAGAAATGTGCTGAATTTTATTTCAAATGTGGTGGGTGGCAATAGTAGTAGTAGGTAAAGCCATCGTCAGTGGCAGTCAAGTGCGCTTGGTAGGGCTAACATTTTCCTATAAATAGAGGCTAAGTTAGAATTGAAAATCACACGAAACAAAGTTTTTCTCTTCTCTCTCTATATTATTGAGCGTATTTTGTGAGTATTTAGATACTTTGAGAGTTCTTTGCTCAAAGACAAGTTTCATTCAAAGATCACTTGAGCCTTTCCTTCCGAAATCTCGATTCTTTGAGGTAAGGGATATTATTTTTTTCGTAATGATATTATTTCTTCAATATCATTATCTTTGAAATATTGGTTGGAACTTTTATCAAAATTGGAACTTTTTCATGTCGGGGTTACTTATTCATGAGTTACTATTCACGAGTTACTATTCATGAGTTACTATTCACGAGTTACTATTCATGAGTTACTATTCACGAGAGTTCTTATTCACGAGTACTATTCATGAAGCGTGAAAATGTTTTTTGTGGAATTTCTATCTTTTGGTGTTTGAGTTACTTATTCACGATATCTGGCGCTATTCACGATATCTACTTGACTATTCATCGAAAAATAAAATTTCTTCTTTTCGTCCAAAATATCTATTTTGGATACTAGCTTTGATCAGTATCCATGTTTTGATCATTCTTGAATTTTACACCACTATGATTATTTTTGAGGTATTGTTGGACATGGATAAAACAAAGTACTAATCCTTAATCCTTAATCCTTGTCATTTTGTTTCTTTGGATTTTCTTTAAAAATATTTTCATCATCCTCGGTCTTAAATGATGATATTAGTGAATATCTTTGGCCTGTAGTAAAAAGATGAATGATTCTGAAGAATATCTTTGGCCTGTAGTAGTGCAAAGATGAAAGTGTTTAAATGAACACGACCGAGTGATGAATATCTTTGGCCTTTAGTGCAAAGATGAAGCAGTGTTGAGATGAACATGACCGATTGATGAATATCTTTGGCCTGTAGTGCAAAGATGAATATTTGATTTGAGATGAATATTGATTGATGTTACTGAGGATAAAATATTGATGATGGATTTGTTAAATTCATAGATTATAGTAGATTTCATTCTCTACGTAACTCTTCTATGAATTATTATTTTTCATTGCGAATATTGATCCGAAACTTGTTATCTATTGTATTCTATCGATTTTTCCTGTTGAAGACTAACGATAATTTGTTGTATATTATCTTAGTCATAGTATTCTTTCTTGGGCTAGTTGAGCTCACCCTTTTCCTTGTTGTTCCATTTTCTTCTCGGGAGGCGAGAATGTGGTAGTCTTAGTCGGGGTATGGAATGAAGGTTCTAGAGAGAGTTGTTTAGTAGTCCTCACCATTTTTGTAAAATAATGTATCAATAATTATGATGGGGATTTATTTATTTGCGTGTGGATATTGTCTAGAAGACAATATTATATTTAAACTCACAAGATATATTGTCGTATTTCACACGACATTTGTATTATTGAAGTTGTAGTTTGTTTCTTGTACCATGTATTTGGCGACTCGAGAATGGGTGTTGTATACCTATTTTGGGGGCGTCACGGTTGGTATCGAGCTTAGGGATATGATCTCCAGCGGAGATCGGGAATAAAACTAGGAGGGAGAGACGAGTAAATCCTTCGCTAGTGTGTCCTACCTAAGCTTATTTGTTGGTTGGTCATATATATAGGGGTATTATGTGATTTGTTAATTTATTTAATTAACCCTTGTTTTATGATAGTTTTTTTTTAGAATGGTCTGCTTTGAAGCGTTAACAATGGAGTGAATGAGATCGTGGAGACACCTCTAATCGCCAAACCGGGATAATGTGATGTCAAAGTGAAGAAGGAATTAGAGATATCCATGTGGTGAGTGAAGAATTGATAGTTGCACCGAGATAATCGCAGGAGGTAACAATGGTGAGAGTGAGGAAGAAGAGGAAGAAGAGGTACCAAGAGAGTTTATTAGAGGTATTTTATGATCGAAATATAGAATTGCAAAATCATATTCTTGAGTTAGAAGAAGCGGCTAAAGAATTGCGAGGCAAATCGTGGAGCAAAAGGATGCAACAATTCAAGCTTGTGTTACCCGACACGTGATGCTTGAATGAAGCACTCTTTGGCGAGTATAAGATGATAAAGTGGAATCGAAATTTGAAAGAAGAAATAAGCGAACGAGTGAGAATGAGTGATGCATGGGTAAAAGTTGCGCACGATGCATTGATATTATGGAAAGAGATGTCCAATCTAAAAAGAGAAGATTTAACGATGACGGAAGGCGTCAAAGAACATCATCGACACCATCAACAAATTCTAGGGAAGAGAACGATCGCCGGTTAGATGTTACGAGATGTGGAGAGGAGGGACATATAAGGTCAAACTGTTCAAAGCCTTCCAAGGTATGCTATAATTGTGGAAAAGAAGGACATATCGCTCGAGATTATACGATATCGAAACCTAGTCCAAGCGTGAATGGTGACTCAAAAAGGATGTCAGAGAAAAGTCAAAGTCAGCGGTTCTTGGAAGAAGCGTTTGTCGTGGATTCCGGTCAAAATGCGAGGAACGAACGAAGTTAGCACGGGTTAGTTAATTATAAATTCTTGCGAAGTTTATACCTTACTAGATATCTGGGATTCTACCCATTCTTTTATCTCTCTTGCTTACGCTCAACGTTTGAACTTGACTACGGAGAAATTAGACTTTGACCTATTTATGGAGAATCCGTTAGAGAAACTTTCATTACATCTGTTGTTTAGAAATCTTGTTTGATTCAGTTGGCACTATCACATTACCGTTAACCTTATTTCATAGAGATATTTGCTTTTGATGTGATTTTAAGGTTAACTACTCATCATGCCAAATTGATTGCTTTTGTAAGGTTGTTAGTTTTCATATTCCTAAGCAACTTTGTTATTCAATTCAAGCAATCAAACCATTGTAATCAAACATTTTCATATCAAGCCATGAAGTCATTCGTTTATTACGGATGTCAAGTTTTCTTAGTCCGTGTTATGGATTTGAATAAAGACACGTCGATTTGAATAATATTCTGTTGTTATTGATTTTTCTGCTTGTATTTCTGAAGAATTTCTTGGCTTACTCCCAAAGTTCGATATTAAATTTTGTATCGACTTTGAACCCCAGACAAAACTCATTTCTAAAATCTCATATCGAATGGCTCCTATTGAACTTCGAGGAGTTAAAATTCAACTATAGAATTTGGTACTGAGCCTTTATCTTGTGACTTCCTTTGTGGAATTCACCGCGAACTTCTCTGTAGGGACTCATATATATTAGATGCGATAGTAAAATCGATAGGTGTCATTGTGACGTCTTTATCCAAGATTGGGATATGAGTCACGATTGAGAGCAACCTAAGTCGAGAATCGAAATACGTAGTTTTCTAAGCTTAGTTGGTTATTATCGGAGATTCGTGGAAGGATTTTCTTGAATCGCATCTCGTTAACTTAGTGACTCGAAAAGATACAAAATTCGTATGGAGCGAGGAATGCGAGAAGATTTTCCAAGAGCTCAAGAGGCTGACTCATTTCAGCACATATTCTAACCATACCATCTTGGAAAAAGCGAACGTGGTAGCTGACGCGTTGAGTAGAAGATCATATGCGGGAACGAAAGTGCGATGATGTCAAGTATATACGCGTAGAGCCAACTTTAATAGAAAAAGTTAAGGTTCTTGCCACGAGACCCTGAGGCCGAGGCGATCGTATGAAGAAGAAAGTACAAGAAGGAGCTATTCGAAGCGAGAATTGATGAAGAAGGAATACTTGAGTCCACTCTAGACTTTGTGTTCCTAACGACTACGATTTGAAGTACAAGATTATGATGGAGGCACAATACGCCATTTGCAATCCATCACGGAAGTACTAAAATGTATCGTGATCTTGACATACATTTTGGTGGAACAATATGAAGAGAGAGATTGCAAAGTTTATCTCGATGTGTTTAACTTGCGGCGTGTAAAAGCGGAGCATCTTGTACCTAAAGGTCCGTTGCAACCACTTGAGATTAGGAATGGAAGTGGGAACACATTACTATGGATTTCGTTACGGGTCTTCCTACGGTTTCTCAAGGCATCAATGCTATTTGGGTTATTGTTGATAGATTAACCAAGTCCGCTTTCATTTCTTGCCGATCACGGAGACTTATTCCCTTGAACGTTTTTGCTAGTATATGCGTGAATGAGATTGTGAAGTTCGTGGCATACTGTATCCATAGTTTTAGATCGTGACCCAAGATTCACTTCATGATTTTGGGTTAGAAAGCTATAGGGCGCAGATTTGCGATTTAGTTGACATACCATCCCCAAAGCAGATGCACAATCGGAGAGGACTATTCAAACTCTTGAAGATATATTAAGACTCGTGTCCTAGACTTCAAGGCGGTTGGGATAAGTACTTGCCATTGGTGGAAGTCTCATACAACAATAGTTATTAAACAAATATAGGCATGGTTCCATTCGAGGTGTTGTATGGATGAAAGTGTCGTTCTCGGTATCTTTGGAACAAGGTGGGTGAAGCAACATGTTGTTGGGACCCAGAGTTAACGATATGACTCACGAAAAGATCCAAATGATTCAACAACGTATACAAACCAAGCACAAGATCGACAAAAGAGTTATGCGGATCTTTCATCGAAAGGACGTGGAATTTAATGTGAGGGGATCATGTATTGTTGCGAGTTGCTCCATGGAAGGGAGTTACAAGATTTGGGAAGAGAGGAAAGCTCAATCCACGATTTATTGGTCCATTTCAAATTCTTGACCGAGTAGGAAATGTAGCTATAGACTTTGCGTTACCTCCAAGTATGTCTCGTGTTCATAATGTGTTTTCATATCTCGTACTTCGTAAATATGTGAAAGACCCGAACCACGTTATTGAGTTAGAACCGGACGAGATAGCCAAGACTTAACGATGAGGAGGTACTGTCAAGATCTTGGATAGGAAGGAGCATGTCCCTACGCTTGAAAGGTCATACCATAAGTTAAAGTTTTGTGGAGGAATCATGCTATAGAGGAAATGACTGGGAATTGGAAAGCGGAAATGAAAGCGAGGTATCCTCACCATTTGAAAACACCAGTACGTGACGTCAATTTCGAGGACGAAATTTCATAAGGAGGGAGGTTGTAAGACCTCAAATTTTTTAAATAAAAAGGAATTTCCTTTATTTATTATTTTGAAATAGTAAGGGTTGATTTGATTAATGTGGATAGTTAAGGGTTAAATACGCAAATATTTCAAAATAAGCAAGTGGTTATAAAATATTCATTTTTTGTTGGGAATATTCGTTTGGTCGTGGAATATTAAATCTTTGTGAGAATATTCATTTGGTCGTGGAATATTAAATGCTTTGTCAGAGGGAATATTAAACCACAAGCGTGACCGTGTGTGGAGCCCCATGTGAAAAAGCGATTGGATGAGGAAAGCGATAAAGTTTGGGTGGTTATAAATAACTGCGTAGTTGTTCTGGATTAAGATTAAGACATTGGAATACCCGGTGGTTAAAATACTGATGAATGGCGTGGTTGCACAAGAGTACACCAGATGTATTGCAAGATTGTTGAATTATTGATCCTTACGTAAGATGGCACTACTCAATAATTTTCACAGTAATTACTTGCTCAATATTTTATTTTATTGATTCAATAATTCTTTGCGTTGATATTTTATATTATTATTGTTCAATAATTGTCAACGCATGATTTCCCATTATTAGATCAATAATTCATATTATTTGAATAATATTATTAGATAACATTATTGGCAATGTCTAGAAAGTTACGCCTCAAGGAGAGGTTTGGTCACCTAATCAAGCGCCAAGAAGGAGAGATCCTTATTGGAAAGCCCCCTCTTTCCTGGGAACAGCCTGGTTGTCATAAATGTGATTCTGTAATATTATTTGTGAATAATTAATTATTGATTCATATGATAAGGAAATATTTATTTTATATGAATATAAATGATGGATTTATTTATGTGGTTATTAATGAAGGAATTAATCTTTGAGATGTTTTATTTGTATTTTGCCGGATTGGAGGTATTAAAAGATAAAATCGGTGTTATTACTGACTTTATTGTGTGAGTTATAATTTTTAATCCGATAGTTGGATTGTGGTAATTTTTGGGTATGTTATACATACATAAGTTGAGTATATGGCCACAAATTTTTTTGAACCGTTAAAAATGAAGCGAATGATTTGTTATGAATTTTAAGAGGTGGTGATTAGGAAATTAGGGTTATAATTGATTTTGGTGGAAAATTCTAGAATTGAGTGGGCCCCACTTGTGGTTGGTGAAGAAATGTGCTGAATTTTATTTCAAATGTGGTGGGTGGCAATAGTAGTAGCGGTAAAGCCATCGTAAAGCAGTCAAGTCTGCTTTACGGGCTAACATTTTCTATAAATGAGGGCTAAGTTAGAATTGAAAATCACACCGTAAACAAAGTTTTCTCTTTCTCTCTATATTATTGAGCGTATTTTGTGAGTATTTAGATACTTTGAGAGTTCTTTGCTCAAGACAAGTTTCATTCAAAGATCACTTGAGACCTTTTCTTCCAAGAAATCTTGATTCTTTGAGGTAAGGGATATTATTTTTTCGTAATGATATTATTTCTTCAATATCATTATCTTTGAAATATTAGTTGGAACTTTTATCAAAATTGGAACTTTTTCATGTATGGGTTACTTATTCATCATGAGTTACTTATTCACGAGTTACTATTCATGAGTTACTATTCATGAGTTACTATTCATGAGTTACTTATTCACGAGTTACTTATTCACGCAGTACTATTCATGAAGCGTGAAAATGTTTTTTTGTGGAATTTCTATCTTTTGGTGTTTGAGTTCTTATTCACGATATCACGGACTATTCACGATATCTGACTATTCATCGAAAAATAAAATTTCTTCTTTTCGTCCAAAATATCTATTTTGGATACTAGCTTTGATTGTATCCATGTTTTGATCATTCTTGAATTTTACACCACTATGATTATTTTTGAGGTATTGTTGGATATGGATAAAACAAAGTACGAATCCTTAATCCTTAATCCTTGTCATTTTGTTTCACTGGATTCGCTCTTAAAAAATATTTTCATCATCCTCGGTCTTAAATGATGATATTAGTGAATATCTTTGGCCTGTAGTGTAAAGATGAATGATTTCTGAAGAATATCTTTGGCAGTAGTGCAAAGATGAGCGGTGTTTAAATGAACATGGATCGATCGATGAATATCTTTGGCCTTTAGTGCAAAGATGAGCAGTGTTGAGATGAACATGACCGATTGATGAATATCTTTGGCACAGTAGTGCAAAGATGAATATTTGATTTGAGATGAATATTGATTGATGTTCTGAGGATAAAATATTGATGATGGATCGTTAAATTCATAGATTATAGTAGATTTCATTCTCTACGTAACTCTTCTATGAATTATTATTTCACGCGAATATTGATCCGAAACTTGTTGTCTATCAGATTCTATCGATTTTTCCTGTTGAAGACTAACGATAATTTGTTGTATATTATCTTAGTCATAGTAGATATTCTTTTCTTGGGCTAGTTGAGCTCACCCTTTTCCTTGTTGTTCCATTTTCTTCTCGGGAGGCGAGAATGTAGCGAAAGTACTAGTGGGGGTATGGAATGAAGGTTCTAGAGAGAGTTGTTTAGTAGTCCTCACCATTTTTGTAAAATAATGTATCAATAATTATGATGGGGATTTATTTGCGTGTGGATATTGTCTAGAAGACAATATTATATTTAAACTCACAGTATATATTGTCGTATTTCACACGACATTTGTATTATTGAAGTTGTAGTTTGTTTCTTGTACCATGTATTTGGCGACTCAGAATGGGTGTTGTGTATACCAACATCAATCCCCCACCCACCCAATAATCAAATTCACTACACTCTTACACATCACTATCACACTACTACTTTTTCACCATTTCCCACTCACACACACATCACACACCTATCACTTTCACATATCATTTTCTTCCACTATATACTCAAAACACACATATACTTCTATACATATACATTTCCATTTCCAAAATCATTTCCCAACACATATGGGCCCCACCTTTAAATAATTTTCTACCGATTATTTTGAAAATGGGTAAATAGAAATCCATAAAATAAGCAAAACTTCATAAAAAAACACCTTAATAATTTTAACAACATTTATCATCTTTATTATAATTCACAATATTAATCGACCAGGTCGTTTCCAGAAAAGAGGGGGCTTTCCAATAAGAATTTCTCCCTATTGGCGCGCAATTAGGTGACCAAACCTCTCCTTGGCAGAACTTCTAGACATCGTTAATATTGTAATTTATAATATTAATAACTCTGTCATTTCAATTATTGATTTAATATTATATAAAATATCGATAATAATTGAATCAAATAACGTGAGATACTATGCAATAATTACTATAGCAATAATTGAACAAAATTGAGTGACTTCTCACGTAAGCATTAATAATCAATACCGTGTGCTACTATGCAACCACGCCGACATCGTACATTTTTACTACCGAAAGTAGTTCAACAAAGATCAACAGTAAAACTTCCGCCGTTATTTTCAATAAAATATTTTTGTCGTTTTCTCAATCCGACAATAATTCCGTTGTGGGGTTCACCAATGATTGTGCCATCGTACGAATATTCCCCGACACAAAGAATATTCCCCGACCAATCGAATATTATATGACAACTTGCATACTTTGCAAAAATTTTAAATACTACCCACAACTATAACATTATCTCAAATCCACACCTTAATATTCAAAAAAAATATTGCGAGAAATTTAAATCTTTATTTATAAAATCCGGGGTCTCACATTTTGAGTATTAGTAAGTGTTATGATGAGTTATGTTAGTTATTATGTGAAAACATGAAAGTTTCTTAGAAATCACAAAGAGTTGAAAATCAGATTTTGGTGAAAACGGAACATGAAATTCAATTGACCATATCTCCTATTATATTTCGAATTTTTGAGTGAGGTCAAGTTCTAGAGTTAGATCTATGATTTTTGTAACTTATCTAAGTGGAATCATTGTAAAAGGTGTTGTAGATTTTCGTGTGGACTGATTTTAGCAAAGGAGTCTAAAGCTGCGAAAGAGAAAAATGCTACTGCCCAGAAATTTAAAAGGGCTGTTTCGGCCACTTAATTTGTGAAAAAAATTCTGGCCTTTTGGGACATGAAAGTATATGGTATAAAGTACATCCTGTCCAAAAATGAGCTCATTCCGACTTAAAATGAGCAAGTTATGCCTATTTCAATATTTAGGTTTTTCTGACAAAAAATACTATAACCGGAGTTCTATAACTCCAATGACCATAAAATTAAAACTGGAAGCTCACGTTAACATGTGTAAGATCCTTCCATGATTTGGGAATTTCTGGAGTTAACCTTGTGGTAGCTAATTTCTTAAGGAATTAATTAGAAATTGATTTATGAAAAATAGTAAATGAATTTTAAAAATTACGAGAAAAATATATATTCAATATGGGACTATATTCTGATAAATCCCAGAAAAGAATAATTTTTGGGACTGATTTGGTATTTTTCATGAAAATAGTTTAGTTATGAACATATGAGTTAAATATGTTATGTGAAGTAACAAAGTTGGAAAATAGGATTTTATGGCTTGGGAATCCTATATAGGGTATATGCAGATTTTTGATGAGGTATTTGATCATTGGTGATTAAATCTTATGAGTATGACATTTTTTAATGATTAAATGCATTATTTGGAAAAGTGTAAACAATTAAATTAAATTGTTTATAAGTTTAAGAAGTGATTAAAATATTGTTATAATATTAACAATATTAGATTATGATTTTATTAAGTGATTGATAATGTTTGGATAAATTTAAAGTCTTTAATATTTATCCTTGATTTAGTTTGATTAATGCTTATAATATTGTCATCATCTTCATGGTTATATTGTGATGAAAGTCGTCTTTGGCTTACGTGCAAAGATGGACTGTTGATTATTGGTTTTACAGTTGTATATCTTTGGCTTACGTGCAAAGATGAATTGTTAATTGATAGCTTTGTCCCGTAGTGCAAAGATGGACAGGTGTATGGCATGATCATGATCACTGGTGATACTAACGAATATCCTTGGCCCGTAGTGCAGGGATGATTCGATAATGGGAATTATTTATTAAGCTGAGTCTCAACGATTGGTTTAATAGTTGAACATTTTTGGCACGTAGTGCAAAGGTAGACAACTGATTGGTATGATCATTGTTATTACATTTGAATATCTTTAGCCTTTGGGGTAAGGATATTGAGTAAACGTTCTATTAAGCCTTTGTAGCGAGGGAATTCGCTTGATTTACGATTATAAATATGAATTGTGAATTTAATTATAACTTTGTGGTGGTTCAGGTGAAGACGGTGATGAGAGTTCTCTTTGTTTTGGGTATAACAAAAAAGCTGTTGATGAGTATTACGGTGATAAAATTGATGAAAACATTTTATATCATAGACGATAGTAGATATCATGTTCTACTTGACTCTTCTACTGGATTGCTTATTCCGCTACAGTTAAACTTGATGTCTATTATATGTTATCAGTTTAACATTGTTGAAGGCTAATGATAATTTATTCTGCATTATCTTAGTCATAATATTTCTTACTGGGCTAGTTGAGCTCACCCTTTCTTTCACTGTTCTCTTCGGGAAATGAGAATATAGTTGGGACGAGTCGGGGAATGGAGTGACAGTTCAGATGATAGCATTAGTAGTCCTCACTATGGCATGACATGCAATATATAATTGTATTGAGGACCTAAGATGTGTGTGCCGTATTTTATACGTCACTTAATAATTGATTTTGGTGAACAACAATAGGGTGATGAGAACCCGACCCTGAAAGCGTCAAAAGTGTACCGCAGTAAAATGAAGATAACATAAATCTTCTCGTGTCCCTTTGGAGACTTTAAATATTTGCTGTTGTACTTTATATGGCATTTATTAATTTAAGTATGAATATTGTCGTATTATATACGTTACAATATTTGTATTAAAACTCACAGTATATATGTCGTCGTATTTTGCACGACTATTATATAATTAATAATTAAGTTGTATTTGTTATGATGTACCATATATCTGGCGACTCAAGATGGGTGATGAATACCAAATTTTGGGGGCGTCACAATAGACATCATGCTCTACTTGACTCTTCTAATGGATTGTTATTTTCGCTGCAGTTGTTGATCTAAAACTTGTTGTCTATTGTATTCTATCAGATTTTTTTCTATTGATAGTACTAAGAATAGATTGTTCTACATTATCTTAGTCATAATATTTTTTACTGGGCTAGTTGAGTTCACCCTTTTATTTAATTGTTCTCTTCAGGAAATAAGAATATTACTGAGACTAGTCAGGGAATAGAGTGATGGTCCAAGATGGTTACTATAGTATTCCTCACTACTCTATAAAATAGTGTGACAATAATTGTAATAAAGACTTTATTTGAGTTTGGATATTGTCTACGAGACAATATTTGTATTAAAACTCATAGCTTATATTTTGTCGTATTTTATACGACAGTTAATAATTCTAAATAGAAAGTTTGTATTTGAATTCTGTATCATGTATTTGGCGACTCAGAATGAATTGTGTAGACCTATTTTGGGGCGACACAAAAAAGTTATTTGATAATTGATATGTCTAAAATATCTGAATAACATATTTTTATTATTTTACCCCTTTGAAAAAATTTAAATTTTTTGTAAATTTATTTAATATTACTTAATATAATAGTTAATATTGTAAAAAAATTAAATATAAAATATTTCATTAAGTCAAAAATATTACACTTGATCATTCAGTTCAAAAATTTGACCGATTCAGTCATTCAGATAATTTTTATTTAAAATAAACGCATTTAATGACAGACCGATTCAACCATTTAGCTCTAAATAATTAAACAGCCCATTACCTACTATAATAAAGTCGGAGACTTTTAACAACCTTTGTGTTACTAACTAAAGCCTATCTCTGTCGATCGATATATATACCTGTTTTATGATCTTATGAGTTCATCAGTTTATTTTTGAAATTAAATGATTTTCTTATTTATTTTATCCTCTAACTTTAAACATCTTTTGGTTTTACACTCTGAGTTTATATTTTACTTTTTAAAATTAATAAAAAGAATAATAAATATTGAAAAAGTGCATGCATGTTGTGACGCCCCCAAAATAGGTATACATCACCCATTCTGAGTTGTCAATACATGGTACAGAAACAACTACAACTTTATTATTACCACAGTAAAATTGTGAGTTTGAATACAATTATTATCTTCTAGACAATATCTATACTCAAATAAATTCTCATCACATTTATTGATACATTATTTTACAAAAATGGTGAGGACTACTAAACAACTCTCTCTAGAACCTTCATTCCATACCCGACTGCGTACTCACTATATTCTCGCCTCCGAGAAGAAAAATGGAACAAAAGGAAAAGGGTGAGCTCAACTAGCCCGGTAAAGAATATTATGACTAAGATAATATACAACAAATTATCGTTAGTCTTCAACGGGGAAAATCTAATAGAATACAATAGACAACCGGGCTTTTAAATCAACAATTGCAATGAAACAACAATTCATTAGAAGAGTTAAGTAGAGAATGCAAACTACTATCTTCTATATATGAATTTAAAAGTTCATCGTCGATATTTTATCCCCTGTAACATCAATCAATATATATCCGAATCAAATATTCATCTTTGCACTACGGGCCAAAGATATTCATCGACTGGTCATGTTCATCTAAACACCATTTCATCTTTTGCACTACGGGCCAAAGATATTCATCGAAATCATTCATCTTTGCACTCTCTGGGCCAAAGATATTCAATAATATCATCATTTAAGGCCGAGGATGATGAAAATATTTTTAAAGAAAGAATCTAGTGAAACAAAACGATGAGGATTAAGGATTAAGTATTCGTACTTTGTTTTATCCATGTCCAAAAATACCTCAAAAATAATCATAGTGGTGTAAAATTCAAGAATGATCAAAACATGGATACAATCAAAGCTAGTATCCACAATAGATATTTTTAGGCGAAAAGGAAAATTTTCATTTTCGATGAATAATGTCGATATTCAGTAAATAGTGTCATAGTACACGTGAATGAATAGTCCATAGTATCGTGAATAGTAACTCAACACCAAAAGTTCCAAATTTGATAAAAACTTCAGATCAATATTTCAAAGATAATGATATTGAAGAAATAATATCATTACTGAAAAAAAAAAAAATATCCTTACCTCGAAAGATCGATCTTTAATTTGAAACAGAATATAGGCTATGACTTGAACTTGCACAGTATAGCAATACTCAAAGTATACTCAAAATACTCACAAGAATAAACTCGATAATATAGAGAGAGAAAACTTGAGTTTACGGTGTGATTTTTAATTCTAACCTAAGCACCTATTTATAGGAAAACGCTTAGAACACCAAAGTAGAAAATTTAATTTAATATTATTATTATTTTTTCTAAATTTTCCTACGCATACTAACTGAATTCAGCCATCAACCACACCCCAATAAAACAAACAAAAGCGTTTTCTCACTTAAACCATTTAAAACTTTAAAAAATGATAATCAATTAATCAAAACTTCAATAATTCATAATAAATAGCCCTTTTGTCGAAAAATTGAATATCGCGAATTGTTATAGGAAATTCAATTCTCTACAACTTTGCGGAAGAAAGTTTTTCCAAATTCCAAATGAAATTGGTGAAATCCACAAATAAAGCGATTTTTGTGTTATAATCAAATTTCGATCAATAAATGGGGTCCACCGACATGTTTAACATGTTTTAAACATTTATTGCAACAAAAATACTCTTCCTCCTCGTATACTCATATATCCCACATTCGTTGTAAAAATATCACCATTATTATATTATTAAAATATAATAATATATTTAAATGAATTATTTTATAAGAAAAGATAAAATTTCAATTTTCAACAATTGTCACATTAAAAATTTTCTCCATCTATATCTACATAAAATCAATATTTTCCTCATCATATGAATCAATAATTAATTATTCACAAATAATATCACAATATTGACAACTGACGCAGTTCGAGGAAAGAGGGGCTTTCCAATAAGAATTTCTCCTTCTTTGGCCAAGCAATTATTAGGTGACCAAACCTCTCCTTAGATGTAATTTTCCGGACATTGCCAATAATGTTATCTAATAATATTATTCAGGATAATATGAATTATTGCTTCGATAATGAAAAATACCGTAATGACAATTATTGAAACAATGACAATATAAAATATCAACGCAACAATTATTAAATCAATAAAATATTGAGCGAAGAATTATCGTAACCATTATTGAGTAGTTCCTTCTTACATAAGAATCAATAATTGGTGCAATACAAGTATCTTCTTGTGTTTTAACCCACCGAAGTATTTTAATAAAGATTAATGGTAACAACTACGCCTAGTTATATTTAAACAACTTATATTTGTCATTTTCTTCTTCCAATCGCTTTTTCAAGTTATGGGGCCCACAAAAGATGCGCGTCATGCATCGAATATTCCCCGGCAATGAAAGAATATTCCACGACCAAACGAATATTCCCAAACAACAATGAATATTTTATAACCACTTGCTTATTTTAAAATATTTGCGTATTTTACCCATAACTATCCACATTAATCAAATCAACCCTTACTATTTCAAAATAGAGAAAATTAAATTTCATTAATAATAAGTTGGGGTCTTACACATGTCACAAAAGAGGATATGTTAACAATTATATATCCTTCTCCATATACATAAACTTTGTTATAAAACTTTAACAAAGTATAGAAAGATACTCTTATAATTGCTGCATAAATATAGAGAGAATAAGTAAGAGAAAAAGTGAGAGAAACCTTCAGAGGAAATTCATATTATTTTTTCTTCAGTTCATCTCCTTATATAGGCAATAGAAAAAGAGTCACGAGGAGGGGAAGAGAGAAAAGGAGAAGGAAGAAGAAAACACGGGAGAAAGGAAGGAAAGAGGGGAAGAGTTCCCTCATAATGAGGGAATCACATGCGCTTATAACACTTCCCCTGATTCCATACAATAGAAGATTATGTCTTATTAAAAACCTTGTTAAGAAAACCCAGTGGAAAAAACTTAACGAAGGAAAAAAGAGTACATATCTTTTACATAAATATCTTAATTGACTGCCTCGTTAAAACCTTGTCAGGAAAAACCCATTGGGATAAAAACTGTGACTAAGGAAAAAGAGTATAGTCTTCTCCTCAAAAGGAATTCATTACTCCTTGATGAAATGTTGTCATAAGTCTTTCAGTCGACACATTCCGATCCTTTTCTGAAGTTTTGCAAACGTTGCATTTGGTAGCTGCTTTGTGAATAAGTCGGCTAGATTATCACATGATCGAATTTGATTCACATCTATATCACTCTTCTTTTGTAGCTCATGTGTGAAGAAGGATTTAGATGAAATGTGTTTTGTTCTATCTCCCTTGATGTATCCTCCTCTAAGTTGAGCAATGCATGCGGCGTTATCCTCATACATAATTGTAGGAATGTCTTTGATTGATGGTAATCCACATGATTTTTGAATATGCTGAATAATTGATCTCAACCAAACACACTCTTTGCTTGCTTCATGTATAGCGAGAATCTCTGAGTGATTTGAAGATGTAGCTGTCATGGTTTGCTTTGTGGATTTTCAGGATATAGCCGTGTCACAATATGTAAATACATAACATGTTTGTGATATTCCATTGTGTGGATCTGATAAATATCCTACATCGGCATATCCAACCAATCGCGACGTTGAATCTCTTGGATAAAATAACCCAAGATCTATACTTCCACGAAGGTATCTCAAAATGTGTTTGATCCCATCCCAATGTCTCTTAGTCGGAGAAGAACTGTATCTTGCTAACAAGTTGACAACAAAATCAGGTCGTGTATAGTTTGCAAGATACATAAGAGCACCTATTGCACTTAGGTATGGAACTTCAGGTCCAAGAACTTTTTCCATTGCACTTAGGTATGGAACTTCAGGTCCAAAAACTTCTTCAATTGCACTTAGGCATGGAACTTCAGGTCCAAGAACTTCTTCCCCGCTTTCTAGAGGCCGAAATGGATCTTTATCAACTTCTAAAGATCGAACAACCATCGGGGTAGTCAAAGGATGAGCTTTTTCCATATGAAAATGACTGAGAACCTTTTCAGCATATGTGTATTGATGAATAAAAATTCCAGATGCTAAATGCTCCACTTGTATTCCTAAACAGAATTTTATCTTTCCAAGATCTTTCATTTCAAATTCATCTTTCAAATAAATAGCAGTTCTTGTGAGTTCTTCAGGAGTACCTACAAAATTTAAATCATCCACATATACAACAATGATGGAAAATTCACTTTGTAATTTCTTAATAAAAACACATGGACATACATGATCATTTATATATCCATCTTTTATTAAAAATTCACTAAGTCGATTATACCGCATACGACCAGACTCTTTCAACCCATACAATGAGCGTTGTAACTTGATTGAATATATGTGACTGGGCCTTTGTGATTAAGCCATTTTCAATCCTTCAGGGATTCTCATGTAAACCTCACTATCAAGTGAGCCATATAGGTATGCTATTATAACATCCATCAGACGTGTTTCCAAACCTTCCATGGTTGCCATACCAATCAGAAAGCGAAAAATGACTCCATCCATTACGTACTGGAGAGTCTGTATCCTGATAATCAATATCGGGTTTTTATGAAAACCATTGAGCTACAAATCGGGCTTTATATCTCACAATTTCATTTTTCTCATTTCGCTTTCGTACAAATAACCATTTATTTCCAAACGGGATTACACCCAGCGGTGTTTGGACTACTGGTCCAAATACTTCTCTTTTCAATAGAGATTTTGTTTCCAACTGGGATTACACCCAGCGGTGTTTGAACTACTGGTCCAAATACTTCTCTTTTTAATAGAGATTGTAGCTCAGTTTGAATAGCATCTTTCCATTTTGGCCAATCTTTTCTTTTCCGACATTCTTCCACATTTTGTGGTTCAGGATCCGTGTCAGGAATCAAAGTAATATCTGATGCTATAGAGAAAGCAAATATATCATCAATCATGACTTTCCTTCGATCTCATATTTTCTCATCATGTACATAATTTATTGAGATCTCTTGGTGTTCATCTCTTATCCCTTTACTGAGATTTTGAATCTCTTCTAGGGCTATTCCCACTCTTGGAATAAGTGCTATTTCTGGAGCGGTTTGTACCTCTTCTGGGGCTATTCCCACTCTTGGAATAAGTGCTACTTCTGGAGCGGGTATTCCTTATGGGATTCCCTTATTTGGTTTTGATTTTCGTGGTACAATGTCTTTTGCACCAACTTGTCTTCCACGCTTCTGGTGTGGTTTAAATTCTTCTATTACCTTATTTGTCAATTCTTCAAGAATTGATTTTTCAATAGGTATTTCTATCTCTGCTGGAGTATTCACTGCAGGTGTATATGACTTTATCATTTTTCTAGCATCATTAAATGCATCTGGCATTTGATTTGCAATATTTTATAATCAAATAATTCCTTGAACTTCAATTTCACATTGTCATGTACGAGGATCAAGTGAATTTAATTTCGGATGCATTCCATGATATGTCAGAGGGTTTTTTATTTAAAACTTTCCCTCCTCCTAATGGTGGAAATACAGATTCATCAAAATGACAATCTTCATAATGTGCAGTTAAAACATCTCCAGTTAAAAGCTCAATGGAGATTCCAATAATCATTAAACGTCCTTGATGAAAATTCAGCTACATTATCAAGTCGAATTGACTTGATTGGATTATCCGAGAACTGAGCCCGTAACTTGATTATTTGAGCAAGAAGTTTTGAGAAGGCAAAATTTCGAGAAGAGAGAAGACAAACATGAGACCCTCTAGTTGAAGCATCTATTAAAACCATGAAATATCGAAATGGGCCAGACAATGGGTGAATAGGTCCACAAATGCCTCCTTAAATTCTCTCTAGAAATTTTGGGGCTTCTTTATAAACTTTTACTGGTAATGGTCGAACAATTAATTTTCTTCGAGAACACGCAGCGCAAGAAAATTCACTACTAAGAAAAACCTTCTTATTTTTGAGAGGATGACCAGTAGAATTTTCAATAATACGATGCATCATAGAAGTACCTGGATGACCTAGTCTTTCATGCCAAAACATAAATGATTTGGGATCTAGGATTTTTGGAATCATAATAATATGAGACTCAATTGCTCTAATTTTTATAGTATATAATCCATAAGAAATTGAATGAAGTTTTTCTAGGAAATTCTATTTTTCAGAAATAGTAGAAGTGATGAGAAGATATTCATTAAAGATGGTCTGACATATGTAAAACATAAATAAGAAAAGTTACATTTCATATATAATGTGACGCCCCCAAAATAGGTATACATCACCTATTCTGAGTCGCCAAATACATGGTACAGAATATAAAT
This sequence comes from Panax quinquefolius, assembly GCA_020205615.1. Lineage (NCBI taxonomy): Eukaryota > Viridiplantae > Streptophyta > Magnoliopsida > Apiales > Araliaceae > Panax > Panax quinquefolius. The sequence continues at coordinate 33,176,478 of CM035161.1, read as the reverse complement.
ACAATATTTAATATACAACAAAAAAGCTGTGAGTTTTAATATAAATATTATCTTCTAGACAATATCCACTCTCAGAATAAGTCCTCATTACATTTATTGTTACACTATTTAACCGAATAGTGAGGACTACTAATACTATCATCTGGACCGTCACTCCGTTCCCCGACTAGTCCCAGCTATATTCTCATTTCCTGAAGAGAACAGTGAAAGAAAGGGTGAGCTCAACTAGCCCAGTAAGAAATATTATGACTAAGATAATGCGAGAATAAATTATCATTAGTCTTCAACTTGATGTTAAACCGATAAAATACAATAGACATCAAGTTTAAGCTCATAGGAACATGCAATCCATTAAAAGAGTCAAGTACATAATAAAATCTACTATCTTTTATGATTTAAAAGGTTTTCATCACTTTTATCATTTGGGACTCGACTTAATAAATAATCCACCTCATCCTCCAGACTACTACCGAGGATATTCATTAAGATGGGCCAATGAGGACTTTTACCACATCATTTGTAACATTACGGTCATGATTACAAAGAATAATCCACGGTCATAATCATACCAAGTCCATCTATGCACTAAAAGCCACGGATGACTTTCAACAAAATATAAATATGAGGATGATGACAATGATATAAGAATTCAATAAAACAAGTTCAAGAATTAATTTATTCAGAACTAATAACGCCCAAATTGTCAACATGATACTTATTTGTAGAGTAAAATTTAAGAATGCTTTCGAAAGAATATTTCCATTAAAAGATATTGGATGAAGCTTGCAAATATCAAGGATATTCCACCAATTTCATGGAGTATAGAAGTCAAAACTTTAACCAATGAATATAATAAAGAATGGAATAACAAAAGAAATCACCATGCATGCGGTACTTGCGTGATGTATAAAAGTTATTCAACGTAATAATAAATAATGAAACCGTGTCGCGTAATGTCATGCGCAAGCCAGGATATTCAACAAAGATAATAAAGAATGGAATAACAACAGAAATCACCATGCATGCGGTGCCCAGATATGAGCGAGTTATTCAGCAGAATAATAAATAACGGAACCAGTCCCACAAAACGCATGCATACATGATATTCAGCAGAATAATAAAAAGGCGAAACCAGTCCCGGCGAAACGCGCAGACGGGATGTTCCAATGAATAATAAAGAATGGAATAATAATGTAAATCACCAAGTATAGGGTAAACCAGCGTATCAAAGTTATTCCAATGAGAATAATAAAGATGGAACCGTGTCAAGGCGTAATACATGACCGATAGGATATTCCAAATGTAATAATAAAGAATGGAATAACAAGAAATCACCATGCATGCGGTACTTGCATAGATAGGTTATTCAGCAGAATAATAAATAATGAAACCAGTCGGCGTAAAACGCATGAGATGTGGATGTTCCAACAGAATAATAAAGAATGGAATAACAACAGAAATCACCAAGTATAGGGTGAAATCAGCGTATACAAAGTTATTCCAACAGAATAATAAAGAATGGAATAACAGAAGTTCTCTTCATGAAAAAAAATAAAATAATACCCCTTACCTTATAAAGAAGAGTACTTCGACGGTAGGGCGGGAATATACTTGAAGAAATTTTCACTACGCTCAAAGCTTTCTTAAACGCTAAAGAAATACGCTCAAGATAGAAGAATAATTCTCTCTATAATTTCTCTCTTTAGAGTTTCAGTGAATTCGTAAGAAATAATGAAGGAATGAGCTTCTATTTATAGAAGAATGGACTGAATAGTAACCAATCAATGAACGGTCTAGATCGATTTACTTTAAACGGACGGTCCAGATTAGTTTACAATAAAATATAATATATTCTATTTATAATCTAATAAAACGAATAACTTTTAAGAAGATTTTACTATGCAAACACTATGCAAGCACTATGTAAACACTATGCATAATAAAATATAATATATTCTAATTATTGTCTAATAAAACGAATAACTTTATAAAAAAGTATTACATTTTATATAAAAAGATTTTACTATTAGCCTAATAAAACGAATAACTTTATAAAAGTATTATGTTTTATATAAAAAGCTTTTACATTTTATTACATTAATAATACTAATAAAACAAAACTTCATCATCATTATTATTATTCACACTATTAATCGACTGTGTCGTTCCCAAGAAAGCAGGAGGCTTTCAATAAGGATTTCTCCTATTGGTGGCGCTTAATTAGGTGACCAAACCTCTCCTCGCGTAACTTCTGTACATCGTTAATAATGCAAATAATAATATTAATAACTCTGTCATTTCAATTATTGATTTAATAATATATAAAATATCGATAATAATTGAATAAAACTGAATGACTTCTCACGTAAGCATCAATAATCAATACCGGTGCTTCTTATGCAACCACGGCAGTATTCATGTACTTTACTACCGAGTAGTTCAACAAGATAACGATAAAACTTACGTCGTTATTTTCAATAAAATATTTTTGTCGTTTTCTCAATCAAATAATAATTCCGTTGTAGGGGTCCACCAATGATTGTCTTGTCAATGCATTTAATATTCCTGTTTAAAATGAATATTCTCGACCAATCGAATATTATATAACAACTTGCGTACTTTGCAAAATTTATAAATATTGTTAGAGTTTATGCCCTAGAGGCCAATTATTTGATATAATTGCTTAACGTTTTAATATTATATTTGATTGAATAAATGAATGATTTTATTATGGTTTTATTCTTTGCGTTATATATATGTTAACATAATAAAAATCCTTAGAATAGTGATACAAATTATATAGTTTCAAGTATGTGACTTGAAATGAGATTATATAATTATAATTAGTATCATTGTTCTTAAATGTCCCTAATCGAAAGTATCATTGTTGATGGGACAACAATGATGCATTGAGACTAGTATGTGGATCGATTGATGACCAAATCTCATTGGTCATAAATATATGAGATATTAAGTCAATGCGTACAGTACATGTTGAGAACGATGTAATTGGGATGGACCCACCATGAGAATTCTATGTGGAACATTATGCGAAGTGTCATTAGCAATTCTCATAAAGGACAATGATGTAATGGTCCTCCGATTTTGAAATCACTATATTGCTACTACGGAATTTATGTACTTTGATATCATCAAATATCACCTTTAATAGGGTGGACTATAAAGGTGATTATTGGTACATCATGAATGTGTGAGGAATATGAGTGATCTAGATGAAATTTAACCTTCCTATATATTAGGGATGATATCCATAGGCCTCTTGATTGAGTAGGACTATGAAATGCATGGCCCGCTCAAATAGTGATTTGTTTCATATATTCTACTCATTGATCAAGAAAACTTCAGATTAAATTATGAAGAGTATGACACATTCCATGACTTCGAGTTTAATCTAGGATATTAAGGTTAAAAGGATTAAATTACATTGAAACATTAGTCGGAGAAAAGGTTGCATCGAATCATCGATCTTATTATTACTTGGGTAAAGAAAGTGATGCATTACTAGATGCCGCTCACTTTTTATAATTTTATAATATGATTTTAAAATTATTTCCAACGTAATAATAACCTATAGGGTCACACACATGAAACGTTATTAAAAGGAATTAATTTAAATTGTAAGGATTTAAATATATCAATATGATTGATAGTATTTAAATCGCAATTTAAATTAAAAGGATGATTTATATATATATATATATATATATATATATATATATATATATATATATATAATTTGGATTTTCTTTTAATTAGATTAGGGTTTTGATTAATTTCGTTTTATTGCTATATATATGATATATCAGCATATTAGGGAGGTTAATCAAAAACAAAAAAAAAACCCTAGCCGCTCTTAGAGAGAGACTAGAGAAAAATAGAAAATCCATTCCTTTTGGTGGCTAGTACCACAATTCCTTCTTCTGCAGATCGTAGGACGATTTGTGCGGAGCGTTCGTGTGGATACTGTAGAGTCGCAGTCCGTTTAAATTGCGTTGGAGATTCGACCACATTGATTCAACGGAAATAATCGGTATAATTTCTAAACCACTGGATTAATTTCTGTTTCGCATGGATCCTGTTTTTGGGTTTCGAAAATTGCTTTAAATTGTTCTATTTTTGCTGTGTTTTATGTGCCGAAGCCCTACAAATATTACCAATAACTATAACATTATATCAAATTTATTCTATAATATTCAAAAATGATATTTATAGAAAATACATTTTTATTCATAAAATTTGGGGTCTTACATATAATTTTATTGTTATAAAACTTTAACAAAGTATAGAAAGATACTCTTATAATTGCTGCATAAATATAGAGAGAATAAGTAAGAGAAAAAGATAGAGAAACCTTCAGAGGAAATTTATGATAAACACATACCACATATAGAATGAAAACAAATAATATTATACATGAAGGGTGTTTAATTAAAATAATAATTAAACGATATCCCAAAAGATACTTTCAGAAGGTTCAGTAATATCAACAATCTTTTCCTCATTGTTGGTAATTGGTGGAACATCAACAATATTCAATTGATGATTAACAAAGTTTATTTCTGCCTCTATTACTTTGTTCTTTTGAGACTCCTGGAATAAATCAACCAGATGCCTCGGCGTACGACAGGTACGCGACCAATGCCCATTCATCCCACACCTAAACCAAACATCTGGTTTGTTATTTATCTGTGTTGTATTTTCTTTATTTTTACCCGACTCAGACACTTGCCACTTCTGGTGGCCTGAATTATCACGATTCTGGAATTTGTTGTTATGATGGCCTCGTTTATTCTTTTGCCCCCAAGGCTTCTTATTATATGGCCATCTATTGTCACGTTTATTCTGCTGGAATGACGTGCTGTTAATATCCGGCAATGGGGTAGCACCCGTTGGCCGTTCTTGATGGTTTTCAACAACAATTCATTATTCTTTTCTGCAACAAGGAGGATAGACAATAAGTCACTAAACTTTGTGAACTTACTCTGTCTATATTGTTGTGATAGAATCATGTTGGTGGGATGAAAAGTTGAGAGCATTTTCTCTAACATTTGAGTTTTAGAAACTGGATCTCCGCACAAAGCCAAAGTAGAGGTTATTCTATAAACATTGGAACTATATTCCATAATTGATTTGTAATCTTGTAGCCTTAAATTAAGCCACTCAAATTTGGCATTAGGGAGAACAACCAATTTTTGGTGATCAAATCTTTCCTTCAACAGGGTCATATAAAGACAAAGGATCTTTGACTGTTAAATACTCAGTCTTTAATCCTTCATCAATATGGTGACGAAGAAAAATTATGGCTTTTGCATTTTGTGTCGAAGTTGTTGTATTTCCTGATTCAATGGTCTTTTCTAACTCATTTGCACTAAGGTGAAATTCTGCATCAAATGCCCAAGCCAAATAGTTGTCTCCAGAGATTTCCAAAATAGAAAAATCTATTTTTGCCAAGTTTGCCATCTATTCTGGGTTAAAACACAATTTTATTATTTATTAAAATAATAAATAATTGCATATATGATATAGAAAAAATAAACTAAGTCACGACCTCAAGTGGTGATAAAATGTAAATATAAATAATCTTATATTTATGTTATTAGCATAATGTAAATGGATCTTCACCTGGTATGCGGTAGAGTTCAGATAGCGAGTTATTCAATGTAATAATAAATAATGGAATAATGAAGAATTTTACCACGCATACGGTAGAGTCGCGTAGAGCGAGTTATTCTAATGAATAATAAATAATGGAACTGTGTCATACGTAATCCATGCGCACGAGGATATTCCAACAGAATAATAAATAATGGAACCAGGTCATGCGTAATTCGCACAGATAGGATATTCTAACAATTTAATAAGCGGTAAAAAGATTCCCACCAAGCCTTGTAAGATCAACAAGGATAGATGGTACCATTGTAAATAACAGAATTTAATGGTAAAAAGGTTCCCACCAAGTCTTGTAAGATCAATAAGGATAGATGGTACCTCTGTAAATAACATAATTTAAAATGGACAATAAAACATAAATATAACTTGACAGTTAAAGAATATAATAGGCGACAAAGCCAGACCAATTGTAAGAATAACATTATACTATTGGTGGCATAGCCAAACTGGTAGTATAATAATAAATTGCAAGAATTTAATTTTACCGTCTCAGTTGGTTAGAGCTTCGTGTTGATAACGTGTTATAAAACTTTAACAAAGTATAGAAAGATACTCTTATAATTGCTGCATAAATATAGAGAGAATAAGTAAGAGAAAAAGAGAGAAAAACCTTCAAGAGGAAATTCATATTATTTTTTCTTCAGTTCATCTCCTTATATAGGCAATAGAAAAGGAGTCACGGGGAGGGGAAGAGAGAAAAGGAGAAGGAAAAAGAAAGCACGGGAGAAAGGAAGGAAAGAGGGGAAGAGGTCCCTCATAATGAGGGAATCACATGCGCTTATAACAGACTTTTCTATATGCATGCTTGGATAGTGATAAGTAAAAAAGTCACATAAATATTAGTAAAAGAAAAGCCACCATAAGTATATGTTCTAATTTCAAATTAGCAGAAGTAATTTAATTAGGTACGTGTTCCATTTTAATTCTCTACAGATTAATTATCTAAGTAAGATTTGTAAGCGCTTTTTGATAGATCGATATGACAAATATATATATATATATATAGGGGAAAATGGTATGCACATCCGTGCATAATTTTTTTTACACAGTCTCCAAAACGACGTCGTTTTGGAGATTTGTTTTTAAAAAAACACGGCTTCTATCCCTCTCCTCCCCAATCGTGCATCTCCTCTCATCTCCCTAGTCGCATAAGGGTTTCATCCTCCCAAATCGGCTCCCAAATCGATTGCGCATAAGGCTTTACTCTTCTCTCCTCCCAAACACGGTTCCGTTTACTCCGATTCTCTGCTTTTCTCTCCTCCGTTTTCTCCGATTCTCACTCTCCAATTCTATTCAGGTATTACTCCCTCCATATGTTTATATAAATATAGAGAGAATAAGTAAGAGAAAAAGAGAGAAAAACCTTCAAGAGGAAATTCATATTATTTTTTCTTCAGTTCATCTCCTTATATAGGCAATAGAAAAGGAGTCACGGGGAGGGGAAGAGAGAAAAGGAGAAGGAAAAAGAAAGCACGGGAGAAAGGAAGGAAAGAGGGGAAGAGGTCCCTCATAATGAGGGAATCATATGCGCTTATAACAGACTTTTCTATATGCATGCTTGGATAGTGATAAGTAAAAAAGTCACATAAATATTATTAGAAGAAAAGCCACCATAAGTATATGTTCTAATTTCAAATTAGCAGAAGTAATTTAATTAGGTACGTGTTCCATTTTAATTCTCTACAGATTAATTATCTAAGTAAGATTTGTAAGCGCTTTTTGATAGATCGATATGACAAATATATATATATATATAGGGGAAAATGGGTATGCACATCCGTGCATAATTTTTTTTTTACACAGTCTCCAAAACAACGTCGTTTTGGAGATTTGTTTTTAAAAAAACACGGCTTCTATCCCTCTCCTCCCCAATCGTGCATCTCCTCTCATCTCCCTAGTCGCATAAGGGTTTCATCCTCCCAAATCCGCTCCCAAATCGATCACGCATAAGGCTTTACTCTTCTCTCCTCCAAAACACGGTTCCGTTTACTCCGATTCTCTGCTTTTCTCTCATCCGTTTTCTCCGATTCTCACTCTCCAATTCTATTCAGGTATTACTCCCTCCATATGTTTATCTGTATATGTTATGTATATTTTTTAGTTCAATTTTTAAGGATTATTGTGGAAGTGGTGTTTAATTTACGGATTTGGGGAGTGTAGGAGCATGTGTGCAAAATGTATTGAACTCTTTGGTGCTGCATTGTTAGTCGACAAGAATAAATAGAATTCATTTATGTTGATCGAAAAAGTTTTTTGCTCTTTCTCTTTTCGGGCATCTTGATACTTCAATTACATCAAGTTATGATTTTTTTTATCCACATAGCAACCGAATGATCTATGGAGGCCTGAATTTTGTGATTATACTTAAATATATACACCATTAAGGGCATTTTCAATTAATCTTTGATAGTGGATTTCGATATCAATTAGTGCAATTTCAACTAGAATGGAGATTGTTTTTCACTTCATCATTAGAAGACTAAGTATGCCATATAAAAAGAATTAGAAGTTGGAGGTTATTGTCAGCAACCCTTAATTATAAGAATCTGTCTTTGAAATGGTATTCAACATATATATTCTTAAAATTTTGGGCTATTGCTTTGATGCGGTGGTGAAAGCTCCAGCTCACCAAAAAAAAATGCGAGGGTGGCCATGAACGTAGTCCGGTTGTGCGCTTTTTGGATTCATGGCATTAGGAATTGTATTTTATATTTGTCTAATTTATTGGTACCTAAAAGCAAGCGAGCATTGGCATAGTGATGTCATCTTGATTCTTTCCATCGCCGCTTAAAAACACCCTATCATTGTTGTTATGTATATGACCCTTTGTTTGCTTGATTGGTACAGGCCTTTTTCCGGCGTTGGTGGAGAGACCGAGAAAGCAAAGAAATCCAAAGTGTGGTCAAGCGGACTAGTTGGCTCGGGTGACTAGAGTTGATGTAAGTTGGAGTATTAATTTCCCTCACTTTTATACGCAGACATTAACTATTATAGATAATAATCAAGATTAATGTCCTAAGAAGTAAGTCACCATTTACTAGTGATCTTCAATTGCACCACATGCATAAATTTCATCACTTGACTTTTGTCGAGACCGATTTTTATGGATTTTGTAATGATTAAATCTTTATTAAGACAGATCCTATACTTTCTTGTTGTAGAAATGGGGGTATGTGCATGCATGAAAAGCGCCACCACATTACATCGACAATGGGTCGTGTATTTTGCGTACTATTCGAGTACCGAATGCCAAGTGTTGGAATTGCCGGTAATTCTAGCAAGGAATTTAAGGTGAAACGATATCACCCTAGGCATTTGCAAATTTCATATCGTGGTGATAAAGAATTGATACCCTCATCAAAGGAACAATAATAGTGGTGGTTGTGTGATCCCTCACATTCACAAGTCACTCATCAACAAGTCCTCTAAGGAATGAACTTTATTACACTCGGCACTATGTTGTAACGGGATGATGGATCTAAAAAGTGAATAGTGTCTGTAGTTAAATAGTAGTAGTCTTACACGTGCAGATCTTGGTCGATTTTTTGTTCCATTCTCTTCTCATATATTGATGTTTTGGGAAGTACTAATGGTAATGAAATGTGAATGGAAAAATGATTGTTTGGTTGCATCTCAATTTATCTTTCTTTTAATTTTCAAATTTGTTGTCAGATTTAGTAGACTGCTAGATACATGAATTTTGTTTCTTGAAGAATGTTGAAGACTTTGGCATATAGCTGGGTAAGCTCTCTTTGAGAAAAGAGAGATAATTTGTAATTGCATTGTAAATATTTTTGTTAATTGCGTTATGTAGGTAATGGTTAATGCAAAACCACTAAAGTAAAGCTATTTAGCAAAAAAAAAAACCACTAAAGTCAGAAAACAAGGAAATGTATACAAGTTAATATTTTCAACTCTATACACGAGTGATGTTTTTCAACCTATGTTACATGGACTTTTCAACAAGCATATATGTACTGAACACTTCATTTAGCGTAAAATAGTGAAAAGTATTTGTGTTGGACTCTTCAAAATATAATCAATCATCAATCAAACATTTCACTTACAAAGAAACTATAATAATAGCTCATAAATATAAATAAATAGGAGAAAATACACCATTTGATCAATGGACATTGGACCAGCCTAATGCCTCTGAATTCAAAATCATGAATAAGATGATCTCTAAAAAATAATCATTGATAGTCTGACCATACATAAGTAATCATGAAATAATCCCAATACAATGAATCGCGTCTTCTCGCTAAGTAAAATTAATTTTAGGCAACCACCAGATTACACTGTAAAATATCAAATTAACACCCTCAATTCCTACCCACTAAAACGCATGCATACTCCAGTCAAATTCCATATCATAAATTGCTAAATTCTAACAACATGAATAAAATTGCCCATTTCTCTACGAAAACCACAAACAAAATGTTGTTGTTGCTAAATGCTTGAACTTCAAACGGCAGAGACCTTTGGAGCATCCATCGAGAGCCGGTGAATCTCATCAATCCACGCTTTTCTCCTTTCTTTGGATTTAGAGTCCTTATAGCCTTCCAAGCGCACTATAACACTTGAACCCGGGACCCAAATGCAATCGCCATGCTCCATCTCCCTCTTAATCCTACCCCGGCTTACGAATATGCCAATTCATACCAAAGGAGCTTCAAGGGTTTTCAAACCCAGAGTGTCATCCTTGAAGTGTTGCCAAATCGGTGAGAGTGTCAAAACAAAACCAGCTACTCCAACGACCTATCATGAAGTTCAAGTCAAACAATATGCTCAATGATACTGTGGTATATGAGTTCATGCCTGAAAGTATAATTTATCTTCGTGTTTCAGCATAATAAAGGAATTTATATGAGTGCATGCCTGAAATATATATGACTTGAAATATAAATGGAAAAACTAGTTGTGCAAGTGGGTCATCATGCTCAATATAGTTTCTAATAGTATATATATAATTAACTCCATCTCCCAACTCCAATTGAACTGGAAGTGTCTACTTTTTTGGTGAACAATTCATTCATATCCATGCAGGCCCCTACATCACAAGACAATTACTTAAACTGAACAATGAACACATACCACATAGGATTTGGATTGGTCCAAATAGGTCGCCCATTTTGTCAATCTTATATAATTAAGTTGCATTTGCATAGGAAAATACTTGTGTATAATTATATATATAATACTTGTGTATATAACTATCTATAAATGTTATCGAAAATGCAAAGAATAACTCAACAATAGTCATCAGATAAATTCAACACGTTTCTGTAAAATTACCCAAACTGTACATTTTAGATTGCTTAGAATTTTTGTAAGGTACAAATCATCCTGGCTACTCTCACAATTATGTGTCCCATTATGAATGTCAATATATATATCTCTGGTAGATGCTAATATGGGGAGTAGGTCACATGGACCAATACTCTTGGAAATTCCTGAAATAGATAATATGACAAAGCACCCACCTCCAATAGTAGAGCTAGCTATTAACCCCCATCTTTTCCTCTATCTCATCATCTCTCCTTCAGACCCCTACCAAGCTACTACTAGTCTCACTTTTTTTTACTCATCACCAATTCCCTTGCCTCTAATTAATTTTAGCACACAACCATGAAGCTAAGTTACAAGTAATTCGCCCAAATTAATAAAATACACCACAAAAACCCTAGATTGTAAAACACCATAATTCAATAAAATTTAAAACCCGGTACCCAATTCACACCAACAAACAACAATGAGGCTTATATATAACATAAACTCAACAACGAGAAGAAGCATAAAATTGACAAACATATGTATATACATACATAGAGAGAGAGGGTGGAAGAAAGAAACACATTTGGAGAGAAGAGCTTGAGCGATTTACGATTTGGGAAAGGAGGTGAGCAATAATCTGGTCGAGAGAAGAACACGCCGGATCGATTTCTCATTTTGAGGAAAAAAGAACACGGGACCGATTTCTCATTTTGGGCTTGAGCGATTTACGAGAGGAGAGAAGCTACGATTTAGGAGGGAGAAGTCCGGAGTTGGGAGGGGAGAAAGGCTGAGCGTGGTTTTTTTAAAACAAATCTTACAAAACGACACCGTTTTGGTATCTTGGTGTATTTGTCATGTGACCATTTTCCCCATATATATATATATATGGTCCCTATATGTGTCAACCGATTTCCACATATACTATTACAGCAATCATGAGCTCGATATTATTATTATTATTATTAATTATAAACATTATTATTATTGTCTAGGATCATAATTGCTGTAATAGTATTCGTGACAATCGGTTACTACGGATGGAGACCCTATATATTGGATAACATTAAATCTTATTACTAGATTGGATAAGATTTTGTTGGAATAATAATAATAATAATAATAATAATAATAATAATAATAATAATAATAATAATAATAATAATAATAAAAATTCTATGTGGACATAAAATTAGATATGAGTATATTTAAATTTCACTTATTTGTATTTTGACCCCTAATAATAAATAAAAATATAAATAAATAAAATTAAAATATACTAATATTTAATTTTTATATCCGTGTAAAAAAACTCTAATAATAATCATAGCAGCCAGGAAAAGGTGATTTGTTTATCCCTCCTCCTCCCTCCCTCCCTCCCTCCCTCCCTCCACGCGCTTAGAATCACTTCACTTGTCGTATGTTTGAGTGCTTTTGCATGTGTGTCATATATATTAATAGTGATGGTGTGCTACTGCTAGCTAGTGCTACTTTAATTGAGGGAATATCTAATGAATATATATATATATATATATATATATATATATGGAGTTCATCCATAAGAATAGGTTGTTCGTGAAGCCATTTTTAAAGCCGCCATGCTCTTCTTCACCTACTTGGACAATTTTTTTTTTTTTTTTATAAGTGGTAGAGCTCATGAATATAATTTGGCCAAAATGGGATTCTTCACAACAATGGGTTCTTTTGGATGGAATAATATATATATATATAGTAAGATCTAGTAAAAGTTTTACGACAAAAGATGTATGTACTATACAACCTTTATACATAGTAAGATTTAGCTAGCTACTATTCGAGTGATATGGATTTATATATCTACCAAACAAATCATTATATATCTCCTTTTTAACAACCAAAAACAATCCATCTTCTTTTTACTCTAAAGATAAGGATTAATACACTTAGCCACGAGCATAAAACAGAGCAGTACTTGGGATTAAACGTACGTACGGTGTCTGTACGTACTAAAAAAATACTAAGTTTAATGATTAATACTTATGATTAAAATGTGTCTTTACGTATTTTCTACTTAGTTTGCACGATCAATAGACAAAAAATAAGTTTAATACTACTACTATCTAACAAAAAAAACATGTGATTTAATGGAAAGATCATTATTAATTGAAGTAGTAAATACTATGCAATTAATTATTGCACATAATTTTTTTTCCTTGTACATGCATTTAATAGTTAATTTAACTTCATGCACGTGAATTAAGAATGTCATTTAAAAATTAAAATTTCATCGCTACCTCTTTATGGGAAGTTTAAAATTACTCCCTCTGTCTCATAATATATGACATTTTAGAGTTGTGCGTAAGAATTAAGGAAATGATTGTAAAATATTAAATATAGTATCAATTGTGTATAATATTATTTACCATACTTATCTCATTCTCTTTCTTTCATCAGTAATATTTTTTCATGAACGGTAATCATGAAATTATGATACAATACTTAAAAAAAAGGACAGCAGGGGGTTTGAAGGAGGTAGCCATTGGGATTAAGACAGCAGGGGGGTTTTGTGGTTCCATGAATATCTACGAGAACCTTACTTATAGCCTTTTTGATGATGATTTTATCTGTAGATTCCTTTTTTCTTTTATGTTTGGCCAACAAATGTACTACAATTAATGCGATGCATGCATGAATTCATTCATATAAATGATTGTATGTTGAATATAGTATTTACCTTTAAAAGTTGTTTCTGACACCCACTTTCAAGTACTCCAATTTATGATCATCCAGCCAGCCAGCCAGCCAGCCTATCTCAGATTACATATGATTCACTTCCGGGATTGATATATATATAATTAAAACACACATACATACATCAAATTAACCCTAATCTCTTCAATTCAACTCTCCCACCAAACTTTGAAATACCATGCACTAAACTTTTAATTATTGTTTGTGATATAATACTACAAATAAAATACATGAGAAATGTGTCATTTGAAATACTTGTGACCGCTAACTAGCTAGTTACGTTGTGTGATAAAATATATAGTACGAGTAATACTATTTGAGAAGATATATATATATATATATATATTTCTGTGATTTTACAACAGATTTTGGAGGCTATCATTACCGGTTGGGAGCACAAAGAGACCACCTTTGTGCGAACACATTTGAAGCTGCTAGCCCAAATCTTGAATCAGTTAAGTTTGATCCAATATTGGTGATGGCAGGTGGCAGGGAAGTGCTGAAAGATAGGGTGGATTTTACAAAACTGTTCATTTTTAACATATTAGTGAAATTATAGTTCAAAACTCAAGTTTTATATAGTTGAATACAACCCATTTCAAATATATGAATACAAGAATATATAACTACTAGTAATAATTTTGGACATGTATATACGAAGGATTCCGAACTATAATTTCACCTCAGCATATTCAAAGGGAATAGGTTTAATTATAAAAACAATTACTTACAGGGTCTCTCCCAAGAAGATTCTTTATCCTTGCGTCCAAAGAAAAAGTGAATGCCCCAACTTGATGTCTCTAAGTGAGGGGACAATTGCACTCCCTCCTACACTCATAGAACTCTTAATTAATTGTGGACTGCCCCAACTAAGATGAAGATGCCAGCGGGATACAGGCAAGGAATGGCATGACATCTCTCTCACCTTCCCATTATCACCGTTGACGGCCTCAGAATATAAAAGTGAGAACAGAAATTAAATTAATCATATGCACATGCGTACCCTCCCCCTCCCCCTCCCCCTCTCTCTCTTCATTTTTTTTAGTTGAGTTGGTTGATTAATGCCTGATTATATATGTTTACATGATTGTCGAGGGAGGCCAAATGAAGTTCCAATAACTCACTCCTTCAAAATCCCAACACTCGTATTACGTAGTATCTATTTATATGACAACTTGTAAATGCTGATTGCTCTACTTTTGTTGTGCAATATAATCCCATATGATTTAAGGAAGCACATCACATTGCCCGGTGTTCAATTCCAATCGTTATCACTCCATGTACAAGTGTAACAACTTTGAATCCAACTCATCACATATTATCCAGTAAAGAGAAAATCATTAACTTGATTAGTATTCAAACAGGGGAAATTGAAAAAATTAAAATCTGGTATAAGCAGCAGCAACAAATACAAAGAATCTCTCTAACTTCTGCCAGCACCCAAACAAGCTGTGCTTTACAAACAAAAGAATAGGAACTACTTATTTGATTGGGCAACTATCAAAAACGTATCTGTAGTATACAGCTGGGGCTGTCAATATCAGACAATCATATGAGTACGCATGCCTACAGATCTAAATGGTATATCTGTATTTATGCTAATCAACTAACAAAAACATTTCAATCTCAACGAATGAAGTAAAAGAACACTATACAATATACAACTCAGTACCGAATTTTTCAATGAATTCGGTAACAGAAAAAAAACCTAAAGGTAACAACATCTCGACCCGAACCAAATATAAATGATTGAGCAAATTTTAAAGTTAAATAAACTATTCGAACCTTTTCAAATTGTAATTTTCTATTGATTCTCAGATCATATTCGTTCGAAGTTCAAACTGCTCAGGCTCGATTCGAGATCATGTTCGACTCGGTAACAAAACGAGCCAAAATCAAACCTTATTTCATACTCGATAAATTTTGTAAACCAAATCTGAGCTCAGCTCGACTCGATTTATTTATATCCTTACTTGCATAGTTGAAATACACCTCCACGGCCCCACACGAGATCCCTTGTCTAAAAGCATTAGCAATCCCACATTATTGGATGACATCCCAGACATGTACCTGGAAATAAATTGTGCAATACATAACATTAGATGAAAGAGGTTGAAGGTTAGAACTTAGAACCAATCTAGAAAATGAACTTGCCACCGCTGCCAAATAAGACTAGATACAAATGTTTGAACCAATATAACCATTATATTAAATGCTTATAATCTAATCTTATCTTATATTGCGACTAGATACAATGGTTTGTTTCATTAATATCTATAATCTTAGGGAAATTCTTCCACTGTCTAATCGGCTGAAAAATTGACACAAAAAAACGAAGAACATATAATTTTCCTTAAGGCTTCGTTTGAGGAAAGGAAAACAAATATATATGTAAAAAAGAAAAAATATATCCCGAAAAAGATAAATTTTTACCATCTATAGTTTAAAAAAAATATAATATTAGAAAAAAATGTTGAAATACAATGTAAAGAATGAGAAATAAATTTTATATTTCATTTCCTTTTGCTTTTATTTCCTTTTCCCTTGAGTTTTCCAAGTCAGAACGGAGCCTAAATATATTTGATAGATTTTCCAAATTAGTCTAACTACCTAACCCCAAATAACGTGACTAGACAAAAAGAAAGTGGATATTTTAATTGAAGATTGTAAATGAAAAGTAAAGCATTAATAGCACACCATACTCCAATTGTTCATTAATCCTTAGCCACCGACTAAATCCAATATATTTGTGATGGAATTGATACTACGACAAGCTTTGATTTGAGAGAGTGACAACAGCGTTGCTACGGCCACTTGTGCTCAAGTAAGGATTAAAGCAATTCAATTATCAACCACTACTCTTTCTATCAAGCAAAAATAAAATGATAAAAATTAATCAAATAAATTATTCAAATGAAATGTTACAACATGACTGTCTCTGTTTTTAAATAGAAAATGTTCTCAATGTATTATGTTCAAAACACTTCTATTCTTTTCCCTAATCCCAATCTCCGTACTACAGTTCACCATTGCTCTCAGATTCCTGAAATCAGACCAACGACCAAGAATATTCAGCTTTTAAATAATTCCACATGTCACGCTAGTGAATTGAGACCAGACTGATATCTTGGAAGGTAACATGAAAGGTCAAAGTGAAAATCTGAACCTGTATCACCTAAAAACTAATTTTGTTACCGTTTATTAAGTGCAGAATTTTAATTATATTTAAAGATAACGTTGATTCACTCGAATTTCTAGCTTTATTAATAGGGATATACTTCTTAACTGTCACTAAAAGAGTTAAGCGAGAATCACAATAAACATGCAAAGTGAAGTGTAAAGAATAAAATTTGGAAACAAAGCAGCTAATTATAATACAAGAATTAACAATTGCCCAACTTAAACTTTAATTTACTTACTTGCTTCGACGTGCTTTCTTTCTCCAGAAAACAAATGATACAATCCACTGAAAAAAAAAATTATAAATAAAAAGTGAGAGATCCAAGTAACAATTACAGTATATTCCCTCCATCTTACAAAAGATGTCAAAAGTACAAAAAAAATAAAATAATGTCCCCCATAAGATGTCTAAAAGTACACAGTTCAAATTCAAAATATTGTATGAAGACTATTCTACAAAGTACTTAAACAGGGTCCGGTACTTTTAGGAAAATGGACAATCATATTATATTATGCGGTGGTGTCCATTGCGAGTAAAATTGAAACTTGGTTATTCTCTTTCCTCTAGTTTGGTTTTACTTAAGTTGTGTGAAAAGTGTACTTAAGGCTCTTTTATGGGACGGAAGGAGTACGTCGTTGGATGTAACAGCCTATCATAAATACTATATTCAGAAACAAAAGATAAAACTCACATAACAATACCATGTGAAAATCCACACTAATTAATCAAATGTACATTGAAACATTACTCATAAGAATAATCAACATGTTAAAATTTTACTATCACCAATAATTTAGGGCAAATAAACAGAAATGGTAGAAGATAAAGATATGTAATTGTTATTCCAATAAAGGAAATTTGATATATCTACATGGCCTATTCATGTGAATGTAGGACTCATTTACCCTGCAGAAATATCAATTTCCATGTGGAAAAGACATTTCCCTAAAGCAAATATACAAATAAACTCTGAAAGAAGAAACATCCATACATGTGTGTGCGTGTGTACTCATGTATATACATAGTAAATAAGAAAGAAACGTATTAATTGGAGTAAGTATTAATGCAATAGAAAACTTTTTTGGCAGGGAGCAAAAAACAATGAGGACAAAAAAGTTGCAACGGGCCTGCAGGAGGAATCATAAGACAATACCTTGAATATTGACATGAAAGAGAAGCTCCCAACAACAGATGGCTTACTCACTGGCAGCGTTCTTGCAGGTGACACATCTTTACACAGTTGTTGAGCTATCTCCTTCAATAGTACCAGCTGTGCCTTATCAGTCCGCATAGATATCAGTGCCTGCCTCATAGATTCTCTGTCAGCCTCAAGTACCTGAAGCCTCATATACAACTTTTTGATATCTGGATCCCCTATATCTGCCATATATTCCCTTGGTGTAGTCATGTAATCTTCACATATTCCGATAGAAGCCTTTGGCTCCATAAGACCGCTATATGATACCCCATTATGAACAGAATCAATGGTGTATACTCTATCACTCACGTCATCTCCAATTTCAGATGCATTATCCACCTTTCTCAGATTAGAAAATTCCTCTGAATGTATGCAATCCTTCTTCTTAGCACTGCCAAGCTTTGGAGAATCATCTGCAACATCTGAGCCTGTCTCTTTAACTGTTGCAAAAACTGAACTTGAACTATCAGTGGGAGACCTCCTAAAATGTCTATACTGCCTTGGAGAGTGACCAACTATCACCTTTTCAAGCATGTTCTTTGTACCAAAGAAATCCACATCAAGCTGACTTTTTCTAGGACTTTGTTCCAATTGATTGATCCGGTTTTCCAAATCCTTCAAATGATCCCGAGATCGTGGCGTCTCACCAAATGCATACTTCTCCACGTCAATTGCATCATTGTCGACTTCATAGGAAACACGATTCTGATTTAAATTGCACTTGAGAGGAGGGTAATCATAGGTGGGAATCTCATATTGTGCATCCAAGTTTTCTGTGACACCTTTTTCTCCCTCTGCCTCGGCTTCTGTAAGACCGTAACTCATCATCCTATGTTTATAGGCCTGCACCTCACAGGTAAGGGATTGAATGGATTGTTCTCTCTTATACAACAAATCCTCCAATGCTAAAAACTCTTGCCCATCATGCGCCATCTTCTCCTCGGCAAAACGTTTGAATTGGCGGGATTCCATCTGAATCTCAGCCTTCTCCCTTTGTAACCTCAAAATCATTGACATTGCCTCATTGGCAGCTGATGATGACGCATTTCTCTCCTCCTCCAATTCCATAGAAAGATCTTGTATGGTCTGTTGTTGGCTGCTAACCATTTCACACAGCGCTACACATTCATTCGCAATTTCTACCTTCGCAACCTGAGAAATATTGAGGCCAGGTATCACAAAACTCGTCTCATCCTCAACTTCATCACATTTTCGCTTCCCCGAACGAAGTAAAGTTCCAGAATAAGACCGGTTAATCATCGAACAACTACACCCACAATCATAACATTTTACCCAACTGGTCGAAGGAGTTGCTCCTTCTAGATCCATAGAGAAATTTGCATGCATACGCAATCAATTCTGATCAAAACCACCCAACAAACTAACTATATCTACAACAAAATTCTTTGAAGGAGCTCCCAAACCCTCTCCCTTGAAATTTATGTCTATACAAATTCTTCAAAATAAAAAATATGTAATCAACGCTTCCTCAATCTCAGCAAACAATAAATCCACTCTCAGATCAACAAATCAGAACACACTCCTACAATAATTTAAAAACCATAAATTCAAAACAAAACAAAAAAAAAGCAATAAATTTCAATAACTTCTGAACAGAAATGTATTGCGCAGACAAATAACATATGTAAGATTATAATATTACCTTGAAGGAGAAATCAAGAAATCAATCGTAATAAAGGAGCTCAAGAAGGAGATAATTTTTCCGGGAAAGCATTTTCTCAATAATTATGGATGATCTGAAGAGAAAGAAGGCCGAGACACGGCTTCTCCCCTATGTTTGGAGATTGTGGAAAGCGACGGAAATAAAGGGAGAAATTGTCAAGTGAGGAGGGAAATAGAATTTGAAGCCCTAGTTTTATTTTGTTGCATTGAGTTTCGTGCAAAATGATTTTGTTGGAGAGAGAAAATGGTCAAAAAAATAATACTACTACTAATGTCTAATTTTGATTTGGGGGAGAGGAGAGAGGAAAAAATAAATATTGTACTAATAAGTTTAGTTTTTTTTAGACAAATTGATTAATTTTATATATTTATTAATATATTATTTATTTTCTTATATTACCTCTACCTTCTCTCATTGTTTTAAAAAATTCTCTCACTTGTATTAATAGATTTCAACTTCTCATGAAAAATAATTTTAATTATTAAATGATAGTATTAACGATTTTCTTAATTTATGTATAAAAATTTTAAAAGGGCAATATTTTAAGAAGTGACATAGTAGTAAAGGTTTTTGAGCTTCGAAAAGGTCTAAAGGGGTTGGTAGCCGTAACATTCATATAGTTTTGAATTCCAAGTTTGAAAGTCTAGTCACAATTTGCATTTTTAGAAATAAAATTATTAGAATTAAATTAAAGATACTTTGAAATCGACAAAAGATATAATTATTATGAAAATAAAACATATGGATATCAAAAATAAATATTTAATTATAGTAAATGATATTAAAACTATCTAATTAAAAAAAAAATTGTAACGTAAATCCATAAAGTATAGTTTTATTTATTCATCTCCTATGCCAAATTCCTCTTCTACACTCTGAGTAACCCACGTTGCGCAACGCAACATGAGAAAAAAGGTGCTAATTTTTTAACCATCTTCAGTCGGTCGGAGCTCCATCAGTCTTAGATTAAATATAATCTAATACTCATACTCGCTGTCTAGTAGCTAGACTGAATATAATTTAAGAGATTTTCCGGTGGATCCAAAAGATTGTATCAAGAAATTTGATTTTGATGGATTATAATTTTTAATATATTTAAATATGAGTGTGGAAGTTCACCTTGGTGGAAATGCTCTTACTGCATTCCAAGTTCAGGTTAAATTAGGATGAATGTGGAATGACGAACCAGATCCAGCTGCCCCTGTAGAAAATAGAGAAAGAGAAATGTTGAGAAACAATGGTTTTATTTTTTTATTGATTAAGAATGAATATATATATATACAAGATCGAGTGTTGTCCAAGTACCTAAATAGAAAATTATCTTAGAATTATGATATTACATTTAATTACAAGGATACTAATTCTAAGAATTGAATTATGGGATTACAACTAATTACAAAGATATTACAATATGTTGTATTTAATTCTCTAATATTGACCCTTAATTCTTAGAAGCGACTTCGTGGAACCGATTTGGTAGGAGCGTCCGCAAGTTGATCTACTGAGGAGACATGACTAACACGAAGAGCACCAGATGAACTTGATCCCGAATAAAGTGATAGTCAATTGCCACATGTTTCATGCGCAAATGAAAGATTGGATTAGAACAGAGATAGGTGACCCCAACATTGTCACAATAAATAACAGGTGGTGCAGAGAGAGTGACACCAAGCTCTATGAGAATATAACAAATTCAATTAATTTTTGAAGCAATAACTGCAACCGATCGATACTCAACTTCTGTGGATGATCCAGCAACAGTACGTTATTTTTTAGATGACCAAGAAATAGGATGACGACCAAGATAGACAATATAGACACTTGTAGAGGTATAGTCATCTTTGTTGCCAACCCAATCTGCATCTGAGAAGGCATGAAGAGATAGTGGATTTGCCTTACGAATAAATAATTCATGAGTCAATTTGCCACATAGATATCAAAGTAGGCGTTTTGCAGCATTCCAATGTTCAGACGTAGGGCGATGCATGAATTGGGAAAGCTTGTGAATAATATATGTTGTGTCTGGGCGAGTAAGGTAAAGATATTATAGACTTTCAATAATTGTTCTATATTCGGTACAGTCAATCAGAGTTGTACCTGAATGAAGTGTGAGAGTTCCATCTGTAGCAATTGGTGTAGCATCAAACATTTTTGTTCTGGCAAGAAGATCAGTGATGTAGCGCATTTGAGTAAGCAACAGACCAGATGGAGTGGTGAGAACCACAATGCCGAAAAAATAAGACAATGGGCCAAGATCCTTGATTGAAAATCTTTGTTCCAAGAGGTCAATGTAGCACTGAATTAGACCTAACAAAAATTGGCCCAAGCCCACGGGCCGGCCCAGTCCGCTCACCAAAACGCGGGCTTTGGGCTTTGTAAGACCCCAACTTATTATAAATAAAATTAAATTTCCTCTATTTATTATTTTGAAATAGTAAGGGTTGATTTGATTAATGTGGTTAGTTATGGGTAAAATGCGCAAATATTTCAAGTATGCAAGTGGTTATAAAATATTCATTTTTATCGGAGAATATTCGTTTGGTCGTGGAATATTCTTACTGTCGGAGAATATTCGTACGACGGCGCAGCCTTGTGTGGGCCCCATAACGGAAAGGGATTGGATGAAGAAAACGACAAGTATAAGTTATTTATAAATAACGATGTAGTTGTTACCGTTAATACTGTTGGAATACCCGGTGGTTAAAACACAGTAGCACACGGTAGTGTACCAATTATTGATTCTTACGTAGGAAGGCATTACTCAATAATTGTTACAGTAGTTACTGTTCAATATTTTATTGATTTAATAATTGCTACGTTGATATTTTATATTATTGTTGTTTCAATAATTGTCACTACACAGTATTTTCATTATCAGATCAATAATTCATATTATTTGAATAATATTATTAGATAGCATTATTGGCAATGCCTAGAAAGTTTACATCTAAGGAGAGGTTTGGTCACCTAATTGCGCCAGATGAGGAGAAATCCTTATTGGAAAGTCCCTCTTTCTCAGAAGGCTATGCAGTTGTCGATATTGTGATTTTGTAATATTATTTGTGAATAATTAATTATTGATTTATATGATAAAAAAAAATATTCATTTTATGTGGATATAGATGGAGAAAATTTTTAATGTGACAATTGTTGAAAAATTATTATTTTATCTTTTCTGATAAATAATTCATTTAAATATATTATTATATTTTAATAATATAATAATGGTGATATTTTACAATGAATGTGGGATATATGAATATATGAGGATGAAGAGTATTTTTGTTGTAAAAATTGTTTAAAACATGTTAAACATGTCAATGGACCCCATTTCTCGGTCGAAATTGGTTTATAAAAAGTAAAATCTCTAAGATTTTTGGATTTCGGTCAACTTCTGCTTGGAATTTGGAAAAACTTAGATTTACAAAGTTGTAGAGAATGAAATTTCCTATGAAAAAGACATGTGGTTTGAATTTTTCTGATAAAAGGCTATTTATTATGAATTATTGAAGTTAGTAGTTAAAATAATTGATTTTGAAAGTTTTAATTATTTTAATAACAAAAGCGTTTTTTTGTTTTTGTCATTATTTGGTGGCTGAATTCAGATGGTCAAGGTAGGCTAAGGAAATTTTTATAAATATATTAATATTTTATTAAATTTTTACCTTTAGTATTCTAAGCATTTTTCTATAAATAAGGTCTTAGGTTAGAATTAAAAATCACTTTTAAGCTGAAGTTTTCTCCCATTTCTCTCTATATTATCGGCGTATTCTTGTGAGTATTTTGATACTTTGAGTGTTGCTATATGGTGTAAATTCCCTTCAGAACTATATCCGGTATTTCAGCTAGAAGTACAGTCTTTTCAAGGTAAGGGATGTTATTTTCTTCTTAAATGATATTATTTTCTTCAATATCATTATGTCAAAATATTGGTTTGAACTTTTAATCAAATTTGGAACTTTTTGTGTCGGAGTTATTATTCACGTATACAACACTATTCACGTATACGGCACTATTCACGAATACGGCACTATTCATCAAAAAATGAATTTTTTTTTTTAAGTCAAAATATCTATTATGGATACTAGCTTTGATTGTATCCATGTTTTGATCATTTTGAATTTTACTCCACTATGGTTATTTATGAGGTATTTTTGGACATGGATAAACCAAAATACGAATCCTTAATATTTATTCTTTTGTTTCACTAGATTCATTTTCTTTAAAATATTTTTCATCATCCTCAGTCCCAAATGATGATATTATTGAATATCTTTGGCACTGTAGTGCAAAGATTAATGTGATTTTATGATGAATATCTTTGGTACGTAATCAAAGATGTCACGGTGTTGAGATGAACATGACTTGGTGATGAATATCTTTGGCACAGTAGTGCAAAGATGAATATTTGATTTCGGATGTATATTGATTGATGTTACGAGGATAAATATTGATGATGGACTTTTAAATTCATAGATAATAGTAGATTTCATTCTACATAACTCATCTATGAATTATTATTTTATTATGCGAATATTAATTTGAAACTTGTTATACTATTGTATTTTATGATTTTTTCTGTTGAAGACTAACGATAATTTGTTTATATTATCTTAGTGTAATATTCTTCTTGGGCTAGTTGAGCTCACCCTTTTCCTTTTGTTCCATTTTTCATCTCGGGAGGCGAGAATGTAGCGAGTTACAGTCGGGTGTGGAATGATGTTTTGAAAGTTGTTTTAGTAGTCCTCACCATTTTTGTGAAATAATATACCAATAATTATAATGAGGACTTATTTGGGTGTGAATATTGTTCAGGCGGCAATATTTATTTAAACTCACAGTTTTTCATGTTTATTATTAATAATGTTGTAGTTGTTTCGCACTATGTTATCGATTTGACTCAAAATGGGTGATGATATGACGCCCCCAAAATAGTATACATCACCTATTTTGAGTTGTCACAATACGGTATGTAAACAACTACAACTTTATTATTACAACAAGAAAACTGTGAGTTTGAATACAAATATTATCTTCTAGACAATATCTATACTCAAATAAATCCTCATCACATTTATTGATACATTATTTTACAAAATGGTGAGGACTACTAAACAATCCTTTCTAAAACCTTCATTCCATACCCCGACTTGCATCGCTTATATTCTCGCCCCGAGAAGAAAAATGGAACAAAAGGAAAAGGGTGAGCTCAACTAGCCCAAGAAAGAATATTACGACTCAAGATAATATACAACAAATTACCGTTAGTCTTCAACATGGAAAAATCTAATAGAATACAATAGACAACAAATTTTAAATCAATATTCAATTTAAAATAATAATTCATTGTAAGAGTTAAGTAGAGAATGCAAACTACTATCTTCTATGATGAATTTAAAAGTTCATCGCTCATCTTTATCCCCGTAACATCAATCAATATACATCCGAATTAAATATTCATCTGCACACTACAGCCAAAGATATTCATCACCTGGTCATGTTCATCTAAACACTGCTCATCTTTGCACTACTACCAAAGATATTCTTCAGAAATCATTCATCTTGTGACTACAAGTGCCAAAGATATTCAATAATATCATCATTTAAGATCGAGGATGATGAAAAATATTTTTAAAGAAACGAATCCAAAGAAACAAAATGACAAGGATTAAGGATTAAGGATTCGTGATTTTTGTTTTATCCATGTTCAAAATACCTCAAAAATAATCATAGTGGTGTTAAATTCAAGAATGATCAAAACATGGATACAATCAAAGCTAGTATCCACAATAGATATTTTGGACAAAAAGAAGAAATTTCATTTTTGGGTGAATAGTGCCATATTCGTGAATAAGATCAGATACGTGAATAAAGGCCAGATACATGAATAGTAAATCTCGACACCAAAAGATAGAAATTTCACAAAAAACATCTTCACGCTTCGCTTTACATTAATAGTACTCGTGAATAAGAATCGTGAATAGTAACTCATGAATAAGAACTCGTGAATAGTAAATCATGAATAGTAACCCGACATAAAAAGTTCCAAATTTGATAAAAAGTTTCAACCAATATTTCAAAGATAATGATATTGAAGAAATAATATCATCGAGAAGAAAATAACATCCTCGCATCTCGAAAAGATTAAGATTTCAAATTTGGAATATCTGAGTATAGTCTTTGAAGGAACTTCAGACCGTCTAACAATACTCAAAGTATACTCAAAATACTCACAAGAATACGCTTCGATAATATAGAGAGAGAAAACTTCGGTTTTGTGATTTTCAATTCTAACCCAAGACCCTATTTATAGGAAAATGCTAACACCAAAAGCAGAAAATTTAATATAATATTAATATATATATTAAGATTTCTACGCCCACCTTCCTAGATCTGATCTCAGCTCATTATGCACATGTTGTAGCCCACAAAACAAACAAAAAAACGTTTTTTATTATTTAAAATATTTTAAACTTCCAAAAATCAATTATTTTGAGACTTCTAACTTCAATAATTCATAATAAATAGCCCTTTTTATCAGAAAATTCAAATCTCGCAATTTTTATAGGAAATTCAATTTCTACAACTTTGCGTAAGAAAGTTTTTCCGAATTCCAAAATGTAAATTGACCGAAATCCACAAACCAAGCGATTTTCTGTGCTATAATCAAATTTCAGTCAATAAATGGGGTCCACCGACATGTTTAACATGTTTTAAACATTATTGCAACAAAAATACTCTTCCTCCTCGTATACTCATATATCCCACATTCGTTGTAAAAATATCACCATTATTATATTATTAAAATATAATAATATATTTAAATGAATTATTTTATCGTAAAAAGATAAAATTTCAATTTTCAACAATTGTCACATTAAAATTTTCTCCATCTATATCCACATAAAATCAATATTTTCCTCATCATATGAATCAATAATTAATTATTCATAAATAATATTACGTAATCACAATATCGACAACCATGAGCAGTTCCAGTGAAAGGGGCTTTCAATAAGAATTTCTTCACTCTTGGCGCGCAATTAGGTGACCAAACCTCTCCTTAGATGTAACTTTCTAGACATTGCGAATAATGTTATCTAATAATATTATTGAGATAATATGAATTATTGCTTCGATAATAAAAAATACCGTGTAATGACAATTATCAAACAACAAAGAATATAAAATATCAACGCAGCAATTATTAACTTCAATAAAATTTGAAGCGATAATTCTTGTAACCATTATTGAGTAGTGCCTTCCTCGACGTAAGAATCAATAATTGGTGCAATACCTGGTGTGCTATCGTATTTTAACCAATTTAGTATTTTAACAATATTAATCTGTGAATAACTACACCGTTATTTTTAAACAACTTATATTTGTCATTTTCTTCATCCAATCGCTTTCAGTTATGGGGCCCCACATGGATCTTGCCGTCGCACGAATATTCCCCGACAAAGATGCGAATATTCGACGACCAAACAAATATTCCCGACAACAATGAATATTTTACAACCACTTGCTTTATTTTGAAATATTTGCGTATTTTACCCCTAACTATCCACATTAATCAAATCAACCCTTACTATTTCAATATAATAAATAGAGAAAATTAAATTTCATTAATAATAAGTTGGGGTCTTCTGATGTATACCTATTTTGGGGCGCTACATGCTTCATTTTTAAGCCCATCAAAACACAGGCTGTTTGCTTTCTGCCTGTTTATGCTTTCGACCCATAAATGTGTCAAAATTTAATCATAAATCAGTCTAAGTTAGCGGCCGGCCTGACCAGCCCGTCAAAACGCGGACTTTGGGCTTCATTTTTTTTAGCCCACTTAAAACTTAAAGTTTAGCTTTTGGCTGGCTATGCGCTTGCTTAGTTTAGGCATTTGATTCCATTTGCGTGCCTACACTGATTAATATTGGTGTGGGTACATGTAATAATAATGTCATCCACATAAACAAGTAGATATATAGTAATATCACCAGAGTGGAGAATGAATAGAGAAGTGTATGCATGAGAGTTTATAAACCTAGACTAAATGAAGAACTGGCAAAGTTCAAGGTACTAAGCTCGTGGGGCCTGCTTGAGGCAATATATAGCCTTCTTTAATTTACATACATGTGTTGGATTGTCTCTATCAACAAATCCCGGAGGTTGGGCCATGTAGACATCTTCAGAAAGATGGCCTTGAAGAAAGGCATTATTAATATTCAACTGTCGGAGCTGCCAGCCTCTACTGATTCTCAGGCTTAGAACAAGGCGTATTGTTGTCGGCTTGACAACCGAAATAAAGGTGTCGTGATAATCCACTCCAGGTCGTTGATGAAAATCTTTGACAACTAATCTGGCTTTGTACCTATCAATAGAACCACCAGGAAGCCATTTAATACGAAAAACCCACTTACATCTAACAAGATTCTTAAGAGAAGTAAATGGAACATGCTCCCAGGTTTCATTCCGAACAACATCATCAAATTCATCATTCATAGTTTGTCTTCATTTGGGATCTTTTAGGGCTTAAGTAGCAGTAAGAGGCGCAATGTCTGATGATGGAGAAAGGACAACAATGAGATTCATCTTGGTTAGGGATTTATGGATGTTATTTTTTGCACTAGTGGTCAAGGGATAGGTATTTTGATGGGTGGGTTGAGTTGAAGTTAAATCAGAAGAGTTTGCAGAATTGTGTGGTTCTGGTGGTAAATGGTCAATTGGTGTGGAGGGAAGGTCAACCGGTTGAGCATTTTATGACGGATGTGGACACGAGAAATCCCTTTGAGGAGGCGTATTGAGTGAGCCACTTGAAATGGGTAGAATTTGGACGGGGGGAAGCCATTTGGAAATGAGCTCTGGGGTAGGACGAGCTAAATGGGATTGGTTATTGGTAAAAGGGAAAGAGTTTTCAAGAAATTTGACATAACGAGAAATATACGTTTTAGAAGTGGGCAGATCAAGACAAATATAAGCACTTTGTGTTGAAGAGTAACCAAGAAAAACACAAGGAGTGGAACGAGAGACAAGTTTATCTTGAGAATAAGGATGAAGCCACGGATAACATAAGCAATCGAACGCCCGAAGTTTGGTGTAGTTGGGCTGAGACGTAAAGAGTTTTTCAAATGAAGAGGAAATATGTAATGTGGGTGTGGACATACGGTTGATAAGATATACAACAATGGCAAAGGCGTAAATCCAATAAGTTAGGGGCATTAAGGCATGAGTGAGAATAGATAGTCCGGTTTTAACAATATGGCGATGACGTCGTTCAAAAAGACCATTGTGCTCTAGTGTATAAGGTGGTGTAGTAAGATGGGATATACCATTGGTGGAGAGAAACTTATCAAGGGCTTGATATTCACCACTATTATTTGAATAGAAGGTAATAATACAATGTTTAAATTGATTTTCGATTAATGCCTTGAAGCGCACGAAGACATCATACACATGGGATTTTCGTTTAAGTGGATAATACCAAATATACCGCGTATAATGATCAACAAAAATAACATAGTACTGAAAATCATCAACTGAATAAATAGGAGAGGTCCATGCATCAAAAAAGAGAAGTTCAAGTGGATGGGATAAGGTTAAGATAGAAGAAGAAAATGGAATTTTATGACTCTTATTACATGAACATGCATTATAATGTGTGGAAGAAAATAACGGACTAGACAATGGTAAAGAAAACTTAGAAACAATATTTTTCATAATAGTAAATGATGGATGACCTAGTCTAGAGTGCCACTCAGACGAAGTAGTCTTGACACTAGAAAAAGCAAGCAACGGTGAAGAGATAACTGAAAGGGATGTAGTCGGCCACTCATATACGTCATCTTTAGGTTTACCCATCAAAAGGATTGCCCCCGTATTTAGATCCTTCACCTGAAAGGCAGAAGGTAAGAATTCAATAGAAACATGGTTAGTAGTGCAAAATTGATAAATCAAAATTAAGTTCTTTTTCATGGAAGGGACACAAAGGATGTTTTGTAAAGTAAAGGTGCGAGAGGAAGTAGGTATGGTGGTAGAACCGGTATGAGTGATGTGAAGGGCAGATCCATCGCCGATCATGACTATGAAGAGAGAGAGAGTGCTCAAGTCAGAAGTAACGTGGTGAGATGCTCCACTATCCAGCAACCAAGTAGGTGTAGTGTTCTTACCGAGGACGAGATGATTGGCTCGTGGGTGCCAGGGTGTGCGGGGGAGATATCCCTGAGAGCCATGAGAACGAGGTGTCGGGGATTGTTAATTAATGACAAGTTGAAACATCGGGCATCGTTTGGCAGTGTGTCCTTGAATGTCGTATGCTTGACAAAGAGTCAAATAAGGTTTGGGGTAGTGTTGATCATGAGGAGATAGCGTAGTGGTAGGGCATGGTTGTTGTTGAGTGATGGCTGGGGGACGCCAATTTGGACAATTTCAGAAGGCTATGGGATTTGCCGTTGCTGGTAGATAAGATGGATGAGTAGTCTGAAGAGATGCTTCTTTGTTGAGAAATTTTTCATGGAGCTCATCAAAAGAAATTGACGTGTCACGAGCATTAATTGCATCAATGACATATTTTTACTCATCGCTAAGTCCTTCAAGAATTCGATCAATAAGATCCTCATCATCAACTGGCTTCCCCAGAAGAGCAAGTTCATCGGCACGAGTCTTTATTGCCTGCATATATTCACTAATTGATTGTGAGCCCTTGGTGCACCTCTTTAATTATTCCTTCAGGTAGGTATTAGCTAGGGTTTGCCATGCTTCAGGGAAGTGGTGGTGCGGGCAATAAGCGGTTGCAAGGAAATAGAGATAACACCAAGGAGAGCGCTAAAAATGAGACGATCCTGACGCTTCCAGGTTGTGTATGCCGGATTTGGGGATGCAACACCATTAACAGTAATGGCGGGTGGTTATGGAGGAGGAGTTCCATCAATGAAGTGATGAAGATCGTAAACTTCAAGAAGAGATTGGATTTGAAGGCTCCATGTGAGATAATTGGTGGATGACAATTTGGTGATATTGGTGGATAATAGGTTGTTTTGGGAAATAAAAAAAATAGAGAGAGAGAAATATTGAGAAATAATGGCTTTACTTTTTCATTGATTAAGAATGAATATATATATACATAAGATTGAGTGTTGTCCAAATACTTAAATAAGAAACTATCCTATAATTATGAGAATATATTTAATTACAAAGATATTAATTGCTACAATTATGGGATTACAATTAATTACAAGAATTATGGGATTACAATTAATTACAAGAATTATGGAATTACAACTAATTACAAAGATATTACAATCTTTTGTATTTAATTCTTTAATACCCACTATGATAATCCATCTACAATCAGGTCTCTCATTACCCAAAACTCTAGACAAATCCTCATTAAAGTAACCAGGAACTCCATAATCTGAAACCAATCCTGGAACTTACTCCCCAAATTTTGGGTCAAAAGGATACAATGGCCTTTCTTCCCTTACTTGATCAGAGAAGTCCTCAACCAAGTAATCCCTATCCCATTTCTCCAATGCAGCCCAATTATCCAAACACCCTTCCAATAACACCGTCCCTTCCTTCCCAGGATATTATCCCCTTTCAAGCCACTCGGGTTTCATTTCCAGATTAGCACAAAGCCTGGTTAGCACATGATTGATTTTGTAATTCCATAAACCAGTTGTTGGTATATATACCCTCATGACAACCGACTCAAAACTGCTTATGATGCACCTTTTGACGAAAACAAGAAGAATATGGTGGCATTCTTATCAGCTTGTGAGGCAAATGATATATATATATATATATATATATATATATATATATATATATAAAAAATGTATATACTGTAATTTGTGTATGGTGACGATTTTTGAAATTTATAACAACAGTTTAATCACACATCGTCGTAGTCACAGATATACTGTGTTGTGTATATATATATACATATAACCCTATATATATATATACATATATCCTACAAATGGTTCAGCATTCTTGTTGTTTGTTGTTGGTATATTTCTTATGCAAGCCCTTGTTGGCATAATATCCCATAGGATTGATCTAAATATGTGTGTAGTATTAGAAAGTGTTGCCAAATATTTCCAAATAACTCAACTACTTCATGGTGAAGTAGTTGAGTTGCTTAATTGAGCAATAACAGAACAAGCTAGAGGGTGCCTGCCAGCCATCAAAATTTGCTCATGATCACTAGAAAAATGAAGAAAATTTCGTAACATCTTCTCCAAGGGAACTCATAATCAAATGAGAGAGAGAGGATCTTACAAAAATGGTATGTTGTGCTTCTTCTACTCAAAATGGAAGAACTTGTTGAAAAAGTTATTTTTTCTTAGTCATGAACATCCTATTGAAATAAGCCTTACACATTTTCAGTAATTTTTATAATGCCAATGCCCCCTCGACACAACAAATAAGAAATTTTTATTGACCATTGTATACTTTTTTTCTCCTAATTAAACTCCAAAACAAGACATTTTTTATTAACTTATATATATGGTCATAGGTTAATTCTTATCCTAGTGAAATAGCTAATTTCCTTCATGGTCACATTCTTCTCAAATTACAGAAAAAGATTTATATTGCAACAAAAACATATCAATAAATTTTTTAATTACGTATTCCTAGCTAAGCTATTGATCCATACCCATGTTCTGTACGTTTAGGTCTCTAAAACTAAAACTATTTATTAAGAAAAATCACAAAGTACGGTTTCTGAAAATATAAAATGAATAGTAAAGAAAAAAATTACATAATGTTTTGTCCAACATATTAGTGAGTTTTTTGTTTTACGAATAAAGGAAAAAAAGAGAGAACTTAGTTATTTTTCTCGATGAAACAAAAAATTAAATAACATAAATAAATTTCTTATAGTTCTTGTTATATACTGAATCAATTACCTTGGGGCTGGAGGGGGCCATGCCCCCCCAAAATTTTTTTGGGTCAGACACTAGAATATTAAGTGGGCTGATTTTTTAGGCCAGACACTAGAATATTAATTGGATTAATGACTATTATGAAGATAAACATTAGCTAATTACTATTAGGCTAAATTTATTAGAATACCAAGTGGACATTACAAAAAATAGAATAGTCTAAAATTTTAATGTTCAAATCAGATTGGTTGTTACTTAGTATAATAGACTAATGACTATTGTGAAGATAATTTCAAGAATAGATATTTTCTCATTTTTCTATTTAGTATAATAGATGGATTTTGTGATTTGAAAGAACGTCGACTGCAATTCTGACGAAACTTTGATATGTTTTAAAAGATTTTTTTTTGCTATGTTTTGTTGTCTTTGTCAAAGAAAATTATATTAATACATTATATTTGTTTTAGTAAAAATATATTTTATAATTGTGGAATTTTACTTTTTAATGATTTTTAATAATAAATATATATTATGTTATTAAAAAAAAAATCTCGCCCCCCCCCAATATCGAATCCTGGCTCCGTCCCTGATACCATTTACATTACAAACACACAATAAAATTAATTTAAGAATAAAATAATAATCTGACAAAAACATTGAATATTCTTTTCTTTATAACTTTTAATTTTTTTTATTCTTTTCTTTATATTATTATTACTATATTATAATTATAATGTCGTCCTCCATTTCCACGAAAAGATTGGAAACAAGAGTAATCTAGATGATGAATGCCATGTTGGCGCCTATTTTTTCAATAAACGTGACGTGGTAACAATGTAGAGTGTGCATGCATTTGTATTATTAGCACAGACTTCTCTCTCCTCTCTTCTCCTCTCCTCTCCTCTCTAATCTGGACTAGAAATGGCGTTGCCTCATCCATTATCGCACCAAAATCAATTGCAAAAAAGTCAAATCAGCCCATCGATTTTTCTCTTTTCTCAGTTACTTGCTCTTAATTTCCCCATTTTCTCACACTTTTTCTCATTTTCCCTCGTTTCCTCTCTCACTCCCATTCGCATTCCACTGTATTCAATTCTCTGTTGATTATTAGGATTTGTATATGAAATTTATTGATCGGTTCCGACACTTGTTGAGATTTGTTGCTATATTTGTATTATTGATTTGATCGTATTGCTATTGACTGTTAAGTTCGAAATATCCATGGAATCCCTTCATCAATTTTTTTTTTCTGAATCTGTAAGGTTGGGTTTGTGAACATGTTTTTTTTTTGGAAGATGAGGGTTCGTTCAATCTGGGTCAATTGCACGCCTTGATTTATCTTGCATCATATGAACGGATGAAAACTGCGAATTGCGGAATTTGAAGAGAAAACTTGTGATATTTGTTTGATGGGGAATTCATGCGTTGGGCCCAATATAGGCCAAAATGGATTCTTGCAATCTGTTTCAGCTGCTGTTTGGCGAACCCGGCCACCGGAAAACACTCTCCCTCCTCCTAATGCAGATTCTGACAACAGCAATTCTAATTCAAAATCCCCAAAATCTGTAAATTCATCAAATGCTGCTGAGGAATCGGAGTCTAATAAAGGATCTCAACATAAAAGGTCTGAGCCAGCGGCTCAGATTCAAAATACACCACCTCCACATGTCAAAATAGCGGCTGAGGAGTCATCAGCAAAACCTGCTGCAGCAGACCCTGCAAAATCTAACAAGCATATGAAGCGTGTGTCAAGTGTAGGACTTCAGATTGAATCAGTATTGCAGAGGAAAACTGGGAATTTGAAGGACATTTATAGTTTGGGGAGGAAACTTGGACAAGGTCAATTTGGGACCACACATCTTTGTTTGGAGAAGGAAACTGGAAAGGAGTTTGCTTGCAAATCTATTGCAAAGAGGAAGTTGATTACAAAAGAGGATGTGGATGATGTTAGGAGGGAGATTCAGATAATGCACCATTTGGCGGGGCATCCAAATGTGATATCAATTGTAGCTGCTTATGAGGACGCTGTTGCAGTACATGTTGTTATGGAGCTTTGTGCGGGCGGGGAGCTTTTTGATAGGATTATACAGAGAGGGCATTATTCGGAGCGAAAGGCAGCTGAACTTGCTAGGATAATTGTTAGTGTTGTGGAAGCTTGCCACTCTTTAGGGGTTATGCATCGAGATTTGAAACCTGAGAATTTTCTTTTCATTAATGAGGAAGAAGAGTCGCCACTTAAGACGATAGACTTTGGGCTCTCAGTTTTCTTTAGGCCAGGTATTTTTTCTTCTTTCATAAGTCAAGTTCATTTTTATGATCTTATCATATTAAAAAGCTAAACCGGTAGGATTAAGATTAAAAGATTGAATGGGAATGCTCTTGGATCATGTATATGTTGAATTTTGTTGTTTGAAATTAATTTTGAACTGTTACAAGAGTACATTATTGTTAAGTTAATTTCTGTGTGACTGATTTCTTGTCAAATCACACAGGACAATCAGGTAATAACTTGCAGATTTAAAGTTTAACGATCACATCAATCAAGTGCATAGTTAATGTCTACACTGATATCTATTTTCATGTTGGTTGGTGCTGAGCATGCATCATATGATGGAACATGAATTAACGACTCATGATAACTGGATGAGTAACTCTACAAGAAATCTCTAATCCACAAGCCTCTTATACTATCTAGAAGAATAACACTTCCCTTAACATTTGGACCTGCTAAAGTTAGCTGCTTCCAACTCATCCATCTCCACAACTTTACTAGTATGAGAAAACACATCCTCGGTTCATTATTTCATGCCATGATCCACCTGTTTAAATTTAATTGGTTATACTAGCTTCCTTTGGGAGAAATGTTTTGGAGGTTGTTCATACACATTTCCTTTGAATTACTTTCAATAAAGTTGCAACTTTCACAAAGCCATTAAAGAGGTCGCTTGATAATGTATAATAGACAAAAGCACATGGACAACATTAAGGCAATAAAGAGCATCCATTTACTATTTATATAAAACAACAACTTAGTTATTAAAGAAAAATCAGCCTAAGGAGTGTGTTTCTGAGCAATAAAGAGCATGCTTATTTATTTATATATTATAAATCCCTAGCTACTGATCCACCTTAGTTATTATTATTTATTGATATTTCTCTTTTGTATATTTAAACCAAATATCTTTGCTATGTGTTGCAGGACTTGGTATAATTGCTGTTTGTGTGAATATTCTGTAGATCAGATTTCTGAATGCTTTAGGAGTTTAGAGGATTTTGGCAACATCTAGATTTTCTAGACATGGCTTTAGCAACTATTAGTTAACCTAAGGATTTCTAGGCGCATTTCCATATGATTTAAGTTTGAGTTATGATCTAGAACTAATACTTCATGCATTCAGGCGAAACATTTACTGATGTGGTTGGGAGCCCATATTATGTGGCCCCAGAGGTGTTGCGGAAGTTTTATGGTCAAGAATGTGATGTTTGGAGTGCTGGGGTTATCATTTATATTTTGCTTAGTGGGGTCCCGCCATTTTGGGATGGTGAGGAACTTAATCTATTCCTGCTTTCTGGTACTGTACCAAACTGTGATTTTTGTCTAACCATCTAGTATTGGTATGTTTGGGGATCAGAAACGGAGCAAGGAATATTTGAGCAGGTTTTAAAAGGCGAACTTGATTTCGAATCAGAACCATGGCCTAGTATATCTGATGGCGCAAAGGATTTGGTAAGAAGAATGCTTGTAAGAGATCCTAAAAAGAGACTGACAGCTCACGAGGTCCTCCGTAAGTATATGTACCATATTTTTTCTATGCAATAACTATTTATATTAATCAGTATTTACTTCAGACGGTTCTCTTCTTCAATTCTGCCTCCCCAAATAAAAAAAATAAAATAATAAAGTTTATTTTTTTATCTAAAATTTATACTGTAATGTCATGATTAATGCTCTCTTTAATAATACTTCTTGATTGTATTATTAGAAGCAAATTGTATTTTGAATTGTTTCTTGCTACATCTATCAGGGGAACCCTCTATGGTATTCAAGCACAATTTTTTTTTATATTGTAAATTCTTCTGTCGCGGTGAAGGTGTATTTAAGGATTATGGTAATAGCAGTGGGAGGAATGGGAAATAGTTGGCAGTCGGGGCCTGTTGGTTGTGCATGATCAAGAGGGGTTATGACTTATGCGTAGGGTGGTTGAACTCGACCATTATTGTTACATAAGCATGAGCTTCGCTTGTCAAAATATAATCCTTAACCTGATGGCACAATATCTATTATGAACAAATCTTAGGGTAAGGCGTTCCAGGTTACTTCACTTGCTGATCCCATAGTTTGAAACAAAATTAAAAATGTTGTAAAGAAGCAATTTTTATACTCGCAAAATTTTGAAATTATAGTTGTAAAATAGTTTAATTTTCACAAGCAACAATTTGTTATTTTCTTCATAAATCTGAAAGGTTACATCTTATGATGTATTGTTCTTGATCAACAAATTTGTGTTTTATCTTCATTGACTATAGTTTTACACTTATTCCCTGAATTTTATCAGTTACTTTAATCGGTACTGCTCATGAAAAACTTTGAAATAAAAATGGTAGTCTATAAAGCATTTCATCAACTGATACAATGCCAATGAAATGATGGTTGTGCTCCTTTGCAGGCCACCCTTGGGTGCAGGTTGATGGTGTGGCTCCAGATAAACCTCTTGATTCTGCTGTTTTAAGTCGTTTGAAGCAATTCTCTGCCATGAATAAACTTAAGAAGATAGCCATCAGAGTAAGTATATATAGCCCTTCAAATGTTTTAACTTTTTCAGAGAATTTTGTAGCCATGGCATTTTTGATGATCTATTGATAAATTTCTTAGGAAGTTGTTCAGTTTCTGTCAGGATTGTTGAGTTTTAACCCAGTGGTGGGATGGTAAAATAAGGTGTACTGTAGTGGTAATTAGATATCATGGAGAATGTTCCATATATTCTAGTATGGAAGTCAGAAGGGTAATCAAATCTTTTCCCTTTTATTTCTTGCTGACAAGGTCAGTAGAGCATTATGATGAATGAAATTATGAGAAATTGAGCACATTAGCGTCACAATTATGCTTCTTCCTTCCATTCTTTTTGAATCTCAGTTCCGTCTTCATCTTCTATTCTACCTTAGTTCTAATCCTAATTTCTATGGTTCTGTTCCCAAAACCAACCCAAGTGTCCTGGCAGTTTCAGTATCTTATTACAAAGTAAATTAGTAAAGTAATCCATATAATTTTTTCTTTAGCGGGCTTCTTATGTTTGGTGTAACATCTCCTAGTTTCTGTCAAGTAACCTGCTCAAAGATCTTCATGCTTTATGCATAGCAAGATAACTACCAAAGAGGTTTTAAAGAAAAATAACTTTTTCAAATTTAGCATCTTATACAAGCAGAAGAGAAGACAGGATGGTATCACCTGACAACCTGTTAATGATTCTTCTCCTAATCTTATAATTTTTATGGTTTTTCTTTATTTTATTTTTTAAAATATTTTTGTGAAATAAGGAAAGTAATTTGCATTTCTTCAATTTTCCGTTGTACTTTATTGTTCATTTTTTCTCTTTTCTGACTTACAATGCCTCGGTATTCTTTGCAGGTAATTGCTGAGCATTTGTCTGAAGAGGAAATTGCAGGACTGAAAGAAATGTTTAAGATGATAGACGCAGATAATAGTGGACATATCACACTTGAAGAACTGAAGATTGGTTTGGAAAAAGTGGGTGCCAATATAAAGGAGTCAGATATTAATGATCTAATGCAAGCAGTGAGTGCAGCTAAACTTTTACGTTTATCTTAGTTATTTGTCATAAAGCCCACATATGTAGTTAGCATGGTGGGGTTTTTTCCAATTTCCATGCACATTATGACAGTTCAGTATAATAATAATTGAATAAGTACTAGTTTAGAATCAAAATCATTGGTTGAAAAGTTATTGTTACACATGAAGAATACTTTGGTATCAAGTCTTTCATAGAATATGTTATTATCAAGTGTTTGTGTTCCAAATAAGTGTGTTGTGTTCCGACTAACTAATCCATATATGCACGTGCAGCTAAACTTTTATGTTTTATCTGATTTATTTGTCATAAAGCCCCTATCTATAGTTAGCATGGTGGGGTTGTTTCCAATTTCCATACACATTTGCAATTCAGTATAACTATAATTGAATAAGTTGGAAACTAGTTTAGAATCTAAGTCATTGGTTGAAAAGTTATTGTTAGAATACTTTGATGGTAGGTCTTTTCATAATGTATGTTATATTGAGTGTTTGTGTTCTAAATAAGTGTATTGTGTTCTGACTAACTGATCCTCACATGTACCCTGTTCTAAAGCAAGTGGCATAGACATTCCCATTCCATGTTTGGTTGTGATCCATGCTAGGCTACATTGGCCTGGTCAGAGGGTCAGGCCTTCGCATGGTCAGTTGTGTGGTGGGAAGTCAATAGGTGTTAGTTATTTTGTTAGCCCATCTCGAAAGCTAGTTGCCAGCAAGGAGAGCCGAAGACCGTATAACGACACAAAGTTGTGTTTTCTCTTTTGGATGGCTTCACTCTGCTTGGATACCACTTCTTATATGTTAGAAGAGCACAACTCCAAAAGCTAGCTGTTAGGGAGGGAGAACCCAAAAACATATTAACCCATACCAAGTTGCCCATATAAGTGATGTGGGATTCACCCCAATAACTCAGTACACAGTCATAATAATAAGTCAGCTGAAGTCACGGTTCCATGCGTTATTGAGTATAATATAAGAACGTTGTATCGCTCGATTAAATGGTTAATTTGCATGGTGTGATTGTGTCCTATTGGGTTCAAATGTTTTTTATGATTGTGTGCTAGAGGTGTGTAATTGTTTTCATCCCAAACTAGATGTTGCCTACTTTTGGCAGTGACATCATTTTCTCTTATGGTTAGTTCGAGGTTAAATCATTCAATCTGTCATCCAGGTTTCCCATGAAAAATAGTGTGGAGGATAACCAATCCCCCTCCTAATGTTACCTTCTGTTGGGACAGTATTTTGACTGTCTATAACTTGAGACTGAGGGATATAATAACAATTGTAAGGGTAGTTAGTGCCCCTAATTTTTGTACCTTTTATTCTCATTTAACTTCTTTAAGAAAATAAAATTTTAGTATATTGAATTGTCACTCTTTACATTTTTTAATTTCAAAAATCGGTTTCTATTTTTAATTACTAGTTTTCTTATTTTTAAATTCTTTATAGTACTGACCTCTAGTTTTATGAAATCTTTTCCAGAGCTGGTTCTGTTAAAAACACTTTAGAAGCTAGGAAGCAGAGATTCTTCATTACCCGATGAACTAAAGTATATTTGTATCCCCCGTATGACGCATCCATATTCCCGCGCCCATATCCGTGCTTCTTAGTTTAGAAAGGAAAGTAAAAACAAGTAACTATCAATAGAAAGAGGAAAACCAAAGAACGTAAAAACAACTAATAATTCGAGATTAAGAATTGTTAAACTGAAATATGCATGGGTGGCCCAAAGTTAACAAATAACAAGTTTAAGTGGGATGACTGATGAGCCATAACCTCAGATGTCATATGTTTGTCTCTCAATGGTGAGGACACCCGAGCTTGACTGATACATTTTGTTTGTCTATTTTCTCCCTAAGCATTGATTTGTGAATGTTTTTGTCATATCTGCTTCTCCTCAAAGTTCATTACCGGCATTTTGTAATTGGGCATTGCAGGCGGATCTTGACAACAGTGGTACCATTGACTACAGTGAATTTGTTGCCGCAATGCTGAATCTAAACAAAACCCAGAAGGAGGATCATATGTTTGCGGCTTTCTCATATTTTGACAAAGATGGAAGTGGATACATTACTGCAGATGAGCTCCAACAGGCCTGTGAGCAGTTTGGTTTAGGAGATGTTCATCTAGATGAAATTATGCGCGAAGTTGATCAGGATAATGTAATCGTCTTCCCTGCCAAATGCCAGATTTTCCCATATACATCACATTATTCTAGGAAAATAATATTAATTTTGCTTTCGATGCGAATTTGCTTTTTCAGGATGGACGCATTGATTACGGTGAATTTGTGGCCATGATGCAAGATACTGGGTTTGGCAAGAAGGGATTTCAAAACACCACAAGCATTGGATCAAGGAATGCCTTTTAAGGTTGGTAATACTTGATTATTGTCATTCAACAACACACTTAATAGTTGAGTAGCTGCTGACTAATTTTTTTTTTTCTAGTTTGTAACCTCAAAATTGGAAATGCATAATTTTGTAAAAGATAAATCAGGCTTAAGAAAGGGAGAGCAAAAATTCTGTCCCATTTTAGTGTCTCACTGTTGTATTTTCTATTCATTTATTAGGTCATTGTGTGTCCTTGACAGCACTGCTACTAATTCTACCCATTTATTTGGTTTATGTTCGTAATTCTGTTCCACCTATAATATTGGACTACTTGACAGTACCAACTGAAATAGATTGTGGCAAAGTAACTTTGTTGCATGATGGAATCCAATTGTACTTATTTACAATTAGCACAAGTTTTACTGAAATTTTAAGGGGAGTTGAACTAGTTGTTTTGAGTTATATGTGAAACGTGTTATGCATAAATCATTAAGGGTAGATATATTAATTGTAACCTTCAACTGGATTGTCATGAGTCAAGAAGTGTAATTTGTGAAGGAGAATAAACAATGAACAAAAAGGGGAATCAGTTGCATATATTGTGGAGGGTTATTATGGTCAAGTCAAGTAGTGACCGACACATACAATGCTCCAATCATTTACTATGCCCATTATCACATCTTTGAGTATGAAAACTGTCTAATGTAGATCTCATATGAAGACGCGACATATTTATTTACTTATCCATATTACATTGTTCATTCTTGATCAAACCAATGAACTTGTTAAAATGATTCTTCAAAGATTAGATAAACGTGCTGATTTTTTTTTTATTTAAAGATTTGTTTTTTTTTTTTTTTAAAATAAAAATAAAAAATTAGTCTTTGATTCAATTCTCTGGTTTATCTTTCTTTCATTGAGCATGTAATGATTTTTGGAACTAGTTTCCTTTTAACTATCATGTATATTATACTTTTGTCTTGTTGAAATTGAATTTGTTTTTCACTTGTGCAAAAAATTGACATGTTAAAGAGGTATCTATCTGTATATGGATTTTAAGTTGAAGATGAGGATGGCATTTCACGACAGTGTAAAACACCATGTTAGTGTTTGACACATTTTTAGTTGAGGGAGAGTCCAGAATGTATAGAAT
The DNA here is from genome assembly GCA_020205615.1 of Panax quinquefolius. Taxonomy (NCBI): domain Eukaryota; kingdom Viridiplantae; phylum Streptophyta; class Magnoliopsida; order Apiales; family Araliaceae; genus Panax; species Panax quinquefolius. The sequence continues at coordinate 33,134,544 of CM035161.1, read as the reverse complement.
AGATTTGTTATGTTTTTTTGGCTACAGCCTTCTACTTTGTGTGGAAGTAAGGGGTGGGGAGTTTTTGCAGGAGCCTCGGGAGAAGATTAGATATTTAATTACATAAGCAGCGAGGCTTGTAATTGCATGTGTTTCTTTCAGAAGTTGAAAATAGATGAAGGAATACTACTAGTACTGTGCTTATGGCAATTTATCTGGATGTGATGTATTGATAACACCCCACGCCACCCCACCCCCTCCCCTTTCCTCTCCTCTCCTCCCTTCTCCTGTCTTTATGAACATGGACATGGACATGGACATGCACATGCACGTGACGCGGACACAGACCGCAGACGTATTGGGTAAATTACTAAATTAATGTCCCAACTTTTTGAGATATATTATGTAAAAGCGGATAAACCTATCAATAAATAATTAAGGTAATATACTAGTAGTAGTACCTTTATTTATTTATTTATAAAAGGACTTACTTTCTGGGCAACACCAAGGCCAGGTCCGAGTCCTCATGACCCGACACCTAACGCACCATCTTTATCAGTACAACTAACCATTAACTTTTTCCCAGAAGAGAAACATCACTAGGAAAACGAGAAAAGCCTCCAACATTATCAACTCCACATTTAATAACCTTTACTTTTGCATTTGCGCTGCCCGTACTGGTTTTAGAGAGTGGGGTTGAGGGTTTGAAGCACCTTTTTCTTGATTGCTTCCTCTCCATATGCCTCCCTGCCAAAGTCCTATTTTTATTTTATTTGTGAGCTGCTTTTATAGTTTTACAAGGTAGGCTTTGTCCTTAAAGGAGCCGAATGCCATCGAGTAACAACAGCATGCAAGTACTGGCAGGCAAGAGCTTAAGCTTCTTCTTTTAGATTATATTTAGGTGGTCTACCAACCGTTGTAATAATAGTACACTGCTGAGAAAACAAACTTTCATGTTCTAATTGTACATTATGAAAGCCGACGCAAATTTCTTTATATATTTTTTTCCTCCCAAAAAATATATATTATGAAATTAAATCAAAATATTTAATGAGTCTGCTACGTTACATCTAATATATAAAATCGGATTTGGTTATTATGAAATTAATTTTATAATAAGTTGGTCAATTGATCAATACAATGCTGACAAGCAGATAGATATTACCTCTCACGTGCATCTCAACACTGTAGTCAATTGATCAAAATTAACCCAATAAGTCTAGGGGGACCGGCGGGTTCCAACCGACTGGGGTAGTGATCGGCTGGAATTTTTTTATTTTTTATTTGCTTTTGACTACCAAATAATTAATGTGATTTATTGAAACTGAAATTTTTATAAAATACAGCGATTTAGGTGTCATTTGAATACATGTAAAAAACAGGGTTGCATATATCTTACAACTTTATTTTTTATATGTATCCAAATAACACTTAAATCGCTGTATTTTATAAAAATTTTAATTTTAATAAATCATATTAATTATTTAATAATAATAAAAAAAAAATCTGACCGGTGACTACCACGATCGGAACCCGTCGGTCCCCATAAAAGGATTCAAATTAACCACTCTCTGTAAACCCGAAAGAGTAAAAGTTGTGATTGTGATTGTGATTGATGATGGGTTGGTGTGTCTAATCATCGGAGATACGTGATGTAGAGTTACACGTGGAAGTTTGGCAGAAGGTAAGGGATGGATAAATGTAATGACCCATTATTATTATTATTATTATTATTACATGCTTCTCTACACGTGGCGGATGATGATCTTTAACTGACTGGACTAGACTAGACTAGACATTGTCCCCGAACCCAAACAGTGCCGTCTTTGTCACGTGGCTCACCCCTTCCCTTCCCTTCCCTTCCCACCCCGGCACCGCCCATGACATTTATGAAATTCGTTTTACATTTACATAAATATACACATATATTATTTTTAAATTTTAGAATGTTTTAAGTTATACTTTAAAATGAAGGAAATACAATTTATGCTTGATTTTAACTAAAGATAATTAACATTCATATACTTGTTTCACAAGAAATATTTAGGGTAAATAATTGAAGTACATGAATTAACTAATTATTTGCTAGGACCATGTTTGCATGCAAGGATCGGGATTACATATATTTGTTTTGTTTAGAATTTTTTAAAAATTAGATAAAAAACAATCTAGTTTAAGTATAGAACGATAGATATAATACAACGATTATTTTAAACAAATATTAAAGTTATTTTTGTCTACAAGTTTTTAATCATAAATAATAGATATTATAATACCCGATATTTTTTAAATATGATATTAAATAGTCGTTATTTTATTATTCCAAAATTTATCTAATTTTAAAAACATATAAGAGATCCAAGACTAATAGTCTAATTTCAAGTATTATCTTTACAAAAACATGATCTAAAGATTTTAAGTTTTCATAAAATTCTATTTACTGATAAAAGTATATATAAATCCATGGGACGACGGGTTCACTATTCAAAAATTAAGCATTTATCACATCTATTATCAAAATGTACTTGGTACTAAATATATACTCTTTTGAAGTAAATACCAAACAATTTAATTAGAAAAGATATTTCTTTGCATGGCTGAAAAAAGTCTCAATATTTAGAAAGTATTTGATCATGTGGAACCGAATTTTTTAGATGGACTTGATAATTTTAACTCCAAAAATAAATAATCTATGTTTCTTACAAATTAAAACCCATTCATATATCATGTATATTAATATGTATATGTATATGTATATGTGGGAATCAAAATAACATAGATTTCAAGTGCTGAAAAACTGAAAATTATCATATATGTCGGGTTCCTTCAATTCAATATTGGATCTATAAGAATGCACACGACTAAATAAAAATTAAAAAAACTTACCTGAATGATTATGTATTAAGATTTAAAGTCGGAGTAAAGGTTATTATGGGGAGCAATTGGTTTGCTAAACCCACTAGTTAGTCTGATTAATATATACATCTACCGTCCATAAAATAAATGAGTGCGCCAAATTTAAGTAGCTACATTCAATAGTTTTGAGTTGTATGCACCTGCTGTTATATATATATATATAGTTGCATTCAAGCTTAAGCTAAAAGTAGCAATATATATGCTTGAACGATTGAAGAATATTGTGAAGGGGATTGAAGGCTTCTTATGCGAGAAAAATAAATAAAAAAATTTCGTCTGCAGTACTTTAATTGTGCAAACGGTAATTTTTTTAAAAAGAGAGAAATTTTAATCATTTTTTTCATCGCAGAAACTAAATTGCATGGGACGCCTCATATTAAAGCTGCATGGATTATAGTTCTTTTTATACTGATTCGATCCAGTAAATGATTTACTGAGATCAATTTTAATTATAAATCAATCTCCTATATATATTATCCTAATAATAATAATAATAATAATAATAATAATAATAATACTCAAAAAGCCATTGTGGACAATTGCCTACACTGCCATATAGTAGAACCGTAACTGATGACACCCAATTATGGAAAGAAAAAATAGATAAAAAAAGAGAGGCATAATGCATCTATATATGTCTATATCTATATCAAAATCTTATTAAAAAAAACAATTGTTAAAAATATTAAATTGTGTACATGGAAATAAAGGAGCAAAACCCCAAAAACTTTGGCCAATTCCCTGCAGAGTGGGTAAGCTGAGAATGAAGCAAGGCCTCATATATGTTGATGTTCATTTGAATTAATGGCTGATGTCGTATTCCATTACTTGATAAGGCGGCCATGCAACTGGAGTATCTAATAACGTTAAGAAACCATTAATGTTAAAAGTCTGATTACAGCTAGAAGAATAATGATCTGTATTCGAACACGTGTACGGTAATCATGGCTGATCTCCATGAATAAGATTGATGGTCGGTCATATTTAATTATATGCATATCATTGTGTTCAAAGTTAAGTACTTTTCCAAGCTTATATTGAAATATAAGTACTATATATGCTTGCAGATTATGGACATTAAGTTGAGGGTCATTTTAGTAACTTCAGATTTGCTCTAAGAATTAAGTGGAGTAGCTGCTTATAAAAAGAAAAGAAATATTTTGTAGCTTATATATTAGGTGGTGTTAGAATTCATGAGTACTGTGGGTTGGTGACTAGCTCCCTCCCTCCCTCCCTCCAAAAACAGATTTCTGATCTTTTGTCATGATAAATTAGCAAGAGTAAACTTCAGTCCCTCCAATTCCCTTTCTAGTAACAAAAAGGTATGCATGGTAAAACTGTTTTGTTTCCTCCTCCTCCTCCTAGCCTGCCTGCTTCATGCATATATGCTAATGGTTTTTCTAATTTGTGGTTTGTTGGGGACAAAAAAATCAAGAATATTAATTACTGCATGGCCACAACCAAATTCTCTATTCCCCATATTTTAGAGTTTTACCCCTCGATCGAATAACACCACGTAAGAAACTTTGGAGAAAAGCAAGTAATTTGGATTGTATTAACAGATTGGTTGTTTTTTTTTTTTGCCATTGTAATTAAAACTGTTTAACTAATTATATTGGATACTAATTTTTTCTTAAATTTCCACCGTGGCATGACATGGTGTTATGTTATTGGAGGGTGTAAAAATTTAATTTTACGGTTCATCCGTATACAATTTATTTGATCTCCTTAAGTTTATCATGACACTTGTTTTAATTTATATCATTTCTCGAGTTCTCTTTTTAGGTAGGTAAGGTTTAAAAAAAAAAAATTCGATTCGATTAAATTCATTTCGAAAAAAATTCGATTCGACTCAAAATATAAATGAGTCAAATATGAGCAAATTTTAAAGTTTGATAATTTACTCGAACCTTCTCAAATTGCAATTTTCTATTGAAACTCGGATCATATTCGTTCGTTCGAACTGCACGACTGCACGAGCTCGATTTAAGATCGTGCTAGAGTCGGTAGCTAAACGAACTTCAATCAAATCTTATTTTATACTCGATAAATTTTGTGAATCAAATTTAAGCAACTCAATACTCGGCTCGATCGACTCGGTTCATTTACAACCTTAAAGCTAAGCCGCAAGTAATAACTTGTGAATAACCTATTGTTCCAAATATTGGTACGTAGTCAGTGAGGAAGAATGAAGTCGCCTAAGAACCTAAATAAATTAATTAATTATGGCACTATATATGTTTTCTGTGTTTGCAGTTCTTATTGTGTTTCTCTTAATTTTAGTTTTTTCTGGTAGGGATTTTTTTTTATTTAAAAAATTAATATATATACTAAGCAAATTGTAAAGGTGAGAGAGTTTGCAACTACTATCGATCATGTGGTCCTTTTGAGATAAAGTGATTTGCAACTCACAGTATCACATGCATGCATTCTTACTACAAACAGCAAATTAATTAATCTATCTACACTCTCACTGATCAATTAGCAACGTACAGTTTTTGTTTCATTTTGTTTGTTCTTTCACTCATGACCTATCAACTGCCCACATTAATCAATTATTACTAGTATAAACAAAAATCTTTTTTGGTACATTGCGGCTGCTGCAGCAGCAAAAATAGATAGATATGGAGAAAATAAGTTCGGCTTCAGGATTAATTAGGACCAAATCCGATCAACTTGTGGAGGCAATATCATCAGCAATGGCGGGAATGAAGTCACCAGTATCGAGCGAGGCCTCCGGAGGAGGGACCGAGAGTACCCTCTCAAGGAAGTCCAGCAAAGGTGGGCTAATAAGTGCATCGCCGGGACGTGGCAGCAGCAGCAGTAGGCATAACACACACATTAGGAAGACAAGGAGTGCCCAGATGAAATTTGACCTGGATGATTTGAGCAGCGGTGCAGCTCTTAGCCGAGCTTCGAGTGCAAGCTTGGGACTCTCTTTCTCCTTCACCGGCTTCACGCTGCCTCCTGAAGACGACATTGCCGATTCAAGGCCGTTTAGTGATGATGATATTGGTAAGTATTTTTGTTCTTATTAAGTACTCTGTTTTACTTCTTTTTTTTAGTTGCTAGCTCACATAGATTACGTTGTTATGAAGTCTCATTACAATTCACAGAGTAATGCAAAACATCTTTGAAGGGGCAAACCCCGAAAGTTCGCCGAAAATTGGATGTCATCTAACAACGTTAGTCGTAGATGAAGCCGTTAAGTAATATATATATATATATATATGTGTGTGTGTGTGTGTGTGTGTGTGTGTGTGTGTGTGTGTGTGTGTCTGTCTTATATAGGAGTGTAATTATTTATTTTGTAGTCATGGTCTCATTTTGTAAGTATGTTGAATTATGCCCAAGGAACATATCACACTTCTTCCCGACTCCACAGCTGTAATGACCACTTGTCATGAATTGTGTGTTTGCACAAACAGAAGTGAGAAGCCTAGTCAAATATTGGGGGGCCATGTCACTTGAGAAAAATTAAAGTTAATTGCCGGTTCTATTCTGGTTCTGCTTGTAACATGATAGAGACCAAACACTTCCCCACACCTTCGTACGTTTAGGAATTGTGACCGAACCCTGTAAGTCAATTTGGCTAAGGTTTCTTGTTTTCTTTCTGGTCCCATTTAGAGATCTTAATAATACATCTAGATATTGGGAAGTCCAAACAAAACTTCTTGTGGCTATTCCTTTGGATTCTTGACTTGATGATTATATATTTGGGAAAGAGAGAGCTTAAAAATGTGAAGTGAAAGCTTGGAAGTTCACCTCACTGTTCTTAACTCATTCAATTAAGATTGGTTCCAAGTCCTCCTTGTACTGATCATTCAAGATATTTAACAAAATAGAGGTAAATAAAATATAGGTATTTAGTAGCCAACCCAGATTATACAGTTCCTTTTCGTATTCGATGGGCAAGATTTAAAAAATAAGATTACATAATAGTGTGCAAGGAACTACGGATGAATCTTTTTTAAAATCGCACCTGTTAGAAGATGGTTTGGCTTCTAATAATTTCTTAGCCAACTTTGCAATGGATTAATACTGAAAGGCTGAAACAAAGCACTACACAAATATTTGGAAGTACATAATCAGTTAAAACAGAGTCGGGAACTGACATCATAATTAACATTTGAACCTAGGTGCTTAATTAGTTTAGTTATTAAATAAATAACACCCAAATCGTCAACTGAAGAACTTGTCATCAAGTGATGCAGCATCACACAATGAAATCATCTATATTATATATGCTTTTTGCAGCGGAAGATCTTGAAGCCGGCACGCGTAAAAAGTGGATTCAAACGGAGCCGACCATGCCACTTTACCTAAAGGTAATGAACTTAGCATGCTTTTCAGTTCGCGCTACCTCCTAAATCTAGAAAAAACATGTCCCAGAGTCGTAGTGTATCAGTGTTCAGTAAATGCGAATGGATTGATTAAATTTATATTTGAACAGGCAAGGATGGAGGTGTTTATCTAGCTAGAGATCAACGTACGGGACAAATTGAACATGGCTATCATGTCAGGTTCAGTCTTGTACAGAGTCTCATGATCTTACATCTATGGCAGTAATGTATAAGACTTTCCTTTTTAACAACAAAGTTCTATGCCATAATTCATATAAAATGTAATATTGGGCTAGGAAACAGAGGAACTAATTATGTTACATTACATTACATTACATGCATGGTCTCAAGATTCTCCATCTTCACTTGTTACTGAGACTAAACTCAGTCTCAGTCCTGATTCATGCTCGAACACTTGAATTTTCCAGCATATCGTAGAATGGAATGAACTGTAAGCATATCTTTCCTATAAATGAAAATTATGCTATTGAGCTTTTCACCACCACAGGTTATACAAATTAAGGAACTTGTTGTTCAAATATTAACAAGTAATGTTAATTTGATTCTTCAATGTTATGCAGTTTACGGACGTCACATTCAAGGTCGTTCTCAAAGGAGTGACATTTACAGAAGAGAAGGATATTTTGCATGGAATAACTGGTTCGGTGAACCCAGGAGAAGTTCTGGCACTTATGGGACCATCAGGAAGTGGAAAAACTTCACTCCTAAGTCTGCTAGGAGGGAGGGTGAGAGATTGTACGCCAGGTGGTTCAATTACTTATAATGACCAGCCATACTCAAAGTTCCTGAAGAGCAGGTAAGCAACTAGATTCCAGATCGAAAATTAACAAGTTGACTAACTATTTAGAAAACAGAGTTCCAATAGACAAGTAGGAAAAACCAAAAAATATATTGCCATAATAAACTAATTAAAGTCAGATTTCTTGTTTTTGTCCGTCCCTCTAACAACAGAATTATAACACCGAGTATCTGGCACTGGCAGGATAGGATTTGTGACACAAGACGACGTACTATTTCCTCATCTTACAGTGAAAGAAACATTAACATATGCAGCTCTCCTACGACTCCCAAAGACATTAACAAAACAGGAAAAGGAGGAACGAGCTACAGACGTAATCTACGAACTTGGGTTGGAGAGGTAATTAAGTTTATTTTCCTCGATCGTATTACTGAATCTTGGTAATCTGATTAATTAGAACATAACTTGATTGGTAGGGTGTAATCTGATTAGTGAGAATAACCTTGTGGACGGACAGGTGTCAAGACAGTATGATAGGTGGCTCCTTTGTTAGAGGAATTTCAGGTGGAGAGAGGAAGCGTGTCTGCATAGGAAACGAAATAATAATCAACCCTTCCCTTTTGTTCCTCGATGAACCAACCTCTGGATTGGATTCTACAACTGCTCTGAGGATCGTCCAAGTGTTACAAGATATAGCCGAGGTACGTACATACATATATAGCACTTAAAAACTCCTAACCTTCCTTATATGCATGTATTCTCTATCTTTACATCAAAAATCTTTTCATTAGGTAGTAATATCCTATTAATGTGTTTCAATCTTAATTATTCAGGCTATGGTACTAAATAATACAAATCTTATGGCAGGCTGGGAAAACAGTGATCACCACAATTCATCAGCCATCTAGCAGGCTCTTCCACAAGTTTGATAAGTTGATCCTTCTCGGCAAAGGGAGCATGCTTTACTTTGGGAAGGCATCAGAAGCAATGGTATATTTTTCATCCATAGGATGTTCTCCTCTGATTGCCATGAACCCAGCAGAGTTCCTGCTAGATCTTGCAAATGGAAACTTAAATGATGTTTCAGTCCCATCAGAATTGGAGGACAGAGTGCAAATAGGGAGTTCAGAAAGAGAGGCAAAGAACGGAAAGCCGTCTCCAGCAATTGTGCATGAGGTAAAGATATTGATTTATAATTAACATAAAATAATGAGCAGTTCTAATAAATGCTGTGTTTTTTAAATGCATTTTATACTCAGAAGAGGCAGTCCTGATTGATGCAGCAAGAATGCTATATATCATATTCCTGATTGTGTTTTTATTTCAAAATAGTATCTTGTGGAGGCCTACGAAACACGAGTAGCTGAAAATGAGAAGAACAAACTTCAGGTTCCTATACCCATTGATGAAGAAATGAAGTCGAAAGTGTATTCTTCAAAGCGAGAATGGGGAGCAAGCTGGAGGAAACAGTTCTCCATATTATTCTGGAGAGGACTCAAAGAACGGCGGCATGACTACTTTAGCTGGTTGAGAATTACCCAAGTAGTCACAACAGCGATTATCTTGGGATTGCTTTGGTGGCAATCAGATGGAAATAACGCAAAAGAACTGCATGATCAGGTATCAGTCATTTCCTCATCTATGTTTTTTAGAACAAAATTTCATAGGAGTCAAGTCTCAACCTAAGATGGAATTTGATTCCAGGCAGGGTTGCTGTTCTTTATTGCTGTCTTCTGGGGATTTTTTCCAGTGTTCACAGCAATCTTCACATTTCCTCAAGAAAGAGCTATGCTGAACAAGGAACGAGCTGCCGACATGTACAGACTAAGTGCATATTTTGTGGCTAGAACTACAAGCGACCTTCCACTTGACCTCTTACTGCCATTACTTTTCCTTCTCGTTGTCTATTTCATGGCAGGCTTGAAACATAGTGCAGAAGCATTTTTACTAACCATGCTTACAGTTTTCCTCTGCATTGTAGCAGCTCAGGTATGCCTTCTTCCATCTATCTAAGATAAGATAAGATAAGCTAATCAAAATGGTACGATGACGACCATTCCAGCTATGCTATGCTTTATTTACTACAAGTAGGAGTAAAATTGCAGGGACTCGGACTAGCAATTGGGGCTACACTGATGGACTTAAAGAGGGCAACTACTCTGGCCTCTGTAACAGTTATGACCTTTATGTTGGCTGGTGGCTACTTTGTCAAGGTAAGCATGCATTAGAAATTAGTATAAGAATGACAAGTAGTAGACAAATATCGTTCTTGAACTACCAAATACTTAAAAAGCTTCAAAATTTTGCAGAAAGTTCCGATATTCATATCGTGGCTCCGCTATCTGTCTTTCAACTATCACACTTACAGACTACTCCTAAAGGTTCAGTATGAAGACGTGATTCAACAAATGGACGGGATGAAAATAGATAGTGGTTTAACAGATGTTTGTGCCCTGGCAGCCATGGTTGTTGGCTACCGCCTCTTGGCATACCTGTCTTTGAGAAGGATGAAGCTACATGTAGCTTATTAGATTAGATGAATAACAATTAATATACTAGTATCATTCATAGAAAAACCAACATAAACAAGTCTCATGAGGCCAGAACTTGTGAATCATCATTATACCTAATTAAGAGGTTGAAAATCTATCTTTTGGCATTGAAGACCATAAATTTTACAGTATATTCTAGGGATTTATGTAGATGTCATTACCCCAACAGATGTTCATAGTATAGTATTAGTATTAGTAGAAGTGGGATTTGCATCAAGAATTGATATCTTATCTTTCCCAACTGTTCTATATCACATTTTTTAAAAATAGATTCACTTTTATTTAAGTTTGACAAAATTTCCCAGATCAAACATCAACATCATTAATGTGCCAGATCTCGACTGGATGTTGATCTCGGATATCACATTATTAATTGAACTTTTCATGCTAATGTAATGTCCTGAACCTACCCAGTAGTGATGAAAGGGAAACCAATATGTCTCAAGCCCCGGCAAATATCTGGCATCTTATTCCGTCAATAATGAAAAAATTGTGGACAAATATCAGGCATCTTAATCCTTTATTTTAAAAATTAATTGATGAAATTATTTATTTTATTTATTAAATAATTGGTGACACTATATAAAATACGATTCTTTTTTTTATTATTGTTAATGTTATAATAGTCCAAATAATAAATTTTTATCTAATATTTTAAATAATTTTAGACAAAATAAATATAATTTAAGTTATCTAATAAATAATTTCATTTTAGATAAACATGTAAATATAATTATTTAATTATAAAATTAGTAGTCTTAAAACTTTAATTTATAAGAATATAATATAATTTGGAATTATAATCCTCATAAAACCTAAAATTTAGTTGCAAATAGGATATACCATTTCTTTGTCTAATTTGGGAATTTGTTTAAATACTTTGATCAATAAATAACTCCATCATAACATAACAATTCCCTCTGTTTTTCAAATTATGTAGGAGAAAATACCGATTAAAAAATAATTAATTGTTTGTTTAATTAATCAAATGATATATTCGTTTTTATCCTATTTTATTTGTTCTATCAAAATACATAACTATTAAAAAATATAGCAAATATATAATTTGTAAATGATAATTAGTGTTTTAACATAAAAGTGGGTTTTCTTTTAAAACATCAAATTTTAAAATACGTTTAAACTTTCAAACGTACATAAAACAAGTCGTATACAGTGCTCTCATATTTTATATTATAAGATTATTATTAATTTTTGAAATTTAATTTGAGTTCAAATTGAGATAATTTACTAAAAATTACAGAATAATAATTATTGTGATGAGTTGCACGTATAAAGAGAGGAGGGCCTCACCCATAAATAAAGGTGTAGATGAACCGAGTTGAGTCGAGTATTGAGTTGTTTATATTTGATTCATAATATTTATCGAATATAAAATAAGGTTTAATTGAGACTCGTTTAACTACCGAGTAAACGAGCACGATCTCGAATCGAGTCCAGATAGTTTGATTTTTTTGAACGAATATAATTCGAATATTAATAAAAAATTATAATTTATAAAATTTTGAGTAATTTATTAAATTTTAAAATTTACTGATATTTAAATTATTTATATTTTGAGTTGAAGTCGAATTAAACTTTTTAAGTCGAATATGAATAGATTTTTTTTTTGCTCATTTTAAGACGTTACCAAATATACTTAATTTTACTCGACAAAAAAAGCGCCAAAGAATTTGGATCAAATGCTGTCCACCGTGTCAAAATAATACGAATACCCCCATCCCCGTTATCTCAACAAATTTAAAGGCCGCAGAACCACTTCACCCCAGTTAGGTATTTCTGGTTTCGTCTATACATAAGTATTTGAGCCGGATCAAGCCCTTACTCCCCTGGTACGTACTCTCCCTCTCTTCTCTCACCTAATTCTTTGTGTGGGATTTATATTTCCATGGCGTAATTTGTGGTGGGTTTTGCGAATATTCCGTTTGATTGATCCCTGACTTTGTTAGTGCTTGGTAATTATTGTTATTTGTATGAGTTAATGCATACCGATTCAATTACAATTGCTAGATGGTAGAAAATTCCATAGTTTTTTGCAAATCCTAAAACTAAATGTGCGAATCCCAACCCGCTTTCAGTTTGACAATTGGCTGTTCGAAGAGTGAGAGGCCTCACCTAGTTAGGTGGCATAAAAATTTATCTAGTTTGCGAGTCAAATCCTTTTGTGGAGGTTGAGTGGAAAGGCTGAGCTAAAGCAAAGGAACGCTAAACTTTATAGTTGATTCCCTTCAGAGAGATTTTCTTTTGGAAGCCATTTTATATAAAATGTCCTTGAAACGACCAACTTGAAATGAGTTTATTTAATGGAGGGCTGGTAGCACATGAATGCAATAGGGGATGTACGTGCAAGTTCAAAGTCAGAATGTCAGATATAGCACCAAGTTTTTGGGTGTAAATCCTTTTTATTATTTCCAATTGAGGTGTACGGTGCTAAGCTCATATTACTTTCTAGTTTCAACTGTATTCATAAGCTGAAGCATGGATATTTGAGTCTGTCGTGAGATGACTGTTTGATTTAGTTTGTGTTGATTTTTAGTCTGCGGGGGAGTTCACGTAGAAATTTTTGTCTTTGTGTTTGTGACTTAGATATGCAATTTCTCATTTCAGCATTCGTGGTTATCTTCCCCAGAAATATTCTTTTGAAATTTGTTCTGTAACATAAAAGAGCATGATACATACTGTCACATCGCAAGGTTTATTCCCATTTAATTGGAAACTTACACTTTGATTAAGTTTTTGTTAGGTTTTCCACAACTAATTGAAGCAATAGTTACACCGGTAGTCTGCTTTTCTTGAATTAAGACATTAACCAACGTACATTATAGCTCATCAAATCCATAAATATTTAGGAGGGTTGTTCTATCCATTTAGTTACGACTTCAACTATGCAATTTCTTTATTAATATTTACCTTGTGCACTAGTACTTGGCAGGACAAGAAATCATAATAACATTATGTATTACTCCATTAATTTATTATATTATTGATAATACAAACCTGTTGTTTACAGGTTAAGTTGACATAAGAAAAATCATGAATCGGCTAACGAGTGCTCCACGCCTCATGATAGTTTCTGATCTTGACCATACTATGGTTGGTATTCTTGTGGTTAACTTACTATACTCTATGCTGCTGTTGTGGTTTACTGGGGAAGTTGCTTTGCAGGTTGATCATCATGATCCTGAGAACCTTTCTTTGCTAAGGTTTAATGCCCTATGGGAAGCCAATTACCGTGATGATTCTTTGCTAGTATTTTCAACTGGAAGGTCGCTTACATTGTATAAGCAGTTGAGGAAAGAGAAGCCCATGCTAACCCCTGATATTACCATAATGTCTGTGGGAACTGAGATAACATATGGAAATTCTATGGTACCAGATGATGGTTGGGTTAAAATTTTAAATCAGAAGTGGAATAAGAGCATAGTGTTAGAGGAAACAAGCAAGTTTCCACAACTAACTCTTCAGGTATATTTGTACACTGTAGATTTGTGTTCTTGAGAACTTTTCTGCAGAGACAATGTAACTCTGCATATATATATATATATATATATATATATATATATATATATATATATATCGGTGTTCTAAAAGTCGCTAGTCGATCCCAGGTCGGTTGGCTACCGACTAGAGACTAGGGAATTAGTCGGGGATTAATCGGCTAGTCGGATTTTCAATTATTTTTTTAAAATATATATTATCCTTCCTCCTTCATAAGTTATGAGTAAGTAGAATAACATAAGTAACACAAATCATCAAATAAAAACATGGAAATTAAGTAAAACCAAATAGTTTGACACTCTAAGTTCAAAACCAATTAACCAAATGAAACTAAGTAGCACAAAATTAATAGTCAATCACTCCTCCTCCTCCTCTTCATATCACTCCAAGACTTGCTCTCCATCGGACTTAAACTCATAATCCTCATTTTCCTCTTCGTTGTCATCATCTTCCGACATAAAACTTGTGTTCATCTAATTCTCGCACATTTATACCACTTCTTCTAGGTAGAAGGACCTCATCCGCTCCCATTTTTTTCGATTTTCCCCAACTTGTTCCGATTTTCCCCGACTTGTTCCGATTTTTTGATTTACTCCGACTGAGCGACTTACCCGACTAGTCGCCGACTGAAGCCCGACTAAGTCGGCCAGCGACTAAATCAAAGGACTAGGCCCTAGTTTACTCGTTGAGGCTCCGACCCCAACTTAGTCTCCGACTAGTCAGCCGACTAGGCCGACTTTTCGAACACTGAAAAAATTCAATATGATGGACCACTTAAGATGTTGTTTTATTATCTGGAATCTTTGTATAGTTGTAATGTTTGAGGTACTGCAGTCTGAAACTGAGCAACGACCACACAAGGTTAGCTTTTATGTTCAGAAAGACAAGGCTCAAGAAGTAAGGAAGGCTCTTTCCGAGTGTTTGGTAAAACGTGAGGTAAGATTGAACTTTTAAACTACATTTTTTTTCGTGTCTATCCTCAGCAATGTCAACTTTGTTCCTATTTAGTTTTGCAAAATATATGGAAGTTTACAGAATTTGGATTGTGTTTAATATGAAGCTCATTTGTTTTGCTTATGATTCAGTTTTTGCTTTGTTGGTCAGTTGGATGTTAAAATAATTTACAGCGGAGGGATAGATTTGGATATACTGCCTCAAGGTGCTGGAAAAGGGCAAGCTCTTGCTTATTTGCTTAAGAAGTTAAAGGCCGAGGGAAAACTGCCTAAGAATACTCTTGCTTGTGGTGATTCTGGCAATGATGCTGAACTTTTCAGCATTCCAGAAGTATATGGTGTCATGGTTGGTGGTTTATCCTCTATTTTTCGTCTTCTGGATGAGAATTTCTGAGTTTGTTCACGATTGTTTCCTATAAAAATTTATGTTACAGGTCAGTAATGCCCAGGAAGAATTGTTACAGTGGCATGCTGCAAATGCTAAAGGAAATTCCAATATAATTCATGCTAGTGAGAGGTGTGCAGCGGGTATTATACAAGCCATTGGTCATTTTAGCCTGGGCCCGAGTATATCGCCAAGGGATGTTACAGATCTGTCAGACTCCAAGTTAGAAAAGTTTGATCCCGCGTATGAAGTAGTGAAATTTTACTTGTTCTTTGAGAAATGGAGACGTGCAGAGTTTGAGAATTCTGAGATTTATTTGTCAAACCTGAAATCAGTTTGTGTATGTCTATGCCTTGTAATCTGCAGTTTCATATTTATATGCTTATACCATATGTACACTTGGATGTTACCATGTGATATTACTTAAAATCTACTGGATTATGATTTAGAATTTTATTTTTTTGATAATGTGGAGTATCCGGTCCGCAATCCGACTAATCTCCCCACCCCGGGTCAGGCTTTTCATACGAGCTTGCGCCCGCATCCCCGTGGCCCCATGACTATTATTTTATTGGCTTGACAAATTGGAGGTGGTCGTATTCGAACCCAAGACGTCCAACTTTACGGCTCGTCCCAGGGTCTCATTTGAACCATTGCGCCAACTGTTGGGGTTTGTGATTTAGAATTTTCTTGTAAAAGCTTGGTGTACAGCAGAGAAAAGTCACTCATAAATACTTTTATCTTAGGTATATCTCAGGTTGAATAAGATTTGATGAGAGGAAGTGGACATGGAAGTGGAATTTCATTATTTATAATTGGTATACTTGAGATGAATCTCATTATTGATGCATGTGGTATCGTAGTCTTATGAACAATGATCTGACTAGAAGAGCTAGGGTAGTAAATCTGGCCAGTTTCATTTTTCTAATATATATTGTTTAGTTTGAATAGTTCATTTTAGATCATAAGCTCACATGAGAATCAATATGAGAAAATTATAATTATTCTAAAATATGCATCATAATTTGTACATTTGGGCCAAGTACTGATCCCATGTGCTGTCATAGTTCTAGTGCTTAAATAAGATATATTCATTTTCAAAATCTGATCAAAGGTTAAAAGTACACGTCTGTGTATATTATCTGTAGGCTGTTGAGTGTTATAGGCATGTTAGTTCCTTTTTTTGGCGATTTATAACATCAAGTCAGTCATGCTTCCTAATTTTGTGTTTTTGGCCTTGGCTGTACTGTAATACACTTTGTAAATTGCACTGGTTTAACTTTTTTACGATCTTGCAGGGTCCACCTGGTGTTCTCGTTCACCCGTCCGGTGTTGAGAAACCTCTTCATGAATGCGTAAATGCATTGAAACAATGTTATGGAGACAAACAAGGGAAGCAATTTCGGGTTTGGGTTGATCAGGTTTTGCCGGAACAGGTTGGTTCAGACACATGGCTTGTAAAGTTCAAGAAGTGGGAGCTATCTGGTGAGACACGATTTCCTACCTCACCTCTTAGTCTTTCATTTCTCTATCGCCTGCTGCATTTTCTTCAACGTCATTAAATTAGTTGATGTCATGGTTTATTCAATTTACTTTCATTATTTTAATACCCTCTCTATTCCTATATTTTAAGGTCTTTTATTGATTCTTTAAAATTGAAATAGACTTTTTAAAATTATCAAACAATAAATCTTATAATTATAATTATCAAACTTTAAATCTTATAATTATAATATTCACCATTGTGCTTTTTACTAAGAATAAATAAATCTTGTCTATGTTATAGTTTTGCCATGTTCCTCAGTTATGTTGTAGCGTTAGCTTTCTAATGGCTCACCAACTTATGTAGGTGAAGAGCAGTATGGCTGCCTGACCACAGTTTTATTAAGTTCAAAGGTGGTGATATTTGAGATTCTATAAGTAAAACATTATATTAAAAGTCTGCTAAATGTTTTTATTTGAAGTTCTATTTGGTTTATCCAGGATGTGATTGTTTCGGAAGGGCTCACTTGGCTCCAAGTGCATCAAACTTGGTTGAGTGGAGCTGCGCCAAATGATCATTCAATTTGGTTCTTCTAGCTTAACTTGAAGACTTAATATACCAACATATTTCATTTTGTCTTGTTGCTTGAATAAACATACAACAATCATATATTGTTACAATTTCCTTGCGATACTTCACCATCAACCCCACGGCCACGAGGATGGCTGGCTGGCTGGCTAGTTACAATGTATTTATTATAAACAAGCATAAATTAGTCTTGGTTGGTTGATATATTTCTATTGCGTACATGATATTATTTCCAGTTAAAGAAAATCAAGTCGGCATTTGTGATCGAGTGTTCATTTGCATTAAGATAGATTAGCTGAACTGAACTACGGTGGCAGTTATTTGCAAGAACTGTTTTTGAGGAAGAGGATATCAGCATCTGTTTGCTTCATTCATTTCCTCGCTCTTCACCTGTTGGAATGGAATAGGGCTCGAAAGGCTTTCTTCCATGGCCATGGCCATAGCAGTGTTGGAATGGAATAGGGCTTTCTCCATGGCCATGGCCATGGCCATAGCATAGCCTGTTTTATCCATAATGGCTTTCTGTTTACGAAAGGAAGAGAAGAAGAAACTGCAGACGAATTTCCGGAAAACAAGAGGTACAATGCCGAGGGGAAAAAACAAGGAAGGAAATCAAGTACAGAGAAATTTTCAGTTATTAGCTTTATTAAAACTGAAAGGAAATTTGATGGGCTATTTCGTTGCCCTTTTACAAATTATAATTATTTTTTGAAAGAAAGTTTGTTCAAATATATTTTTTAAAATGAGAATTATTTAACTTTTGAAATTGGTATAATTTTAAAGATAATTTACAATTTGTAGAATTAGACAATTTTATATTAAAAAAATATCTCAAAACAATATATTTATATTTTAAAATGGACGAGGAATATATAGAACCATTATCTTCCGATATTTAAAGTTAAAGCCAGAGGCCCGGCTGTGGTGTTAGCAAAATTTTGAAGTTTTTTTGCTTTTCCTAAAATGTCCTACTTTTAGGATAATTCCTAATTTGTCTTTTTTTTTTTATAATATACTTTTTATTTAATTCTTCAAATTTTATATATTACTTATTTTACCTTATATATAATTTACTCATATAAAATATAAAATAAAATAAAATATAAAATAAAATAGATGTGAGGGTACTAAAGTTATGAAAAAGTATGTATACAAAAGAGGGGATTGAACCCTACGTGAATCGAACACGCAACCTTCTGATCTGGAGTCAGACGCGCTACCATTGCGCCAAGGATCCACTAAATGTTCTGATAGTTACCTAAAAGATTTTTAACTAATATAATTATTAAATGTAAATTGATATTTCCACAACGCTTTTTGATAAATACACATAAAAAATGTCGCCTAAACTAATCTCATTTCCATGACTAACAAAATTAAAATGAAGTAGAGTTTTTAGAAATAATAACTTTTATATATAAACATCAAGTGTTGGATTTATTAAACTTTGACTGTACGTACGTATCATTCATTATCAAGATTCACATGTCCATTATTATTAATATAAAAATGACGTACGGTAGGAGAAGGAGTAGGGAGTAGGAGTAATGTGATGATGGCTGACATGGCACTACAATATTTTATTCGGGGGACTTGGGGACCAAACAAGACGTGAAGTCATGTTACAACATTAATTATACTTTTAGGAATAAAATATAGACAATTATAATAATATTTACTTTCTCTTTAATTTTTTAAATAATAGTTTACAAATTTAAGATTAAATAAATAAGATTACATATTTACTATATTAGGTTAACAAATTTTAATTTATGGATATATATATATATATATATATATATTATGATAAAATTATCCTATTTTTAATATAATATATTTTAATTAATTATAATTTTATTTACAATTAAGATTATTTCATTCAAACTGTTGGTAACTTATAAAAAAATTAATTTAGTTTAATTAACATATTTTTTGATAAATGATACAAATATTAAGAATTTTAAATTAAATTATTGATGGAATACATGTTCTAATTAGAGTCATGAATTGGGTATGTTGATAGTTTAGTTTTTGATGTTTAATTAAAAAAATATTATTTAAATTTTAGTTTCATATTATGATTTTCATGAGTATATGTCAAAATTTGGTATTTTTAGTATATAGTTGGTATTGTTTTGTGATAATGTTGAATAAAAGAAAATATAATCATATTTATTACTATTTTATCTTGTAAAAAGATTTTTCTTTTAATATATTTTTTTTTTTTGAGTAATAACATTTATCATTTTTTTTGTAAATAATTATGCCCAAGTATGATTTATGTTTAGTTTAATATTTTAAAAAAAATAATAATTAGCATAATTTTTAATACTCTTGTATATGAATTATAAGATTAGATTTACATAACAATTACAATTTTTTGTTAATTTGCACTTTTCGGGTATTAAAATTTTACTAATTTTTAATTACAAAAATTAAGTTTGAATGTATATTACATAAATTTTAATATTTGAATGAATTTATTTTCTTGATAAATTTAGTTAATTTGATCAAGTTAAGTGAAAATGATAATATACATATTTATATTTACTGAATATATTAAGTATTATAATTGAATGGCGTATTGGACATTATATTAAAAATATTTGTGGATATTATTAGTTGTTGGAAATGAGGGTTTGAAACATTAAATATTAGAGTATTTTTGAGGCTCAAATAAATGAGGGACCCACACTCCAAAAATGTCGGTTCATGTGCGTTCTCCTCCGCGAGGAGTATAACGTGGTATATTTATGTATTCAAATCCATTAAGAATTGAATGAGAAACTTGACTCTAAAATCACCTACTTGAAATGTTGAAAATTACAAAAGTCTCACATAGGGCATTAGTGGAAAAAATGAAGAATTTATATATGGGATGTTTGCTCAATAGGAAGGGCCCCCAAGGGGCACCCCACTTTTGTGAAAGGGAGAGGACCTAGCCAAGGCTTGGTTTGAACCCACACGCGTCGCCGTTCGGACGGGCGGACGGGTGGTGTAACGACCCCAAAATAGGTCCATTCCATCCAACCCATTCCGAGTCACCAAATATATGGTACGGAAAACAACTACAACTTTATTACAACAATTGTCGTGCAAAATACAACAACACATATGTTGTGAGTTTGGATACAAATATATACCAATCAGAAGACGTCCTTACAATGACACCTTACATAAAGGTATAGTCAAAACTGCATTTTAGAAATTAGAATCTTTGGGAAGTGCTCAAGTAAACCTTCGTACATGGGAGGCCATGCTTTTAGGTTATGGTAGATATCATATGACCACAGAAATATCCTTGGTTGACCCAATAGACCCCAAAGAAAAATGAGAAGATTACTATCATATTCTTCCTAATGGTGAGTCTTCTCTTGACATATCATTATCTCCACTGTCTCTCATTGGGTATTATACTCTTAACAAATACTAAGATTATATAGGTAGTGCTTGTAAATATACTCAGCAAGTGGATGAGCACAACCATGTCTTATGATGACACGAAGTTGTATGTCATTAGACATCTTGTATGATAGTGGCAAAACACCCTTCCAAGTTAAATTCACCTCACCCTCAACATCTATAGACCACCATTCTATTCCTCGCTATCCTCGCTTCGACCCAAATTTACACTTTTATAACACGAAGGAATTGTGAAACAAAAGGGTGAGCACAACTAGCTCAGTAAAGAATATTATGACTAAAGATAAATAAATTATCAATAGTTTTCATCAGTAATAAATCAGAGATTTAGAACATATGGTAGATGATAAAACTTTTCAACTATAGTTGTAGCGGAATGAACAATCCATTAGAAGAGTCAAATAGACCATAAAATCTATTATCTTCTCCATGTTAAAAGTCCACCAACAATGTTTTATCCCTGTAACATCAATCAACAGTTCTTGTCCACAATCATATGAATAACTCATAATCATAATTGTGGTTCTAAATTCCTCTTCTTATCCAGGACGAAGATAATTTCATCACCTGTCTTTACCTGAAACATCAAAGATCATGGTTATACCAAATCACACTTCTTGTTCATAATCATACTAATAAATTCATCTTTGAACCACGGCCAAAGATATTCATCAACAGTTCATCTTTGCACTACATGCCAAATATATTCAACAACAAGTCATATTTGCACTACGAGCCAAAGATATTCAACAACAGGTCATCTTTGCACTACGGGCCAAAGATATTCAACAATAATTCATCTTTGCACTACAAAATTTAAGATATTCATCAACAAGTCATCTTTGCACTCTGAGCCAAAGATATTCATATAACAAAGAAATATATAATCATTTCGAAGTTATATAACCATAATTATAACCATGTTGATCAATTCACATTTTGCACTTAAGCTAAAAATATTCAATTATAAATTCAATGGTCATGATTATACGGTCAACAATTCAACTTTTGCACTCTCGGCCAAAAGAGAACCTATAGTCACGATCATACCAATAATCTACCCATCTTTACACTCAAGTCAAACGAAATATCATCATTAGGGTTATAAGAATGTTATATAAAACAATATAATCAAAACATGGTTTTAATTTCAAGAGTAAGATTCATAAATCAACGATAATTTGGTGGAGAGAAGAAACCAATTTGTCGTGAATAGTAAGATGTCGTCGATTCGTACATAGTACCAGTATAATGCGTAAGTAACCTCGACATTAAAAGATAAAGTTTCATAATAAAATTCATATCCATATTTATAACACCTTAATCCAAATGTTATAAATCACTTAGAAATCTCATAATCTAATATTATTAATATTATAATAATATTTTAATCATTTCTTAAACTTATAAATAATTTAATCCAATTATTTACACTTTAATAATTAATGCATTTAATCATCTAAAAATGCCAAACTCATAAGATTTCTTCATCATTAACCAAAACCCTCATAAAAATCTGCATATACCTCATATATGATTCTCAAGCCAATAAATCATATTTTTCAATTTTCTTACTTCACATAACATATTTAATTCATTTACTCATAACTAGAACATTTTCATGAAAAATACCAAATAAGTTCCAAAAATATTTCTTTTCTGGGATTTAGTATAACATAGTCACATATTGAACATATATTTTTCTCGAAATTTTAAAAATTCATTTACTATTTTTCACAAGGCCAAAACCACTGAATAGTTAGACATTTATCATAAATTGTACTTTTGTCCAAAAATTCCTAAATTTACACGGTATACTGATATTATATAGATGTACTCCCAATAAAAATTTCATCAATTTTGGAGTTAATCACAAGGAGTTATAAATAGTTACTTTTAAAATAGTCTTTTCTCATAAAATCCATAACTCCTAATCTATATATCCAAAAATCGCCATTTTTGGACACAATCTACAAAACTCATCAAAATATCATTTCAAATTTTTCCAGAATTTTTGAAGGTCCGGAAAAATACAAAACTGAAAAATATAATCACCCTTAAAAATCCCTTACTATCCCTTACCTCAAAAAAGTAGTACTTCTAACTAGAATAACGCTGAACGAACTTGCACCGTATAGCAATACTCAAAGTATACTCAAAATACTCACAAGAATACGCTCAATAATATTGAGAGAGAAAACTTTAGTTTCTGGTGTGATTTTCAATTCTAACCCTAAGACCTATTTTTAAGAAAATGCTTAGAACACCAAAAGAGTAAAATTTAATAAAATATTAATATATATAATTTTATTCCAACGCACACTTATTTTGCTTCAAAACCTCAGCCACCAAACAGCCCACCTCACAAGACTTGCACAAAAAACGTTTTTGTTATTTAAATTATTTTAAACTTCCAAAAATCAATTATTTCAGAGCTTCAGAACTTCAATAAGTCATAATAAATAGCCCTTTTATCAAAAAATTCGAATCATACGAGTTTTTATAAGAAATTCAATTCTCTACAACTTTTACGTAAGAAAGTTTTTCCAAATTCCAAACAAAATTGGCCAAGAAATCCACAAACGAAGCGATTTTAAAATTTATAATCAAATTTCGATCATGAAATGGGGTCCAAACACACACAAAACACGTGTTGATCATTTAATGCCACAAAATACTCTTCCTCCTCATATACTCACATATCGCACATTCATTAAAAAATATCACCAATTAATATATTATTAAAATAATATATTTAAATGAATTATTTTATCGGAAAAAGATAAAATATTAATTTTCAACAATTGTCACTTTAAAATTTTCTCCATCTATATCCACATAAAATGAATATTTTTCTTATCATATTAATCAATTATTAATTATTCATAAATAATATTACGAGAATCACAATAATGACAATGAAAGCGGTTCCAGGAAAGAGGGGCTTTTCAATAAAGATTTCTCCTTCTTGGTATGCGCAATTAGGTGACCAAACCTCTCCTTGAAATGAGAACTTTCTAGACATTGCCAATAATGTTTTCTAATAATATTATTCAGATAATATGAATTATTGCTTCGATAATGGAAAATACTTTTAGTAGTGACAATTATTAAAACAACAAATAATATAAAATATCAACGCAACAATTATTGAATCAATAAAATAAAATATTGAGCAAATAATTCGTGTAACAATTATTGAGTAGTGCCTTCACTACGTAAGAGTCAATAATTCAAAAATATGTGCAATCTGGTGTCTTTCTTGTAACAACGCCAGCGTATTACTTTACTTTAACCCATAGGGTATTCTAACGGTGTTAATTGTGAATAACTACGTAGATTATTTATAAACAACTTATATTTATCGTTTCTTCTTCTTCGATAAGCTTTAGTTATGGGGCCCACAAAAGGCTGGCTATGCCGTAAATGCGAATATTCCCCACAATAATGAATATTTTATAACCACTTGCTTATTTTGAAAAAAATTATATATATCACCCTTAACTTTAACTTTTATCAATTTAACCATTTACTGAATAGTAATTATAAGAAAATTGAATACTTTTATTTCATAAAATTCGGGGCCTTACAGGTGGGGTCATGATATATAATTTTTTGGACAAAATCTGTTTAAAAAATTTATATACTACGTCGTTTTGACAAACAGTTGCACGCCAACGGTCATATCCCAACTGATAAATCGCGAAAAATATTCTATAAATAAACTATATGGGATCCCGTTCATGCATAGTTTTTTATTTCCCGTTCTGCGTTTCTGCTAAACACAGTTCTCTGCCAGAGTTTAAACAAAAACTGTGCAGTAATTGTTCTTCATTCCTTCCCAGTTTTTTTTCATGCATCATTAGTATTCATTCCTTCCGGTTCAGTACATAACATAGAATTGCGTTTGAAGTATTCTTAATTTTGAAGTGCTTCTAATTAAGAATTGAAAATCCGTTTTATCTTGGGAAACAATTATTCAATTAATCCTTTAGCACCAGTGAGAGAATAAATTTGCTTTAAAGAGACTTTGTGAATTCAAAAGACTCGAATTTATCAGTTTCATATTTTAAAAAATTCTGACTTCTTTTTTAAGTAAGTAATACTTTTCATTTTATAATTCTGTTCTGTTTTTGTTATATATATATATATATATATATATTAAATAATACTATATAAATATTACAAGACTACATTAGTTAGCCACACAAGTAGTAGTGAATGTTGTAGTACATATTATAGATTTGAGCTGAACAAGTAACCAAATTGGAACCGAAATCGCACTAAAATCGCAGACGAACGCTTTCAATTAAAATCGCTTGATTCAAAGGCGTATGTGACGGTTTTAGGTGGGTTGAATAACAAAATATACGGGTCCGATTTGGTTACTAGCCAAAACTGCACGCATAAAATCGAAATCGCACCATGTGTGTGTATGTATTATCTCTAGTAAATTCTAAAGTTACTTTTCACTTGAATACGCTCCGAGAAAACTCTAGTCTTGCATTGTCATTTTTTCACCAATTGAAAGAAGATTGTTAGAGGTTATAAAGTAAAAAAATTAAGCAATTGAGTTTTGGAATTTCGAATTTGTTTGATGCGTTATTGGAGGGACTTATAGCTGAGGGGCCAAATTCGTTGGTTCGAGCACTTGATGCATTGGTTAAGGTCAATACTATAATAGAAATAGTCTAATAGATTATTTTTCAAATTAGGTATAGTTAGAATTATATTCTATAAGTCCTCCCTGCAATATATAAGATAAAATTTCATTCTATCTCCAGTATATACTGTTAATTTTTGAGGAACTATATAAACCTTCTTGCTTGTTATTGAATATATGGTCTCCGTTGTTTTATATAGCGTATGTTTTAGTTTTAAAGCATCATTCCTTTATTATAAACTAAAACTATTTTACGTGTCTCAACGTTTCATGATTTGATGGTGAAATATTTGACATGTTTGGCGAGAAGGAACTTTGGTTCTATACTTGATATAATTTCATCATTAAAACTTTGTCATTACCAAGTTAATTGTCGATGTAAGTTCTATGTTAAATTTTATTGAAGACTTAAACTTTTTGTTGTTTAAATTGGTTTTGAACCAAACCACACCAATTAAAACCGTATCAAGACACTTTAAAACTGCACCGCACCAATCAATCATGCGATTTAGGTAATGCGATTTTGAATTTTAAAACCATGACTTAAAGATTTTGAGGTGCGGTTTGGATTTCAAACCGCACCATGCTCACCCCTATTATAGATTGGGGGGCTGCTAACTGTTAAAAAAAATGATAAATTCTATTATGATTATCTCGGTGCGAGTGTATTTTATTCTATTTATAATTATAAATCTATCTTCCTATCAAGGGGATTAATTATTGAATGCATTTTTTAAAAAAAAAGATCCATTTGATCAGTTGATGCAGTCCAACTTGAACAGCGTGACTAATTGGGTCCTATGAAACTAAATTTTAATTTAATATAAAAGAAATTAAATATTAGTCCAGTAAAATACTTGTGAGGTGGAAAAAACAAAATAGAGTTAGGTAGTGTCATGTGAGAGGTCACGAAGGTATCTGAAAAAACTATCATTGGATTCTCCGTTTAAAACTCCATTCTAATTAATACTAACCATTTAGCTTTCACACCCTCCTTTCAAATTAGTAATTAATTCCATCCGTCAATACTTTAATTTTCCTTGAAATGCAGCAGCTTTTTAATATCTCGATCGAGCTCCCTTTCTTTAATTACTTAATTGTCTCTCTTCGATCAATCCTAAAAAATGTTCAAACTTACTTATATATTTTGATCAAACCATGCTTTGATTCTGAAGAGAAAAGACAGACGTAAAGAATAATTGAAAGGAGAGAGAGAGAGAGATGGATAGTTCAATGGGAGCTGCTGGTTTCATGACAGTTTTTGCCGTCTCAGGAAGCGTTGTTTTTCTCTCTCTTCAAGCTCATAAGCGCCTCCTCTCCGACTTCATGAAGAAGATTGAAGTTGAATTAGGTAAATTATATTTACATGCATGTATAAAATTAATTAGGTCTGATCGACCCATAATAACCAACATTAATTGGTAGCCGACGTTATATATATATATATACACATGTCTGACCGACCTTAACTACCAACTAACTAACTGTTAGTTCTTTATATATATATATATATATATATATATATATAGGGTATGATCAGAAATATCAATCAAAGAAGAGGGTAAGGTTTTCCCCGGAGGTGGTGCCATCAGAAAATAAAGGATGTTATCGGAAAAAGCATGTATCCTCATCAAATCCAGGGTTTAATGCGGTTGCTGATAATCCCCAATTAGACGCCTCAATGCCCCTCAATTGGCAAGTTTTGTACAAAGGGATTTTAGAGTCTAGGAAGCTATCTACCAATTGTATTTAGTTATTCCAATTGTAATTATATTCTTTTCTCTTGTTGGTTGGTTGGTTGGTTGTCATTTTGGCTACTTTCTTCATTGTTCGTGTAAGAATCCTTGTACCTCAGCTAAGAATTTGAGTAAGAGAATAATATATATTAATTGCATTTTGGATTTATTGAAAAAATTACCATGATAATTAATTTGTATAACCATGATATCCTCTAGCTATAGATAGATATCTCTAGGAAAACACAAGACAAAATAAACATAATGTAGTGAAAACTAAACTTGGATGGGTACGGGAGATCGACCATATATATATATATATATATATATATATATATATATTCTCATTTGTGACAATCGATTGTTACGAACACTGTTCGGGAGTATTTTCCCGACCTTCATGTGGTAGAAGGCTGACATTAGAAAGGGCTTTAGGAGTCCATGGTAGAAGCCCGGGGAGGAATTGGAGGTGTTGAATTGGTGTCAGAATCCTTACGGTAGGAGCCTCATCTCAGTGGATGTATTCGGGTTCGGCATCCGAGCCCCTTGGGCCGGAGTCTTACTTTGTTGTGGGGTGTTCGAGGTCGGGCCTTCGAGTCCTCTAGGCCGAAGCCCAGACCTGATGGCGAGATTGTTTGGGCCTGCACAGTGGGCTTTCCTGCGTGCAGAGTTCAGGATTCTAACCATAATTGAATAAGGTAACTCCAAAGGTAGTGGTTTGATTGGATTCCACTTGCACCTTTCAAGGAGATTGTGTTGGACCCAAGTTATGGTAACTTCCATGACTAGGAGTCCTAATCCGACTCGGAAGAGGATTCAAAGGTGGAGGGAGTACTATAAATATAAGGCCAAGGTTACAATTAACAGGAAATACCTACTTTTGAACACTAAACACTTAGCCTCCATTGTTAAACCTTGTAACTACACTGTATTTTATTCTCACACCGAGCTATCCCCGTTTGCACAAAGCCGTTAAACTTACATGTGATCTGTTATCGCGCAAGTTCTAGCGTGAATTACGTGATGGGACGGCGTCGTGAAACTTGGCGTTAACATTGGCGCTAGAAGGAGGGGCTCTTTTTAGTGTTCTTACAATCACAGTCAAACTTTTTCGGTGAGAGGCAATGGCGAGCGTGGAGTATGCAGTTTCTGACCGTGAAAAGGACAAGACGCACCAGACCACTCAGGTGAGGGGGTCGGTGAAAGACAGACTGGGTTCCAGAATCTAGGGAGATCAGGTGGAACCGGTCGGCTCCCCCAGAAGAAGGCTCTTCCATGACAGCCAGCGTACCCCTAACCAGGCTAGTCGTGTGACGCCCCCAAAATTAAGTATACGTCACCCATCTTGGGTCGCAACTTACATGGTACATAAATTCAAATACAACTTACTAATATAAGCGTCATGGTATAATCTGACATAAAGCGTGAGTTTGAATACAAATATTGTCTACTAGATATTATACAAACTCAAAAGGAGTCCTCATTACAACTATTATCACACTATTTCACGAATAGTGAGGACTACTAATGCTATCCTCGGACCATTACTTGCTCGTCGACAAAGGCTCGTCGGCTATGTTCTCATTTCACGAAGAGAAACGGTGAAAGAAAGGGTGAGCTCAACTAGCCCAAAGAAGAAATATTATGACTAAGATAATGCGAATAAATTATCATTAGCCTTCAACGATGTTAAACCGATAAAATACAATAGACAACCGGTTTAAGCTGCAGCGGAATAAGCAATCCATTAAAAGAGTCAAGTAGAGAACAAAGTCTACTATCTTTTAGGTTTTAAAAGGTTTTCATCAATTTTATCATTTGAGACTCAACAATAAATAAACCACCACATCTAATCATCTACGTACCCACGGTCGAGGATTTTCATCAAATTATCAATGGTCATGACTATACCGAATTACCCCTGGTCATAATCATACCAAAAACTTTCCATCAACGCATTCTGAGTGCCACCGAGGACTTTTGTCACATCATTTATATCAAGTCATGATTATACCGAATGATCCACAGTCATAATCATACTAAGTTCATCTATGCTTGTACGTAAGCCAAAGATAACATAATATAACATGAGGATGATGACAATGACATAGTAATTCAATAAAACAAGTTCAAGAATTATTTAATCCATGAATTATTAACGTCAAATTGTCAACACGACATCTTTGTTTAGTAGAGTAAAATTCAAGAATGATCGGAAGAATATTTTCATGAAAAGATCTTTGGATGAAACACAAATATCGAGGATATTCTACTAATTTCATGGAGTATAGAAGTCAAAGTTTTAACCAATTTGGGTATAATAAAGAATGGAATAACAAAAGAAATCACCATGCATGCAGATTTAGATGCAGACAGGTTATTCAACGAGAATAATAATAACGGAACAAAGTCGGTGAAATTCACGCAAGCGAGGATGTTCAATGAGAATAATAAAGATGGAACCGAGATCCGGTGTAAAAAACACACGAGATAGGATATTCAACAGAATGATAAAGGCGGAACCAGTCAAATTGTAAAACACATGCACAGGATGTTCCAACGAGAATAATAAAAGCGGAACCGAGTCGGGTGTAAAACACATGCACGAGGATGTTCCAATGAGAATAATAGAAGAATGTCACCAAGTATAGGTAATTGCTGGCATATCTGAGTTATTCCAATGAGAATAATAAGCGATGGAATAACATAAGGATTTCACCAAGTATAGGGTATGCAGCGTATCACAGGTTATGTATATAGGTATGCCACTTTTACAAAAGTTATTCCAATGTAATAATAATGAATGGAATAATGAAGTTCTCTTCAAGAAGAAAGAATAACACCCCTTACAAGTAAAAGAACTGAATATAGAAGTAGTGAAGTAGCGAGAATACTCTTCTTCTTTCTATAATTTTCTCTCTATAGCTTCTCTCTATAATTTCTCTCTCTAGAGTTTCAATGAATTCGTAAGAAAATAATGAAGGAATGAGCTTACATTTATAGGAAAATGGAATGCATAAGTAACTAATCCATGAGCGGTCAGATTGATTTACTTTAATCGACGGTCCATATTTAAAGAAAAATCTTTTAAATAAAATATAATATATTCTATTTATATAAAAACATTTTACTATGCAAACACTATGCAATACTATGCAAAACACTATGCAAAACACTTATATGCAACACTATGCGTAATAAAATATAATATATTCTATTTATAGAATAACTTTAATAAAGTATTCTATTTTATATAAAAGATGTTTACATTTTATTACGTTAATAATACGAATAAAACAAAAGCGTCATTATCGCTATAATAATTCATATTATTAATCGACAATAATGGAATCAAACCGAGTGACTTCTCACATAAGCATCGATAATCAATACCAGGTGTGCTACTATGCAACCACACGATATTCTTTTTACTTTACTACTAGAAGTAGTTCAGCAAGAAACCATTGTAAAACTTCCGCCGATTATTTCAATAAAAAATATTTTGTCGTTTTCTCAATCCAAACAATAATTACATTTATAGGGTCCACCAATGATTGGTAGTTATGACGAATATTCCTGCTAAACCGAAGATATTCCCCACCAATCGAATATAATATAACCACTTGCATACTTTGCAAAATTTATAAATACTACCCACAACTATAATATTATCTTAAATTCACACCATAATATTAAAAATTATTTCAACAAAATTTAAATCTTTATTGATAAAATCTGGGTCTCACAATCTCCCTCCTTATGGAATTTAAGCCCTCAAAATTAGAATGCGTACGCACGATATGATAAAGAGATGAGGATACCTTGAAAATATTAAATTCATCTTGAAATCGCCAAGCTATTCATTAACTATTCATCTTTGCACTTGCCTTGTGCTAATAATATACAATCAGTAAAACCAATAATCTTTGAGGCGTAGCTTAATAGTATCACAACCATGAATTATCCATGCACTTCTTGGCTAAGGATATTCGTGTTTTCAATTACTGATCATGATTATACCGAATAATCCATGGTCATAATCATACCAAGTCTATCAATTCACTACTACTAAAGATGACTTTTACCACATCCATGAATTAATATTTCATTCACGAGACTCATTTCAATAATTAATCCATATCATCGAATCATCCCCGCACTACGTGCCGAGGATATTCATTAGTATCACGACCACGAATTATCCATGCACTACTACCAAAGATAATCGTGTATTCATTAAGTATTACGACCACAAATTATCCATGCACTACTGACCAAAGATAATCGTGTATTCATTAGTATCACGACCACAAATTATCCATGCACTACTACCAAAGATAATCGTGTATTCATTAGTATCACGACCACAAATTATCCATGCACTACTACGGCAAAGATAATTGTGTATTCATTAGTATCACGACCACAAATTATCCATGCACTACTACCAAAGATAATTGTGTATTCATTAGTATCATGAC
Organism: Panax quinquefolius; assembly: GCA_020205615.1. NCBI lineage: Eukaryota > Viridiplantae > Streptophyta > Magnoliopsida > Apiales > Araliaceae > Panax > Panax quinquefolius. The sequence continues at coordinate 33,102,766 of CM035161.1, read as the reverse complement.
CACGAATTATCCATGCACTACTACCAAAGATAATCGTGTATTCATTAAGTATCACGACCACAAATTATCCATGCACTACTACCAAAGATAATCGTGTATTTATTAGTATCACGACCACAAATTATCCATGCACTACTACCAAAGATAATTGTGTATTCATTAAGTATCACGACCACAAATTATCCATGCACTACTACCAAAGATAATTGTGTATTCATTAATATCACGACCACAAATTATCCATGCACTACGGCCAAAGATAATTGTGTTTTCAATTACTGTTTATGATTATCTTAGAACAATCCCTGGTCGAGGGAGGCGGATAGGGAAAGGAGTAGGTATCGAAACCGCTCGAGGGAGGGCCGAAGTCGGAGGAGGAGCCGATCGGCAGAGCGACGATCAAAGCACCCAGGCAGGTCGGGACAGAGGAGGAGGGACGCGACTCCTGAATATGAGAATGACATACCCCGATCGTCCCCCCACAAATAAGTGGCCGACCCCCTCGCTCGAAGGGTAGCTGAATTGGAGAAGTTACTATTGGCAAAGAATTCGACGGGGATGCCTTCAGCCTGCATAGGGTCGCCTTTCTCGCCGACAATCAGGCGACTGCCGACCCCAAAAAGAAGATGCCTCCAATGGAGACCTACGATGGGCTGGGGGATCCGTATGACCATTCGGATGGGTACGATAGGCTGATGACGTATTACGGCCATTCCGATGCGGCCAAGTGTCACATGTTTGCGACCACTCTAAAGAAGAGCGCCCGAGAGTGGATGGGGACCTTGGCGGCGGGATCAATTACCTCATGGAATGATCTTCGGGAAAAATTCCATGCCTCTAAGCAATGACAACAAGAGGAGGGGAAAAATCAACGCTTAACTTCGCGGAGTTTGCGAAATCGGCGAGAGTGCGAGACGGTATGTGAAGAGGTCCGAGAAATTTGTGAATTCGATAGCGAGTTGAATTCCCCGCAAGCCCTGGGCTTCTTCACGACCGGGTTAGATATTGGGAAGTCGAAGAAGTTAATGAAGGATCTGGTGATCAACCCCCAACCGATTTGACAGAGGCCTTCCACCGAGCCAAAGGCCACATAGCGATTGAAAAGGCAATGGGGAATTTCAAACCACAATCCCAGTCTTATGAGAAGTCCAGGGATTGAGACAGACAAAGTTATCAGAAGTTGGATAATCAGGGGAGGTCAGACAATTATAATAAGAAAAGCTACAATGGGGGAGGGTCAGGCAGTGGAAGACCACCTTTCCCGAGCAAAAATGTCAACAAAGTCTACACCGCTCTCAACACGGATCGGGCTAAAATACTGGAGGAGATGCGGAATAAGCCCTTTTTCGAACCATGTCAAACGATCCCAAAGCCTAGGAAGAGGGATCGAAAAAAATATTGTGCATATCATCAGAGTCGGGGGCATATGACGGAGGATTGCAACAACTTGAAAGATCTGATAGAAAAGAACGTCCAGAACGGGCAGCTGGTGCAATATGTGGTTGGTCGAGAAGGCTCAGAAGCCCCCCGGGAGGAGAATAGAACCGGCACCGGAAATCTGATGTAACCGCACCCACAAGCCCGAGGAGTTATTGATGTGATTTCGGGCGGGTCGGTAGGGCGTGTAACCGGAAGGAAGAAGAGTGGGCATCTCGAGGCCGTGTTGGCGGTAACTGGTTCATCGCCCAGAAAGGATAGGGCATACCCAGGGGTATCCATCTCCTTCTCAGACGAAGACTATCCTACAGATCATATCGAACCACATGATGGGGCGTTGGTGATAACTGCACAGGTCAGGCCAGTCGATATGAAAAGGATGATGATCGATAACGGGTGCTCAGTTGATATACTCTACACGTATGCCTATCAGAGAATGGATCTGGGAGGAAAGAAAATTGAATTGGGAGGAAAATATCCGTTATACGACTTCAGCGGCAACCCAGTGCATGTGACAGGAACGATAGAGCTACCGGTCAGGTTCGGGACGGCCCCTCAGCAGATAGAGATAATGGTAAAAAAATTTGTTGTACAAGTGGATTCGGCTTACAACACCATATTGGGGTGAACGACGTTAGTAGCATTGCAGGCAGTGACTTCTATACCTCACTTTAAAATCAAGTTTCCGACACCGAACGGGATCGGGGAGGTAAAAGGAGATTTGGATATCGCCCGAAGGTGTTATCGAAATACTTTGATCTCCTCAGGGGTCGGGGTCAGCAAACAGAAACAAACAATGGCCATCTAGATAGAGCCATTCACTGAGAGCAGCACTGAACCCATGACACTGCCAGCATAAGAGACAGAAGATGTGGAATTGATACAAGGGAATCCAGAAAAACCGATAAAAATTGGGGCAGGATTTACAGAACCACTTTGGACTGGATTGGTAGACTTACTCCGGGCATACGCCAATATTTTTTCTTGGGAGCCTAGTGATATGCCAGGGGTGAGTGAATCGGTGGTATTCACGGGCTACATCTGACAGAAGAGCTACGGTGATCTACAAAAGAACCAAAGAAAATCGGTGATACAGAAAAGAAGGACCTTCGCCCCGGAAAGACAGAAATCATAGATGAAGAGGTTCCCGAATGGCTGGCAAATGTGGTATTGGTTCAGAAGCAAAATGGGAAGTGGAGGATGTGCATCGACTACACGGATCTGAATAAGGCATGCCCAAAAGATTTCTACCCTTTACCCGACATAGACCAGCTGATTGATGCCACTTCGGGGTATGGAATGTTAAGTTTCATGGACGCTTTCTCGGGATATCATCAAATTTCGATTTGCAAGGATGACATCCCGAAGACAAGCTTCATCACTCATCGGGCTATATATGCATATCGGAAGATGACATTCGGATTGCTGAACGCAGGGGCGACTTATCATTGGATGATGAATTTCGTATTCAGAAAGCAACTGGGTCGGAGTATGGAAGTGTATGTAGACGACATGATCGTGAAAAGAATGTCAGTCCGGGGTCATTTGGAAGACCTGGAAGACTATTTCGCAACGGTAAGGAAGCATAAACTGCGCCTGAACCCGACCAAATGTACCTTCAGTTTGGGTTCAGGAAAATTACTCGGATACTTAGTCAGTAAAAGGGGAATCGAGGTGAATCCGAAAAAAATTACGGCGATCTTAGACATGAAATCTCAAAGACATACAAAAAGATGTGCGAGAGGTTGTGGTAGGGTAGCCACCCTTCGGAGATTCGATGTCGAGAGGTACCGAAAGATGTCTACCCTTTTTGACACTCTCAAGAGGTCAGAAGAATGACAAGAGCTTCAGTGGACTTGAATCGCGAAGACACGTTCGAGGATCAAGCAATATCGAGTTGGCACCGCTTATTGATGAAAACCGATCCCCTTGAACCTTTATATTTATATTTGGTTGCTTGAGCCGATGGCGATGAGGGTGGTGCTTTGGTAAGGGATAGGGAGGCGAGTTCTCGGTATACTATATGTCGACCGTATGTTCTTCGGGACGCAGAGACGAGATACCCGAACCTGGAAAAGTTCGCCTATGCCTTAATAATTGCTAGCAGGAAGCTCCGACACTATTTCCAAGGCCGGTTAGTAGTGGTATATACGGATCATCCGTTGAAGAACATCTTGCATAAGCCGGAGGTATCAGGTCGGTTGGCCGCATGGGCAATGGAATTGACATAATTTGCCATAGAATATCATCCCCGAACGGCAATCAAAGGGCATGCCTTAGCAGACTTCGTGGTAGAGTGTTCATTTACCGAGTCGGACGTGAGCACAGTGGCCGAAACTCAACATAGACCTACCGCGTGGATGCTGTATGTGGATGGATCATCGACTGCGGACATCAGTGGAGCAGGAGTCATTCTGACAAGTCTCGAAGGGTTTAAGGTACAATAGGCTATTCAATTTGGGTTCTAAGCCACGAACAACGAAGCAGAGTATGAGGCCATCCTAGCAGGAGTACGGTTGGCCCGAAGCTTGGAGCTACAAAAGTTGGTCATCAACAGTGATTCACAGCTGGTAGTCAAGCAGTTGTCGGGTGAGTATGAGGCTCGGGGGGCAAGAATGTCAAAGTATCTGGCCGAGGTAAAGGATAAACTTACGTACTTCACATCACACAAATTTGTCGAGGGTGGGCCAGGACGAGATAATACAATAGCAGATGCCCTAGCGAGATTAGCAACCACCGAAGCAAGCTCCTTCAATGGGTCGGTATATTTGGAAGTTCTGGAAAGCCCCAATGTTTCGAAGACAGAAGTGCTAGATGTGGACCGACTTGACTGCTGGCTCACCCCTTACATCTCATATCTATCAGATGGGACTTTCCCTTCGGACAGAATCCTAGCAAGACAGGTCAAACACTGAAGCTTAAACTTTGTCCTCATAGATGGAGACCTATACTGAAGGGCCTTTAGCTCTCCACTGCTCAAATGCTTAACTCCGTCAGAGGCAGACTATACACTTCGGGAGGTATATGAAGGGATTTGTGGGGATCACATGGGAGCAAAGTCACTGGCACACAAGATTTTGAGGCAAGGGTATTACTGGTCGACCATCTACACGGAAGCTAAAGAATTCGTTAGAAAATGTCCAAAGTGTCAGCTGAACAACAACATTCCACATAAACCTCCCGAAGAGCTTTATTCGGTCCTATCCCCGATTCCCTTTGCTATATGGGGAATCGACATCCTGGGGCCTCTACCGAAAGCCAAGGGACAAGTCATCTTTGTGATTGTGGCTATCGACTATATGACGAAGTGGGTCGAAGCCAAACCACTACAGAAGATCACAGAACAAGAATGTCTGAAATTCTTCAAAGAATGAGTGGTTTATCACTTTTGTATCCCGATGGCAGTGGTCTCGGATAATGGCAGACAATTTGTGGGATCAAAGCTCGAGGGTTTTCTGAAAGAGTTGGGGATCCAGCATCGCAAGACTTCGGTCGCTGATCCTCAATCGAATGGTCAAGTAGAAGTGACCAACCGAACCTTGCTCAACGGGATCAAAAGAAGGTTGGATAAATTAAAGGGTCGATGGCCCAAAGAGCTGTTATCTGTTTTGTGGGCATATCAGACTACTCCGAGGACGACAATCGGGGACTATCCGTTCAGACTGGCATACGGGACCGATGCCCTCATACCAGTTGAGATCGGATCCCCCACCCTTCGAGTCAGTTAGTACAAGGAGCTGTACAATGATGAAGGTTTGAGAACAAACTTGGATTTGTTAGAGGAAGTTCGGGATTCAGCTGTGATGAGGTTGGCTATCTATCAGCAGCGAACAGCCCGACACTATAATCAGAATGTGAAGCCGAGGAGGTTTGCAGTAGGCGATTTGGTCCTCCGGGAATCGGAGGCATCAACCCCCCCCAGAACACTGGCAAGTTAATGCCTAACTGGGAAGGACCTTATGAGGTGGTAGAGGTGCCGGAGCCAGGTACATACCGACTTCGAGCAATGGATGGTTCGGAAGTAAAGAATACATGGCATGCTAGAAGACTTAGAAAATTTTACTAGTAATAGTTATGTCATTCTTTTCTTTATCCATGTAACCCTTCAGTTTTAAATGAAATAAGTGAAAGTTTTCTTTGGAGATGCTTAACTTCATCTATATTCATATGATTCTTAATACTCAAATGGACAAACTTCGTACATAATCCGATCAAGAGGTTCAAAAAGACACCACTGATCGAGATTAGTCACGAGTATAACTGATCGAGAAAACTGTAAATTTTTTAAATCAGACAAACTTCAAGCACAATCCGATCAAAAGGTTCGGGAAGAAATAACCGATCGAGATTAGTCACGAGTATAACTGATAACAAAAATTTAAGTTAGGATGTTCTAATTCATTCATACTTTGAATTTTTTACAAACCCGATCGCTTACGATTCGGGCGAAGTACAAAAATTTTTTTTACAAGTCCTAACAATATCTATTCGGGAGGAAGTTCATCTTTGGCATTCGATTCTTCGTCGGAAGAATCAAGGATAGAGGCGTCGAGCCCAGCAGCAGTTAATTTGGCCCGAGCCTTTCACGATAAGCTTCATACCCATCACCAAACTTGTTCATGACCTTCTCGTTCAAGTCATCAGACTCTTCATATTCAGCGACAGCTCGCTGCTGGGCCTCGACGATCTTTTCAGGAAATGCGTTGACAGTTACGGTTAAAATGTTGTTCGACCCGATCACTTGCATCATCTTATCATGCATCTCGGAGAACTTCTTGGTGATGATGTCAACGGCATTCTCCCGGTCCTTGACCTCCTCGAGCAGATGATCCCTCTCCATCAGAAGCGAGGCGTACTTCTTCTCGAGCTCGTCATAATGGAGTTCGGCTCGGGACGCCTTATTTCGGGTTTTCGCATGGAGATCCCGTTCCTTCTTGAGTCGACTCATGAAGCCACCGACCTCGACTTGACAAGCTGCCGTCGTCTGTTCTTATTGAACCTCCTTTTTGTGGTTCGGGCAAGGGGAGAAATGGCTCGTGCAAGAATGGCGTTGGCCTACAATAAATACATGCATCAACAATCGAAATAAAAACACAAGTTTACAAAAACAAAGTAAAGGTTTATTTTGAGTTACCTGACACTGAGCCCGAATGTAGGCTACTAGATACTCTTCGGAAGAGAAACCCTTAAACCGCTCGTCATCACCTGATAATTTGAAGTGATCGAAGAGGGTGAAGGGGAAGACTTCGGAAGGGCTCTTCGGCCAACAAGTGGTTGGCGATCCATGGGAAGAACTTGGTCGAGAAGAAGGGGTGGAGATGGCGATTGGATCGACAGCAATGACTCAAAGTTGGGGAGGTTGCGGCTCGGGATCTTTGGTGAGTCAGGGCTTCTTGGATCGAGGCTCTAGGGGAACCTCTTCGGTATCCTCCGAATCCTCGATCACCGCAACCTTTTCTGGCGATGGAGGAGTAGGCTTTGGAATAGTTGGGGAGCGGGCCCTGGAAGACTTCTTGGTCTTCTTCAACAGAGCCATCCTTTCAGTCTTGCTCATCCTCAAGGCAACTTTGGTTGTTGGTTCAGCGTCGGAGGCTAAAGGGGGTGGCCCCGATGTGGAGCCGGTGGAGAGCTCCGCGATCGGAACTGTTTCTCCTTCAGCCTCATCATCACAGAGGGGGAGGCGGATGGGCCCGGCCGCATTCGGGAGCGGTACTAGAGAGGCATCTGACCCCTCGGGCTTGAAAATTGTCACTAAAAAACATAAAGAAAACAAGTCAGGAAAAGGAGGGAAGATTAGAAGTTTTCGACAGCACATCCGAAAGATAAACTTACATCCGTGTCGGTATAGCCAGATCGAGTCAGTCGGAAGCTTCAAACTCCATTCGGTCTTACTCCAATTCTTATAGAAGGATTTAAAAGCGCCTGCCCGGTCCTTGGGGAACTGGGACACCTTGGCAATGGGGTCATCTGGATGGGCCCAGCTAGGAAGAAGTTGGAGGTCAGATCCCTTCACAAAGATCCACTGTTCATGCCACCCCTTGTTGCTTGAAAGGGTCTTGATGGGAGTGGTTCGTGTGGGCCTTTTATTTAATTACTTCAAACCAGACTCTTTCGACCCGGTTACGATGAATAAAGCAAAGAAGAAGTCGAGGCCGGGCATGATCCCGAGCTCCTGGCATAGGGCGATAAAGGCCACCAGGTGGATGTACGAGTTTGGCACGAGCTGTGCGAACCCGATTCCCATGAAGCACAAGAAAGAATAGATGAATTCATGTAAGGGGAATCGAACCCCGTACTTCAGAACGTACAGAGGGACAGCCACCCATTCGCCCTCGGGATGCCAGAACATCTTCTCGTCGGGATTCGAGACCCGTAGCTTGTATTCTTTGGGGATGTTGAAGAGGGTTTGGATATCGGTAATTTGAGACGGTGTGATTGTTGATGGGGTGTGGAGATGAGAAAACTCCTCTTTGGACTGGTAAGCGTTTCGGATCCTCGCCTCGGCGTCTACTGGAGAAGGAAGGATCGAAGGAGTGGTGTCGGTTGGGGCCGCCGGTAATTCGACCTCTACAAGGTCGCCGGTGGTAACGGTGGCGGTAACAGGCTCAGTAGCCGGAGGAATGTCGGAATCGGCCGTTTGGTGCAGAATTGAGGGAAATGGAACACAAATCAGAGGTTTTAAAGAGGAAACGACCAAGAATAACGCTTAAGCACTAACAGAGTAGATGAAATTGGTAAAGTTTGGGGAAGAAATGAACTTGCCGGAAATCGCCTCGCCGAAAAATCTTAGCAGAGATTTTGAAATGAAGAATTCTGGAAAAGGTGACAGTGATTGACGGGAGGGGCTTTTTATAAGGTGTATGGCACAGAACCCAATGGCGGCTATTAAATCCAAAGAGTGGGCCCAATTATGGGAAGGTGTGCAGCGTTTCGTGGAACGAGATCAGACTATTTGGATTCCCTAGGCAGCTCATCATTAGTTGTCGTGATCTTTCGAATACCTGACTGAACAAGTATCCAAATATAAGTACATTATAATCGGAGACTAGGGGGCAATGTTCGGGAGTATTTTCCCGACCTTCATGTGGGCCGAAGGCCTGACATTAGAAGGGCTTTGGGAGTCCACTGGGCCGAAGCCCAGGGAGGAATCGGAGGTGTTCGGGTCAGCGTCCGAGTCCTTCTGGGCCGGAGCCTCATCTCAGTGGATGTATTCAGGTTCGGCATCCGAGCCCCTTGGGCCGGAGCCTTACTTTGTTGTGGGGTGTTAGGGTGCAGACCTTGAGTCCTCTGGGCGAAGCCCGGACTAATGGCGAGATTGTTTGGGCCTGCACAGTGGGTTTTCCTGCGTGCAGAGTTCAGGTTTTTAACCATAATTGAATAAGGTAACTCCAAAGGTAGTGGTTGGATTGGATTCCACCTGCACCTTTCAAGGAGATTGTGTTGGACCCAAGTTATGGTAACTTCATGACTAGGAGTCCTAATCAGACTCGGAAGAGGATTCAAAGGTGGAGGAATCTTATAAATATAAGGCCAAGGTTACAATTAACGTGTAATACCTACTTTTGAACACTAAACACTTAGCCTCCATTGTTAAACCTTGTAATTCAAGACGTATTTTATTCTCACAACCGGTTATCCCTGGCCAAGACAAGCCGTCAAGCTTCTGTGTGATCTGTTATTGCGCAGGTTCTAGCGCGTGAATTCTGTGATTGGACGCGCCGGCGAAACTTGGCGTTAACAAACACTATTTTAACAACCACCTTACCGTAATAATGTGATTAAGATTGAAAACATTTTTCCATACGACAATAGCTTGTAGCGGCAATTACATTCCTTCAAGACAACTTGAAAAAATTCACCAAAATCATATTGGAAATTTTGAAATCAAACCCAGTCGATCGATCTATCAAACACACCATCCTCAAAATAAAAATCACTTGACTCTCCCTATCATAAAATCATAATCTTTTACAATAAAATCAAACCCAAAAGGTTAGGTTTTGTACATATGCACATTTACAAACATATATAGAGGAGAAAAATAGGATGTGTTTGTTGGGTTTTCTGGTTTTAAGATTTATCACCGTCGCGGAAGATCGTGTTAACCAAATTAAGAAAAACAAAGCAAAAGAAGCATAACAACAATCGAGCGTCGCCTTCTTTGTTCGAATGAATATGGAAAAGAAAAGAGTGGTTTTCGGCTATGGTTGGGGATGTGATGGGTGGTGAGAATTGAATCCCTAGACCAAGAAGAAGACCTGTAATTTCGATTTTCCGAGATGATGTGCTAATGTTGGGTTATTACAGGTGAGAGTGCTCCGTGTATTTGTCGGAGAAGAAGATGGGATAAGGTCTTAATTTCACGATGGGCGGCAATAACTTCAAGTTTAAAATTTCTAAATTTAAGGAACTAGAGCCCCTGCGGCAGGGATGATTTAAGTGGGGTATGAGGGCAATTTGGTAATTGCGGTTTCCGCTAGAATTAATGTAACTGTCGATAAGGATAAAATGTTTGCAATTTTAACCATTCATTATCATGATAAAGGGTTAAGATCATGATTATTGAAATAGTATTCATGACAATCAAACATTATTCCAACAACTATGATCTGAGCCGTTGATCAAGATAATAAAAGGTTAAAAATAATCTTAATTTCTCCCCTGTTGCAAGAGGCTCTAGCCGCATCATGATCAATTCTACAATTTACCAAAATGTCCCTCTTGGCTTGGACTTACCTATCGTAAGAACTTCTAGCTGTAAGGGATTTGGCTTTTTTGGATAGTGGCAATAGGTAATTGTAGTTGGTTTACACTGCGAAATCAACTATATCTGTAAGACCCCAACTTTTATAAATAAAGATGAATTTTTCTATAAATATTATTTTTGAATATTATGGAATAAATTTGATATAATGTTATAGTTGTGGGTAATATTTATAAATTTTGCAAAGTATGCAAATTGTTATAAAATATTCGTTTGGTCGGGGAATATTCTTTTTGTTAGGGAATATTCGCATAAACACTCAATCATTGGTGGACCCCTAATGTAATTATTATTCGGATCGAGAAAGCGACAAAAATATTTTATAAAAATAACGGCGGAGGTGTTACAAGTTAAAAGCATTGAACTACCGGTTGGTAAAAGTACGATGTCTGGGGGGGTTGCATAGTAGTACACGGTATTGATTATTGATGCTTACGTGAGAAGTCACTCACCTATGCTTAATTATTACTACGATAATTGCGTAAGATCATATCTCTTATATTATTGATTCAATTATTGTCACAGTATCATACGTATAATATGTTATAGTATTAAATCAATAATTGAGATGACAAGTTATAAATGATTAATAATTGTTGAAAGATTAAATATGTGTTGATTAAAAATAAAATGATTTGTGGTAAGTTTGATTATTTTATGGGGGCTCGTATATGTCATCATCTAAGAGTCTCTTCGTCGATAGTAATTACCTTTGTGAATAGTAATTACCTTCACAATAGATATTTACCTTCGTCGATAATAATTATTTTTGTCGATAGTAATTACCCTTGTGAATAGTAATTACCTTCATCGATAGTAATTACCTTGTGAATAGTAATTACCTTCGTCGATAGTAATTACCTTTACCAGACGTCGAACCACTTGTCGTTTCACATTACTGAGCGTCAAACCACTTTTCTTTTCACATCATCGATTAAATCGAGCCACTTGCCTTTTCACACTAAGGTCTTAAGCTAGAAATCTTCTATAAATAAAGGCCTAGTGCTTCATTATTTTTCACGAATTCATTCAAGCTATAGAGAGAAAGTATAGAGAGAATAAGAGAGAGAAAGAAGAAGAGTATTTTATTCTTACTACTTCGCCGCGATATTCAATCTCCTACCAAAAGTAAGGGGTGTTATTTTTTCTTATTCATGAAGAGAAGCTGTTGTTATTCCATTGCTTATTATTACATTGGAATAACATGTATCTGTGATTTACCCTATACTTGGTGACATTCTTCTATTATTCATTGGAACATCACATGCGTGTGTTTTACACAGGACTGGTTAAAATCTTTATTATTATTACATTTGGAACATCACATCGTGTGTTTTACACAGGACTGGTTAAAATCTTATTATTATTACATTTGGACACATCATGTGTGTGTTTTACACCGGACTGGTTCATCTTATTATTATTACATTTGGAACATCACATGCGTGTGTTTTACTGGGACCTAGTTAAAATCTTTATCATTACATTGGAATATCCTATCGTGTGTTTTACAGGATCCGGTTTCATCTTTATTATCCTGTTGGAACATCCTGCGGGTGTGAATTTCACGACTGGTTCCGTTATTATTATTCTGTTAGAATAACTCGCATACATCTTGAAGTACCACATGCGTGGTGATTTCTTTTGTTATTCCATTCTTTATTATACCCGGTTAGTTAAAACTTTGACTTCTATACTCCATGAAATTAGTAGAATATCCTTGATATTTGCGTTTCATCCGAAATCTTTTCATGGAAATATTCTTCCTCGATCATTCTTGAATTTTACTCTACAAAACAAAGATCATGTTGACAATTTGGACGTTAATAATTCCTGGATAAAATAATTCTTGAACTTGTTTTATTGAATTCTTATATCATTGTCATCATCCTCATATTTATATTTTTTTAAAGTCATACGTATTTTGTAGTGCATAGATGGACTTGGTATGATTATGACGAGAGACTATTCGGTGTAATCACGATGGTAGTAATGTTACAAATGATGTGGTAAAAATCCTCGGTGGTATGAGACCCTGATTTTATCAATAAAGATTTAAATTTTGTCAAAATAATTTTTAATATTATGGTGTGAATTTGAGATAATATTATAGTTGTGGGTAGTATTTATAAATTTTGCAAAGTATGCAAGTGGTTATATTATATTCGATTGGTGGGGAATATTCGGTTTAGCGAGGGAATATTAAATACAACTACTCAATCATTGGTGGACCCCTAATGTAATTATTGTCGGATTGAGAAAACGACAAAAAATATTTTATTGAAATAACGGCGGAAGTTTTACCGTAGTTCTTGTTGAACTACTACCTCGGTAGTAAAAAATACGATAATAAGTGTGGTTGCATAGTAAGCTGCACGGTATTGATTATCGATGCTTATATGAGAAGTAACTCGGTTTGATTCCATTATTGACCGATTAATAATATGAATTATTATAGTGATAATGACGTTTTGTTTTATTCATTATTATTAACGTAATAAAAGCGAAACATCTTTTTATATAAAATAGAATACTTTATTAAAGTTATTCTATAAATAGAATATATTATATTTTATTATGCATAGTGTTGCGTAGTGTTTTTTGCGTAGTGTTTTGCATAGTATTGCATAGTGTTTGCATAGTAAAATGTTTTTATATAAATAGAATATATTATATTTTATTTAAAAGATTTTTCTTTAAATATGGACCGTCGATTAAAAGTAAATCAATACAGACCGTTCATGGATTAATTCTTATGCATTCCATTTTCCTATAAATAAGCTCATTCCTTCATTATTTTCTTATTTAATTCATTGAAACTACAGAGAGAGAGAAATTATAGAGAAGTTTATATAGAGAAAATTATAGAAAGAAGAAGAGTATTCTCGCTACTTCACTACTTCTATATTAGGTTCTTTTACGGTGAGGGTGTTATTCTTTCTTCTTAAAGAGAACTTACATTATTCCATTCACTATTATTACATTGGAATAACTTTGTAAAAGTGGCATACCCTATACATAACTTGTATATCATGGCATACCCTATACTTGGTGAAATCCTTATGTTATTCCATTGCTTATTATTACATTGGAATAACTTTGTATATGCGGTTTACCCTATACTTGATGACATTCTTTTATTATTACGTTGGAACATCACATGCATGTGTTTTTTACAGGACTGGTTCCGTCTTTTTATTATTCTGTTGGAACATCACATGCGTGTGTTTTACAGGACTGGTTCCGCTCTTTATCATTACATTGGAATATCCTATCTCGTGTGTTTTACACGGGATGCGGGTTCCATCTTTATATTATTCTGTTGGAACATCCCGCTTGTGTGAATTTCACACGACTGGTTCCGTTATTATTATTACATTGGAATAACCGCGTCTGTCGCCAATCACCGCATGCGTGGTGATTTCTTTTGTTATTCCATTCTTTATTATACCCGGTTGGTTAAAACTTTGACTTCTATACTCCATGAAATTAGTAGAATATCCTTGATATTTGCGTTTCATCCAAATATCTTTCATGGAAATATTCTTACGATCATTCTTGAATTTAACTCTGTAAAGCAAGATATCATGTTGATAATTTGGACGTTAATAATTCATGGATTAAATAATTCTTGAACTTGTTTTATTGAATTATTATGTCATTGTCATCATCCTCATGTTATATTATGTTATCTTTGGCTTACGTGCATAGATGAACTTAGTATGATTATGACCGAGGATCATTCGGTATAATCATGACTTGATATAAATGATGTGACAAAAGTCCTCAAAGTGGCAGTAATGCAATTGATGGATAGTTTTTGGTATGATTATGACCGGGGGTGATTCGGTATAGTCATGACCATTGATAATTTGATGAAAATCCTTGGCCGTGGGTGCGGGGATGATTAGATGTGGTGGTTTATTTATTAAAAGTCGAGTCTCGGTGATAAAAATTGATGAAAACCTTTTAAAACCTAAAAGATAGTAGACTTTATTCTCTACTTGACTCTTTTAATGGGTTGCTTATTCCACCGCATGATTAAAGCTCATTTGTCTATTGTATTTTATCGGTTTAACATCATTGTTGAAGGCTAATGATAATTTATTACGCATTATCTTAGTCATAATATTTCTTCTTGGGCTAGTTGAGCTCACCCTTTTTTCTTTCACCGCTTTCTTCTTGAAATGAGAACATAAATTTGGGACGAGTTGGGGAACGAAGTAATGGTCGAGAGGATAGCATTAGTAGTCCTCACTATTACGTGAAATAGTGTGATAATAGTCGTAATGAGGACTCCTTTTGAGTTTGTATAATATCTAGTAGACAAAATTTGTATTCAAACTCACGATTTATGTCGTATTGCATACCTACGCAGTTATATTAGTAAGTTGTATTTGAATTTATGTACCATGTAAGTGGCGACCAAGATGGGTGACGTATACTTAATTTTAGGGGCGTCACGGTGGTCAGTAGTGTGCATTGATGGACGAGTTGTTGGCATGATCATGACCATTAATGAATACACAAATATTCTTGGCCCGTAGTGCATGAATAATTGTGGTCGTGATACTAAAGAATATCCTTGCCGTAGTAGTGCGGGGTGATTCGATAATGTGAAATATTTATTAAAATTCGAGTCTCATTTATAACTTGATGATGAAAAACCTTTTAAAACCTAAAAGATAGTAGACTTTATTTTCTACTTGACTCTTTTAATGGATTGATATTTCACCGCAGTTAAACCGGTTGTCATTGTATTTTATCGGTTTAACATTGTTGAAGACTATTGATAATTTATTACGCATTATCTTAGTCATAATATTTCTTCTTGTGCTAGTTGAGCTCACCCTTTCTTTCCTTTATTCTCTTGAAAATGAGAATATAAATTTGGGACGAGTCGGGAAGCAGTGATGGTCACGAAGATAGCATTAGTAGTCCTCACTATTACGTGAAATAGTGTGATAATAATTGTAATGAGGACTCCTTTTTGAGTTTGTATAATATCTAGTAGGCGATATTTGTATTTAAACTCACGCTTTATGTCGTATTATTACGGCAGTTATGTTAGTAAGTTGTATTTAAATTACGTACCATGTAAGTGGCGACCCAAGATGGGTGATGTATACCTAATTTTGGGGCGTCACAAATATTTATTGGAATACCCGGTGGTTAAAACACACTAAATCGTGTTGTTGAGCGATAGCGCGGTATTGCACCAATTATTGATTCTTACGTAAGAAGGCACTAATCAATAATTGTTACGGCAATTCTTTATTAATTTTATTTTATTGATTCAATAATTGCTGCATTGATATTTTATATTACTGTTGTTTCAACAAATTAACATTACACAGTATTTTCCATTATCGGAGCAATAATTCATATTATCTGAATAATATTATTGGATACATTATTGGCAATGTCTAGAAAGTTCTGTCTAAGGAGAGGTTTGGTCACCTAATTCTTGCTACCAAGAAGGAGAGATCCTTATTGAAAAGCCCTCTTTCTGGGAGCGGCACAGGTTGCCGATCTTGTGATTCTGTAATATTATTTGTGAATAATTAATTATTGATTTATATGATGAGGAAAATATTGATTTTATGTGGATATAGATGGAGAAAATTTTTAATGTGACAATTGTTGAAAATTAATATTTTATCTTTTTCTGATAAAATAATTCATTTAAATATATTATTTTAATAATATATTAACGGTGATATTTTTATAATGAATGTGGGATATATGAGTATATGAGGAGGAAGAGTATTTTTGTGGCATTAAATGTTTAACACATATTTTGTGTGTTGGTGGACACAATTATTGGATAGAAATTTGATTATTTTGTAAAATCGTCAGTTTGTGGATTTCGGTCAATTTCGTTTGGAATTTGGAAAAACTTTCTTCTGTAAAGTTGTAGAGAATTGAATTTCCTATAAAAAATTCCCGAGATTCGAATTTTCTGGCAAAAGGGCTATTTATTGTGAATTATTAAAATTTCGAAGTTCTGAAATAATTGATTTTTGTAAGTTTTAATTATTTATTTTATGAAAAACGTTTTTTTTTTACTTTTTTCTAGAAGGTTGGCATGCGGGAAATGTTAGGAGCTGATTTTCAAAGAGGAGTAGGAAAATTTATTATTAATAATATATTATATTAAATTTTCTGCTTTGGTTTTCTAAGCAATTTCTTATAAATAGGGTGCTTAGGTTAGAATTGAAAATTACACCAGAAACTGAAGTTTTCTCTCTCTATATTATTAAGCGTATTCTTGTGAGTATTTTGAGTATACTTTGAGTATTGTTATACGGTGCAAGTTCAAGTCATAACCTATATCAGGTGTTTATTTAGAAATCTTGTCTTTCGAGGTAAGGGATATTATTTTTTTCAGTAATGATATTATTTCTTCAATATCATTATCTTTGAAATATTGATCTGAAGTTTTATCAAATTTGGAACTTTTGTGTGTGAGATTCTTATTCACGATATCGACGACCATTATTCACGAATCTACAAAGAAGATTCATCAAAAAATGAAAATTTTCCCTTTCGCCTACAAAATATCTATTGTGGATACTAGCTTTGATTGTATCCATGTTTTGATCATTCTTGAATTTTACACCACTATGATTATTTTTGAGGTATTTTTGGACATGGATAAAACAAAATACGAATCCTTAATCCTTGTCATTTTGTTTCACTAGATTCGTTTCTTTAAAAATATTTTTCATCATCCTCAATCTTAAATGATGATATTATTGAATATCTTTGGCCTGTAGTGCAAAGATGAATGATTTCGATGAATATCTTTGGCGTAGTAGTGCAAAGATGAGCAGTGTTTAGATGAACATGACCAATCGATGAATATCTTTGGCCCTGTAGTGCAAAGATGAATATTTGATTCCGGATGTATATTGATTGATGTTACGGGGATAAAAGATGAGCGATGAACTTTTAAATTCATACATAGAAGATAGTAGTTTGCATTCTCTACTTAACTCTTCTAATGAATTATTATTTCATTGCGAAGATTGATTTAAAATTGGTTGTCTATTGTATTCTATTAGATTTTTCTCTGTTGAAGACTAACGATAATTTGTTGTATATTATCTTCATAATATTCTTTCTTTGAAATTTGAGTTAAGAAATTTCACCCTTTTCCTTTTTGTTCCATTTTTCTTTCCTCGGGAGGCGAGAATGTGGCAGTCTTAGTCGGGGTATGGAATGAAGGTTCTAGAGAGAGTTGTTTAGTAGTCTCACCATTTTTGTAAAATAATGTATCAATAATTGTGATGAAGATTTATTTGCGTGTGGATATTATGCAGAAGACAATAATTATATTTAAACTCACAAATATATATGTTGTCGTATTTTGCAAGACAAATGTATTAATAAAGTTGTAGTTATTTACATGCATGTATTTGGCGACTCAGAATGGGTTGGATGGAATGGACTTTTTATTTTAGAGGCGTCAAAGTAACGTTAAGCAATTTTGACGTGACAAACTTAATTTATTAAAATAAAAAAAAATAGTTCAATCATCTGATTGACAAAATTAAAAAATATATTACTAAAATAAAATATAACATATAATTTAAAATAATAAATTATATTTAAGCCTATATATATCCAATAAATCCAAAGGCATGGACAAAGCCGTACCCCAGCCTTGTTCTGGAGAGTTAATATATTCTCCTAATTTTAAGCAATTGAGAAACGTTATTGTCCTATGGATCTTAACTTCAACATATTCATACTTAAAATGACTGCCCCTATATAATAAAATTGTTTTGTACCTTTTAATTTATATTTATCTGCCATATCACATTCACATTGCATCACAAATTCACTTGTTTGGGTACCATACGGTATATATCAACTATCAATGAAATTGATATTTTTATATAATTTTTTGATATTTTTATATAAAAATTATCGTTATAGATCTTATAACGACGATTTTTACAGTCTCTATACATTTATAGTCATATTTTTTATGTAGAAATATCAAAAAGTCATGTGAAAATATCGATTTCCACTGTCAAAACTGCTAATATATATTACATAACCAAATTAATTTTGCTTAAACTATTAGCTTTTCTTTCTTTTCTTTTTTTAAATGAGCTTAATTAACACAAATCGTTTTATCTGAATTTTTCATCCAATTAAATCAATAGCATCAAACCTTCATCCACTACAAGAGTCTTCACAACTTGTTAATTCATGCATAAATTACGAGATTGGTAGTTGCAATATATATATATTATAATAAAGGGATCAACTGTGCAAAATGTTAGTATTAGAAGAATTTTTACCATTAAAATTAGTAACAATTAATTTTCAACCATTTAAATTAAAACTGCCCATTTTCTCCGACTATTCTAGTTCTTGGTGACATTATGTAATTTAATAATATTAAATCAAATGATAGATTTTTATTTTATTTGTCATGAAGAATTATAATTTTCTCATAATTAAAGAAAAATTAAATATAGAAAGCAGTCATCAAATTTCGAAATAAAATTAACATAATATTATTATTATTATATATATCTCTCACAATCACGGATAATTTAACATCACATCTAAGGTTTTCTTTTTAGTTTTTCTTGTGTAGAATTATAGGTTTAAATCTAGTACCATTTAGTAAAAAGTAAAAATCAATTGAGACTATAGATTAAATAAATAAATAGTGTAGCCAGGTTTTATTTTCTGTTAATTTTAAGTTTCTCATAATTTTTCTCTTGGCTTCTTTCTCATGTTACTGAAAGTATATGAATCGGATTGTATGTTCTGACAGGTGTCTTTACTTCGCCCCGCATCCGACTCAGCAAAAGACAGACAGCGACTGATAATGACATCGTTCTATGAAAGGATGACGATACCACGTCATCTGTGGGCCCAAAGTGTCTGTCTTGCATAAAAAATCGTTATGTTAGTTGACTTGTGATTGTGACTCACGTTATGGTGTTTCGGATAATATTACACATTAGCCCTCAATTTTTTTCATAATCATCATCTTTTTAACTGAGATTCCTAAATTACTACTATTTTTTACTTAAATTTAGATTATAATTTGGACCAACTTACTAGAGAAATTAGTACCGGTATGGAGGAAGGAGCAGTGAGCTATGATCATTAGTTGGGATTAAGTGTTTTTAATAATTAATAGAAGTAAGTTTAAATTTTGTATAGGATATAACTTCTATTAAATTTTGTATAGGATATATATATATATATATATATATATATATATATAGGGATTAATTCATAGTAATCGAGTTATCGATTTAAATGACATCGATACAACAATCACTTTTCGGATAGATTGATCAACTTATTGGAAAGTTTAGATTGAACATAAAATATAATCCGGTAAGCACAACTTATTGTGCTTTAAAAACAAGTTGTATAGAACTTTTATTTTTAATATAAAAGTATATATGGTCGATATGATGTCGTATATTTAAACAAAAAGCAATTTTATTATTATAAAACACCAGTTGGCATAGCTTGTACTGGTTGTGTCTCTTTTTTTTTTATAACGCATGTGAAACACTTACTTCATTTAGATGTATTCCATATGGCATTATCCCATGTGAAGCAGTTACTTCATTTGGATGTCTCATGCATCATTACTATTAGTACAAAATTTCAGGAATATAAAATTTTTAATTCTGTCCTAAAATACTCTATTCATCCGTTACAAAATTAAAGATATTTTTAAAATTTGCTTATTAAAATTTTAAAATTAAACATATTAAAAAATTTAATATGTTTAATTTTAAAATTTTAATAAGCAAATTTTAATTTTAATGTTTAATTTTGTAAGCAAATTTTAATATGTTTAATTTTAAAATTTTAATTTTGTAATAAAATTTTAATGTTTAATATGTTTAATTTTAATAAGAAAATTTTAATTTTATAAGCAAATTTTAATTTTAATGTTTAATTTTGTAAAAAAATTTAATATGTTTAATTTTAATGAGCAAATTTTAAAAATATCTTTAATTTTGTAACGGATGAATAAAGTATTCTAGGACAGAATTAAAAATTTTATATTCCTGAAATTTTGTACTAATAATAATGATGCATGAGACATCTAAATGAAGTAACTGCTTCACATGGGATACATCTAAATGAAGTAAGTGCTTCACATGCGTTATAAAAAAAAAAGAGACACAACCGGTACAAGCTGTGTTGGCTGGTGTTTTTTAATAATAAAAATTCGTTTTGTTTAAATATACTGACAGCATATTGACCGTATGGGACCTTATATTAAAATAAAAGCCGGTACAACCTGTTTTTAAGCACAACAAGTTATGCCGATTGGGCATATTTTATGTTTCAATCTAAACCTTCCAATAAGTTGATCAACGGTCCGAAAAAGGGATTGTTAGAACAGTTTCCATGGCAACCGGTTGTCATGAATGAAATCCCATATATATATATATATATATATATATATAAATTTGAGTAATAAATAAATTATTAATTGCTATAAATTTCCTTTCACTTAATTTTTCCTTTGTGAAATAATATCTTCTTCTTTTTTTAATTTTGGTTAAACACCCTTGAAAATATATACTAATTATTGTCTGAGTCAAGTCAATTTTATTTTTCTTAAAAGTAAAATCTGGAAAATAAAGAAATAAAATTAATGAATTCTATGTAAATTCTGAACTTCTTTTTTCATTTTTTGATACAATTAAATTTATTTATAATTTATGGTGAAATTGAATGGAACCCCAATTTTTATTTTGAGAATACTACCCATATCAAAGTTATTTGTTTGTGGTATATATATTTTGAAGAATATATATATATATATATATATATATATATATTATAACTAAATTCATACGATCCATTCCATATCAATTCATCACCGTCGAATAGACACTGCAC
Organism: Panax quinquefolius; assembly: GCA_020205615.1. Lineage (NCBI taxonomy): Eukaryota > Viridiplantae > Streptophyta > Magnoliopsida > Apiales > Araliaceae > Panax > Panax quinquefolius. The sequence continues at coordinate 33,081,657 of CM035161.1, read as the reverse complement.
AGTAGATTAATCTAATAAGCATGTTGGACCACCTCCTTACCTAAAAAGGTTAACCTATTAGGTTGATGTTTCTATCATCTTATTAACTCATCTACACTCTTGAATTTATCTAATATGAGATTCATGTAAAATATCCCAATATATATATATATATATATATATATATATATATATATATATATATATACTAATACTTATCTGATTTATCCCAATTCATATCATGGATCAATAAACAAACAGGGGAAATTAAAATTTTAGGAATTGGAGAGAGAGATTCTTAATGTAGAAGAAGTAGTCTAATTTGTTTGTAAGTAATACTAGGAAGTAGGAATTAGTAACAGGTAAAAAAATGCAAGACAAGCATGACAAATGAAAATTGGGGGGCATCTGAGACATTTTGCTTCTAGATTAGTCACAAACAAGGAACTCTAATTGACCCAATTTCTAATTAATTACTTCAAATATAGTAACTCCATTTAATTTAGGGTTAAATTCAGATGACTACATGGGGTTTGGACGGTTTCCCACTTAACCACCTGTAGTCAGTAAAGTTACATTTAAACTCCCGACCTTTTGAGTTGAAGTGAAAACGTCACCTTTTCCGTCCAACTTAATCGTGCGTGTAAGTCAAATACCAAAAGCGCGTGAGAAAGACCTATAACAGTCAAAAAAGACAGATAAATGTCTGAAATACCCTTCATCTTCCTCAAACCACAAATCCTCTCTCTCGTTTCTCAACTCCGCCGCCATCCGATCTTAAGCTTAGGGTGATCACGTGCCTCAACAAGCTTCAGAGACCAGGGACACCCTAGCCAGTAGCTACAACCGAAATTGGATTCCATCGCCAAAACCCTAATTCCCCGACTCTTTCTCTCCCTTCCTTACCGCCTCCACCACCGACTCCTCAGAGAAATCCCGACGGAAGCAATGCGTTCGCCTCTTAGGCGTCTTGTCCACCTCAACGGAGATCTCTCTCTCTCCTCACCTTTCTAAAATGCTCTCATTGTCTTCCGCCGACTCCCCACTCCGCCGTCCGCTCACTGCGTCGACGCTGCTTTTCTATGGCCTCTCGAGATAACTGGACCTCCATTCTCGTCGTCGCTCTAAAGCCACTCGTCGAGGCGATGTTACACGAAACGAGGACTACTGATTAGCAAATCGGCTCGACTTTATGCCTGCATGACGCAATTGAGTCGTCATTTGAATAAGCAAGTGGTTAAATTGATTAAGAACGGTTGCTTGAGATGAAACCTAATTGCCCTCTTTTGTTTATTCAATTGAGTTCTTGAGCAGATATTGCCAAAAGTGGTTAAATTGATTCAATGTTAAATTGATTCGATGCTTGATTTCAGTCAATCTGACATTTACCCACGCTAAACACTTTCGCCCCTGCAAGCCCTTCAATTGTAAGTTTTGATTTATGTCAATTCAGTGTAAATGCAGATTTGAACACCCATTTGCTTCATTTATTATGGGTTTGTTGTACCTGAATGTTCTGAGGCTCAATTTGAAGAAAATTAAAACTTTTTGATATGAGTAATTTACATTAAGAGTCTTTTTAAGTTTGATTTGGTCAATGTGTTGGTGATTTTCTTGGAATATTGAAAATTGGTGTGGGTTTGGGATTTTACTTGGTGATATTCTTAAATTTTAGCATTGTTGTTTCAATATTTAGAAATGTTGTTGAATTGGAAGAAATTCACAGTTCTTGGTACATATGGGAAAATCTTTGAACAAAGAATATTACATGGAGATTCCTGCGATTAATCTTTCAAATTGGATATTCTGCTTGTGTTGGTGAATTATTGGAGGATTGTATTTGGGTGTTAGGGTATATTACATTTGCTCTATTTTTGGACAAGGAATTGAGAGAAAAAAATAATGGAGGATTTGCTCTGTTCTTCAAAGTACTACTTTTAACTTTTCTTTCTTTATATCATATTCGTTGCTGTTTAGTTTGGCATTTAAAGACTTATATGTGGTGTAGATTCAATTGAAAGGATGTCATTGCATTAGTACTACATAATTTTATGGGTTGCTTCTAAATCTGCATTTAGTTGGATTTAGGATCCTTTCTATGAAGTTCATTGAATTTTATTATGTTTTAAGAATAATGCTCCTTCCTCTGTACTACATTTCTTTCACTTGCACTCTGTTAAATTCATGAAGGGTAATTAAGTCTTTAGCCAAATCATTTAACGGAGTTAAGACGGAAAGTATTTTTTCACTTTTACTCAAAAATTCGGGAGTTTAAATATAGTTTTACTGACTACAGGTAATTAAATGAGAAACCGCTTAAACTTCAGGTGGTCATCTGAACTTAACCCTTAAATTTAAGTTACCATCATCGCCCATGTAACTTGGCCTCTTAATTTTGTCTCCCTCTACAACCCTTCTCACTTAATTCTCCTTAAGGCCTCACGTTTTTTTAAAAAAAAACAAATTAATATTTTAATATCAGTCTTCAAAATAACCCAATAATAACAGACAATATATAGCGACGGATCGAATCGTCGTTCGATCCATCGTTAAAAGAGATATGTAAAATATATATTTGCTCAACTTAACAATTTTATTTGTAATTAAAAATATAACAATTTATACTATCTTTTAGGTCCATATTGAATTTTTTTTTCCTTAATTTGATATAAAAAATAGTTACCTCGGAGGTATTAGTAAGACTTTACGGCCAAAAATTTATCAAATTATCCTCGAGTTATCAAAATATATATACAAATTATTTCTTTAAATTAAAATCGTTAAACTTTCAAACTATATATATATATATATATATATATATATATACAATTTATTTATTAATAAATTAATTAATTAAATTTTTCTCTCCGTTACCGGACATGACATTCCCTCTTTATAATTATATTCCACTCAAACTCAATCCAAAACCAAAGCTTCCCTTCTCTTTAATTTCTCTCTTCCATTCTCCACCTCAAGCTTCGTTTCATACAAAGCACACAAAACCACAGAGAGAGAGAGAAAAAAAACCCAACAGAATCCAGAAGAATAGTAGACTCTCGAATACTCTCCGGCCGCTTCGGACGGTGACTTAATTTTACCCATATACCCCTCCTTCCTCCCCGCTTTTGTTCCTCTTCATCATTATTACATCAACCTATGCTATCCAATCCCCCTCCAAATCGGTTCCCTCGCCCGGCGTCGACCCCAAACCCTAGCCCGCCCATGGCCCATTTTCTCCTCTCCTTTAATTAATTGATCAACAGAAATTAAGAAGAGGAGAACTAGCTACATATATATTCATGACGAGACAAATCGTTCTCCGTTCGTCTCCGGTGGATCGCCGCCAACCTCTTCTGGGGGACCAGGAGTCGTCCTCGCGTGGAGGCAAGCGTTTCGCTGAGGTGGCTGGCGGCACCACGGCTGAGTGCGCCGCGATTTGCTGCTGTTGTCCTTGTGGAATCGCCGACCTTCTGTTTCTGGCCGTTTACAAGGTGCCGGCGGGGCTATGCCGGAAGGCTCTGAGGAGTAAGCGCCGCCGCAGGCTGATGGAGAAGGGATTGCTACCGCGAGCGCAGAGCCGGTGTAAGTGCGGATGCGACGACACGGAGATGCAAATTCACACGGTGAGCGGCGGTCCGATGATGATTAATTCGTTGGAAATGGACGAAGATGTGATGGAATTGGAGAAGGAAATGTGGGACAAATTTTACGGGACTGGTTTCTGGAGAAGTTTCTCACGAAGGGAAGAGTAACGGAACGGTAAATCAACTGTAAAAAAAAAAAATCAGTTCTTTTACCAGAGTAAATACATACAACCACCAAAATCTTCTATATTTACCGCTATGTATGTATGTATCTTTTGTTGTAATTTTGTGTTATTTTTTGGTGATGGATGTGTTTGTTTTTGTTTCCTTTTTTGATTTCTCTTCTTCAAGTCAGTCAGTCATACAGGAGATGATATCTCCTCTTCAAGTCAGTCATATTATAGTAATTGTTTTTCAGTTCATAATTATTATTATGTTATATGAAATTGAATTATTTATACTACCTGAATAATTTTCCACACATTTTTATTTCAAACAATTAAGCATACACCATAAATTTAATGTCAAATTTAATTTTATTTTAACTTAATTCTTAACTTATAAATTAAAAAGATGTTAAACATTTATATTTATAAATTACCACTTAATATGATTTATAAGTAATTTTAAAATAAGTCATATTAAAGGTGGATGCCGGTGCATGGAAAAATAATGGTGATTGTTGGTGAGAAAGCGAGTATTATTATTGTTAATTATTTAATTAATGAAAGAAAGACCTGGTCTGGTCTGGTCGGTCAGCTTGGATTACTTACTTTAAAGAGAGTGGAGGATCTAATCTAAGAGAGTATTATTGATGGATTTATACAATGACAAAAGATTTCTATCCCCCACAAAATATATAGAGCTACCCTAGCCTATAAATACATCAAATGATAAGTGCTATTTATTATTGGGTTAAGTTCAGGATAGTGCTTTTGAGATTTGGTATTTTTAGCGATTAACCAATTGTAGTCGAAGAAAGTTACATTTAGACTCCTGACTTTTTGAGTTGAAGTGAAAAAATGTTTTCCGTCTTAACTCCGTTACTTTATTTGGCTAAAGACTTAATTACCCTCACTTTAAAATACCCAGCTGTAAAATCATTTATAAAAACACCCAGTTGTTCATCTCTCTCTCTCTCTCTTTGTTTTTCTAACAAACAAAAAACTTCAATAATATCCACCGATCTTCAGTGATTATAATTCCAAGTTCAGTAAAGAAAACTTCAACAATCTCCACCGATCTTCGGTGATTATAATTCCAAATTCAATAAAGAAAATACAACCAAATTTGACATAAATCAAGAAAGAACTAAGAAAAGCAAATTCAATCCCAGCTAATCTAAACAACAAATGACGAAATGCATACATTTAACAACCGAGGTAATTATTAATTACCTCGAATTCACATCAAAATAAAAAATTTAGAAGAACAAAATGCATACATTTACATCAAATCATGACGCTTCAAAATTAGGTATCGCCACCCATCTTGGGTCGCCAAACTTACATGATACATAAATTCAAATACAACTTACTAATATAAATCACGCAGTATGCAATCTGACATAAAGCGTGAGTTTGAATCTAATATTGTGTGACGCCCCAAAAAATAGGTATACACAACACCCATTCTCGAATCGCCAAATACATAGAGATGTAAAACAACTACAACTTTATTATTACAACAAGAAAGCGTGAGTTTGAATACAAATATTATCTTCAGATAATATCTATACTCAAATAAATCCTCATCACATTATTGATTCATTATTTTACAAAAATGGTGAGGACTACTAAACAACTCTCTCTCTAACCTTCATTCCATATTCCCACTAAGTACTTGCATTACATTCTCGCCTCCCGAGAAGAAAAATGGAACAACGAGGAAAAGGGTGATTAACTAATTGGCCAAGTAAAGAATATTATGACTAAGATAATATACAACAAATTATCGTTAGTCTTCAACGAGGAAAAATCGATAGAATCTGACAATGTACAACAAGTTTCGGATCAATATTCGCAGCGGAAATAATAATTCATAGAAGAGTTACGTAGAGAATGAAATCTACTATAATCTATGAATTTTAATCCATCATCAATATTTTATCCTCGTAACATCAATCGATATACATCTAGAATCAAATATTCATTCTTTTGACCGGTGCCAGAAGATATTCATGATTAATCATATTCATTTAAACACTGCTCATCTGCACTACTGCTGCCAAAAGATATTAATCAATCGGTCATGTTCATCTCAACACTGCTCATTTCAGACTACAGCCAAAGATATTCTTCAGAAATCATTCATTCTGTGACTACTGCCAAAAGATATTCTTAAGAAATCATTCATCTTTTGCATTACAGCCAAAGATATTCCATAATATCATCATTTAAGACCGAGGATGATGAAAAAATATTTTTAAAAAAAGCGAATCCAGGTGAAACAAAAACGACAAGGATTAAGGATTAAGGATTCGTCTTGGTTTTATCCACGTCCAAAAATACCTCAAAAATAATCATAGTGGTGTAAAATTCAAGAATGATCAAAACATGGATACAATCGAGTTAGTATCAGGAATAGATGTTTTAGACGAAAAGAAGAAATTTTATTTTTTCGATTGAATAAGTCCAGTATACGTGAATAGTAACAGATATCGTGAATAAAGTCAGATATCGTGAATAATAATTCGACACCAAAAGATAGAAATTCCACAAAAACATCTTCACGCTTCATGAATAGTACTTTCGTGAATAGTAACTCGTGAATAAGAACTTCATGAATAAGAACTTCGTGAATAGTAACTCGTGAATAAGTAACTCATGAATAAGAACCATGAATAAGTAACTCCGCATACGTGAAAAAGTTCCAAATTTGATAAAACTTCAGATCAACATTTCAAAGATAATGATATTGAAGAAATAATATCATTACAAAAAATAATATCCTTACCTCGAAAGATCGATTTTACTTGTAATAGAATCTAGATATATAGTCTTTGAAGGGCTTCGCCTGTCTAGCAATACTCAAAGTATACTCAAAATACTCACAAGAATACGCTCAAAAATATCGAGAGAGAAATAGAGAAAACTTGGTTTACGGTGTGATTTTCAATTCTAACCTAAGCACTTTATTTATAGGAAAATCTTAGAACGCAAAGGAGACTAAAATAATAAATTAATATTATTTTATTTTTAAACTTTTCTTCTACGCATCTTTTCGACAAGACTCAATACCTGACCATCTTTGAATAAAAATCGTTGACTATGTGTTTTTAAACACCAACCAAAAAGTGGGGCGCTTTCATTTAAAAAATTATTTTATTTTTCGAAACTTCAACAATTCATAGAAAATAGTAGGTTATCAAAAAATACGAATTTTATGTCCATTCACTCGAAATCGAATTCTCTACAACTTTACTGGAAGAAATTTTTCCAAATTCAAACGAAAAATGACCAAAATCTGATACGGATAAGTTTTCTAATTTCATTCTCTTTCTCTTTTCTCTTTCTTCCTTTCCCATAATTCTCCACTAACTCTCTCTTCCCTTTCTCTTTCTTTCTTTCCCATAATTCTCCACTAACTCTCTCTCTTCCCCCATTTTCTTCTCTTACCCCCACCACTTCTTCCACACACACACACACAAATACGTATATATATATATATATACATTAAAATATTTACAATTATTAAATAATTCCAATTCTATCTTCTCTCTTCCACCTCATCTATTTATAAACCATAAATTTATTGTAAAAATATCACCATCAATATATTATTAAAATAATATATTTAAATGAATTATTTTATCGAAAAAGATAAAATATTAATTTTCAACAATTGTCATTTTAAAATTTTCTCCATCTATATCCATATAAAATCAATATTTTCCTCATCATATGAATCAATAATTAATTATTCACAAATAATATTACGTAATCACAATTACGACAACCAGCCGCTCCTCAGTGAAAAGGGGCTTTCCAATAAGGATCTCTCCTATCTTGGCAAGCAATTAGGTGACCAAACCTCTCCTTAGATGTAACTTTCTAGACATTGCCAATAATGTTTTCTAATAATATTATTCGAGATAATGTGAATTATTGTCTCGATAATGGAGATATCAGGCAAAGTTGACAATTATTGAACAACAATAATATAAAATATCAACGCATCAATTATTGAATCAATAAAATAAAATATTGAGCAAGAATTATCGTAAACAATTATTGAGTAGTGCCTTTTACGTAAGAATCAATAATTTAAAAAAATATGTGTGTAATACTGGTGCTATCGCTTGCAACAACGCGTATTACTTTATTTTTTACCAATAGGGTATTCCAACGGTCTTAATTGCAGAATAACTACGCTAGTTATTTTTAACCAACTTATATTTGCGTTTTTCATCAATCGCTTTTCAGTTATGGGCCCCACACATGGTCATTTGCTTGAGTCGCACGAATATTCCCGACAAGCAGTCGAATATTCCACGACCAAACGAATATTCCCAAACAATAATGAATATTTTATACCCCTTGCGTATTTTGAAAAAAATTCATATATCACCCTTAACTTTAACTTTTATCAATTTAACCATTTCTTGAATAGAAAAATTGAATACTTTTATTTCATAAAATTCGGGGTCTTACAATCTCCCTCCTTATGAAATTTCGTCCCCGAAATTTACGCATTCAGTATTTCAAAGAGTTGAGAATACCTTGTTTTCATTTGATTCTATCTCCCCTGTCATCATGATTTCTCCATTGCTTTCATCTCTTGTATTTAGGATATCATTCTAGAATACGACTTCAAAACAAAGGTTAATTGAGCAAATTAACATATCACATAATATCTCGATATTATGGTCGACCAATAAATAAGCTTAGGTAGACACACACTGCGAAGGATTTACTCATCTCCCTCCTAGTTCTATTCCCGATCTCGCCGGAGATCATATCCTAAGCTCGATACCAACCGTAATCTGACCCCAAAATAGGTCCATTCCATCCAACCCATTTCGAAGTCGCCAAATATATGGTACGAAAAATAACTACAACTTTATTACAACAATGTCGTGCAAAATACAACAACACATACGCTATGAAGTTTGGATACCAATATATACCAAATGTAACTCTGGACACCAACTTGGATAACACGTCACCATGACACCTTACATAAAGGTACACCAAAAACCTGTTTTAGAAATTAGAATCTTTGGGAAGTGCTCAAGAAACCTTCGCATACATGGGAGGCCATGCTTTTAGGTTATGGTAGATATCATATGGCCACGTAATTATCCTTGGTTGACCTAATAGACCCCAAAGAAAAACAAGAAGATTACTATCATATTCTTCCCAATGGCGTAGTCTTCTCTTGACATATCATTATCTCCACTGTCTCTAATTTGGTATTATACTCCAAACAAACACCAAGATTATATAGGTAGTGCTTGTAAATATACTCAAAGAAGTGGATGAGCACTGACCATGTCTTATGATAATACGAGTTTGTATGTCATTAGACATCTTGTATGATAGTGACAAAACACCCTTCCAAAGTTGGGTTCGCTTTCACCCTATTTAATTCACCAAAATAACTATTAAATGATGTATAAAATACAACACACTAAAGCCCTCAATAAAATTATTTTCATACTCTTTAGGGAGAACCTCAACAACTATAGACCACCGTTCTATTCCTTGTTATCCCCATTTCCAACCCAAAGCCTACACTTTTATTACACGAAAGGAATTGTGAAACAAAAGGGTGAGCACAACTAGCTTTCAAGATAAAGAATATTATGACTAAAGATAAATAAATTATCAATAGTCTTCATCAAGAATGAATCGTAGATTTAGAACATATGGTAGATGATAAAACTTTTCAACCATAGTTGCAAATGAACGAAGCAATCCATTAAAAGAGTCAAATAGACTATAAAGTCTATTGTCTTCTCCACGTTAAAAGTCCACCAACAATGTTTTATCCTCGTAACATCAATCAACAGTTCCTTTCCACAATCATATGAATAACTCATAATCATAATTGTGATTCTAAATTCCTCTTCCCATCTGGGACGAAGATAATTTTCATCACTGTCTTTACGAAACATCAAATATCATGGTTATACCAAATCACGATTCATGTTCATAATCATACTAATAAATTCATCTTTGCACCACGGGCCAAAAGATATTCATCAACAGATCTACTACAAAGCTAAAGATATTCAACAATGTGTCATCTTTGCATTACGAGCCAAAGATATTCATCAATAATTCATCTTTTTGCACTACAAAGTTAAAGATATTCAACAACAGTCATCTTTGCACAACGAGCCAAAGATATTCATATATCAAAGAAATACATAATCATTTCGTGAAGTTATATAACAATAATTATAACCATGTTGATCAATTCACCTTTGCACTTAAGCTAAAAATATTCAATTGTAAATTCAATGGTCATGATCATACCAGTCAACAATTCAACTTTAGCACTACTGGCCAAAGAGAACCTATGGTCACGATCATACCAATAATCTACCCATCTTTACACTCAAGTCAAAGAGAAATATCATCATTAGGGTTATAAGAATGTTATATAAAAACAATATAATCAAAACATGGTTTTAATTTCAAGAGTAAGATTCATAAATCAATGATAATTTAGTTAGAAAAAGAAACCAATTTTGTCATGAATAGTAACTCGTGAATAGTAATCCATGAATAGTAACTTCATGAATAGTAACTCATGAATAGTAACCCATGAATAGTAACTTCGTAAATAGTAACTCATGAATAGTAACTCGTGAATAGTAACCCATGAATAGTAACTCGTGAATAGTACTTTCGATTAACATAGTAATCAAGTATACGTAAATAATGTCATATACGTAAATAGTATTATATCGTGAATAGGTCAGATATCGTGAATAATAGTCCAGATACGTGAATAATATCTCGACACCAAAAGATAAAAATTCCACAAAAAACATCTTCACGCTTCATGAATAGTACTCGTGAATAGTAACTCGTGAATAAGAACTCATGAATAAGAACTCGTGAATAGTAACTCGTGAATAGTAACTCATGAATAAGTAACCCATGAATAAGTAACTTAGAAGCATATGAAAAAGTTCCAAATTTGATAAAAACTTCAGATCAACATTTCAATTATAATGATATTGAAGAAATAATATCATTACAAAAAATAATATCCCTTACCTCGAAAAGATCAAGATTTCTTAAATTGGTAGAATCTAGTATATAGTCTTTGAAGGAACTTCTTGCAATCTAGCAATACTCAAAGTATACTCAAAATACTCACAAGAATACGCTCAAAATATCGAGAGAAATAGAGAAAACTTCAGGTTTACGGTGTGATTTTCAATTCTAACAAATACTTATTTATAGGAAAATGCTTAGAACGCCAAAGGAGACTAAAATAATAAATTAATATTATTTTATTTTTAAACTTTTCTTCTACGCATGCTGCACAAGACTCAATACCAGCCATCTTTGAATAAAAATCAGCAGCCTATGTGTTTTTAAACACCAACCAAAAAGTGGGGCCCGCCTCATTTAAAAATTATTTTATTTTCTGAAACTTCAACAATTCATAGAAAATAGACCGGTTATCAGAAAAATATGAATTTTATGTCCATTCACCAAATCGAATTCTCTACAACTTTCTGAAGAAATTTTTCCAAATTCCAAACGAAAAATGACCAAAATCTGATACCGGATAAGTTTTCTAATTTCATTCTCTTTCCTTTCTCTTTCTTCCTTTCCCATAATTCTCCACTAACTCTCTCTCTTCCCTTTCTCTTTCTTTCTTTCCCATAATTCTCCACTAACTCTCTCTCTTCCCCCACTTTCTTCTCTTACCCCCACCACTTCTTCCACACACACACACACACAAATACGTACATATATATATATATATACATTAAAATATTTACAATTATTAAATAATTCCAATTCTATCTTCTCTCTTCCACCTCATCTATTTATAAACCATAAATTTATTGTAAAAATATCACCATCAATATATTATTAAAATAATATATTTAAATGAATTATTTTATCAGAAAAAGATAAAATATTAATTTTCAACAATTGTCATTTTAAAATTTTTCTCCATCTATATCCATATAAAATCAATATTTTCCTCATCATATGAATCAATAATTAATTATTCACAAATAATATTACAGAATCACAATTATGACAACCGGTAGCCGCTCCTCAGGAAAGAGGGGCTTTCAATAAGGATCTCTCCTTCTTCGTAGCGCAATTAGGTGACCAAACCTCTCCTTAGACAGAACTTTCTAGACATTGCCAATAATGTTTTCTAATAATATTATTCAGATAATGTGAATTATTGCTCCGATAATGGAGATACTGTGCAGTGACAATTATTGAACAACAATAATATAAAATATCAACGCATCAATTATTGAATCAATAAAATAAAATATTGAACAGTAATTACTGTAACAATTATTGAGTAGTGCCTTCTTACGTAAGAATCAATAATTTAAAAAAAAATCGTAATACCTGGTGTGCTTCTTGTGCAACAATAGCGTATTACTTTATTTTACCAATAGGGTATTCCAACGATCTTACGCAGTAATAACTACGCCGTTATTTTTAACCAACTTATATTTGTCGTTTCTTCATCCAATCGCTTTCAGTTACATGGGGCCCACACACGGTGGCTGCATCGTCGCATTTAATATTCCACAAGCGATACGAATATTCCACGACCAAACGAATATTCCCAAACAATAATGAATACTTTATACCCTCTTGCGTATTTTGAAAAAAATTCATATATCACCCTTAACTTTAACTTTTATCAATTTAACCATTTACTGAATAGAAAAATTGAATACTTTTATTTCATAAAATTCGGGGTCTTACATATTGTCTACTAGATATTATACAAACTCAAAAAGAGTCCTCATTACAACTATTATCACACTATTTCACGTAATAGTGAGGACTACTAATGCTATCCTCGGACCATTACTCCGTTCCCCGAGCTCGTCCCGGTATGTTCTCATTTCAAGAGAAGAAACGGTGAAAGAAAGGGTGAGCTCAACTAGCCCAAGAAGAAATATTATGACTAAGATAATGCGAATAAATTATCATTAGCCTTCAACGAGTTGTTAAAGCGATAAAATACAATAGACAAACAAGTTTAAGCTGCAATGGAATAAGCAATCCATTAAAAGAGTCAAGTAGAAAATAAAATCTACTATCTTTTATGATTTAAAAGGTTTTTCATCTTTGTTATATATTTGAGACTCGGCTTTATTGAATAAACCACAATATCTAATCATCCCCGTACTACCACGGTCAAGGATTTTCATCAAATTATCAATGGTCATGACTATAAGAATCACCCACGGTCATAATCATACCAAAAACTATCCACCACTTCATTACAAGCCACTGAGGACTTTTGTCACATCATTTATATCAAGCCATGATTATACCGAATGAACCCTGGTCATAATCATACTAAGTTCATCTATGCACGTAAACCAAAGATAACTTTTAACATAATATAAACATGAGGATGATGACAATGATATAAGAATTCAATAAAACAAGTTCAAGAATTAATTTATCCAGAATTATTAACGTCCAAATTGTCAACAAGATCTTATTTTGTAGAGTAAAATTCAAGAATGATCGGAAGAATATTTCCATGAAAAGATATCTTTGGATGAAGCCTTAAATATCAAGGATATTCCACTAATTTCATGGAGTATAGAAGTCAAAGATTTAACCAACTAGGTATAATAAAGAATGGAATAACAAAAGAAATCACCACGCATGCAGATTAGATGCATGAGAAAGTTATTCCAATGTAATAATAATAACGGAACCGGTCGGGTGAAATTCACACGCACAAGATATCCAATGTAATAATAAATCTTTGAATAATAAACAATGGAACCAGTCAGATGTAAAACACACGCATGGATATTCCAGTGTAATAATAAATGCGGAATAATAAACAATGGAACCGGTCCGGTGTAAAAACACATGCATGAGGATATTCCAATGTAATAATAAAGAATGGAATAATGAAGATCACCAAGTATAGGGGATTCAGCAGATCTGAGTTATTCCAATGAGAATAAATAAGAATGGAATAATATAAGTATTTCACCAAGTATAGGGTGTCTGGCGTATACAAAGTTATGTATAGGGTATACCACTTTTACTGAGTTATTCCAATGAATAATAAACAATGGAATAAAAAATGAAGTTCTCTTCATGAATACAAAAGAATAACACCACTTACTTATACAACAAATAATATTCCCTACGTTAGAAGAACTGAATATTGGCGAGGTGAAGTAGCGTAATATTTTTTCTTCTTTTCTCTCTATAGTTTCTCTCTCTAGAGTTTCAAATTGAATTCGTGAAAAATAATGAAGCACTAGGCCTCTATTTATAGAAGATTTCTAGCTTAGCTTTTGCCATGTGAAAAGGCAAGTGGCTTCGATTTGGTGATGTGAAAAGAAAAGTGGTTCGACGCTCGTGAATGTGAAACGACAAGTGGTTCGACGATTTGTAATGTGAAACGACAAGTGGTTCGGCCTTTGGTAAAGGTAATTATTATTGACGAAGGTAATTACTATTCACAAAGGTAATTACTATTGGCGAAGGTAATTACTTATTCACAAAGGTAATTACTATTGACGAAGGTAATTACTATTCACAAAGGTAATTACTATTGACGAAGGTAATTACTATTCACAAAGGTAATTACTATCGATTGAAGGTAATTACTATCGGCGAAGATAATTACTATTTACAAAGGTAATTACTATTGTGAAGGACTCTTAGATAATGATATATGGGCCCCCATAAAATAATCAAACTTACCACAAACGTCCCATAATGAACTTTATATACATTAAGGATTGAATAAATATTACCACAAATCATTTTATTTTTAATCAACACATTTTTTAATCTTTCAACAATTATTAATCATTTATAACTTGTCGTCTCAATTAATAATATAACATATTATACGAGATGATTTGTGACAATAATTGAATCAATAATATAAGAGATATGATGCAAAGAATTACTATAGAATAATTGAAAGCATACCGTGAGTGACTTCTCACGTAAGCATCAATAATCAATACCGTGAGTGTACTACGCAATCTGCCAGACAGCGTATTCTTTGTACTTTTACCATGGGGTAGTTCAAGCAGCTTTAACGGTAACACCTCCGTAGTTATTTTTATAAAATATTTTTGTCGTTTTTCAATCCGATAATAATTCATTCATGGGGTCCACCAATGATTGAGCCATTATCAGACGAATATTCCCTAACAAAAGAATATTCGCGACCAAACGAATATTTTATAACAACTTGCATACTTTGCAAAATTTATAAATACTACCCACAACTATAATATTATCTCAAATTCACACCATAATATTAAAAATTATTTCGACAAAATTTAAATCTTTATTGATAAAATATGGGGTCTCGCAAAATCGAGCAATTCAAGAACTCTTCAAACTAAAACAAAATAAAAAAGAACATGTGTATACCAAATTACCAATCAAAAAACGAAAATAACAACTGAATTTGAACAACGAAATTCAGGTTTCAACAATGTCACAATTTCATCAACATTCTCCCAAATGGGTCTAAATGGGTCTTCAAAATTAGAAGGAAATAAAGAAGAGGAAATCTTCGGGAACACAAAGACGGAAGGCAGGTCTTTTCAGTGACTTTTAGTAATATGAAGTTCTTGAAGAAACACAAGCGATTTTCAAATGACATTTAGTAAAGCTATGTTTTTGTAACATTAACACTGCGTATTGATTAAAAATTCATATAATTGTACAAACAGACGACCCACAATTAATTTACTTACAAAGGGAGTTTGAGTTTCATTTCTTGGGGAATTTGAGTTTCGTCCGAATAAGAAAGAGAAAATGACCTTGGGTTTTGTCCGATCTCCATGGATATTTGTTCAATCGGAGATCGCGGAAAAGGTATTTCTCACTCGACTCGACGTGTACTTCCATCGCCATTAATGGTAGGGGATTGAGTCGATCTTCTCGTTCGAATCAATCTCTGTCGTCCGATCTCAAGCCCTCAACACGCCGATCAAAATCGCCAACTCGATCGTAAGCAGAGATACTTAGAGTTTGAGTCGTCGATTGAAGTCGCCAAATCAAAGTCGCTAATCGCCGGCCGAGTCGAGAATGAGCAGATTCATCATCTGAACATTAAGAATAAATCGAGATTCGAAATGAATCCTCACTCCTAACATCTCAAAACCGAGAAAACCTCAAGATCCGAACCCCAAAACCAAAACCCAAAACCTATCATCGCCACAAAATTTGGGAAGGTTCCAATGAAAGCGAAGATGAACTAATTTTGTTGTTAGAAAAATGAAGATTTTGAAATTTGAAGGAGAAGAGGGAGTGGGTAAGATGGTCATCAGTCATGTGAGGAAGAGGCTGTGATGAAGAGGGAGTCTGGAAGAGTCTGGTTCAGATATTTTTGGGTGAGAAATGAGAGAGAGAGAGGAAGCATGGTTTGAGGAGTGAGAAATAAGAGAAGGGGGTATTTCGGACATTTACTAGTCTTTTTTCATTGTTATAGTCCCTTTTCACGCGCTTTTGGCGTCTGATATACACGCACTGTTAAGTTGGATGGAAAATGTAACGTTTTCACTTTAACTCAAAAAGTCGGGAGTCTAAATGTAACTTTACTTACTACAGGTGGTTAAGTGGGAAACCGCCCAAACTTTAGGTGTTCATCTGAACTTAACCCTTTTTTTATATTTTAAGTATTAAGCTGTAAGATTAAAATGGGGCCGGATCTTAACTTAATTAACGGGACGTCAAATGATAAGTGCTTTTGTTATTTACTTGGGTTAAAAAAAATTATGTATCAAATATTGTTAACAAAATTATTTTAGAAAAAATAATTTATTTTTTTCTAAAAATAATGTATTTAATTTTTCATTCTTATTTAATGTATTTAATTTTTCATTCTTATTTTACCTTTTACTTTCCATCGTGTTTCTAGATTATTGTCATAGAAATTGAGAGTTCAAATATTGTTAACAAGTTACTCCTATTATGAATGGCAGCAGAACGATAGACCCTTCTCCTTAATTATTGTAATAAATTACTAGTTTAAGACATTAAAAAATTATTGTTTTGCTCGTCAGGTTATTAGTACCTTTATGTCCGTGGAAGCGATCCGATTAGTATGAAGTTTATTTTTTGATAAGTTGATCAATAGAATATTGACACACATAGAGTCTTGTCTACATGTCAGCACTCTATTGGTTAATTAATCAACTTACCCAAAAATAAACTTGATGCAAACCACTTCCCGCTAAAGCGTTTCTCTGTACAAAATCAATTATGTTGTAGACCAACTGAAGTGTATGTAGGGAAATTGGGATAAGGTTGAAAATCTTTTCGACTTTTATCGAATAATCTACCGAAAGCCTTTTATATTTTTAAGTGTATAGAATGCTCAGTAGACATCACGATAAAAATCAGGATCATTTTGAAACCTTATTCCCAGAGAAATTAATTCCCTTTTTTCCTGTAATTTAGTTTTTCAAGAACAGTTGAAGTACAAAACTTTTATGAGACTCATTTACTGTACTTATAATGTAGTAATTGAATAGTCACTGTCCAATTAATCTTTCTCCATAAAATTAGATGACAAAATAGTACAGGTGGTTTAAGAAGTAAGCTGCCCTCCAACAAGCCTGACTGAGCGAGGGGTTGGCAAATGGGTCCCTCTTTTGTTAGCCTTTGCCCCTGGGATTGTGAGTTGTGACCCTTCTCAACTCGTCTTCAAGGAAATGGGGTTGGTCTGAATTAAAATATGCTTTTTCCCACTCACATGAGTCACATCTAATCATCGAATAGTGTGACGGAGTGTATTTTGATCGATTGATCAATATAGTATCTCCATACGTGTTATTACTGTATTGATCAATTGACTAACTTACAGTGATGGTAACTGGATCCAAATATCACAATTTAATGATGGAAACTGATATTTCAACATATTGAAATGATATTTACAAACGAATCTCTCTCATATGGAGGTGAGACTCACTCACTATTCATGTGAAAGAGATCGATCAGTTCCCTTTGATCATCTTAGTTTGTCCAGACAGATAACTAAACTGAATTACAAGGACAATTCTGGCACCACCCCTCTCTCCCATAAGAAATAAGAAGAATATTCAAATTCTCTTGTAGATTAATTAAAGTTCCTAGACCTAGTTAGTACAAGCCACATGAGATAAAAGTGTTTTTAATCTATTCCACCGTACGTTCAAAAAAAAAGAAAAGAAGGTGAAATAGTTAATAATTTTTTGTGGCTTGAATTTAGATAGATAGGTAGGCAGCATGCGTACCAAAGTTATAAACTAGTTGCATGCAGCTGCTTTGAACTTGTTGTCTCTCTTTCTTTTTTTATTATTCTCTTCCTTGTGGGAGTCTTGTGGCCCATTTAGATTGGAAAACACAAACTCTTTTGACTTGCTTTATTCAATAATAGTAATAACCACCCTTCTTTTTTCTAATTAATTTGGTGGGGGTGGGGTGGGGTGGGGTGGTTCAATTCAACAATAATGAGATGTATAATTAGTGGTAGGAGGTGTAGTTTATTGACTCATGACAAGCCCTAAAATCATGTTTTCAATTGGCATAGCTTTGTAAAATGCAACAACCCTAGCTTCTCTGTAGATTGGGTTTTTAGTGGTCTAGTCTATAGGTTGATCTCTGATTGAAGAAGCTATCTGCTATCCAAATCAAACGTGTAAGTTTAAGTGTACATCACCTTGGGCCTTAATTACAGTTTGCTAATGAAATACCACCTAACTCTAACCGCCTATTTGTGAGTTTTGATTAGGGAAAAGGGAATGGAACAAAATTCTTCCTCCCAACAAAAATCCTGAGCAGCTCCAGTCCAACTTATTAATATACTAACTTTGTAATGTGTAAAATTCATGGAAAAATATCATAACTTTGTTCATAATATTTGGTAATTAAAGAAAAAAAAGAAAAATATGTTTTTTTTTAAATATACTTTAACAGCTTTTGCTTCTATCAACATGTCATACATTTTTAATACTTTTTTTAGTTCTAAATTATAAGATTATTACTAAATTTTAAAATTAAAAGTGACACTTTTGTTTATAATTATCAAAAAAAAACTAATTGGATCAATTGAACATTACGAAATAATAAATTTTATAGCTACTATAACTTTTTAAATATTTTATAATATTTCTTATTATATTAGTTATGAGTTTGAAGATATATCAAGTTGATTTTAAAAATAAATAATGATGTTATATTTCATAACTAAGTAATTATTTTACTTCTTCCAATTTATAAAATGAGTTAGTATTTCATAATTAGTAGTACTTGTTTGATAGTTTATAAAGTTTTCTTATTAAGTATTTCTTTATTGTGTTTGTAAATACATTATTTGATATAATATAATTTGATTTTGTAAATATTTTATGTGATATAATATAAATCTTGTTGTAAAAAAAATATAAGAAAGATGATTAGCTTTGTTCTTTTTCCTGTTCTTTTTCTCAAAAAAAAAATTACTAATTATAAGTTAAATAAATCACACTAATTTTAAATTTAAAAGCATCTCAAATTAACTTTAAAACGTCAAATTTAATTTTATATTTTGAAACGGAGTCGGTATTATATTTATTCTGTAATTAGCTAAGTTATGATCAATCTTATTTTAATTTATCAAAATTTTATATAGTCGAATGAGATTCTCATCCATGTCTAAAATAAAATAAAATGATATTCTATTTCTAAGATTGAAGTAGCATTAAAAAATAATAACACTTTAAATTAGAAAGAAAAAATATGTTGAATATCCTTCGCTTTCTATTTAGATGGAGAGCGCATATCTACTGATTGTTATAGAGACTAAAATATGGTTAACTAGATTCAACACATAACCATATGAATCCAAAATATTTTAACCACAATTTTGGTTTTTAATTGACCCATAACCATTTTTTATAAGCAAAGAATCAACCATAACCATTTTTGCCATGTCTAGTTTGTATGACCCCAACTTATTATAAATAAAATTGAATTTTTTTTCTATTCATTATTCTAAATTAATAAGGTATTAATTTGATATAATGCTTTAGTTATGGGTAAAATATGCAAATTTTACAAAATAAACAAGTGGTTATAGAATATTCATTTCTGTCGGAGAATATTCGTTTGGTTGTGGAATATTCTTGTTGTCGGGGAATATTCGTACGACGACGCAGCCATTTGTGGGCCCCATAACGTAAAACGGTTGAATGAAGAAAAACGACAAAGTATGAGTTTTTATAAATAACGGCGTAGTTGTTACCGTTAACACTGTTAGAATTTTTTGTGTGAGATTCTTATTCACGATACCAAGACTATCCACGATATATACTGCTTATTATTCAAATCTGTTAGAAACATTCATTTGTTTTGATTTTTTGGTTTTCGATTTTTTGAACCGACCGAACCAAATTGATTCTAAGATAAAAGAGCTAGTCCTGGGTTCTAAGTACAAAAAAAATGGTATATCTACCGAATTTTTTTGATCTAGGTTTGATTCTACGATTTTATGGTTCGGTAAAAATTGAACCTAGGGATAGGGTTATCTAGATTTTCTAATTTTTTATTATTATTAATAATTTAATAATAATAATAATAAAATAATAATGATTATAATAATAAAAATAACAATAATAATAATAAAATAATAATTATAATAATAATAATAATAATAAAATTAATAAAATAATAATAAAATAATAATAAAAATAATAATTATATTAATTTTCGATAAAAATCAGATGCAAAAGCAGGTTAGAAACCAGAATATCATGGGTCTAAGATATCTGCGTCTGATATCGGTATCAAGATTTGGGCGATTTCGGTTTTGGTTTGATCTTCATTAGGTAAAAATCGGTTGAACAATTCTAAATCAAGACTTATTCATTAGAAAAATGAAATTTTTTTCTTTTTCGTCCCAAATGTCTTTTATGGTTACTATCTTTGATTGTATCCATATTTTGATCTTTATTTTTGAATTCTGCTTCTCAATTGGTTATTATGAAGTATTATTGATCTTGGATAAACCTGTTATCTAATTCCTATTATTTGTTCTTCATCTCTCATTTGGATTCGTTTTTTCTTTAAAATATTTTTCATCATCCTCGGTCTTAAATGATGATATTATTGAATATCTTTGGTAGTAGTGCAAAGATGAATGATTAATCGATGAATATCTTTGGCCGTGAATGCAAAAGATGAATAGGTGTTGAGATGAACATGACTAAATTGGTGATCTAAAATGAATATCTTTGGCTGTAGTGCAAAGATGAATATTCGATTAAAGATGTATATTGATTGTTATTCTGAGGGATAAAATATTGATGATGGACTTTTAAATCTTAGAAGATAGTAGAACTCATTCTCTACTTGACTCTTCTAATGGATTGTTGTTTCACGCAGGTTTTGATCTAAAACTTGTTATGCTCATTATGTTTTATCGATTTTTCCTGTTGAAGACTAATGATAATTTGTTGTATATTATCTTAGTCATAATATTCTTTCTTTGAAATTTAGTTGAGCTCACCCTTTTCCTTTTTGTTCCATTTTTCTTCTCAAGAGGTGAGAACATAGCAGGATCTAGTCGGGGTATGGAGTGATGTTCTAGAAAGATGTTTTAGCAGTCCTCACTATTTCTGTAAAATAGTGTTTGAATAATTATAATGAGGACTTATCTGAGTGTGGATATTGTCTAGAAGACAATATTTGTATTTAAACTTACAGTATGTGTTGTCGTATTTTGCACGACAATTGTATTATTAAAGTTGTAGTTTGCTTTCTGTACCATGTAATTGGCGACTCAGAATGAGTTGGATGAAATGGACCTATTTTGGGGGCGTCACATAGTTACTCTATTCGTGAGTTTACATTAGACCTGGCAATATAGTTAGTTAATTGTTGGGTCAAACCATATTAACTGGAACCAAATGGGTTGGTTAACCATTTTTATTTATTTAGGTCGGTTAAAGTTTGGACCCATATTTATTCAGGTCGGTTAAAGTTCTGAACCGATTAACTATTTTTCAACCCATATTTATATAACACTTTTTAATTTAAATTGTGCACTTTTTCCACATGGTGTATCATTGTATAACAGTATAACTTTTTAATCTAACCGTTCAGAATCTTGGGCTAATTACCAGGAGGCCCGACTTTGAGTAGCACTGTAACTGGAGTAACAATACTCATATATTGATAATGTTAGACATAGTTTCTTCAATGTAGTAGATAAGTTGGTCTACCAACTTTGCATTAAAATATTAAGTTTGATGAATTTATTTATGAAAAAAATAGTGTACGTTTTAATTTTGAATCGTTTTTGTTCCAAATTATAATTTTTTATTTTTTAAAAATATTTTCAAACTCAAAATTGCGATAATTTTTAAAAAATTATAAAACAATAAAATCTTAAACCTAATAATTTTTATATCATATTATTACTTAATTAATTTAATTATGACGGTCAAAATTTTATTTTTCAAAAGTTCAGTTTAAAAGTCAAAACATCTTAAAATGGTTAATATGGTTTTGAACCATAACCATATAGTTTCAACCCACACAATCCATATTAAAAATGGTTAATGTGACGCCCCCCCAAAATAGGTCCAATCCATCCAACCTATTCTGAGTCGCCAAATATATGGTATAGAAAATAACTACAACTTTATTATTATAATTGTCGTGCAAAATACAACAACATATATACTGTGAGTTTTAATACCAATTGTGACTCATGTCCCAACTATGGACAGCACCTCATAGTGATACCTTACATAAAGGTACAATCTAGAACTGTTTTAGAAATTAAAATCTTTTAGAAGTGCTCAAGGAAACCTTCGTACATAGGAGGCCATGAATCTAAGTTATGATAGATATCATATGTCCAGAGAATTATCCTTGGTTGATCCAATAGACCCCAAATAAAAACGAGAAGATTACTGTAAGACCCCGAAATTTTTAAATAAAAAGAAATTTCCTTTATTTATTATTTTGAAATAGTAAGGGTTGATTTGATTAATGTGGATAGTTAAGGGTTAAAAATATGCAAATATTTCAAAATAAGCAAGTGGTTATAAAATATTCATTATTGTTTGGGAATATTCGTTTGGTCGTGGAATATTAAATGCTTGTGGGAATATTAAACGACTGATGGCAAGCAGTATGACCGTGTGTGGGCCCCATAACGGAAAAACGATTGGATGAAGAAAGCGACAAATATAAGTTATTTTTAAATAACTGGCGTAGTTATTCACAGATTAATCATTGTTGGAATACCCGGTGGTTAAAAAACACACTAATCTGGCGTTGTCGAAAGCAAGCGATTACTGCGGTATTGCACCAATTATTGATTCTTACGTAAGAAGGCTTTACTCAATAATGGTTCTGATAATTATCGCTCAATATTTTATTGAGTTAATAATTCTTTGTGTTGATATTTTATATTCTTTGTTGTTTGATAATTGTCATTACGGTATTTTTCATTATCGAAGCAATAATTCATATTATCCGAATAATATTATTAGATAACATTATTGGCAATGTCTAGAAAGTTACATCAAGGAGAGGTTTGGTCACCTAATTCTTGGCGCCAAGTAGAAGAAATTCTTATTGGAAAGCCCCTCTCTTCCAGGAGGCGCACGGTTGTCAATATTGTGATTCTCGTAATATTATTTATGAATAATTAATTATTGATTCATATGATGAGAAAAATATTGATTTTATGTGGATATAGATGGAGAAAAATTTTATAGTGACAATTGTTGAAAATTGAAATTTTATCTTTTTTTACGATAAAATAATTCATTTAAATATATTATTTTAATAATATATTAACGGTGATATTTTTACAATGAATGTGGGATATATGAGTATACGAGGAGGAAGAGTATTTTTGTTGCAATAAATGTTTAAAACATGTTAAACATGTCGGTGGACCCCATTTATTGGATGAAATTTGATTATAACTTTGTAAAATCGCCCGTTTGTGGATTTGGTTGATTTTGTTTGGAATTTGGAAAAACTTTCTTCTGTAAAGTTGTAGAGAATTGAATTTCCTATAAAAACTCGCGAGATTCGAATATTCTGATGAAAGGGCTATTTATTATGAATTATTGAAGCTCTGAAGTTCTGAAATAATTAATTTTTAGAAGTTTTAATTGTTTTATTTAAGAAAAACGTTTTTGCAATCCCACATGTGATACAAATGTGCTGAATTCAGTTGGTCTAAGGTGGGCTTGAATTTGTTTAATTATATTATTATTTTATTAAATTTTACTGCTTTTGGTGTTAAAGATTTTCCTATAAATAGGGTCTTGGGTTAGAATTGAAAATCTTTGTAAACTGAAGTTTCTCTCTCTATATTATCCGAGCGTATTCTTGTGAGTATTTTGAGTATACTTTGAGTATTGCTAGGCGGTGCAAGTTCCTTCAAAGACTATACGTTGATTCTAGCTAGAAGTCTTGATCTTTCGAGGTAAGGGATATTATTTTTTTTTCAGTAATGATATTATTTCTTCAATATCATTATCTTTGAAATGTTGATCTGAAGTTTTTATCAAATTTGGAACTTTTTCATGTCGGGGTTACTATTCATGGGTTCTTATTCATGAGTTCTTATTCACGATTCTATTATTAAAAGTCTTATTCACATAAGTAAGCGTGAAGATGTTTTTTTGTGGAATTTCTATCTTTTGGTGTCTGAAAGTTCTTATTCACGATATCTAAGACCTTTATTCACGATATCTATGACTATTCACGATATCTGGTCTTATTCATAGAAAAATAAAATTTCTTCTTTTCGTCAAAACATCTATTCGGATACTAACTACGATTGTATCCATGTTTTGATCATTCTTGAATTTTACACCACTATGATTATTTTTGAGGTATTTTGGATGTGGATAAAACCAAGTACGAATCCTTAATCCTTAATCCTTGTCATTTTGTTTCACTTTGGATTCGTTTCTTTAAAAAAAATATTTTCATCATCCTCGGTCTTAAATGATGATATTATGGAATATCTTTGGCTGTAGTGCAAAGATGAATGATTTCTTAAGAATATCTTTGGCACGTAGTGCAAAGATGAATGATTTTGAAGAATATCTTTGGCCCGTAGTGCAAAGATGAGCAGTGTTTAAATGAACATGACCGGTGATGAATATCTTTGGCACTGTAGTGCAAAGATGAATATTTGATTCGAGATGTATATTGATTGATGTTACGGGGATAAAAGATAGGCGATGAACTTTTAAATTCATACATAGAAGATAGTAGTTTGCATTCTCTCTACTTAACTCTTCTAATGAATTATTATTTCATTGCGAATATTGATTTAAAATTTGTTATCTATTGTATTCTAATATATTTTTCCTGTTGAAGACTAACGATAATTTGTTGTATATTATCTTAGTCATAATATTCTTTCTTCTTGAGCTAGTTGAGCTCACCCTTTTCCTTTTTGTTCCATTTTTCTCGGGGAGGCGAGAATATAGCGAGTATGCAGTCGGGGGTATGGAATGAAGGTTTTAGAAAGGATTGTTTAGTAGTCCTCACCATTTTGTAAAATAATGTATCGATAAATGTGATGAGGATTTATTTGAGTATAGATATTATACAGAAGATAATATTTGTATTCAAACTCACGATTTCTTGTTGTAATAATAAAGTTGTAGTTGTTTACGTACCATGTATTGACAACTTCGAGAATAGGTGATGTATACCTATTTTGGGGGCGTCACGGTTAGTATCGAGCTTAGGGATATGATCTCTGGCGGAGATCGGGAATAGAACTAGGAGGAGAGGCGAGTAAATCCTTCGCTAGTGTGTCCTACTAAGCTTATTTGTTAGTTAGTCAAGTATATAGGGATATTATGTGATATATTGATTTCCTTAATTAACCCTTGTTTTATGGCGGTGATTTGAGAATGTCGTGAGAATATTAACAATGGAAATGAGACCAGTGGAGATGCTGTACTCACTAACGAGGAGAAGCGTAACAGCAGTGGCAATGTTCCTCTGTGAACAACACCATTGAAAGCGAGATGATGAGCGAGGGGATGTTTAGAAGTTTTTGCAGTTCATACAAAAATCGAGACGAGGAAACTTCGTGTTCAAAATCTGAGGAGGAAATGATAGCAATTCACGGGTTATCACAATGCCCAAGCAGTTCAAAGAGTTGGGACCACGAATTTAAGGGAAAGCGGATCCGATCATTGCGAAAACATGGGTCAAACAAATTACCAAGATATTCGATGTCTTGGGATGCGCGGAGAACAGAAGGTTCCATTCGCCACCTTTATGTTAAAAGTGGCGCGAGGCGGACTCTTGGTGGGAGTGCGTGAAGCGTACCCATCGGCCCTTTTCGGCATGTCTTGGGAGGCGTTTGTTTGAGCTATTTAATGACAAATACTTTCACGAAAGTGTTCGTCGTATGAAGGAAGTGGAGTTCATCGATTGGAACAAAACAACATGGCGGTGTCTCGATGACGAGGCAAAGTTTGCGAGTTATCAAGGTTTGCACCTCATTTGGTGGAGAATGAGGAGCGAATGACGCGGATGTTTCTTAGAGGTTTGAAACCGGCGATACGTCGATATCTCATTTCTCATAAATTTTCTCTTTATTCGGATGTTGTAAGCAGGGCTCAATTATTAGGCGAGATAACGATGCGGTCGTTGAGGACCCTGACCGAGGATCGTATCGTAGAGATAGCGATCAGCGAGAATAATGATAAACTGCGGAGAAAGAAAGCAGACGGACGAGAAATGGTAACCACTACGGTGGTAATCATGGCCGTGAAAATAGAAGAAGCGAGTTAGGAGGAGATTTTAAAAGAGGAGATTTAACAACGACCATATGAAGATGGCAAGTCTGCCGTGAAAGAAGCTGGTTCTAGGGAGGAGAAACGACCACCGGTCATATGCTACAAATGCGAAAAGAGGGACATATCGGTCAAACTCCCCACAACGATTCAAGGTATGCTATAATTGTAGAAAGGAAGGACATATCGCTCGAGATTATACGATAACAAAACCTAGTTTCGTGAGGGACGGTGACTCAAAAAGATCATCCCGAGAAAAGTCAAAGTCAACGATTAGGGAAGAAGCGTTTGTTGTATTTGGTCATAATCGAGGAACCCAAACGAGGTGATCACGGGTAAGCTATTTATAAATTCTTGCGAAGTTTATACCTTACTTGATCTGGGGTGCTACCCATTCATTTATCTCTCTCTGCGTGTGCTCAGCGTTTAAACTTGACTCAGGAGAAATTAGACTTTGACCTATCTGTGGAGACTCAGTTAGGAGAAACTTTCATCACATCCCTTTGTTTATAAATCTTGTTTGATTCAAGTTGGCACCATTACCTTACACATTGACCTTATCTCTTTAAAGATACTTGCTTTTGATGTGATTTTAGGGATTGATTGGTTAACTACTCATCATGCCAAAATTGATTGTTTTCGTAAGGTTGTTAGTTTTCATATTCTAACCAACCTGTTATGCAATTCAAGCAACTAAACCATTAAAATCAATCAACATCATATCTAATCATAAAGCTATTCGTTTATTAAAAAGCGGATGTCAAGCTTTCTTAGCCCATGTTATGGATTTGAATAAAGACACGTCAAATTTGAATAATATTCTGTTGTTATTGACTTTCGACGTATTTCGAAGAACTTCCGGTCTACCCCCGAACATGAAGTTGAATTCTTTATTGATCTTGAACTGGTACAAAGCCCATTTCTAAAACCCCATATCGAATGGCTCTATTGAACTTCAGGAGTTAAAGGTCCAACTACGAGGAATTGTTGGACATCGGTTTCATTCGATCTAGTACATCTCCTTGGGGTGCTCTGTTTTATTTGTAAAGAAGAAGAAAGGCGGGAGTATGCGACTTTTGTATTGACTATCGGGGAATTGAACCATGTCACCATCAAGAATAGGTATCCTCTACCTCGTATTGATGACTTGTTTGACCCGATTAAAGGGCACAATTCTTTTCAAAAATCGATCTTCGTTACGGATATCATCAAATTTGAAGATTAGGCGAGGATATTCAAAGCGCCTTGAGAAACTCGGTATGGGCATTATGAATTCTTAGTCATGTCTTTCGGACTAACTAATGCTCCTGCGGCTTTCATGGATATGATGAGCCGAGTATTCAAGGAATATTTGGATCAATTCGTTGTTGTCTTTATTGATGACATCCTCATATATTCCAAAAGTCGTGAAGATCATGAGCACCATTTGAAATTTGGTACTCCAAAGGCTTCGTGAAAACCAACTATATGCCAAATTGAAGAAATGCGAGTTACGGCGAGGAAGTAGCATTCCTTGGGCGCGTGGTGTCGAAACATGGAGTATCTGTTGATCCGTGAAGATTGAAGCAATACAAAGTTAGGGAGCAAACAAAGTCGGTGGTGAAATCGTAGCTTTTGGGCTTAATTTGGTTATTATCGGAGATTCAGTGGAAGGGTTTTCTCGAATCGCTACTCCATTAACTCGGCTAACTTTCGGAAGGATACAAAATTCGTTTGGAGTGAAGAATCGAGAAAAGTTTCCAAGAGCTTAAGAGGAGACTTATTTTGGCTGTTCTCTAACAATACCATCTGGTTCGGATGGATTTGTTATCTCTGATGATGCTTGAGGCAAAGGGTTAGGATGTGTTCTCATCTGGCGTGGGAAAGTCATAGCTTTATGCCTCGCATGACAACTTAAAGAGTATGAGAGGAATTATCCTACTCATGATCTAGAGTTAGCGTGATCGTTCAGCGCTAAAAATATGGAGGCACTATCTATATGGGGAGAAAGTGGAGATATATTCGGACCATAAAAGCCTTAAATATTTCTTCACTCAAAAAAAGAACTCAACATGCGGCGGTGACGTTGGCTCGAGCTATTGAAAGACTACGACCACTTATTGATACCATCACGGTAAAAGCGAGCGTGGTAGGTGGCGTATTGAGTAGAAGATCATATCACGAGGAGCGAGTGCGATGATGTCAAGTATATCGATAGAGCCAACTTTAATAGAAAAAGTTAAGGTTGCTTTCAAGCCAGCGGGCGGAAATGATGCATATGAAGAAGAAAGTACTGAAGGAGCTATTAGGAAAGGAGAATTGATGAAGAAGGAATACTTGAGTCCACTCTAGACTTTGTGTTCCTAACGACTCGATTTGAAGTACAAGATTATGATGGAGGCACACAATACGCCATTTGCAATCCATCTGGAAGTACTAAAATGTATCGTGATCTTGACATACATTTTGGTGGAACAATATGAAGAGAGAGATTGCAAAGTTTATCTCGATGTGTTTAACTCTGGCTTAAGCGTGTAAAGGTGGAGCATCTTGTACCTAAGGGTCCGTTGCAACCACTTGAGATTCGGAATGGAAGTGGGAACACATTACTATGGATTTCGTTACGGGTCTTCCTACGGTTTCTCAAGGCATCAATGCTATTTGGGTTATTGTTGATAGATTAACCAAGTTCCGCTCATTTCTTGCGATCACGGGAGACTTATTCCTTGAGCGTCTTGCTAGTATATACGTGAATGAGATTGTGAGGTTGCATGGCATGCTGTATCCATAGTTTTGGATCGTGACCCAAGATTCACTTCAAGATTTTGGGTTAGCTTGCAAAAAGCTATGGGCGCAGATTTGCGATTTAGTTGGCATACCATCCCCAAAGCAGACGGACAATCGAGAGAGGACTATTCAAACTCTTGAAGATCTATTAAGACTACGTGTCCTAGACTTCAAGGGTAGTTGGGATAAGTATTTACCATTGGTGGAATTCTCCTACAACAACAGATTATCGAGCAAGTATAGGTGTGGCTCCATTGAAGCATTATATGGGCCGAAAATGTCGTTCTCAATATGTTGGGATGAGGTGGGTGAAGCAACATTGTTGGGACCCGAGTTAATACGATATGACTACCGAAAAGATCCAAATGATTCGACAGCGTATACAAAGCGGCACAAGATCGACAAAAGAGTTATGCGGATCTTCATCGAAAGGGCGTGGAATTTAATGTAAGGGATCATGTATTGTTGAGAGTTGCTCCATGGAAGGGAGTTACAAGATTTGGGAAGAGAGGAAAGCTCAATCCACGATTTATTGGTCCATTTCAAATTCTTGACCAAGGAGTAGAAAATGTAGCCTATAGACTTGCGTTACCTCAAAGTATGTCTCGTGTTCATAATGTGTTTCACATATCTCGTACTTCGTAAATATGTGAAAGACCGAACCACGTTATAGAGTTAGAGCACCGGACGAGATATAGCAGAAGACTTAACGTATGATGAGGAGGTACTGTCAAGATCTTGGATAGGAAGGAGCATGTCCTACGCTTGAAAGGTCATACCACAAGTTAAAGTTTTGTGGAGGAATCATGCTATAGAGAAATGACACGGGAATTGGAAAGCGGAAATGAAAGCGAGGTATCCTCACCTTTTGAAACACAGTCGTCGTCGTCAATTTCGAGGACGAAATTTCATAAGGAGAGGAGGTTGTAAGACCGAAATTTTTAAATAAAAAGGAATTTCCTTTATTTATTATTTTGAAATAGTAAGGGTTGATTTGATTAATGTGGATAGTTAAGGGTTAAATCACGCAAATATTTCAAAATAAGCAAGTGGTTATAAAATATTCATTATTGTCGGGAATATTCGTTTGGTCGTGGAATATTAAATCTTTGTCGGGAATATTAAATGCAATGACAGTATGACCATGTGTGGGCCCCATGTGAAAGCGATTGGATGAAGAAAAAATGACAAATATAAGTTGTTTTTAAATAGCAGGCGTAGTTATTCTGCAGATTTATCTTGTTGGAATAAATTGGTTAAAACACACTAATACTGGCGTTGTTGAAAGCGATTGCTGCGGTATTGCACCAATTATTGATTCTTACGTGAAGAAGACACTACTCGATAATGGTTACGATAATTCTTTATTCGATTATTTTATTGAGTTAATAATTCTTTGTGTTGATATTTTATATTCTTTGTTGTTTGATAATTGTCATTACGGTATTTTTCATTATCGAAGCAATAATTCATATTATCTGAATAATATTATTAGATAACATTATTGGCAATGTCTAGAAAGTTACATCTAAGGAGAGGTTTGGTCACCTAATTGCGGCGCCAAGAAGAAGAAATTCTTATTGGAAAGCCCCCTCTTTCACAGGAGGCGCACGGTTGTCGATATTGTGATTACGTAATATTATTTATGAATAATTAATTATTGATTCATATGATGAGAAAAATATTAATTTTATGTGGATATAGATGGAGAAAATTTTTATAGTGACAATTTTTGAAAATTGAAATTTTATCTTTTACGATAAAATAATTCATTTAAATATATTATTTTAATAATATATTAATGGTGATATTTTACAATGAATGTGGGATATATGAGTATACGAGGAGGAAGAGTATTTTTGTTGCAATAAATGTTTAAAACATGTTAAACATGTCGGTGGACCCCATTTATTGACTGAAATTTGATTATAGCCTGTAAAATCGCCCGTTTGTGGATTTCGGTCGATTTCCATTTGGAATTTGGAAAAACTTTCTTCTGTAAAGTTGTAGAGAATTGAATTTCCTATAAAAACTCGCGAGATTCGAATTTTCTGATGAAAGGGCTATTTATTATGAATTATTGAAGCTCGAAGTTCGAAATAATTAATTTTGGAAGTTTTAATTGTTTTATTTAAGAAAAACGTTTTTTGCAATCCCACATGTGATACAAATGTGCTGAATTCAGTTGGTCTAAGGTGGGCTTGAATTTGTTTAATTATATTATTATTTTATTAAATTTTACGCTTTTGGTGTTCTAAGATTTTTCTATAAATAGGGTCTTTGGGTTAGAATTGAAAATCACACCGAGAAGCTGAAGTTTTTTCTCTCTATATTATCGGCGTATTCTTGTGAGTATTTTGAGTATACTTTGAGTATTGCTAGGCAGTTTGCAAGTTCCCTTGACCTATACCCAGTATTCTATTTAAATCTTGATCTTTCGAGGTAAGGGATATTTTTTTTTTTCGTAATGATATTATTTCTTCAATATCATTATCTTTGAAATATTGATCTGAAGTTTTTATCAAATTTGGAACTTTTTCATGTCGGGGTTACTATTCATGGGTTCTTATTCATGAGTTCTTATTCACGAGTTCTTATTCATGAGTTCTTATTCACGAGTTCTTATTCACGAGTACTATTCATGAAGCGTGAAGATGTTTTTTGTAGAATTTCTATCTTTTGGTGTCTGAGTTACTATTCACGTATCGACCTTTATTCACGATATCTGACCTTTATTCACGTATCTGGTCTTATTCATAGAAAAATAAAATTTCTTCTTTTCGACCAAAACATCTATTACGGATACTAACTCGATTGTATCCATGTTTTGATCATTCTTGAATTTTACACCACTATGATTATTTTTGAGGTATTTTTGGATGTGGATAAAACCAAGTACGAATCCTTAATCCTTAATCCTTGTCATTTTGTTTCTTTGGATTCGTTTCTTTAAAAAAAAATATTTTCATCATCCTCGGTCTTAAATGATGATATTATGGAATATCTTTGGCCTGTAGTGCAAAAAGATGAATGATTTCTTAAGAATATCTTTGGCTTTGTAGTGCAAAGATGAATGATTTCTGAAGAATATCTTTGGCCGTAGTGCAAAGATGAGCAGTGTTTAAATGAACATGACTAACGGTGATGAATATCTTTGGCACATAGTGCAAAGATGAATATTTGATTCGGATGTATATTGATTGATGTTACTGAGGGATAAAAGATGAGCGGATGAACTTTTAAATTCATACATAGAAGATAGTAGTTTGCATTCTCTACTTAACTCTTCTAATGAATTATTATTTCATTGCGAATATTGATTTAAAATTTGTTATCTATTGTATTCTATTATATTTTTCCTGTTGAAGACTAATGATAATTTGTTGTATATTATCTTAGTCATAATATTCTTTCTTGAGCTAGTTGAGCTCACCCTTTTCCTTTTGTTCCATTTTTCTCGGGAGGCGAGAATATAGCGATGCAGTCGGGGTATGGAATGAAGGTTTTAGAAAGGATTGTTTAGTAGTCCTCACCATTTTTATAAAATAATGTATCAATAAATGTGATGAGGATTTATTTGAGTATAGATATTATCAGAAGATAATATTTGTATTCAAACTCACGAGTTTCTTGTTGTAATAATAAAGTTGTAGTTGTTTCTGTACCATGTATTGACAACTCAGAATAGGTGATGTATACCTATTTTGGGGGCGTCACAATTACTATCAT
This sequence comes from Panax quinquefolius, assembly GCA_020205615.1. Taxonomy (NCBI): domain Eukaryota; kingdom Viridiplantae; phylum Streptophyta; class Magnoliopsida; order Apiales; family Araliaceae; genus Panax; species Panax quinquefolius. Next base: position 33,048,600 of record CM035161.1, on the reverse strand, counting down.
GTTCCTTCCAATGGTGAGTCTTCTCTTGACATATAACTATCTCCACCGTCTGCGATTGAACATTATGTTTCAACCCAACTCCAAGATCATATAGGTAGTGTTTCGTAGATATACTCAAAGAAGTGGATGTGCACAACCCTTTCTTATGATAACACGAGATTGTATGTCATTAGACATCTTGTATGATAGTGGCAAAACACCCTTTCAAAGTTGGGTTCACCTCACCCTATTGTTGTTCACCAAAATCAATTATTAAGTGACGTATAATATACGACACACATATCTTAGGTCCTCAATACAATTATATATTGTATGTCATGCCGTTTTATAATGTGTTGAGAAACTTTGATAGTCTCGGACCACCACACTATTCCCTTGTTATCCTCTTTCGACCCAGCTACACTTTTATTACCTGAAAGGAATTGTGAAGCAAAAGGGGTGAGCACAACTAGCTCAGTAAAGAATATCATGACTAAAGATAATTAAATTATCAATAGCCTTCATCAGTAATAAATCAGAGATTTAGAACATATGGTAGTTGATAAAACTTTTCAACCATAGTTGCTGCGGACCGAGCAATCCATTAGAAGAGTCAAATAGACCATAAAGTCTATTATCTTCTCCATGTTAAAAGTCCACCAACAATGCTTTAACCCTGTAACATTAATCAACAGATCCTGTTCACAGTCATGTGAATAACTCATAATCATAATTGTAGTTCTAATTTTCTCTTCTCATCCAAGACGAAGATATTCTTCATCGCATGTCTTTACCTGAAACATCAAAGATCTTGGTTATACCAAATCACAGTTCGTGTTCATAATCATACTAATAAGTTCATCTTTGCACTACGGGCCAAAGATATTCATTAACAGTTCATCTTTGCACTACAGGCCAAAGATATTCAACAACAGGACATCTTTGCACTACGGGCCAAAGATATTCAACAATAATTGATCTTTGCACTACAGGCCAAAGATATTCATATATCAAAAAAACATACAATTATTTAAGAATTTATATAAACCATAATTATAATCATGTTGATCAATTCACCTTTGCACTTAAGCTAAAAATATTCAACTATAAATTTAATGGTCATGATCATACCATTCAACGATTCAACTTTGCACTACTGGCCAAAGAGAACCCATAGTCACGATCATACCAATAATCTACCCATCTTTACACTTAAGTCAAAGAGAAATTTCATCACCGGGATTATATAAATGTTATATATGATAATAAAAATAATATGATCAACAACTGCATTTAATTTCAAAAGTAAGATTCATAAATCAATGATTTCTTAACACCTTAATCCAAATGTTATAAATCACTTAATAATCTCATAATCTAATGTTATTAATACTACGACAATATTTTAATCATTTCTTAAACTTATAAATAATTTATTTTAATTGTTTACACCTTACTAATTAATGCATTTAATCATACTAAAATGCCAAACTCATAAGATTTCATCACCAATAACCAACAACCTCATCAAAAATCTGCATATACCATATATAAGATTCCCAAGCCATAAAATCCTATTTTTTTAATTTTGTTACTTCACATAATATATTTAATTCATTTACTCATAACTAGTCTATTTTCATAAAAAATACTAAATCAGTTCCAAAAATATTTCTTTTCAGGGATTTAGCAAAATATAGTCCCATATTGAACATATATTTTTCTCAGAATTTTTAAAATTCATTTACTATTTTTCACATGGCCAAAACTACCGAATATTTAGACATTTATCACAAATTGTACATTTATCTAAAAATTCCAAAATTTACAGAATATACTGATGTTATATAGATGTACTCCCAATAAAAATTTTACCAATTTAGGAGTTAACCACAAGGAGTTATAAGGGTTTACTTTTTAAATAGTCTTTTCTCATAAAATCCATAGCTCCTAATCTATATATCCAAAAATCGCTATTTTTGGACACAATCAAGGAAACTCATCAAATTATCATTTTAAATTTTTTTAGAATTTTTGAAGGTCTGAAAAATTACAAAACATGATAAACATAATAATCCTTAAAATCTCTCTTGAAAAAGATACTTAATGAAATGTGGGATGAAAAGTCAAGGAAACTTCCTTTCGAATAACAACTCTCCAAGTATCTAAATACTCACAAAAATACGCTCGAGAATAGAGAGAGAGAAAGAATGTACGCCCCAAAATTAGGTATCGCCACCCATCTTGGGTCGCCACTTACATGGTATATAAATTCAAATACAACTTACTAATATAAGCTGTAAGGTACAATACAATACGACATAAAGCGTGAGTTTGAATACAAATATTGTCTACTAGATATTATACAAACTCAAAAGGAGTCCTCATTACAACTATTATCACACTATTTTACGAATAGTGAGGACTACTAATGCTATCCTCGGACCATTACTCTCGTTCCCAGGCTCGTCCCGGCTATGTTCTCATTTCACGAAGAGAAAACGGATGCGAGAAAAGGTGAGCTCAACTAGCCCAAAGAAGAAATATTATGACTAAGATAATGCGAGAATAAATTATCAATAGTCTTCAACAATGTTAAACCGATAAAATACAATAGACAAACGGTTTAAGCTGCAATGAATACGCGATCCATTAAAAGAGTCAAGTAGAAAATAAAGTCTACTATCTTTAGGGTTTAAAAAGGTTTTCATAAATTTTTATCACTAAGACCCAGTTTAATGAATAAACCACAATATCTAATCATCCACGTACCACGGTCAAGGATTTTCATCAAATTATCAATGGTCATGACTATCCGAATCACCCACGGTCATAATCATACCAAAAACTATCCATCACCGCATTCGAGCCCATCGAGGACTTTTATCACATCATTTATAATAAGCCATGATTATACCGAATGATCCACGGTCATAATCATACTAAGTTCATCTATGCACGTAAGCAAAGATAACATAATATAACATGAGGATGATGACAATGACATAATAATTCAATAAAACAAGTTCAAGAATTATTTTATCCGAGAATTAGTAACGCCCAAATTGTCAACAAGAATCTTGTTTTGTAGAGTAAAATTCAAGAATGATCGGAAGAATGTTTCCATGAAAAATACTTGGATGAAACGCAAATATCAAGAATATTCTACTAATTTCATGGAGTATAGAAGTCAAAGTTTTAACCAACCTGGGTATAATAAAGAATGGAATAACAAAAGAAATCACCACGCATGCGATTGCCGCGTAGGCAAAGTTATTCCAACAGAATAATAATAACGGAACCAGTCGGTGAAATTCACTGACAGGATGATCCAATGAATAATAAATCTTTGAATAATAAACAATGGAACGGTCCGGTGTAAAACACACGCATGTGATATTCCAAATGAATAATAAATGCGTAATAATAAACAATGGAACTGTGTTAGGTGTAAAACACACGATGAGGATATTCCAAGCAGAATAATAAAGAATGGAATAATGAAGAAGATCACCAAGTATAGGGGATTAAGCGTATCTGAGTTATTCCAATGAGAATAAATAAGAATGGAATAACATAAGGATTTCACCAAGTATAGGGTATCAGCATATCTGAGTTATGTATAGGGTATACCACTTTTTTACGAGTTATTCCAACAGAATAATAATGAATGGAATAATGAAGTTCTCTTCATGAATAAGAAAGAATAACACCTCTTACAGGTACAACAAATAATACCCTTACAGTAAAAAGATTTGGATAGTGAAGTACGAGAATACTCTTCTTCTTTTCTCTCTATAGATTTTTCTCTCTATAGCTTCTCTCTATAATTTTCTCTCAGAGTTTGGTGAATTCGTAAGAAAATAATGAAGGAATGAGCTTTATTTATAGGAAAATAGAATGCATAGTAATTAATCCATGAGCGGTCCAGATTGATTTACTTTAATCGACTATCCATATTTAAAGCAAAATCTTTTAAATAAAATATCATATATTCTATTTATATAAAAACATTTTACTATGCAAACACTATGCAAAACACTATGCAAAAACACTATGCAACACTATGCATAATAAAATATAATATATTCTATTTATAGAATAACTTTAATAAAGTATTACATTTTTTATATAAAAGATGTTTACATTTTATTACGTTAATAATACTGAATAAAACAAAACGTCATTATCATTATAATTATTCATATTATTAATCGACAATAATGGAATCAAATGGGTGACTTCTCACATAAGCATCGATAATCAATACCGCAAGGTGTCTTCTTATGCGACCACACGACATTCTTTGTACTTTTACTACCGAAAGTAGTTCAACAAATATCAACCGGTAAAACTTCCGCCGTTATTTCAATAAAATATTTTTGTCATTTTCTCAATCAAACAATAATTACATTTGTAGGGTCCACCAATGATTGAGTAGTTGTACGAATATTCCTCGCTCTTTAATAGAATATTCCCGAGCCAATCGAATATAATATAACCACTTGCATACTTTGCAAAATTTATAAATACTACCCACAACTATAACATTATCTCAAATCCACACCATAATATTAAAAATTATTTCGACAAAATTTAAATCTTTATTGATAAAATCTGGGGTCTCACAATCTCCCTCCTTATGGAATTTAGCCTCTCGAAATTAGAGGGTACGTCTGGGTATGATAAAGAGGTGAGGATACCTTGAATACCTTTATCGTTGAAAACATTAAATTCATCTTTGCAATCCTACCAAGATATTCATTAACAATTCATCTTTGCACCTACTGAGCCAAAGATATACAAATCATAAAACCAATAATCTTTGAGACGCAACTTAATAGTATCACGACCACGAATTATCCATTTTTTGGCGCCAAGGATATTCGTGTTTTCAATCTGATCATGATTATCTTAGAATAATCCTTGGTCATAATCATACCAAGTCTATCAATGCACTACTGAAAAAGATGACTTTTACCACATCCATGAATTAATATTTCATTCTTTGAGACTTAGCTCAATAATTAATTCATATCATCGAATCATCCCCGCACTACGGTGCCAAGGATATTCATTAAGTATCACGACCACGAATTATCCATGCACTACTACCAAAGATAATCGTGTATTCATTAAGTATCACGACCACAAATTATCCATGCACTACGGCCAAAGATAATCGTGTATTCATTAGTATCACGACCACAAATTATCCATGCATTACGGCCAAAGATAATCGTGTATTCATTAGTATCACGACCACAAATTATCCATGCACTACGGCCAAAGATAATCGTGTATTCATTAGTATCACGACCACCAATTATCCATGCACTACGGCTAAAGATAATCGTGTTTTCATTAGTATCACGACCACCAATTATCCATGCACTACGGCCAAAGATAATCGTGTTTTCAATTACGGTTATGATTATACCGAACAATCCCTGGTCATAATCATACCAAGTCCATCTATGCACTACAGGCCACATATGACTTTCAACATAATATAAACATGAGGATAATGATATAAAGAATCAATCAAATGAGATAAAGGATAAATATTAAACATTTATAATATAATTTATCCAGGATTCAAGAATATCCCCATGTTATCAATCACTTAATAATCTTATAATCTAATATCATTAATATTATAACAATATTTTAATCACTTCTTAAATTTATAAATAATTTATCTCAATTGTTTTACGCTTTTACCATATAATGCATTTAATCATTCAAAAATGCCATACTCATACGATATCATCACCAATTATCAAATCCCTCATAAAAATAAAATAAAAAATATACATATACTCTATATAGGATTCTCTAGCCATAAAATCATATTTTCAACTTTGTTACTTCACATAACATATTTAACTCATATATTCAGTAATTAAACTATTTTCATGAAAATACCAAATCAGTCCCAAAAATATTTCTTTTCTGGGATTTAGCATAATATAGTCCCATAATGAAAATATATTTTTTCTGGAATTTTTAAAATTCATTTACTATTTTTCAAAAATCAATTTCTAATTAATTCCTTAAGAAATTAGCTACCTCAAGTTTAACTCCAAAATTCCCAAATCTTGACAGGACCTTACACATCTTAACGTGAGCTTCCGGTTTAAATTTCATGGTCATCTGAGTTATAGAACTAGGTTATAGTATTTTTCATTCGGAAAAACCTAAATATTGAAATAGTCATAACTTACTCATTTTAAGTCAGAATGAGCTCATTTTTGGACAGGAGGTACTTTATACCATATACCTTCATGTCCCAAAAGGCCAGAATTTTTCTCATAATTTAAGTGGCCGAAACAGCCCCTCTAAAATTATGGCAGCAGCTTTTCAGTTTTTTTTTTTGCAGCTTTGCACTCCTTTGCTAAAATCAGTCCACACATAAATCTACAACACCTTTTCTAGTAATTCCACTTGGATTAGTTAGGTAACTCATAGATCTAACTCTAGGACTTGACCACACTCAAAAATTCAAAATATAATAGGAGATATGGTCAATTGAATTTCATGTTTACGTTTTTCACCAAAATCGATTTTCAACTCTTTGTGATTTCTAAGAAACTTTCATGTTTTCACATACTAACCAACATAACTCATCATAAAACTTACTAATACCATATACCCATGATTTTTATTAGTCCAATGCTTTTATTATGACTTTTATCATAAACCACGTAAAGCTATTCATTTTAGTTGAAGAAATATTTGAGGGTTTAAGAAATGGGTTTTTGTCGGGTGGGGTCAATACAAAATTCGATTTCACGCTCTAGGGTAGGCTAGGAAATCTTCAAGAATATGCCAAGAAATTTATTAATAATAGAAATATCATTCAAAAGCGTGACTCTCATCCAAGACTTGGAAGACGTCACATTGATACCAACTGTGACTTCTATCCCTTAACCTAAATAGCACCTCACAATGATACCTATAAACTTGCCATCTTCATTCACGATGTTGCCTCTGAAAGAAAGTCGACTTGATTGTACTCCACACAAGGAAGTCAACAACGAAAGGTTAGGGCTCTTTACTTATGGCTTGATATGATGATAATTGACTTTAGTAGTTTGGTTATGAATATAAAAGCTAACAACCTTACGAAAAGCATGATGAGTAATTAACCAATTGATTCCTAAAATCACATCAAAGGCAAGTATTTTCAAAAAGATAAGATCGACAGGTAACGTGAAAGTGTTTATTTGAATCAAACAAGATTTAAAAATAGTAAGCGAGAATGAAGGCTCCTACTAACAAAGTTTTAACCAATAAGTCAAAGTCTAACTTCTAGGAGTCAAATTTAAGCGTTGAACGCAAAGAAGCAAGAGAGATAAAATAATGGGTAGAACCGGTATCTTATAAGGTATAGACTTCGCAATTTATAATTAACTAACCCGTGCTAACTTCGTTCGGTTTACTCGCTTTTTGAAAAGTCATGAAAAATGCGCTTCCTAAAACCAACGACTTTGTTTTGTCCATATCCACCTTTGGTGCCACCATAGTCGACTAGACTTGACTTTGGTGCACAACAAAATTGAACTAAATGACCTTCTCTTCTTGCAATTTCCACTTCTATTATCTTTGCCATGATTACCAATCAAGTGGTTACCATTCTTAGCATGATAATTTCCCCACGATGGTTATCATTGTTCGATGGCCGTTGCCACCAAGATGATGATTATTATCGTATTGTTGGTCGTTACCTTTTGTTTGAAATTTGAATCAACACTCTCATGTGCTTCATTGCTTATCTCAAAGCATTTTCGGATGTCATTCTCAAACACTGTCACAAAACAAGGGTTAATTAACATATCACATATTATCCCTATACTCTGACCGACCAATTAAATACCAAATAAATTTAGGTAGGTCATACTAGCTAAGGAAGATAGTAGTTTGCATTCTCTACTTAACTCTTCTAATGAATTATTATTTCCGCTGCGAATATTGATTTAAAATTTGTTGTCTATTGTATTCTATTATATTTTTTCCTGTTGAAGACTAACGATAATTTGTTGTATATTATCTTAGTCATAATATTCTTTACTGAGCTAGTTGAGCTCACCCTTTTCCTTTTTGTTCCATTTTTCTCAGGAGGCGAGAATATAGCGAGTACGAGTCGGGGTATGGAATGAAGGTTTTAGAAAGGATTGTTTAGTAGTCCTCACCATTTTTGTAAAATAATGTATCAATAAATGTGATGAGGATTTATTTGAGTATAGATATTATACAGAAGATAATATTTGTATTCAAACTCACAGTTTCTTGTTGTAATAATAAAGTTGTAGTTGTTTACGTACCACTGTATTGACAACTTCGAGAATAGGTGATGTATACCTATTTTGGGGGCGTCACAGTTGGTATCGAGCTTAGGGATATGATCTCTGGCGGAGATCGGGGAATATAACTAGGAGGGAGAGGCGAGTAAATCCTTCGCTAGTGTGTCCTACCTAAGCTTATTTGTTCGTTGGTCAGATATATAGGATATTATGTGATATATTGATTTCCTTAATTAACCCTTGTTTTATGGCGGTATTTGAGAATGTCGATTTGAGAATATTAACAATGGAAATGAGACCGTGGAGATGCACTGTACTCACTAACGAGGAGAACGTGCAACAGTGGCAATGTTCCTCCCATGAACAACACCATTGAAGCGAGATGATGAACGAGGGATGTTTAGAAGTTTTTTGCGATTCATGCAAAATCAAACGAGGAGACTCGTGTTCAAAATATAGGAGGAAATGATAGCAATTCACGGGTTGTCATGACCAAAACGATTCAAAGAGTTGGGACCACGAGAATTTAAGGGAAAGCGAGATCCGATCATGGCGGAAACATGGGTCAAACAAATACCAAGATATTCGATGTCTTGGGATGCACGGAGAACAGAAGGTTCCATTCGCCACCTTTATGTTCGCGTGGCGAAGGCAGATCATCTTGGTGGGAGTCTCGTGAAGCGCACTCCATCCACCGCACTCGGCATGTCTTGGGAGGCGTTTCAGAAGCTATTTAATGACAAATACTTTCACGAAAGTGTTCATCGTATGAAGGAAGTGGAGTTCATCGATTGGAACAAAAAACAACATGGCGGTGTCTCGAAGCGAGGCAAAGTTTGCGAGTTATCGAGTTCAGACCTCATTTGGTGGAGAATGAGGAACGTATGACGCGGATGTTTCTTAGAGGTTTGAAACCCCAAGATACGTCGAGATCTCATTTCTCATAAATTTTCTCTTTATTCGAGATGTTGTAATGGGGCTCAATTATTAGAGCGAGATAACGAAAGTACGGTCAATTGAGGACCACAACGAGGATCGATCGGAGATAGCGATCAGCAGAATAATGATAACTGCGGAGAAAGAAAGCGAGACGGATGAAATGGTAACCACTCGGTGGTAATCATGGCCATGAAAATAGAAGAAGCGAGTTAGGAGGAGATTTTAAAAGAGGAGATTTAACAACGACCATGTGAAGATGATACAAGATCTGCAGAAGAATCGGTTCTAAGGGAGGAGAAACGACCACCCGGTTATATGCTACATAAATGCGAAAAAGAGGGACATATCGGTCAAACCGCCCACAACAGTTCAAGGTATGCTATAGTTGTGGAAAGGAAGGACATATCGCTCGAGATTATACTGAGAGCGAAACCTAGTTCAATGGGGGACGGTGACTCAAAAGAGTATCCAAGAAAAGTCAAAGTCAACGATTCCGGAAGAGCGTTTGTTGTGGATGGTCATAATGCGAGGAACCCAAACGAGGTGATCACGGGTAAGTTTATTTATAAATTCTTACGAAGTTTATACCTTACTTGATACCGGTCTTTACCCATTCATTTATCTCTCCGCATGTGCTCAACGTTTAAACTTGACTCGGAAAAATTAGACTTTGACCTATCTCGTGGAAACTCCGTTGGGAGAAACTTTCATCACATCCCTTTGTTTATAAATCTTGTTTGATTCAAGTTGGCACCATTACCTTACACCATTGACCTTATCTCTTTAAAGATACTTGCTTTTGATGTGATTTTAGGGATTGATTGGTTAACTACTCATCATGCCAAAATTGATTGTTTTCGTAAGGTTGTTAGTTTTCATATTCTAACCAACCTGTTAGTATTAATTCAAGCAACTAAACCATTAAAATCAATCACTATCATATCTAATCATAAAGCTATTCGTTTATTGAAAAACGGATGTCAAGCTTTCTTAGCCCATGTTATGGATTTGAATAAAAGACACGCCAAATTTGAATAATATTTCTGTTGTTATTGACTTTCCGATGTATTTCGAAGAACTTCCGCCCACCCCTTTAGCGTGAAGTTGAATTCTTTATTGATCTTGAACCGTACAAAGCCCATTTCTAAAACCCCATATCGAATGGCTCCTATTGAACTTCGGAGTTAAAGGTCCAACTACGTGAATTGTTGGACATCGGTTTCATTCGCCCCAAGTACATCTCCTTGGGGTGCTCTGTTTTATTTGTAAAGAAGAAAAGACGGGAGTATGCGACTTTGTATTGACTATCGGAATTGAACCATGTCACCATCAAGAATAGGTATCCTCTACCTCGTATTGATGACTTGTTTGACCCGATTCAAAGGGGCACAATTCTTTTCAAAATCGATCTTCGATTCGGATATCATCGGTGAAGATTAGAATCGAGGATATTCCAAAGCGCCTTGAGAACTCGGTATGGGCATTATGAATTCTTAGTCATGTCTTTCGGACTAACTAATGCTCCTATGGCTTTCATGGATATGATGAACCGAGTATTCAAGGAATATTTGGATCAATTCGTTGTTGTCTTTATTGATGACATCCTCATATATTCCAAAAGCCGTGAAGATCATGAGCACCATTTTGTTTAGTACTCCAAAAGCTTCGTGAAAACCAACTATATGCCAAATTGAAGAAATGCGAGTTCGGCGAGGAAGTAGAATTCCTTGGGCACGTGGTGTGAAACATGGAGTATCTGTTGATCCCGTGAAGATTGAATCAATACAAAGTTGGGAGCAACCAAAGTCGGTGACGATCAAGACGTAGCTTTTGGCTTTATTGGTTATTATCGAAGATTCGTGGAAGGGTTTTCTCGAATCGCTACTCCATTAACTCATTTAACTCGGAAGGATACAAAATTCGTTTGGAGCGAAGAACGCGAGAAAAGTTTCCAAGAGCTTAAGAGGAGACTTATTTTAAGACTGTTCTAACAATACCATCCGGTTCGGATGGATTTGTTATCTCTGCCGATGCTTGTGCAAAGGGTTAGGATGTGTTCTCATGCGGCGTGGGAAAGTCATAGCTATGCCTCATGACAACTTAAAGAGTATGAGAGGAATTATCCTACTCATGATCTAGAGTTAGCGGCAATCGTTTGCCGCTTAAAAATATGGAGGCACTATCTATATGGGGAGAAAGTGGAGATATATTAGGACCATAAAAGCCTTAAATATTTCTTCACTCAAAAAGAACTCAACATGCGGCAATGACGACGTTGGCTCGAGCTATTGAAGACTACGACCACACTATTCAATACCATCCCGGTAAAAGCGAGCGTGGTGACGCATTGAGTAGTAGAAGATCATATCGGAACGAGTGCGATGATGTCAAGTATACGATAGAGCCAACTTTAATAGAAAAAGTTAAGGTTGCTCAAGCCACCGACCCGAAATGATGCGTATGAAGAAGAAAGTACAAGAAGGAGCTATTAGGAAGCGAGAATTGATGAAGAAGGAATACTTGAGTCCACTCTAGACTTTGTGTTCTAACGACTACGATTTGAAGTACAAGATTATGATGGAGGCACACAATACGCCATTTGCAATCCATCACGGAAGTACTAAAATGTATCGTGATCTTGACATACATTTTGGTGGAACAATATGAAGAGAGAGATTGCAAAGTTTATCTCGATGTGTTTAACTTGCTGCTAACGTGTAAAGGCGGAGCATCTTGTACCTAAGGGTCCGTTGCAACCACTTGAGATTTAGGAATGGAAGTGGGAACACATTACTATGGATTTTCGTTACTGGTCTTCCTACGGTTTCTCAAGGCATCAATGCTATTTGGGTTATTGTTGATAGATTAACCAAGTCCGCTCATTTCTTGTCGATACGGAGACTTATTCCTTGAACGTCTTGCTAGTATGTACGTGAATGAGATTGTGAGGTTGCATGGCATGCCTGTATCCATAGTTTTGGATCGTGACCCAAGATTCACTTCAAGATTTTGGGTTAGCTTGCAAAAAGCTATGGGCACGGTTTGCGATTTAGTTGGCATACCATCCCCAAAGCAGACGGACAATCGAGAGGACTATTCAAACTCTTGAAGATTTATTAAGACTCGTGTCCCAGACTTCAAAGGCGATTGGGATAAGTATTTACCATTGGTGGAATTCTCCTACAACAACAAAGAGTTATCGTGCAAGTATAGGTGTGGCTCCATTCAAGCATTATATGGGCCGAAAATGTCGTTCTCCAATATGTTGGGATGAGGTGGGTGAAGCAACATTGTTGGGACCCGAGTTAAGACGATATGACTCACCGAAAAGATCCAAATGATTGACAACGTATAAAACCAAGACAAGATCGACAAAAGAGTTATCGCGGATCTTCATCGAAAGGACATGGAATTTAATGTGGGGGATCATGTATTGTTCATGAGAGTCTTCCATGGAAGGGAGTTACAAGATTTGGGAAGAGAGGAAAGCTCAATCCATGATTTATTGGTCCATTTCAAATTCTTGGACCGAGTAGGAAATGTAGCCTATAGACTTGCGTTACCTCCAAGTATGTCTCGTGTTCATAATGTGTTTCACATATCTCGTATTTCGTAAATATGTGAAAGACCCGAACCACGTTATTGAGTTAGAAGCCGGACGAGATAACCAAGACTTAACGTATGAGGAGGTACTGCCAAGATCTTGGATAGGAAGGAGCATGTCCTACGCCATGAAAGGTCATGCCACAAGTTAAAGTTTTGTGGAGGAATCATGCTATAGAAGAAATGACACGGGAATTGGAAAGCGAAAATGAAAGCGAGGTATCCTCACCTTTTCGAAACACACTGAGTACGTCACGTCAATTTCGAGGACGAAATTTCATAAGGAGGGAGGTTGTAAGACCCCAAAATTTTTAAATAAAAGGAATTTCCTTTATTTATTATTTTGAAATAGTAAGGGTTGATTTGATTAATGTGGATAGTTAAGGGTTAAATACGCAAATATTTCAAAATAAGCAGTGGTTATAAAATATTCATTATTGTTTGGGAATATTCGTTTGGTCGTGGAATATTCGTGCATCTGCTTTGGGGAATATTAGATGACGACCCACAAGCATCCATTTGTGGGCCCCATAACTGAAAAAGCGATTGGATAAAAAAACGACAAATATAAGTTGTTTTTAAATAACGGCGTAGTTGTTGCAATTATCATTGTTGGAATACCCGGTGGTTAAAACACACTAATACGCGTTGTTGACGATTACTGCGGTATTGCACCAATTATTGATTCTTACGTGAAGAAGGCACTACTCAATAATGGTTACGATAATTCTTGCTCAAAGATTTTATTGAGTTAATAATTTTTGCGTTGATATTTTATATCTTTGTTGTTTGATAATTGTCATTACACAAAGTATTTTTCATTATCGAAGCAATGATTCATATTATCTGAATAATATTATTAGATAACATTATTGGCAATGTCTAGAAAGTTACATCTAAGGAGAGGTTTGGTCACCTAATCTGCGCGCCCAAAGAAGAAGAAATTCTTATTCGAAAGCCTCTCTTCCTGAGGAAGCCGCTCGGTTGTCAATATTGTGATTACGTAATATTATTTATGAATAATTAATTATTGATTCATATGATGAGAAAAATATTGATTTTATGTGGATATAGATGGAGAAAATTTTTATAGTGACAATTGTTGAAAATTGAAATTTTATCTTTTACGATAAAATAATTCATTTAAATATATTATTTTAATAATATATTAACGGTGATATATTTTACAATGAATGTGGGATATATGAGTATACGAGGAGGAAGAGTATTTTTGTTGCAATAAATGTTTAAAACATGTTAAACATGTCGGTGGACCCCATTTATTGATTTGAAATTTGATTATAACTTTGTAAAATCGCTTGGTTTGTGAATTTCGGTCAATTTACATTTGGAATTCGGAAAAACTTTCTTACGCAAAGTTGTAGAGAATTGAATTTCCTATAAAAACTCGCAAGATTCGAATTTTCTGATGAAAGGGCTATTTATTATGAATTATTGAAGTTCGAAGCTTCAAATAATTAATTTTTGAAGTTTTAAATATTTTAATAAGAAAAACATTTTTTTGAGTTAGGCAAGGTGAGTCACTCTTGGTGGCTGATGGTTTGAATCAGATTTTGGGTGCGTAGGAATTTAATAATTATATATTAATATTTTATTAAATTTTTCGCTTTGGTGTTTCTAGCAATTTCCTATAAATAGGGTCTTGGGTTAGAATTGAAAATCACACCAAAAAGCAAGTTTTTTCTCTCTATATTATCGGCGTATTCTTGTGAGTATTTTGAGTATACTTTGAGTATTGCTAGGCAGTGCAAGTTCCTTCAAAGACTATACCCAGATTCTAGCTAAGTCTTCGATCTTTCGAGGTAAGGATATTATTTTTTCAGAATGATATTATTTCTTCAATATCATTATCTTTGAAATGTTGATCTGAAGTTTTTATCAAATTTGGAACTTTTTCATATCGGGGTTACTATTCATGGGTTACTATTCATGAGTTCTTATTCACGAGTTACTATTCAAGAGATTCTTATTCACGAAAGTACTATTAAGTAAGCGTGAAGATGTTTTTTTGTGGAATTTCTATCTTTTGGTGTGGAGTTACTTATTCACGCATTATACGGCCTTTATTCACGATATCTGACACTATTCACGATATACGAGACTATTCATAGAAAAATAAAATTTCTTCTTTTCATTCAAAACATCTATTGCGGATAATAACTACGATTGTATCCATGTTTTGATCATTCTTGAATTTTACACCACTATGATTATTTTTGAGGTATTTTGGATGTGGATAAAACCAAGTACGAATCCTTAATCCTTAATCCTTGTCATTTTGTTTCTTTGGATTCGTTTCTTTAAAAAAATATTTTCATCATCCTCGTCTTAAATGATGATATTATGGAATATCTTTGGCACTGTAGTCAAAGATGAATGATTTCTTAAGAATATCTTTGGCCTGTAGTACAAAGATGAATGATTTCTGAAGAATATCTTTGGCCCGTAGTGCAAAGATGAACAGGTGTTTAAATGAACATGACCAACTGATGAATATCTTTGGCCTGTAGTGCAAAGATGAATATTTGATTCCAGATGTATATTGATTGATGTTACAGGGATAAAAGATAGACGATGAACTTTTAAATTCATACATAGAAGATAGTAGTTTGCATTCTCTACTTAACTCTTCTAATGAATTATTATTTCCGCTGCGAATATTGATTTAAAATTTGTTGTCTATTGTATTCTATTATATTTTTTTCCCTGTTGAAGACTAACGATAATTTGTTGTATATTATCTTAGTCATAATATTCTTTACTGAGCTAGTTGAGCTCACCCTTTTCCTTTTTGTTCCATTTTTCTCAGGAGGCGAGAATATAGCGAGTACGCAGCCTGGGTATGGAATGAAGGTTTTAGAAAGGATTGTTTAGTAGTCCTCACCATTTTGTAAAATAATGTATCAATAAATGTGATGAGGATTTATTTGAGTATAGATATTGTCAGAAGATAATATTTGTATTCAAACTCGCATTTTTTCTTGTTGTAATAATAAAGTTGTAGTTGTTTACGTACCATGTATTGACAACTTAGAATAGGTGATGTATACCTATTTTGGGGCGCCACGATCATGACTATACCGAATCACCCCCGGTCATAATCATACCAAAAACTATCCATCACTTGCATTCTGAGCCATCGAGGACTTTTATCACACCATTTATAACAAGCCATGATTATACCGAATGATCCTCGGTCATAATCATACTAAGTTCATCTATACACGTAGTAGAAGATAACATAATATAACATGAGGATGATGACAATGACATAATAATTCAATAAAACAAGTTCAAGAATTAATTTATCTAGGAACCAATAACATCCAAATCAACATGATCATTGCTTTGTAGAGTAAAATTCAAGAATCTTTGAGAAGAATATTTCCATGAAAGGATCTTTGGATGAAGCGCAAATATCAAGGATATTCCACTAATTTCATGGAGTATAGAAGTCAAAGTTTTAACCAACCTGAGTATAATAAAGAATGGAATAACAAAAGAAATCACCATGCATGCAGATAAGCATGTATAAAAGTTATTCCAATGAGAATAATAATAACGGAACCGGTCGGGTGAAATTCATGCAAGCGGGATGATCCAATGAGAATAATAAATTTGAATAATAAACAATGGAATCAGTGCGGTGTAAAACACACGGACGAGGATATTCCAAATGAATAATAAATGCGGAATAATAAACAATGGAACCGGTCGGTGTAAAACACACGATGGGATATTCCAATGAGAATAATAAAGAATGGAATAAATGAAGAAGATCACCAAGTATAGGGGATTAGTGTATCTGAGTTATTCCAATGAATAAATAAGAATGGAATAACATAAGGATTTCACCAAGTATAGGGTATCTGCCGATATACAAAGTTATGTATAGGGTATACCACTTTTTAAAAGTTATTCCATGAGAATAATAATGAATGGAATAATGAAGTTCTCTTCATGAATAAGAAAGAATAACACCCCTTACGAATACAACAAATAATACCCCCACCGTAGTAAAAGACCTTTGGATAGTGAAGTACCGAATACTCTTCTTCTTTTCTCTATAGATTTTCTCTCATGCCTTCTCTCTATAATTTCTCTCTACAGAGTTTAAGTGAATTAAGTAAGAAAATAATGAAGGAATGAGCTTCTATTTATAGGAAAATAGAATGCATAGTAATTAATCCATGAACGGTCAGATTGATTTACTTTAATCTGATTACTATATTTAAAGCAAAATCTTTTAAATAAAATATCATATATTCTATTTATATAAAAATATTTTACTATGCAAACACTATGCAACACTACGCAAAAAACACTACGCAACACTACGCATAATAAAATATAATATATTCTATTTATAGAATAACTTTAATAAAGTATTCGCATTTTATATAAAAGATGTTTCGCTTTTTTATTACGTTAATAATCTGAATAAAACAAAAGCGTCATTATCGCATTATAATAATTCATATTATTAATCGATGATAATGGAATCAAATGAGTGACTTCTCACATAAACATCGATAATCAATATCGTGTGCTACTTATGCAACCACACGACATGTACTTTTACTACCTATGTAGTAGTTCAACAAAGATCAACCAGTAAAACTTCCGCCAAGAATTATTTCAATAAAATATTTTTGTCGTTTTCTCAATCCAACAATAATTACATTGTGGGATCCACCAATGATTGAGTAGTTATGCGAATATTCCCCGCTAAACCAGAATATTCCCCACCAATCGAATATAATATAACCACTTGCATACTTTGCAAAATTTATAAATACTACCCACAACTATAATATTATCTCAAATTCACACCATAATATTAAAAATTATTTCGACAAAATTTAAATCTTTATTCATAAAATCTGGGGTCTCACAAAGAAAACTTGTTTCTGGTGTGATTTTCAATTCTAACTTAAACGCCTATTTATAGGAAAATGCTAGAACGTCAAAGGAGACTAATAAAATATATTATTATTTTCTCCTTTCTCCTACGCAGCCATATTTGAGAAATCAGCAGCCACCACACTTGAAAATTAATTCTAGCACATGTTTATTGTAAGACCCCGAATTTTATGAAATAAAAGTATTCAATTTTTTATAATTACTATTCATGAGTTACTATTCACGAGTTACTATTCATGAGTTACTATTCACGAGTTACTATTCATGAGTTACTATTCACGAGTTACTATTCACGAGTACTATTCATGAAGCATGATAATTTTTTATTTTTTTTTCGTAAGAAGACACTACTTAATAATGGTTACGTGTAATTCTTTATTCAATTATTTTATTGAGTTAATAATTCTTTGCGTTGATATTTTATATTCTTTGTTGTTTCAATAATTGTCATTACACAAGATTTTTCTTTATCAAAGCAATAATTTATATTATCCGAATAATATTATTAGATAACATTATTGGCAATGTCTAGAAAGTTACATACAAGAAGAGGTTTGGTCATCTAATTGCGGCGCTTGAAGAAGAAGAAATTCTTATTGGAAAGCCCCTCTTCTGAGGAGGCGCACGGTTGTCAATATTGTGATTCGTAATATTATTTGTGAATAATTAATTATTGATTTATATGATGAGGAAAATATTGATTTTATGTGGATATAGATGGAGAAAATTTTTAAAATGACAATTGTTGAAAATTAATATTTTATCTTTTTCTGATAAAATAATTCATTTAAATATATTATTTTAATAATATATTAACGGATATATTTTTACAATGAATGTGGGATATATGAGTATATGAGGAGGAAGAGTATTTTTGTGGCATTAAATGTTTAACACATGTTTTGTGTGTTGGTGGACACAATTATTAATAGAAATTTGATTATAGCTTGTAAAATCACCCGTTTGTGGATTTCGGTCAATTTCTATTTGGAATTTGGAAAAACTTTCTTCTGCAAAGTTGTAGAGAATTGAATTTCCTATAAAAACTCGCGAGATTTGAATTTTCTGATGAAAGGGCTATTTATTATGAATTATTGAAGTTCCGAAGCTCCGAAATAATTGATTTTTGGGAGTTTAAATTATTTTTGTTAAGAAAAACGTTTTTTGTATTTTTTGGACATCATTAACATGTGTGGCTGGTGTTTTGACCAAAAGGTGGGCTAAGGAAAATTTGTATAATTATATTAATATTATATTAAATTTTCTGCTTTGGTGTTCTAAGCATTTTCCTATAAATAGGGTGCTTGGGTTAGAATTGAAAATCACACCAGAAACTGAAGTTTTCTCTCTATTTCTCTCTCGATATTTTGAGCGTATTCTTGTGAGTATTTTGAGTATACTTTGAGTATTGCTATACTGATTGCAAGTTCGATTCGGTGTTATTCCAAATGTAAGTAATCTTTCTTTTGAGGTAAGGGATAGTAAGGGATTTTAAGGGTTATTATGTTTTTAGTTTCGAAATTTTTCTGAACCTTCAAAAATTCTGGAAAAATTTGAAATGATATTTTGATGAGTTTTATTGATTGTGTCCAAAAATGGTGATTTTTGGATGTATAGATTAAGAGTTATGAATTTTACGGGAAAAGACTATTTTAAAAGTAACCGCTTATAACTCCTTGTGGTTAACTCCAAAATTGATGAAATTTTTATTGGGAGTACATCTATATAATATCAGTATACCGTATTAATTTCAGAATTTTTGGACAAAAGTACAATTTATGATAAATGTTTAAATATTCGGTGGTTTTGGCCGTATGAAAAATAGTAAATGAATTTTTAAAATTTCAAGAAAAATATATGTTCAATATGGGACTATTTTATGCTAAATCCCAGAAAAGAAATATTTTTGGAACTGATTTGGTATTTTTCATGAAAATGTTCTAGTTATGAGTAAATGAATTAAATATGTTATGTGAAGTAAGAAAATTAGAAAATATGATTTTATGGTTTGAGAATCATATATGAGGTATATATGCAGATTTTTGATGAGGGTTTTGGTTATTGGTGATGAAATTTTATGAGTTTGGCATTTTATGATGATTAAATGCATTAATTAGTAAAGTGTAAACAATTTAAATAAATTGTTTATAAGTTTAAGAAATGATTAAAATATTATTATAATATTAATAATATTAGATTATGAGATTTCTAAGTGATTTATAACATTTGGATTAAGGTGTTATAAATATGGATATGAATTTTATTATGAACCTTTATCTTTTCGTGTCGAGAGTTCTTATGCACGTATATCTGGTCTACGTATATGAACACGACTGGGTACTATTCACGAAAAATTGGTTTCTTTTTCTAACCAAATTATAGTTGATTTATGAATATTACTCTTGAGATTAAATCTAGATGTTTTGATTATATTGATTTTATTATCATATATAACATTTTATAAACCTAATGATGATATTCTCTTTTACTTGAGTGTAAAGATGGGTAGATTATTGGTATGATCATGACTAGGGTTCTCTTTGGCGATAGGGAAAAAGTTGAATTGTATTTGGTATGATCATTTGACCATTGAATTTACAATTGAATATTTTTTTAGCTTAAGTCTGAAGGTGAATTGATCAACATGGTTATAATTATTGTTATATAACTTCGAAATGATTATGTATTTCTTTGATATATGAATATCTTTTTGCTTTGTAGTGCAAAGATGAATTATTGATGAATATCTTTGGCTCGTAATGCAAAGATGACTGTTGTTGAATATCTTTGCTTTGTAGGGCAAAGATGAATTATTGATGAATATCTTTGGCTCGTAATGCAAAGATGACTGTTGTTGAATATCTTTGCTTTGTA
Source organism: Panax quinquefolius (assembly GCA_020205615.1). NCBI lineage: Eukaryota > Viridiplantae > Streptophyta > Magnoliopsida > Apiales > Araliaceae > Panax > Panax quinquefolius. The sequence continues at coordinate 33,027,955 of CM035161.1, read as the reverse complement.
GTGCAAAGATGAATTATTGATGAATATCTTTGGCTCGTAATGCAAAGATGACTGTTGTTGAATATCTTTGCTTTGTAGGGCAAAGATGAATTATTGATGAATATCTTTGGCTCGTAATGCAAAGATGACTGTTGTTGAATATCTTTGCTTTGTAGGGCAAAGATGAATTATTGATGAATATCTTTGGCTCGTAATGCAAAGATGACACATTGTTGTTGAATATCTTTGCTTTGTAGTGTAAAGATGAGCTGTTGATGAATATCTTTGACCCGTGGTGCAAAGATGAATTTATTAGTATGATTATGAGCGAGGGCGTGATTTGGTATAACCATGATATTTGATGTTTCGGTAAAGAGGCGGTGATGAAAATTATCTTCGTCTCCGGATGAGAAGAGAATTTAGAATCACAATTATGATTATGAGTTATTCATATGATTGTGGAAAGGAACCTGTTGATTGATGTTCTGAGGATAAAACATTGTTGGTGGACTTTTAACATGGAGAAGATAATAGATTTTATGGTCTATTTGACTCTTCTACAATGGATTGCTCATTCACACTGCAACTATGGTTGGAAAGTTTTATCATCTACTATATGTTTCTAAATCTACGATTCATTCTTGATGAAGACTATTGATAATTTATCTTTAGTCATAATATTCTTTCTTGAGCTAGTTGTCTTTCACCCTTTTGTTTCACAATTCCTTTCGGATGTAATAAAAGTGTATTTGGGTTGGCGGGGATAACAAAGGAATTGAGCGGTGGTCTATAGTTGTTGAGGTTCTCCTAAAGAGTATGAAAATAATTTTATTGAGGGCCTTAGTGTGTTGTATTTTATACATCATTTAATAGTTATTTTGGTGAATTAAATAGGGTGAAGCGAACCCAACTTTGGAAGGGTGTTTTGTCACTATCATACAAGATGTCTAATGACATACAAACTCGTGTTATCATAAGACATGGTTGTCTTTCATCCACTTCTTTGAGTATATTTCTGAGCACTACCTATATGATCTTGGTGTTTGTTTGAAGTATAATTCTCAATTTGAGACAAGTGGAGATAATGATAGATCGAGAAGACTCGCCATTGGGAAGAATATGATAGTAATCTTCTCGTTTTTCTTTGGGGTCTATTAGGGTCAACCAAGGATAATTACGTGGCCATATGATATCTACCATAACCTAAAAGCATGGCCTCCCATGTACGAAGGTTTTCTTGAGCACTTCCCAAAGATTCTAATTTCTAAAACAGTTTTTGTGAGACCCCAGATTTTATCAATAAAGATTTAAATTTTGTCAAAATAATTTTTTTATATTATGGTGTGAATTTAAGATAATATTATAGTTGTGGGTAGTATTTATAAATTTTGCAAAGTATGCAAGCGGTTATATTATATTCGATTGGTGGGGAATATTCGGTTTAGCGAGGGAATATTAAATACAACTACTCAATCATTGGTGGACCCCTATAATGTAATTATTATCGGATTGAGAAAGCGACAAAAATATTTTATTGAAATAACGGCGGAAGTTTTACAGTGGTTCTTGTTGAACTACTCGGTAGTAGTAAAAGTGCGATGTCGTGTGGTTGCGTACAAGAAAGACACGGTATTGATTATTGATGCTTATGTGAGAAGTCACTCGGTTTGATTCCATTATCATTCGATTAATAATATGAATTATTATAGCGATAACGCGTTTTGTTTTATTCGTATTATTAACGTAATAAAATGAAACATCTTTTATATAAAATAGAATACTTTATTAAAGTTATTACATAAATAGAATATATTATATTTTATTATGCATAAGTGTTGCATAGTAGTGTTTTGCGTAGTGTTGCGTAGTATTTGCATAGTAAAATGTTTTATATAAATAGAATATATTATATTTTATTTAAAAGATTTTTCTTTAAATATGGGACCGTCAGATTAAAGTAAATCAATCTGGACCGTTCATGGATTAATTCTTATGCATTCCATTTTTCTATAAATGAAGCTCATTCCTTCATTATTTTCTTACGAATTCATTGAAACTCTGAGAGAGAAATTATAGAGAGAAGTTATAGAGAGAAAATTATAGAAAGAAGAAGAGTATTCTCGCTACTTCACTACTTCTATATTAGGTTCTTTTTACGGTAAGGGGTGTTATTCTTTCTTCTTGAAGAGAACTACACATTATTCCATTCATTATTATTACATTGGAATAACTTTGTAAAAGTGGCATACCCTATACATAACCGTGATATCTGGCGATACCCTATACTTGGTGAAATCCTTATGTTATTCCATTGCTTATTATTACATTGGAATAACTTTGTATACTGTGATTTACCCTATACTTGGTGACATTCTTCTATTATTACATTTGGAACATCACATCGTGTGTTTTACAGGACTGGTTTATTTTTATTATTACGTTGGAACATCACATGCGTGTGTTTTACAGGACTGGTTAAAATCTTTATCATTACTGTTGGAATATCTATCATCGTGTGTTTTACACCGGATCTGGTTCCATCTTTATTATACATTGGAACATCCTGTGATTGTGAATTTCACGACACGGGTTCCGTTATTATTATTCGTTGGAATAACTTGTCATACATCGCAATCCGCATGCATGGTGATTTCTTTTGTTATTCCATTCTTTATTATACCCGGTTAGTTAAAACTTTGACTTCTATACTCCATGAAATTAGTAGAATATCCTTGATATTTGCGTTTCATCCAATATCTTTTCATGGAAATATTCTTGACGATCATTCTTGAATTTTACTCTCTAAAACGATGATCATGTTGACAATTTGGACGTTAATAATTCATGGATTAAATAATTCTTGAACTTGTTTTATTGAATTACTATGTCATTTGTCATCATCCTCATGTTATATTATGTTATCTTCGCTTACGTGCATAGATGAACTTAGTATGATTATGATCGGGGATCATTCGGTATAATAATGACTTGATATAAATGATGTGACAAAAGTCCTCGGTGGCACGTAATGCACGATGATGGATAGTTTTTGGTATGATTATGACCCGGGGTGATTCGGTATAGTCGTGACCATTGATAATTTGATGAAAATCCTTCGAAGTTAATGCGGGGATGATTAGATGTGGTGGTTTATTTATTAAGTGAGTCTCAAATGATAAAAATTGATGAAAACCTTTTAAAACCTAAAAGATAGTAGACTTTATTCTCTACTTGACTCTTTTAATGGATTGCTTATTCATTGCTTGATTAAACCTGGGTTGTCTATTGTATTTTATCGGTTTAACAACATTGAAAGGCTAATGATAATTTATTACGCATTATCTTAGTCATAATATTTCTTCTTGGGCTAGTTGAGCTCACCCTTTCTTTCACTTTCAACATTCTCTTGTGAAATGTGAACATATTTGGGACAGTCGGGAACGAAGTAATGGTCCGGAGGATAGCATTAGTAGTCCTCCTCACTATTCGTGAAATAGTGTGATAATAGTTGTAATGAGGACTCCTTTTGAGTTTGTATAATATCTAGTAGACAATATTTGTATTCAAACTCACGATTTATATCGTCAGTATTACACAGCAGTTATATTAGTAAGTCGTATTTGAATTTATGTACCATATAAGTGGCGACCCAAGATGGGTGGCGTATACCTAATTTTAGGGCGTCCACGCTTTTTGCATACCTTTATGTAAGGTGTCATGGTGACGTGTTATCCAAGTTGGTGTCCGAGTTACATTTGGTATATATTGGTATCAAAACTCACAAAATATGTGTTGTTGTATTTTGCACGACAATTGTTGTAATAAAGTTGTAGTTGTTTTCACGTACCATGTATTTTTGGCGACTCGAGAATGGGTTGGATGGAATGGACCTATTTTGGGGTCGTTACATTTGGTATCGAGCTATAAGTAAAGAGCCCCGAGCCTCTCATTTGGTGACTTCTGATTGATGGGGATGCACCGAAGCGGACTCTCCGTGGGGGCCTTGGATTCTGTGATGGCAAACTGATAGGTACCATTGTGAGGTGCTGTGGTTGAAGCACCATGAGAGTTACATTTGGTATCAGAGCTTGGGGATATGATCTTTGGCGGAGATCGGGATTAGAACTAGGAGGGGAGAGATGAGTAAATCCTTCATTTAGTGTGTCCTACCTAAGCTTATTTGTTGGTCGGTCATAATATCGGGATATTATGTGATATATTAATTTGTTAAATTAACCCTTGTTTTGAAGTTGTATTCTAGAATGATATCGAAATACGAGGAGATGAAAGCAATGGAGAAATCGTGATGACGGGGAGATAGAATCGAAATGAAAACAAAGGTATTCTCAACTCTTTTGAAATACCAGTACGTAAATTTGGGACGAAATTTCATAAGGAGGGAGATTGTAAGACCCCGAATTTTATGAAATAAAAGTATTCAATTTTTATAATTACTATTCATGAGTTCTTATTCACGAGTTCTTATTCATGAGATTCTTATTCACGAGTTACTATTCATGAGTTACTATTCACGAGTTACTATTCACGAGTACTATTCATGAAGCATGATAATTTTTATTTTTTTTTTCGTGAAGAAGACACTTTACTTAATAATGGTTATGTAATTCTCGTCAAATTATTTTATTGAGTTAATAATTCTTTGCGTTGATATTTTATATTATTGTTGTTTTGATAATTGTCATTACACGGTATTTTTCTTTATCAAAGCAATAATTTATATTATCGAATAATATTATTAGATAACATTATTGGCAATGTCTAGAAAGTTACATCTAAGAAGAGGTTTGAGTCATCTAATTGGCTACGAGTAAGAAGAAATTCTTATTGGAAAGCCCCTCTTTCCTCAGGAGGCGCACGGTTGTCAATATTGTGATTACGTAATATTATTTGTGAATAATTAATTATTGATTTATATGATGAGGAAAATATTGATTTTATGTGGATATAGATGGAGAAAATTTTTAAAATGACAATTGTTGAAAATTAATATTTTATCTTTTTCTGATAAAATAATTCATTTAAATATATTATTTTAATAATATATTAACGGATATATTTTTACAATGAATGTGGGATATATGAGTATATGAGGAGGAAGAGTATTTTTGTGGCATTAAATGTTTAACACATGTTTTGTGTGTTGGTGGACACAATTATTGACCGAAATTTGATTATAGCTTGTAAAATCACCCGTTTGTGGATTTCGGTCAATTTCTATTTGGAATTTGGAAAAACTTTCTTCTGCAAAGTTGTAGAGAATTGAATTTCCTATAAAAACTCGCGAGATTTGAATTTTCTGATGAAAGGGCTATTTATTATGAATTATTGAAGTTCCGAAGCTCCGAAATAATTGATTTTTGGGAGTTTAAATTATTTTTGTTAAGAAAAACGTTTTTTGTATTTTTTTTGGACATCATTAACATGTGTGGCTGGTGTTTTGACCAAAAGGTGGGCTAAGGAAAATTTGTATAATTATATTAATATTATATTAAATTTTTCGCTTTTGGTGTTCTAAGCATTTTCCTATAAATAGGGTGCTTGGGTTAGAATTGAAAATCACACCGTAAACGAAGTTTTCTCTATTTCTCTCTCGATATTTTGAGCGTATTCTTGTGAGTATTTTGAGTATACTTTGAGTATTGCTATACGGTGCAAGTTAGATTCAAATGCGTTATTCAAAAATCTTCTTTCTTTTTGAGGTAAGGATAGTAAAGGATTTTAAGGGTTATTATGTTTTTAGTTTCGAAATTTTTCTGAACCTTCAAAATTCTGGAAAAATTTGAAATGATATTTTGATGAGTTTTATTGATTGTGTCCAAAAATGGTGATTTTTGGATGTATAGATTAAGAGTTATGAATTTTATTTTGAAAAGACTATTTTAAAAGTAACCGCTTATAACTCCTTGTGGTTAACTCAAAATTGATGAAATTTTTATTGGGAGTACATCTATATAATATCAGTATACCGTATTAATTTCAGAATTTTTGGACAAAAGTACAATTTATGATAAATGTTTAAATATTCGGTGGTTTTGGCCGTATGAAAAATAGTAAATGAATTTTTAAAATTTCAAGAAAAATATATGTTCAATATGGGACTATTTTATGCTAAATCCCAGAAAAGAAATATTTTTGGAACTGATTTGGTATTTTTCATGAAAATGTTCTAGTTATGAGTAAATGAATTAAATATGTTATGTGAAGTAAGAAAATTAGAAAATATGATTTTATGGTTTGAGAATCATATATGAGGTATATGCAGATTTTTGATGAGGGTTTTGGTTATTGGTGATGAAATTTTATGAGTTTGGCATTTTATGATGATTAAATGCATTAATTAGTAAAGTGTAAACAATTTAAATAAATTGTTTATAAGTTTAAGAAATGATTAAAATATTATTATAATATTAATAATATTAGATTATGAGATTTCTAAGTGATTTATAACATTTGGATTAAGGTGTTATAAATATGGATATGAATTTTATTATGAACCTTTATCTTTTCGTATAGAGGTTACTATGCACGATACTCACGGTCTTATGTATGAATACGAAGTCTTATTCACGAAAAATTGGTTTCTTTTTCTAACCAAATTATAGTTGATTTATGAATATTACTCTTGAGATTAAATCTAGATGTTTTGATTATATTGATTTTATTATCATATATAACATTTTTATAAACCTAATGATGATATTCTCTTTTACTTGAGTGTAAAGATGGGTAGATTATTGGTATGATCATGACTAGGGTTCTCTTTGGCGATGAGGAAAAAGTTGAATTGTGAGTGGTATGATCATGACCATTGAATTTACAATTGAATATTTTTAGCTTAAGTGCAAAGGTGAATTGATCAACATGGTTATAATTATTGTTATATAACTTCTGAAATGATTATGTATTTCTTTGATATATGAATATCTTTAGCCTGTAGTGCAAAGATGAATTATTGATGAATATCTTTGGCTCGTAATGCAAAGATGACCTGTTGTTGAATATCTTTAGCTTTGTAGGGCAAAGATGAATTATTGATGAATATCTTTGGCTCGTGAATGCAAAGACGACACATTGTTGAATATCTTTGCTTTTGTAGTGCAAAGATGAATTATTGATGAATATCTTTGGCTCGTAATGCAAAGATGACTGTTGTTGAATATCTTTGCATTTTGTAGGGCAAAGATGAATTATTGATGAATATCTTTGGCTCGTAATGCAGAAGATGACTGTTGTTGAATATCTTTGCTTTGTAGGCAAAGATGAATTATTGATGAATATCTTTGGCTGCTGTAATGCAAAGATGACTGTTGTTGAATATCTTTTGCTTTTTGTAGTGTAAAGATGAATTGTTGATGAATATCTTTGATTCGTGGTGTAAAGATGAATTTATTAGTATGATTATGAGCGAACAGGCGTGATTTGGTATAACCATGATATTTGATGTTTCGGTAAAGAGGCGGTGATGAAAATTATCTTCGTCCGGATGAGAAGAGGAATTTAGAATCACAATTATGATTATGAGTTATTCATATGATTGTGGAAAGGAGGCTGTTGATTGATGTTACTGAGGATAAAACATTGTTGGTGGACTTTTAACATGGAGAAGATAATAGATTTTATGGTCTATTTGACTCTTCTAATGGATCGCTTCATTCCGCCGCAACTATGGTTGGAAAGTTTTATCATCTACCATATGTTCTAAATCTACGATTCATTCTTGATGAAGACTATTGATAATTTATCTTTAGTCATAATATTCTTTCTTGAGCTAGTTGTGCTCACCCTTTTGTTTCTGATTCCTTTCGAGGTAATAAAAGTGTAAATTTGGGTTGGCGGGGATAACAAAGGAATTGAAGCGGTGGTCTATAGTTGTTGAGGTTCTCCTAAAGAGTATGAAAATAATTTTATTGAGGGCCTTAGTGTGTTGTATTTTATACATCATTTAATAGTTATTTTTGGTGAATTAAATAGGGTGAAGCGAACCCAACTTTGGAAGGGTGTTTTGTCTTTATCATACAAGATGTCTAATGACATACAAACTCGTGTTATCATAAGACATGGTTGTGCTCATCCACTTCTTCGAGTATATTTCTGAGCACTACCTATATGATCTTGGTGTTTGTTTGAAGTATAATTCTCAATTTGAGACAAGATGGAGATAATGATAGATCGAGAAGACTCGCCATTGGGAAGAATATGATAGTAATCTTCTCGTTTTTCTTTGGGGTCTATTGGGTCAACCAAGGATAATTCTGTGGCCATATGATATCTACCATAACCTAAAAGCATGGCCTCCCATGTACGAAGGTTTCCTTGAGCACTTCCCAAAGTGGATCCCACCCAATTTTAATAAAAATTATTTTATTTTCCAAAATTTCAGTAATTCATAGAAAATAGCCTGTTTATCAGAAAAATATGAATTTTATGTCCATTCTACACGAAATCGAATTCTCTACAACTTTGCAGAAGAAAGTTTTTTCAAATTCCAAATTAAAAATATTCGAAATCCATAAACGGACGATTTTCAACACCTTTTAAAATTCATAACAAATCATACGTTAATTTTTAACGGTTCAAAATTTGTGGACATATACTCAACTTATATATGTATAACATATCCAAAAATTATAACGATCCAACGGTCGAATTAAAATTACAACTCAAGCAATAAAGCTTTAAGAACACCGATTTGGGTTTTTAATACCTCCAATCTGACAAAATGCTGATAAAATACCTCAACATTAATTCTTTCATTTATAACCACATAAATAAATCCATCATTTATATCCACATCAAATAAATATTTCCTTATCATATAAATCAATAATTAATTATTCACAAATAATATTACAGAATCACAATTATGACAACCAGGTGGTTCCAAGGAAAGAGGGGGCTTTCCAATAAGGATTTTTCCTTACTAGCGCGCAATTAGGTGACCAAACCTCTCCTTGAAAAAACTTTCTAGACATTGCCAATAATGCTATCTAATAATATTATTCAAATAATATGAATTATTGATCTGATAATGAAAAATACTGTGCCGTGACAATTATTGAAACAACAATAATATAAAATATCAACGCAACAATTATTGAATCAATAAAATAAAATATTGAATAGTAATTAGTGTAACAATTATTGAGTAGTGCCTTCTTATGTAAGAATCAATAATTCAAAAATACTGTGCAATACCGTGTTCTACTGTGCAACCACGCGTATTACAGTTGTGACGACCCCAAAATAGGTCCATTCCATCCAACCCATTCTGAGTCGCCAAATATATGGTACGAAAAACAACTACAACTTTATTACAACAATTGTCGTGCAAAATACAACAACACATATTTTGTGAGTTTTGATACCAATATATACCAAATGTAACTCTGGACACCAACTTGGATAACACGTCACCATGACACCTTACATAAAAGGTACAAAAAAACCTGTTTTAGAAATTAGAATCTTTGGGAAGTGCTCGAGAAACCTTCGTATACGTGGGAGGCCGTGCTTTTAGGTTACGGTAGATATCATATGGCCACGTAATTATCCTTGGTTGACCTAATAGACCCCAAAGAAAAACGAGAAGATTACTATCATATTCTTCCCAATGGCGTAGTCTTCTCTTGATTTATCATTATCTCCATCTGTCTCAAATTGAGAATTATATTCCAAACAAACACCAAGATCATATAGGTAGTGCTTCAGTAAATATACTCAAACAAGTGGATGAAGACAACCATGTCTTATAATAACACGAAGTTTGTATGTCATTAGACATCTTGTATGATAGTGACAAAACACCCTTCCAAAGTTGGGTTCTCCTCACCCTATTTAATTCACCAAAAATAACTATTAAATGATGTATAAAATACAACACACTAAAGCCCTCAATAAAATTATTTTCATACTCTTTTGTGGAGAACCTCAACAACTATAGAACCACCGATTTCTATTCCCTTGTTATCCCCGCCAACCCAAACTACACTTTTATTACACCGAAGGAATTGTGAAACAAAAGGGTGAGCACAACTAGCTCGATAAAGAATATTATGACTAAAGATAAATAAATTATCAATAGTCTTCATCGGTAATGAATCGTAGATTTAGAACATATGGTAGATGATCAAACTTTTCAACCATAGTTGTTGCGGTGAACGAGCAATCCATTAAAAGAGTCAAATAGACTATAAAGTCTATTATCTTCTCCACGTTAAAAGTCCACCAACAATATTTTATCCCTCAGTAACATCAATCAGCAGTTCCTTTCCACAATCATATGAATAACTCACGATCATAATTGTGATTCTAAAATCCTCTTCTCATCCGGGGCGAAGATAATTTTCATCACTGTCTTTACCCGAAACATCAAATATCATGGTTATACCAAATCACGGTTCACATTCATAATCATACTAATAAATTCATCTTTTCACCACGGCCAAAGATATTCATCAACAGATTCATCTTTACACTACAAAAGCAAAGATATTCAACAATGAGTCATCTTTGCATTACTCACAAGAATACGCTCAAAATATCGAGAGAGAAATAGAGAAAACTTCGGTTTACGGTGTGATTTTCAATTTAACCCAAGACCCTATTTATAGGAAATTCTTTAGAACACCAAAGCGTAAAATTTAATAAAATATTAATATAATTATACAAATTTTCCTTAGCCCACCTTTTGGTCAAAAACACCAGCCACACATGTTAATGATGTCCAAAAAATACAAAAACGTTTTTCTAACAAAAATAATTTAAACTCCAAAAATCAATTCACACCCGATGATATCTAGAAACTTCAATAATTCACAATAAATAGCCCTTTCATCAGAAAATTCGATTCTCGCGAGTTTTATAGGAAATTCAATTCTCTACAACTTTGCAGAAGAAAGTTTTTCCAAATTCCAAACAAAAATCGATCCGAAATCCACAAACGGGTGATTTTACAGTTTATAATCAAATTTTGATCGATAATTGTGTCCACCAACACACAAAACATGTGTTAAACATTTAATGCCACAAAAATACTCTTCCTCCTCATATACTCATATATCCCACATTCATTGTAAAAATATCACCGTTAATATATTATTAAAATAATATATTTAAATGAATTATTTTATCAAAAAAGATAAAATATTAATTTTCAACAATTGTCACTTTAAAAATTTTCTCCATCTATATCCACATAAAATAAATATTTTTCTCATCATAAAAATCAATAATTAATTATTCACAAATAATATTACATAATCACAATATTGACAACCAGGCGGGTTCAGGGAAAGGGCTTTCAATAAGAATTTCTCCTTCTTGGCCATGATTAGGTGACCAAACCTCTCCTTAGAGCGAGAACTTTCTAGACATTGCCAATAATGTTATCCAATAATATTATTCAGGATAATATGAATTATCGTCTCAGATAATGGAAAATCTTTGTGTCAGTGATAATTATTGAAACAACAATAATATAAAATATCAACGTAGCAATTATTGAATCGATAAAATATAATATTGAGCAGTAATTACCGTAATGCGGTTATTGAGTAATGCCTTCTTACGAAAAAAAAAATTATCATGCTTCATGAATAGTAGTAACGTGAATAAGTAACTCATGAATAGTAACTCATGAATAGTAACTCGTGAATAAGAACTTCATGAATAGTAACTTCATGAATAAGTAACTTCATGAATAGTAATTATAAAAATTAAATACTTTTATTTCATAAAATTAGGGGTCTTTACGATGTATTTTTAACCACGTGTATTCCAACAATGTTAATTCTGTAACTACTACGCGTTATTTATAAAAATTCAAACTTGTCGTTTTCTTCATCCGACGGTTATTCATTATGGGGCCACTTAAATGGTTTGCTTGCTGTAAATATTTAATATTCAAACAAAAAGAATATTCCACGACCAAATGAATATTTTTCGACAACAATGAGTATTTTATGACCACTTGCGTATTTTGAAATTTTATATATATCACCCTTAACTTTAAACTTTTATCAATTTAACCATTTACTGAATAGTAATTATAAGAAAAATTAAATACTTTTATTTCATAAAATTCGGGGGCTTACAGTTAATATGATTTTAGTTTTTAAATGGAACCATAACCATATTTTGAAAACTAAAATAACTCATAACCATATTTTGTCAGGTCTGGTTTACACAATAACTAAGAAAATGATTGAATATCATTAAATATAAAATATCAATTGTCTATAATATATCTTTAAATTATCATGTATTACTATACTTATCTCTTGCTCTCTTTTTTATCGTAATATTTTTCAATAAAGGATAATTTTATAAAGAGTATAATTAATTTTTATAAATTATTATATTTAATGATATTCAATCATTAAATACGATCTCCATCCATCCTATGTTAACCACACGACTAATTCTTCTTTACCTTTTTGCATAAAAGTTTTAATGTATTTAATTTTATGCCTGCCTAAACACGATCTCCATCCATCCTATGTTAATTTTTTGTTCTAAAATATATAACCAACTCTAATTATTTAAAATATGCTTATGTATTAAAATACAAATGTTATTTATAAGCAAAAAGATTCATATTATGATAAAAAAATATATATTAACTTTATTAAGACTTCAATTAATCATGTATGTTGTGACGCCCCAAAATTAGGTATCGCCACCCATATTGGGTCGCCACTTACATGGTACATAAATTCAAATAAAACTTACTAATATAACTATCGTGTATGCAATACGACATAAAGCGTGAGTTTGAATACAAATATTGTCTACTAGATATTATACAAACTCAAAAGGAGTCCTCATTACTACTATTATCACACTATTTCACGAATAGTGAGGACTACTAATGCTATCCTCGGACCATTACTCCGTTCCCGACTCATCCCAAATTTATGTTCTCATTTCACGAAGAAAAGAACGGTGAAAGAAAGGGTGAGCTCAACTAGCCCAAAGAAGAAATATTATGACTAAGATAATGCGAATAATTTATCATTAGCCTTCAATGTTGTTAAACCGATAAAATCTGATAGACAACAAGTTTAAGCTATAACTGAATAAGTAATCCATTAAAAGAGTCAGTAGAGAATAAAGTCTACTATCTTTTAGGTTTTAAAAGGTTTTTCATCATCATTATAAATTGAGACTCGACTTTAATAAATAATCCACATCATCGAATCACCCCCCGCACTACTACCAAGGATATTCATCAAATTATCAATGGGTGACTACTATAGAATCACCCACGGTCATAATCATACCAAAAACTATCCATCATCGCATTACAAAGCCACCGAGGACTTTTATCACACCATTTATAACAAGACATGATTATACCAAATGATCCTCGGTCATAATCATACTAAGTTCATCTATACACGTAAGTTCAGAAGATAACATAATATAACATGAGGATGATGATGATGACATAATAATTCAATAAAACAAGTTCAAGAATTAATTTATCTAGGAACCAATAACATCCAAACTATCAACATGATCTTCGCTTTGTAGAGTAAAATTCAAGAATCTCGAGAAGAATATTTCCATGATAGGATCTTGGATGAAGCGCAAATATCAAGGATATTCCACTAATTTCATGGAGTATATAAGTCAAAGTTTTAACCAACCGAGTATAATGAAGAATGGAATAACAAAAGAAATCACCATGCATGCGATAGGCCAAGCATGAAGCGAGTTATTCCAACAGAATAATAAATAACGGAACCGGTCCCGTAGGTAAAACGCATGCATGAGGATATTCAATGTAATTATAAAGAATGGAACCGGTCGGCGTAAAACACAGACGGGATATTATTCCAGAATAATAATAAAAAGCGGAACCAGTGGGTGTAAAACACACGTACATGATGTTCCAATAGAATAATAATAAAGAGCGGAACCGTGTCGGTGTAAAAACATACGACAGGATGTTCCGATAGAATAATAGAAGAATGTCACCAAGTATAGGGTAAACCACAGCGATACAAAGTTATTCCAACAGAATAATAAGCAATGGAATAACAAGCAGTTCTCTTCATGAATAAGAAAGAATAACACCCCTTACGGGTACAACAAATAATATTCCCTACCTAGAAGAACCGAATATTGGAAAGGTGAAGTAGCGAGAATACTTTTCTTCTTTCTCTCTATAGTTTCTCTCTACAGAGTTTCAGTGAATTCGTGAAAAATAATGAAGCACTAAGTGTGGCGCCCCCAAAATAGGTATACATCACCTATTACGAGTTGTCAATACATGATACGTAAACAACTACAACTTTATTATTACAACAAGAAAAGCGTGAGTTTGAATACAAATATTATCTTCAAGCAATATCTATACTCAAATAAATCCTCATCACATTTATTGATACATTATTTTACAAAAATGGTGAGGACTACTAAACAATCCTTTCTAAAACCTTCATTCCATACCCAGGCTGCATCGCTTATATTCTCGCCTCCCGAGAAGAAAAATGGAACAAAAAGGAAAAGGGTGAGCTCAACTAGCCCGATAAAAAGAATATTATGACTAAGATAATATACAACAAATTACCGTTAGTCTTCAACAGGAAAAATCTAATAGAATACAATAGACAACAAATTTTAAATCAATATTCGCAATGAAATAATAATTCATTAGAAGAGTTAAGTAGAGAATGCAAACTACTATCTTCTATGTATGAATTTAAAAGTTCATCGTCATCTTTTATCCTGTAACATCAATCAATACACATCGGAATCAAATATTCATCTTTGCACTACAGCCAAAGATATTCATCGATTGGTCATGTTCATCTAAACACACATTCATCTTTGCACTTTCTGACCAAAGATATTCTTGAGAAATCATTCATCTTTTGCTACTGGGCCAAAGATATTCAATAATATCATCATTTAAGATGAAGATGATGAAAAATATTTTTTTTAAAGAAACGAATCGATTGAAACAAAATGACAAGGATTAAGGATTAAGGATTAAGTATTTTGTTTTATCCATGTTCAAAAATACCTCAAAAATAATCATAGTGGTGTAAAATTCAAGAATGATCAAAACATGGATACAATCAAAGCTAGTATCCGAATAGATATTTTGGACAAAAGAAGAAATTTTATTTTTTTGAATGAATAAAGTGCAGTATCGTGAATAGTCCAGAGTATCGTGAATAAGTAACTCAACACCAAAAGATAGAAATTCCAAAAAAACATCTTCACGCTTCACGTGAATAGTACTCGTGAATAGTAACTTCGTGAATAGTAACTCGTGAATAGTAACCCCCGACATAAAAAGTTCCAAATTTGATAAAAAGTTCCAACCAATATTTCAAAGATAATGATATTGAAGAAATAATATCATTTGAGAAGAAAATAACATCCCTTACCTCGAAAGATTAAGACTTTATTTGGAATACTAGTGTATAGTCTTTGAAGGAACTTGCACCGCCTCAACAATACTCAAAGTATACTCAAAATACTCACAAGAATACGCTTGATAATATAGAGAGAAAACTTGGGTTTACGGTGTGATTTTCAATTCTAACCCAAGACCCTATTTATAGGAAAATCTTTAGAAACACTAAAGCGTAAAATTTAATAAAATATTAATATATATTATAAATTTCCTTAGCCCATCTTTGAAGATCTAATTTCAGCAATTAATATCACATGTTAGCCCACTTAAATGCAAAAAATGTTTTTCTTTAAAATAATAATTAAAACTTTCAAAAATCAATTATTTTGAACTTGAACTTCAATAATTCACAATAAATAGCCCTTTTATCAGAAAATTCGAATCTCGCAAGTTTTTATAGGAAATTCAATTCTCTACAACTTTACGAAGAAAGTTTTTCCGAATTCCAAAGCGAGAAATTGAATCAAATCCACAAACGGGCAATTTTATTTATAATCAAATTTCAAATCGATAAATGGGGTCCACAGACATGTTTAACATGTTTTAAACATTTATTGCAACAAAAAATACTCTTCCTCCTCGTATACTCATATATCCCACATTCGTTGTAAAAATATCACCATTATTATATTATTAAAATATAATAATATATTTAAATGAATTATTTTATCGAAAAGATAAAATTTCAATTTTCAACAATTGTCACATTAAAAATTTTCTCCATCTATATCCACATAAAATTAATATTTTCCTCATCATATGAATCAATAATTAATTATTCACAAATAATATTCTGTAATCACAATATCGATGACCAGTGGGTTCAGGAAAGAGGGGCTTTCAATAAGAATTTCTCCTTCCGGCGCCTTGCAATTAGGTGACCAAACCTCTCCTTAAGCAGAACTTTCTAGACATTGCCAATAATGTTATCTAATAATATTATTCAGATAATATGAATTATTGCTTCGATAATGAAAAATATTGTGTAATGACAATTATTCAAACAACAAAGATATAAAATATCAACGCTAAGCAATTATTAACTCAATAAAATCTTTGATAAGTAATTATCGTAACCATTATTGAGTAGTGCCTTTCACGTAAGAATCAATAATTGGTGCAATACGGGTGTCTTCCGTGTTTTAACCACCGAGTATTTTAACAGTATTAACGGTAACAACTACGCCGTTATTTTTAACCAACTTATATTTGTCGTTTTCTTCATCCAATCGCTTTCCGTTATGGGGCCCACACATGGCTGCGCCGTCGTACGAATATTCCACGACCAAACGAATATTCCCCGACAACAATGAATATTTTATAACCACTTGCTTATTTTAAAATATTTGCGTATTTTACCCCTAACTATCCACATTAATCACATCAACCCTTACTATTTCAAAATAATAAATAGAGAAAATTAAATTTCATTAATAATAAGTTGGGGTCTTACAACCTCCCCTCCTTATGAAATTTCGTCCTCGAAATTGACGACGTACACTGTGTTTCAAAAGGTGAGGATATCTCGCTTTTATTTCCGTTTCAATTCCCGGGTCATTTCCTCTATAGCATGATTCCTCCACAAAACTTTAACTTGTGGTATGACCTTTCTTGGCGTAGGGACATGCTCCTTCCTATCCAAGATCTTGACAGTACCTCCTCATACGTTAAGTCTTGGCTATTTCGTCCAGGTTCTAATTTATAACGTGGTTCGGGTCTTTCACATATTTACGAAATACGGATATGTGAAACACATTATGAAATACGAGACATACTTGGAGGTAACGCAAGTTACATAGGCTACATTTCCTACTCGGTCAAGAATTTGAAATGGACCAATAAATCGTGGATTGAGCTTTCTCTCTTCCCAAATCTTGTAACTCCCTTCCGTGGAGCAACTCGCAACAATACATGATCCCCTACACTAAATTCCACGTCCTTTCGATGAAGATCCGCATAACTCTTTTTTGTCGATCTTGTGCCGCTTTTGTATCGTTGTCGAATCATTTGAATCTTTTCGGTGAGTCATACGTGACTTAACTTCGGGTCCCAACAATGTTGCTTCACCCACCTCATCCCAACATATTGGAGAGAACGACATTTTCGTCCATATAATGCTTGAATGGAGCCACACCTATATACTTGCACGATAAGCTGTTGTTGTAGGAGAATTCCACCAATGGTAAATACTTATCCCAACCGCCTTCAAGTCAGGACACGTAGTCTTAATAGATCTTCAAGAGTTTGAATAGTCCTCTCTAATTGTCCGTCCGTTTGGGGATGGTATCCGAACTAAATCACAAATCCGTGCCCATAGCTTTTTGCAAGCTAACCCAAAATCTTGAAGTGAATCTTGGGTCACGATCCAAAACTATGGATCTTGGCATGCCATGCAACCTCACAATCTCATTCACGCATACATACTAGCAAGACGTTCGAGGAATAAGTCTCCGTGATCGGCAAGAAATGAAAGCGAGACTTGGTTAATCTATCAACAATAACCCAAATAGCATTGATGCCTCGAGAAACCGTAGGAAGACCCGTAATGAAATCCATGGTAATGTGTTCCCACTTCCATTTTGGAATCTCAAGTGGTTGCAACGGACCCTTAGGTACCGGATGTCCGCGCTTTACACGTTGACAAGTTAAACACATTGAGATAAACTTTGCAATCTCTCTTCATATTGTTCCACCAAAATGTACGTCGAAGATCACGATACATTTTAGTACTTCGAGGATGGATTGTAAATGGTGTATTGTGTGCCTCCATCATAATCTTGTACTTCAAATCAGTCGTTAGGAGACACAAAGTTCAGAGTGGACTCAAGTATTCCTTCTTCATCAATTCTCGCCCTAATAGCTCCTTCTTGTACTTTCTTCTTCATACGCATCATCTCCGGCCAAGCGGCTCGAAGCAACCTTAACTTTTCTATTAAAGTTGGCTCTATCAGATACTTGACATCATCGCACTCGTTCGCGATATGATCTTCTACTCAATGCGTCGCCTACCACGTTCGCCTTTCCGGGATGGTATCAATAGTGTGGTCGTAGTCTTTCAATAGCTCGAGCAAACGTCGCCGCTTAGCGTGTTGAGTTCTTTTGAGTGAAGAAATATTTAAGGCTTTTATGGTGCAATATATCTCCACTTTCTCCCCATATAGATAGTGCCTCCATATTTTTAGGCGAAAACGATCACGCCGCTAACTCTAGATCATGAGTAGGATAATTCCTCTCATACTCTTTAAGTTGTCGCGAGGCATAAGGCTATGACTTTCCACATTGCATGAGAACACATCCTAACCCTTTGCTCGAGCATCATCGTCAGATAACAAATCCATCCGAACCGGATGGTATTGTTAGAACAAAAGAAATAAGTCTCCTCTTAAGCTTATTGGAAACTCTTCTCGCATTCTTCGCTTCTAAACTAATTTTGTATCCTTCCGAAAGTTAAATTTGAGTTAATTGAGTAGCAATTCGAGAAAACCCTTCCACTAATCTCCGATAATAATAACTTGGTAAGCCCAAAAAGCTACGTACTTGATCCACCACTTCCGGTTGCTCCCAACTTTGTATTGCTTCAATCTTTCACGGATCAATAGATACTCCATGTTTCGACACCACGTGCCCAAGGAATGCTACTTCCTCAAGCCAGAACTCGCATTTCTTCAATTTGGCATATAGTTTATTTTCACGAAGCCTTTGGAGTACCAGCTTCAAATGGTGCTCACGATCTTCACGACTTTTGGAATATATCTCCACTTTCTCCCCATATAAATATTTAACAATTCATCTTTGCACTACAGGCCAAAGATATATAACTGTAAAACCAATAATACTGAGACTCAGCTTAATAGTATCACAACCACGAATTATCCATGCACCACTGGCCAAGGATATTCGTGTTTTCATTTACGGTCATGATTATACCGAATAATCCTTGGTCATAATCATACCAAGTCTATCAATGCACTACGACCAAAGATGACTTTTACCACATCCATGAATTAATATTTCATTCACGAGACTCATTTCAATAATTAATCCATATCATCGAATCATCCTCGCACTACGTGCCAAGGATATTCATTAAGATTACGACCATGAATTATCCGTACTACTACCAAAGATAATCGGGTATTCATTAGTATCGCGACCATAAATTATCTATGCACTACTACCAAAGATAATCGTGTATTCATTAGTATCACGACCACAAATTATCCATGCACTACGGCCAAAGATAATCGTGTATTCATTAGTATCACGACCACAAATTATCCATGCACTACGACCAAAGATAATTGTGTATTCAATTACGGTTATGATTATACCGAATAATCCCTGGTCATAATCATACCAAGTCCATCTATGCACTACATGCCACAGATGACTTTCAACATAATATAAACATGAGGATTATGATATAAAGAATCAATCAAATGAGATAAATGATAAATATTAAACATTTATAATATAATTTATCCAGGATTCAAGAATATCCCCATGTTATCAATCACTTAATAATCTCATAATCTAATATCATTAATATTATAACAATATTTTAATCACTTCTTAAATTTATAAACAATTTATCTCAATTGTTTACGCTTTACCATATAATGCATTTAATCATTCAAAAATGCCATACTCATAAGATATCATCACCAATTATCAAATCTCTCATCAAAAAATATCGTATATATTCTATATAGGATTCTCTAGCCATAAAATCCTATTTTCAACTTTGTTACTTCACATAACATATTTACCTCATATGTTAAGTGAATTAAACTATTTTCATGAAAATACCAAATCAGTCCCAAAAATATTTCTTTTCTGGGATTTAGCATAATATAGTCCCATAATGAAAATATATTTTTCTCGGAATTTTTAAAATTCATTTACTATTTTTCAAAAATCAATTTCTAATTAATTCCTTAAGAAATTAGCTACCTCAAGTTTAACTCCAAAAATTCCCAAATCTTGACAGGACCTTACCCATGTTAACGTGAGCTTCCGGTTTAAATTTCATGGTCATCGGAGTTATAGAACTGGGTTATAGCGTTTTTCGGAAAAACCTAAATATTGAAATAGTCATAACTTGCTCATTTTAAGTCGAATGAGCTCATTTTTGGACAGGAGGTACTTTATACCATATACCTTCATGTCCCAAAAGGCCAGAATTTTTCTCATAATTTAAGTGGCCGAAACAGCCCTCTAAAATCATGGCAGCTTTTTTTTTCGCTTTTTGCAGCTTTGCCCTCCTTTGCTAAAATCAGTCCACACAAAAATCTACAACACCTTTTCCAGTAATTCCACTTGTATTAGTTAGGTAACTCATAGATCTAACTCTAGGACTTGACCACACTCAAAAATTCAAAATATAATAGGAGATATGGTCAATTGAATTTCATGTTACGTTTTTCACCAAAATCGATTTTCAACTCTTTGTGATTTCTAAGAAACTTTCATGTTTTCACATACTAACCAACATAACTCATCTTAAAACTTACTAATACTTCATATACCCATGATTTTCATCAGTTCTATACTTTTATTATGACTTTCATCATAATCCACGTAAACAGATCCTTTTAGTTGAAGAAATATTTGAGGGTTTAAGAAATGGGTTTCAGTCTTTGGGGTCAATACAAAATTCGATTTCACGTTCTAGGGTAGGCTAGAAGTCTTCAAGAATACGCCAAGAAATTTATTAATGATAGAAATATCATTCAAAAGCTATTACTCTCGTCCAAGACTTGGATAAGACGTCACATTAATACCAATGTGACTTCTATCCCTTAACCTCGATAAGACCTCACAATGATACCTATCAAACTTGCCATCTTGATCACGACGTCGCCTACGAAAAGTCCGCTTCGGTGCATTTCACACAAGGAAGTCAACAACGAAAGGATCGGGCTCTTTACTTTATGGCTTGATATGACAATGATTGACTTTAGTGGTTTGGTTACTTTGAATTCGCACAACAAGTTGGTTATGAATATAAAAGCTAACAACCTTACGAAAAGCATGATGAGTAGTTAACCAATTGATTCCTAAAATCACATCAAAGGCAAATATTTTCAAAAAAAGATAAGATCGACAGTAACGTGAAAATGTTTATTTGAATCAAACAAGATTTAAAAATAAGCGATGTAACGAAGGCTCCTACTAACGAAGTTTCAACCAATAAGTCAAAGTTTAACTTCTTTGGAGTCAAATTTAAACGTTGAACACAACTAGTGAAATAAAAGAGTGGGTAGAGGCGGTATCTAACACGGTATAGACTTCGCAAGAGCTTATGATTAACTTACCCGTGATAATTTTATTCGGGTTCCTCGTCACGAGAAAAAAAACGCTCTCTCTTAAACTCACTGGCTTTGGTTTATGCGGGATGACCTTTGGTGCCTCCATCCTAGTTGAATTTGTCTTCTTGATGGCAACAAAATCGAGCTAAGTGACCTTTCTTCCACAATTATAACATGCTTTGAAGCGTGGTATGATTCGGACCGATGTGTCCTTCTCCTCCGCATTTGAAGCATATGATAGGTGGTCTTTCTCCTTCCTTAACAACGGTCTTTGGTCTTGACGTCTTTCCATCATTGTTGAATCTCCTTTTCTTGAAATGTCCATTCTTATTGTTTTGGCACGATTACCACAAAGTGGTTACCATATTTCGCATGTTGATTCCTCCACGCTTGTTGTCACCGCTTCGATGACTACTCGCATTGGTATTATAATTTTGTTTACCGCTTTCTGCGTTGACTCGTTATCGCGCTCCACTAATCGAGCCCTATTTACAACATCCGAATAAAAAGCGCAGTTTATGAGAAATAAGATGTTGACGTATCTCCGCTTCAAACCTCTTAAAAATATTCGCGCCATTCTCTCTTCATTATCCACCAAGTGGGGACGAACCGTGATAACTCCGCAAATTTTGCCTCGTATTGCGACACATATCGTATTGTTTTGTTCAACTTGATAAACTCCACCTCCTTCATGTGGCGAATACTTTCGGGAAAGTATTTGTCGTTGAATGACCTCTGGAACTTCTCCCAAGATATCTTCAAGACAAAGAAGTTGAGTACGCTTTTACCGATTCCCACCAAGTCGCCTCTCTCCAAGAACATAAAGGCGTGAAAGGAACCTTTTGCTCCTGAGCATCCCAAGACATCAAATATCTTTGTAATCTGCTTTATCCACGCTTCGCCGAAGTGGTTTTGGCTCTCCTTAAACTCCGGTGGTCCTCGCCTTGAATTGTTTAGCGGTGACCGCACCGAGAGTTTTCCGTGTTTTCACCTACGTTTTGGATGCAATGATCGCTTTACTTTGATGTTGCATGAATTCTAAAACTTCTTAATCATACCATCGTTCATCAATTGATCGGGGTGTTGTTGTTTACGGGAGGATTATCGCCATCCTGTTGCACATTGTCCCGATTATTGATCCGTGGAGAATCAGCGTCTCCTCGTGCTCCATTCTTATTCTCAACATTCTCGGATGCCATTTTCAAACACCGCCACAAAATAAGGGTTAATTGACATGCAACATATTATCACTATACTCGACCGACCAATCAAATACCAAATAAACTTAGGTAGGTCATACTAGCGAAGGTATTCCCCGTCTCTCCCTCCTAAGTATTATTCTCACATCTTAGCTGGGGATCATATCCTAAGCTTTGATACTAATTGTGACTGACACCAACTTGTGTCAAGACCTCACATCGGTACTATCACCTTGCCACCGAAAAGATGCGGCCCCCCACGGAGAGTCCGGGCCGGTGCATTCCCCATCAACAGAAGTCACCAAATGAGAGGCTCGGGGCTCTTCCTTTGTAGAGTAAAATTCAAGAAATCTTGAGAAGAATATTTCCATGAAAGGATCTTTGGATGAAGCGCAAATATCGAGGATATTCCACTAATTTCATGGAGTATAGAAGTCAAAGTTTTAACCAATCGAGTATAATGAAGAATGGAATAACAAAAGAAATCACCATGCATGCGATGATCGCACATGCAAAAGTTATTCTAATGTAATAATAAATAACGGAACCGGTCCCACAGAAACGCATGCATGTATATTCCAATGTAATAATAAAGAATGGAACCGGTCGCGGTGAAAACACATGCATGTGATATTCCAATGTAATAATAATAAAGATGGAACCTGGTCCAGGTGTAAAACACATGCATGTGATGTTCCAATAGAATAATAATAAAGAGCGGAACCAGAATGGGTGTAAAACACATGACATGGATGTTCCAATAGAATAATAGAAGAATGTCACCAAGTATAGGATAAACCGCGTATACAAAAGTTATTCCAATGAGAATAATAAGCAATGGAATAACAAAGATTCTCTTCATGAATAAGAAAGAATAACACACTTACGGTACAAACAAATAATATTCCCTACCTTAGAAGAACTGAATATTGGCAAGGTGAAGTAGAGAATACTTTTCTTTCTTTTCTATATAGCTCTCTACAGAGTTTCAGGTGAATTCGTGAAAAATAATGAAGCACTAGGCCTCTATTTATAGAAGATTTCTAGCCAAAGACCGCCAGTATGAAAAGGCAAGTGGAACGACGATTTAGTGATGTGAAAAGAAAAGTGGTTTGACGCTGTAATGTGAAAACGACAAGTGGTTCGACGCTCAGTAATGTGAAACGACAAGTGGTTCGACGCTTTGGTAAAGGTAATTACTATCGACGAAGGTAATTACTATTCACAAAGGTAATTACTATTGACGAAGATAATTATTATTCACAAAGGTAATTACTATCGAATGAAAGTAATTACTATCGATTGAAGAGACTCTTAGATGATGACATATACGGCCCCATAAAATAATCAAACTTACTACAAATGTCTCATAATAGACTCTTTATATACATTAAGGATTGAATAAATATTACCACAAATCATTTTATTTTTAATCAACATATATTTAATCTTTCAACAATTATTAATCATTTATAACTTGTTGTCTCAATTATTGATTTAATACTATAACATATTATACGGATGATCTTGTGACAATAATTGAATCAATAATATAAGAGATATGATCAAAGAATTATCAGTAGAATAATTGAGCATATTGGTGAGTGACTTCTCACGTAAAGATCAATAATCGATATCGTGTCTTCTTAACTATTCAGACATCGTATTCTTTTACTTTTACTCTAGGGTAGTTCAGCGGTTTTAATAAAGAATACCTCTCATAGTTATTTTTATAGAAAGATAATTTTGTCGTTTAACTACGATAATACTTCTTGCCGGCCCAATTAACGATTGATTGGCCGCATTTAATATTCCCCGACAAAAGAATATTAAACCAAACGAATATTTTATAACAACTTGCATACTTTGCAAAATTTATAAATACTACCCACAATTATAATATTATCTTAAATTCACACCATAATATTAAAAAATTATTTACAAAATTTAAATCTTTATTGATAAAATCTGCCTCATATATGTATTGATATATATATATATATATATATATATATATATATATTCATAATAAAAATTAACATATTTTTAATTTTTATCACAATATTATAAGACTGTTAAAAATGTTGTAGTAATATTTGTAATTTCTAAACAAATAGTTACAGCCTTACGGAAGACTTTTCCCAAATTAAAAAATAAAATAAAAATACACTAAAAAAATAAAGGTAAAGATGGACCTGGCGTGACTTCCATATCCATATATCCCTGCTTTTCTTCGTTTCTCCTCTCCTCCTTATTCTCTCTCTCTCTCCCCGATTGTTTTTTCCCTTAGAAGAGGGAAAAGTCGAAGCTCAATATTTTCAATTCATGGGCGATTCTCTCGTTTCCTAACCCATTTTCTGGTACGTATATCTATTTCAATGGAGGTAATCAAATTTTCGGGATCTGTATGTAATTTGATTGTGATTAATCCCATTTTTACATTGTTTCCTTTGGGCCTAACAGTCATTTGGTTGTCTTTGTTAGTCATATTGATTTGATGGATTTGATACTTACGGAACTTTTCAATTATTTTGTCCCCCTCACAGTTAAGTGTTCCCTGTTTCTATCGTATTCTAAAATGGATACATACATACTACTGTCGTTGCATATGTGATCATGTATATCTATATTTTGGGTGATAAATCGTCTTGTTATTAGAATTGAGTTTAGTGTACTTTTAAAGTGGGTGATACATAGCCTTGTTATTTGAATTGAGTTTGGTGTACTTTTAAAGGAACAAATATGTTTAGATTTGGTCCTGATTTACTTTTTTTAGTAATTAATCTAGTGCTGTTTTTGCTATTTGTTTAATAATATATATGATTTTTTGGCATAGTGGGGCATAACTCTAGTACCCATATAGTTATAAATGGTAATTTTATTTCTTAGAAGGAGATTAGGGTATCTCCCAAATTTATTTCCAAATTAATGTGTATGTAAGACTGTTAGTTGGTTCTCTGTTTATGTTGGTTTAGTTTTCAATGCAAAATGTGGGACTATAGCTCCTTGTATTTCTAACTTCTTTCTTTTTATTTCACTTATGCTATGTTTGTATGTCATACTAAGGGGTTGTTTGATAAAACTGAATGAAATAGTTCTGAATGTTTAAGGGGGTGTTTGTTTAGATCTGAATCGATCAGTGCGTTTGTTTTAGTTTGAATGGTTGAATCGGTAAGATGGACGAGCTGAATGGTTAAGTCAGATTTTTTTAACTGAATGGCTGAATGAGCAGCCGAATGAAGTAAAAAAAATTAAACTTTTTAAAAAAAATATTAACTATTATATTAAGTAATATTAAATAAATTTACAACAAATTTTAAATTTTTTCAGAGGGGTAAAATAATAAAGTTTTGTCATTCGGATAATCAATTATCAAACATTTTTTTCATTGATTGATTCAAACTCATTCAGATTCAAATTTCATTCAGATTCAGATTTATTCAGTTTTTATCAAACACTCCCTAAGTAATATGAATGAGTTGAATGAAGTAGAATTCTGAATGAAAAAAGTTGTTTGATAATTGACATGTCTGAATCATCTGAATAACAGATTTTATTATTTTACCCCTCTGAAAAAATTCAAAATTGTTGTAAATTTATTTAATATTACTTAATATAATAGTTAATATTGTAAAAAAAAATTAAATATAAAATACTTCATTCAACAAAAAAAAATTACACTTAGCCATTTAGCCCAAAAATCTGACCGATTAAGCCATTCAGATAATTTTTATTCAAAATAAACACACTGAATAGCTGACTGATTCAGCTATTCAGTCATTCACCTCCATTCAGTTCTAAACAAACACCCCTTAACTTTAATTGCTTGTTATCATTTATAAGGTCATTAGCCAACCCAAAAGGGTATTATATACCACCTCCCCCATGGGAATATCTATCATTAAGTTGCCTTAAAAATGAAAAAACATAGTCCATGGGACTAAATAAATGATACATAGTGCCTAAAAATTAAATGATAAAAAAGTATCTCAAGGTATTATATTAGTACAAATAGTCTTATCTCATCCATTATTTTTGCAAACAAATATAGCCTTCGTAATTTACCATATAATTGATTTTTTTCTATTTGCCACCTTCTGATGAACTGTATACCTCAGGAAAGAATCTATTTTAATTGATATGCCTAATGTACAATTTGATTTGTTTTCTTTTTGAATTTACAAGGTTCTGGGGATGGATGAAGCTCATAAGACTGAGAGTCATATGACGTCGGCTTCAGCTTTTGTGGAAGGGGGAATTCAAGAAGCCTGTGAAGATGCTTGCAGCATCTGCCTTGAGGCCTTCTGTGATAATGATCCTTCCACGGTAAAATATTATGTTTCTGTTAAAATTCGTAAATGCATAATATTAGTAAGTATATTACAGTTACATGTTTATTATATTGCAGGTGACTAATTGCAAGCATGAGTTCCATCTTCAGTGCATTCTTGAGTGGTATGGTCTGACATAATTCTGACTTTCAGTGTGTTCATACATGACTGCTTTTAGTTTCAATGTGCTATTAACTGCTGTATCATATTTTAGGTTTCTTGAAATAATATGATTGTGTCTCAAGATACATTGAAGTTTTAAGAGGAAAATTAGGAGAAACTTATCTTGCATTGTGGTTGTGGGATTACTGTTTAGTTAGTTTCTAAAGTGTGTGTATATATATATATATATATATATATATATATATATATATATAGGCCAATTATCCATGGGAAATGATCCATAACATGTATTTGTTATGGATTAAAAAGGGCAAATAACATCTATACCTTTCGTTACAATTATCAACGGTTGGGATTAAAAGATGGACTCGGCGTCCGCTAGTAATTCAAGCGGGCGGGATTAAATTTTTTTTTTGGACAATTATGCCCCAATTTCTAGTAGGGTCAAAGTCAAAATATCACAAGCTTCGCTAGAATTACTAGCGGATGAAGCAACTATATATGGGATATACATACTATAGATTAGGAAGGATTGAAACTATATTTATATTATATTAAAATATGAGTTAACAATATATATAAATTAAATAATAAAAAAATCCAATACTCTTCTAAATAAATCCTAAATAATAAATCCTAAATCCTAATTAGTAAACCCTAAACCCTAGTTAATAAATTCTAAATCCTATTTAGTAAACCCTAAACTCTAGTTAATAAACTCTAAATCATAAATAAATGATTTGAGATTTATTAACTAGGATTTATGATTTACCAACCAAGGTTTAGGGTTTATTATTTAGAATTTTTAGTAGGATATAGGATTTTTATTATTTAATTTATTAAATATATAATTGTTAACTCATATTTTAATATGATATTAATGTATAGTTGTAATCCTTCATAATTTATAGTATGTATATCCTATATACTAGCTTCAACAGCGTGTATAGTATGTATATCCTATATAGTTGCTTCATCCGCTAGTATATATTATATATCCTATATACTAGCTTGAGCATCTGTGTTACTCGGACTCGGATGCGGGTACGAATTTAGGTGTCGGACACGTGAAGTCAAAAAATAGAGGATCATGAGACACAAATCCTAATTTGGACACAAATGAGATATGGCATATATATATAATTTTTATATTTTAAATTTAATGTCAAATAATAAATATTTTTTACATTAAAAGAATGGAACATTTTTTACAACTCTTTGAGGTGCCTTTTGGCATAACCGCTGATTTGTTTTGGAAGCAAAGTGGTATGAAGAATTAATATTGCCTTTTCTTTATCTAGTCATATGATGGTCAACTTGTTCATGTGGGCATAGCCTGTCCGAATTGTTGATATTAAAAGTAAACCTTATTCCATCTCCTAACCAATAGACGCATAGACTGATGGGATGAACTTTTGGCTCCACAACTTACTTCTCGATAAAAGCAAGTTACATCCAGTTGTACCACAATTACTTTTCGGTAAAATACAAGGATGCTTTTTGCCCTTTGAATTCCCAGCAGACAACTTTCTTTATTCATCAACAGTACCGAGGTGGGGCACTTTTCCTTTTCTCTCACTTTTTCTTTTCTCTTTCTTCTTCTTTTTCCTCATTTCTTCTTCTTCTCCGATGAACCACCTGCAAAAACAGCCGTGTCCGGATCCCGTACGAATCTCGCACCCATACCAGTGTTGTGAAGATACGGGCACTCCACCAAAAATAGTGAGTCCGAGTAACACGGTTGAGCATAATTGTCCAAAAAAATTTAATCACGTCCGCTGGAATTACTAGCGGACGCCGTGTTCTTATTTTAAATCCCAGTCATTGGTAATTATAACGGAAGGTAGATATATTATTTGTCCATTTTTGATTTATAGCAAATACATGTTATGAATTATTGCCCATTATCCATAGCATCTATTTGCTATGGATCAAAAATTGGCAAATAACATCCTAACCTTCCATTACAAAAATCAAGGGTTGTGATTCAAAAAGCCTTCTCGCCATCCGCTAGAAAAACTAGCTGATTGGTTTAAAATTTACTCTGGACAATTATGCCCCATCAACGAGACAGCTTAAAAAATTACTCAATCTGCTAGTTATTCTAGCGGATGGCATGCGTAATTATCGAAGCATAAACAAAGAAGCTAAACACGCTTGTGGACAAGCATAAGGATTCTAGCAAATAAACTAATCGCACTTGTGGACAAGCATAAGGATTCTTGCAGATGTAAACCAATCACTTAAGGATTCTAGCGGATGTAAAGCAATCATGATTCAAAGGCAAATAGATAATCAATATGCATCAGACTATAAACTACTATAAATTTAATTTTCAATATGCATTATATGCTATAGTTTCATTCATACATAAGCGCACAACAGAATCAACAAGCAACATCATCTATACCAGCAACACAGCAACTCCCAGAACCATCAGCAATTTGATTACCATCTAGTAATTTCATGCCAAGAATTTAACTAGTAATTCTTTGCAGTAAAAATCAGAAAACAGAATGGGATTATAAACAAAGATTATTTTAGATGTTATAATCAAATGAATGAGACTACCACTTTTTTCATTATACCCTCTTACATTCCTTGTAAATGGTTCTGTGTTACAAATCAAAATTGTGGTGGAGTTGCAACAGCTGGTTTCTCTTACACTCTTGATCAGAAAGAGCATATATGCTTTTAAGCAAACAAAATAAAATTGCAGAAGCTAATTCATCTTCCTTTCTGGATACCACTCCTCAATTTAAACTGGAGCCTCGTGACGTTTCCACTTTGAATGAATTAGTTGTGTTCATTTCACAGCTACAAAATATCTGCCCTTCTCGCCTCATAGATAAAACTCAACCTTCAGCAGAGCAGGCAACTGTTTGTATGTATTTGTGAGCACCTACATCCCGATTTCATCTAGTAAAATAATTTTCTGAACTTGGGGAATCTGTAATACAATCTACTTACTGCATCAGAGTGTAGTTAGAAAGAGCGCCGCAAGAAAGCCAGAATATCCATTTTATAAGTCCCGACTTTACAACAGAATCAGAATAGGCTTGATCCTATGAGATCCACGCATAAGTTGTGCGCCCATTTGTTGAGGTCCCCGCATAAGATGTGCCCTTTAGAGTACCAGTCAGTAAGGTATTACATATGGAAGAGCATAAACATCAGCCGACTCCATTTGTAGAGCTTCAGCCCATACGTGCTGTTCCGGGTTAACTCTAACAGAACCCATTTCGGACTTCTTCAATAGAGAATCTTTGCTGTCAAACAGCCATTCCTGGTCATCAATACCTGACCACTCGTCCATTCGAGGAACTGAAAGAACTTTGCTCAGGTACTTGGTATCAGGATTCCGCGGTCTCTTTGATGCTTCAGTAATTTGCTCGGCAATTACATTTGAAGGCTTTGGTGCCGAAATAGGCAGTTTCTGTGCTCCTATTAAACCATTTATCTTGTGATCCTTATCATCCACCTTAAGATGATAATATGTCCCCTGTCTATGAGGGCTAAAAGCAGCAAAAGCAGCGAGCAGCAACAAAGGTTCTCTGCCTTTAATTGCGAAATAGGGTTGTGGAAAGTGTGACTATTAAACCATTTATCTTGTGATCCTTATCATCCACCTTAAGATGATAATTTGTCCCCTGTCTATGAGGGCTAAAAGCAGCAAAAGCAGCGAGCAACAACAAAGGTTCTCTGCCTTCAATTGCGAAATAGGGTTGTCGAAAGTGTGATTAGTTTCCATTGCAAATCCTTCGTTGATTAAGCATGCCATCCGCTAGAATTACTAGCGGATAGCGAGATGACTTTTTGAATCACAACCCTTGATTTTTTGTAATGGAAGGTTAGGTTACTATTTGCCAATTTTTGATCCATAGCAAATAGATGCTATGGATCATTGCCCATATATATATGTATAACAAATCTTATATAGAGGTGGTTTACAAAATTTTTCTGTTATGTTTTGTGCTACAGGAATGTGAATTAAAGGTTTTTAATGGCTTAATGATGAATATTTTTTAGTTTTGGCAGGCATAGGTACTAGTCCTTTTATCTAAGGTGTGAATGCTCTCATCTACTTGACTAAGATTCAACAAATTATTATCTGGAGAAATTATGCGAATGATGACACTTTCCAATTTGGATATATCATTTATGTATTGGATAACTAATAACTAAGGCATCATAGCGTTGCAAAGCCTTACATTTGAGTTTTAGCAACTGCATCTCTCCGATTTATTACTCAGGTCTAATTTTTGTGTAAGAGATCTTACAATCATTACACTCACATCTTAATCTATCATCCTTGGGCTTAAATTAGCATCATATTCATCATTGTCTATCAACTTGTTAATGTTTGCATTCTAAGTATTGACAGAGCTTGCTCTGCTAGAAATATCTGGTTCTTTTTTCTGGTACATGTGCTTATGACGGTATACATATTTTCATCCAAAATTCTGTATTTACTCATTTACATAAGACATTAATAGATTGGTTGGAACTTTACTAAATTGTTATGGAATTCTCAGATACACACACATTGAAAATTTTATGAGAATTCCAGAGTTGTCTATTTAAGATGGGCTCCTGATTAAAGGTATGCTTGATCGAGACCCAACCTTCCGGAAGCTAGGGGGTTCAGCTTGAGTGAAATTCCATCTTTCTGTTATTTTGGAAGATCTAGATCTTGTATAGATTTTTGTTGTATTTTTTTTATCAGAAATTTGTATTTTTAGTCATCCTTCAAGCACCATCATACTAGTCTTACAGAATAGGTGTTCTGGTCTGCAAGTGAGTCTGATCCTGGTATTACATAATGCCTTAAATTGTTGCGTAAATCTATAAACATTTTTTAAATGGATGGCAGAGAATCTCTAGTAGTGTTCCATTGTTAGAGAGTAAGTAAATTGTGGACCATTAAATACTGAATTGTATAGTAAATGTAACTCCCTACATGCATTTTTAAATAGGTGCCAGAGAAGCTCAAACTGTCCAATGTGTTGGCAATCCCTAAGCCTGAAGGATCCTGCCAGGTTTGTTCTGGTCTCTGTTATTGTTATAATTATTTTTAGTTTCTATTTCGTTATTGTTTCTAGTTTATTTTTAGTTTCTATTTCGTTATTGTTTCTTGTTTCCACTTCAAATGGAATCACTTTTATTTTTGTGCATTTCATGGCAGTCAAGAATTGCTTGAGGTTGTAGAACGGGAAAGGAGCTTTAGGTTTAATCTGGCAAGAAATTCCACAATATTTCATCACCCCACTCTTGGAGGTTTTGAATTGCAGCATGTCTGTTGTCTATCCATACTAAGTTAGATTATCTGTTCATTATTTCATGTTCAATCTAACATGCTTTTTATGCTGTTCATTTCTCTTACTGTAATGCAGTTACCTGTCAACGCAAATGATACTGAGCTTGAGGACCGTATTATCCAGCACTTGGCTGCTGCTGCCGCAATGGGAAGAGCCCACCGTGTTACTCGGAGGGATGGATCAAGGAGTCGATCATCTACACATGGTCGTCCACAGTTCTTGGTATTTTCAGCTAATCCCAATTCCCCCCCTTCAGGTCCTGTATCTTCGTATCTTACTCCAGTAGGAAGTGAACCTGAGCCAGCCTCTGTAACTGTAGCTAGCCCATCAGTTCCACTTACAGCTGGTGGGGGTGAAATTACACAGTATAGTCCGCAGCTCCCTTCTGTTCAAAGCGGTCAAATTTCTGCATCAGTATCTGGATCTACTGTCATGCCAATCAATCGACAAAGAATTTCCATTAATAATAGGTACTGTTGGTTTACTATATTGATTGTTTATTCTCAACTCCGCTTACATGTTATCTGATTTCATATCATCTGTAGAAGCTTTGCCAGTCAATCTTCTCTGCCAACTCCAGTTAGAGCAGGACCATCAGACTTTCATTCACTTTCGGACTCTTGGAAATCTCGACTTAATGCAATGTCAATGAAGTATGTCCTCGTATGAACAGTGTTTCTTTCTGGTTTTTGAATTGGGCCATCTATTTATTCCTTATTGTTTTTCTGGGGGGCTCAATCTGTACAATTTTTGTTGTCTATAAGATACAAGGACTCAATTACTAAAAGTACAAGAGGGTGGAAGGAGAAGCTGTTCTCTCGAAGCACTCCCATGGCAGATATTAGTTCTGAAGTTAGGCGAGAAGTTAATTCAGGAATTGCTAATGTGTCTCGCATGATGGAGCGCCTTGAAACTATAGAAAAGGATAGAGTTGGCCGTGTTTCCTTATCTAATCATCTAGCCGAGTCTTCAGTTACAGAACAGGGCAACCATAACAATGTTGAAACCCATCAGCAAACACCATTAACTGACAACAAAACATTTGCTTTTGCTACAAGTTCAGTTTCACATTAAGATGTTAGTATTCAAGCACAGCATTTCATCTTTGAAGGTGAGTTGTCTAGTTTACAAGTGAATCATTTTTTGTAGATGTTGCTGTCTTCTTGATATTTTGAATCATTTTCAATCTTGATCTGTGGTTGATTTTATTAATCTGGTCTTGGTACAATTTTTTTTTATTTTTATGGATTTTATTTGCAGGTAGGCTGAAATTTTAAACCGCTGGCTGTAAAGTAGTTTATGATATATTACCTTAACCACAGTGACCTAAAAAGTCAATGGTGCCTTCTAAATATAGAGGCCAACAGAGCTACTTTTAGAAATATTTTAAGATTGCTTTAGTTACAATGTACTATTTGACTGACATGTGTTTCTTTTTTCTTTTTAATGTTACTTTGCGTCCATGGGTAGACAGTTTTATTGTTTCATTGTACGGTCATTATGGGAATCCAAATTTAAGAATATGTTTTTTCCTCAAGCTTGTGTTGTGTGTGTTTATATCTGTAGTTATTGAATTTATTACTATATTTATAAAATATTTGAAGTAGTAGATTATGCTTGAACAGGTTGTCAACTCTCATCTCCAAATGTGACTAAGACATGCTGAGGAGTAGATGCTTCTTTGCATTTCAGGACTCAGAGCTAGAAACACGACGATGATCATGATCTCATCTGATATGCTAATAATACAAGGAGAGAGATGGAGTCTGTCTATCTACCCTTGACAACAGGAATTATATTTACCATCTGACTGTAAATTTGTTTATATATATGTAAGGGGGATTTAATATCAGATATTCAGTTTAATTTGGCAGATATAAATCTTTTAATAACATATCAAGGCAAGGGGGATAAAGTAAGGAGAACGTGTGTTTTTGATATATATTTTCACATGTCGACATGAAGGTGAGACTTACTATATGCTCGCTCGCTCTTCTCTAAAGTAACATTAGGGCAAAAGAGTGAAAGACCTGCTTTCTCTTCATTTTCTTTTGTTTGACTAGCACTCACTCTCCGACTCAATTAAGAAGAATGTAACTGTTAAAATTGTTCAAACCCTACAAATTCTTCTCACTATTCACAAGTAGTCAACATTCTCACAATTAAATGTTTGGTTACGAGTTCAAATTTTCTTAGAGGAAAGGAAGGAAGGAATGGAGTCCCTAAACTTTGTTTATTTTTCTAAAGCTTGAATGTAAAATAATAAGTTGTACACCAAAAAATTACATTCAAGTGTTTCTTAAAAAAAGGTTGACAAATGTAAAAATAAATATTAAAAAAGTTCATTTTCTTATTGGGGATTGGCCATCACTAACTAATGAGGCTGTACGTTTTCCGGGAAGACTAAATGTAAATGGACCATCGCGTATGTCACCCTCACCAATAAATGTTATGCAAAATAAAATAGAAAATAGTAGAAAGCATTAATTTGGATTTGCTAGTTGTTTCAAATTTTCAATGGCGCCGATAGACCTGGAAAACGGGTTGGGTTGGGTCATTGCAGGGTCAGGTTGAACTATCGTCGGGCTAAAATGATTCAGATTTTGACAGGCTGAAAAAGTGAAGTTCAAACCTTATTTTTTGTTTTTTGACGGACGGACTTGACTGGCCCGCGAGCCTGAACTTATTTATGACCAAATTTTGACACATTTTTAGGCTTAGACCAAACAGGCCAAGCATATATCGCTTTGGCAGGCCAAAACGACATTCCCCGATTTTGATGAAATTTGAAAAAGAAGCACAAAACTTTTTTTTGATGGCCCGTGGGACAAAAATTTACTGGCTTGGGTTGATTTTGCCAAGTCTAGGCACCGAGCTTGTTTGAATTGCTTTTTTTTCCCGAGTATATTTACTATTCTTTATAATATTAAAATGCCAACTTTAAACGATTGAATAACTTACTTAATTCAAGTAATCTGATAGAGTCTTCATGTTTAATTTGATAATAATGTGATTAATGTATATTTGTATAAGTTGTTTTTTGTAAAGTACTTGATAATAATATGATGTACAAATATTTAGAATAGAAAGGTCAAACTTGTTAGGTTGATCATATAAGTTGAACTAATATATAAATTATAGGATTTAATCGACCGTTTAGTCAAGATGGATGATCATAAAGCTACTCTGGCAATCGTAAAGTCTATTGAAGTTCACAGAGTTGACCTTTCTATCATAAAGCATCAAGTGAAGATCGCAGAGCCTGCTAGAAATTGGCCAAGTTAAGACAAGATCGTAAAGCCTATAGTAAAATCGTAGAGTTCACTCTAAGGTCATAAAGCGAAGTAAGGATCGCATAGTGACTCAATGATCATAAAGAGATGATTGTAAAGAGCCAATCGTAAAGCAGATCGTAGAGAGTACTTCATAGAATATCTATACTCGTAGAGCAAGCTTCGTAGAATTTAGATCGTTGAATGAATCAAACTAAATACTCTACGATCTTCATGAATCTCTACGATCAGAAATCGTAAAGGAGTCTTGCAGATTGAAGAACCCAAGATGTTTGCCACTCATCCTAAGTTCAAATAAAAGACCAGATTGTGATTCTGTCTAACAGCTAGTTTGGCGATGTAACTACACCCACGTGGTAGGTGAAAACAACAGTCTGATGAGACATGTCAAAGCCGAAAGTAAACTGACACATTCTTCCTGAATGTCAACATTAGATATCTTCTGGGATTAAGGCATTAAATGCTCAAATATCATGTCTCCAACAAGTAGCTCTCGAGGTGGTTTATAAAAGTTCAGAGAGATTCAAGCCAAGAGTATGAATTAACCAATCAGAAAGTTGAATCTCTGTCAAAGTTCAAAGAGACTTACTTACACTACGATTCAAGAACAACTTATTCTATTACTAAGCCTTTAGTTGTTGAGGTTAAACACAACTTAGTAGCTCCTCAACAAACAATCATTCAACTATGATTCATTAATTTAAGTGACCATTGTTTCAAGTCTAAGTGACTTGAAGAGATCTTAGTGATCTGGTCATAGTGACCTTTGAATTATTGTCATTTGCTGAGATTTCATGACTCGAAAGAATGTTTGTAATTTACTTGTAATAGATCTTAGTAACCTGGTATTAGTGACCTCAAGCTCCTTAGTGGATTTTCTATTCGTTGAATAGAAGAGTGGACTAGAAATCTTTTATACTCCGAACCATTTAAAATCTCGTGTCATTTATATTTCAGTATTTATATTTATGTCAATATATGCTATATTCTTTTGTGACTTAAATTCATAAAAACTATTTTATTAAATCTTTAAGGGGTTTTCAAACTAATATTTCGCTATGGCTAATTAATTTAATTAATTAATAATCTAATAATACATTCTTAATAAGTTAAAAGTTTTTAAAAGATCTATTCAACTCCTTTTTTGATGTCTTTGTGCATCTGAAAAATAACATAATCTAATTTTGACAAATTTTCAAATTATTTTATTCAATTTTTGAAATTAAACTCTTCAGTAATATGAACAAAAAATAAACCCACTAGTCGTAGAAATAACACCCAAATGAGAACTGAACACGAGACTCAAATGTCACAATATCTCAATCCTAACTACTAAATTAACTAAGACCTCGTTAGCTCAATTTAGAAATAAATAAATAATTTTACACCACATATAACATAATGTAACACGTTATAAATAAAATATATTACTCATTTCGTTTCACAAATATATTAAGTTCTAAATAAAATTTGGTTCAATAAGAGTTTTTTATATTTATCAATACAATCAATATGTTTAGGAATAGATATGAAAGAAAAATATATGTTTAAAAGTTTTAAAATTTAAAAAAATAGAATTATTTTGTGAGATCGAAAGAATATTAAACAAAAGAGAATTAACGTGAAAAGAAATGAAGCGAAGAAAAGTTAAGTTTTCTTTCCAATTTTATGTTTAGGAGTTTTTAAATAAACGGAAAAGAAAAGAAATGGATAGAAAACTTTCATTATTTTTCCAAAGTAAAAGTTTTCAGATTCAAAATTGGCCGATTGGGAAACAAATTAAATAAGTAATATTTTTATAATTCTATATTATCCTCAACTTTTAATATAATAAATTTTAAATTACAACTCATGTCCTCAATTTTAAATTTTTTATTTTTTTCATTAAAAACTCAGAAACAACACAAAGGAAAACTTCAAATTTTCTATTCTTTTTTTTTTCCATTACAATTTAAATTTTTATTCTTTTTTTTTTACATTTCAAACTCGAAACAGAGTGTTAATGAAATGCGGTAATCCTCATTTCCCTAATTTTTATTACATCAACCGTGAATATATATATCCTACAAAAGAAAAGTGTCAATAAATATTCTACAAAAATAAAATATAAAAACCGTGAATAAATATTTACTCTTAAAAAAGAAGTAGGGGGAATGAAGGGGATGTAAAATAAGGAACACTCCACACCGACAAAAACCAGGAAAAGAATGGAAGTGTACAAGTACAGGTACAGCCAAAACCCACCTCATTTATTATTATTCTGATTATCATTATTCATTTTGGGTTGTTGGCTCTTCCATTATAAATAAGAATTTTATTTGTTCATTTTTTTTTCTAATTTTAAAAATAATAATAATTTGATATACTCAAAAAATTTATTATTATAATTCATGACATATAACTAAATTGATAATTTGTTAATTTTAAAGGTATATCTAAAACATACGGTTAAAATTGATAGTTTGTTATTTTTTAAGGTATATATTGAACAAGGGTGTAAATGAATCGAATCAAGTCGAGTCGAGTATTGAGTTGTTTAGATTTAGTTCATAAAATTTATCGAGTATCAAATAAGGTTTGAGTGAAACTCGTTTAGCTACCGAGTCGAGCACGATCTCGAATCGAGCCTGAGCAGTTTGAATTTTTTGAACGAATATGATCCGAGTATCAATAGAAAATTATAATTTGTGAAGGTTCGAATAAATTATCAAACTTTAAAATTTGCTCATATTTGACTCATTTATATTTCGAGACGGGCGAGTATGAATCGAGTTCGAATTGTTTGCTCATTTACAGCTTTAATATTGAACATACAGTTAAATTGATAATTTATTATTTTTAGAAGTATATATATAGTAGTAAAATGCACACTTAATATTCATAAATTTTCGTAAGTAAAATTTTTGTGCAACATAGAGACTAAAATATATATCATATATTGGATTTGAGACTAGAATCAACCAAATGAAATATAAACAAAATGGCAGTAAAGTAAAATAATCTATTCGTTTATAATATCACAGTAACACATTAAAAAATGTGAAAAAAAAATTATTTGTAAATAAGTAATTAAGTTATTAATAATAGTACTTCTTGGGTCGGTATGTGTATGCGGTGAACTAAGATAATCTAAAAAAATAATATTGGATTAATGTCTTAAAGTCTTATTTGGATGGATTCAAATTGGACTTGAGATTTGACCCGAATTATTTCATCATAAATAAATTTTTAATTTAGCAATTAAAATTGAGGTTGCCAGAGATTTTTACTGTTAAAAAAATTTCAAATACATCCTTAATATTAACCAAGAAATACTTGTATGTTAGAAAAATTATATATTTTTATTGTCTAAAATAAAATACATATTAAAATTTTAGAACGAATAAAATAATCATAATATATACCTAATTTTAGGATGGAGGAATAATATTATATTTGTAATATATATTGTTAATTGTTTTTATTATTGAAAAGACCATCTATTTATATTTATATTTATATTTATATTTTTGTTGGTACATCATCTATTCATGTGTTGATTGACATTTACATATGCTCTTCCCAGTCGGAGAGATGTCCCATTTGGCTGCTATATACTGTGTATAATAATATATAGCATATGGCTTAAGCACTAAGTACACGCATTACACGCGCTGTAGAAGGGCGTCTAGGTTTGTACCTTAGCGTAGAATCCAAGGAGTTTACTATTCGCGGGACAACGACAGCTTGCCTTCCAGCTTTGCTTTGCTGATCTCACATCATTTACTCACTCGGCTTCTGTTTTCTTGAGCCACGCCTCTACTTGTTTTCCTCCATTTCCCATTTTAAAATTATTATGGAAAATGATTTAGATGGTGTAATATAGATTCCGTAACCATAAAATTAATTTTATGATAAATTAATTAATTGATCAATATAATATTAATATATAAAAAAAATTTATTTTTGGACCTGTATCATTGTATATTGATTAATTAATCAAAGTTAACTTCATGTTAACCACTCCCGCATAATATCACTTTAAAAATTTATTTATTTTTCTTTTCTCTTTATGTTTAAATATTTTATACCCTCTCAATCCCCAAAATGATGACTAAAATAATAAAATATTTTTTAAAAATAAAATAAGAAAATAAATAAGTGAACTACATAAACTAGTTTACCATTGGCTGTAAATCAATCAAGTCACAAAATAGTCCTTAATTTTTTGACTTTCTTAATTTTTTTTACTTTCTTAATTTGTGTAAAAATCATCTTCTTCTTCTTCTTCTTTTTTTTTTTTTTTGTGGGTGGGGGAAGGGGGGGGAAGGAGAGAGCAATTGTTTCCATGACAAAATTCATAAATGCACGAATAAATAATCAAAATTTAGAAGTAGATATATAATTGAAAATTTGAACAATAAAAATGACAGTTCAACTATAATTCATTAATGATCCTTTTGGATTTGTACGGATTCTTAATCTGAATTTGCATGTCAATTATAATGTTATTAATTATAAAATCTTTGGTCCAACAAAATATTCAAAACAACAATAAAGGCCAAATCAAAATCATACCAAATGAATAGGATGAAAGGTACCTTTCAATATATCCTGTCGAGGTTTTGTGGATGGTAGTATACTTGTTTAACTATTTGATTAGCTAGGGCTATCCTCCCCATAGTGTTATTAGTTAGAATGAAATACAAAGAAATGATTAGTATGAAGTTTATTTTTAAGTAAGTTGGTTAATTGGTCAAATTATTCAATAGTAATTATACATTTTGTGAGGTCCATATGTATATTAATATCACATTTCACCAATCGATAACAAAATTTTACAAAAAATAAACTCCATGCTAATTTTTTAACCCTACCAAAATAAATTATTTCTTTATTTATTTGCAAGAAGTATTATTAGGACTTGACTATATATTTTATCATTTAATAAGCTTTGTTTCTTGTTTGATATTATCAATTAAAAGTTTTTTACTGCAAATTATTCACTCCGTTTCAATACTAATTATACATTTGTTTTGTCCATACTAAAATTAAATACATTTCAATTTTAAATTAACAAAATGTCACACGAAACTTTGTTATCTCTTATTTTTATATATAGATATATTTAATTTATATTTGTGAGATATATTCATCTACAATTGATGCATAAATGTCAACATTACGTTTGGAGAGATTAGATACGGTGCTTCTAAGCATATACTCATATAATGGAAGCTTCCCCTCGTTCTCCCACACCTACTTTGATATGCATGCATTTATGTTCAAAATATCACACGGGTCCGACTATATATTAGATAATATCAATAATACTCTACATATTTTCATGTCCCTCAAAAATTTATTTCAAAATTTAAATGCCATGAATAAGTAATGTTAATTGTAATGCACACATTCACTTACTAAATAAATTATTAGGTAGCGGTTAATATAAAATTAATTTTAATTAATTAATTAATATAAAATTAATATATAAATTAGGAGATACGTATAGATCAATTTATTATAAAATTAATTTCATAATATCGGGATCGCAATTAATGGATGGTTGGATAAAGTTATACAGCAACATCTGACGAGAGAGTTGATGTATTATTGGAATCTGCTGTGCTGGTGAATAAATTGAGTTGAACAAATTGGTCTAATATTCACCCAAGTGTTAGCTTGCCGACACTAGGTTTAAACTAATTCACACTAATAATATTTTTTATATTTACTTTTGCAACTAATAATTAATACTCTAACCTATGTCCTTCTCTAAATTAAAGTCCCATTATATTACAAATAAATAAGTCAATATTTTATATTTTCTTTTAAAAACCTATTCTATTATCATTCCACTTTAAGAATATATATATATATATATATATATTATTCGAAAGTGATTAATATGAAGTTAATTTCGGTCAATTGACGAATACAGTATTGACACGCAGACTAAAATTTTATATCTCTATCTGCGTGTTAGCACTGTATTGATCAATTGACCAACTTCAACTTACCATGAAGTATTATGTGACGCCCCCAAAATAGGTATGCATCACCTATTCTGAGTCGCCAAATACGTGGTACAGAATACAAATAAAATCTTAAATATACAACAAGAGAGCTGTGAGTTTTAATACAAACATTGTCTTACAGACAATATCCATATCTCGAGAATAAGTCCAAGCATTATATTTATTAACACCTTTATTTAACATAATAGTGAGGACTACTAATCTTATCATCCTGGACCATCACCCGTTCCCCAACTAGTCCTCCCATTACATTCTCATTTCACGAAGAAGGCGGTGAAAGAAAGGGTGAGCTCAACTAAGCCCAAGAAGAAATATTATGACTAAGATAATGCAGAATAAATTATCATTAGTCTTGATAATGTTAAACCGATAAAATCTGATAGAAATCAAGTTTAACTGCAGGAGAACATCTGATCCATTAAAAGAGTCGAGTAGAGAATAAAATCTACTATCTTTTATGATTTAAAAGTTTTTTTCATCACTTTTATCGTTGGGACTCGCCTTAATAAATATCCACATCATCCTCAGACTACGCCAAGGATATTCGTAGTATTCATCAATGGTCATGATCATGCTAATAAGCGTCCATCAATGCACTACTTGGCCAACGAGGGACTTTTACCACATCATTTGTAACATTACTGATTAATGATTACATTAGAATAATCCTCGGTCATAATCATACCAAATCCATCTATGCACTCTGAAGCCCGCAGATGAATTTCAATAAAATATAAACATGAGGATGATGACAATGATATAAGAATTCAATAAAACAAGTTCAAGAATTAATTTATCCAGAACTAATAACGCCCAAATTGTCAACATGATACTTCTTTGTAGAGTAAAATTTAAGAATGCTCAGAAGAATATTTCCATGAAAGATAATGGATGAAGCACAAATATCTAGGATATTCCACTAATTTCATGGAGTATAAGTCAAAACTTTAACCATTTGAGTATAATAAAGAATAGAATAACAAAAGAAATCACCATGCATGCAGTACTTTGCGTAGGCGAAGTTATTCCAATGAACAATAAATAACGGAACCAGTCGGCGTAATATACACTATAATGGGATATTCCAATGTAATAATAAAGAATGTAATAACAACAGAAATCACCATGCATGCGGTACTTGGCGTAGGCAGGTTATTCCAATGAATAATAAATAATAACACGGTCCCACATTAAAAACTTGAGTGAGGATATTCTAATAGAATAATAAAAAGCGGAAATAGGTCCCACGTAAAACGCATGTGACAGTATATTCCAAAGAATAATAAAGAATGGAATAATA
The DNA here is from genome assembly GCA_020205615.1 of Panax quinquefolius. NCBI lineage: Eukaryota > Viridiplantae > Streptophyta > Magnoliopsida > Apiales > Araliaceae > Panax > Panax quinquefolius. Next base: position 32,984,630 of record CM035161.1, on the reverse strand, counting down.
ACGAGAATTTCACCATGTATGCCAGACTTGGCATGAGGCAGGTTATTCGTGAGAATAATAAATAATGGAATATGAGAAGAATTTTACCAAGACATCAGGGGTAATCACAGCGTACTGAGTTGTTCCAACAGAATAATAAAGAATGGAATAATGAAGTTCTCTTCATGAATATGAAAAAAATAATACCCCTTACCTTATAAAGAAGAGAGTACTCGACGATAGAGGCGGGGATATACTTGAAGAAAACTTGCACTACGCTCAAAGCTTTCTTAAACGCTAAAGAAATACGCCAAGATAAAAGAATAATTCTCTTTACGGTTTATCTCTCTAGAGTTTGGTGAATTAAGTAAGAAATAATGAAGGAATGAGCTTCTATTTATTGAAGAATGGGTGAATAAGAACTAATCCATGAGCTATTCGAGATTGATTTACTTTAAGCAGACGGTCCAGATTAGTTTACAATAAAATATAATATATTCTATTTATAATCTAATAAAACGAATAACTTTTAAAAAGATTTTACTATCGCAAACACTATGTAGGCCTTTATCTGCAAACACTATGCATAATAAAATATAATATATTCTAATTATTATCTAATAAAATGAATAACTTTATAAAAGTATTACATTTCATATAAAAAGATTTTCTTATTAGCCTAATAAAACGAATAACTTTATAAAAGTATTATGTTTTATATAAAAAGTTTTTCGCTTTTATTACATTAATAATACTAATAAAACAAAACTTCATCATCATTATTATTATTCACACTATTAATCGTACCTGTGTCGTTCCTGGAAGAGAGGGCTTTTCGATAAGGATTTCTCCTATCATGGCCGCAATTAGGTGACCAAACCTCCTCGATGTAACTTACTGAGACATCGTTAATATTGCAAATAATAATATTAATAACTCTGTTATCTCAATTATTGATTTAATAATATAAAAAAATATTGACAATAATTGAATCAAATAACGTGAGATCTTATGCAATAATTATTGAAACAATAATTGAAAAAAGTCGAGTGACTTCTCACGTAAGCATCGATAATCAATCAATAGTGTGCTTCTTATGCAACCACGCCGTATTCTGTACATTTTTTAACACCGGGTGTTTCAACAGTTAATGATAAAACTTCCTTCACCGTTATTTTCATAAAAATATTTTTGTCATTTTCTCAATCAAACAATAATTCCGTTGTGGGGTCCACCAATGATTGTCTTGAGTCGTCACGAATATTCCCCACCAATCGAATATTATAAACAACTTCGACTTTGTAAAATTTTTAAATATTACCCACAACTATAAAATTATATCAAATTCATTCCATAATATTTAAAAATGATAATTATAGAAAATTCATCTTTATTCATAAAAGTTGAGGGTCTTACAATCTCCCATTCTTATGAAATTTCTCGCCTCGAAATTAGGGTGCGATACTGGTATGTCGAAGAGGTAAGGATACCTTGATTTCATTTGATTCTAACTCCCGGTCATTTCCTCAACATCGTGGTTTCTCCATAAAACTTTGACTTGAGGTATAACATTGGAGCGTAGAATATATTCCTTCTTATCCAAGATTTGAGCAGAACCTCTTTCATACGTTAAATCTTTCGCTATTTCATCCGGTTCTAACTTCAATAATGTGGTTCGGGTCTTTCACATATTTACGTAACATGGATATATGAAAAGCGTTATGAACACGAGACATACTTAAGCGGTAAAAGCAAGTCTATAGGCTACATCCCTACTCAATCGAGGATTAAAAATGGGCTAATGAATCGAGGATTGAGCTTTCCTCTCATTCCAAATCTCGTAACTCCTTTCCATGGAGCAACACGTAACAACACATGATCTCCAATATCAAATTCCACGTCCTTTCGATGAAGATCAACATAACTCTTTTGTCGATCTTGTGAGGTTTTTATACGTTGCCGGATCGTTTGTATCTTTTCCGTAGTCATACGTACTAACTCCGGTCCCAACAACGTTGCTTCACCCACCTCATCCCAGCATACTGGAGAACGACACTTTCTTCCATACAACGCTTCGAATGGAGCCATGCCAATACTTGCTTGATAACTGTTGTTGTAGGAAAACTCCATCAATGGTAAGAACTTGTCCCAACTTCCCTTGAAGTCAAGGACACAGAGTCTTAATAAATCTTGAAGAGTTTGAATAGTCCTCTCTCGATTGTCCAAAGTGGTTTGAGGATGATATGCCGAACTAAATCGTGAAATCAGGTTCATAGCTTTTGCAAACTAACCCAAAATCGTGAAGTGAATCTTGGGTCTCGATCGAAAGCTATGGATCTTGGCATACCATGCAATCTTACAACCTCGTTTATGTATATACGAAAGCAAGAGGCGTTCAAGTGTATAAGTTTCCGTATAGGTAAGAAATGAGCAGACTTGGTCAATCTATCAACAATGACCCAAATTGCATCTATACCTTGAGAAACCTTGGGAAGACCAAAGATGTGAAATCCATGGTAATGTGCTCCCACTTCCATTCGGAATTTCAAGTGGTTCTGATGGATCTTTTGGTACTTGATGTTCGCTTGACTGCGTTGACAAAGTTAAACACCTTGAGATAAACAACGCTTATCTCTCTCTTCATATTGCCCCACCAAAATGTATGTCAAGATCATGATACATTTTGGTACTCCCAGATGGATTGCAAAGCGATTGTGTTGTGCGCGCCTTCATTATGATTTTATACTTTAAATCGTGGTCGTTAGAACACAAAATCTGGAGTTGACTCAAGTATTCCTTTTTCATCGATTATTGCTTGATACCACCTTCTTGTACTTTCTTCCTCATATGCATCACTCTGTGTCGTCAGAAAGCGTAAACTTTAACTTTATCGATTAAAGTCGGTTCTACTCGTATATTCGCCATCATCACGTGGGTCCACGAGGTTTTATCTCTATCTCCATCCTTTGGAAGTCATACAAAATAGGCCTTGCGTTGACAATATCGCACTCGCGTACCGATATGATCTTTCTACTCAATGCGCGCCGATTACCGCGTTTGCTTTTCGAGGATGATATTGGATGGTATGATCATAATCTTTCAATGATTCAAGCCAACGTCATTTGTCGCGTGTTGAGTTCCATTTGAGTGAAGAAATATTTGGGGCTTTTATGATCCGTAAAGATCTCCACTTTCTCCCCATACAAGTAATGCCTCCAAATTTTAAGTGCGAAGACAACAGATGCCAACTCTAGATCATGAGTAGGATAATTCCTCTCATATTCTTTGAGTTGTCGAGAGGCATAGGTTATGACTTTCCCATGTTGCATGAGAACACATCCTAACCTTTTTGCTCGAAGCATCAACTTTGTAGATGACAAACTCCCGAGCGGATGATATTGTCGAACAGGTCTTTGAAATGAGTCTTCTCTTGAGTTTTTGAAAACTCTTCTCACATTCCTCACTCCAACCGAATTTTGTATCTTCCGAGTCAATTGAGTTAATGGAGTAGCGATTAGAGAAAACCCTTCTACGAATCTCCGATAATAACCCAAATAAGCGAGAAAGCTACGTCTTCGATCATCACCAACGATTTAGGTTGCTCTCAAACTTTCAATAGCTTTGATCTTTGTTGGGTCAACAGATATTCCATGACTTGATACCACGTGCCCAAGGAATGCTACTTCCTCAAGTCAGAACTCGCATTTCTTCAACTTGGCATAAAGCTTATATTCACGAAGCTTTTAGAGTATCGACCTCAAGTGTTGCTTTCATGATCTTCACGACTTTTGAAATAAATAAGGATGTCATCAATAAAGATGACCACAAAGTGATCCAAATATTCCTTGAATATTCTGGTTCATCATATCCATGAAGGCGGCGGGAGCATTAGTCAATCAAAAGACATGACTAGGAATTCATAATGCTAAATGCAGGAGTTACGGCGTCTTTGGAATGTCATCGATTCTAATCTTCAATTGGTGATATCCGAGCTAAGATCGAATTTTGAAAAGAATTTGGCGCGCTTTGTTGGTCAAACAGGTCATCAATACGTGGCAATGGGTACCTATTTTGATGGTGATATGATTCAACTCGATAATAATCAATACAAAGTCGCATACTCCCATCTTTCTTCTTGGCGAATAGAGTAAGGAGCACCCCAAGGAGACATACTAGGACGAATGAAACCGATGTCTAACAATTCCTGCAGTTGGGTCTTTAACTCCTGAAGTTCAATAGGAGCCATTCGATATGGGGCTTTGGAAATGGGTTTTGTACTGGGTTCAAGGTAGATACAAAATTCAATTTCACGTTCTGGGGGTAGGCCAGGAAGTTCTTCAGGGAATACGTCAGGAAATTCTTTAACAATAGAAATATCATTCAAAATTGACGTATTTTTGTTTAGATCCGTGACATGAGCTAAGAAAGCTTGACATCCGTTTTTCAATAAACGAATAACTTTATGGCTTGAGATGACAGTGATTGATTTTAATGGTTTGGTTGCTTGAATTCGCATAATAGGTTGATTAGGAATATGAAAGCTAACAACCTTACGAAAACAATCAATTTTTGCATGATGAGTAGTTAACCAATCAATCCCAAGAATTACGTCAAATGCAAGTATTTTCAATGAAATAAGATCTACAGGTAATGTGAGGGTACCAATTTGAACCAAACAAGACTTATAAACAGTGGATGTAATGAAGGTTTCTCCCAACGGAGTTTCAACAGATAAGTCAAAGTCTAATTTCTCCGGAGTCAAATTTAAACGTTGAGTGCAAGTAGGAGAAATAAAGGAATGGGTAGACCCGGTATCAAATAAGGTATATACTTCTCTAGAGTTTATGATAAGCTTACCCGTGATGACCTCATTCGGGTTCCTTACTTTCTGGGAGGTCACGACAAACGCTCTCCCTTGCACTACTGGCTTTGAATTTTCTGGGGCGTCCTTTGGTGCCTCCATCTTAGCTGAACTTGTGACGACCCCAAAATAGGTACATTCCATCCAACCCATTCTGAGTCGCCAAATACATGGTACAGAAACAACTACAACTTTATTATCACAACAATAAAACTGTGAGTTTAAATACAAATATTATCTTCTAGACAATATTTATACTCAAATAAATCCTCATCACATTTATTGATACATTATTTTACAATAATGGTGAGGACTACTAAACAACTCTCTCTAGAACCTTCATTCCATACCCCCGACTAAGTACTCGCTACATTCTCGCCTCCCGAGAAGAAAAATGGAACAACAAGGAAAAGGGTGAGCTCAACTAGCCCGAAAGTAAAGAATGTTATGACTAAGATAATATACAACAAATTATCGTTAGTCTCCAACGAGGAAAAACCGATAGAATACAATAGACAACAAGTTTCGGATCAATATTCGCAGCGTGAAATAATAATTCATAGAAGAGTTACGTAGAGAATGAAATCTACTATAATCTATGAATTCAACGGTCCATCATCAATATTTTATCCTGTAACATCAATCAATATTCATCTCAAATCAAATATTCATCTTTGCACTATAGGCCAAAGATATTCATCAATCGATCATGTTCATCTCAACACTGTTCATCTTTTGCACTAAAGGCCAAAGATATTCATCGATCGGTCGTGTTCATTTAAACACTGTTCATCTTTGCACTTCTGAGCCAAAGATATTCATCGATCGGTCGTATTCATTTAAACACCGCTCATCTTTGCACTACTGGCCAAAGATATTCTTGAGAAATCATTCATCTTTTGCACTTCTGGCCAAAGATATTCTTGAAATCATTCATCTTTGCACTACAGCCAAAGATATTCTTTGAAATCATTCATCTTTGCACTACTGCCAAAGATATTCAATAATATCATCATTTAAGGCGAGGATGATGAAAAATATTTTTAAAGAACGAATCCGGTGAAACAAAATGACAAGGATTAAGGATTAAGGATTCGTACTTTGTTTTATCCATGTCCAACAATACCTCAAAAATAATCATAGTGGTGTAAAATTCAAGAATGATCAAAACATGGATCAATCAAAGCTAGTATCCGAATAGATATTTTGGATGAAAAGAAAAATTTTCATTTTTATTGAATAGGCCAGATTCGTGAATAGTCTTCAGTATACGTGAATAGTGCCAGTATCGTGAATAGTAACTCGACACCAAAAGATAGAAATTCCACAAAAAAACATCTTCACGCAACCGTGAATAGTACCGTGAATAAGTAACTCGTGAATAGTAACTCATGAATAGTAACTTCGTGAATAAGAAACTCATGAATAGTAACCCCAGAGCATGAAAAAGTTCCAAATTTGATAAAAAGTACCAACCAATATTTTAGCATAATGATATTGAAGAATTAATATCATTTGAGAAGAAAATAACATCCTTACCTCAAAGAAGAATGCATTTGGAAGGAAAGGTCGGAAGTGATCTTTGAATGAAACTTATCTTGAGCAATGAACTCTCAAAGTATCTAAATACTCACAAAATAAGCTCAATAATATAGAGAAAGAGAAAACTTTGTTTTCGGTGTGATTTTCAATTCTAACTTAGCCTCATTTATAGGAAAATGTTAGCCGTAAAGCGAGACTTGACGACTGCCTTACACCGATGGCTTTACTCGCTACTATTGCCACCCACCACATTTGAAATAAAATTCAGCACATTTTTCACCAACCACAAGTGGGGCCCACTCAATTCTAGAATTTTCCACCAAAATCAATTATAAACCTAATTTAGAATCGACACCTCTTAAAATTCACAACAAATCATTCGTGCATTTTTAACGGTTCAAAATTTGTGGACATATACTCAACTTATGTATGTATAACATACCCAAAAATTACCACAATCCAACGGTCGGATTAAAAATTATAACCCGCAATAATATATCTCAAAACCCCGATTTGATTTTTAATACCTCCAATCAGATAAAATACGATAAAACACCTCAACATTAATTCCTTCATTAATAACCACATAAATAAATCCATCATTTATATTCATATAAAATAAATATTTCCTTATCATATGAATCAATAATTAATTATTCACAAATAATATTACGTAATCACATTTATGACAAAAGTTGTTCCAGGAAAGAGGGGCTTAACAAAAGGATCTCTCTCTTCATTGGCGCAAGCAATTAGGTGACCAAACCTCTCCTTAGATGTAACTTTCTAGACATTGCCAATAATGTTATCTAATAATATTATTCAAATAATATGAATTATTGATCGATAATGGGAAAATCGTGCGTTGACAATTATCAAAGCAAAGATAATATAAAATACCAACGCAAAGACAATTATTGAATCAATAAAATAAACTATTGAGCGGTAATTCTCGTAATAATTATTGAGTAGTGCCTTCTTACGTAAGGATCAATAATTCAACAATACTGCAATACCGCTGGGCATCTTTGCAACCGACGATGCCAGACATTCTTGTATTTTAACCACCGGGGTATTCCAACGGTCTTACTTGGTAATAACTACGCCTGTTATTTTTAACCAACTTATATTTGTCGTTTTCTTCATCCAATCGCTTTCCGTTATGGGGCCCACACATGGTCTTTGTCGTGCATTTAATATTCCCCGACAAGATTTAATATTCCACGACCAAACGAATATTCCCAAACAACAATGAATATTTTATAACCACTTGCTTATTTTGAAATATTTGCGTATTTAACCCTTTACTATCCACATTAATCAAATCAACCCTTACTATAATAAATAAAGGAAATTCCTTTTTATTTAAAAAAATTTCGGGGTCTTACAATATTGCCCCACCAAAATGTATGTCGAAGATCATGATACATTTTGGTACTCCCAGGATGGATTGCAAACGGTGTGTTGTGCGCCTTCATTATGATTTTATACTTTAAATCAGGGTCGTTAGGAACACAAAATCTGGAGTTGACTCAAGTATTCCTTTTCATCGATTATTGCTTCCAGATACCACCTTCTTGTACTTTCTTCCTCATATGCATCACTCAGTGTCCGTAGCTTGAAAGCGAACTTTAACTTTATCGATTAAAGTTGGTTCTACTCGTATATTCGCCATCATCACGTGGGTCCTTGGAGTTTTATCTCTATCTCCATCCTTTGGAAGTCATACAAAATAGGCCAGCTGCGTTGACAATATCGCGACTTTCGTGCCGCGATATGATCTTTCTACTCAATGCGTCGATTACCACGTTTGCTTTTCCGGGATGATATTGGATGGTATGATCATAATCTTTCAATGATTCAAGCCAACGTCATTTGTCGCATGTTGAGTTCCATTTGAGTGAAGAAATATTTGGGGCTTTTATGATCCGTAAAGATCTCCACTTTCTCCCCATACAAGTAATGCCTCCAAATTTTAAGTGCGAAGACAACAGCTGCCAACTCTAGATCATGAGTAGGATAATTCCTCTCATATTCTTTGAGTTGTCGAGAGGCATAGGTTATGACTTTCCCGTATTGCATGAGAACACATCCTAACCCTTTGATGAAGCATCGCTTGTAGATGACAAATCCCCGAGGCGGATGATATTATCGAGCAGTCTTTGAAATGAGTCTTCTCTTGAGTTTTGAAAACTCTTCTCACATTCCTCACTCCAACCGAATTTTGTATCTTCCAAAAGTCACCGTGAGTTAATGGAGTAGCGATTCGAGAAAACCCTTCTACGAATCTCCGATAATAACCAGCTAAGCCGAGAAAGCTACGTACTTCAGTCACTGATTTAGGTTGCTCCCAGCTTTCAATAGCTTCAATCTTTGTTGGGTCAACAGATATTCCATGACTTGATACCACGTGCCCAAGGAATGCTACTTCCTCAAGTCAGAACTCGCATTTCTTCAACTTGGCATAAAGCTTATATTCACGAAGCTTTTGGAGTATCAGCCTCAAGTGTTGCTCATGATCTTCACGACTTTTGAAATAAATAAGGATGTCATCAATAAAGATGACCACAAAGTGATCCAAATATTCCTTGAATATTCGGTTCATCATATCCATGAAAGCGGTTAGGAGCATTAGTCAATCCAAAAGACATGACTAGAATTCATAATGCTCGCATGCAGAGTTACGAAAGCCGTCTTTGGAATGTCATCGGTTCTAATCTTCAATTGGTGATATCCGAAGCGAAGATCAATTTTGAAAAGAATTTGGCGCCTTGCAACTGGTCAAACAGGTCATCAATACGTGGCAATGGGTACCTATTTTTGATGGTGATATGATTCAACTCCCAATAATCAATACAAAGTCGCATACTCCCATCTTTCTTCTTGACGAATAGAACAGGAGCACCCCAAGGAGACATACTAGGACGAATGAAACCGATGTCTAACAATTCCTGCAGTTGGGTCTTTAACTCCTGAAGTTCAATAGGAGCCATTCGATATGGGGCTTTGGAAATGGGTTTTTATCTTTGGGTTCAAGGTAGATACAAAATTCAATTTCACGTTAAGGGGTAGGCGGGAAGTTCTTCAGGGAATACGTCAGGAAATTCTTTAACAATAGAAATATCATTCAAAATTGACGTATTTTTGTTTAGATCCGTGACATGAGCTAAGAAAGCTTGACATCCGTTTTTCAATAAGCGAATAACTTTATGGCTTGAGATAGCGGTGATTGATTTTAATGGTTTGGTTGCTTGAATTAGCATAATAGGTTGATTAGGAATATGAAAGCTAACAACCTTACGAAAACAATCAATTTTTGCATGATGAGTAGTTAACCAATCAATCGAGAATTACGCTAAATCAAGTATTTTCAATGAAATAAGATCTACAAGGTAATGTGAGGGTACCAATTTGAACCAAACAAGACTTATAAACAAAGTGGATGTAATGAAGGTTTCTCCCAACGGAGTTTCAACAGATAAGTCAAAGTCTAATTTCTCCGAGTCAAATTTAAGCGTTGAGTGCAAGTAGGAGAAATAAAGGAATGGGTAGAACCCAGGTATCAAATAAGGTATATACTTCTCTAGAGTTTATGATAAGCTTACCCGTGATGACCTCATTGGGTTCCTTACTTTCGGGAGGTCACGACAAACGCTTCTCCTCGCACTATCGGCTTTGAATTTTTACGGGGGCGTCCTTTGGTGCCTCCATCTTAGTTGAACTTGTGGCGACCCCAAAATAGGTCCATTCCATCCAACCCATTACGAGTCGCCAAATACATGGGTGCGAAACAACTACAACTTTATTATCACAACAATAAAGCTGTGAGTTTAAATACAAATATTATCTTCAGACAATATTTATACTCAAATAAATCCTCATCACATTTATTGATATATTATTTTACAATAATGGTGAGGACTACTAAACAACTCTCTCTAGAACCTTCATTCCATACCCGACTAGTACTTTCGCTACATTCTCGCCTCCGAGAAGAAAAATGGAACAACAAGGAAAAGGGTGAGCTCAACTAGCCCGATAAAGAATGTTATGACTAAGATAATATACAACAAATTATCGTTAGTCTCAACGAGGAAAAAGCGATAGAATACAATGATAAACAACAAGTTTCGAGGATCAATATTCGCAGTGAAATAATAATTCATAGAAGAGTTACGTGAGAGAATGAAATCTACTATAATCTATGAATTCAACGATCCATCATCAATATTTTATCCCTGTAACATCAATCAATATTCATCTCAAATCAAATATTCATCTTTGCATTTATAGGCCAAAGATATTCATCAATCGGTCATGTTCATCTCAACACTGTTCATCTTTGCACTAAAGGCCAAAGATATTCATCGATTGATCATGTTCATTTAAACACCGCTTCATCTTTGCACTACTGAGCCAAAGATATTCATCGATCGGTCATGTTCATTTAAACATCCGCTTCATCTTTGCACTACAGCCAAAGATATTCTTGAAATCATTCATCTTTGCACTACGGGCCAAAGATATTCTTGAAATCATTCATCTTTGCTTTTCTGGCCAAAGATATTCAATAATATCATCATTTAAGGACCGAGGATGATGAAAATATTTTAAAGAACGAATCCGGTGAAACAAAATGACAAGGATTAAGGATTAAGGATTCATACTTGGTTTTATCCATATCAATAATACCTCAAAAATAATCATAGTGGTGTAAAATTCAAGAATGATCAAAACATGGATACAATCAAAGCTAGTATCCGAATAGATATTTTAGGCGAAAAGAAAAATTTTCATTTTTAAATTGAATAGTCTTAGTATTAGTGAATAGGTCAGTATATCGTGAATAAGTCCAGTATCACGTGAATAGTAACTCAAACACCCAAAGATAGAAATTCCAAAAAAAACATCTTCACGCTTCATGAATAGTACTCGTGAATAGTAACTCATGAATAGTAACCCCGAGCATGAAAAAGTTCCAAATTTGATAAAAAGTACCAACAATATTTCAAAGATAATGATATTGAAGAATTAATATCATTTGAGAAGAAAATAACATCCCTTACCTCAAAGAATCAAGCCGGAAGGAAGGTCGGAAGTGATCTTTGAATGAAACTTATCTTTGATAAAGAACTCTCAAAGTATCTAAATACTCACAAAATCGCTCAATAATATATAGAGAGAGAGAAAACTTTGTTTACGGTGTGATTTTCAATTCTAACTTAGCCCTCTATTTATAGGAAGATGTTAGCCGTAAAGCGAGACTTGACCTACTACCACGATGGCTTTACCGCTACTATTGCCACCCACCACATTTGAAATAAAATTCAGCACATTTTTCACCAACCACAAGTGGGGCCCACTCAATTCTAGAATTTTCCATCAAAATCAATTATAACCCTAATTCCGAATCGAGACACCTCTTAAAATTCATAACAAATCATTCGTGAATTTTTAACGGTTCAAAATTTGTGGACATATACTCAACTTATGTATGTATAACATACCCAAAAATTACCACAATCCAACTATTCGGATTAAAATTATAACCCCATGATATATCTCAAAAACCACGATTTAATTTTTAATACCTCCAATCCAGATAAAATCTTGATAAAACACCTCAACATTAATTCCTTCATTAATAACCACATAAATAAATCTATCATTTATATCCACATAAAATAAATATTTCTTTATCATATGAATCAATAATTAATTATTCACAAATAATATTCTGAGAATCACAATTATATAATGACCGGTAGTTCCGGGAAGAGGGGCTTTCAATAAGGATCTCTCCTTCTTGGCGGCTTGCAATTAGGTGACCAAACCTCTCCTTAGACAGAACTTTCTAGACATTGCCAATAATGTTATCTAATAATATTATTCAAATAATATGAATTATTGATCGATAATGGGAAATCGTGCGGTGACAATTATTGAACAAATAATAATATAAAATATCAACGCAAAGCAATTATTGAATCAATAAAATAAAATATTGAGCGGTAACTCTTGTGAAAATTATTGAGTAGTGCCATCTTACGTAAGGATCAATAATTCAACAATCTGGTAATGCAATCTGGTGTCTTCTTTGTGCGACGAGCGCGTATTCGTATTTTAACCACCGGGTATTCCAACAGTCTTAATTGGTAATAACTACGCCAGTTATTTATAACCACCCAAACTTTGTCGTTTTCCTCATCCAATCGCTTTCAGTTATGGGGCCCTACACATGGTCGCGCTTGGTCGCATACGAATATTCCCGACAATCACGAATATTCCACGACCAAACGAATATTCCTCGACAAAAATGAATATTTTATAACCACTTGCTTATTTTGAAATATTTGCGTATTTAACCCTTAACTATCCACATTAATCAAATCAACCCTTACTATTTCAAGATAATAAATAAAGGAAATTCCTTTTATTTAAAAAAATTCGGGGTCTTCTGACCTCCCTCCTTATGAAATTTCGTCCTCGAAATTGACGACGTACACTGGTGTTTGAAAAGGTAAAGATACCTCGCTTTCATTTTCGTTTCCAACTCCTGGTCATTTCCTCAATATAGCATGGTTTCTCCACAAAATTTTAACTTATGGTATAACCTCGGTGACATAGGTCATGTTCTTTCCTCTACAAAATCTTGACAGTACCTCCTCGTGACGTTAAGTCTTGACTATCTCGTCAGGTTCTAACTTCGATAGCGTGTTTTTGGTCGTCCACATATTTACGTAACATCGATCACGTGAAAAGCGTTATGAACACGCGTCATACTTGGTGGTAAAACGCAGTACATAGGCCGCGGTTCCTATTCGATCGAGAATTTCAAATGGATTAATAAATCGAAGGTTTGAGCTTTCCTCACCTCACCGATTCTCGCTTTTAAAATAACAACCTCTTCCACCTCCTTCTTCAAATTCATCACTCCGGTGTGTAGGCAAGCGACTTTAACTTTATCGATTAAAGTCGATTATACTCGTATATCATCATCGTGCATCGTATATCATCACGTGGGTACCTAGAGTTTTCATCTCCATCTCTATTATTTGTATATTATCTGAAATGAGTCTTTGACAATATTGTACTCGTGCTTGTATACGATCTTCTACTCAACACGTCACCTACCACGTTCGCTTTTCGAGGATGGCATGGTGAACATGTCTTTGAAATGAGTCTCCTCTTGAGTTCTTCAAGGTCTTCCCACATTCCTTGCTCCATTCGAATTTTGTATCTCTACGAGTTAGCTACGTTAATGGAATAGCGATTCGAGAATACCTTCAACGTATCTCGATAATAACCAACTAAGCCTGAAAACTACGCATTTCGATTCTGACTTAGGTTGTTTCTCTCAATCGTGACTCATATCCCAATCTTGGATAAGACGTCACAATGACACCTATCGGTTTACTATCGCGAATATGGCGCCCCCTACGGAGAGCGGCGGCCGGTGCATTCCACAAAGGAAGTCACCGGATAAAGGCTCGGTACCAAATTTATAGTTGAATTTTAACTCACGAAGTTCAATAGAGCCATTCGATATGAGATTTTAGAAATGAGTTTTGTCTAGGGTTCAAAGTCGATACAAAATTTAATATCGTCTTTGGGAGTAAGCGATAAATTCTTCAGAAATACGTCCGGAAAAATCAACAACAACAAGAATATTATTCAAATCGGCGTGTCTTTATTCAAATCCATAACATGGACTAAGAAAACTTGACATCCGTAATAATCGAATGACTTCATGGCTTGATATGAAAATGTTTGACTACAATGGTTTGATTGCTTGAGTTGAATAACGAGGTTGCTTAGGAATATGAAAACTAACAACCTTACAAAAGCAATCAATTTTGGCATGATGAGTAGTTAACCAATCAATCCCAAAAGCAAGTATCTTTAAAGAGATAAGGTCGGCAGGTAAGGTAATGGTGCCAACTTGAATCAAACAAGATTTTTAAACAACGGATGTAATGAAAGTTTCTCTAACTGAGTCTCCATAAATAGGTCAAAGTCTAATTTCTCCGTAGTCGAGTTCAAACGTTGGTATAAGCAAGAGAGATAAAGAATGGGTAGAAGCAGGTATCTAGTAAGGTATATACTTCGCAAGAATTTATAATTAACTAACCCGTGCTAACCGTTCGGGTTCTCGTATTTTGAATTGGTCACGACAAATGCTCTTCCAAGAAGTTGACTTTGACTTTTACGGGACATCCTTTTGAGTCACCGCCCATTGCAGACTAGGTTTCGATATCGCATAATCCCGAAGCGATATGTCCTTCTTTTCCACAATTATAACATACCTTAAAGCTGTTGTGGGCGGTTTGGTGATGATATCCCTCTTTCCGCATTTGTAACATATCTGACAGATGGTCTTTCTCCTCCCCTTGGAACCCGATTGCCATCAAGCGCCGACGTCTTCACATGGTCGTTGTTGAATCTCCTCTTTTAAAATCTCCTCCCAACTCGCTTCTTCTATTTTCATGGCCACGACTACCACCGGAGTGGTTACCGCCTTTGTCAAGTATTCTTCTTTCTCCTTTGGTTATCGTTATTACGATATTCTTATCTTTGGTATGATCTGGTTATGGTCCCTCGGTTGAACGTACTTTCGTTATCTCATTTCTAACAATGAGCCACTGTGATACAACATCTGAATAGAGAGAAAATTTATGAGAAATGAGATCTTGGCGTATCTTGGGTTTCAAACCTCTCGAAACATCCGCGTCATCGTTCCTCATTCTCCACCAAATGAGGTCTGAACTGGATAACTCCATGAACTTCGCCTCGTCTTTGGGATCGTCATATTATTCTCGCTCATCTAATAAACTCTACTTCCTTCATATAGCCGAATACTTTTTGGGAAGTACTTGTCATTGGTATTTTTTCAAACGTCTCCACTGACATCTTTGAGTGCAATTTGGATGGTACGCTTCATGATTCCCACCGATGTCTGCCTCGCCCACGGAACATAAAAGTAGCGAATGGAACTTTCATTCCTTCGTGCATCCCAAGACATCGAATATCTTGGTAATTTGCTTGACCCGTGTTTCGCCGTGATCGGATCTGGCTTTCCCCGAATTCGGTGGTCCCGACTCTTTGAGCTTGCATTGTGTGACCACCGTGAATTGCTATCATTTCCTCTCTGTATTTTGAACACGAGTCTCCCTCGTGCGATTTTGCATGAACTGCAAAAGCTTCTAAACATCCCTCGTTCATCATCGCTCGATTGGTGTTATTCACGGAGGAGGTACATTGCCGACTGTTGCACGTTCTCCTCGTTGTTAAATACTGAGGCATCTCCACGGTCTCATTTACACCACTATTAATATTCTCGATCGACATTCTCAATTCTTGTCATAAAACAAGGGTTAATTAAGGAAATCAATCACATAATATCCCTATATCTTGACCCGATTAACTAAAATAAGCTTAGGTAGGGACACTAGCTGTGAAAGGATTTACTCTCTCTCCCTCCTAGTTCTATTCCCCGATCTCCGCCGGAGATCATATCCTAAGCTCGATACCAATTGTGGCGACCCCAAAATAGGTCCATTCCATCCAACCCATTACGAGTCGCCAAATACATGCAGATGCGAAACAACTACAACTTTATTATCACAACAATAAAGCGTGAGTTTAAATACAAATATTATCTTCTAGACAATATTTATACTCAAATAAATCCTCATCACATTTATTGATACATTATTTTACAATAATGGTGAGGACTACTAAACAACTCTCTCTAGAACCTTCATTCCATACCCCCAGCTAGTACTCTACATTCTCGCCTCACGAGAAGAAAAATGGAACAACAAGGAAAAGGGTGAGCTCAACTAGCCCGATAAAGAATGTTATGACTAAGATAATATACAACAAATTATCGTTAGTCTCCAACGAGGAAAAATCGATAGAATCTGATAGACAACAAGTTTTGGATCAATATTCATGACGGAAATAATAATTCATAGAAGAGTTACGTAGAGAATGAAATCTACTATAATCTATGAATTTAACGATCCATCATCAATATTTTATCCTCGTAACATCAATCGATATTCATCTCAAATCAAATATTCATCTTTGCACTACAGGCCAAAGATATTCATCAATCGGTCGTATTCATCTCAACACTGCTGTTCATCTGCACTAAAGGCCAAAGATATTCATCGATCGGTCGTATTCATTTAAACACCGCTTCATCTTTGCACTACTGAGCCAAAGATATTCATCGATCGGTCATGTTCATTTAAACACCGCTTTCATCTTTGACTACATTAAAGCCAAAGATATTCTTGAAATCATTCATCTTTGCACTACTACAGGCCAAAGATATTCTTCGAAATCATTCATCTTTGCACTACTGAGCCAAAGATATTCAATAATATCATCATTTAAGGCGAGGATGATGAAAAATATTTTTAAAGAACGAATCCGGTGAAACAAAATGACAAGGATTAAGGATTAAGGATTCATACTTGGTTTTATCCATGTCGATAATACCTCAAAAATAATCATAGTGGTGTAAAATTCAAGAATGATCAAAACATGGATACAATCAAAGCTAGTATCCGAATAGATATAGATATTTTAGACGAATTTTTTTTTTCATTTTTAATTGAATAAAGGTCAGATTCGTGAATAGTCTGAGTATCGTGAATAAGTAACTCAACACCCAAAGATAGAAATTCCAAAAAAAACATCTTCACGCTTCGTGAATAGTACTCGTGAATAGTAACTTCGTGAATAGTAACTCATGAATAGTAACTTCGTGAATAGTAACTCATGAATAGTAACCCGACATGAAAAAGTTCCAAATTTGATAAAAAGTATCAACCAATATTTGAGATAATGATATTGAAGAATTAATATCATTTGAGAAGAAAATAACATCCCTTACCTCAAAGAATCGATTACTTGGAAGGAAAGGTCGGAAGTGATCTTTGAATGAAACTTGTCTTTAACAAACAACTCTCAAAGTATCTAAATACTCACAAAATCGCTCAATAATATAGAGAGAAAGAGAGAAAACTTTGTTTTACGGTGTGATTTTCAATTCTAACTTAGCCCTCTATTTATAGGAAGATGTTAGCCGTAAAAGCAGACTTGACTGCTACCGATGGCTTTACCGCTACTATTGCCACCCACCACATTTGAAATAAAATTCAGCACATTTTTCACCAACCACAAGTGGGGCCCACTCAATTCTAGAATTTTCCACCAAAATCAATTATAACCCTAATTTAGAATGAGACACCTCTTAAAATTCATAACAAATCATTCGTGAATTTTTAACGGTTCAAAATTTGTGGACATATACTCAACTTATGTATGTATAACATACCCAAAAATTACCACAATCCAACGGTCGGATTAAAATTATAACCCCATAATATATCTCAAAACCCACGATTTAATTTTTAATACCTCAATCCAGATAAAATACCGATAAAACACCTCAACATTAATTCCTTCATTAATAACCACATAAATAAATCTATCATTTATATCCACATAAAATAAATATTTCTTTATCATATGAATCAATAATTAATTATTCACAAATAATATTACAGAATCACAATTATAATGACGGTAGTTCAGGAAAGAGGGCTTTCAATAAGGATCTCTCCTTCTTGGCGCTTGATTAGGTGACCAAACCTCTCCTTGAATGAGAACTTTCTAGACATTGCCAATAATGTTATCTAATAATATTATTCAAATAATATGAATTATTGATCGATAATGGGAAATATCGTGCGTTGACAATTATTGAACAACAATAATATAAAATATCAACGCGACAATTATTGAATCAATAAAATAAAATATTGAGCGAAAGAACTCTTGTGAAAATTATTGAGTAGTGCCATCTTACGTAAGGATCAATAATTCAACAATGCATGTAATCTGGTAATGTCTTCTTTGTGCGACCACGCGTATTCGTGTATTTTAACCACCGGGTATTCAACGGTCTTAACAGTAATAACTACGCCAGTTATTTATAACCACCCAAACTTTTGTCGTTTTCCTCATCCAATCGCTTTAGTTATGGGGCCCATACATGGCCGCGCTGCTTGGCCGTCATCGAATATTCCCCGAAGCGATGCGAATATTCCACGACCAAACGAATATTCCCCGACAAAAATGAATATTCTATAACCACTTGCTTATTTTGAAATATTTGCGTATTTAACCCTTAACTATCCACATTAATCAAATCAACCCTTACTATTTCAAGATAATAAATAAAGGAAATTCCTTTTTATTTAAAAAAATTTCGGGGTCTTACAGAACTTATCTTCGGTGAACGACAAAATTGGGCTAGGTGACCTTCTCTCCCACAATTATAACATGCTTTGGACGGCATCACGCAGTTTGGACTGATGTGTCCCTCCCCTCCGCATTTGAAGCATATGATAGGTGGTCGTTCTCCTTCCTTAACAATAGGTGCAGGTGCTGACGTCTTTCCATCATTGTTGAATCTCCTCTTCTTGAAATGTCCATTCTTATTGCTTTGGCCATGATTAAACACAAAGTGGTTACCATTTCGGCATGTTGATTCCTCCACGCTTATTGTCACCGCGCACGATGGTATTATCATTGGTATTATCATTTCTTGCCGCTTCTCTTTTGGTTGGGTTGACTCATTATCGCTCCAATAAGCGAGCCCTATTAACAACATCCGGATATAAACACAGTTTATGAGAGATAAGATATTGACGTATCTCAGGTTTTAAACCTCTTAGAAATATTCGCGTCATTCTCTCCTCATTATCAACCAAATGGGACGCAAACTAGGATAACTCGGCAAACTTGGCTTCGTACTGCGACACGGTCATGTTGTTTTGTTCCAGTTTAATGAACTCTGCCTCTTTCACGTGATGAATACTTTCGGGAAAGTACTTGTCGTTGAATAGTTCTTGGAACTTCTCCCAAGTCATCTTGATGCGGCGAGTTGAGTACGCTTTCTGATTCCCACCGATGAATCACCGCCTCTGCCCGCAACATGAAGGTGGCAAAGAGAACCTTTTGCTCCTCGGAGCATCCCAAGACATCAAATATCTTGTTGATTTGTTTTATCCACGTCTCCGCCTTAAGTGGTTTTAGCTCTCCAAAAAACTCCGGTGGTCCCAGCTCCTTGAAGCTGTTTGGCGGTGTTGTCTCGAGAGTTGCCAGTGTTTCCACCAAACATTTTGGGATGAGCCGCTCTCGTTTGATGTTGCATAGATTGCATGAAGCCTCGGAACATTCCATCGTTCATCATTTGGTCAGTGTTGTTGTTTGCATTAGGATTATCGCCTTCCTGATGCACATTATCCTAATTATTGTTCTATAGAGACTCAATGGTCACTTGTGCTCCATTGATGTTCTCAACATTCTCGAATGCCATTTTCAAATACTATCACAAAACAAGGGTTAATTAACATATCACATATAATCCCTATACTCTGACCAACCAATTAAATATCAAATAAACTTAGGTAGGTTTTACTAGCGAGGAATTCCCTGTCTCTCCCCTCCTAGTTCTTGTCTCACATCTCAGCCAAAGATCATATCCCTAAGCTTTGATACCAACTGTGATGCTCCCAAAATAGGTATACATCACCTATTTTGAGTCGCCAAATACATGGTACAGAATACAAATAAAATCTTAAATATACAACAAGAGAGCTGTGAGTTTTAATACAAACATTGTCTTCTAGACAATATCCACTCTCAGAATAAGTCCTCATTACATTTATTAACACATTATTTAAAAGAATAGTGAAAACTACTAATACTATCATCTGGACCATCACTCCGTTCCCCAACTAGTCCCGGCCACGTTCTCATTTCCTGAAGAGAACAGTGAAAGAAAGGGTGAGCTCAATTAGCCCAGTAAGAAATATTATGACTAAGATAATGCAGAATAAATTATCATTAGTCTTCAACAATGTTAAACCGATAAAATATAATAGACATCAAGTTTAAGCTGCGGTGAATATCTGATCCATTAAAAGAGTCAAGTAGAGAATAAAATCTACTATCTTTTATGATTTAAAAGGTTTTTCATCACTTTTATCATTTGGGACTTAATAAATAATCCACATCATCTCTTCACTACTACCGAGGATATTCATTAGTATCACAACCACAAATTATCCATGCACTACGGGCCAATGATATTCATGTATTCATCATTGGTCATGATCATGCCAACAACTGTCCATCAATGCACTATGGGCCAATGAGGACTTTTACAACATCATTTGTAACATTACGGTCATGATTACAATCGAATAATCCACAATGTCATAATCATACCAAGTCCATCTATGCACTACACTGCCACGAGATGACTTTCAACAAAATATAAACATGAGGATGATGACAATGATATAAGAATTCAATAAAACAAGTTCAAGAATTAATTTATCTAGGAACTAATAAGTCCAAATTGTCAACATGATACTTCTTTGTAGAGTAAAATTCAAGAATGCTCAAAAGAATATTTTCATGAAAAGATATTGGATGAAGCGCAAATATCAAGGATATTCCACTAATTTCATGGAGTATAGAAGTCAAAACTTTAACCAACTGAGTATAATAAAGAATGGAATAACAAAAGAAATCACCATGAATGCGGTATCGTGATGTAGGCAAGGTTATTCTAACGAATAATAAATAAGCGGAATCCGAATCAAAGCGTAATACGACTGTATTGACGGGATATTCCAATGAATAATAAAGAATGTAATAACAATGAAATCACCACGCATGCAGATTTGATGTATAAAAGTTATTCCAATGAATAATAAATAACGGAATCAGTCCGGCGTAAAACGCATGCATGTGGGATATTTTAACGAGAATAATAAAGAGGCGGAAGCAGTCCCACAAAACGCCTTGTGACGATATATTCCAAATGAGAATAATAAAGAATGGAATAATAATAGAATTTCATCATGTATGCGGTGACAGATGTAGGCAGGTTATTCCAGTGAGAATAATAAATAATGGAATAATGAAGAATTTTACCAAGTATAGGGATCACAGATACAAAAGTTATTCCAATGTAATAATAAAGAATGGAATAATGAAGTTCTCTTCATAAATATGAAAAAATAATACTCCTTACCTTATAAAGAAGAGTACTCGACGATAGTAGGCGAGGAATATACTTGAAGAAACTTGCATTACGCTCGAAAAGCTTTCTTAAACGCTAAAGAAAGATTTCAAGATAAAAGAATAATTCTCTCTACGGTTTTATCTCTGTAGTTTCAAATTGAATTCGTAAGAAATAATGAAGGAATGAGCTTCATTTATTGAAGAATGGACTTAATAAGAACTTCAATCCATGAGCTAGTCGAGATCGATTTACTTTAAGCGGATGGTCCAGATTGGTTTACAATAAAATATAATATATTATATTTATAATCTAATAAAACGAATAACTTTTAAAAAGATTTTACTATCTGAAACACTACGCGGAGCACTACGCAAATCTTATGACGTAATAAAATATAATATATTCTAATTATTGTCTACAATAAAGCGAATAACTTTATAAAAGTATTACATTTTATATAAAAGATTTTCTTATTAGCCTAATAAAGCGAATAACTTTATAAAAGTATTATGTTTTATATAAAAACTTTTCTGTTTTATTACATTAATAATACTAATAAAATAAAACTTCATCATCATTATTATTATTCACACTATTAATCGACCGAATCGCTCCAGGAATGAGAGGACTTTCCAATAAGGATTTCTCCCTATTGGCGTATTGATTAGGTGACCAAATATCTCATTTGGCGAACTTCTAGAACATCGTTAATATTGTAAATAATAATATTAATAACTCGTTATCTCAATTATTGATTTAATAATATAAAAAAAAATATTGACAATAATTGAATCAAATAACGTGAGATCTTACGCAACAATTTGAAACAATAATTGAACAAAACCGGGTGACTTCTCACGTAAAGATCAATAATCAATACCGTAGTGTCTTCTACGCAATAACGCGTATTCTCGCATCTTTTAACCTTTGGGTGTTTCAACAGATTAACTGGTAAAACTTTCGCCATTATTTTTATAAAAATATTTTTATCGTTTTCTCAATCCAAATAATAATTACATTGTGGGAATTCCACTAATAATAATTGTGCGATCATCACGAATTCCCCCACCAATCGAATATTATAAACAACTTGTGTACTTTATAAAATTTATAAATATTACCCACAACTATAACATTATATCAAATTCAATTCATAATATTTAAAAATAATAATTATAAAAAAAATCATCTTTATTTATAAAAGTTGGTGTGTTACATATTATATTCTAACACCTAAGAAAAATTTGGAAAAGAGGTTATCTTCATGCAGGTACGAATAATTCTAAAATATTATGATGTATGTTCATGAATAGACTCGAATCTCACGTTCGGTCTGCACAATATTTTAAATCGAGTTTTAAAGTTAATAACAAATATTTAATTTTTTGAAAAATGTATGTTCATTGAAAATGAGTGTTAGTATTTAAGAACGAATAATATTATAATTACATAAATATTATATAAAAAACGAAAAAATAAGAACACACGATATACCCAAGTTTACCAATTTAACTAGTTTTGTTTGTCTGATGTATTCATTAAATATCTCACATACTCTATAATGATCAACATACCAAATAATATTTTTACAATAATTAAAAATTCTAACTGCTACAACATAGAGCCAGAGACTTACAAATTTTAATTCAAGTAGTACGTGAAATGTTCTCTCTTAAAGAAATTAAGATTTCTTCAACTTATAAATAAAATTAGATAAATAATATATAAAAGTAAAAGATAAGTAAAAACTTTTAGATGTTCTACTTAACAAAAAGTAGAAACATGTCAATTGACAAGTGTGGTTACTCTGTCTCATGTGTGTATTTATCACCTGTTCGATATATTTGTCATCTAATAATAGGGCTTATGACACAAGTAATAACTTATGAAAAGGCATAAAAATATTTACCTAAAAGATATACTCCATGCCTTATATTAAAAGAGTCACATTTAAAAATTAATTATAAATATTTAGAATGTTATATTATTTTGTGATATCCTTAAAAATAATAAATTGTTAAAATAATAGCAATGGTATAATAATAAAATTGTGAACATCGTGTCATTTATACTACTATTAATTTTTATATATATATATAGAACATGCTATCTATGTAAATGGATTTTTAGTGTTTTACGGAACAAACATAGAAGGATTTTTATTTTTTTATGGAACAAAAAAAGTAACATTTAAAAAATACTAGAAATATATATTTAAAATGATTAGAAAACCTATATACTCTAGGAGGAAGGTAATACTTTTCTCTTTCACAAAAATAATTTCATTTACTATATTTATAAATATTGATATCTTTTTGTTCCGTGTATATTCCCAGAATAAGAAGTTATTAATATAAAACTATAATACTAAATCTAAAAATATTATATCCTCTTTCCTCACATAAAAAGATTATTGTTTGTGAAAAAAATGTCCAATAGAAAGAATGAGAATGATATATATTGTGAAAATTTAAGTGGATAAGTATTAGTGGTAAATATTTAATAAATAAGATTCTCTTATAATTTTTATTAATTTTATATATTGATAAATTTCATAATTATAATTTGATATGATTGTGATATAACGATAGATGTGAGAGAAAGAAGTGAAAATATTTGACATCTAAATTATATAAATTATATGGATTCGATTATCATAGTAAATTGATCAATTGATTAATATAATACTGACACACAAAAAAAAAAAAAACAATTAATTAGAATTAATTTCTTGTATGCATTAATTAATTGATTAAAATTAATTTCATGCTAACCGTTTTCAAATTATATTAACGAAAATTATGGAGTATTATTAGTATTATATACTATTACTTTGGTTGAAAGGACAGTGGGTTAGGAGTTGGCTCAAAATGAAAGGTGTTTGAAGGCAAGCCACAAAACATGAGCTTTGAATGTTGAGAGACAACCGACGGGAGGTCAGCCAGGCAGGGCCCCACACACAGCCTGTCGAAACAAACCAAAAAGAATTCAATTCAATTCAATTCAATGGGTAAACTGCCTGCCCATCCCTCCTCAAAATAAAATCTCAACCCAAACAGCACTTTAAGAAGTTTTCCTTCTGCTTTGCAACTCAGTCCCTCAACTACTAATATTAACCCCCAAAACTCATTTCCTTTTGATTCATTTTCTCCCCCTCCCCCTCCCCCTCTCTCTACTTTTTAAGTCCACCGAATCAACACGTACCCCTGAAAAAGAAGAGAGATATACTACTACTACATATACATACATAATACCTCTCTGTTTCCTGTAGTCTATTTATTATTATTACTCACATGCAAGTGAGAGAAAGAAAGATAAAAAGGAGAGTTCTAGAGAGAGAAAGTTATTAAGACAGAAGTAGTAGTAGAAGAAGAAGAAGAAGAAAGAGAAAGTAAAGTGTAATTAGTTCTTCTCCCCCATCTTAAAGTCTTCCTTTCCTCCCCTTCGGTTTTACTCATTAGCGCCATGGATTCTCAGATCTATGGCGCCACTAAGCTCCTCCCGCTACTTTTCCTCTCTGTCCTCGGACTTACTGCTACCGCATTGCCGCCGACAACTACCATAAACTCAACCTCCTCCTCCGCCCCCCAGATCAATTCCAACTCTGTCCTCGTTGCCCTCCTCGATTCCCACTACACGGAACTCTCTGAACTGGTAGAGAAAGCCCTTCTACTCCAAACACTGGAGCAGGCGGTGACCCACCACAATATCACCATTTTCGCTCCCCAAAATGAAGCTCTCGAGCGGAACCTTGACCCTGAGTTCAAGCGGTTCCTCCTCGAGCCTCGTAATCTCAAATCCCTGCAAAATCTCCTTCTCTTTCACATAATTCCTTCTCGGATTCACTCTTCCCAATGGCCTAACAAGCACAAAACCCTCTGTCACCAAGAACCCACCCGATTATCTTTAACTCATAGTGCCACAAACGAAAAGCTTGTCGGTCGGGCAAAAGTTATCCGCCCCGACGATATTATCCGTCCGGACGGAGTAATCCACGGCATCGAGCGGCTACTAATCCCCCGATCTGTCCAGGAAGATTTCAATGCCCGGAGAAGTTTACGATCCATTTCCGCTGTTTTACCGGAGGGAGCGCCAGAGGTAGACCCTAGAACGAACCGTCTCAAGAAACCGGCTCCAGTTCCCTCCGGTGCGCCGCCGGTTCTTCCCATTTACGATGCTCTGGCTCCCGGTCCATCTCTTGCTCCGGCGCCGGCTCCGGGACCCGGTGGACCACGGCACCACTTCGACGGCGAGAGCCAAGTGAAGGATTTTATCCAGACTCTGCTACATTACGGCGGGTACAATGAAATGGCCGATATTTTGGTGAATTTGACATCTTTGGCTTCGGAAATGGGGAGACTAGTTTCGGAAGGGTATGTATTGACGGTTTTGGCCCCAAATGATGAAGCCATGGCGAAGCTGACTACGGATCAGCTTAGTGAGCCGGGTGCGCCGGAACAGATAATGTATTATCATTTGATACCGGAGTATCAGACGGAGGAGAGTATGTATAACTCGGTGAGGAGATTTGGGAAGGTGAATTATGATACATTAAGGTTGCCTCATAAGGTGGTGGCTGAGGAGGCTGATGGGTCGGTTAAATTCGGGCAAGGCGAGGGTTCGGCTTATTTGTTTGACCCGGATATTTATACCGATGGTAGGATTTCGGTCCAGGGGATTGATGGGGTTTTGTTTCCAGTGGAGGAGGAGACAAAGCCGGCGAAGAAGGTTGTGCCTGCTGTGGCTAAGGTTGCTGCCAAGCCAAGGAGAGGTTTGTTTTTATAACCTTGTTTTTTTTATTTATATAAAAAAATGTTATCTTTTGGTGTTGAATTAAAGTTGGTAGAGTGTATATGGATAAATATTAAGCAACTATATATGTGGATGTGATAATTACTTGATTGGTATAATTGTCTTCTTGAATTTGTGTTGAGTTTTTACAAAATGTTGTGTCAATAAGTAGAAAAGGTCTTTTTCCACTGAATTTTTTTACGCGGAAATGGCCTGTTCCCGGTGATTTTTTGCGCGTAAATCAATATTCCCGGTTAATTATGTGTCGGTGATGCTAGCAATGAATTGAGTTGTAGCTGGATGTTGATTGGTATTGGTGCCGGTGGTGGGTCAGTTAGAATTATTTTATGTTTGCTTAGTGCATACCACTCATGCCTTTTGCTTTTGTGTTAATTTATGTAATGAACATATTGGCTGACTTGTATCTTTATTTTGTATAGAATGATCCAATCAAGTCTCGTCAAATCATGTATTTTGTTTCATGTTATGGAAAATTATGATTTTATGTGTGTTAAGTAGCTTATTTCAAGCAAGTCTTTTAGTATTGTTATTTTTTTTTTCTTTTGACTGGTTTGGTTTATTAAGCAAGAGATGATGGGCTGGACTTTCATTCCATGCGTAGTTTAACTTTAGCATTCAACAACAATTGGTGTGATTTAGTGTCGGTGAGAAGGGAAATTAGCGTGGTGATGTTCTTAACACTTGTATCGTGTATATCCCCATGGTTTGTTATGTCTTTGACTGCTGAATCTTATATTCTTTGGCATATTTTTTGTACTTTGTGTTTCTAAATACTTATGTCAGTCAGTGCCATACTTCCAAACATGAAATCAGTCTTCATCGTCTTTCTTCTCTTTTCTTATTTTTGTTGGCCTAAAAGATGAAACAGCTGTATATCTCGTGTAGAAATCTGATGGTGCTTACAGATTTTCTTTTCGTTCCTTAATATGAGAGATAAATTCTTCCTTTTGGTTTATGCAATGTTCTTTTTTTATATTTTCCTTGAGAAGTCTATATATTACTCCGTTAAACTGAAAATTTATCGTAGTTGTATATATATAGGTATTGCTTAGTTAGTTGTTTGAGATCGTTATTAATACTTTATTCATGGCTTGACCAACTAATAAATTATATTCTATTGTGCACGGCAGGTAGGTTGCTGGAAGTAACATGTAGTATGCTTGGGGCCGTTGGACAGGATTCTCATTTCAGTAGCTGCCATTGAAAATTCACACACAAGGAAATTACAAGACAAAGAATAACCAAACACGACAATGCAGTAAGGTAAACCATCAATTTAATACATTTTTCACCTAAAACTCTGATTCTTTTATGTTATTTTTTGGCTTACATTTTTCTTTTGGAATGTTTTGCAGTTTTAGGATGATCCCTCCCTCCGCATGAGTAAAAATAAAGGGAAAGAGGTGCTTGCATTGAAGTGAAACCTTCAAAAAGAAAAAATTTCTTGGTTATTTGGTTTTATAAATACTGTAATTACTCATAATTTTTTTGTTGTATTTATGTTTGTTCTTTTTTTGGTCCTCTCCTACTCACTGTATGCACAAATATACTACTATCCTTGAAGAAACATGTTTTGTTACTCTAAATTAGGGATTGTGGTTCTTTCATGTTTTTCTTGTTTGTGCAATAGCCTGCGAGTCGATTATAACATTAGTATTATTCTTTATATTATTGTGTTGTTTTATTATCTATGGAAATTGCTGGCCTGCATTTCTTTTATTTCTATAGAATATATATGTATATAATCATTGTAGTGTGGCTGTCGGTGATGGCTGGCTTTTTGGTAATTAAGGCTGGAAGGTAGGTGGTGGCACTCAGAAGGAGCCAAGAATCCTTTTCTTAGCTTTAATAAAAATTAGGTACATTTATTATATAGTACATAAGATACTACATACTTTATTTGAAGGTGGTCATTGTAAATGGTTGCTAATTATTTAAGAAAAAGGTTGTTAATTAGCTTGGAAGGAAGATAGATATGGCCTATCCTATGGGGTGATTTGTTATTGAAGGAACTTTTCCTTGTCTATGCATGTTCTCTCTCGGTTCATAATTAGGTTAATGATTGTTCACCATCACCAGCTGGGCGTAAGCTGCCTCCCTCTCTATGAATTGTGCCTGGGAAAAAAATGGTGGGGATCACTATTGACTTTAATAACTTATTCTTCCTTTAAGAATAATTCCAAATCTAATCTAGTGGCCCTGGCCTAGTTAAAAAAAGCCGAGGCCAAACACTGAATAAGACGGTTTGAACGAACGGCCTCACTAGGCAAATTTTCTTCCTTTAAACAACATCCATCAAACTATAATTAAATAATCTATTGGGGAGCTAAAACAAACGCCAAAAAGAACAATTAGGTTAATAAACAGGTCAGAACTCGAACAAATTGTAGTTACATTAGCCTAATTGTTAATAATCTTATAACTTAAAACAGACCGGTACAAAACCCTACAAGCAAACTACCAAAAAAAGTATAGTTACATATGAATAAAACAGATTGATTATTATATGACAAATGACGGTCAGCACAGTTCAGCTGTACAATGTAATTTTTTCTTCAACACTAATTTGAAATTTAGTAAAAGAAAACATGATATACAACCTGTAGAGACTGGTACATAACTTCAAAGGTAACTTCCAAACACATTATGCACAAGATAAATGAACCTTAAAACTTTTAAGACCTATCAAGTACAAGTTATAAATGATCTAAAGTGTCTTTAACCTCCAACAGCAAGTTCAGCATGCTGAATCCCTGGATTGGTTGAACTCTCAAGCAGTTCAATGTCCTGGGCAGAATTAGTTTCGGATTCAACATCTATCCAATCTTCAAGTCCAGGGGAGTTTATAGCCTGCCTTTTGCTTTCTTCATATCCACTTATGCTAGATTTTTCATCTTGGCCTAATACTTCAGTAGGCTTATGCTAGATTTTTCATCTTGGCCTTCTACTTCAGTAGGCTTTTGTTTCAGCTCACCGGACTGTCCTTCAGTTTTAGTGGTCATGGATTCTCTCGAGTGAACATTAGACAAAGATTTTCTAGTTGTCTTCTTTGAAACAGCAGCACTATTATTGTCACAGTTTACCTGGATAACCTTTGATGATCTGCCTTGGTCTCGGTTTACATGAGGGCTAAGACATGATCCACCTCCCTCCAACGAGTTGTTCAGTGCACCACCGGAGCTTTTGTTCCTTCCAAGCTTTGGAGATTTCCCACGTGTAGTCGGCATCTAACACATTAAAGGGGACAAAAAATTGCTGGAATAAGTGGAAAAGAAAAAGAGAAGACGAAAGAGTTTCAATTGAGCAACTTAAATGTGCAGTCCAGATGCAAATATAAGGAACTTCAACATATAGGAACACCAATATTTCCTTTTTCCGAAAGTCTAATGACCAGAAAGTGATCACGGTATTTGTGGACGTCTGTGCTGTTGCATAATGCAATGATGCTCTCTACTGGTCAAAGGATCAAATATCAGTAGTACGAACTCCTAATTTGACCAAGAATGGAGCAATTCATACCAAGCAGACACAAGGAAAAAAGAAACCCTCGTTGCAAATGATTCATTTAAAATAGTATACGCATCATAGTTGGGAACGGCGTGGCCTATTTATCAATTGAAGATTGGGCTGTTCAACGATTGAGTGATCAAACCACTTCAATAATGGTGTGCTTACTGCTAGGAATATAATGAGATGCAACCCCACTCTCCTATTGTCCAAGTGTGGTCATGCACACGTGATTAAGCGTGCAGTTATTTACATGATCAAATTAGAAAAGAAACTACATGTCAATGTACTATTAGTGATCCATGTGACGAAGACATGATCATCAAGCACATCGATGGCATCATGGCAGCCAACTCAATACAACATGAGAATAACTGCAACATGCCTCCATGTTCAATCTAGTCAAACAAGAGCATGCGAACAGAGAAAAAGGTACAAGTCAAGTAATATTTTTGTCCTGAAGGCACTGTGTACCACTTGGTAGATGAAGAGAAGGGAGAGTCTTTACTAACTCTATACCTAGTGTGTTGGTGTATTTATAAACTGCTATATCTGCTCTTTTAGAACATAAATATATGAAAATCAAATGAGGAATAGAAAACAACAGGTTAAAAGGAAGTAAAGATTCCCAAAGGTTTGACTCTACATTCGTTTTATAAAGTGGAAAGGCAGGAAGAAATTTGTGGTGCATGATTTATAGTAGACTTCTAGAAGCAATAGGCAATAGCATCAAATGAGCAAGATAGATCACCTTCTTCAGTTCAACTTTAGGAGGAGGTTCTTTATAGAAACTTGGCATAGGCGCGGCTTTAAATGTCAAGCTCTTCCTCAATTGCTTTATTTCTGCCTCCTGGCTTTCCTGCATTGAACCCAAAAACAGCAAGCATAGCTTGATACGAAATCCAATGTAACAGAAGGGACTCTGAAATGCACAAATAGAGCATGCATTCAAGCTAGTAAAAGATGTACTCCAAGTACCTTCGATTTTTCTTGCATGTTACTTTTTTCCATTTCCCTTGCATGTATCTTCTCTTCTAGCTTTGAAAAGAACTGGATGGACAGAAAGCAAAATCACTAATCTGTTCCTTTTGCAATAGAAAAGGTAAAAGAAATGAAACAAAGTTCAGTATCTACCTCTCTTCGCTTTTCAGCACGCAATAGAAAAGGTAAAAGAAATGTAACAAAGTTCAGTCGCTTTTCAACCTGAAAGAAAAAATCCAGAGGCACTGCTTCTGTTCTGCCCTGAAGTGACAGTTCTAATAGTAATACAAGAGAAAATGACATTAATGTAGTGAACAGCTATGAAAGAATACGCCAATAAATGAATATTACTATGTTAATGGAAATCTAAGAGAAAGAATAGTACGATGAGGTAGAACGGGCATCCTCCTCCACTGTCGACAGTAATGCAGTTTGAATAGGTTTTGAAGGTTGATCAACTGATCTAAAATTACAAACAATTCATTGAAGTAGTCAGCAATTTAGTATAAAGGGTACATTGAGAATGTTTTTCTCCAATTACATTGACAATAGACCCCATAAACATATTTGACTTATATTAGTCATAATAGTCATAAGGTGCCACTTACGAGAACCCTTCAGATGGAGGGCATCTTGCAGTTTCAATTTTGGAAACAGGCTTTCGAGACTGATGTCAATAAACAGCAACAAAAAGCCACATGAAGACCGTAAATACAGATGAAGATAAATTTTAAAAAAGAAGAATAAGACCATTGATGCAGAAACATACCAGAGACTGACGCACATTTGGCAAAGACACTAAAGTACTTTGCCTTGTAGATGCTCCACCACCGTTTGTTTTTGCTTCCTTTGAGTTCACTGCAGTGGACGGTTGCCTGCTGGCAGGATTCAAACGAGAAATTGAAGTAACTGTTTCATTTGATAACAGGGCCTCAGCTTTTGACGCATTTGCTCGAGAATATCTAACACTGGATTTCATTGGGTACCCATCAATGCTATTACTTGTACCACCTGCACAAAGTCCTTTAGCAGGGAAAGATCGACTCTGGGTCAGGCTTGGTCTTGCCTTACGACCCAACACAGTTGATCCTTTCACATTAGGCCTTTCCTTTGCAATTTTATTGTTCTTAGTATTACCAGCACAAACTTTACTGGGATTTGATATTTTACTTTCCAAAACAGTTGCAGATGGTTGAACCTCCCCTTCTGATGAATTGCAGCCTTCTTTAGCATTTGCTGCATTTTCAGAAACTCCAATTACGCTGGAAAATTCATCACTCTCTTCCGCTTTCTTTATATCCACAGCAGACCCTTCCTCATTAGTTTTCTCTGTGACAGAACTTTCATCCTGTAATTGACCCCTATTTTCCGACTCCATTCAGTGCAAAAATTACTTCTGGCCAAAAAAGACAAATACTTCCAAGGTTCAAGTTAAATTAAATGACCACAAAATTGAAGACAGTTTCCACTTAAAAAATCTCAATGTGATATATTATCTTGCCAGAGGCATACAATTCAATCGAGCCATTGATGGAAGGAAGAGGAAAAGATAAGAAAACAAATAAACCGGATAAAATCTCAGATTGAAAAGGATCGTTAGTGTTTTTCTAATTCCTAGAATTCTCTTCCCACCCAATTAAAGTATTGAACAAAACCCATCACAAATTCATACAAAACCACTAAGTTAATTAACCAAAACCCAGCTTCAGAAACCCAAAAAGATGAAATTAAGGCAAAGATCCAACACAATCTAGCACCAACCGGAGAATTGAAACCGAATAAACTTAATACTATCAAACAAATCAAAAAAATGTAAAGCTTATGGAGAGGGTAAGCAGTACCTTGTTTAAAGTTGTGTAATCAGTAATGGAGACTGTTGTTCTTCGGATAGCAACAATTATACCTAATAGAATTAAAATGGTATAAAGATTGTTGTCTGCTTCTAAGAGAAACAAAATAGATTGAGATGGAGAGGAAGGGGTTCCAAAAAGAGTTAAAAAAATGGACCAGCTTTCAGTGGAGCGGATTGATTATGCTCAAATGACAAAACTACCACTGTACTAATAATACTATACATAGCTCAAATGTTCCCTAATTTAAAGTTAAATGTAGGATTAAATTTTGTGTCAAATTATATTCACTAGTTTAAATTTGGGACACATATTATGATTATGTGTGCGTAATTAAAAAAATATTTAAATAAAAGTTATAAAAATATAAATAAAGGTTAGATTTTAGAGAGAAAGAGTGAGATATACAAAAAAATATTAATATTTGAAGTAGTTATTTTTTCTCACCTTTTATATATAATTTTACGAAATATTTAACAAAAGAAAAGTTAAAAAATTAACAATGAGGAGAGGAGAATATTAATTCAAAATTACTGAAGTATTTCATTTCCTACTTTACTACTAGTAGTATTTATAGAATTATTATCACATGATCAAATCAACTGTAGTGTAGCTTTGTAGTTATTATAACCGGAGGGCTCAATTGTCAAATGGTTTAGGATAGAAGGGTATCATGGTCAATACACAAAAAAATCCAAGGACTGAAAAATCAACTTTTGGAGAACGTGGAGGCCGATGATGTAATGTGCCCCTGAGAGGCGGGGACAAAGGTGGGTATTTCTGTCCTTTTACTACCGACGTGGCAAGACCAAGCAACGTGTAATTGGGTCCCACCCACTTCTCCGGCGAGCTTGGACGTGAACCCACCACCCGTCGGATACGTGAGCTGTCACCCACACCAGACGAGACGATCTCGTCAACTGTGGTTTCTATAGATATAGATCGTATTAATTTAGTAGTAGTATTTTCAGGATTTTTGCATGAATATTATAGTTTGTTCTTTTCAATAATATGTAGTATATTTTTTCAGTTAATTGGATAATAACAATAATTCATAACTAATATTAATTGGTATGAAGATTTGAATAATATTTGATGTGTTATACCATAAAATATATAGTATATATACCCCGGTCGAACTCAGAATTTGAGGGCAACAGGGCAGATTTTTAATTAAAAAATTTATAAAGCAAAAGAAAACTTAAATATAATAAACTCCAAAATTTTAAAGTATTAAAATATTAAATAAACATAATATTGTTTACAAATTATATTGTTCCATGATAGCTTCATTATTAATGCATGGTTCAAAAAACATCATTTTTAATATAATTAACTAATCAATTATTCGACCATTTATCTTCTGTTAAGCTACTAAATGTACTTTTAACAAGATTCATTATTGAAAAAATTATTTCAATAGTGGCAATTGCAACCGACAAAATAAGGTTTTCAACTCAAGAAGTCTTCTATAAAAAAGAGAGAGAAACGACAAACGATATCCAAAATGTCATGTAAGAGTTCCTATTTATGTAGTTGCTGATTATTTATAAATAACTTTTTAAAAATAAAATTATTTTAAATATGCTGCAGTTGGTCAAACATTCATACAAAGTAATCATTTTAGTTTTTGTGAGTAACCAAATAGTTATTAAAAAAAAGAAACGAAAAGAAGGCGGACAAAAATAAAAAAGAGAAGAAGAGAATATGGTGCAGTTGGACGGATGGAGTGTTTTATAATTCAGTAAGTTATATGCATTCTCTAATACTTGGGCTATATCCCAAATAGGTACCAAGCAAAATCCACCTTAACTTATAAAAACCTAAACCCTGCAACTCTCTCACTTTGAACTCCATTATTTGTTTCTTTAGTTACAATATGTCGGCTAGAAGGGGAATAATCTCTCTCCCTGATCGGCGAGACAGTAACAAGAGCCAAGGAATCTTATCTAGGGTTTCATCAACCATATCTAAATTTCTGATCGTTTATCCCGACAAGCAAGCCGCTGCCGACGCCGGCTTCGTCGCCAAGAAGCTCCTCAAAGGCACTGGCAAAGCTACTTGGATTGTTGGCACCACTTTCTTGATCCTCGTCGTACCTCTTATCATCGAGATGGATGTGAGTAGTAGTGCACAAAAAGCCCGAAGCCTACAGCCCGGTCTGGTCAAACCTAGGTCTAGTCAAAGCCCAGGCCGACCTGGCCTAGAAGGCTGTGAAAAGGCCTCCAATTTTTATAAAAAACCTGGCCCGGCCTGGCCAAACCAAAATCCCGACCTGAACCGACCTGGTCTGAAATAACAAGGTTGGCCTGTTAGCCCATGATCCTAACTAAGTAAATGCTCAAGGGAGGCTGCATATCTTATTTATATTATCAAAGGTAGGAGTGAGCAAAAAATGGATAAAATCGAATAACCGAACACAATCGAATTTTTTTAACCGAATTATTTTGATTTTTCATTTTTTTTTGAATTTCGGTTATATCCGATTTATTGTTCGGTATTCGATTTTGGATTCGGTTTAAAAAAATAGATTATCCGGGTATCCGAATTATCGAATTTATTACTTCAAAAAATAATAATTTTATAATGCATTCTTCAGCCGTAAGCCCATACATTCAGACTACATTCTTCATCCCATTCGAGCATTGTAAAAATTATAAAAAAACACGATTCCTTTAAGTGAAAAGGCGTACATCGTCAACCTCAAACAAAACCCATTCTTTAGCCCTAAGCCCCTAACAGGCAACTCTATATCGATCTCTTCTTTGGCAAAATCGAAGTATCCTTTGAGCTTATACGCAACCCGTTCATTTGATACGACGTCGTCCATTTGTGTATTATCGAAAAAACTAGGGTGTTGTTTGGAATATGAAGAAGGATCAGAAAGAATGGATCCTATTGAATCGATGAGCTCTTTGTAGAAACTCATCACTGTGACATGAACCCTTCTTCAGTTCTTCATACCTTCCTCACAATTCACAAGCAAGTATTTCTGTATCTAATTAATTGTTTGTATCCCAGCCCAGATTGGCAGATTGGCAGATTTCTGTATCTTTCTTTGTTAAAGTTTTGGTGTAGAAATATCCTTCTGTATCTAATTAATTGTTTGTATACCAACCCAGATTGGCAGATTTTGTTACTTGTTTTTGCTTTTGTTGAATCATTTTTGGGTGTTATTTTTGATAGCAGTGTGCGGTTATTACTAAAAATCTAGAATTTATAATTGATAATTGATGATTCGATAATCGGTTATTATCAAAATTTGGTTACTTGTTGGGATATTGAAAATAGGAATATTTCTAAGATTCGATTATAACAAGAATAGCTTTATTCGGTTCGGTTATAACCGAATGATCAGTCCTAGTCAAAGGTCTAACATAAATTTTGTGGGTAGGCGATGTGGGAACAAAAGCCACATGACCAACTCACCAAGGCTTTATTTGTGATGTTAACAATGTGTGATGTGTGTGTGGCTTTATTTGGCTTATTTTTTCAGGCAACAAACACAATTGCTCTCTCATTAGTCTTTATGGTAGTGGTATTTGCATTTGTTCCTTTAAAATACCCGATTCCCCTCCATATTCTTGTCCCTGATGATTCTTAAAATACACATGTAATGATGTTCTTTTACATGAAAATTTGGACTATGTTGCTGGCCAAACAATTTACTGGGATTGCAACTTAATGTTCCCAACCATGATACATCTCTAGAACGTGACTCTGCTATAAGCTATTTCTCAATGTTTGCTCTAATGAAAGAAGATATGGAACCTCAATACAACTGAAAATTCCTACTGCACACTTTGATAAATGTATTTAATTAGCAAATCCCCTCACTTGAATGCTTAAGGCCATTAATCATGAAAGTGGAGGAAGCAAAAGATGTCAGATCTCTAAGTTTACAAGTTGGAAGTCGTCCCACATCTGATATGAAGTGTTGGAAGTCCAAGTTAACTGACTATTTATATGATAGTTATATTTGTTTGTTTATTTAGACATTTGAAGTTCCACATTGTCCAACTATTGTAAGACTCCAACTTTATGAATAAAGATTAATTTTTTTCGAAATATATTTTTGAATATTATGGTGTGGATTTGATATAATGTTATAGTTGTGGGTAATATTTATAAATTTTGCAAAAGTAAGCAAGTTGTTATAAAATATTCGATTGGTCGAGGAATATTCGCGTTTTAACGAGGGAGTATTAAATGCAATGACAAGCACAATCATTGGTGGACCCCTAACGGAAGTATTGTCGTAGTTAAAAAGCACGTAATTATCTTTTTATAAAAATAACGGCGAAAGTTTTACCGTTAAACTGTTGAACTATCCGTTGGTAAAAGTAAAGTAATACACGTGGTTGCATAGTAGTACGGTATTGATTATTGATCTTACGTGAGAAATCACTCGAGTTATACTCAATTATTACTTCACGATAATTCACGCATAATATCTCTCATATTATTGATTCAATTATTGTCACGAGATCGATATTCTATATTATTAAATCAATAATTGAGACGACAAAGTTATTCATATTATTATTTGCAATATTGACGATGTCTAGAAAGTTACATCGAGGAGAGGTTTGGTCACCTAATTGCTGCATGATAGGGAAAAATCTTTATCGGAAAGTGTCACGCCCCCAAAATAAATATACATCACCTATTCCGAAGTCGCCAAATACATGGAAATACGAATACAAATACAATCTTAAATATCTAACATGAGATGTGAGTTTTAATACAAATATTGTCTTCAGGCAAGATTCAAACTCAAAATAAGTCCTCAATTCATTTATTAACACATTATTTCATAGAATAGTGAGGACTACTAATCTTTATCATCTGGACCGTCTGGATGCTCCCCCGACTAGTCCCTCGCTACGTTCTCATTTTCGAAGAGAACAATGAAAGTAAAAGGGTGAGCTCAATTAGCCCAAGAAGAAATATTATGACTAAGATAATGCGAATAAATTATCGTTAGCCTTCAACAACGATGTTAAATCGATACAATATAACAAACATTAATGTTAAGCTGCAATGAAATAAGCAATCCATTAAAAGAGTCAAGTAGAGAATAAAATCTACTATCTTTTATGATTTAAAAGGTTTTCATCACTTTTATTCTTTGAGACTCGACTTAATAACTAAACCACATCATCCCCGCACTACTGACGAGGATATTCATTAGTATCATAACCACAAATTATCCATGACTACTGAGCCGAGGATATTTGTGTATTCATCAATGGTCATGATCATGCCAACAATCGTCCATCAATGCACTACGGGCCAATGAAGACTTTTACCACATCATTTGTAACATTACGGTCATGATTATAAGAATAATCCACAGTCATAATCATACCAAGTCCATCTATGCACTACTGAAAAGCCACGAGATGACTTTCAACATAATATAAACATGAGAATGATGACAATGATATAAGAATTCAATAAAACAAGTTCAAGAATTAATTTATCCAGAACCAATAACGCCCAAATTGTCAACATGAATCTTGCTTTGTGGAGTAAAATTCAAGAATGCTCGGAAGAATATTTCCATGAAAAGACATTGGATGAAGCCTTGAAATATCAAAGATATTTCACTAATTTCATAGTGTATAAAAGCCAAAACTTTAACCAACCGAGTATAATAAAGAATGGAATAACAAAAGAAATCACCGGGCGTACGCGATAGACCTTAGACGGACATGTTATTCTAACGTAATAATAAATAACGGAACCAGTCACGATAAACGCTACGCATACATGATATTCCAATGTAATAATAAATAATGGAACCGGTCGTGCGTAAGCCTTACGCATAAGATATTCCAACAGAATAATAAATAATGGAACCAGATCATGAGTAAACGCATAGACAGGATGTTCTAACAGAATAATAAAGAATGGAATAACAAAAGAATTTCACCATGTATGCGGTACTTCGCATAGATAGGTTATTCTAACATAATAATAAAGAATGGAATAACAGAAAAATTTCACCATGTATGCGGAACTTCGCATAGACAGGTTATTCCAACATAATAATATAGAATAGAATAACAGAAGTTCTCTTCATGAATACAAAAGAAATAATATCCCTTACCTTAGAAAAAATTGGATATAGGAGTAGTGAAGTAGCAGAATACTTTTCTTCTTTCTCTCTATAGTTTCTCTCTCTCAGAGTTTCAAATTGAATTCGTAAGAAATAATGAAGGAATGAACTTTATTTATAGGAGAATGGATCTGAATAGTAACTAATTCATGAACGGTCCGAGATATATTTACTTTTAAGCGAGATATCCATATTAAATTACTATAAAGATTAATAAAATATTCTTAATAAAATAAAATCTTTTAAATAAAATATAATATATTCTATTTATAATCTAATAAAACGAATAACTTTATAAAAGTATTCATTTTATATAAAAAAATTTACTATCTGCAAACACTATGCGAGATATTTATGCAAATACTATGCATAATAGAATATTATATATTTTATTTATAGTCTAATAAAACGAATAACTTTATAAAAGTATTATGTTTTATATAAAAAGATTTTACTATGCAAACACTATGCATGCACTATGCAAACACTATGTATAATAGAATATTATATATTCTATTTATAGTCTAATAAAACGAATAACTTTATAAAAGTATTCTGTTTTATATAAAAAGTTTTCTGTTTTATTACATTTATAATAATAATAATAATAAAACAAAACTTATCACCTTTGTTATAATTCACAATATTAATCGACCAAGTTGTTCCCAAGAAAGAGGGGGCTTTCCAATAAGGATTTCTCCCTATTGGTGCGCAATTAGGTGACCAAACCTCTCCTTGGCAGAACTTCTAGACATCGTTAATATTGTAAATAATAATATTAATAACTTTGTTATCTCAATTATTGATTTCATAATATATAAAATATCGACAATAATTGAATCAAATAACGTGAGAAACTATGTAACAATTACTATAGCAATAATTGAACAAAACTGAGTGACTTCTCACGTAAGCATCAATAATCAATACCGTGTGCTACTATGCAACCACACGTATTACTGTACTTTTATTACCGAGTAGTTCAACAGTTTTAACGGTAAAACTTTCGCCGTTATAATTATATAAATATTTTTGTCGTTTTCTCGATCCGACAATAATTCCGTTAATAGGGTCCACTAATGATTGTATGATGGTGCATACGGATATTCCCCGAAACAAAAGAATATTCCCCACCAATCGAATATTATACAACAACTTGCATACTTTTTAAAATTTATAAATATTACCCACAACTATAACATTATCTAAAATCCACACCATAATTTTGAAAAAAATATTTCGGGAAAATTAAATATTTATTCGTAAAATTTAGGATTTTACAGAAAGCCCCCTCTTTTCTAGGAATGATCTGGTTGTTAAATATTGTGATTTATAATATTAATGATGAATAAGTTCATATTGATTAAAGATGAAATTGATATTTCCATTATGTTAGAATTATTGGTGTTAGTGGAAATCGACATTTATTTCGATAATAATTGATGTCTGGAGGTTATATTGACCAATCGGATAATTAATTGGATAAATGAGCAATTAATTGTTATTAATTCACATACTTATAACTATTTGTTCACATGTGTGTACTATTGATTCACATGCATATACTATTAGGGGAGGTGGTGCAAGATTGATAATACTTGCATGACTAAATTAAAAATGGAGGTATAGATGAATGCACTATACTATAACTATTTTCTTCACATGTATAGAACTATTGATTCACATGATGTACTATTAGGGGAGGTGGTGCAAGTTTGATAATACTTGCATGACTAAATTAAAAATGAAGAAAAAGATGAAGGTATTATACTATAATATTTCGAGCCCCAAAACGTGCAATTATTGAAACTATATTTTTCTATAAATAGAAGCTCATTCTTCTTTCATTCTCACCAATTCACTAAAACTCACAAGAGCAATTATAGAGAGAAAAGCTATAGGGGAAAGAATAAGAGAAGTCTGCTACCTCACTATTCCAGTATACAGTCTTCTTCTGAGGTAAGGGGTATTATTTATTTCATATTCTGAAGAGATATTATTTTTCGTATTCGTATGAATATTATTTTCGTTCAATATTCGTAAGGAATATCATCTTCGGTCAATTCATAGGAATATTATTTTCGTTCAACAGTCGGAAGGGATATTATATTTTTCAGTATTCGTAGAAATAATATTTTCTTCTATACTCTGTAGTATATGAGTAATATTATTTCGTTTCATATTCTTAATTCTACACTCATTCTGTTAAAGTATTCATTCTATACTCCGTGAAATTAGTAGAATATCCTTGATATTTGCGCTTCATCCAGTATCTTTTCATGAAAATATTATTATGAGCCTTCTTGATAATTATTGATCTTTCAATACCGGAATATTATTCATGAGTTACTATTTACGGGTTACTATTCACCTGGTTACTTTTCACTCAAATATTATTCACTTGGGTATTCAGGACACTTTTTATGCCAGAGTACTATTCACGAGTTACTATTCACCCTGTTACTATTCACTCGAATATTATTTACTCGGATATTTGGGGCACTTTTCATGTCGAAGTCTTATTCACGAGTTCTTTATTCAGAAGTACTATTCATGTGGTATTATTCACTAGAAAAATATATTTTTTTTACATCCAAATTATTTTTGATACATGAATATTATTCTTGAATTTTACTCCACAAAGCAGTATCATGTTG
Organism: Panax quinquefolius; assembly: GCA_020205615.1. Classification (NCBI taxonomy): domain Eukaryota; kingdom Viridiplantae; phylum Streptophyta; class Magnoliopsida; order Apiales; family Araliaceae; genus Panax; species Panax quinquefolius. Next base: position 32,943,199 of record CM035161.1, on the reverse strand, counting down.
ACAATTTAGATATTTTTAAACTCTGGATAAATTTAAAGTCTTTAAAATTTATCCTTGATTTCGTTTGATTAATGCTTATATCATTGTCATCATCTTCATGCTTATATTGTGCTGAAAGTCATCTTTGGCTTACATGCATAGATGGACTGTTGATTGGTATGAATATGACCAGGGATCATTCGGTATGATCATGACCCGTAATGTTACAAATGATGTGGTAAAAGTCCTCATTGACCTACGTGCATTGATGGATAATTGTTGGTATGATTATGACCAGGGATTATTCTGTATAATCATGACCATTGATGATTATATGAATATCCTTGGCCCGTAGTGCAGGGATGATTCGATGATGTGGTTTATTTATTGTTTGAGTCTCAAATGATAAAGTGGATGAAAAACTTTTTAAATCATAGAAGATAGTAGATATCATGCTCTACTTGACTCTTCTAATGGATTGTTTGTTCCGTTGCCGTTAAACTTGATGTTTATTGTATTTTATCAGTTTAACACTGTTGAAGGCTAATGATAATTTATTCTGCATTATCTTAGTCATAATATGTGACGCCCCCAAAATAGGTCCAATCCATCCAACCTATTCAGAGTCACCAAATACATGTTACAGAAAACAACTACAACTTTATTACTACAATTGTCGTGCAAAATACAACAACACATATACTGTGAGTCTTAATACCAACTGTGACTCATGTCCCAACTATGGACAACACCTCACATTGATACATTACATAAAGGTACAGTCAATAATTGTTTTAGAAATTAAAAACTTTGGGAAGTACTCAAAGAAACCTTCGTACATGGGAGACCATGCGCGTAAGACCCCAACTTATTATAAATAAAATTGAATTTTCTCTATTCATTATTCTAAATTAATAAGGTGTTAATTTGATATAATGATTTGGTTATGGGTGAAATGTGCAAATTTTTCAAAATAAGCAAGTGGTTATAAAATATTCATTTTTGTCAGGGAATATTCGTACGACGACGCAACCATTCGTGGGGCTCATAACAGAATAACTTTCGGATGAAGAAATCGACAAAGTATGAGTTTTTCTAAATAACGACGTAGTTGTTACTGAATTAACCTTGTTGAATACACGGTGGTTAAAATACGAGAATCTGGCGTGGTGGCACGATATTACCGGTATTATACAAGATTATTGAATTATTGATTAAATGACGTAAGAAGGCACTTTCCGTGACGCCCCAAAATAGGTCCATTCCATCCAACCCATTACGAGTCGCCAAATACATGGTATGCGAAATAACTACAACTTTATTATTACAACATATAAATTGTGAGTTTAAATACGAGATATTGCCATCTGACAATATCCACACGCAAATAAATCCCCATCATAATTATTGATACATTATTTTACAAAAATGGTGAGGACTACTAAACAAATCTCTAGAACCTTCATTCCATACCCCCGAACTAGTACTCATTTACATTCTCGCCTCCCGAGAAAAAAAAATGGAACAACAAGGAAAAGGGTGAGCTCAACTAGCCCGAGTAAAGAATATTATGACTAAGATAATATACAACAAATTATCGTTAGTCTCCAACAGGAAAAATCTAATAGAATACAATAGACAACCGGTTTTAAATCAACAAGCTGCGGTGAAAACAACAATTCATTAGAAGAGTTAAGTAGAGAATGCAAACTACTATCTTCTATCTATGAATTTAAAAGTTCATCGTCGATATTTTATCCTCGTAACATCAATCGATATATATCTCGAATCAAATATTCATCTTTGCACTCAGGCCAAAGATATTCATCGATCGGTCATGTTTATCTAAACACTGTTCATCTTTGTACTACTGGCCAAAGATTTTAATCGAAGAGGTCATGTTCATCTCAATTTTGCTCATCTTTGCACTACGGGCCAAAGATATTCATCAAGAAATCATTCATCTTTGCACTACGGGCCAAAGATATTCGGTAATATCATCATTTAGGGTGAGGATGATGAAAAATATTTTAAAGGAAAGCGAATCCGGTGAAACAAAAGAACAATTATTAAGGATTCATATTTTAAACAATCCAAGTTCAAAAATACTTCATAAGTAATCGAGTGGAGTAAAATTCAAGAATGATCAAAACATGGATACAATCAAAGCTAGTATCCGAATAGATATTTTGGACAAAAGAAGAAATTTCATTTTTGATTGAATAGTGCCAGTATTCGTGAATAGTCAGTAGTATCGTGAATAGTAACTCAAACCTAAACGATAGAAATTTTAAAAAAAACATCTTCACGCGCCGTGAATAGTACTCGTGAATAGTAACTCATGAATAGTAACTCATGAATAAGTAACTTCGTGAATAGTAACTCATGAATGGTAACTCGTGAATAAGAACTCATGAATAGTAACTTTCAAACATGAAAAAGTTCCAAATTTGATAAAAATTTCCAACCAATATTTTGGCATAATGATATTGAAGAAATAATATCATTTTTGAATAAAATAACATCCCTTACCTCGAAAGACAGAGATTTAGTTAAAACAGGATATAGGCTATGACTTGAACTCAGCATAGTATAGCAATACTCAAAGTATACTCAAAATACTCACAAGAATACGCCGATAATATAGAGAGAAAACTTCGATTTACGGTGTGATTTTCAATTCTAACCCAAGCACCCTATTTATAGAAAATGCTTAGAACATCAAAGTAGAAAATTTAATATAATAATATTATATATATTACAAATTCTCTACGCACATTTTGATAACTGATTTCAGCTTATCTTGCACATGCTAGGGCTGCCCACAAAACCAAAAAAAACGTTTTTCCTATTTTAAATATTTTAAACTTCCAAAAATCAATTATTTCGGAGCTTCGGAACTTAAATAATTCATAATAAATAGCCCTTTTATCAGAAAATTCGAATCTCGCGACTTTTTATAGAAAATTCAATTCTCTACAACTTTTCAGAAGAAAGTTTTTCCAAATTCCAAACAGAAATTGACCGAAATCCACAAACGGGCGATTTTACAAATTTATAATCAAATTTTGATTCGATAATTGTGTCCACCAACACACAAAATATGTGTTAAACATTTAATGCCACAAAAATACTTTTCCTCCTCATATACTCATATATCCCACATTCATTATAAAAATATCACTAGTTAATATATTATTAAAATAATATATTTAAATGAATTATTTTATCGAGAAAAAGATAAAATATTAATTTTCAACAATTGTCATTTTTAAAATTTTCCCATCTATATCAATATTTTCCTCATCATATAAATCAATAATTAATTATTCACAAATAATATTACAGAATCACAAGATCTTTGGCAACCGGTAGTTCCTCAGAAAGAGGGCTTTCTAATAAGAATTTCTCACTTCTTTGGCCATGATTTAGGTTGTAAGACCCCAAATTATTAATAAATGAAATTTATTTTCCTCTATTTATTATTTTGAAATAGTAAGGGTCGATTTGATTAATGTGGATAGTTATGGGTAAAATACATGAAATATTTGAATAAGCAGTGGTTATAAAATATTCATTATTGTAGGGAATATTCGTTTGGTCGTGGAATATTCAGATCGCTTTGTCGGGGAATATTAAATGCTGACAGCCTTGATCTTTATGGGCCCCATAACTAAAAGCGATTGGATGAAGAAAACGACAAATATAAGTTGTTTATAAATAACGACGTAGTTGTTACAGATTATCATTGTTGGAATACCGGTGGTTAAAACACACTAATTGTCGCGGCGTTGTTGAACAAGAAGACGCGCAGATTGCACCAATTATTGATTCTTACGTAAGAAGGCACTACTCAATAATTGTTACGATAATTCTTCATTCAAATTATTTTATTTTATTGATTTAATAATTGTTGCGTTGATATTTTATATTCGTTGTTGTTTCAATAATTGTCATTCTACAAGATTTTTTTATTATCGAAGCAATAATTCATATTATCTCGAATAATATTATTAGATAACATTATTGGCAATGTCTAGAAAGTTACATCTAAGGAGAGGTTTGGTCACCTAATTTATTTAGTAAGGAGAAATTCTTATTGAAAAGCCCCTCTTTCAGAAGCGGCTACCACACAAGATCTTGTGATTCTGTAATATTATTTATGAATAATTAATTATTGATTTATATGATGAGGAAAATATTGATTTTATGTGGATATAGATGGAGAAAAATTTTAAAATGACAATTGTTGAAAATTAATATTTTATCTTTTTTTGATAAAATAATTCATTTAAATATATTATTTTAATAATATATTAACGGTGATATTTTTATAATGAATGTGGGATATATGAGTATATGAGGAGGAGAGTATTTTGTGGCATTAAATGATTAACACATGTTTTGTGTGTCGGTGGACCCAATTTCTTGGTCGAAATTTGATTATAGCTGTAAAATCAATAGTTTGTGGATTTTGGGCCAATTTCATTTGGAATTTGGAAAAACTTTCTTCGCAAAGTTGTAGAGAATTGAATTTCCTATAAAAATTCGCGAGATTTGAATTTTCTGATAAAAGAGCTATTTATTGTGAATTATTAAAGTTTCAAGTTCAAATAATTGATTTTCTAAGTTTAAAATATTTTAATTACAAAAATGTTTTTTCCATTTTTGAAACTCATTTAACATGTGTTAGGGTGGCTGAGTTCAGATTCTTGGATGCGTAGGAAGTTGTAGAAAAAATTATAATATTAATTTATTAAATTTTCTACTTTTTGGTGTTTTAAAGATTTTCTATAAATAAGGTGCTTAGGTTAGAATTGAAAATCACACCGTAAATCGAAGTTTTCTCTCTATATTATCGGCGTATTTTTGTGAGTATTTTGAGTATACTTTGAGTATTGCTATACTAAGTGCAAGTTCAAGTCATAGTCTATATCCTGTTTCAACTAGAAGATCTTTTCTTGAGGTAAGTGGATGTTATTTTCTTCAAATGATATTATTTCTTCAATATCATTATGTCAAATATTGGTTGGAACTTTTTATCAAATTTGGAACTTTTTCATGTCGGGTTACTATTCATGAGTTATTATTCACGAAGTTACTATTCATGAAAGTACTATTCAATAAGCGTGAAGATATTTTTTGTGGAATTTCTATCTTTTGGTGTCTGAGTTATTATTCACATATCAAGATTATTCACGAATACGTAAGACTATTCAACCTAAAAATGAAAATTTTCTTTTCGTCTAAAATATCTATTCGGATACTAAGCTTTGATCAGATCCATTGTTTTGATCATTCTTGAATTTTACACCACTATGATCATTTTTGAGGTATTTTTGAACATGGATAAAACAAAGTCTTAATCCTTAATCCTTAATCCTTGTCATTTTGTTTCATTGGATTCGCTTTTTAAAAATATTTTCATCATCCTCATCTTAAATGATGATATTATTGAATATCTTTTTTCCTCAGTAGCAAAGATGAATGATTTCGAAGAATATCTTTGGCCTGTAGTGCAAAGATGAACAAAGTGTTTAGATGAACATAATTAATCGATGAATATCTTTGGTTCAGAATGCAAAAGATGAATATTTGATTCCAGATGTATATTGATTGATGTTCTGTGGATAAAAGATAGACGATGAACTTTTAAATTCATACATGTAAAATAGTAGTTTGCATTCTCTACTTAACTCTTCTAATGAATTATTATTTCATTGCTAATATTGATTTAAAATTTGTTGTCTATCAGATTCTATTAGATTTTTCCCCGTGAAGACTAATGATAATTTGTTGTATATTATCTTAGTCATAATATTCTTTTACCGGGCTAGTTGAGCTCACCCTTTTCCTTGTTGTTCCATTTTTCTTCAGAGGCGTAGAACGTATTAGTACTACTCGGGGTATGGAATGAAGGTTCTAGAGAGAGTTGTTTAGTAGTCCTCACTATTTTGTAAAATAATGTATCAATAATTATGATGGGGATTTATTTGCATGTGGATATTGTCTAGATGGCAATATCTCGTATTTAAAACTCACGCTTATATGTTGTAATAATAAAGTTGTAGTTATTTCGCACTCATGTATTTGGCGCACTCGAGAATGGGTTGGATGGAATGGACCTATTTTGGGGGCGCCACAGCTGGTATCGAGCTTAGGATATGATCTGGCATGAGATCTGGGAATAGAACTAGAGGGGAGAGACGAGTAAATCCTTCGCAAAGTGTGTCCTACCTAAGCTTTATTTTGTTAGTTGGTCAAGATATAGGGATATGTATGTGTGACGACCCCAAAATAGGTCCATTCCATCCAACCCATTCTCGAAGTCGCCAAATACATGGTACGTAAACAACTACAACTTTATTATCACAACAATAAATCATGAGTTTAAATACAAATATTATCTTTGTAGACAATATTTATACTCAAATAAATCCTCATCACATTTATTGATACATTATTTTACAAAAATGGTGAGGACTACTAAACAACTCTCTCTAGAACCTTCATTCCATACTCCCGACTAAAACTTCGCGCTACATTCTCGCCTCCCGAGAAGAAAAATGGAACAACAAGGAAAAGGGTGAGCTTAACTAGCCCAAGAAGAATGTTATGACTAAGATAATATACAACAAATTATCGTTAGTCTCCAACAGGAAAAAATCGATAGAATACAATAGACAACAAGTTTCAGATCAATATTCGCTAATGAAATAATAATTCATGTAAGAGTTACGTAGAGAATGAAATCTACTATAATCTATGAATTTAATAAACCATCATCAATATTTTATCCCCGTAACATCAATCAATATTCATCTCAAATCAAATATTCATCTTTGCACTATAAAAGCCAAAGATATTCATCAATCGGTCATGTTCATCTCACACACTGCTCATCTTTGCACTAAAGGCCAAAGATATTCATCGGTCGCCCATATGTTCATTTAAACACCGCTCATCTTTGCACTATGTGCCAAAGATATTCTTCAGAAATCATTCATCTTTGCACTACAGCCAAAGATATTCAATAATATCATCATTTAAGACCGAGGATGATGAAAAATATTTTAAAGAAACGAATCCAAATTGAAACAAAATGACAAGGATTAAGGATTAAGGATTCATACTTGGTTTTATCCACGCCCAAAAATACCTCAAAAATAATCATAGTGGTGTAAAATTCAAGAATGATCAAAACATGGATACAATCAAAGCTAGTATCCGTAATAGATGTTTTGGACGAAAAGAAGAAATTTTATTTTTCGATGAATAATGAATCTTGGTATACGTGAATAGTAACTCCACACCAAAAGATAGAAATTCCACAAAAAACATTTTCACGCTTAATTTAATAGTACTCGTGAATAAGAAAGAATCGTGAATAGTAACTCATGAATAGTAACTCGTGAATAGTAACTCATGAATAGTAACCCCGACATGAAAAAGTTCCAAATTTGATAAAAAGTACCAACCAATATTTCAAAGATAATGATATCAAGAATTAATATCATTTGAGAAGAAAATAACATCCCTTACCTCAAAGAATCAAGATTTCGGAAGGAAAAAGGCTCAAGTGATGCCGAATGAAACTTGTAACCGAACAAAGAACTCTCAAAGTATCCGAATACTCACAAAATACGCTCAATAATATAGAGAGAGAAAGAGAGAAAACTTTGTTTCGTGTGATTTTCAATTCTAACTTAGCCTCTATTTATAGGAAGATGTTAGCCCACCAAAGGCTGGACTTGACTGCTACGATGGCTTTACTCGCTACTATTGCCACCCACCACATTTGAAATAAAATTCAGCACATTTTTCACCAACCACAAGTGGGGTCCACTCAATTCTAGAATTTTCCACCAAAATCAATTATAAACCTAATTTAGAATCCGACACCTCTTAAAATTCACAACAACAAATCATTCGTGCATTTTTAATCGGTTCAAAATTTGTGGACATATACTCAACTTATGTATGTATAACATACCCAAAAATTACCACAATCCAACTATCGGATTAAAAATTATAACCCCGCAATATATCTCAAAACCCTTGATTTGATTTTTAATACCTCCAATCCGATAAAATATCGATAAAACACCTCAACATTAATTCCTTCATTAATAACCACATAAATAAATCCATCATTTATATTCATATAAAATAAATATTTCTTATCATATGAATCAATAATTAATTATTCACAAATAATATTACGTAATCACATTTACGACAAACCAGTCGCTCCTGTGAAGAGGGGCTTTCAATAAGGATCTCTCACTTCGGGCGCCGCAATTAGGTGACCAAACCTCTCCTTAGACAGTAACTTTCTAGACATTGCCAATAATGTTATCTAATAATATTATTCAAATAATATGAATTATTGATCCGATAATGGGAAATATATGTGGTAAGGACAATTATCAAAACAAAGAATAATATAAAATACCAACGCAGCAATTATTGAATCAATAAAATAAACTATTGAACAAAGACTCATCGTAAAAATTATTGAGTAAAGCCTTCTCACGTAAGGATCAATAATTCAACAATATCTGTAATACCTGGTGTATCATCAGCAACCACGCCAGACATCAGTATTTTAACCACCGGGTATTCCAAATGCCTTAATTCAGAATAATTACGCCGTTATTTATAACCACCCAAACTTTGTCGCTTTTCCTCATCCAATCGCTCAGTTATGGGGCCCCACATGGTCGCTGCTGGCCGCATTTAATATCCCCGACCGAGCATTTAATATTCCACGACCAAACGAATATTCCCCGAAAAAAATGAATATTTTATAACCACTTGCTTATTTTGAAATATTTACGTATTTAACCCTTAACTATCCACATTAATCAAATCAACCCTTACTATTTCAAAATAATAAATAAAGGAAATTCCTTTTATTTAAAAAAAAATTTCGGTCTTACAACCTCCCTCCTTATGAAATTTCGTCCTCGAAATTGACGACGCATACTGGTGTTTCAAAAGGTAAAGATATACTCGCTTTCATTTTCGTTTCCAACTCCCGTGTCATTTCCTCAATAAGATGGTTTCTCCACAAAACTTTAACTTATGGTATAACCTCTAAGACATAGGTCATGTTCTTTTCCTCTATAAAATCTTGACAGTACCTCCTCGTGACGTTAAGTCTTCTGGCTATCTCGTCCGGGTTCTAACTCAATGACGTGTTTGGGTCGTCCACATATTTACGTAACATCGACACGTGAAAAACGTTATGAACACGCCGCCATACTTGGTGGTAAAACGAGTCTATATAGGCCACAGTTCCTATTCGATCGAGAATTTCAAATGGATTAATAAATCGAAGGTTTGAGCTTTCTCACCTCACCGATTCTCGCTTTTAAAATAACAACTTCGCACCTCCTTCTTCAAATTCATCACCCGGTGTGTAGTAGCTTGAGCGATTTTTAACTTTATCGATTAAAAGTCGATTATACTCGTATATCATCACGCATCAGATATCATCACGTGGGTACCTAGAGTTTTCATCTCCATCTCTATTATTTGTATATTATACTTAAATTAGTCTTTGACAATATCGCACTCATTATCTTATATACGATCTTCTACTCAACACGCCGTCACTACCACGCTCGCTTTTCCAGGATGGCATGGTCGTAACACGTCTTTGAAATGAGTCTCCTCTTGAGTTCTTCAAGCTCTTCCCACATTCCTTGCTCCATTCGAATTTTGTATCTCTACGAGTCATTTGCGATAATGGAATAGCGATTCGAGAATATCCTTCAACGAATCTCGATAATAACCAACTAAGCTCAGAAAGCTACGATTTCGATTCTCGACTTAGGTTGCTTCTCAACTGTGACTCATATCCCAATCTTGGATAACACGTTACAATGACACCTATCGCTTTACTATCGCATCTAATATGGTGTCCCCACGAGAATCGCTTTTGGTGCATTCCACAAAGGAAGTCACCAGATAAAGGCTCAGTACCAAATTTATAGTTGAATTTTAACTCCTCAAGTTCAATAGAGCCATTCGATATGAGATTTTAGAAATGAGTTTTGTACGGGTTCAAAGTCGATACAAAATTTAATATCGTCTTTGGGAGTAAGCCAATAAATTCTTCAGAAATACGTCAGAAAAATCAATAACAACAGAATATTATTCAAATCGACGTGTCTTTATTCAAATCCATAACATGGACTAAGAAAACTTGACATCCGTAATAAACGAATGACTTTATGGCTTGATATGAAAATGTTTGACTTCAATGGTTTGATTGCACGAATTCAATAACAAAGTTGCTTAGGAATATGAAAACTAACAACCTTACGAAAGCAATCAATTTGGCATGATGAGTAGTTAACCTTAAAATCACATCAAAAGCAAATATCTCTATGTAAATAAGGTTAACTGTGTAATGTGATAGTGCCAACTCGAATCAAACAAGATTTCTAAACAATGAGATGTAATGAAAGTTTCTCCTAATCTGGATTCTCCATAAATAGGTCAAAGTCTAATTTCTCCGTAGTCAAGTTCAAACGTTGAGCGTAAGCAAGAGAGATAAAAGAATGGGTAGAACCCAGATCTAGTAAGGTATAAACTTCGCAAGAATTTATAATTAACTAACCCGTGCTAACTTCGTTCGGGTTCCTCGTATTTTGACCGGCCACGACAAACGCTTCTTCCAGAATCGTTGACTTTGACTTTTTCGGGACATCCTTTTGAGTCACCGCCTCACCGCACTAGGTTTCGATATCGCATAATCTCGAGCGATATGTCCTTCTTTCCACAATTATAGCATACCTTAAACTGCTAGGCGCCAATGATATGTCCCTCTTTCCCAAGATTTGTAACATACGACCGACCGATGGTCTTTCTCCTCCTTGAAACTGGGCTTACTTTGTTGGCCGACGTCTTCACATGGTCGTTGTTGAATCTCTCTTTTAAAATCTCCTCCCAACTCGCTTCTTCTATTTTCATGGCCACGATTACCACCGTAGTGGTTACCACCTTTGTCCGTATTCTTCTTTCTCCACTTTGGTTATCGTTATTTCGATGACTACTATCTTTGGTATGATCCTCGGTTATGGTCCCTCGGTTGAACGCATTTCGTTATCTCATTTCTAACAACCGAGCCTGTTTACAACATCCGAATAGAGAGAAAATTTACGAGAAATGAGATATCGACGACGCTTGGGTTTCAAACCTCTCGAAACATCCGCGTCATAACGTTCCTCATTCTCCACCAAATGAGGTCTGAACTCGATAACTCCGCAAACTTCGCTTCGTCTTTGGGACACCGCCATGTTATTTTGCTCCAATCTAATAAACTCCACTTCCTTCATATGATTTAATACTTTCGTGGAAGTACTTGTCATTGAATCATTTTCAAACGTCTCCCATGATATGCCGAAAGTAATGAATGGTACGCTTCATGATTCCCACCAAAGAATCATTTCGCCACGGAACATAAAAGTAGCGAATGGAACTTTCGTTTCTTTCGCATCCCAAGACATCGAATATCTTGGTAATTTGCTTGACCCATGTTTCCGCCATGATCGGATCCGCTTTCCCTGTAACTCGGTGGTCCCAACTCTTTGAATCGCTGGGTTGTGACCACCCGTGAATTGCTATCATCTCCTCCTCAGATTTTGAACACGAAGTCTCCTCGTCTCGATTTTGCATGAATCGCAAAAAACTTCTAAACATCCCCTCGCTCATCATCTCTTTCGGTGGTGTTATTCACAGGAGGTACATTGCAACACTGTGCAGACGTTCTCCTCGTTGGTGAGTACAGCATCTCCACGGTCTCATTTACTCCACTATTAATATTCTCAGTCGACATTTTTAAATACTGTTATAAAACAAGGGTTAATTAAATAAATTAAGAAATCACATAATACCCCTATAATATGACCAACCAACAAATAAGCTTAGGTAGGACACACTAGCGAAGGATTTACTCGTCTCTCCCTCCTAGTTTTATTCCCGATCTCCGCCAGAGATCATATCCCTAAGCTCGATACCAACCTGTGACGACCCCAAAATAGGTCCATTCCATCCAACCCATTCTGAGTCGCCAAATACATGGTACGTAAACAACTACAACTTTATTATCACAACAATAAAATCGTGAGTTTAAATACAAATATTATCTTCTAGACAATATTTATACTCAAATAAATCCTCATCACATTTATTGATACATTATTTTACAAAAATGGTGAGGACTACTAAACAACTCTCTCTAGAACCTTCATTCCATACCCTCACTAGTACTCGCTACATTCTCGCCCCCGAGAAGAAAAATGGAACAACAAGGAAAAGGGTGAGCTTAACTAGCCCAAGAAGAATGTTATGACTAAGATAATATACAACAAATTATCGTTAGTCTCCAACAGGAAAAATCGATAGAATACAATAGACAACAAGTTTCGAGATCAATATTCGCAATGAAATAATAATTCATGTAAGAGTTACGTAGAGAATGAAATCTACTATAATCTATGAATTTAACGATCCATCATCAATATTTTATCCCCGTAACATCAATCAATATTCATCTCAAATCAAATATTCATCTTTGCACTACACTGAGCCAAAGATATTCATCAATCCATCATGTTCATCTCAACACTGCTCATCTTTGCACTAAAGGCCAAAGATATTCATCGATCGATGGCCATGTTCATTTAAACACCGCTCATCTTTGCACTACAAAAGCCAAAGATATTCTTGAAATCATTCATCTTTGCACTACTGTGCCAAAGATATTCAATAATATCATCATTTAAGACCGAGGATGATGAAAATATTTTTAAAGAACGAATCCAAATTGAAACAAAAAATGACAAGGATTAAGGATTAAGGATTCATACTTGGTTTTATCCACGCCCAAAAATACCTCAAAAATAATCATAGTGGTGTAAAATTCAAGAATGATCAAAACATGGATACAATCAAAGCTAGTATCCGAGAATAGATGTTTTGGACGAAAAGAAGAAATTTTATTTTTCGGATGATGAATAGGCCGTATACGTGAATAAGTAACTACACCAAAAGATAGAAATTCCACAAAAAAAACATTTTCACGCTTCATGAATAGTACTCGTGAATAGTAACTCGTGAATAAGTAACTCATGAATAAGAACTCATGAATAGTAACCCGACATGAAAAAGTTCCAAATTTGATAAAAAAAGTACCAACCAATATTTCAAAGATAATGATATTGAAGAATTAATATCATTTGAGAAGAAAATAACATCCTTACCTCGAAAGAATCAAGACCGGAAGGAAAGGCTCAAGTGATTTGAATGAAACTTGTACTTTAACAAAGAACTCTCAAAGTATCTGAATACTCACAAAATACGCTTCAATAATATAGAGAGAAAGAGAGAAAACTTTGTTTCGGTGTGATTTTCAATTCTAACTTAGCCTCTATTTATAGGAAGATGTTAATTACCAAGCAGACTTGACTTGCTACCGATGGCTTTACCGCTACTATTGCCACCCACCACATTTGAAATAAAATTCAGCACATTTTTCACCAACCACAAGTGGGGTCCACTCAATTCTAGAATTTTCCACCAAAATCAATTATAAACCTAATTTAGAATCCGACACCTCTTAAAATTCACAACAAATCATTCGTGCATTTTTTAACGGTTCAAAATTTGTGGACATATACTCAACTTATGTATGTATAACATACCCAAAAATTACCACAATCCAACTATTTCGGATTAAAAATTATAACCCCATAATATATCTCAAAAACCCTTGATTTGATTTTTAATACCTCCAATCCGATAAAATACCGATAAAACACCTCAACATTAATTCCTTCATTAATAACCACATAAATAAATCCATCATTTATATTCATATAAAATAAATATTTCCTTATCATATGAATCAATAATTAATTATTCACAAATAATATTACGTAATCACATTTATGACAACCATTGCTCCTGAAAAAGAGGGCTTTCAATAAGGATCTCTCTCTCATCGCCAAGCCTTGATTAGGTGACCAAACCTCTCCTTAGACGTAACTTTCTAGACATTGCCAATAATGTTATCTAATAATATTATTCAAATAATATGAATTATTGATCCGATAATGGGAAATATCGTGCAGTTGACAATTATTGAGCAAAAGAATAATATAAAATACCAACGCAAAGAATTATTGAATCAATAAAATAAACTATTGAATAAAGAATTCACCGTAATAATTATCGAGTAAAGGCCTTCACGTAAGGATCAATAATTCAACAATACTGTGTAATACCGCAGGTATGCTTCTTGTGCAACCACGCCAGACATCGTATTTTAACCACCGGGTATTCCAACGGTCTTAATCAGAATAATTACGCCGTTATTTATAACCACCCAAACTTTGTCGTTTTCCTCATCCAATCGTGTTATGGGGCCCACACATGGTCGCTACCGTCGTCATTTAATATTCCCGACACAAGATTTAATATTCGACCACCAAACGAATATTCCAAGACAAAAATGAATATTTTATAACCACTGCGCTTATTTTGAAATATTTATGATTTAACCCTTAACTATCCACATTAATCAAATCAACCCTTACTATTTCAAAATAATAAATAAAGGAAATTCCTTTTATTTAAAAAAAATTTTGGTCTTACATTATGTGATATATTGATTTCTTAATTAACCCTTGTTTTATGGCAAAGATTTGAGAATGTCGAATGAGAATATTAATAAGTGGAGTAAATGAGGCCGTGGAGATGCTGTACTTACTACTAACGAGGAGAATGCAACAGTCGACAATGTACCTCCTGTGAACAACACCACTGAAAGATGATGAGCGAGGGATGTTTAGAAGCTTTTTGCGATTCATGCAAAATCGAGGCGAGGAGACTCGTGTTCAAAATACTGAGAGAAATGATAGCAATTCACGGGTTGTCACGACAAGCGGTTCAAAGAGTTGGGACCACCGAATTCCGGAAAGCGGATCCGATCATGGCGGAAACATGGGTCAAGCAAATTACCAAGATATTCGATGTCTTGGGATGCAAGGAGGAACAGAAGGTTCCATTCGCCACCTTTATGTTCCGTGGCGAGGCAGACATTGGTGGGAATCATGACGTGACTCCATCCAATTGCACTCAAGATGTCACGGAGACGCGTTTGAAAGCAGTTCAATGACAAGTACTTCCTTGAAAGTATTCGTCATATGAAGGAAGTGGAGTTTATTAGACTGGAGCAGAATAACATGGCGGTGTCCCAAAGACGCGAGGCGAAGTTCGCGGTGTTATCCAGTGTTGCACCTCATTTGGTGGAGAAAGAGGAACGATAACGCGGATGTTTCGAGAGGTTTGAAACCCGACATACGTCAAAGATCTCATTTCTCATAAATTTTCTCTCTATTCAGATGTTGTCAACAGGCTCGATTCTTAGGCGAGATAACGAGTACGTTCAACCGAGGACCATAACCAGGATCATCACCAAGATAGCAGTCATCGTAATAACGATAACCAACGGAGAAAGAAGAATGCGGACAAAGGCGGAATAACTCTGGTGGTAATCGTGGCCATGAAAATAGAAGAAGCGAGTCGGGAGGAGATTTTAAAAAGAGGAGATTTAACAACGACCATGTGAAGGCAGCGAAGACTGCAGTAGCAATTGGTTCCAAGGGAGGAGAAAGACCACCGGTCGATATGTTACAAATGCGGGAAAGAGGGACATATCACCCAAACCGCCCACAACAGTTTAAGGTATGCTATAATTGTGGAAAAGAAGGACATATCGCTCGAGATTATGCGATATCGAAACCCCGTCCAATGGGAATGGTGACTCAAAAGGATGTCCCGTAAAAGTCATAGTCAATCGGTTCTTGGAAGAAGCGTTTGTCGTGACTCCGGTCAAAATGCAAGGAACCCGAACGAAATTAGCATCGGTTAGTTAATTATAAATTCTTATGTAAGTTTATACCTTACTAGATATCTGGTTCTACCCATTCTTTTATCTCTCTTGCTTTGCGCCAACGTTTGAACTTGACTCACGAGAAATTAGACTTTGACCTATTTATGGAGACTCCGTTAGAGAAACTTTCATTACATCCGTTGTTTAAAAATCTTGCTTGATTCAGTTGGCACTATCACATTACCGTTAACCTTATTTCTATAGATATATTTGCTTTTGATGTGATTTTAAGGTTAACTACTCATCATGCCGAAATTGATTACTTTCGTAAGGTTGTTAGTTTTCATATTCCTAAGCAATCTATTATTCGAATTCAAACAATCAAACCATTGTAGTCAAACATTTTCATATCAAGCCATGAAGTCATTCGTTTATTACGGATGTCAAGTTTTCTTAGTCCATGTTATGGATTTGAATAAAGACACGTCGATTTGAATAATATTCTGTTGTTATTGATTTTTCCCGATGTATTTCTGAAGAATTTCTTGGTTTACTCGGTGATATTAAATTTTGTATCGACTTTGAACCCAAAGACAAAACTCATTTCTAAAATCTCATATCGAATGGCTCCTATTGAACTCGTGAGTTAAAAATTCAACTATAGAATTTGGTACCGAGCCTTTATCCGGTGACTTCCTTTGTGGAATGCAAAAGCCGAGACTCTCCGTAGGGGACACCATATTCGATGCGATAGCAAGAAACCGATAGGTGTCATTGTAACGTCTTATCCAAGGTTGGGATATGAGTCACAGTTGAGAACAACCTAAGCTTTCAGTAATCAAAATACGTAGCTTTACAGGCTTAGTTGGTTATTATCGGAGATTCGTTGAAGGATATTCTCGAATCGCTATTCCATTAACTCAGCTGGCTCGTAGAGATACAAAATTCGAATGGAGCAAGGAATTGAAAGTAATATGCACACAAGCCAATCATGTTTGATGATAAAGCATATACTTTGTAACAATCTTATTCATTTATTAATAAAAGTATTAATTTATTAAAGGCTTTTAATTATCTACATGATGTTTGTTTTATAATATGTGATAAACCCATAGTTTTAAGCAATGCTTTTAGAATAATGATGATGATCATTCTAATGAGATCTAAATTCTTTAAAAGCTTAAAACTAAAATAGTTCCCAATCGTTGGATTACTAAATTGGGGATTAATGAATCCGGATAGATTGGTACATACGTTGTCTTGCTTCATTGGATGAGGATGATTGATCTCGTGATCATTTGTGTGGAGACACTAAAACAAGTATGTAGGTGCTTATTAGAGAATAAGTTCATTTGAGCGTGGCTCGCTAAGGAATACCTAATGGAGTTTTACTTGCTTTGTCAATAGGAATTCTGTAGTGATAGTAGACAAGTGATCCTTGGACTTGAGGTCATCATATATCTTGTGTATGATGAATTATACTTTGACTTACTCCTTAAGACCCTTAGGGTATATCAAAGGGTATGCTTGGGTATAATAAGTTGTACATGGAGATAATGTATGATCAATAAAGAATCTACCACTTTAATAAAAGAAGAGAAATGTCCTATGTGATTCGATAAATGACAACCCAAGAGTCCTTAGCAATGAGTAATGAAATTAGAAAGGAGTTTCTAATTTGCATTATTTGAGTTGTGCATTTAAGGATCGAAATACATATAATTAAATAAAATAAGACTTGACAGTAATTTCATGCCTTATATTTAATCGGGACATTGTATGGTGGAAGGATTGAATTATGCAGTAACTATTTACTCAAAGGTTCTTTTATGATTAATGTTGAAATCTATATTATCCGAAAAGTCGTTGATACATTAGGAGGCTTATCCTATTGTAGAATAAATATTATTTATTTAAATAAATTAATTGTTTAATTTATTTATTTAAATAAGATTAGAATTGTTCTAATTGATTTATTCACAATAGGTTTAATATGGAGAACCTAAAGGGTCACACCATAAAAGGAAGAATAATTATTTAAGAAGTTAATGGCATAATCGTAATATATATGTTAAGTATATTTAATTTAATCTATGGTGATAGAATAAATTAAATAGCTTAATATTTATTATTTAATATTTTAGAAATATTAAATATAAATTAATAAGAGGAGTCTTATTAATATTATTACAATTATTATTATTTTAATTTCTAAAAGAGTTTAGGAATTAATTTAATATAAGTACTCTCATTTATTCCTAATAGGATTAGGAGGGAAAATTAGTTAAAGAAGTTTAATTAATTATCCCTAATAAGATTAGGGAGCTTAATTAATTAAAAAGAATTTAATTAATTAAATAAAACCCAATTCCTTAATTGTTAAGGTGGGTGGCCCACATCTATAAATAAGAGGAGTCTTATTATGGGTGTTGGGGTTTGTTAACTTTTACAACATACGTTATTCCAATTGTTGGAGAGTACGCTCTTTTTCTATATAGATAGAAAACTAGGGTTTGAGCCAAATACCCATCTTCTTGAATTCCTTTTCTTCCTTGGTGGATCACCTCTAGAGGCCAAACACTTGGGTGGCTAACGTTGATCAAAGGAAGGAACCAAACCCGGTGGATTCAAGTTGAACGCGAAAAGGATTGGAGGTGAACTTGTACCTGAGGAAGCTTGGATCTTCAAGGGTATGTTTGTTCTTCATATCTTTTTATTTAATTAATAATTGTGCATAAAGGGTGATCCGGGTATATGGTTTGTAAAAATTTTAAACTCTGATTTTTACACGCTTCCGCATTAATTTTGCAATTTTGATTGCGTTATGAATATTACAAACCTAACAGGAATGTGGGAAGAGCTTGAAGAACTCAAGAGGAGACTCATTTCAAAGACATGTTTCGACCATGCCATCCTCGAAAAGCGAACGTGGTAGCCGGCGTGTTGAGTAGAAGAAGATCGTATACAAATACTGAGTACGATATTGTCAAAGACTCATTTCAATAATTTACAAATAATAGAGATGGAGACGAAAACTCTAGTTACCCACGTGATGATATACGAGTATAATCGACTTTAATCGATAAAGTTAAAGCTGTTCAAGCTACACACCGGAGCTGATGAATTTGAA
The DNA here is from genome assembly GCA_020205615.1 of Panax quinquefolius. Classification (NCBI taxonomy): domain Eukaryota; kingdom Viridiplantae; phylum Streptophyta; class Magnoliopsida; order Apiales; family Araliaceae; genus Panax; species Panax quinquefolius. The sequence continues at coordinate 32,924,183 of CM035161.1, read as the reverse complement.
GAAGGAGGTGCAAGAAGTTGTTATTTCAAAAGCGAGAGAATCGGTGAGGTGAGGAAAGCTCAAACCTTCGATTTTTAATCCATTTAAAATTCTCGATTGAATAGGAACTCATGGCCTATAGACTCGCTTTTACCACCAAGTATGACGCGTGTTCATAACTTTTTTCACGTATCGATGTTACGTAAATATGTGGACGATCCGAACCACGTCGTTCGAAAGTTAGAACCCGGACGAGATAATAGAAGACTTAACGTATGAAGAGGTACTGTCAAGATTTTGGATAGGAAGGAGCATGTCCTACGTCTGAAGGTCATACCACAAGTTAAAGTTTTGTGGAGAAACTATCTTTATTGAGGAAATGACCGGGAGTTAGAAACGGAAATGAAAGCGAGGTATTCTTATCTTTTGAAACACTGTAGACGTACGCCAATTTCGAGGACGAAATTTCATAAAGAGGGAGGTTGTAAGACCCCAAATTATTAATAAATGAAATTTATTTTCTCTATTTATTATTTTGAAATAGTAAGGGTCGATTTGATTAATGTGGATAGTTATGGGTAAAATATGCAAATATTTGAATAAGCAAGTGGTTATAAAATATTCATTATTGTTTGGGAATATTCGTTTGGTCGTGGAATATTAAATCGCTTGGGAATATTAAATACGACAGTAGCGATCTTTTGTGGGCCCCATAACGAAAAAGCGATTGGATGAAGAAAACGACAAATATAAGTTGTTTATAAATAACTTGGCGTAGTTATTACCAATTATCTTGTTGGAATACCCGGTGGTTAAAACACACTAATACGCGTTGTTAACAAGAAGACATTGCAGTATTGCACCAATTATTGATTCTTACGTAAGAAGGCACTACTCAATAATTATTACGAGAATTCTTATTCGATTATTTTATTTTATTGATTTAATAATTGTTGCGTTGATATTTTATATTCTTTGTTGTTTCAATAATTGTCATTTACAAAGATTTTTTATTATCAAGCAATAATTCATATTATCTGAATATTATTATTAGATAACATTATTGGCAATGTCTAGAAAGTTACATCTAAGGAGAGGTTTGGTCACCTAATTCTTGTATTTAGTAAGGAGAAATTCTTATTGAAAAGCCCCCTCTTTCACAGGAACTACACGGTCACAAGATCTTGTGATTCTGTAATATTATTTATGAATAATTAATTATTGATTTATATGATGAGGAAAATATTGATTTTATGTGGATATAGATGGAGAAAAATTTTAAAATGACAATTGTTGAAAATTAATATTTTATCTTTTTGATAAAATAATTCATTTAAATATATTATTTTAATAATATATTAACGGTGATATTTTTATAATGAATGTGGGATATATGAGTATATGAGGAGGGAGAGTATTTTTGTGGCATTAAATGATTAACACATGTTTTGTGTGTCGGTGGACCCAATTTCTCGATCGAAATTTGATTATAGCTGTAAAATCGACCGTTTGTGGATTTGGTCAATTTCATTTGGAATTTGGAAAAACTTTCTTCTGCAAAGTTGTAGAGAATTGAATTTCCTATAAAAAGTTGCGAGATTCGAATTTTCTGATAAAAGAGCTATTTATTGTGAATTATTAAAGTTCCGAAGTTCCGAAATAATTGATTTTTGGAAGTTTAAAATATTTTTAATTACAAAAACGTTTTTTCCATTTTTGAAACTCATTTAACATGTGTTAGGGTGGCTGAGTTCAGATTCTTGGATGCGAGGAAGTTGTAGAAAAATTATAATATTAATTTATTAAATTTTGTACTTTGGTGTTCTAAAGCATTTTCTATAAATAGGGTCTTAGGTTAGAATTGAAAATCACACCGTAAATCAAGTTTTCTCTCTATATTATCGAAGCGTATTTTTGTGAGTATTTTGAGTATACTTTGAGTATTGCTATACGGTGCAAGTTCAAGTCATAGTCTATATCCAGGTTTCAACTAAAATCTTTGTCTTTCGAGGTAAGGGATGTTATTTTCTTCTCAAATGATATTATTTCTTCAATATCATTATCTTTGAAATATTGGTTGGAACTTTTATCAAATTTGAAACTTTTTCATGTCGAGTTACTATTCATGAGTTCTTATTCACGAAGTTCTTATTCATGAGTTACTATTCACGCAGTACTATTCATGTAAGCGTGAAGATATTTTTTGTGGAATTTCTATCTTTTGGTGTCTGAGTTCTTATTCACGATACTAAGACTATTCACGAATCTGACACTATTCATAGAAAAATGAAAAATTTTCTTTTCGCTTAAAATATCTATTCTGGATACTAGCTTTGATTGTATCCATGTTTTGATCATTCTTGAATTTTACACCACTATGATCATTTTTGAGGTATTTTTGAACATGGATAAAACAAAGTACGAATCCTTAATCCTTAATCATTGTCATTTTGTTTCACTGGATTCGTTTCTTTAAAAATATTTTTCAACATCCTCAGTCTTAAATGATGATATTATTGAATATCTTTGGCCTTGTAGTCAAAGATGAATGATTTTTGAAGAATATCTTTGGCCCGTAGTGCAAAGATGAGCAGTGTTTAGATGAACATGACCAATCGATGAATATCTTTGGCACTGTAGTGCAAAGATGAATATTTGATTCAGATGTATATTGATTGATGTTACAGGGGATAAAAGATAGACGATGAACTTTTAAATTCATACATGTAGAAAATAGTAGTTTGCATTCTCTACTTAACTCTTCTAATGAATTATTATTTCAGCTGCGAATATTGATTTAAAATTTGTTGTTTATTGTATTCTATTAGATTTTTTCCTGTTGAAGACTAATGATAATTTGTTGTATATTATCTTAGTCATAATATTCTTTCTTGGGCTAGTTGAGCTCACCCTTATCCTTGTTGTTCCATTTTTCTTCTCGTGAGGCGAGAATGTAGCGAGTACTAGTGGGTATGGAATGAAGGTTACAGAGAGAGTTGTTTAGTAGTCCTCATCATTTTGTAAAATAATGTATCAATAATTATGATGGGGATTTATTTGCATGTGGATATTATCTAGATGGCAATATCTCGTATTTAAACTCACGTTTATATGTTGTAATAATAAAGTTGTAGTTATTTCTGTACCATGTATTTGGCGACTCAGAATGGGTTGGATGGAATGGACCTATTTTGGGGGCGTCACATAGGTGACCAAACCTCTCCTTAGACAAAACTTTCTAGACATTGCCAATAATGTTATCTAATAATATTATTCAGATAATATGAATTATTGCTTCGATAATGGAAAATACCGGTGTAATGACAATTTATTGAAACAACAAGAATATAAAATATCAATGCAACAATTATTGAATCAATAAAATAAAATATCGAAGCAATAATTATCGTAACAATTATTGAGTAGTGCCTTTCACGTAAGAATCAATAATTGGTGCAATACCATGTCTTCTTGTTCAACAACGCCAGATTAGTGTGTTTTAACCACCGGGTATTCCAACAAAGATAATTCAGTAATAACTACGCAAGTTATTTATAAACAACTTATATTTATCGTTTTCTTCATCCAATCGCTTTTCAAGTTATGGGCCCACAAAAGGCTGGTCAGCATTTAATATTCCCAAGCGATTTAATATTCCACGACCAAACGAATATTCCCAAACAATAATGAATATTTTATAACCACTTGCTTATTTTGAAATATTTGCGTATTTTACCCATAACTATCCACATTAATCAAATCAACCCTTACTATTTCAAAATAATAAATAGAGGAAAATAAATTTCATTTATTAATAATTTGGGGTCTTACAACTTCTCAATAATTGTTACAGTAGTTACTGTTCAATATTTTATTTTATTGATTCAATAGTTGCTGCGTTGATAGTTTATATTATTGTTGTTTTAATAATTGTCACTACACAATATTTTCCATTATCGGAGCAATAATTCATATTATCTTAATAATATTATTGGATAACATTATTGGAAATGTCTAGAAAATTCTGTCTAAGGAGAGGTTTGGTCACCTAATTGCGCGCCAGTAAGGAGAAATCTTTATTGGAAAGCCCCCTCTTTCCTGGGAACTGCCTGGTTGTCAATATTGTGATTATGTAATATTATTTGTGAATAATTAATTATTAATTTTTATGATGAGAAAAATATTTATTTTATGTGGATATAGATGGAGAAAATTTTTAATGTGACAATTGTTGAAAATTAATATTTTGTCTTTTTTTGATAAAATAATTCATTTAAATATATTATTATATTTTAATAATATAATAATGGTGATATTTTTACAGTGAATGTGGAATATATGAGTATATGAGGAGGAAGAATATTTTTGTTACAATAAATGTTTAAAACATGTTAAACATGTAAATTGGACCCCATTTCTTGATTGAAATTTGATTATAGACTGTAAAATCGTCCGTTTATGGATTTCGGTCAATTTCTGTTTGGAATTTGGAAAAACTTTCTTCTGCAAAGTTGTAGAGAATTGAATTTCCTATAAAAACGATCTTCTGCAAAGTTGTAGAGAATTGAATTTGGAAAAATTTTTAATGTGAGAATTGAATGTCTAGAATTTCTGCCAAGGAGAGGTTTGGTCACTTAATTGCGCGCCAATAGGGAGAAATTCTTATTGGAAAGCCCTCTCTTTCCTGGGAACGATCTGGTCGATTAATATTGTGAATTATAATAATGATGATAAATATATTGAGGTGTCTTTTTATGAAGTCACGAAAGTTTATATATATATATATATATTATATAATTTTGTTTTATTAGTATTATTAATGTAATAAAACAGAAAAGCTTTTTTATATAAAATGTAATACTTTTATAAAGTTATTTGTTTTATTGACAATAATTAGAATATAATATATTTTATTATGCATAGTGTTTTGCATAGTAAAATCTTTTTATATAAAATGTAATACTTTTATAAAGTTATTTGTTTTATTAGACAATAATTAGAATATATTATATTTTATTACGCATAGTATTTGTATAAGGCTCTGCATAGTGTTTTTGTATAGTAAAATATTTTTTATATAAAATAGAATACTTTTATAAAGTTATTTATTTTATTAGACAATAATTAGAATATATTATATTTTATTACGCATAGTGTTTGCATAAGTGCTCGCATTGTATTTTGCATAGTAAAATCTTTTTATATAAAAGCAGTAATACTTTTATAAAGTTATTTGTTTTATTTGATTATAAATAGAATATATTATATTTTATTTAAAAGATTTTGTTTTATTAGAATATTTTATAGTAAACCAATCTGTAACTGATTCGTTTAAAAAGTAAATCAATCTGTATCGTTCAGAATTAGTTACTATTCAAATCCATTCTCCTATAAATAGAAGCTCATTCCTTCATTATTTCTTATGAATTCACTGAAACTCTAGAGAGAGAAATTTTAGATAAAAAGAAGAAGAGAAGTTTCTTTATCTCACTTTTCCAATATCCAGCTTTCTTCTAAGGTAAGGGATATTATTTGTTGTACTCGTAAGGGGTATTATTTCTTTCTCGATAAAAAGGCTATTTATTATGAATTATGAAGTTCAAGCTCAAATAATTGATTTTGGAAGTTTAAAATAATTTAAATAAGAAAAACATTTTTGTGTGTTTGGTGGGCATCTTTAACATGTGCTAGAGATCTGAATTCGAGATGCTTGGATGCGTAGGAAGATGTGGAAAAATAAATAATATTAATTTATTAAATTTTCTACTTTGGTGTTCTAAAGATTTTCCTATAAATAAGGTGCTTTAGGTTATAATTGAAAATCACACCGTAAATCAAGTTTTCTCTCTATATTATCGAGTATTTTTGTGAGTATTTATATATCTTGAGTGTTTCTATACTTGTGCAAGTTCGATCAAATAGACGTTATATCCCACATTCCAAGATCGCTTTTTTTGAGGTAAGGGATAGTAAAGGATTTTTAAGGGTGATTATGTTTTTCAGTTTTGTATTTTTTCGGACCTTCAAAATTCTGGAAAAATTTGAAATGATATTTTGATGAGTTTGTAGATTGTGTCCAAAATGGCGATTTTTGGATGTATAGATTAGGAGTTATGGATTTTATGAGAAAAGACTATTTTAAAAGTAATTGCTTATAACTCCTTGTGGTTAACTCCAAAATTGATGAAATTTTTATTGGGAGTACTTCTATATAATATCAAGTATACCGTATTAATTTCGGAATTTTTGGATAAAATTACAATTTATGATAAATGTCTAACTATTCAGTAGTTTTGGCCTATATGGAAAATAGTAAATGAATTTTAAAATTCTGAGAAAAATATATATTCAATATGGGACTATATTCTTCTAAATCCCAGAAAATAAATATTTTTAGAACTGATTTGGTATTTTTCATGAAAATGTTTTAGTTATGAGTAAATAAATTAAATATGTTATGTGAAATAAGAAAATTGGAAAATATGATTTATTGGCTTGAGAATCATATATGAGGTATATGCAAAATTTTATGAGGGTTTTGGTTAATGATGATGAAATCTTATGAGTTTGGCATTTTAGATGATTAAATGCATTAATTATTAAAGTGTAAATAATTGGATTAAATTATTTATAAGTTTAAGAAATGATTAAAATATTATTATAATATGAATAATATTAGATTATGAGATTTCTAAGTGATTTATAACATTTGGATTAAGGTGTTATAAATATGGATATGAATTTTATTATGAAACTTTATCTTTTTATGTCGAGAGTTCTTATGCACGCGATATACGGCACTACGTGCGAATAATACGGGTACTTATTCACGACAAATTGGTTTCTTCTCGACCAAATTATCGTTGATTTATGAATCTTACTCTTGAAATTAAAACCATGTTTTGATTATATTGTTTTTATATAACATTCTTATAACCCTAATGATGATATTTCTCTTTGACTTGAGTGTAAAGATGAGTAGATTATTGGTATGATCGTGGACTATAGGTTCTCTCTTTGGCGAAGAGTGCAAAAGTTGAATTGTTATTTGGTATGATCATGACCATTGAATTTATAATTGAATATTTTTTAGCTTAAGTGCAAAGGTGAATTGATCAACATGGTTATAATTATTGTTATATAACTTCTGAAATGATTATGTATTTCTTTGATATAATTCATCTTTGGCTCATAGTGCAAAGATGACTTGTTGATGAATATCTTAGCCTGTAGTGCAAAGATGAATTATTGATGAATATCTTTTGCTCAGTAATGCAAAGATGACTTTTGTTGTTGAATATCTTTTGTGATGAGTGCAAAGATGAATTATCGATGAATATCTTTGGCTCGTAATGCAAAGATGGCCTGTTGTTGAATATCTTTAGCTTGTAGTGTAAAGATGAACTGTTGATGAATATCTTTGGCCCGTGGTGCAAAGATGAATTTATTAGTATGATTATGAATGAGGCGTGATTTGGTATAACCATGATATTTGATGTTTCAGGTAAACACAAGTGATGAAATTATCTTCGTCTTGGATGAGAAGAGGAATTTAGAATTACAATTATGAGTTATTCACATGATTACGGACATGAACTGTTGATTGATGTTATAGGGATAAAACATTGTTGGTGGACTTTTAACATGGAGAAGATAATAGACTTTATGATCTATTTTACTCTTCTAATGGATTGCTTGTTCCGCTGTAACTATGGTTGAAAAGTTTTATCATCTACCATATGTTCTAAATCTCTGATTTATTATTGATGAAGACTATTGATAATTTATTTATCTTTAGTCATAATATTCTTTACTGAGCTAGTTGTGCTCACCCTTTTATTTCACAATTCCTTTCAGGTAATAAAAGTGTAGCTAGGTCGAGCGGGGGATAGCGAGGGAATAGAATGGTGGTCTATAGATGTTGAGGGTGAGGTGAATTTAACTTGGAAGGGTGTTTTGCCACTATCATACAAGATGTCTAATGACATACAACCTCGTCATCATCATAAGACATGGTTGTGCTCATCCACTTCTGTCGAGTATATTTACAAGCACTACCTATATAATCTTGGTGTTTGTTTGGAGTATAATACCCAATTAGAGCAGTGGAGATAATGATATGTCAAGAGAAGACTCACCATTGGGAAGAATATGATAGTAATCTTCTCGTTTTTTTTTTGGGGTCTATTGGATCAACCAAGGATAATTCTGTGGCCATATGATATCTACCATAACCTAAAAGCATGGCCTCTCATGTACGAAGGTTTCCTTGAGCACTTCCCAAAGATTCTAATTTCTAAAACAGTTTTTGACTATACCTTTATGTAAGGTGTCATTGTGACGTGCTACAGTTGGTATATATTTGTATCCAAACTCACACCATATGTGTTGTTGTATTTTTGCTCGACAATTGTTGTAATAAAGTTGTAGTTGTTTTCCATACCATATATTTGGCGACTCAGAATGGGTTGGATGGAATGGACCTATTTTGGGGTCGTTACACATGGGCTGCTGAATTCTTCCAACATGGCTGCCCAAAAATTCAAAGCATGCATAGGAATTGTAATTAATAATAATATTATTTTATTATTTAGTCTCCTTTGGCGTTCTAGCATTTTCCTATAAATAGACACCTAGGTTAGAATTGAAAATCACACCAGAAACAAGTTTTCTTTCTCTCTAGATTATCGAGCGTATTCTTGTGAGTATTTTGATACTTTGAGTGTTGCTATACGGTGCAAGTTCTGTCAGCACTATACCCAAAATTCAGTCAGAAGTACGGTTATTTTGAGGTAAGGGATGTTATTTTCTTCTTAAATGATATTATTTTCTTCAATATCATTATCTTAGGAATATTGGTGAACTTTTTAATCAAATTTAGAACTTTTTTGTGTGGGGTTACTATTCACGATACTCAGACTATTCACGTATACTGAGATTATTCATTTAATACTATGACTATTCACTAAAAAATAAAAATTTCCATTTTTGTCCAAGGTGTCTATTTTGGCTACTATCTTTGATTGTATCCATGTTTTGATCGTTATTTTTGAATTCTACTTCAAAATTGGTTATTATGGAGTATTATTGATCTTGGATAAAACTGTTATACGAATCCCTAATATTTGTCCTTCTGTCTCACTGGATTCGTTTTCTTTAAAATATTTTTCATCATCCTCAGTCCTAAATGATGATATTACTGAATATCTTTGGCCTGTAGTGCAAAGATGAATGATTAGTGCATATCTTTGGCCCGTAGTGCAAAAGGTGAGCAGTGTTGAGATGAACATGACCAACCGTGATACTTGATGAATATCTTTGGCTCAGAAAGTGCAAAGATGAATATTTGATTAAAAGATGTATATTGATTGATGTTACAGGGATAAAATATTGATGATGGACTCTTAAATCTTAGAAGATAGTAGAATTCATTCTCTACGTGACTCTTCTAATGGATTGCTGTTTCCGCCGTGTTTGTTGATCTAAAACTTGTTGTGTATTATATTCTATCAGATTTTTTCCCTGTTGAAGACTAATGATAATTTGTTGTATATTATCTTAGTCATAATATTCTTTACTGGGCTCACACTTTTCCTTTTTATTCTATTTTTCTTCTCAGGATGTGAGAACATAGCAGGATCGAGTCGGGGTATGGAATGATGGTTCTAGAAAGATGTTTTAGCTGTCCTCACTATTTCTGTAAAATAGTGTATGAATAATTGTAATGAGGACTTATTTGGGTGTGGATATTGTCTAGAAGACAATATTTATATTTAAACTCACAGTATGTGTTGTCGTATTTTGCACAATAATTGTATTATTGAAGTTGTAGTTTACTTTTTGTACCATGTATTTGGCGACTTAGAATGGGTGTTGTATACCTATTTTGGGGGCGTCACAATCCGTCTAGGTTATGATAGATATCATATGACTGGAGAATTATCCTTGGTTGACCCAATAGACCCCAAAGAAAAACGAGAAGATTACTATCATGTTCCTTCCAATGGTGAGTCATCTCTTGACATATAACTATCTCCACTGTCTGCAATTGAGAATTACATTTTAACCAAACTCCAAGATCATATAGGTAGTGCTCGTAGATATATTCAGCAAGTGGATGTGCACCACCCTGTCTTATGATAACACGAGGTTGTATGTCATTAGACATCTTGTATGATTGTGGCAAAACACCCTTCCAAAGTTGGGTTCACCTCACCCTATTTGGTTCACCAAAATTAAATATCAAATGACATATACAATACGACACACTTATCTAAAGTTCTCAATAAAAGTATTTCCATACTATTTAGGGAGAATCTCAACAGCTATAGACCACCGCTCTATTCCCTGTTATCCCCACTCACCCTAAGAACAATACTCTTATTACACGAAAGGAATTGTGAAGCAAAAGGGTGAGCACAACTAGCTCAGTAAAGAATATCATGACTAAAGATAATTAAATTATCAATAGCTTTCGTCAGTAATAAATCAGAGATTTAGAACATATGGAAGATGATAAGACTTTTCAACCATAGTCGCAGCGGAACGAGCAATCCATTAGAAGAGTCAAATAGACCATAATGTCTATTATCTTCTCTATGTTAAAAGTCCACCAACAATGTTTTATCCCTGTAACATCAATCAACGGTTCATGTCCACAATCATATGAATAACTCATAATCATATTTGTGGTTCCAAATTCCTTTTCTCATCTAGGACGAAGATAATTTTTATCACCTGTCTTTACCTGAAACATCAAAGATCATGGTTATACCAAATCATAGTTCCTGTTCATAATCATACTAATAAATTCATCTTTGCACTACGGGCCAAAGATATTCATTAACAGTTCATCTTTTCACTACATGCCAAAGATATTCAACAACAGGACATCTTTGCACTATGGGCCAAAGATATTCATCAACAATTCATCTTTGCTCTACAGGCCAAAGATATTCAATAATAGGTCATCTTTGCACTATGGGCCAAAGATATTCAACAACAGGTCATCTCTGCACTACATGCCAAAGATATTCAACAACAGGTCATATTTGCACTACGGGCCAAAGATATTATTATCTCAAATAAATATATAATCATTTCAGAATTTATATAAACCATAATTATAACCATGTTGATCAATTCAGCTTTGCATTTAAGCTAAAGATATTCAATTGTAAATTCAATGGTCATGATCATACCAGTCAACAATTCAACTTTGCGCTACTGGCCAAAGAGAACCCATAGTCACGATCATACCAAAAATCTACCCACCTTTACACTCAAATAAAAGAGAAATTTTCTTCACCAGAATTATAAAAATGTTATATATGATAATAAAAATAATATGATCAACAACTGCATTTAATTTCAAGAGTAAGATTCATAAATCAACGATAATTTAGTCAGAAAAAGAAACCAATTTTGTCGTGAATAGTAACTCGTGAATAGTAACTCATGAATAGTAACTCGTGAATAGTACTCGTGAATAGTAACTCATGAATAATAACTCATGAATAGTAACCCGTATTCGTACATAGTACCATATACGTAAATAATATCATATACGTAAATAGTGTCATATACATGAATATAGTGCCGTATACATGAATAGTAACCCCAACATGAAAAAGGTAGAAATTCCACAATAAAATCCATACCAATATTTTGGTATAATGATATTGAAAGAATAACATTTCTTAAATTTATAAACAATTTATTTTAATTGTTTACACTTTACTAAATAATGCATTTAATCATCCTAAAATACCAAACTCATAAGATTTCATCACCAATAACCAAAACTCTCATCAAAAATCTACATATACCTTATATAGGATTCTCAAACCATAAAATCCTATTTTCTAATTTTCTTACTTCACATAACATATTTAATTCATTTATTCATAACTAGTCCATTTTCATGAAAAATACCAAATCAGTACAAACAAATTTTCTTTTCTAGGATTTAGCAGAATATAGTTCCATATTGAACATATATTTTTCTCAGAATTTTTAAAATTCATTTACTATTTTTCATATGGCCAAAACAGCTGAATATTTAGACATTTATCATAAACTGTACTTTTATCCAAAAATTTTGAAATTTACAGAGTATACTTCTGTTATATACATGTACTCCCAATAAAAATTTCACCAATTTTGGAGTTAACCACAAGGAGTTATAAGGGTTTACTTTTAAAATAGTTTTTCCTATAAAATTCATAACTATTAATCTATACATCTAAAAATAACCATTTTTGGACACAATCAAGAAAACTCATCAAATTATCATTTTAATTTTTTCCAGAATTTTTGAGGGTCGGAAAAATTATGAAACTAAAAAACATAATAACCCTTAAAATCTCTTACCTCAAAATAGCAGTATTTCTGACTGGAATATCGAATATAAAGACAAAGAAAACTTGCACTGAATAGCAACTCTCAAAGTATCTAAATACTAACAAAAATACGCTCGACAATATAGAGAGAAAGAAAACTTGTTTCTGGTGTGATTTTCAATTCTAACTTAAGCGCTTTATTTATAGGAAAATCTTTAGCCAGCTTGAAAGGAGACTAAATAATAAAATATTATTATAATCTTTGTGTTCTCCCTACGCAAGCCACTTTGAAAAATCAACAGCCACCATAGTGGGGCCCACCCAAAAATCAGCCACCTTTCCCAACAACCAAAAGTGGGTCCCACTCAATTTTAATAAAAATCATTTTATTTTCCAAAACTTCAATAATTCATAGAAAATAGTCCGTTTATCAGAAAAATACGAATTTTATGTCCATTCCACACGAAATCGAATTCTCTACAACTTTGTAGTTTTTAGCTTTTCAAAATTCGAGACAGAAAATATCTGAAACCCACAAACAGATGATTTTCAACACCTTTTAAAATTTATAACAAATCATGCGTTAATTTTTAACGGTTCAAAATTTGTGGATATATATTCAACTTATATATGAATAACATATCCAAAAATCACAACGATCCAACGGTCGGATTAAAATTATAACTCACGCTATAGAGCTTTAAGAACACCGATTTGATCTTTTAATACCTCCAATTCGACAAAATACTGATAAAACACCTCAACATTAATTCATTCATTTATAACCACATAAATAAACCCATCATTTATATCTGCATCAAATAAATATTTCTTTATCATATAAATCAATAATTAATTATTCACAAATAATATTACAGAATCACAATAATGACAACTTAACGGTTCCAGTGAAAGAGGGGCTTTCGATAAGGATTTCTCTCTATCGCCGCAATGATTAGGTGACAAAATCTCTCCTTGACAAAACTTTCTAGACATTGCCGATAATGCTATCTAATAATATTATTCAAATAATATGAATTATTGATGTGATAATGGGAAATACTGTGCAGTGATAATTATTGAAACAAAAATAATATAAAATATCAACGCAATAATTATTGAATCAATAAAATAAAATATTGAACAGTAATTACTGTAACAATTATTGAGTAGTGCCTTCATACATAAGAATCAATAATTCAAAAAACGATAAATTTTGAAAGAATTCGTCAAATTTTACGAATAACAGTTGTATGAAGAAAACGATAATAATTACGAATAAAATTTTACGAGTAGTGCCTTCAACTGTTATTCTGTAAAATTCCAAATTTTACGAATAAATATTTAATTTTCTCGAAATATTTTTTGAAAATTATGGTGTGAATTTGAGATAATATTAGAGTTGTGGGTAGTATTTATAAATTTTGCAAAGTATGCAAGTTGTTGTATTATATTTGATTGGTCGGGGAATATTCTTTGTGTCGGGGAATATTCGTACGATGGTACAATCATTGGTGGACCCATAATGTAATTATTATTTCGGAATGAGAAAACGACAAAAATATTTTTATGAAAATAACTAAGAAGTTTTACAGATTATCTTGTTGAACTACTCGGTAGTAAAAGAAATACGATGTCTGGCGTGGTTGCGTAGTAGCGCTTACGGTATTGATTATTGATGCTTACGTGAGAAGTCACTCAGTTATACTCAATTATTGCTACAGTAATTGCTTCATCATATCTCTCATATTATTGATTCGATTATCGTCACAGTATCATCTGCATTATATGTTATATTGTTAAATCAATAATTAAGATGACAAAGTTATTCATATTATTAAATTGCAATATTTACAATGTCTAGAAGTTCTGTCAAGGATAGGTTTGGTCACCTAATTGCGCACCAATAGGGAGAAATTCTTATTGGAAAGCCCCCTCTTTCCTGGGAACAACCTGGTAGTTAAATATTGTGAGTTATAATATTAATGATGAATAAGCTCGTGTTGATTAAAGATGGAAATTGATAGTTTCATTGTGTTGGGATTATTTGTGTTAGTAGAAATCAACATCTATTTCGATGATAATTGATGTCTGGAGGTTATATTGTTCAATCGGGTATTCGGGACACTTTTCGTGTCGGAGTACTATTCACGAGTTACTATTCATGAGTAACTATTCACGAGTTACTATTCACGAGTTACTATTCACCTGAACAATATATTTCTTTTCGGTCCAAATTATTTTTGGGTACAATATTATTCCATGAGGATTTATGCTAATTTTTTAGACCGTTGGTTAAATTTATATTAGTAAATCAATATGGATCGTTGGTTTAAAGTTTTAATAGTGAATCAGTATGGATCGCTGGTTTAAAGTTTTAATAGTGAATCAGTATGGACCGTTGCTTTAAGTTTTAATATGGACCGTCCGTTTAAAAGTAAATTAATCTGGACCGTTCAGGAATTAGTTACTATGCAGTCCATTCTTCTATAAATAGAAGCGCATTCCTTCATTATTTCTTACGAATTCATTAAAACTCTAGATAGAGAAATTATATAGAGAAGCTATAGAGAGAAAATCTATAGAGAGAAAGAAGAAGAGTATTCTGTTACTTCACTACTTCTATATCCAATTTCTTTTACGGTAAGGGATATTATTTGTTGTACCCGTAAGGGGTGTTATTCTTTTGTATTCATGAAGAGAACTTCTGTTATTCCATTCTTTATTATTCTGTTAGAATAACTTGTATACGCGGAATCCCCTATACTTGGTGAAATCCTTCTGTTATTCCATTCTTTATTATTTTGTTGGAATAACCTGTATGCACGGTTTACCCTATACTTGGTGGAATGACCTGTATATTCGGTTTACCCAATACTTGGTGATCTTCTTTTGTTACTCCATTCTTTATTATTCTGTTGGAATAACCTATATGCGCGGTTTACCCTATACTTGGTGGAATGACCTGTATATGCGGTTTACCCAATACTTGGTGATCTTCTTCTGTTATTCCATTCTTTATTATTCATTGGAATAATCATGATGTGTGATTTATCCTATACTTGGTGGAATGACACAGTATATGCGGTTTACCCAATACTTGGTGATTTTCTTTCATTATTCCATTCTTTATTATTACGTTGAATAACTTTGTATGCATGGTTTACCTATACTTGGTGGAATAACCTGTATACGCGGTTTACCCAATACTTGGTGATTATTATTTTGGAATAACCTATTTATGTGAAGTACCGCATACTTGGTGAAATTCTTTTATTATTCCATTCTTTATTATTCTGTCAGAATATCCTGTCGGTGTGAATTTCACCTGACCTGGTTCCATTATTTATTATTCCGTTATTTATTATTCATTAGAATAACTCGCATCATCAAATACCGCATGAATGGTGATTTCTGTTGTTATTCCATTCTTTATTATACTCAGTTGGTTAAAGTTTTGATTTCTATACTCCATGAAATTAGTGGAATATCCTTGATATTTGCGCTTCATCCAGTATCTTTTCATGGAAATATTCTTCTGAGCATTCTTGAATTTTACTCTACAAAGAAGTATCATGTTGATAATTTGGACGTTGTTAGTTCCTGGATAAAATAATTCTTGAATTTGTTTTATTGAATTCTTATATCATTGTCATCATCCTCATGTTTATATTGTGTTAAAAGTCATCTTTAGTTTACGTGCATAGATGGACTTAGTATGATTATAACCAGGGATCATTCGGTATAATCATGACCTGTAATGTTATAAATGATGTGATAAAAGTCCTCAGTGTCCTGTAATGCATTGATGGATAGTTTTTGGTATGATTATGACCAGGGGTTATTCGGTATAGTCATGACCATTGATGAATATCCTTGACCATGGTACAGGGATGATTTGATGATGTGGATTATTTATTAAGCTGAGTCTCAGCGATAAACGTTGATGAAAATATTTTTAAATCATAGAAAATAGTAGGTTTTATTCTCTACTTGACTCTTCTAATGGATTGCTTATTTCGCTGCAGTTAAACTTGATGTCAATTGTATTTTATCAGTTTAACATTGTTGAAGGCTAATGATAATTTATTCTACATTATCTTAGTCATAATATTTCTTACTGGGCTAGTTGAGCTCACCCTTTCTTTTGCTTTTCTTCTTGAAATGAGAATATAAATTTGGGATGAATCGGGAAAGCGAAGAATAGCGGTCGGATGATAGCATTAGTAGTCCTCACTATTCTGTTAAATAGTGTGACAATAAATGTAATGAGGACTGAATTTGAGTTTGTATACTGTCTATGAGGACTCCGTTGAGAATGGATATTGTCTAGAAGACAGTATTCTTGTTTAAACTCTCAGTTTATGTATTGTCGTATATTACACGATAGTTATATAATTAAGCTTGTATTTGTATTCTGTATCATGTATCTGACGACTCAAGATGGGTGATGTATACCTAATTTATAAGACCCCAACTTTTTTTTATAAAGATGATTTTTCTATAAATATCATTTTTGAATATTATGGAATGAATTTGATATAATGTTATAGTTGTGGGTAATATTTATAAATTTTTCTAAGTATGCAAGTTGTTATAAAATATTCGATTGGTAGGGGAATATTCTTTTTGTCGGGAATATTCATACAACGACGTAATCATTGGTGGACCATGCAACGAAATTATTGTCGGATTGAGAAAATGACAAAAATATTTTATAAATAACAGCGGAGGTGTTATTGTTAAAACTGTTGAACTACCCGGTAGTAAAAGTACAATAATACGCATGGTTGCATAGTAGCACATGGTATTGATTATTGATGCTTACGTGTGAAGTCACTCAGTTATACTCAATTATTTCTACAGTAATTACTGCATCATATCTCTCATATTATTGATTCGATTATTGTCACAGTATCATCTGCATTATATGTTATATTATTAAATCAATAATTGAAATGACAAAGTTATTCATATTATTAAATTGCAATATTTACAATGTCTAGAAGTTCTGTCAAGGAGAGGTTTGGTCACCTAATTGCGCGCCAATAGGGAGAAATCCTTATTGGAAAGGCCCCTCTTTCCTGGGAACAACCTGGTTGCTAAATATTGTGAGTTATAGTATTAATGATGAATAAGTTCGTGTTGATTAAAGATGAATTTGATAGTTTCATTGTGTTGGGATTATTTGTGTTAGTAGAAATTGACATCTATTCCGATGATAATGATGTCCGGAGGTTATATTGTTCAAATCCAGTATTCGGGAACTTTTTCGTTGAGTACTTATTCACGAAGTTACTATTCATGAGTTACTATTCATGAGTTACTATTCATGAGTTACTATTCACGAGTTACTATTTATGAGTTACTATTCACGAGTTACTATTCACTCTAGTATTGTGCATTCGTATTCGGGGGTACAATATTATTCCATGAGGAGATCTGTATTTATTTTTCAGAATCGTTGGTTGAAGTTATATTAGTGAATCAATATGGATGGTTGGTGGAAAGTTATAATAGTGAATCAATATGGATCATTTGGTTTAAAGTTTTAATAGTAAATCAAGATGGACCGTTGCTTTAAGTTTTAATAGTAAATCAATCTGAACCGTCTCGCTTAAAATTAAATCAATCTAGACCGTTCTCAGAATTAGTTACTATTCAATCCATTCTTCTATAAATAGAAGGTCATTCCTTCATTATTTCTTACTTAATTCTTTCAAACTCTAGAGAGAGAAATTATAGAGAAAGAAGAAGAAGTATATTCGCTACTTTACTACTTCGATATCCAAAGTGTCTTTTACGATAAAGGGTGTTATTCTTTCTTATTCGTGAAGAGAACTTCTATTATTCCATTCTTTATTATTCATTGGAATAACTCAGATACGCCAGCATACCCTATACTTGATGAAATCCTTATGTTATTCCATTCTTTATTATTCATTTGAATATCATCATCAGATAATGCATGCTTACCGGATTCCGATTCCAGTATTTATTATTCGTGGAATATCTCATCATAGTGAAATTCTTTATTATTCCATTCTTTATTACTGGTTCCATATATTTATTATTCCATGTTATTTATTATTTATTATTATTCGTTGAATATCTCGCTCGTGCATTTTATTTCTTTGTTGAACTGGTTTCAGTATTTATTATTATGCTGAATATCCCGTGCGCATGCGTTTACGCCTTGGGATTGGTTCCATATTTATTATTCTCGTTTGAATAACTCGCCTGTGTGCGTATATCTATCACATGCCCGGTGATTTCTTTTGTTATTCCATTATTTATTATACTCAGTTGGTTAAAGTTTTAACTTCTATACTCCATGAAATTAGTGGAATATCATTGATATTTGCGCTTCATCCAGTATCTTTTCATAGAAATATTCTTCTGAGCATTCTTGAATTTTACTCTACAAAGAAGTATTATGTTGACAATTTGGACGTTATTAGTTCCTGGATAAACTAATTCTTGAACTTGTTTTATTAAATTCCTATATCATTGTCATCATCCTCATGTTTATACTTTTTAAAGTCATCGTGGCTCTGTAGTGCATAGATGGACTTGGTATGATTATGACTGAGGATTATTCTAAGTATAATCATGACCGTAATGTTACAAATAATGTGGTAAAAGTCCTCATCGCCCGTAGTGCAGTGCATTGATGGGATGTTGTTGGCATGATCATGACCATTGATGAATACACGAATATCCTCGCCCGTAGTGCATTGATAATTTGTGGTCGTGACCTAATGAATATCCTCGTCAGTAGTGGGGATGATGTGGATTATTTATTATTGTCGAGTCTCAAATGATAAAAGTGATGAAAAACTTTTAAATCATAAAAGATAGTAGATTTTATTCTCTACTGACTCTTTTTAATGGATTGCTTATTCGCCGCAGCTTAAACTTGTTGTCTATTGTATTTTATCGCTTAACATTATTGAAGGCTAATGATAATTTATCCCGCATTATCTTAGTCATAATATTTTTCATCGGGCTAGTTGAGCTCACCCTTTCTTTCACCGTTTTCTTCGTGAAATGAGAACGTATCAGGACTAAGTGGGGAACGGAGTGATGGTCCGATGATAGTATTAGTAGTCCTCACTATTCTCATTAAATAGTGTGACAATAAATGTAATGAGGACTTATTCTAAGAGTGGATATTGTCTAGAAGACAATATTTGTATTAAAACTCAAACTTTCTTTGTCAGATATTAAAGATTGTATTTGATTTCGCAACATGTATCTGGCGACCCAAGATGGGTGATGTATACCTATTTTGGGGGCGCCACAATTAGTATCAAAGCTTAGGATATGATCCGGCTAAGATGTGAGATAAGAACTAGGAGGGAGAGACGGGGAATTCCATCGCTAGTATGACCTACCTAAGTTTATTTGTTATTTAATTGGTTGGTCAGAGTATAGGGATAATATGTGATATGTTAATTAACCCTTATTTTGTGGCAGTATTTGAAAATGGCATCCGAGAATGTTGAGAACATCAATGGAGCACAGGAGACCGTTGAGTCTCCACAGATCAATAATCAGGACAATGTGCATCAGGAAGGCGACAATCCTAATGTAAACAACAACACTGACCAAATGAT
The DNA here is from genome assembly GCA_020205615.1 of Panax quinquefolius. NCBI lineage: Eukaryota > Viridiplantae > Streptophyta > Magnoliopsida > Apiales > Araliaceae > Panax > Panax quinquefolius. The sequence continues at coordinate 32,904,244 of CM035161.1, read as the reverse complement.
GAACGATGGAATGTTCCGAGGTTTCATGCAATTCATGCAACATCAGACGAGAACGACTCCTGTCCAAAATGTAGGTGAAAACACTGGCAACTCTCGGACGGTCACCGCCAAACAGTTCAAGGAGCTGGGACCACCGGAGTTTTTTGGAGAGCCAAAATCACTTAAAGCGGAGACGTGGATTAAGCAGATCAACAAGATATTTGATGTCTTGGGATGCTCCGAGAGCAAAAGGTTCCTTTGCCACCTTCATGTCATGCAGGCAGAGGCAGACATTGGTGGGAATCAGAAAGCGACTCAACCCGCCAGATCAAGATGTCTTGGGAAAAGTTCCAAGAACTATTCAACGACAAGTACTTTTTCAAAAGTATTCGTCCACATGAAAGAGGTAGAGTTCATCAAGTCGAACAAAACAACACGACCGTGTTGCAAAGACGAAGCCAAGTTTGCTTGAAGTTGTCCCGGCCAAGGTCCCATTTGGTTGATAATGAGGAGAGAATGACGCGAATGTTTTTAAGAGGTTTGAAACCCGAGATACGCCAATATCTTATCTCTCATAAACTATGTTTGTATCAGATGTTGTTAATAGGGCTCGCTTATCGAAGTGATAATGAGTCAACCTAACCAAAAAGAGAGCAACCAAGCAAAATGATAATACTACCGGTGATAGTAGCCATCGGCGGTGACAATAAGCGTGGAGGAATCAACATGCCAAAAATGGTAATCACTTGATGGTAATCATGGCCAAAACAATAAGAATGGACATTTCAAGAAGAGGAAATTCAACAATGATGGAAAGACGCCAAAGACCAAAGACCGTTGTTAAGGAAGGAGAACGACCACCTATCATATGTTTCAAATGCGAGGGGAGGACATATCACCCAAACCACGTGATGATGCCATCCAAAGCATGTTATAATTATGGAAGAGAAGGTCACCTAGCCCGATTTTGTCGCTCATCAAGACAAGTTCACTAGGATGGAGGCACCAAAGGTCATTCCGTAAAAGTCAAAATCCAGAAAGTACAAGGGAGAGCATTTGTCGTGACCTCCCGAAAGCAAGGAACCCGAACGAGGTCATCACGGTAAGCTTATCATAAACTCTAAATAAATATATACCTTATTTGATACCGGTTCTACCCATTCTTTTATTTCTCCTACTTGCGCCAACGCTTAAAATCGACTCCGAGAAATTGGACTTCGACTTAGTTGTTGAAACTCCGCTGGGAGAAACCTTCATTACATCCATCGCTTATAAGTCTTGTTTCATTCAAATCAGCACCTCACATTACTCGTCGATCTTATTTCATTAAAAATACTTACATTTGATGTAATTCTAGTGGATTGATTGGTTAACTACTCATCATGCAAAATTGATTATTTTCGTAAGGTTGTTAGCTTTCATATTCCTAACCAACCTATTATGCTAATTCAAGCAACCAAACCATTAAAATCAATCACCGTCATCTCAAGCCATAAAGCTATTCGTTTATTGAAAAAAGGATGTCAAGCTTTCTTAGCTCATGTCACGGATCTAAACAAAAATACGCCGATTTTGAATGATATTTCTATTGTTAATGAATTTCCGACGATTCCCCTCAAGAACTTCCCCGCCTACCCCAGAGCGTGAAATTGAATTTTGTATCGACCTTGAACCCCAGACAAAACCTATTTCCAAAGCCCCATATCGAATGGCTCCTATTGAACTTCGTGGAGTTAAAGACCCAACCGCAGGAATTGTTAGACATCGCTTTATTCGTCCCTAGTATTTCTCCTCGGGGTGCTCCTCTGTTCTATTCATGAAAAGAAAGATGGGAGTATGCGATTTTGTATTGATTATCTGGAGTTGAACCATGTCACCATCAAAAATAGGTACCCATTGCCACGTATTGATGACTGTTTGACTACCATAAGGCGCCAAATTCTTTTCAAAGATCGATCTTCGCTCCGGATATCACCAATTGAAGATTAGAACCGATGATATTCCAAAACGGCTTTTTAACTCCTGCAGACGAGCATTATGAATTCTTAGTCATGTCTTTTGGATCGACTAATGCCCCGCCGCTTTCATGGATATGATGAACCGAGTATTCAAGGAATATTTGGATCACTTTGTGGTCGTCTTCATTGATGACATCCTTATTTATTCCAAAAGCCGTGAAGATCATGAAAGCAACACTTGAGGTCGATACTCCAAAAGCTTCGTGAATATAAGCTTTATGCCAAGTTGAAGAAATGCGAGTTCGCTCGAGGAAGTAGAATTCCTTGGGCACGTGGTATCAAGTCATGGAATATCCGCTGACCCAAAGCAAAGATTAAAGTTATTCAAAGCTGGGAGCAACCTAAATCAGTGACCGAAGTACATAGCTTTCTCGGCTTAGCAGGTTATTATCGGAGATTCGTGGAAGGGTTTTCTCGAATCGATACTCCCTTAACCCAGATGACTCGAAAAGATACAAAATTTGGTTGGAGTGAGGAACGCGAGAAGAGTTTTCAAGAACTCAAGAGGAGACTCATTTCAGTACCTGTTCTGACAATACCATCTGGCTCGGAGGGATTTATCATCTATAGTGATGCTTTGGGCAAAGGGTTAGGATGTGTTCTCATGCAACATGGGAAAGTCATAGCCTATGCCTCTAGAAAACTCAAAGAATATGAGAGGAATTATCCTACTCATGATCTAGAGTCAAGCAGCAAATGTTTTTGCACTAAAGATTTGGAGGCATTACTTGTATGGGGAGAAAGTGGAGATCTTTACGGATCATAAAAGCCTCAAATATTTCTTTACTCAAAAGGAACTCAACACGCGACAAACGACGCTGGCTTGAACTATTGAAAGATTATGATCATACCATCCAATACCATCCTGGAAAAGCGAACGTGGTAGCCGACGATCGAAAGTAGTAAGATCATACGCTGCACGAAAAGCGATATTGACAACGCAAAGGCCCATTTTGTGTGACTTATAAAGGATGGAGATAGAATTAAAGACTACAGGGACCCATGTGATGATGGCGAATATAAGAGTAGAACCGACTTTAATTGATAAAGTTAAAGTCGCCAAGCCATGCAGACTGGAGTTGATGCCTATGAGGAAGAAAGTGCGAGAAGGTGCTACGCCGGAAGCAAGAATCGATGAAGAAGGAATACTTGAGTCAACTCTGCACTTTGTGTTCCTAATGACCTCGATTTAAAGTATAGAATCATGATGGAGGCGCACAACACACCGCTTGTAATCCATCTCGGGAGTACCAAATGTATCGTGATCTTCGCCATACATTTTGGAGGAATAATGAAGAGAGAGAGATAGCGCTGTTTATCTCAAGGTGTCTAACTTGTCAACGAAGTCAAGGTAGAGCATCAAGTGCCAAAAGGTCCATTGCAACCACTTGAAATTCCGAATGGAAGTGGGAGCACATTACCATGGATTTCACATCGGTCTTCCCAAGGTTTCTCAAGGTATAGATGCGATTTGGGTCATTGTTGATAGATTGACCAAGTCAGCTCATTTCTTATCGATACGAGAAACTTATACACTTGAACGTCTTGCTAGTATGTATAAAAACGAGATTATAAGATTGCATGGTATGCCAGTATCCATAGTTTCTGATCGAGACCCAAGATTCACTTCAAGATTTTGGGTTAGTTTGCAAAAAGCTATGGGCACGGATTTACGATTTAGTTCAGCATATCATCCTCAAACAGATGGACAATCAAAGAGGACTATTCAAACTCTTGAAGATTTATTAAGACTCTGTGTCCTTGACTTCAAGGGAAGTTGGGACAAGTTCTTACCATTGGTGGGAGTTTTCTACAACAACAGCTTATCAAGCAAGTATTGGTATGGCTCCATTCGAGGCGCCAGATGGAAGAAAGTGTCGTTCTCCAAAGATGTCGGGATGAGGTGGGTGAAGCAACGTTGTTGGGACCGGAAGTTGGTACGTATGACTACGGAAAAGATTCAAACGATCCGACAACGTATAAAAACCTCACAAGATCGACGAAAGAGTTATGCTGATCTTCATCGAAAGGACGTGGAATTCGATATTGGAGATCATATGTTGTTACGTGTTGCTTCATGGAAAGGTTTTACGAGATTTAGAAAGAGAGGAAAGCTCATTCCTCGATTCATTGGCCCATTTTTAATCCTCGAACGAGTAGGAACTGTGGCCTATAGACTCGCTTTACCGCCAAGTATGTCTCGTGTTCATAATGTTTTTTCACATATCTATGTTACGTAAATATGTGAAAGACTCGAACCACATTATTGAGTTAGAACCAGACAAAATAGCGGAAGATTTAACGTATGAAAAGGTTCCTGTTAAAATCTTGGATAAGAAGGAGCATATTCTACGCTCCAAGGTTATACCTCAAGTCAAAGTTTTGTGGAGGAACCACGATGTCGAGGAAATGACCGGGAGTTAGAATCAAATGAAATCAAGGTATCCTTACCTCTTCGACATACCGTGTAACGCATTCTAATTTCGAGGGTGAAATTTCATAAGAAGGGAGGTCAGAAGACCCCAACTTTTTTTTATAAAGATGATTTTCTATAAATATCATTTTTGAATATTATGGAATGAATTTGATATAATGTTATAGTTGTGGGTAATATTTATAAATTTTGCTAAGTATGCAAGTTGTTATAAAATATTCGATTGGTCTGGGGAATATTCTTTTTTGTCGGGAATATTCGTATAACGACAACAATCATGGTGGACCCCACAACGGAATTATTGCATTTGATCGAGAAATAACAAAAATATTTTATAAATAACTACGGAGGTGTTATTGTTAAAACTGCTGAACTACCCTAAGTAGTAAAAGTACAAAGAATACGCTGCGTGGTCTGCATAAGAGTAACACCAGTATTGATTATCGATGCTTACGTGAGAAGTCACTCGTTATATTCAATTATTGCTACAAGAATTGGCCGATCATATCTCTCATATTATTGATTCGATTATTGTCACAAAGATCATCGCATTATATGTTATATTATTAAATCAATAATTGAGACTACAAAGTTATTCATATTATTAAATTGCAATATTTACAATGTCTAGAAGTTTTCACAAGGAGAGGTTTGGTCACCTAATTGCGCGCCAATAGGAGAAATCCTTATCGAAAGCCCCTCTTCCGGGAACAACCTCGGTTGCTAAATATTGTGAGTTATAATATTAATGATGAATAAGTTCGTGTTGATTAAAGATGAATTTGATAGTTTTATTGTGTTGGGATTATTTGTGTTAGTAGAAATCGACATCTATTCCGATGATAATTGATGTCCGGAGGTTATATTGTTCAATCGAAGTATTCGGGGAACTTTTTCGTGTTTGAGTATTATTCATGAGTTACTATTCACGAGTTACTATTCATACTAAGTTACTATTCATGAGTTACTATTTATGAGTTACTATTCACGAAGTTACTATTCACCCGATTATTATTCACTCTAGTATGTGCATATCTAGTATTTGGGTACAATATTATTCCATGAGGAGATGTGCTAATTTTTCGTAATCAGTTGGTTGAAGTTATATTAGTGAATCAATATGGACCACCACTGGTGGAAAGTTATAATAGTGAATCAATATGGATCATTGGTTTAAAGTTTTAATAGTAAATCAAGATGGACCTGTCTGCTTTTAAGTTTTAATAGTAAATCAATCAACCGTCCGCTTAAAATTAAATCAACTGGACCGCTCAGAATTAGCCATTATTCAATCCATTCTTTATAAATAGAAGGTCATTCCTTCATTATTTCTTACTTAATTCACCTAAAAACTCTAGAGAGAGAAATTATAGTAGAGAAAGAAGAAGAGTATTATTCGCTACTTCACTACTTTGATATCCAAAGGTCTTTTACGATAAGTGTTATTGTTATTCTTTCTTATTCATGAAGAGAACTTTCGTTATTCCATTCTTTATTATTCTCGTTGAATAACTCGTATACGCCGCATACCCTATACTTGGTGAAATCCTTATGTTATTACATTCTTTATTATTTTCTTGGAATATCCGTCTCATGCGTTTTTATACTTGGACTCGTTATTATTTATTTATTATTCTCGTTGAATATCCGTCGTCTGCGTGCATTTTACATGACCGGTTCCATATTTATTATTCATATTGAATATCCCTGAATATATCTCCGTGCGTTTTTACGGACGGGTTCCGTATTTATTATTCTCGTTGAATATCCCGTCTCGGCATTTACGCCGACTCGGTTCCATATTTATTATTCTGTTGGAATAACTTGTCTGTGCTATCTATCACATGCCTGGTGATTTCTTTTGTTATTCCATTATTTATTATACTCAGTTGGTTAAAGTTTTAACTTCTATACTCCATGAAATTAGTGGAATATCATCGATATTTGCGCTTCATCCAAAGATCTTTTCATGAAAATATTCTTCCGAGCATTCTTGAATTTTACTCTACAAAGAAGTATTATGTTGATAATTTGGACGTTATTAGTTCCCGGATAAACTAATTCTTGAACTTGTTTTATTAAATTCCTATATCATTGTCATCATCCTCATGTTTATATTTTTTAAAGTCATCTGTGGGCTCGTAGTGCATATAGATGGACTTGGTATGATTATGACCAGGATTATTCTAAGATAATCATGACCGTAATGTTACAAATGATGTGGTAAAAGTCCCCATTGGCCCGTAGTGCATTGATGGACGCTTGTTGGCATGATCATGACCATCGATGAATACACTAATATCCTCGGCCCGTAGTGCATGGATAATTTGTGGTGGTGACCCTAATGAATATCCTCGATCAGAAAAGTGTGGATGATGTGGATTATTTATTGTCGAGTCTCAAACGATAAAAGTGATGAAAACTTTTTAAATCATAAAAGATAGTAGATTTTATTCTCTACTTGACTCTTTTTAATGGATTGCTTATTCGCCGCAGCTTAAACTTTGTTATTATTTTATCGCTTAACATTATTGAAGGCTAATGATAATTTATCCCGCATTATCTTAGTCATAATATTTCTTATCGGGCTAGTTGAGTTCACCCTTTCTTTCACTGTTCTCTTCGTGAAATGAGAACGTAGCAGGACTAGTCTGGGGAAACTGGAGTGATAGTCCGATGATGGTAGTATTAGTAGTCCTCACTATTCTGTTAAATAGTGTGACAATAAATGTAATGAGGACTTATTCTGAGAGTGGATATTGTCTAGAAGACAATATTTGTATTAAAACTCACAGCTTTCTTGTTGTATATTAAAGATTGTATTTGTATTCTGCACCATGTATCTGGCGACCCAAGATGGGTGATGTATACCTATTTTGGGGGCGTCATAGTTGGTATCAAAGCTTAGGGATATGATCCCTGGCTAAGATGTGAGATAAGAACTAGGAGGGGAGAGATGGGGAATTCCATCGCTAGTATGACCTACCTAAGTTTATTTGTTATTTAATTGGTTGGTCAGAATATAGGGATAATATGTGATATGTTAATTAACCCTTGTTTTGTGGCAGTATTTGAAAATGGCATCCGAGAATGTTGAGAACATCAATGGAGCACAGGAGACCGTTGAGTCTCCACAGATCAATAGTCAGGACAATGTGCATCAGGAAGGCGACAATCCTCATGTAAACAACAACACTGACCAAATGATGAACGATGGAATGTTCCGAGGTTTCATGCAATTCATGCAACATCAGACGAGAACGACTCCTGTCCAAAATACAGGTGGAAAGACTGGCAACTCTCGGATGGTCACCGCCAAACAGTTCAAGGAGATGGGACCACCGGAGTTTTTTGGAGAGCCAAAACCACTTAAGGCGGAGACGTGGATTAAGCAGATCAACAAGATATTTGATGTCTTGGGATGCTCCGAGGAGAAAAAGGTTCCCTTTGCCACCTTCATGTCATGCGCGAGGAGGAGATTACTAGTGGGAATCAGAAAGCGACTCAACCCGCCGTGACCGAAGATGTCTTGGGAAAAGTTCCAAGAACTATTCAACGACAAGTACTTTCCCGAAAGTATTCGTCACATGAAAAAGGTAGAGTTCATCAAGCTGGAACAAAACAACATGACTGTATCGCAGTACGAAGCCAAGTTTGTCGAGTTGTCCCAGTTTGCATCCCATTTGGTTGATAATGAGGAGAGAATGACGCGAATGTTTTTAAGAGGTTTAAAACCTGAGATACGTCAATATCTTATCTCTCATAAACTATGTTTGTATTCAAATGTTGTTAATAGGGCTCAGTTATTGGAGCGTGATAATGAGTCAACCCAACCAAAAGAGAGCAGCCGACAAAATGATAATACCAGTGATAGCAGTCATCGAAGCGGTGACAATAAGCGTGGAGGGAATCAGCATGCCAGAAATGGTAATCACTTCGGTGGTAATCATGGCCAAAACAATAAGAATGGACATTTTAAGAAGAGGAAATTCAACAATGATGGAAAGAAGTCAGCACCAACACCCGTTGTTAAGGAAGGAGAACGACCACCTATCATATGTTGTAAATGCGGAGGGGAGGGACATATCAGTCCAAACTGCGCGATGCCATCCAAGGCATGTTATAATTGTGGAAGAGAAGGTCACCTAGCCCGATTTTGTCGTTCACTGAAGACAAGTTCAGCTAGGGTGGAGGCACCAAAGGCCGTCCCGAAAAAGTCAAAATCGGTAGTACAAGGGAGAGCATTTGTTTTCTTTAATTCTATAAATATTTTCTGGATGCACTTTTGTTGTAATTTTTTCTAAAAATATATTAGGAAGTATAAATAACCCAAAAGTCTTAACCACTTAAACCCACACTTGTACGTTAATGGATTGGGTATTTAGGTGACTGTGGGTTTTATTAATATTATTATTATTATTATTATTATTATTATTATTATTATTATTATTATTATTATTATTATTTATATATTTTTTGGGTTCTTTACACTACTATATAACAATTAGAAAGTAATTACAAGATTAGTGCATTCACAAAATAATTATAAAAATAGTGTAACACAATAACCACGTAACACTTACCAAAAAGCATGGAGATCAAAGGAGAAAGCATTGGAAAAAATAAGTGAAAATCCACACGACTACTCTTTGATATCTTCATGATTGCACATGTTGAAGAAAACAAATCCAGGTAACACTTAGAAACTGTTCTTAAATTTTTTATAATTAATTGTTAACCCAATAAAACTGAATTGATTACCTTTGTATGAAGGTTTGGCTACCAACTGCACCATGAAAAAAATGTACCGACGACCATTGTGACGCCCCCAAAATTAGGTATACATCACCCATCTTGGGTAGTCAGATACATGGTACAGAATTTAAATACAACTTACTAATATAACTGTCGTGTACAATACGACATAAACTATGAGTTTGAATACAAATATTGTCTACTAGATATTATACAAACTCAAAAGGAGTCCTCATTACAATTATTATCACACTATTTCACAGAATAGTGAGGACTACTAATGCTATCCTCTCGGACCATTACTCCGCTCCCCAGACTCCGTCCCGGCCTATATTCTCATTTCAAGAGAGGCGGTGAAAGAAAGGGTGAGCTCAACTAGCTCAAGAAGAAATATTATGACTAAGATAATGCGAGAATAAATTATCATTAGCTTTCACAACAGTGTTAAACCGATAAGATATAATGAACATCAAGTTTAACTACAAGCAGAACCAAAGAATCCATTAAAAGAGTCAAGTAGAAAATAAAATCTACTATCTTTTATGATTTTAAAAGGTTTTCATCATTGTTATAGCCGAGACTCAAACTTTAATAAATATTCCACATCATCGAATCACCCCCGCACTACTTCTGCCAAGGATATTCTTTAGTATCAACGACCACAATTATTCACGCACTCACGGGCCAAGAATAGTTGTGTATTCATTAATGGTCATGATCATGCCAACAATCGTCCATCAATGCACTACTACCATCGAGGATTTTTATCACATCATTTGTAACATTACGATTACCATGATTAATCGAATAGTCTCTCGGTCATAATCATACCAAGTCCATCTATGCACTACAGCCACAGATGACTTTCATCACATCATTTGTAACATTACGGTCATGATTAACCGAATAGTCTCTCGGTCATAATCATACCAAGTCCATCTATGCACTACTGTGCCACGAGATGACTTTCAACATAATATAAACATGAGGATGATGACAATGATATAAGAATTCAATAAAACAAGTTCAAGAATTATTTTATCCGGGAATTATTAACGCCCAAATTGTCAACATGACATCTTTGTTTTGTAGAGTAAAATTCAAGAATGATCAAGAATATTTCCATGAAAAGATATCGATGAAACGCAAATATCAAGGATATTCTACTAATTTCATGGAGTATATAAGTCAAAGTTTTAACCAACTGGGTATAATAAATAATGGAATAACAAAAGAAATCACCATGCATGCGATAGATATAAGACAGCAAAAGTTATTCCAACAGTAATAATAATAACGGAACCTGTGTCGTGAAATTCACACCGCATGGATGTTCCAAATGTAATAATAAATGCGGAATAATAAATGATGGAACCAGTGTCCTACAGATAAGATGAATACAAGATATTCCGGCGTAATAATAAAGACGGAATAATAAAATGGAACTGTGTCCGGTGTAAAACACATGCATGAGGATATTCCAATGTAATAATAATAAAAGGCGGAACCAGTCGGTGTAAAACACATATGTATGTGGATGTTCCAAGCAGAATAATAGAAGAATGTCATCAAGTATAGGGCATCAGCAGTATCAAAGTTATTCTAATGTAATAATAAGAAATGGAATAACAACAGTTTCTTCTTGAATAAGAAAAATAACACCCTTACGAAGCACAACAAATAATATTCCCTACCTTAGAAGAACTGAATATTGGAAAAGTGAAGTAGCAGAATACTTTTCTTCTTTTCTCTATAGTTTCTCTCTAGAGTTTCAAATTGAATTAAGTAAGAAATAATAAAGGAATGAGCTTTCTATTTATAGAAAAAAGCGAGGGTGGCTCTTCGTCTTAACGAAGGGTCAAAATGACTCTTAGTAATATTGAAGAGATAACTTGTGGACGCCCCCAAAATTAGGTATACGTCACCCATCTTGGGTCGCCACTTACATGGTACATAAATTCAAATACAACTTACTAATATAACCGCTGTGGTATACAATACGACATAAATCGTGAGTTTGAATACAAATATTGTCTACTAGATATTATACAAACTTAAAAGGAGTCCTCATTATTACTATTATCACACTATTTCACACAGAATAGTGAGGACTACTAATGCTATCCCTCGGACCATTACTCCGCTTCCCGACTTCGTTCTAGCTATGTTCTCATTTCACAAGAGAATAATTGAAAGAAAGGGTGAGCTCAACTAGCCCAAAGAAGAAATATTATGACTAAGATAATGCGAATAATTTATCATTAGCCTTCAACGGTGTTAAACCGATAAAATACAATAGACAACAAGTTTAACTTTAAATGAATAAGCAATCCATTAAAAGAGTCAAGTAGAGAATAAAGTCTACTATCTTTTAGGTTTTAAAAGGTTTTTCATCATCGTTATAGGTGAGACTCAAACTTTAATAAATAATCCACATCATCGAATCACCCCCGCACTACTACCAAGGATATTCATCAAATTATCAATGGTCATGACTATACCGAATCACCCCCGGTCATAATCATACCAAAAACTATCCATCATTGCATGTGCCACCGAGGACTTTTATCACATCATTTATAACAAGCCATGATTATATACCGAATGATCCTCGGTCATAATCATACTAAGTTCATCTATACACGTAAGTCGAAGATAACATAATATAACATGAGGATGATGATAATGACATAATAATTCAATAAAACAAGTTCAAGAATTATTTTATCCAGAATTATTAACGTCAAATTGTCAAAATGATATTGTTTTGTAGAGTAAAATTCAAGAATGATCGGAAGAATATTTCCATGAAAAGATCTTTGGATGAAACGCAAATATCAAGGATATTCTATTAATTTCATGGAGTATAGAAGTCAAAGTTTTAACTAACCTGGGTATAATAAAGAATGGAATATCAAAAGAAATCACCGTGCATGCAGATGCCCGCGATGTATAAAAAGTTATTCCAATGAGAATGATAATAACGGAACCGAAGTCGGTGAAATTCACAATCAAGCTGGATGTTCCAAATGTAATAATAAAGATGGAACCAGATCCGGTGTAAACCACACAGATAGGATATTCCAACAGAATGATAAAGCGGAACCAGTCCGGTGTAAAACACATGAGCAAGGATGTTCCAACAGAATAATAAAGAGCGGAACCGGTCGGTGTAAAACACATGCATGAGGATGTTCCAGCAGAATAATAGAAGAATGTCACCAAGTATAGGGTAAACCACGTTATACAAAAGTTATTCCAATGAGAATAATAAGCAATGGAATAACAAAATGGATTTCACCAAGTATAGGGTACGCCAGCGTGATACAAAGTCATGTATAGGGTATGCCACTTTTACAAAGTTATTCCAATGAATAATATAGAATGGAATAATGTAAGTTCTCTTCAAGAAGAAAGAATAACACCCATTACGGGTACAACAAATAATATCCCTTACCTTAGAAGAACCGAATATTGGCGAAGGTGAAGTAGCGAGAATACTTTTCTTCTTTCTCTCTATAGTTTCTCTCTCAGAGTTTGGTGAATTCGTGAAAAATAATGAAGCACTAGGCCTCTATTTATAGAATATTTTAGCTTAAAGACCGCCATGTGAAAAGGCAAGTGGCTTGACGGTGGTGATGTGAAAAGAAAAGTGGTTTGACGCTTTGTAATGTGAAACGACAAGTGGTTCGGCACCAGTAATGTGAAACGATAAGTGGTTCGGCCAGAATGTGAAACGACAAGTGGTTCGACGCCTATAATGTGAAACGACAAGTGGTTCGACGCTCAGTAATGTGAAACGACAAGTGGTTCGGACCTTTGGTAAAGGTAATTACTATCGACGAAGGTAATTACTATTCACAAAGGTAATTACTATTGCGAAAGTAATTACTTATCGATTGAAGAGACTCTTAGATGATGACATATGGGCCTCCATAAAATAATCAAACTTACCACAAATGTCTCATAAACAGACTCTTTATATATATCAAGGATTGAATAAATATTACCACAAATCATTTTATTTTTAATCAACACATATTTAATCTTTCAACAATTATTAATCATTTATAACTTGTCGTCTCAATTATTGATTTAATACTATAACATATTATTAGATGATGATTGTGATGATAATTGAATCAATAATATAAGAGATATGATGCAGCAATTACTATAGCAATAATTGAGCATAGCTGAGTGACTTCTCACGTAAGCATCAATAATCAATATCGTGTGCTACTATACAACTACGCGTATTACTGTACTTTTACTACCGGGTAGTTCAACAGTTTTAACTGTAACACCTCTGCCGTTATTTTTATAGAAAGATAATTTTGTCGTTTTTTAACTACGAAAATACCTCCGTTGTGGGGTCCACCAATGATTGAGCCGTCGTACGAATATTCCCCGACAAAAAGAATATTCCCCGACCAAACGAATATTTTATAACAACTTGCATACTTTGCAAAATTTATAAATACTACCCACAACTATAATATTATCTTAAATTCACACCATAATATTAAAAAATTATTTCGACAAAATTTAAATCTTTATTGATAAAATCTGGGGTCTCACACAACTACTATTTGCGAAGGGGTAATTAACCCTTGGAACACCGAAGAGGCAGTTAACTCTTGGTAATATTGAAAGGACAACTACTGTTTGCGAAGGGGTAACTACTATTGACGAAGGTAATTACTATTGACGAAGGTAAATACTATTGAAGAAGGTAATTACTATTGACGAAGGTAAATACTATTGACGAAGGTAAATACTATTAAAGAAGGTAATTACTATTGACGAAGGTAAATGCTATTGACGAAGGTAATTACTATTCACAAAGGTAATTATTATTCACAAAGGTAATTACTATTAACGAAGAGACTCTTAGATGATGACATATGGGCCCCCCCCCATAAAATAATTAAACTTACCACAAACGTCTCATAACAGACTCTTTATATATATCAAGGATTGAATAAATATTACCACAAATCATTTTATTTTTAATCAACACATTTTTAATCTTTCAACAATTATTACTCATTTATAACTTGTCGTTTCAATTAATAATATAACATATTATACGGATGATACCGTGACAATAATTGAACCAATAATATAAGAGATATGATGCGCAATTCATGTGAAGAATAATTGAGTATAGCTAAGTGACTTCTCACGTAAAGATCAATAATCAATAACTGCAGTGTGCTACTTACGCAACCACGCCAGACATCTTATACTTTTACCACCGGGTAGTTCAACAGTTTTAACCAGAACACCTCCGCCATTATTTTTATAGAAAGATAATTTTGTCGCTTTTAACTACTACGATAATACTTCCGTCATGGGGTCCACTAATGATTGAGTCATTATCATACGAATATTCCCCAACAAAAAGAATATTCTCCCACCAAACGAATATTTTATAACAACTTGCTTACTTTGCAAAATTTATAAATATTACATGCAACTATAACATTATATCAAATTTATTCCATAATATTCAAAAATAATATTTATAGAAAATTCATCTTTATTTATAAAAGTTGGGGTCTTACAACCTCCCCTTCTTATGAAATTTCGCCCTCGAAATTAGAAGTGCGATACTGGTATGTCAAGAGGTAAGGTTACCTTGATTTCATTTCGATTCTAACTCCCAAGTCATTTTCTCAACATCGTGGTTCCTCCACAAAACTTTGACTTGAGGTATAACCTTGGAGCGTAGAATATGTTCCTTCTTATCCAAAATTTGAACAGGAACCTCTTCATACGTCAAATCTTCCGCTATTTCGTCCGGTTCTAACTCAATAATATGGTTCAGGTCCTTCACATATTTACGTAACATGGATATGTGAAAACGTTATGAACACGAGACATATTTGGCGGTAAAGCGAGTCTATAGGCCACAGTTCCTACTCGATCGAGGATTAAAAATGGACCGATGAATCGAGAATTAAGTTTTCCTCTCTTTCCAAATCTTGTAACTCCTTTCCATGGAGCAACTCTTAACAACACATGATCTCCTATATCGAATTCCACGTCCTTTCGATGAAGATCAAGATAACTCTTTGTCGATTTTGTGAGGTTTTTATACGTTGTCGGATCGTTTGAATCTTTTCCGTAGTCATACGTATCAACTCCGGTCCCAACAACGTTGCTTCACCCACCTCATCCCAAAGATCTTCGAGAATGACACTTTCTTCCATACAACGCTTCGAATGGAGCCATGCCAATACTTGCTTGATAAGCATTGTTGTAGAAAAACTCCACCAATGGTATGAACTTGTCCCAACTCCCTTGAAATCAAGGACACAGAGTCTTAATAGATCTTCAAGAGTTTGAATAGTCCTCTCCACCGTCTGGGTCCGTCTCGAGGATGATATGCCGAGCTAAATCGTAAGTCTGTGCTCATAGCTTTTTGTAAACTAACCCAAAATCGTGAAGTGAATCTTGGGTCTCGATCGGAAACTATGGATACTAAGATACCATGCGATCTTACAATCTCGTTTATGTACATACTGAAGCAAGACGTTCAAGTGTATAAGTTTCTCGATCGGTAAGAAATGAGCGGACTTGGTCAATCTATCAACAATGACCCAAATCGCATCAATGCCGAGAAACCTTAGGAAGACCCCAGAACTTAAATCCATGGTAATGTGCTCCCACTTCCATTACGGAATTTTAAGTGGTTGCAATGGACCTTTTGGTACTTGATGCTCCGCTTTTAACTCGTTGACAAGTTAGACACCTTGAGATAAACATTGCTATCTCTCTCTTCATATTGCTCCACCAAAATGTATATTTAATATCATGATACATTTTGGTACTCCTGAGATGGATTGCAAATGGTGTTTTGTGCGCCTCCATCATGATATTATACTTTAAATCGTGGTCGTTAGGAACACAAAGTGCGGAGTTGACTCAAGTAATACTTCTTCATCGATTCTTGCTTCCCAGATAAGACCTTCTTGCACTTTCTTCCTCATACGCATCGACTCCAGTGCGTAGCTTCGAAAGCGACTTTAACTTTATCGATTAAAGTCGGTTCTACTCGTATACTCGCTATCATCTCATATTCTTTGAGTTGTCGCGAGGCATAGCTATAACTTTTCCATGTTGCATGAGAACACATCCCAACCCTTTGCTAGAAGCATCATT
Organism: Panax quinquefolius; assembly: GCA_020205615.1. Classification (NCBI taxonomy): domain Eukaryota; kingdom Viridiplantae; phylum Streptophyta; class Magnoliopsida; order Apiales; family Araliaceae; genus Panax; species Panax quinquefolius. The sequence goes on along the minus strand of CM035161.1, from coordinate 32,887,888 downwards.
TGTAGATGACAAATCCCTCAAGAGCCGGATGGTATTGTCGTAACAGTGCTAAAATAAGTCTCCTCTTGAGTTCTTGAAAACTCTTCTCACATTCTTCGCTCCAACCGAACTTTGTATCTTTTCGAGTCAATTTGAGTCGATGGAGTAGCGATTCGAGAAAATCCTTCCACGAATCTCGATAATAACTAGCTAAACCGAGAAAGCTACGATTTTGGCCATCGATTTAGGTTGTTTCGACTTTGAATAGCTTCAATCTTTCTTTGGGTGAACAGATATTCCATGACTTGATACCACGTGCCCAAGGAATGTTACTTCTTCAAGCCGTAACTCGCATTTCTTTAACTTGGCATAAAGCTTATATTCACGAAGCTTTTGGAGTGTCACCTCAAGTGTGCTTCATGATCTTCACGGCTTTTGGAATAAATAAGGATGTCATCAATAAAGAGGCGACCATAAAGTGATCTAAATATTCCTTGAATACTTGGTTCATCATATCCATGAAGGCAAAGAGGAGCATTAGTCAATCCAAAGGACATGACTAGAATTCATAATGCCCGCATCGAGTTCGAAAGCCATCTTTGGAATGTCACGGTTCTAATCTTCAATTGGTGATATCCTAACGAAGATCAATCTTTGAAAAGAATTTGGCTCTTGCAGAACCGGGTCAAATAGGTCATCAATACGTGGCAATGGATACCTATTTTTGATGGTGACATGATTCAACTCCCGATAATCAATACAAAGTCGCATACTCCCATCTTTCTTCTTCACTTAATAGTAATGTAAGAACCCCAAGGAGAAGTCTTAGGACGAATAAAGCCAATGTCTAACAATTCTGCAGTTGGGTCTTTAACTCCACGAAGTTCAATAGAGCCATTCGATATGGGGCTTTGGAAATAGGTTTTGTACACGGGTTCAAGGTCGATACAAAATTCAATTTCACGCCTGGGGTAGGCCAGAAGTTCTTGGGAATACGTCAGAAATTTATTAACAATAGAAATATCGTTCAAAACCGGCGTATTTTTGTTTAAATCGTGACATGAGCTAAGAAAGCTTGACATCCGCTTTTTCAATAAACGAATAGCTTTATGGCTTGAGATGACCGTGATTGATTTTAATGGTTTGGTCGTTTGAATTCACATAATAGGTTGATTAGGAATATGAAAGCTAACAACCTTACGAAAATAATCAATTTTTGCATGATAAGTAGTTAACCAATCAATCCCTAGAATCACGTCAAATGCAAGTATTTTAATGAAATAAGATCGACAGTAATGTGAGGGTACCGATTTGAACCAAACAAGATTTATAAACATGTGGATGTAATGAAGGTTTCTCCCAACGGAGTTTCCACATGAGATAAGTCAAAGTCTAATTTCTCCTGAGTCAAATTTAATGGATGAGCGCAAGTAGGAGAAATAAAAGAATGGGTAGAACCCCGGTATCAAATAAAGTATAGACTTCATTAAAGTTTATGATAAGCTTACCCGTGATGACCTCATTCGGGTTCCTTGCTTCTCCGGGAGGTCACAACAAACGCTCTTCCTTGACTACACTAGGTTTTGACTTTTTTCCGGCCTTTGGTGCCTCCATCCTAGTTGAATTTGTCTTGATGAAACGACAAAATCGAGCTAAGTGACCTTCTCTTCCACAATTATAACATGCTTTAGACGGCATGGCTTGATTCGGACCGATGTGTCCCTCTTTCCGCATTTGAAGCATATGATAGGTGGTCTTTTTCCTTCCTTAACAACGGTCTTTGGTCTTTGACGTCTTTCCATCATTGTTGAATCTCCTTTTCTTGAAATGTCCATTCTTATTGTTTTGGCCCTCGATTACCACCAAGTGGTTTTATATATCGCCCATTGATTCCCTCCACGCTTGTTGTCGCCTTGATGACTACTCTCATTTAGTATTATAATTTTTTATTCGCCGCTCTCTTTTAGTCAACGTTGACTCGTTATCGCTACTCCACTAATCGAGCCCTATTTACAACATCTGAATACAAACACAGTTTATGAGAAATAAGATGTTGACGTATCTCCGGCTTCAAACCTCTTAAAAACATTCGCGTCATTCTCTCTTCATTATCCACCAAGTTGGACGCAAACCGTGATAACTCTGCAAATTTTGTCTCGTATTGCGACACGGTCATATTGTTTTGTTCCAACTTGATAAACTCTGTAAGACCCCAACTTATTATTAATGAAATTTAATTTTCTCTATTTATTATTTTGAAATAGTAAGGGTTGATTTGATTAATGTGGATAGTTAGGGGTAAAATACGCAAATATTTCAAAATAAGCAAGTGGTTATAAAATATTCATTGTTGTTTGGGAATATTCGTTTGGTCATGGAATATTCTCTTCTTTGTCGGGGAATATTCGCATTAATGCGGCGCCTAGATCTTTTTGTGGGCCCCATAACTAAAAGCGATTGGATGAAGAAAACGGCAAATATAAGTTATTTAAAAATAACAAAGTTGTAGTTATATCAAGTTATCTTTCGTTAAAATACTCTGTGGGTTAAAACACAAGAAGACACGAGATTGCACCAATTATTGATTCTTACGTAAGAAGGCACTACTCAATAATGGTTACGTAATTCTTATTCAAAGATTTTATTGATTTAATAATTCTTTGTGTTGATATTTTATATTGTTGTTGTTTCAATAATTGTCATTACACAATATTTTTCATTATCGAAGCAATAATTCATATTATCTGAATAATATTATTAGATAACATTATTGGCAATGTCTAGAAAGTTCTGTCTAAGGAGAGGTTTGGTCACCTAATCGGCGCGCCAAGAAAGAGAAATTCTTATTGGAAAGCCCCTCTTTCCAGGAACCACTGGTTGTCATTAATATTGTGATTTTGTAATATTATTTGTGAATAATTAATTATTGATTCATATGATAAGGAAAATATTGATTTTATGTGAATATAGATGGAGAAAATTTTTAATGTGACAATTATTGAAAATTGAAATTTTATCTTTTTCTGATAAAATAATTCATTTAAATATATTATTATATTTTAATAATATAATAATGGTGATATTTTTACAACGAATGTGGGATATATGAGTATACGAGGAGGAAGAGTATTTTTGTTGCAATAAATATTTAAAACATGTTAAACATGTCGGTGGACCCCATTTATTGACTGAAATTTGATTATAAAGCTTGTAAAATCGCCTTCGTTTGTGGATATCGGTCAATTTTCATTTGGAATTTTGAAAAACTTTCTTCGCAAAGTTGTAGAGAATTGAATTTCCTATAAAAACACGTGAGATTCGAATTTTCCGATAAAAGGGCTATTTATTGTGAATTATTGAAGTTCAAGTCTCAAATAATTGATTTTGGAAGTTTTAATTATTATTTTAAAGAAAAACGTTTTTTTTTGCATTTAAGTGGGCTAACATGTGATATTAATTGCTGAAATCAGATCTTCAAAGATGGGCTAAGGAAATTTATAATATATATTAATATTTTATTAAATTTTTCGCTTTTGTGTTAAGATTTTCCTATAAATAGGTGCTTAGGTTAAAATTGAAAATCACACCGTAAATCAAGTTTTCTCTCTATATTATCGAGCGTATTCTTGTGAGTATTTTGAGTATACTTTGAGTATTATTGTTAGGCGGTGCAAGTTCCTTCAAAGACTATACCCTAGATTCCAAAGAAGACTTAATCTTTCGAGGTAAGTGGATGTTATTTTCTTCTCAAATGATATTATTTCTTCAATATCATTATTTGAAATATTGGTTGGAAGTTTTATCAAATTTGGAACTTTTTCATGCTTGGGGTTACTATTCATGAGTTATTATTCACGAGTTACTATTCATGAGTTACTATTCACGAAGTTCTTATTCACGAGTACTATTCATGTAAGCGTGAAGATATTTTTTTTGGGAAATTTCTATCTTTTGGTGTCTGAGTTATTTATTCACGATACTAAGACTATTCACGATACAAGACTATTCAATTTAAAAATGAAATTTCTTCTTTTGTCCAAAATATCTATTCGGGTACTAGCTTTGATTGTATCCATGTTTTGATCATTCTTGAATTTTACACCACTATGATTATTTTTGAGGTATTTTGAACATGGATAAAACAAAGTACTAATCCTTAATCCTTAATCCTTGTCATTTTGTTTCCTTTGGATTCGTTTCTTTAAAAATATTTTTCATCATCCTCGGCCTTAAATGATGAAATTATTGAATATCTTTGGCCCAGTAGTGCAAAGATGAATGATTTCAAGAATATCTTTTGGTCAGTAGGCAAAAAGATGAGCAGTGTTTAGATGAACATGAATTAATCGATGAATATCTTTGGCCTATAGTGCAAAGATGAATATTTGATTCAGATATATATTGATTGATGTTACAGGGATAAAAGATAGACGATGAACTTTTAAATTCATACATAGAAGATAGTAGTTTGCATTCTCTACTTAACTCTTCTAATGAATTATTATTTCATTGTGAATATTGATTTAAAATTTGTTGTCTATTGTATTCTATTAGATTTTTCCCTGTTGAAGACTAATGATAATTTGTTGTATATTATCTTAGTCATAATATTCTTTCTCGGGCTAGTTGAGCTCACCCTTTTCCTTTTTGTTCCATTTTTCTTTCGGGAGGCGAGAATATAGCGAAAGTATTTAGTCGGGGTATGGAATGAAGGTTCTAGAGAGAGTTGTTTAGTAGTTCTCACCATTTTGTAAAATAATGTATCAATAAATGTGATGAGGATTTATTTGAGTATAGATATTGTCAGAAGATAATATTTGTATTCAAACTCACGCTTTTCTTGTTGTAATAATAAAGTTGTAGTTGTTTACGTACCATGTATTGACAACTCGGAATGGGTGATGTATACCTATTTGGGGGCGCCACATTGGTATCGAGCTTAGGATATGATCTCCTGGCGGAGATCGGGAATAGAACTAGGAGGGAGAGACGAGTAAATCCTTGTTAAAGTGTGTCCTACCTACCTATGATTATTTGTTAGTTGGTTAGTATATAGGATATTATGTGATATATTGATTTCCTTAATTAACCCTTGTTTTATGATGATTTTGAGAATGTCGAATCGAGAATATTAACAATGGAAATGAGACCGTGGAGACGCTTGTACTCACCAACGAGGAGAACGTGCAACAGTAAGTGGCAATGTTCCTCCTGTGAACAACAACACCACCGAGCAAATGATGAACGATGGGATGTTTAGAAGCTTTTTGCGATTCACGCAAAATCGCAGACGAGGAGACTCGTGTTCAAAATCTGAGGAGGAAATGATAGCAATTCACGGGTTGTCACACCAAGCGCTTCAAAGAGTTGGGACCACCAAAATTTAAGGAAAGCGAGATCCGATCATGGCGGAAACACGAGTCAAGCAAATTACAAAGATATTCGATGTCTTGGGATGCGGAGAACAGAAGGTTCCATTCGCCACCTTTTATGTTCCGTGGTGAGGCGTATCATTGGTGGGAGTCGTGAAGCGTACTCCATCCACCAAGACTCAAAGATGTCTTGGGAGACGTTTCAGAAACTATTTAATGACAAATACTTTCCGAAAGTGTTCGCTATATGAAGGAAGTGGAGTTCATCGATTAGAACAAAACAACATAGCGGTGTCTCGAAGACGAGGCAAAGTTTGCAAAGTTATCCAAGTTTGCACCTCATTTGGTGGAGAATGAGGAACGTATGACGCGGATGTTTCTTAGAGGTTTGAAACCCAAGATACGACAATATCTCATTTCTCATAAATTTTTCTCTATTCAGGATGTTGTTAATGTGGCTCAATTGTTAGAAGCGAGATAACGAGTATGTTCAACCGAGGGGACCATAACCAGGATCGTATGCGAGAGATAGCAATCAGCGAGAATAATGATAACCAGCGGAGAAAGAAACAGACGGACAAAAATGGTAACCACTCTGGTGGTAATCATGGCCATAAAAATAGAAGAAGCGAGTCAGGAGGAGATTTTAAAAAGAGGAGATTTAACAACGACTACGTGAAGACGAGCAAAGGTCTTAAGAAAGAATCGGGTTCTAAGGGAGGAGAACGACCACCCATTATATGCTACAAATGCGGAAAAGAGGGACATATCGGTCAAAGCGCCCACAACAGATTCAAGGTATGCTATAATTGTGGAAAGGAAGGACATATCGCTTCGAGATCAGACGGTGAATAAACCTAGTTCAATGAGGGACGGTGACTCAAAAGATCATCCCATAAAAGTTAAAGTCAACGATTCCGGAAGAAAGCGTTTGTTGTGATTGGTCAAAATGCGAGGAACCCAAACGTGGTGATCACGGGTAAGCTATTTATAAATTTCTTGCGAAGTTTATACCTTACTTGATATCGGTGCTTACCCATTCATTTATCTCTCCGCATGTGCTCAACGTTTAAACTTGACTCGGAGAAATTAGACTTTGACTATCTGTGGAAACTCCGTTGGGAGAAACTTTCATCACATCCAATCGTTTATAAATCTTGTTTGATTCAAGTTGGCACCATCACCTTACCGTTGACCTTATCTCTTTAAAGATACTTGCTTTTGATATGATTTTAGGGATTGATTGGTTAACTACTCATCATGCCAAAATTGATTGTTTTCGTAAGGTTGTTAGTTTTCATATTCCTAATCAACCCTGTTGTATTTAATTCAAGTAACTAAACCATTAAAATCAATCATCGTCATATCTAATCATAAAGCTATTCGTTTATTAAAAAGCGGATGTCAAGCTTTCTTAGCCCATGTTATGGATTTGAATAAAGACACGTCAAATTTGAATAATATTCCTATTGTTATTGACTTTTCCGACGATTTTCAAGAACTTCCCGCCTACCCCGTAACGTGAAGTTGAATTCTTTATTGATCTTGAACACTGCATACAAAGCCCATTTTTAAAACCCCATATCGAATGGCTCCTATGAACTTCAGGAGTTAAAGATCCAACTACTGAGAATTGTTGGACATCGGTTTCATTCGTCCTAGTACATCTCCTTGGGGTGCTCCTATTTTATTCGTAAAGAAGAAGAAAAGCGGAGTATGCGACTTTGTATTGACTATCGGAATTGAACCATGTCACCATCAAGAATAGGTATCCTCTACCTCGTATTGATGACTTGTTTGACCATTGCAGCAAGGGCACAATTCTTTTCAAAAATCGATCTTCGATTCGGATATCATCGGTGAAGATTAGAAGGCGAGGATATTCCAAAGACCGCTTCAAAACTCGGTATGGGCATTATGAATTCTTAGTCATGTCTTTCGGACTAACTAATGCTCCTCGCTGGCTTTCATGGATATGATGAACCGAGTATTCAAGGAATATTTGGATCGATTCGTTGTTGTTTTTATTGATGACATCCTCATATATTCCAAAAGTCGTGAAGATCATGAGCACCATTTGAATTTCGGTACTCCAAAGGCTTCGTGAAAACAAACTATATGCCAAATTGAAGAAACACGAGTTCGGCTCGAGGAAGTAGCATTCCTTGGGCATGTGGTGTCGAAACATGGAGTATCCGTGGACCCGGCCAAGATTGAAGCAATACAAAGTTAGAGTAAGTCAAGTGGCCAAAGTCACGTAGCTTTTTGGGCTTATTTGGTTATTATCGGAGATTCGTGGAAGGGTTTTCGAATCGCTACTCCATTAACTTCACCTAACTCGGAAGGATACAAAATTCGTTTGGAGCGAAGAATGCGAGAAAAGTTTCCAAGAGCTTAAGAGGAGACTTATTTCGACACCTGTTCTAACAATACCATCTGGTTCGGATGGATTTGTTATCTACAGCGATGCTTCAAGCAAAGGGTTAGGATGTGTTCTCATGCAACGTGGGAAAGTAAACAATCAACCTCCATACTTTAAATTTTTTCTTAGTACAGTTGGTTACCAAACCTTCAGATCAAGGTAAGCAAAACTTCGTATCAAGGTAACAAAACCTTCATACCAAAGTAACTAATTCACATCCACACCTGCAGTTTTTTCATAGTGCAGTTGGTAGCCAAACCTTCAGACCAAGGTAACCAATTCAATTTTATTAAGTTACCAATTTCGTTTGAATGTGATGCAGTTGGTAGCTAACCATTCATATAAAGGTAACCATTTTATTATTTATGAGTAACAAAATAGTTATAAAAAAAAATTCAGAACATTAATAGTTACATCTATTTATTTTTAAAGTTTTTGTAGGGCGAGTCTTCTTCTTATTCTCATCGGCGTTTTGGACAACGGAGATTCGCGGCGGTGTAGCGGCGGAATATGTGAGGTGTAGCGGTGAACTATTATTTCAAAGTGTATGTGAGGGAGATGAAGATTTGAATTTGAATATTTAAATTTGAATTTGTTTTTGTTGTTAGATCCAAATATTTGAATTATTAATTATGACAGTTATTTGTCCTTAATTTTAGGTTTCCTTATTAATGTGAATTGTACTATTTTTATAATATGGGTCCTAATTACACTCTTTTTGTAATTATTTGGTTGATGCACTTTTCTTGTAATTACTTTCTAATTGTTGTATACTTATGTAAAGAACCCTAAAAAAATTTGTAGAGAAAATAAAAATTGGTTTGAAATTCTGACCGATTCAACCGGTTGAATGAGAATCATTCTTATGTTCAGTCCGGTTTGATCGGATTGTATCAGTTCGGTTAAAATTCGGATTGAACCGATTGATCATCAGTTGAACTCGTGATTTTATTGGTAAAATCGGTTAAATTTACCAATGACTAGATTTTTAATTATTTTTTATACCATTTTTTTAAATATTAATATTAATCACCTTTAGTAATATTGTAAAACAAATTCATTATAATTTAGTTTATCAAAAACAAGATATCTTAAAATATTACTTCCTCCGTCCAAGGATAAAAGTTTTTATTACTATTTTAGAATTCAGATAGTCCCAACTCCCAAGTTAAATGTCTACTTACCTTAAATGATCTATTTTTTTATAATAATTTACTTATAATACCCTTATTATTAATTGTTATATTTCTATTCTCTATGCATATGTATGGAGTATCACTAGTAATGTGCAGAAAACTATGCAATTAAATGAGAATTTAAATATGGACAATTTTGTCATTTTATCCTCTTTTTTAATATGCACAAAAAGTCAACGAAAACTTTTATCTTGAGACGGAAAGAGTATTAATTAACAATAATATATATCTTTATATATTTATGACATTACCGATTTAATAACAATTCGATTACTAGTTGAATTTGATGATCCATGCATTCGATAACTTTTTCGATTAGATGATTGATCCGAGTCTAAAAATATTGTTAATATATTTTAAAAAGGAGATAAAGAAAGGAAAAAAAATTCTTTGTTTGTGATTTGTTTTAAGAAGAGAGGAAAAGAGTAGGGAAACTTTTTAAAACTTTCCTTCCAAAAATATCAAAATTATTCTTATAATAATTTATAAAATATAATCTTATAAGAATAAAATAATAATAAATTCTTTTAAATTAAAATTTCCTTCCAAAACTCACACATAAGTCTCCTTTTCTCTCAAAAAATTTAAATTTATTTATTTTATTTTCTGTACAAACTCACAAACATATGAAGGAGTGCGGGGTGAGAGAAAATGCAAGTGTTCGAATTTAAGAAGTAACTGCTCCTATCTTTTAAAGAGTAAAAAAAAAAAGGAAAATAGTTTCAATTTCTTTTAAAGAGTAAAATAACAAAAGTAAAAAAAGTTTGACTTACGTCAACGGAAGGTTCTTGATCGAAATAAAAGCACAATAAATTAATTGTCAATTTTTTCATCCTACCAGTACCTCGTAATGTAGATATAGATAGATAGATGCTTGACTACTCCCTCCGTAATTGACTATTTCCTTTAGATACATTTTCTTAGTTTAATTTAAATGAAAATTTTATTATTTATTTAACTCTGATCCAAAATTATTGATTCACTTATAATTTTAGATTATACAATTATATGAATATAACTGAAATTTATAACAATTAGTTGTCAGGAAATAGGGATACTCATCCGTTTTAAAATATAAGACTATTATTGATTTTTTAAAGTAAAATATTGAATTTTCATTTTTGGATGAAGCTCATTGCTCTTCATTCCAAATTCTCTCATAACAGTTGTGCCTGAATCGAGAAGTAGAGATTAGTATCAACCAGTCCAATGCATTTCCCAGAGACCTGGGCAGCAAAAAGATAAAACAACGCCACCGGGCTTCTGAAGTAGAGTAGTACATATTTACCTGCAAATTTAAGTGTCAGACAAAGAAAATTTGTTAAAAGAAACAAATAGTTGTCATTTTAGACAAAATACATACTAGTAGCCGAGTAGGTATCGCTATCTCCAGTCATCTGTTACTAATTTTTTATGTTGAATGAAACAGAGCAGCTCAAAAATTATCATTCGCTTCTACAAAAGGACTCTCCCCACCAAGACATTTCAAATTGCACGAGGGACTGATAAAGCTTCCAAATTAATCCGTCTAAGAATACATTTTACAGCTACAAGTTTTTTAACGGTTCAAGAGCGCAATACATTGGAATCCGAAGCAAAGCAAAAATAGCCCAGGAGTTTAAAACAGAAAATGTGGGTCACTGATATCCTGTTTAGGTAAGCTATCATATTTCTTTGTGCAAATTATACAGATGGCCATGTATATCGCACTATTAGCAGAAGATTTGATTTGTTCAACACAAACAGAGCAAGGGAAGAACTGCGCAAGGGCGCAATATTATTGTTGGGTCATGATATTTCATATTCGGCCGAATGGATTGGGTCATCACTATTGAGTTCTAAAGTTATTGGGCCTAATCAATCTATTATCGTTGCTATCGGGCCAAATCAGTGGGTCGACCCATCGAATATTTAAATATCTAAATCTTTGACTTGCAATGGTGAAAAAATGATAGCAGTTGACCGAGATCTCTGTCATGCATTAATGTGGATGGGATGATAGTCGACCGCCATGAAAAAAGCAGTGACGAGTGAGGTAGTGGGTGATTTGGAGTGCGATCGGCGAAACCATCGAGGATCGGGGACCGTGTCGACAAGAGTGGGTGGCGCGAGAAACCGGCTGTAGAAAGTATAACATAGCAAGGAAGTCTTCAAAATTAAGGTAACTGATTATTTTATCTTTCTCAATACACTAGATATTTTATCCTCCATTGTTAACCCTTGTAATCGCCTGTACTGACTCTCACGCCTGAGCTATCTCCGACGGTCGAAGCTGTCAAGCTTTTGGTATTGATCGTGTTTACTGTGCAGGATCAAGACGTCTTACGTGATTGGGGCGTGGCATAAGATCTTGGCGTTAACATTAACGCTAGAAGGAGGGTTGTGTTCTAGTGTCTTGTAGTTTTCAATCACAAACTTTCATTTGTTCTACGTCGGAAAAGATGGTGAGGAGTAGAGTAGATACACCGGAAGGACAGCCGAGGGCTATGAGTTCATCTGTCCAACATATTTCTGTGAAGGATCGTCTGGGTCTTCAAAGAGTGCTCATGAGAGTGAGAACACTGTTTCCAAACATGATTCCAGGGGTTCTCGTTCGAGAGCTCATGGTGAAGCCAGACGGAGGTTGGTATTTGCTGCTGATAAAGGTCGTGACCAAGACCGGAGGCAGATGGAGGGTTCACCACCTAGAACTCATCACCGAGGTGGTCGGGATGATAAAGCTGCCAAGTTGGCAAAGATGGCAGACGAAGCAGATAAGGCTTTAGAGGTTCTTCTGAAGCAGAGGGTAGCTGTGCAGATGCTTCGGATGGCCGATCTGAAGGACGAGGCGTCCACTTATGTACAGTCCGAGAGGCGTAGGCATAAGGATGTACAACAGCGAGACGGGAAAGAGCCAGAGCACTCTATTCATGCCTCTCAGGGACGACCTCAAGAGCGAAGGAGATCTAGGAGCAGAACTCCTGAGGTGTCAAAGAAAGCACTTCTCGTGATCGGTTCTCAAGGTCGTGATGGTGGTAGACAAAGAAGCCGGTCGAGAGAGTATATACCTGAGAATAGAAGGAGAGAGCACCAGCGTGAATATTCTCATCGTGATGACATGGCCACACGCCGAAGTAGATCCAGAAATCCATCAAAGGCAGGGGGGATCTGGTAGAGGAGGTCGATCCACTCAGAAGAAGAAGGTATCTCCGGAGAGAGAAGTCTCCTCGAAACCGGAAGGTGTAGATTTCTTGGTCAAGGAGTTGAAGGAGCTTCGGAAGCAGTTGGTAGAGGTTCAACAGGTGAAGGATAAAGAAGGCGTCTCCCCTTTCCTCGGATATTCTTAAGGAGAAGGCAGATACCACCAAGAAGTTGCCTCATATGGAGAGTTATAATGGATCAGGGGATCTTTACGACCACAACCAAACATTTGATAGGCTGATGGATTATTATGATTTCACCGATGCAGCTAAGTGTCACACGTTTGTCACAACCTTGAGGAAGGATGCAAGGCAGTGGATGGGGACTTTGCCTGCCGATTCAGTCTTGTCGTGGTCCGAGCTTTGTGACAAATTTCATGATCGTTTTGAGAGCAACCGAAGGAGGGGAAAGCCTACTGGTTCATTGGCTCAGGTCTGGCAGTTTTCTAATGAGTCTTTGGGTCTATATGTGAAGCGATTCAGGAAAGCCGTTGGCCAGGTGGCAGACCTCAATGATCTTCAAGTTGTCGGGTTATTTCAGAATGGGTTAGATCTGGTGAAGTCAAAGAAGCTGGTGAAGAAGCTGATGTTTCACCATCCGAAGAGTTTGGCCGAAGCCTTTGATAAAGCCGAAGGCTATATTGTGGTGGAGGAGGTTATGAATAACACAAGCGTCCTTCTTCTTGACCAAATGAAAGAAGAGAGATACTCCTAAAGCTGAAGGCGATCAGAAGAAGGTGGGAGGGAATAATGATTGGCCAGAGGGCAGTTCGAAGAAGTATAATAACACATGGCGACAGGAAAATAATCGCCCACCTGCTCCTACCCAGAAGGTGAATAAGGTTTACACCAAACTAAACACGGATAGGTCGGTAATATTGGATCAGATCAGGAACCAGTTATTTTTTGAACCACCTCGTGATAATTTTAAGCCAGGACAGGGCAATGCTCGAAAATTTTGTGGCTATCATTAAGCTGCAGGTCACGATACAAACGAATGTTGTAATCTGAAGGACTTTGTGGAGAGGAAGGTTCAGAGTGGTATGTTGGTTCATTATATGGCCGGAAGGGATCATCAACAGGACCAGCAGAATGCAGATCGGACTGTTCAAGTGGTTCCACCGGTTCCACCCATTCAACCTGCTCCAAATCAGCCGCCAAGGCACGTCGTTGATGTAATAACCGGTGGGACGACAGGAAAGTTGGTAGGGAAGAAGAGGAGAGGATATCTGGACTCGGTCATGTCCGTGGCGGGTGTTCTCCCGAAGGTTGATAGACCGTTTCCAGGGACAGTTATAGCTTTTACTGATGCAGATTATCCTTCGGAGCCCATCGAACCCCATGAAGGAGCACTGGTGATCACAACACAAGTTGGTTCGGTGGATATGAAGCGGATGATGATTGACAACGGGTCTTCTGTTGATATTCTGTATGCCCATGCTTATCAGAGGATACATCTTGATGTGCGAAAGATGGAGGTTGGGCAGGAAGCCCCCCTATATGGCTTCAGCAACGATCCGGTTAAAGTGGCAGGAACTATTGAGCTACCAGTCATCTTCGGTACTGCTCCACAACATGTAGAAATAACGTATAAATTTTATGTTGTGCATGTAGATTCGGCCTACAATGCCATACTGGGTAGACCTACTTTGACTGCTCTCCAAGCAGTGACTTCTATCCCTCACTTTAAGATCAAGTTCCCAACGACACATGGAGTCGGAGAGGTAGCAGGGGATTTAGATCTGGCCAGACGATGTTACCGGAATGCTGTGATTGCCTCAGGAGTGGGAGTCAGCAAGCAGAAGCAGACCATGGCGATAGAGATTGAGCCATTTACCGAAAGCAGTTCGGAGCCCTTGGTTATGCCTGCAGGAGAGACGAAGGAGATCGAACTGGTTCTTGGGAAGAATGACAAAACAATGAAGATAGGTTCGGGTCTGCCGGAACCTCTCCAAACAAACCTTATAGAACTTCTTCGTTGTTATGCGGATATCTTTGCATGGGAGCCACAGGATATGCCTGGAGTCAGCCGAAAGATTGTTGAGCACCGTTTGGATGTGGACCCATCAAAGAAGCCAGTTCGGCAGAAGAGGCGAATCTTTGCACCTGAGCGTCAGAGGATTATTGATAAAGAGATTGCAAAGCTGATTGCTGCTGACTTCATTTTTTAAATAGATTACCCGGAGTGGATGGCCAATGTAGTGCTGGTGCAGAAGCAGAATGGAAAGTGGCGAGTTTGCATCAACTACACGGACCTGAACAAAGCTTGCCCGAAGGACTTCTATCCTTTACCCCACATTGATCAACTTATTGATGCGACTTCGGGGTATGCACTACTAAGCTTTATGGATGCTTTTTCAGGTTATCATCAAATTTTTATGTGCAAAGAGGATATTCCGAAGACAGCAGTCATCACGCACCGTTCGGTATATGCCTACAAGAAGATGACATTTGGCTTAATCAATGCTAGAGCCACTTATCAAAGAATGATGAACTTTGTCTTTCAAAAGCAGCTAGGAAGGAATATGGAGGTATATGTGGATGACATGATAGTGAAGAGCATGATCGTTCAGAAGCATCTGGATGATCTAGAGGAATGCTTTCAGACGATCCGTCATCACAAATTGAGGCTCAATCCTACCAAATGCACCTTCGGGCTTGGTGCAGGAAAGTTCCTGGGTTATCTGGTCAGTCAGAGGGGCATTGAGGCCAACCCAGAGAAGATCCAGGCTATTCTGAACATGAAGACTCCTCAGTCATTCAAAGATATTCAGCGTCTGATAGGGAGGATTACAGCTTTAAGGAGGTTCATGTCCAAGTCGGCAGAGAGGTGTTTGCCGTTCTTTAGCACGTTGAAGGGACCGAAGAATGTCAAGACGTTCCAGTGGACTTCAGAGTGTGAAGACGCCTTCCAAGGCATAAAGACGTATTTGTCTTCGGCACCTTTGCTGGTGAAGCCAGTTCCTGCTGAGCCACTCTACTTATATCTAGCAGCCAGCTCGTTAGCAGTGGGAGCAGTGCTAGTTCGAGAAGTTGGGGGGAAGCAGCATCCGGTTTATTATGTTAGCCATGTTCTAAGAGATGCTGAAACTAGGTACCCGAATATTGAAAATTTTGCCTTTGCTTTGATAATAGTCAGTCGAAAGCTTAGGCAATATTTTCAAGGACGGCTCCTGGTGGTTTATAC
This sequence comes from Panax quinquefolius, assembly GCA_020205615.1. Taxonomy (NCBI): domain Eukaryota; kingdom Viridiplantae; phylum Streptophyta; class Magnoliopsida; order Apiales; family Araliaceae; genus Panax; species Panax quinquefolius. The sequence goes on along the minus strand of CM035161.1, from coordinate 32,872,553 downwards.
GGATCGGCCGTTGAAAAAGGTCATGATGCCAGAGGTGTCGAGGAGATTGGCTGCATGGACGATGGAGTTGTCCCAATTTTTTATTGAATTTCATCCCCGAACCGCTATTAAGGGGCAAGCCTTGGCTGATTTTATGGTGGAATGTTCCTTTTCCGAAGCTGATGCAGAGTTACCGAAAGCTGAGGAGTTTGATCGGGCAGTTGCAGTTCTTCAGCATAACCAGAGTTCATGGACGTTGTATGCAGATAGATCTTCTACTACGGACGTCAGTGGAGCAGGGATTATCTTGACAAGTCCGGAGGGATTCAAAGTGCAGCAGACCATCAGATTTGGGTTCAGAGCGACGAACAACGAGGCAGAGTATGAAGCAGTGTTGGCCGGAGACTAGCGAAGAGTCTCGAAGTTCAGAAGTTGATCATCTACAGTGACTCTCAGTTGGTTGTCAAGCAGGTTTCAGGGGAGTATGAAGCTCGAGGGTCTAGAATGATCAAATATTTGGCAGAGTTGAAAGATCGGCTTCAATATTTTCTCTCCTATGAGTTTCAGGGTGTAGAGCGCAATGACAACTCTATTGCCGATGCATTATCGAAGCTGGCCACTACGGACGCCAACAATTTTGATGGGTCGGTTTATTTGGAGGTTCTGCAGCAGCCGAGTATTCAGCATGAAGCCGTGATGTGTATTGAACGTTCTAACTGTTGGATGAATCTCTACATAGAATATATGGCAGATGGCGTCCTTCCTTCGGATCAGATGCTAGCAAAGAAGATCAAATACAAGAGTGTTAATTTTGTTCTCATTGATGGGGACCTTTATCGAAGGGCTTTTTCGTCACCTTTGTTAAAGTGTCTAATTCCATCTGAAGCCGAATATGCTCTTCGGGAGGTTCACGAGGGCATCCGTGGCGACCATATGGCTGCTAAGTCATTAGCCTACAAAATACTTCGACAGGGATTTTTCTGGCCTACTGTCTTCAAGGAAGCTACAAAGTACATGAAGAAGTGTGAGAAGTGTCAGCTCAACAGTCCGATCCCACATCATCCACCAGAAGAGTTATACTCGATCTTATCTCCTATACCCTTTGCTGTTTGAGGGGTAGATATACTAGGTCCATTGCTGAAAGCTAAAGGTCAGGTCAGTTTTGTTATAGTCGCCATTGATTATATGACCAAATGGGTAGAAGCGAAGCCACTTCAGTTGATAACGGAACAAGAGTGTTTGAAGTTCATGAAGGAGTCAGTAGTGTTTCGTTTCGGAATTCCTAAGGTGGTGATATCGGACAACGGACGCCAGTTCGTGGGATCGAAGTTAGAAGGATTTCTGAAGGATTTGGAAATTTAGCACAGAAAGACTTTGGTGGCTCATCCACAGTCGAACGGGCAAGTCGAGGTGACCAACAGAACGTTGTTGAATGGGATCAAGCGCAGACTGGATGAAGCTAAGGGGAGATGGCCTGAAGAGCTTCTCAGCGTGTTGTGGGCTTATCGGACTACTCCGAGGACCACTACGGGGGATTCACCCTTCAGATTGGCTTATGGCACTGATGCCTTAGTCCCTGTTGAGATTGGATCCACCAGTCTTCGGGTTAGTCAGTTCAAGGAGATCTACAATGATGAAGGATTGAAGGTCAACTAGGATCTGTTGGAAGAAGTCAGAGAGACAACTTTGATCAAATTAGCAGCCTATCAGACAAGAGTGGCTAAACATTACAATAAGGGGGTAAAACTTCGTAGATTTGAAGTGGGAGATTTTGTCCTTAGGGAAGTCGAAGCTTCTACACCTCAAAACTTGGGAAAGCTGATGCCGAACTGGGAAGGACCGTATGAAGTAGTTGAAGTTCCGAAGCCAGAAACTTATCGGTTAAGGGCATTGGACGAATCCGAGATCAAGAACACTTGGCATGCTGGTAGACTTCGGAAGTATTTTCAGTAGAGATCGAGTCAGTATCCCGGAAGTCTGTAAATGTTGGATCATCATCAATAAAAGATTCACTTTTTCACAATTGATCTTCTTCTTATTGGTCCTAAATTCACAATGGTGTAAGGAGGACGGGGGGACTCGCTGACCATTCGATGGTAGCCTTTTTGGCAGGTGGTCCTTATGAATTTGAGGCCCTTCGTGGTAGGCAAACTTCATCGGTGTAAGGAGGACGGGGTGGACTCGCTGACCATTCGATGGTAGCCTTGTCGGCAGGAGTGTCCTCATGGGTTTGTTATACCCTGCGTGGTAGACAAATTTCATAGTCCTTTTAATTTTGTTTTACCGCAAGTGGTAAACAAAATGCACCGAAGTAAGGAGGTTCGGATGGACTTGCTGGCCATTCGATGGTAGCCTTATTGTTAGGTGTGTCCTTATGAACTTGTTCTACCCCGTGTGGTAAACAAATTCCATGGTCCTTATAAAATTGTTCTACCCCGAGTGGTAAACAAATGTCCTTATATACTTGTTTTACCCGAGTGGTAAACAAGATCTTGATGGTCTGAGGAGGATCACCGAATTCACCTTATCGTGATCTATCTCACACTTCGGAAAAGATAAGTATGCATTACTTTATTTTGTTCAAGTGTTGAGTTCGGTTCATTAAGTTCGATTTATGTCATTTCTTAACTGTTATATGCCTTACCTAATTCACAGTCTAAGTTAAGTTCAAAAATAACTTGTGCAATTTTCAAATTAATTGATACTAAATTATTGACAAGAAACACATTATATAGAAGTCATGAAAAGAAAAGTTGAAGTTTCATTAATATAATAACTGTTTACACAAAAAAGATAGAAATTTTTACAATAAAAAGTCCTAATACTAGAATGAAGCAATATCAGATTCAGGCATTATCTTCGTCTTCGGAATCGAGCAAGGCAGGGTCTAGCTGGGCTGCAATTAACTTTTCCTTGCCCCGACCTCTGCAGACCTCGTAGCCTTCAGAGTAGACCTTCAGAATCTCTGCATTCAGCTCGTCAGACTCCCGATACTCTTTTTGAATTTCCTTACGGAGTTCTTCGGTCAGGGGAGGACCTAGCTTAAGGACTTTCAGCTTCTCTTGGAGCTTTCGACGTCTGGCCAAATGCCTTTCTTTATCTTCACGGGCCTTCACCTGAAGATCATCTACTTGTATTGCCAAGGTCTGGTTGGCTATAGCAAGTTCTTCATTTCTGGCCCTTAGAACTTCGTTCTTTTCAACAAGATCAACGTTCATTTTGGTCAGATCTTGTTGACTGACCTTAGTCGTCTTTAGCTCTTCCTTCGACGTTTTCAATTCATCCTTGGTTTGAGCTAGATCCCCCCGAAGACAATTAGAGAGCAATATCACAGTCATGCCTCGCTTTCGCTAAGGCAGACTATAATATTGCATTCTCTTTTCTGGCCGCCTCCTCTGCAGCTTCGACTTCGAGATGTTTTTGGTAATAAATCCCAAAAAACAAAGATTGGCTGTATACATTCAGTATTAATCAAACAAATTCAAGATATCTAATCCAAGCATGAAAAGGAGTATGAAGATGGAGAAAGTCCTTTACCTGTGCTATGTAACTCATGCCCTCATCGAGCAGATCCCCGATCGAGTTGTTGCCAAACTTATGATCGTCGGTATCCCGAACGAAGGCATTGAAGAGATGGAAGGAGAAGTTGGCATTGTATCGAGGCCATAGAGTCGGTGATGCTTGGGCCTCATTCTGAAACTCGTGGGATGAAGGCTTTGAAGGAGATCTCATGGTTCGTTCAGGAGAAGGCACAGGTTGACCGTGAGTTGGAGAGGGGTCCATATATATATTCTCAGGTGATGGGGACTGAGGAGGAACGGTTTCACGTGGTGGTGATGGGGCAGAGGCTGAACTTGGCTGGCTATCAGATGGTCGTTTTCTTTTTCGAGAAAATGATGGAATGGGCTCAGCTGGTTCTTCCTCATCAGACACTTGTATCTCGACGGGAATTCCAGGGAGTGGATCGGTTGAAGGCGAAGGTACACTAAGTTTATCTGCTGATAGTGGGGTGATTTTGGTTCTTAATTTCTTGACTCGAAGAAGATTTTTTCGATCATTTCAAGTAAACTTCTTCGAGGGGGGGCTGGTGCAGTGGTTGGTTCAGGTTCTGGGATAGGCTCAGGAGAAGTTGGAGTGGGAATTGATCGGGGTTTTCGGATGGCTCTCTTTTTCCGGCGAGGTTGAAGAGTCTCTTCTGGTGGGGGAGGTTCATCAGATTCTGGTTCATTTATTTGAGATTCAACAGTGGGTGGGTTTTTTCAGGAGAAGCTTCTATCAGAGGAGTTTCAGCGACTTCCACTGATTTGCCAGATAGAAAATCTTCAAATTCTTTTATTTCTGAGGAGTTCGGTTTGATCAAAGATACTGCATAGGGTAAACATTCACATATCAATGTCTATATCACTCAAAAGTAATCAACAATTTCAACTAAAAATTGTACAACAAAATTGTTCGGAACTTACATTTGTGGTCATATAACCACGCTTGTTTTGAGAGGAGCCCATATTTCCACTCTTCCTTCGGAAAATTGTCAAAAAGTTCTACCATTTCAGCCTCACGTTCTTCAGGAATATCTCCGAAGTCGGCAGAGACCTTCTCGTCAGTAGCCCAGTTCGGCAGGGAAGTAATCTCTGGTCCCTTGATGAAAAACCATCCTTTGTGCCATCCTTTGTTGTTGGATGGGGTGGAGACCAACGAACGTCTCTCGAACTTCTCTCCTGTCTTCGGGGACTGCTTTATGGCTTTGAATCCTTTTTCTCTAGACTAGCCAATTTTATAGACAGTAAAGAAGAAGTCGAGTGTAGGTTCGACACCTAGTTCATGGCAGAAGGCGATGAATGCTAGGATGTGGATGTAGGAGTTCGGCACCAATTGGGCAAACCCAACACCAATAAACCCTAGGAGGGTTAATATAAAAGCATGGAGAGGGAATCGGATCCCCTTCTCAAGAATAGTCACTGGAACGGCTGTCCATCCTTCTGGCCGTTGATACATTCGTTCCTCAGACCGGGGAGCTCTCACCAGATGAGTGTCCGGAATGTGACAACGAGTTCGAATCCTCTTCAAATCGATTTCAGTAACCGTCAACGGAGTATTGGCATGTGCGTATCGTTCTTTACTCCTAAAGAATGCAGAAGGGTTGGGAAGAGGTTTTGTGTGTGGGTTTTTGCTTGGGATTCTTGCTTTTGAGCTTGAGGCTTCTTTAGTGGGGCTAGGGCTAGGTGGAGCAGATGTGATTGGAGGTACACGAAGAGGAGAACTCTGATTCGTATTTAGGGTTACCATTGTTGAGATTTTGCAGAGAAGAAAGTTTGAAAGAGGAAGATCGAGAGCTTGAGAGTCGTTTGAATTTCAAATTGGCAGGTAAAACTGTCAAATTTGGGGGAAATTACCTTTTATATTGACGGTTGCACAAGGTACGAGGGCGGCACATTAAATGCTGGTAATGATGGAGAATTTGAATGGGTAGCGTCCGGTTTAAGTCTCAAGCATTTTTTCAGATTGGGCCTCTCATGTTGGACCTCCGGTCTCATTATGTTTTGTTTTATGGATCATACCGGATGGATTTCAGTTACTTTCGTTATGGGCCTTTAGTAAGTTCTATCATATCATGCACCATATGTAGTTTCTTATTAAACATCCTGTTTAATAAGAAACTAGGGGGCAATGTTGGGTCATGATATTTCATATTGGGCCGAATGGATTGGGTCTAATTAATCGGTTAGTCCTTTGGGTCATCACTATTGGGTCCTAAAGTTATGGGGCCTAATCAATCTATTATCCTTGCTAAGTCTTTATTGTATCGGGCCAAATCAGTGGGTCGACCCATCGGATATTTAAATATCTAAATCTTTGACTTGCAATGATGAAAAAAGGATAGCAGTTGACCGAGATCTCTGCCATGCATTAATGTGGATGGGATGATATCATTCACGACGGAAAACTTGATGACCGATGAGGTAGTGGGTGAAATTTGGGTTGATCGGCAGAAATCATCGAGGATCGGGGTCGTGTCGAGACAAGAGTGGGTGGTACGATGGCAAGCTAGAGAGTATAACATAACAAGGAAGTCTTCAAAATTAAGATAACTGATAATTTTATCTTTCTCAATACACTAGATATTTTATCCTCCATTGTTAACCCTTATAATCGCCTGACTCTCACGCCTGAGCTATCCCCCGACGGTCGAAGCCATCAAGCTTTTGGTGTTAATCGTGTTTACTCTGCAGGATCAGGACGTCTTACGTGATTGGGACGTGACAGAAGATCTTGGCGTTAACAATTATTTTCCTGGCCTTTTTTTTAGTGTGCATGTGTTGTGTTGATTGAAAATTGTTCCTATTAATAATGTATGTAAATAAGGAGGATCCAGTTCTCATGTTTGTAGAATGAAAGACACCTCATACACAATACAGTTGCTACTATCTAAAAAGAGACCAAGAGAGTGCCTGTAAATGCCCATCTACATCATAGAGATGATATTGAAACTCAATTGACCTAATTTTTAAATATCAAGAAAACAAAGCAAAGGAGGGTTACCTGCATTAGAGCTTCTTAACAATTTCCTCATTTACACGCTTGTAGTAAGTCATCCTCTGGATGGAAGTTAGAGCTTCTTCATATTTCTTACTTTGAAAAGCATCTGCGAAGCACTTGGACCAATGCTCCAGTTTCTCTCGCATCTGATAAAATAATTAAATAATATTAAAAGCTAGAAGGTTATGCTAATATAATATGTACGATATCAAAGAAGATAAACAATCAAATCATGAATATATATATATATATATATATATATATATATATACACGGTCTGGATCTTAAGCTCACCCCTTATCTAACATACCTTGCTCACCTCTCTTTAGCAACGGACCAGACGACGATTCGGTCCGTCGCTATATATAGAACCGTTAGCGACGAACAACATATAGCGACGGACCGAATCGTCGCCCGGTCCGTCGCTAAAGGAGGGTGAGCAAGGTATGTTATATAAAGGGTGAGCTTAAGATCCGGAATGTATATATATATATATATATACACTCACAGATACATACACACATACATAAAATACATAGACATGAATCCTTTATTCCCTAAAAATGCGAGCAAAAGCCTATCCGCCGCCGTCATAGCAAAAAGATCAACTTATGCAATAATATCAACCTACTTGGCTGATCTTCAATTCTTCATTACGCAAGCTTACTTTGACAAGTCTAGTATGTTTAGGGTACAAACTTATATTAAATTCTCTTGCTGATGAGACAAGCATATGGAAATTCAGAATAAAATCCTGCGACACTCACTTCACCATGATTGCAATTAGCCAATTAAATCCATGTACAGATCAGTCAATCATACCTGCGCCTGGATCTCATTTAATGCCCGAGTGTCTGCAGCTTCTTCAACAGCCTCCCTAATTTCCATAATCTGTGATTCAAAATTCATTGTTAAATTTCACAAGCAGATTTAGTAACAGAGAATCAGTAGTTCAGTACATTGGGGTAATCTAAAGACCAGTCACAATAAGATAGAACTTTTCGGAGTAGTAACACTACATCGTTTTAATAAGCCTTTTTCAGAAAGAAGGAATGGTCAAGCTTGTGAAGCTGTTAATAAAGTAAAATTCAAAAATGGGTCAATACATCCACGAATTCTATAACTCAGAGAAAATATTGTAATTACCAAACTTTTAAAAATGAAAGAAGAAGAAGTCCTTATGCAGAACAAGCACATGGAAAAAAGTCCATACAAGCTAGGTCACTAGCTACTGGAAAGAGAGCTTCTATATTTAAAGGAACAGTTGGGAAGGATTTTGATGTGGATGAGGGCTATGAAAATGTTGCAGGTTTTTACAAGATATACAACTCAAAGACTGTAGACAAGAAGGATTGGCATTGACTACATTTACCAAGTGATGGTTGGGAAATTACAATAGGTTTTCAGTGAAAACCAAAACTAGGATTATCGGGGTGGGGTTCATTAGAGCTTGATAAGGCAGGATTTAGCAAGAACTATAGAGTTGTGCAAGAACTCTGAAAGTCTGGATATAAATTGGTAAATAATATGATAGGGCTCAGGAGAAGCAGAAAAAGAAGAATCACTTAGAAATCTCAAATTGAATTTTCAAGCCACCTAAGCTACATCATTGATATACATACATGATAATGATAGTAATTGATTTACCAACATCTAAAGTATGAAAATGAAAAATGAGCACCAATAATTAGTAGTAGACTAGTAACAAACCAACTACACTACCATACCACCCATACATAAAACTGATGCAAACAAGGTAACACAATAAGCATTCTCTATTCTTTCCCTAAGTGGTCTAAGCCTAATATAGATGAAAACAATCCCCTTTTCTTCTTCTAAATCACGAAAAATGAAAAGTGAAGATGAAAAAATGGCAGTAACAAATCAACTCCGCTATGAAAATATCTGAAAACAGATTTCTATTTTAATCTAGTCGAGCTAAAGTACTACTGTGACTAACAGCAGTATCTGCGAATAACTTACCGAGTGAGCTTCAGCAAATGTCAATAAATCAACTATTGCTGGAAAGTGTTCAAGTTTGAAGATAAATCACCAGACAATTTTAGAAAAGCCTCTGTAATGCAAATAAAGCCAAGATATTAACTAATATTGTTGTTTATCATTATTAGATATTTTACGTTATAGTTTAGAACTAAAGCAATTCTAAGTAGTAATTATGTTTTCATCATATTAGGTAAGATTATTCTAGAAGTTATAATTATTGTTAGGAGTATTTCCTTTACAAACTAGGTTACATAATTTATAGTAGAATTTGATATTCTATCTTCTAAGTAAACAGATGTAATCACATAATCATTTTATAAATTGAATTATTATTGATTTGTAATTAAAGCTTTTAGTTTTTAATGCGTGTTTCTCTACCAATTCCATCCATTAACCCTTCTTTGTCATCCTTAATCTTTATTCTAAACCCTATCTATCCTGCATCACTTTGGCTGAGCAAGCAAAAGGAGAGCTTGACCAATTTGAGTTGTTCTACAGCCCTATTTGTAACCGGGTCAGGGTGTCAAACTAGAGTTCAAAAAATCACAAACTCATTTAATAATTTCTTCAACCAAACAATGGGTACAAAGAACCACATGATATATCAACCTTCCCAACCTCATTGCAAGCGATCTATATGGGTTCAAAACATTCAAGCTCATTAGAATTTAAAATTTATAATCCCCTAACCAACTTGACTATAAACTAACATGATAGTAATCGGTTAAGAAACTCTACAGCTCAAGTACCTCCAAAAATGTGCTAATTTATGTAAGAAATTTCTGGTACCAGAATAATCTAAAAATAGAAGGCATCAACTTAAAATTGTAACCCTGAAAAATGATTTTCAACATTTATACAAACCATTTGCTTTAACTCAACCCAACGTGGAATATACATCTTAAGTATAAATTATATGGACCATAAAAAAGAAAGAAACTTTCAGGAAAAAGCCTTTCCTAAGAAGATAAAGTAAGAAATTTAACAATCAAGGGAAATATATAAGATAAACTATCAGAATCACACTCCTCAAACAAATTACCTCAGCCAACAACTCCGGCTCTGAAACAGTTTTTTCTTCATCCACTTCCACACCTTCAAGTCTCATCTACAAAGTGAGGGGGAAATGCTTACTAACGATTTATGCATGTACAAGGAAAAGAACTGACAATGTATAAGCGGACCAAAAATTGACAACATTAAAAAACAATACAGAAAAGTTAATAAGTATTATGTCTGTGAATATCATCCCTTTCATATTATTAAATTAATCTCTCTAATCACTAGTACCTAAACGGCTAAACCCACTCACTGAGATATAGTTATCAAGTATCACAAAAAAACACTTGTGACCTAGAAAATTCATGAATGTCGTAAATACCTTCTTCCTTGAAAATTATTTAAATACCAAATTATCCTTTTGAGACCAAATGGCAAACCCTTTAGACAATTCATTCCTATAAAGATTCATTATCTCACAAATGATTAATTTAATAATTGTAATTTTTAACTGAAAGGTCCCAAATACAAAGAATATGACTTGCTAGATTGCCATCTGCCACGTAAAAAACTATCAAGATTTTTTAATTTTTTTTATACGGGCAAGACGGTGTTAATGGAATTTGGTATAAGCTCAAATCATACACTTCCGAGATCCAAAATTGGTCCTCTTCCTCAACCAGAAATCTTGGTAGAGTTTTACTTCTCCTTCCTTTTACAAGTTTTTCACGTAGTAGTAAGTTTATGTTGCATAATTCTTTGATGTGAAAGTGTTTTTTTATCAATATAATTGATTCAACTGAAAGTTAAAACAAGAGACAATATCCGATTAGGAGACATGATTTTGTATTAGATCTTCAACTTGGCTTTACAAGTAAAATGCACTTACAATGTAAGTTGCCCTTGACAATGGATTAGTAAGTGTGCTATATGCATCAATTACCCGTGCAGACTGCTCAGCAGCATACTCTCTTTCTTCCTGAAAATACACTGTCAAGATATTATATGCTAAAACCTCACTTTCTCATAAAAGATCAAAATTCTCCAGCAATGACCTTAGATTTCGAGTGAACTAGATCAGGATGCAGTTTCTTCTGCCAGTCTTTATACTTTCCCTCTAGATTCTCATCACCAATATCAAATTTCTTCTCCCTGTTGAGATTAAAACTTCTCTTCATAATAATTTGAAATAAAAACCAGTTTTTTCAACAGGTAGAGCCCAATTAAAGAAATAAAAAAGGAGGAACCCTCAGCATTTATGATATTGCAGTCACTATAAATAATATAATCAATTAAAAGAAACAAGGTGTGATTTAGACAACTCTGATGAATTCAAAAGTACTATGACTATTACATGCAGAACTATAATTTACTGACGATCAAAAACATAAATGAGTAAACATTTCAGATAACAACACTCACAAACCAAATATTTGGAAATAATCAAAGGAGTGATCAACAGGTTGAACGCTGCGACAGGATTGACAGAACAGAAATGGTATGGTACTTCGGGGAACAGCATTACAGTTCCAGCAAACAACTTTCTCGAAAGAATCCGAGCAGAAATTTCTCCCAGAAAATCCTAGACTTGTGAGCAAATGAGTATTAGGGGTTTGGGAAACCCTAGGTTTTTCTCTGCCAGAAGATGAAATAGTGAGAAATTGGGGTTCTGAGTAGCTATGTATTGACCAGCGACGAGAGGTTGAAGAAAGGGACCTGTTCCGTAGAATAGTGGAGAGTGGTATTCGCAGCTGCTTCTTCCACATTTTCGGGAGTTGGCTGAGAAGCAAAGAGACGAGTTCCAGTGAATTCGGTAACCTGGTAATTCCACATTTAACTTTTTTTTTCTTTTTAATAATTTAAATATGCTTTTTTATTAAAATTTTGTTTTTAATAATTTAAATATGCTTTTAAAGTTTAAACATGCAGATTTGTAAAAAGCTATGTTACAAGAAATGTGCTGCCTGAAAGGGTAACAAGAAGCATTCTATTGGTAACATACAAGTTATCTTTTGTTTATTTTTTTTTAGTGTCAATCTCTACTTTCAGACACAATGTATCTATGCATCTTTAACCTTCCTTTAGCTCTATTTTAAATCTCAAATTGTCATATTCATTGCTTTTTGACTTGATCTGTTGCTACTCAAAATAGATGCATATAATTTCTTTCACCCAAAATTGCTCAAGTCAAGACCACTAAACTTTTGGATAGCTTTCAGACATCAAAACCTTGAAAGAGCATGTGAAACCAAGTTCTCAAATACAGCGGGCCAAAAAAACTTAACGGAAAAGAAAACAAGAAGATTTTTCCCAATTATTTGCTGCGTTCTGATTCCTTGTTTTTGGGGGTCAAATGTGAAGGAGTATATATTAGTATCAACAAAAGAAGAAGAGCACAAAATGCGGGCCATGTTGGTACTCTTTATGATTATCTTTCATGTCCAATTCTATATTTGATTATTTGGTGATTTCAGAGTCCTAAAAAGGTGAACTTGGTTTCTACATTGGTTCGTGGCATGCGCGTCGAAGATGCATTGTTGCAATTGCAAGTGAGAGTAAAGAGAGCTTCGAAAACGATGTATGGATGTCAGAATAGTGGTAAAAAAATAGAAAGGTGTAGGTTTGATCTTAAGAAAGAGTAGGGTGAAATATCTTTTCTGCTTTCTTATAGAAGTTCTTGGTTTTCAGATATTTATGCCAACTGCTATATAGTATATTAATATCAAATATGTTGGTTCTTGAATTAGCTACCAATATTGATTCACCATTTACCTTATGTCCAACTCATATTCTACTACTGGTATTTTGTCCTTGTAGTATTCTGACTTTTTGGATAGAAAAAGTGGGTCTTGTGATTTCAACCATACTTCATAGACCCTTTCCTTTTTCAGGTTATTCATTCGGCACAGGAAAATGCAACCCACAATCATTGATTAGATCCAGATTGTCTTCTAATTGGTAACTATCTTCAACTGAACTTCCATCTAGTTTTTTGTTGAGCACTGCTTATTGTACTTTATCTCATTTCTTAAAGCTGAGGCATACGTCGGAAATGGACTCTTCAAGAAGAGGATAAATTACCATGCTAAATGGAAATGTGGGTTAAAAGTGAGACCAGAGTGTAAACTTACTGTGGAGTCCGAGAAATAACCCCCAAAGAGGAGGCCGAGATTGCAAGGTTAAGGGTCAGCAATTTTTCCTCAAGCTCACCAAGAGGGAAAGGCGACATGTTCCTCGTAAGCTTATTGAGACTACTCCAATTTGGAACCGTAAAGGCAAAGCTAGAAGTCATGCAGAAGGTGCTATGGCAGCATGAGTAGATTTTATCCCAGTATCTTGATAGCTTAATCATGTAGTTGCGTGAGACTTGAGCACTGTAGAACATCTTTGTTTACTTGGAGAGTTGGCTTGATATGTTTTAAAATGCTTGCTTGCCCTCCGAGACACCCAAATGTGTTTTCAGAGAATGATACGTCATTTACTGAAGTTTCTCTTTGGTTTGCCAATTTCCCAAGCAGGCTGTACAATGTTGGTCAAATGGATTTGTCTAAAATGGCTGCATATTTTTCTGCAGAATCAACATAAAGCTGAATCCTCTATAGCAATTCGTTCTATCCTTCACCACGTTTCGTGGCTAGCGGTAGCATATTTGCAAGAAGCAACCATTACTGCAATTATTTGCTTTATGCTAGCCGGTTTCTAGGAATTTGTTGCCTGGCCAAGGATGCTTCAATTACTGCTCAATGTTACTAGTCTTTAAAAGCACACAAGTCGCTCATAGAATTACGGATGTCCAGGGTGTGACGTCACTTCTTTGATGCCTTGGTCTTGCACACTCCTCTGTAAATAAGTGCCATTAATCACAAATATCTTTAGCGTAAGCTTTTACCAGGGATTCTTTCATGTGGATTGTAGGTCCCAAAAGTTCATGGCTGCCAAATTTTGATGGAAGGGAGCAAGTAAGCACGAAGTCGAGATTTATTATCGTCTTTAATCTTGGAGGTCGAGACATGACCATGACAGTAACCACAAAGTCGATGCAGAATTAACAGCGTAATCAATGAGTCCAATGGGCATCTCTTGTCTTCATAATGGGAAAAAAAACACCCCTCCAGTTATATGGCTAATGACTAATCTATGTTGTAGATGTCCAAACCAATATCATTTCATTTCATGCTCATAAAAACAAAACAGGAGGGGAATAAATATTTCATCTGAGGTACAAAACGCTACATGGAGGAGCAAGGAGCCATTTCAAGTAAGTTCATTCATGCACTAACTAAACAGTAAATCCAACGTGCCCCAGATCCATTGCGACCATAAACCATAATTTAGAAACAAGAATTGTAACAACCAATAGTTATAATTTAAATAAAAAGGATACAAAAATTGCAAAAAAAAAAAAAAAAAAAGGCGGCAGCAGCAGCAGCAGGAGGTATATAACTTGCTAAAAAACTTAATTTGGGCCATCAATGCTTCTATATCTCGTAATCTCAACTCCCAAAAAGTCAACAGAACCGGGAACAGAAACATGAGGCTTCTGAACTTGCACACGGACAGCAGATATCTGTGGGTGCTTGGTCAGAGTTGCGGATGCTATGAGCTGAGCTACAGTTTCTAAGAGATTCTGGGGTGTTCCCTCCACTACTTCTCTAACAATGCTGGAGTCACAGTTTCAACAATTAGAATAAGAATATGATGTTTGAACTACAATTTCACATTGATTGCTCATGATATGATTTATGAGGAAAAGAAAAACTTCAGTTACAACATATCTAAAAGTAGATAATATGCAAGCAAAGCTGAGTTAATTTGTTCAATTAGGAAATTCATCAACCAATGATTACAGGGTAAGAGTAAAATATTCTGATTTTTCATAAACCAAGAAAAATAAGGTTGTAGCATAAAACGAAAAATGATTGTACGGGCAACAATATTTTAAGAGAGATAGGTTTAATATCTGATAATCCTTGCAACTTCAACAGCAGATCAGGTATAATTTAAGAATCGTGAACATTAAGACTTTCCGGACTCTGCAGATGTAGGGAATGTATGTCTTTCGCTAATCATAAAAACCAATAAATAAGTTCATGAGGTAGAAACATTTTCATTGAAGACTCTTATTTGCTTATTAGCCCAACCAGTAAGGGCATTATAGATGTTATTGGATTTCAGAAACTTTGGCATTAACTATTAATTTACATTTCTTGTATGGAAGAGCAAAAAGGGATAGTAGAAAGAGAAAGGTAGAGGTGAAGAAACTGAGACTTAACAACTCTATTTTTAGCCAAAATGAATCCAATAAAAAAGTATAGAAGCTTATGCCCCCAGGCCCACAATGAAATATCATAAGGATTCATTTTCATAAGAGGTTGCTTGAACTTAGCTATGCAACTATGCAAGTAGTATGGAAATTATATGAGAGAGCTATGAAACATATCAAATTACTTTCTAAAACAAATGCAGGATTAAAAAATCATGTAGTATGATTACAATAGGCAGGCGATGTTTGCAAGCTCACCGGTAGATATCTGTATAACTGATAGTATCTGACAAGCAGTCAGATTTACCAGCTGCTCGAAGATCCATCCAGGCATCTACATCTATCACGAACTTCTGACCAAGCTTTTTTTCTTCCTGTTTCACCCCATGATATCCATGGAACTTGAGGCCCCTCAATACAAGTTTATCTCCCTTCATCTCTCCATCATTTGCCATAGCTGCGAATGGATGGAAACCATTATGGGTAAGAATGTCCCTATGGGATAACAGTTTAACAATAACAATAAGCAGTGGAAACCTTAAGCTTCAATTCAATGGACAACTTAAATCCTTAGGCTCCATTTGAATATTTGATAATGCATTTTTCAATATTTTTCATAAAGAAATTCATCTTGCCAAAAAATATTTAGTAAACAAGGGAAAATAAGGGAGCAAAAGATTAAAAAAAAACTATTTTTTTTACTAACAATAATACCCAAGTATATTATCCTATTAAAGTAAAACAGAAAATCAAATTTAGTTATCTCAAAAGACACAATACAATTCGTCATATATTTTATACGGGTAAAGTGTAAAGTCGACTACTGAACTTTAGGAGTTTTTGGGTATTAAGCCATTTTCTTTTGGTCAACGCAAATTAAGCCCCTTTCTATTAAAAAATTTGGACTTCGAGCCCCAGGCGCCACATATGCGTTGACTTGCGTATGTCACATGTGCGTTGACTTGCCTACGTGGCAGATCTGACGTGGACATTTTTTATTTTATTTTACTCGTGGACGGGCTGACGTGACGAATATTAAACTTTATCCCAAAACTTATGTTGTTGCATAGATTCGAACCCAAAACCTTCAGTTTGAAACTAGCTACTATTATTCCGCAAGGATTAATATTTATAACTAAACAAATCATTTCCCCCAAATTAAAACACATCCCCTTTCCTTATATCTGTTATGTACATACATAAATGTACATAACTAATTGCGTGATAATAACAATAATAATAATAATAATAATTGATCCACAATAATAATAGTACTAATAATAATAATAATAATAATAATAAATAATAATAATAATAATACTAATAATAATAATAATAATAATAATAATAATAATAATAATAAAAAAATAATAATAATAATAATAATAATAATAATAATAAAAATAATAATAATAATAATAGTACTAACAACAACAACAACAACAATAAAAATAAAATAAAATAATCACAATAATAATAATAAAAATAAAAAAATTATGGACACACTGAAACCCGTTGCTCCACCAATTAAATCAGGAATAGGAATAGTGGGGATGTAGTCCATCAAAGACGCCTAAAAATTGTAGAGCACAGCATCATCATCCTGCATTATTATTATTATTACAATTATTATTATTATTTTGAAAAACTCCTACAAGATCTGTTAGTAATCAGTCCAGAACAGATCCAAAATCCGCCAAAAATCCCACATCTATATGATACAAAATCCCACAACATCTATATGATCCAAGGACAGAGTAACAGATTTTTAGATCTAGATCTATATCAGGAACATGAACATGATCCTTCTTCGAGTCTGACCAGCACAAGCGCCGCCTCCTTCAGCAGAAGAACCCCTCCCAGCCACATGACGAGGATAAAAGTTTTTAAAAGATTTCAACGGTAATTGTTACCCACTTCTTGAAGAACCAGAATCCAATGATTGGTTCTATTCTAACACCAACAATTTGTGAGTTTTGAAAAAAAAGAAGAGAAAGAAAAGAATTTAAACCATCAGTTTGGGAGAAATTTTTTATTAAGACCTTTCTCCTAAAAAAACTCATAAAAAGCCTTTCCTCAACTCCACTACTCCTTTCTTTTCTCTCATTAAAACTCACAAACACAGTGTACATCTAAACTATGTTAGTAGGGTATGGATAACCTTATCAGAAAGATTAAATTTAAGGCAGAGTGCACCAAAGCAAATAATTTCACCTTAGTAGTAAAAAAAATCACAACTATTTTTCTTAAAGAAAAAGGCTCTTGAAGAATGCCCATTATTGAAAAAACGACTGAAACCTTTATATTTACACTACTATAAAAATTTCCATTTCCCTAACAGATGGGTATAAGAAAAAGGCTCTTGAAAAATGCTCATTTACACAATCGCAAAATTTTCCATTTCTATATCATTTGGGTAAATTGAGCATCTCATCTATTGAAATTCACTCGGTCAATGGATATAAATTATCTAACCATAGTCCTAGTATAATCTACAATATGCTTGAGATGTAAAATCTCACCCACTTTATAATCTATCCTCTACCTTCATACTCGACGCCCTCGTCTGTCGGTGAGCCTAAATCACGTCACCGACGCTTGAGATCCAACAATTTAGATCTGAGATACATCTTCAAAAACCATCACCAGCAAATACCAATAAGATCCGTAACCCCCAATCTATGAACCCCAAATGATATTTACTAATAAGGTTTAGAGAAAGCGACAGAGAAGAACGAAATAAGACTTGGCAAATTTGAAGGATCTGTTTTGTCTTTTAATTTGGGGGAAATGAATTATTTAGTTATAAAGATTAATCCGTGCGAAATAATAACAGCTAGACCCGTGGTGCTCGGGTGGTCATTGGACCAAAGTTTCAAACTGGAGGTCTCGAGTTCGAATCTGTGCAGCAACATATTTTTTGGGCCAAAGTTCGAAAATTGCCATGCCAGCTCGTCCACTCAGTGGTCGACTTTGCATTTTACCCTATTTTATAATATCTGAATTTTGAAGACCGAGAAATATAAAAAACAAATAAATAAAAGATTGGAAAACAATAAAAGTCAAATACATAATCCTGTTGAGTACAATTATATATATCATATATGCATCAACAACCATTTGTAAGATCTCGGTTTTCAATATCGATCAGTTGAAGATTTGAATGACAAAATTAAAATGTAAAATCAGAGATATATGTGTGCATACATGTAGATTCAGTAAAATGCAAATGAAAGATAGGCTTCTAAGTTATATATAAAGAAAGATACACACTTTGCCTGAAAGTTATCGATGGAACTACGTGACAAGGTAAGGAATGGAGAGCTCAAGAGACTAGAGACCTGGGGAAGTCAGAGACCTGGTGACAAGATTTGCTTATCAAATTTTATTG
Source organism: Panax quinquefolius (assembly GCA_020205615.1). Taxonomy (NCBI): domain Eukaryota; kingdom Viridiplantae; phylum Streptophyta; class Magnoliopsida; order Apiales; family Araliaceae; genus Panax; species Panax quinquefolius. Next base: position 32,854,380 of record CM035161.1, on the reverse strand, counting down.
TTTGAACATAAAAATTTGTAATATATGTGATTGCGTTCAAAACTTCTGCAACTATAATGTCTAAAAGATATCGCAGTATGTGTTCATAAAAGAAATATGCAAACAAGGGCCAAGTTAAAACATAACATTCCCAACAAATAAAATTATTTTAAGGCGCCACACCGACCATCAAATACAAGATTGTATATATTTTAAACTCATATTTAGTTTTGTGAAATGAAGACTTCCTAGCATGTGCAAGCTAACTTTTTTTAATAGAAATAATCCTAGAATTTTCTTTTCAAACTCCTTTTTTATTTTTTTCCCTCAAATTTATTGCATTAGTTTCTTGCTTGTATTCAGGAATTATCATAAATATAACCCACTACAGAAAAGTTAGGACCCCGTGCATCATATCATTTCCGCAAACTACCTTGCTACTTATCCTTCTTTTGTTGACTTTATGTATATAGTATGACCTACCGAGTTGTCTTTTTGAGGAATTAATCATCTACATTCCTCCCTGCTCCTCTCTATTTCAAACTTAATAAATTTGAGCTTAATAAAATAGTTTACAATATTAATTACTATATTAATCAAAATAAAATTTAATTACATTCTGAGTTTTCACAAATTCATTAGGGAATTTTTTTTAAATCAGACTCTTTTATAGTCCACTTTTCTTTTTCTTCTGTTCTAAACTTAGACATATACTTTTAGTTTAGATTATAAAATGACAATAAATTCCTAACATTTTTACTTTAGGTAGATTGAATACAGTTATGTCAATATTATTATTATGAATTTTAGGATTTTGAAAATTGACTTAAAAAGTCAATTTGCTACAACATATATTTGCTTTGTGAAATTGTTGTCGGGGGTCAAAATAGGGAGCTCTGGCAAGCAGATATTTGCTTTTTTGTTCCCACTCACAAAAAAGCGTTCCATACACCTTTATCATCTGAGGAGAGGCAAACTTGTTGTCCTGGAAAAGGTCTCAGTCTGCAAGATATAAGCACCTATCGTAGTTACAGACCTTGTAACGCCCCCAAAATCAGGTCTATTTCTCATCCCGATCTTATGCGTTAATACTATCTTTTTCTAGATTTTAAAACATTATTTAATGCTCGAATAGCTAAAAATGCGGAATATTTTTTTTCATTTCTATTCATTCATTCTTTCCTTGAATCGCAACCTTTACGATTCTTCTTAATATTTAAAATCATATTTATTATATGATTTATTTAATCTGAATAGATATGAATATATGTTATTTCAAACATTTTCCTAATTGTAACAAATGATCTTCATCTATTGAATTATTCAAAGATTTACTTCTCGTGGTTTTACATGTAAAATACCATCATTGGGTTTAATACATTACGCATTAAACAACTATTCTTCTTTTCAAGCGCTTCTAATCACAAGAGATCGCATCATAGCTTTAACACCGCAAATTAAGTAAGATTGAGCACGAATTTGCCAAAAGTCTAATAAACAGTATCATGCATCATGTAGCACATAAGTTTCACATTCAATTCATGCATTTATATTCTTGGAGTTCAAGCATATTACAATCGCATCATCAAACTTAAATTCTACTAGTAGTAACATACGCACCATAGCATACTACACATGAACTGCATCTGTCATTCATTGCACATATATATTGAGTTCCTTTACTCAATTCAACAATTAGTCATAATTTGACATTCATCATTCACAAAGCAATTAATGCAATTCATAGGCATCACATATCTATAAACATAAGTCATGCTAGCAATTATTTATAGCATTTATAAGTCCACATAAATAAACTGAGAAACTTGCCTTGACTGGAGATTACCGCTATAATTTAGTTTAACTTCTCCTCAATTCCTACATAAATATATTTACATGCACACACATATTAGATCATTAAATATGTCACAAAACATGTATGTATGATCATTATCAATAAATATTAGTTTATAAAAACTAATATTATTTATTCTCATTTTAAAACCAATCTTGGTTTCTTTAGAACTTTATTCATTTTAACCTTTATATATATAATAAAGGTCTCACATTTTAAATCTAGAAGCTTAAATCATCCATATTCCATTTTAGAAATATCTTTTGTCTTTACTCACAAATTTGGAATTTAAATAACTAATATATAGCTTTTATAGTAAAACTCAATTTACTATATTATTTCTTTAATTTAAATAATATTTATATCATTTTGTCTAATCATGAGTCAACTCGGAATATTGCCTCAGTATATAAATATTTTATCCCTGCTAACACATTCGCTTCATTTTTTTGTTTTACGAATATTCGCATTTATATATATATATATATATATATATATATATATATATACTTCGTTACATAAATTTTAGCACAAAAACCTTATGTTGAACACCCGAAAACCTCAAAATATCATTTTTATGATTAATACAAGTTTTTAAAGTTTTCTCGCCCTTCGTTGCACCACCAAAAATTTTTACAGGTAAACCTTAGGTTTTCTTTCGCTTAAATATGTAAATTACATATTTTTATTACTTAATTTATGCCAGAAATGAAGTTTCATGGCATAAAATATCTCTTATAGTCAAAACTCGTCCCGTGGGACTTTATTAGAATTATTATGACTTAATCTTTCGTCCGAACACACTTCGGAACGTCGAACGTCAAAATTGTTCGACGTGCAGACGCTTGGCGTCGCTCAAATTTTAGTTCTGAAATGCTCCTTCACTCATTTTTAATTCTCAAATCGTTAATCATATATCAACGATTTTTTTTGCATGTTATAGACATCATGTCATAGTATTTTTAAAAAAAAATATAAGCTGTGAAACAGATCACAGAATCCTCTCAAAACAGAGCTCAAAAAAAGTTTTGCAAGCGGCGGCACTAATAAAGACAAGTCTTGGCGTGCGGCGATGCAATGACGTTGCCATATAGCTACATGATTGTCGCCTCGCATAACCGATCAGCCACTTTGCTCACGCCTTGCTCGCTTATCGAAAACTTACCAAATTTCAGTATATTTTTCATATCATATGAGATCATTTTTAAAAAAAATATGAAACCCCCATTTCGGGTTCGATAGGCAGCTCAAACAATGCGCCAAAAGTGGACGTTCATAACAGTTTTCATTTTCGTTTCAGCTTTACCCTCTTTCGCTAAAACAATCATAACTTTTTCATTTTAAAATATTTTTGAGCGATTCTTGAACCCACGCGAAGCTAACTTCCAGGGCTACAACTTTTATTCTTTGACCATGTTCAAATTTCTAACACAAAATTCCAGAAAATTCGTGCAAGGGACTGATCAGAATCGGATTTCCATATTTTGGACAAATTCGACACGCTTACTTTGAACGGTCATAACTCTTTGCTCCGAAGTCGGAATTAGTCCGTTCCGAAGTCTATGGAAAGCTTATTCAGTGTATTATACTTCCCCAAGAGCCCAAAATTTTCTGGAAAGATATACTAGACACGAAATTTGCCTCAAGGTCAGCGGTCACACTAGTTTTCCACTTTTCGTTTTAGCTCAGAATTGTTTTTCGTTCTAATCTAATACGCCCAAGATCTTTAATTATCATCATATGTAATATATAAATCTATCCCAAGCTTTGGTTTCGTCTAATTTTTTTTAATCAAAACAGTTCATATAGGCTTTTTAACGAACAAGTGGTGAGCGCTGTTTTGAAACCTTCCTTTCAAAGCCATTTGTTTATGCTATACTCCTATTTTAACTTCCTTATACCTCCACACAACCAACCTAAACTCCTTTAGCTATAAATCAGATTATCACAACTGATTTCCACCATAACAATTCACATAAACCATTAATTCATTTACTAACACATACATGAATGTAAATTTTACATAGCTTACCATCCATGTCTCTAGTTTTCAAACATTATTCACATCAGATTTCATAGGACTATAAAACATATCAACTCCATTGTTATGCCTACACATTACTAGGTGATTACACTGTTTTTACCCAACCAAATCAATTCCTTAAGCAATACATTAAAACTTCCTATTTAATTCATCTATTCTCAATTTCAATTTCTTAAAAGAACAAAGAAAAAGAGGAATTGATGAATGGAATTTGAGTTTGATTCTTACCTTGTATTTGTAGTCTTGACTCCCTTTAGCTTTCAATTTCAATTCTTGCTTCTTAATTTGCCTAATGGAACGAAGTTTGGGATTTTGAGTGATAGATAGAAAGAAAAGAAACGGACGGGAAGGGGAAGGAGGGAGTAGGAGAAGGCTGGGCCTTTTTAGCATGCTTAACCCTCATGTGGCTAACCCTCTAACTCTTGTGATCAACCATGATCCAAGCTAATCATATCTACACATATGTCTACCCATTTCCCACCAATTAACCCAAATAGGGTTAATTATCTACTAATACACAAATCATGGTGAGTCCACTAACTCCATCTTAGTTTCAGCTCATCATATTACATACACCAAGTGTATGTCTACACAACCTACCAATATCTCTACAAAAATCAAACTTAACTCCATTTATTTATTAGGGAAGTGACATGGTGATTGACTACCATTTGACTTGATGGGAGTAGGTGAGGGATTTAAGGGTTTTTAAAGAATTCTTGCAAGCAACCTTAGTCAAAGCTTTCCATTCTCTGCCAATTAACTAATATATGGTTAACTCTCCACTAGCACATAACCTAAGGTTACAATACTCACCCAATGTTAGTCAAGTCTCATCTTTTTTTTTTCTCTCAACAATTAACTCTAGTAGGACTAATTCTCTTTCTAACTATTAAACCAAGGTGAACATACCAACTCCACCCTAGTTAATTCTCTACACACACACACACACACACACACATATATATATATCTCACACACACACACACACACACACACACACACACACACATATATATCTCACCAATCAATTAACTCATGTAGAGTTAATTTTCTACACTCAAGTAACCTAAGTTACTCAACCTTCCAACCATGATCCAATCTCATCATATTTACATATAATTACATTTCTACATATTTTGATAGCAACTAACCAATATATGGTTAAAGCTTCAACTTATATACCATCTAGGGTTACTCAATTAACCCATCCATGGTAATTCTCATCATCACATTCATTCATCTAGCATTTAATCAATGTTTGGTTAATGCCCTCACTTGCTTATAAACTAGGATTATTCAATTAATCATTCTATGACTTTTTCTTTCTCTAAAACAAGCTACCAACTTATCACAAATATTTGGACTTGATTGAAATTAAATCACTGGGCTTAGTTAATTTAATTAACTTGAACTCCCTTCAAAATCTAGGTTGGGCTTCTACACATTTTAAACACAAAACTTATTAAAAGTTTGGTTGTTTCCATTAACTTGGGTTTTCATTTACATTTCCACCCACATCCTACGCAACCCTTGTTAATTAATATCTTGGGTCCTCAATTAAAATAATTATTAAATATATTTCATAACATATTAATTAAGTTGACTACTTAAATTAATTAAAACCTTTAGTTTAGTCTTTCAAGACCCCCATTCAAGTTAGTTAATTGTTAACATAACTTTTACCCATATTCCATGTAATTAGTTAAATAAATTAAATCACATAGCTTCTCTTCTCAATCTCATTTAATTTTATAATTAAATGAGTCCATGTAACTAATACTTTAAATTACATGGTTCTTTATATAGATTAAATAAATATTTTAATCCTCTTTTTAAGTATTTTCTTTACAAATCTAGGTTGAAAGTTCTAACCTTTATTTAATCATTTAATTTTCCATTAAAAAAATATTATAAATATTCGGGTTATCACAGACCTCCTCCTTTAAGTTTAACTTTCTGTTGGCTAGAAACTCAATTGAAACTTTAGTTTCAAACTCGCCAACTCATTAGAACTATTTTGGTAATGGCAAGTAATTTTCTCTGACTTGTTAAAATTAGGAGTCTTCCCGTCCTCTTCTTTCAGAATCAAATGATCATAGAAATTCCTTCTATAAGTTATAAACATACAGACGTAGTTGACAAAGACATAAAAAACAGTCTTTGAATTTACTTTCAAAAAAATCTCAGAAAGCAACATATGTATCACTTGAGCAAATTTAAACAAATCAAATCAGTTATTAGAAACAGATAAACAGATCAAATGAAACATACATTCGAGGAAACAAACAGAAAACACGATCTAAGTAGAGATACATGCTCGTGCAAACAATAAACAGATCCATATAAACACAGAAAAACATATAATGGGAAAGAGAAACAGAGACAGACCTTCGGAAGAGAACTTCAATGAAGAAATGGTGAGACTCCTCCCGTTCCGACCGAGGGAGAGTGCGAGAGACGAGTGAGGACAGAGGAGAGAGAATTTTATACGAGCTTTTGACTGGTCTCCACCTTGATCAAAATTGAGAGTTGGAGATAAGTAGATAACTTCACCTAACTGGGCTAAGATTTGGGCTTATAGGTGCTTCAATCATGTTACATGGGCCTTTGTACTAATTGAATTAAGAACTGAAGTGGAATATTGAGCCCAGGATAAACTATGTATGGATGATAATAATAAAATGGGAAATGCGACCCTGGCATGAGTGATAGAAAAGTGGAACATCACTTTTGTGATAGAAAATATTATATAAAGAACTTCTTCTTTTATTTTCGTGATTTTTGATATTTTTTCTTGAAGTGACGTTTCTAGAGCAATTACAACATCTATAACGATACTTTTTCATGTGAAAAGATCATATCAATTTCTTATTATTAATTATCGGAAAAAATTAAAATTAAATTTTTGGAGAGAGGGGATGCCTCCAGTCATGACTGACTGGTCCATACTACGGGAGAATCCTTATTTCGAAAATGATGATACTCGTTATAGTTTTATTTTTTCAGCATACAGTAATTCTCTACATTGAATATATATAAATTACTAACCTGTTTCATTGTGCTTACTTGATAAATAGTGTGGTATACCCAGAATATAATGATGTCCCCCATTGACAGAATTTAGCAATACAATCCCATTGCAGACTACATTTCCTAAAAATCATCATCCCATCACCTTACTTTTTACTTTTAATCGTAATAAAAGGTCACTTTTATCTAGAAATTAATAAAATAACATGCATGGGTGTATATATATATATTGCGCATTTTGACGTGAATTGACAGTACATGAAGGTTGTTAATAAATAGTTAATTAGGTTTGGTAAAAATTATATCCAGAGTTGTTAGTGATTACTTTAACATACCAAATAAGAAACTTGTCATCCAATATATGAAGGCATCATCTCCTAGGACTGGGATTTCTTCTTTATCAACCCCACACATACCATATATGCGAAAATATTCAAACTTATATATATATATATATATATATATATATATGTGTGTGTGTGTGTGTGTGTGTGTGTGCGTGGATCTTACGTAGGTAGTGGTAGTGGTAGTAATAGAAGTCTCCTCTTTAAACATGCACCCTATACCCCACAACTTAGGCCCTACTATACATACATAATTATGGCTTCCATTTTGCAAAAAAAAAAAAACTATGGCTTCCATTGTAAAGTCAAAATTCCCAACTCATAATTGTGTGGATTTCTCAGTCATTCAAATTGGTATTTCCCCACCACCTTTTTACTGATTAAAGAAGGGTGGGAGCTATCAGATATATTTATATATATATCAAAAAGAGGTGGGAGCAAATTAACTTTTTACCGATTAAAAGGGGGTGGGAGCAAGTAGAAAGCATCGATCAGAGACTACCACATTATGTGTTCGTAAATTTTATATCTCAATCAAATCTAATCTAAACAAAAAAAATTACAACATAAACTCTCAACCTTAAGAAATTTAATCAGCATACATATTGCCTATCACTAGACCAAGGACACAGCTATAATAGAACGACATATAGGCTGTTAGAATTATATATATACAGTAACTAACTTCAGATTGTGTATAGCAAATTAATGCAACATTTTGTTAGTTCAGTAGCTGTCTATCCAATTAGTTAGGTTTTGGCTATCGATCAATTGCTTTGTAGTACTACTAAGTATTGCATGCAAAGACAATTCCATGTTAATGAAAGACAAAGATGTCGGTAATTAATTATCTGATTAGTTAATTGTACATCCCTAATTTTTGAGGTGATGATGCATGCATTTAATTAAGTACGTGCCAGAAAAATTAATGATGCTAGAAAAATAAGAATATTTTGTGACGGTTTTTAAAAACAGTCTAATCTGCGATAATCACAAAATAACATCCGTTTTATATAAATTATTATAAGATTATTAATTGTAGACTTTTGAAGTCAATTTTAGACATTTTAAACTTAAAATTCAGATAATTTATTAAAAATTTTGAATTCAGATCTTTGTTATAATAATTATTTGTGATTGAGGAGAGATGTGTATGTAATTAATTATGTAGGTACATATTTAATCTATATAAGGGTGGCTACCCTTCTCTTTTTGCCCCTATAAATAATAAGAAATTGATAGTAGTAGTACGTGCACCAATTTCATCTTTTATAATTTATTTATTTATATTTTTTAAATTTGAAAAAATTCTATATATATATATATATATATATATTGATAGAGAAAGATTGGAGTAGCAGTCCCTTTTGTTTTGTGGCTGTTGTTTTTCTTTGTCACCTTATGTGGCCTGTGCGTCTCGTTGGGTTGATTTCCGTGACGTTGCCATCAGATTTTCTTGAAAAGACGACGCTTTTTTCCCTTCTTTAATTACAATAACAAGTTTGTACGACTAGTAAATTTACTAATACAGACATTATTTTTATTTAATAAATATATAGTATATTATATAGGGAAAGGTCCAACCGCGCGTCCAAGACCAAACAGGCAAACACTACTTAATAAAATCACTCCCATATATTATATTAGAAAAAAATATATATGCACAATTGTATAGTATCAATAAGTTTATGATGATATTTTTTCTCGCTTATAATCTATAGAGCGATTAATCCGATTCTTTATAAATTTATTACATTTATAATGATATATACCAAAAAAATCATCGTCATAAACGATTTGTGTCTTATATCATTGATATATATATATATATATATATATATATATATATAATATGTCACTCTCCTAAAAGTGACTACTTGTCATAATGAAATGACTTAAATTGTACCCTCCTCTGTTTGTTTTTTGTATTTTTAATAATTACCTCCGTTTGTTTTAAAATACAAGATTAAATTTTTTTTTCTAAAAAAAATAATTTATTATTAATCTAAATAGGATTGATGTTGCTTCAAATAAAAAAGGGTGGATTTATGTGTGAACGGTTAGAAATGAGTTTGACAAAATAAATATTAAAATATTTTGAGACTTAATTTATTGTAGGACCCACATTTTGTAAATGTCGGGTTTTTGCACAAATGCGTTCTCCTCAACGAGGAGTATAACGTGGTATATTTATGTGTTCAAATCCATTAAGAATTGAATGAGAAAATTAACTCCAAAGTCACCTACTTGATATGTTGAAAATTGCATAGTCCCACATAAGATGTGTGAAAGAAATGTGAATAATTTATATATGGGATGTCATTTTCGATGGGAAAAATTCCAAAGGGCACCCGCTTTTTTGTGGAAGGAGAGGACATATCGAGGCTTGGTTCGAACCACATTGCGCCATGCCGTTTGTCGTTTGTCGGACGGACGCAGGTGTGTCAAGTTCTAATATATAATTTTTTGGACAAAATCTATTTAATAAATTATCAGATTTTGTTTAAGGTTATTATCAATACTACGTAATTTTGACGCCCAACGGTAATAAATTGCCTATTGATTCTATAAATTAATCAGTCTGGGCGCCAACAGAGTACAACAATTTTCCCGTTCCTTCCCTCCGTTCTGCATAAGTTTATTTCCTGTTTCTGCAATTTCCATCCAGTTCTGTGTACTGCGAAATTCCGTTTTGCTATAAGTCTTCCCGTTTTCTGCAAAGGAAATTTATTTCTGTTCCATTCTCTACCAAAGTTGACAAATTGTGCAGTATTCTTCATTTTCTTCCAGTATCATTACTGTAAGTTGTATCTACATGCATTATTACTATAATTTCTATTTACATGCATCATTATTGAAAAGTTCGGTACATAACATAAAGTTGTGTTCGTAGTGTTCTTAATTTTGAAGTGCTTCTAATTAAGAACTGGAAATCCGTTTTATCTTGGGAAACAATTATTCATTAAATCCTTAGCACCAGTGAGGGAATAAATTTACTTTAAGGAGACTTTGTGAATTCAAAGGACTCGAATTTATTTATTATATATTTCCATAATCTGATTTTAATTTTGTCATTATTTATATATAAATTAAATAATACTATATATTACAGATAACATGAACATATATAGCGTGTTATTTGCTAAAACGGGAACATTACTATCTCTGAGTATACAGTGATAAAAGCATAAGAAGGTTTGAAATAATTTGGCTATTAAGCTCAAGTGTAGATGCATGACTAGATGTGCCTAAATTTATTGATACATCTCCCGACCATGTTTTATTGTTTTTGGGCATGCTCAGTCCTCATCAACCGCCGTAAACTGCACCAAACATTTTTTTTATGTAGACCAAAAAATTGAAAAAACCTAAGACAACATTTGTTATATGTCATCTCAAATACTCGATAATGTGGTTGGTCATTTTTATAAATCGTGTTTATTACACTGATAATCTTATATTTTTGGTAATCAGATATTCGGTAAAATGTCAATATTCTTTATAATCAGATGATCAATAAATAAGTGGTAATCTAAGATTACAACATAGTAGTCATCTTGAATTTATTTTTTTTAGACAAAAATACATATGAGAATGTAAAAATCTTACAAGAGATGATAATACAATTTTATCCCAAAAGAAAAAGAAATCAGCCATTTAATAGAGAAAAAAACAAACTCTACAAGTAAGGAGAATGAATTATTAAAATAATAATAATAATAATAATAGAGATTTATGAGAATGTATCTCCAAAAATAAGAGAACCCGTCCTAGACGTAAGATCGATGGAGGCTACATTTTTTCACCAGATAAAAAAAAAAAAAAGAAATTAAATCTTAGGGGAAGGCCGGCCGGCCATTTAATTTGTGGGTTATGGATGGTTGTAGAAGTGAAGTGTTATCCCTTCCATATTTTATTCAATTTATCTTTTATTATTTCATACATTCCAAAAACAACGTTTATCACCAAGTTCATTATTTAATATTCCCTCAATTAAATTACAAATCACTTTCAACAATCATATGATCATCAACAGTGTCGACTTAACTAACTCCTCTAATTCAGATATAACAAAGATAAAATGACAGTGATATATTTTTCTCGCCTTAAAATTAGAGATATAATTTGATTTCTTTAATTAATTAATGTTTATTTATTTAATTTTAGTTTTAATTATTATAATTGTACAATATATAATAGAATCTATCAATCACAACATTTATTTTCTTCTAAACTTTATGAGTCCTATCAATTTTAAAATTTAATATGCTGGCGTTTGACCTCAAAAATAAATTATATCTCTAATTTTTTAAATTTTAAATTTTGTGGCATTTATCCTTAGACAAAGGGTACGCTTGTGTAACGTTTGGAGAAAAGAACTTTTAAATTTAAATTTTTGATAATAATATTTTATGTTAATAATAATAAATAAATAAATTACTCAATCATACAAAAGTGTGTGACGTAAGCTTTTAATTTTCCTAAAATATATTATTATTATTATTATTATATATTATTTTAAAATTAAAGATATATTTTAAAATAAACGACTTTTAAAAATAACTTTAGACTGGTTTGATAGCTAAGAATTTAGTATTGATGGTATGGTGTTAGAAGTAAAAATAAAAATAAAAAATATTTTTTTAAAAATTAATTTAAAAAAATATATCTCTAATTTTAAAATAGAGAAAGTATCTTATAATAATTTTTATTTTTTAAAACCCTGTTTTTAAGATATCATTACAAGTATTAAGTAAAACTCATAATCAAAATTACTTTCACTATCAATAAGATTCACACCCTAGAAATGATATAAATATCACAACAATAAATAAATAAATAAATAAATAAATAAAAGGCCTTCAATAAAAAGTGAAATATCTAAACTCACACATACCACCATGAAAATTAAATCAATTTTTCAACCAGCAGTTAAGTTTCAATAGTATAAAATAGGACCCAACATTAAACTGATTAAGACATAAATTAAGATTCAACTGGTTAAACCGATAATTGACTCGATAAATTAAGATTCAACTGGTTAAACGAATACATGCTTATTCGTTGATTTTAAAAATAATTAATTTAATCATTAAAAAAAATCAGTAAAAACATTTATCTGGAAACGGAAGGAATACTAGTACGTAAAAATTGAATGCAATTCTAAATTGGGAATGTGAGGAATAATATATCATTGTCAGTCATCTATTTTGTCACAACTCTCTCTTCATTAATTATCAAACATTAATACTGATACAGCACTTTTATGTTTTAATTAAAAACACCAAAATATTTTAATTTTGAATTTCGCCAACTTAATCTCTCAATCACATAAAAACAAACGTTTAAATGCACCATTATCCAAAAATAATCTTAAAAGACATACTCCTTCCGTCTCTTTTTAAATCTTATTTTAGAGACTTGTTTTTGTATTTTATTAATATTTGTCGTTTGAGAATTTTAATTAATCATTAATTTTTTAGTTTTTAATATTAACTCAAATATTAAATATAAACTTTGGTTATCTCATTATTTTTTGTTCAATAAATTATGAGACCTCGGATTTATGAATAAATATTTAATTTCCTAAATATTTTTTTAATAATATGGTGTGGATTTGATATAATGTTATAGTTGTGGATAATATTTATAAATTTTCAGAAAGACGCAAGATTCTTATATAATATTAGTTGGTAGGAAAATATTCTTTTTGTGGGGAATATTAAATGACTGAAAGATAATCATTGGTGGACCCTGTGGAAATCTAAGTAATCATCGTAGTAATAAAATGACAAAAATATTTTATTAAAAATAACTACGGAGGTTTTACCGTTAAAACCATTGAATCACTACCTTAGTAGTAAAAGTCAAGATGTCTGGTAGTTGCGTAGTAGCACTGCGGTATTGATTATTGACGCTTCGTGAAAGTCACTCGGTTATACTCCATTATTCTTTCTGAAGAATTGTTGCATCATATCTCTATCATATTATGATTCTATTATCACACGGTGTCATCTCAGTATAATATGTTATGTTATTAAATTAATAATTGAGGCGACAAAGTTTATTCATATTATTAAATTGTAATATTTACAATGTTCAGAAGTTTTGTCGAGGAGAGGTTGGTCATTATCTAATAATTGGCTACCAATAAGGAGAAATCCTTCTTGTGGCGCCCCAAAATTGGTATTCATCACCCATCTTGAGTTGCCAAATACATCGTACAAAATATAAATACAAACTTAACTATACAAATTGTCGTGTAAAATACGACAAAATATAAAGCGAGAGTTTAAACAAGAATCGCGCCTTAGATAATATCCATTCTCAATGGAGTCCTCATAGACAGTATACAAACTCAAATTCAGTCCTCGTTACATTTATTGTCACACTATTAACATAATAGTGAGGACTACTAATGCTATCATCTGGACCGTCATTCTGTTCCCCGACTTGTCCCAGCTATATTCTCATTTCTTGAAGAGAACAGTGAAGAAAAGAGTGAGCTCAACTAGCCTAGTAAGTAATATTATGACTAAGATAATACAGAATAAATTATCATTAATCTTCAACAATGTTAAACTGATAAAATACAATAGACATCAAGTTTAACTTTAGAGGAACAAGCAATCCATTAGAAAAGTCAGTAGAGAATAAAATATACTATCTTCTATAATTTAAAAGGTTTTTCATCAATTTTTATCATTTGAGACTTAAACTTAATAAATAAACCACATCATCGAATCATCCTCGCCTACGGCCAAGGACATTCATTAAATCATCAATGGTCATGATTATACAAGAATAATCCTCGGTCATAATCATACCAAGTCCATCTCTCGCACGTAAGCCAAAGATAAACGATAATAAAACCAATAATCAACAATCCATCTTTGCACGTAAACCAAAAGATATACAACAAGAAAACCAATAATCAACAATCCATCTTCTGCGTAGTTTCAAAGATATCAATTCAATAATCGGCGGTGCATCTTCGCACGCGTAAGCTAAAGATAACTTTCATCACCATATAAGAATGAGGATGATGACAATGATATAAGCATTAATCAAACTAAAAAAGGATAAATATTAAAGACTTTAAATTTATCCAAATATTATCAACCACTCATAATCTAATATTATTAATATCATAACAATATTTTAATCACCTCTAAACTTATAAACAATTTAGTTCAATTGTTTACACTTTACCAAATAATGCATTTAATCATTCAAAGAATGTCATAATCATAAGATTTCATCACCAATGATCAAATCACTTATAAACAATCTACATATACCTTATATAGGATTCCAAGCCATAAAATCCTATTTTCCAACTTTCATTCTTCACATAACATATTTAACTTTCGTATGTTTCAGAATTAAACCATTTTCATGAAAAATACCAAATCAGTCCCAAAAATATTTTTTTTATGGGATTTAGCAGAATATAGTCCCATAATGAACATATATTTTTCTCGGAATTTTTAAAATTCATTTACTATTTTTCAAAAATCAATTTCCAATTAATTCCTTAAGAAATTAGCTACCTCAAGTTTAACTCCAAAAATTTCCAAATCTTGGTAGGATCTTACACATGTTAACGTGAGTCTCCAGTTTAAATTTCATGGTCATCGAAGTTATAGAACTCCGGTTATAGCACTTTTTCGTCGGACAAACCTAAATATTGAAATGGTCATAACTTGCTCATTTTAAGTCGGAATGAGCTCATTTTTGGACAGGAGGTTCTTTATATCATATACTTTCATGTCCTAAAAGGCCAAATTTTTTCTCACAATTTAAGTGGCCGAAACAGCCCTTCTAAAATCTGGACAGTAACATTTCGGTAATTTTCAGCTTTTGACTCCTTTGTTAAAATCAGTCCACACGAAAATCTATAACACTTTTTCCAGTGATTCCACTTGGAGATGCTGCAAAACTCATAGATCTAACTCTAAAAATTGACCACACTAAAAAATTCAAAATATAATAGGAGATATGATCAATTGAATTTCATGTTCCATTTTCACCAAAATCTGATTTTCAACCCTTTGTGATTTCTAAGAAACTTTCATGTTTTCACATAATAACCAACATAACTCATCATAAAACTTACTAATACTTCATATACCCATGATTTTTATCAGTCCAAAGCTTTTATTATGACTCTCATCATAATCAACGTAACCAGATCATTTTCACAATTTAATAAGGAATGAATATAAAGGATCATTCACCATGCATGTGGTAATCCACATAGACAGGTTATTCCAACAGAATAATAAAGAATGGAATAATGAAAGATTCACCATACATGCGATAGAGACCGCATGCATGAGTTACTCCCAGCGTAATAATAAATAATAGAACCCAGTCCCGGCGTAACGCATGCAGATGTGAGGATATTAAACGAGAATAAAAAAATACGAAATAATAAATAATGGAACCGAGTCCGGCCAGAAACGCATGAGATGGGATATTAAACGAGAATAATAAATGTGGAATAATAAATAATGGAACCGGTCCGGCACAGAAAGCATGATGATGGGATATTAAAGCGAGAATAATAAAGAATGGAATAACAACAAAATTTCACCGTGTGTGTGGTATTTCGCGATAAACCTGGTTATTCAACAGAATAATAAAGAACGGAACCGGTCGGCGAATTTAAGACCAAGCGGGATATTCCAACGAGAATAATAAAGAATGGAATAATAGAAGAATTTCACCATGTATGCAGTGCTTGCATAAGCAAAGTTATCCCAACATAATAAATGAGAATGGAATAATGAAGAATTTCACCAAGTATGCAGTGCTTCGCATAAACAAAGTTATTCAACATAATAATGAAGAATGGAATAACAACTCTTACGAGTATTGAATGAAGTAATTCTCTTCATGAATACAAAAGAATTATACCCCTTACAGGTACAACAAATAATATCCCTTACCTCAAAAGAAGACTGGATACTGAAATAGAGAGGTAGCAGACTTCTCTTCTTCTTTCTCTCTATAGATTTTCTCTCTATAGCATCTCTCTATAATTTCTCTCTATAATAATTGCTCTATAGCTTTGGTGAATTGGTGAGAAATGAAGGAAGAATGAGCTTCTATTTATAGGAAAATATAGTTTAGATAATTGCACGTTTTGGGGCTCGAAATATTACAATACAATACCTCCAACTTTTCTTTCATTTTTAATTCAATCATCCAAGTATTATCAAACTTGCACCACCTCCCCTAATAGTAAATCATGTGAATCAATAGTAAATCATGTGACTCAATAGTTCTAAACATGTAAAAAATTAATTACATTATAGTACCTCCATCTATAGCTCCATTTTTAACTTAGTCATGCAAGTATCATCAATCTTGCACCAACTCCCCTAATAGTAAGTGAATGTGACTCAATAGTACACACATGTGAACAAATAGTTATATGAGCATGTGAATTAGTAGCAATTAATTGCTCATTTATCCGATAAATTACCCGATTTATCAATATAACCCCCAGACATTAATTATCATCGAAATAGATGTCGATTTTAACTAACCCCAATTGTGACGCCCCCAAAATTAGGTATACATCACCCATCTTGGGTAGTCAGATACATGGTACATAATTTAAATACAACTTACTAATATAAGCGCCGTGTACAATCTGACATAAAGCGTGAGTTTGAATACAAATATTGTCTACTAGATATTATACAAACTCGAAAGGAGTCCTCATTACAATTATTATTATCACTTTATTTCACGAATAGTGAGGACTACTAATGCTATCCTCCGGACCATTACTCCGTTCCCCGACTCGTCCGCCTATATTCTCATTTCACAAGAGAAAAAAGGTGAAAGAAAGGGTGAGCTCAACTAGCTCACTAAGAAATATTATGACTATGACAATGCAGAATAAATTATCATTAGCCTTCTGGCGGTGTTAAGCGATAGAATATAATGAACATCAAGTTTAACTACGGTGAACCAATGAATCCATTAAAAGAGTCAAGTAGAAAATAAAATCTACTATCTTTTATGATTTAAAAGGTTTTTCATCATCGTTATATTTGAGACTCGGTTTTAATAAATATTCCACATCATCGAATCACCCCGCACTACTGCCGAGGATATTCTTTAGAATCATGACCAAAATTATTCATGCACTACGGGGCGAGAATAGTTGTGTATTCATTAATGGTCATGATCATGCCAACAATCGGCCATCATCATCACTACTACTGACCCTTTGCGAGGATTTTTATCACATCATTTGTAACATTACGGCCATGATTACACCGAATAGTCTCTGGTCATAATCATACCAAGTCCATCTACGCACTACTCTGCCATGAGATGACTTTCAACATAATATAAACATGAGGATGATGATGATGACAATGATATAAGAATTGATAAAACAAGTTCAAGAATTAATTTATCTAGGAACCAATAACGTCAAACTATCAACATGATCTTACTTTGTGAGAGTAAAATTCAAGAATCTTTTGAGAAGAATATTTCCATGAAAGGATCTTTGGATGAAGCCTAAATATCAAGGATATTCCACTAAATTCATGGAGTATAGAAGTCAAAGTTTTAACCAATTTGGGTATAATAAAGAATGGAATAACAAAAGAAATCACCATAAATGCGATGGCCGCAGACAGTGAGTTATTCAATGAGAATAATAAATAACGGAACGGTCCGGCGTAAAAGCATATGCACGAGGATATTCCAACAGAATAATAATAAAGAATGGAACCAGTCCGGCGTAAAACACACAGGCATGGATGTTCCAATGAGAATAATAATAAAGAGCGGAACCGGTGGGTGTAAAACACATGACAGGATATTCCAATGAATAATAATAAAAGCGGAACCGGTCCGGTGAAAACACATGCTGACGAGGATGTTCCAATGAGAATAATAGAAGAATGTCACCAAGTATAGGGTAAACCACGTATACAGGTTATTCCAACAGAATAATAAGCAATGGAATAACAACAGTTCTCTTCATGAATAAGAAAGAATAACACCTCTTACGAGTACAACAAATAATATTCCCTACCTTAGAAGAACTGAATATTAGAAAAGTGAAGTAGCAGAATACTTTTCTTCTTTTTCTCTATAGTTTCTCCCTCAGAGTTTCAAATTGAATTCGTAAGAAATAATGAAGGAATGAGCTTTCTATTTATAGAAAAAGCGAGGGTGGCTCTTGAGTCTTAACGAAGGGTCGAAATGACTCTTGGTAATATTGAAGAGACAACTACTTATTTCATGAAGGGTAATTAACCCTTGGAACAAGAAGAAGCGATTAACTCTTGGTAATATGAAGGGACAACTACTATTTGCGAAGGGGTAATTACTATCGTGAAGGTAATTACTATCGACGAAGGTAATTACTATTGAAGAAGGTAATTACTATCGATTTGAAGGTAAATACTATTGACGAAGGTAATTCTTGTAAGACCCAAAATTTTTTTAAATAAAAAGGAATTTCTTTTATTTATTATTTTGAAATAGTAAGGGTTGATTTGATTAATGTGGATAGTTAAGGGTTAAATACGCAAATATTTCAAAATAAGCAAGTGGTTATAAAATATTCATTGTTGTAGGGAATATTCGTTTGGTCGTGGAATATTAAATGCTTGTCGGGGAATATTTGTGACGACGGTAGCGACCATGTGTATGGGCCCCATAACGGAAAGCGATTGGATGAGGAAAACGACAAAGTTTGGGTGGTTATAAATAATGGCGTAGTTATTACTGAATTAAGATCATTGGAATACCGGTGGTTAAAATACGATGTCTACGCGTGGTCGTATTAAAGATGGCATTGCGGTATTGCACAATATTGTTGAATTATTGATCCTTACGTAAGATGGCTTTACTCAATAATTTTCACAGTGAATTCTTATTCAATATTTTATTTTATTGATTCAATAATTTTGCGTTGATATTTTATATTATTCTTGTTCAATAATTGTCACACGCATGTATTTCCCATTATCGGATCAATAATTCATATTATTTGAATAATATTATTAGATAACATTATTAGCAATGTCTAGAAAGTTCATACAGGAGAGGTTTGGTCACCTAATTGCGGCGCCAAGAAGGAGAGATCCTTATTGGAAAGCCCTCTTCCTGAGGAACTTTGGTCATCATAATTGTGATTTTGTAATATTATTTGTGAATAATTAATTATTGATTCATATGATAAGGAAATATTTATTTTATATGAATATAAATGATGGATTTATTTATGTGGTTATTAATGAAGGAATTAATCTTTGAGATGTTTTATTTTGTCGGATTGGAGGAATTAAAAGATCGAATCGATTGTTATTCTGACTTTATTGTGTGAGCTATAATATTTAATCCAAATAGTTGGATCGTTGTAATTTTGGATATGTTATACATATATAAGTTGAGTATATGTCCACAAATTTTGAACCGAATTAAAGATGAGCGTATAATTTATTATGAATTTTAAGAGGTGTTGATTAGGAAATTAGGGTTATAATTGATTTTGGTGGAAAATTCTAGAATTGAGTGGGCCCCACTTGTGGTTGGTGAAAAAATGTGCTGAATTTTATTTCAAATGTGGTGGGTGGCAATAGTAGCGAGAGTAAAGCCATCGGTGTAGCAGTCAAGTCCTTGGTTTTACGGCTAACATTTTCCTATAAATAGAGGCTAAGTTAGAATTGAAAATCACACATGAAACAAAGTTTTCTCTCTTTCTCTCTCTATATTATTGAGGCGTATTTTGTGAGTATTTAGATACTTTGAGAGTTCTTTATTAAAGATCAAGTTTCATTCAAACATCACTTGAGCCTTTCCTTCCGAAATCTTGATTCTTTGAGGTAAGGGATATTATTTTTTCAGTAATGATATTATTTCTTGATATCATTATCTTTGAAATGTTGATCTGAAGTTTTTATCAAATTTGGAACTTTTTCATGTCGGGGTTACTATTCATGAGTTACTATTCACGATTTACTATTCATGAGTTACTATTTACGAGTTCTTATTCACGAAAGTACTATTCATGAAGCGTGAAAATGTTTTTTATGGAATTTTTATCTTTTGGTGTCTGAGAGTTACTATTCACGATATCAAGCCTTTATTCACGATATCTGACTATTCACGATATCTAAGCACTATTCATAGAAAAATAAAATTTCTTCTTTTCGTTCAAAATATCTATTCGGATACTAGCTTTGATTGTATCCATGTTTTGATCATTCTTGAATTTTACACCACTATGATTATTTTTGAGGTATTGTTGGACATGAATAAAACAAAGTACGAATCCTTAATCCTTAATCCTTGTCATTTTGTTTCTTTGGATTCGTTCTTTAAAATATTTTCATCATCCTCGGTCTTAAATGATGATATTATTGAATATCTTTGGCACGTAGTGCAAAAGATGAATGATTTGAAGAATATCTTTGGCACATGTAGTGCAAAGATGAGCGGTGTTTAAATGAAACATGACCAATGATGAATATCTTTGGCCTTTAGTGCAAAGATGAGCAGTGTTGAGATGAACATATGGATTGATGAATATCTTTGGCTGTAGTGCAAAGATGAATATTTGATTTGAGATGAATATTGATTGATGTTCTGAGGATAAAATATTGATGATGGATTATTAAATTCATAGATTATAGTAGATTTCATTCTCTACGTAACTCTTCATGAATTATTATTTCAGCTGCGAATATTGATCTGAAACTTGTTATCTATTGTGATTCTATCGATTTTTCCTGTTGGAGACTAAGGATAATTTGTTGTATATTATCTTAGTCATAGTATTCTTTCTTGGGCTAGTTGAGCTCACCCTTTTCCTTGTTGTTCCATTTTTCTTCTCGGGAGGCGAGAATGTAGTGAGTCTTAGTCGGGGTATGGAATGAAGGTTACAGAGAGAGTTGTTTAGTAGTCCTCACCATTTTGTAAAATAATGTATCAATAAATGTGATGGGGATTTATTTGAGTATAGATATTGTCTAGAAGATAATATTTGTATTTTAAACTCACGATATATATATTGTCGTATTTCACACACGACATTTGTATTATTGAAGTTGTAGTTTGCTTCTTGTACCATGTATTTGGCGATTTCGAGAATGGGTGTTGTGTATACCTATTTTTGGGGCGTCCGATTCTTATTAACGAAGGTAAATACTATTGATGAAGGTAATTACTATTCACAAAGGTAATTACTATTCACAAAGGTAATTACTATTGACGAAGATACTCTTAGATGATGACAAATGGGCCCCTATAAAATAATCAAACTTACCACAAACGCGTCTCAATGCAGACTCTTTATATACATGAGGATTGAATAAATATTACCATAAATCATTTTATTTTTAATCAACACATTTTAATCTTTCAACAATTATTAATCATTTATAACTTGTCGTCTCAATTAATAATATAACATATTATCTGATGATAATCTTGTGACAATAATTGAATCAATAATATAAGAGATATGATCAAGAATTTCTTGTGTAGCAATAATTGAGCATAGGTGAGTGACTTCTCACGTAAGCATCAATAATCAATATCGTGTGCTACTTATACAACTACGGCGTATTCTTTGTACTTTTACTAGGGTAGTTCAACAGTTTTAACGGTAATACCTCTCCGAAGTTATTTTTATAGAAAGATAATTTTGTCGCTTTTTCTAACTACGATAATACTTCAATTATGGGGTCCACTGATGATTGAGCCAGTCGTCACGAATATTCCCAAACACAAAAGAATATTCCCCGAACCAAACGAATATTTTATAACAACTTGCTTACTTTTGCAAAATTTATAAATATTACCCACAACTATAACATTATATCAAATTTATTCCATAATATTCAAAAATAATATTTATAGAAAATTCATCTTTATTTATAGAAATTTGGGGTCTTTACAACCTCCCTTTCTTATGAAATTTCGCCCTCGAAATTAGAGTGCGACGACACGGTATATCGAAGAGGTAAGGATACCTTGATTTCATTTGATTCTAACTCCCAAGTCGTTTCCTCAACATCGTGGTTCCTCCACAAAACTTTGACTTGAGGTATAACCTTGGAGCGTAGAATATGTTCCTTCTTATCCAAGATTTGAACGGGAACCTCTTCATACGTCAAATCTTCCATTATTTCGTCCGGTTCTAACTCAATAATGTGGTTCGGGTCTTTCACATATTTACGTAACATGGATATGTGAAAAGCGTTATGAAACACGAGACATTCTTTTAATGGGGAATATTCAGACGACGGCTCGATCATTAGTGGACCCCACAACCGGAAGTATTGTCGTAGTTAGAAAATGACAAAATTATCTTTCTATAAAAATAACGGCAGAGGTGTTACCGTTAAAACCGTTGAACTACCCTTGTAGTAAAAGTACGATGTACGCGTAGAATTGTATAGTAGACACGATATTGATTATTGATCTTACGTGAGAAGTCACTCAATTTATGCTTTCAATTATTGCTCGATGAATTGCTGATCATATCTCTTATATTATTGATTCAATTAATGTCACAGTATCATCTGTATAATATGTTATAGTATTAAATAAATAATTGAGACGACAAGTTATAAATGATTAATAATTGTTGAAAGATTAAATATGTGTTGATTAAAAATAAAATAATTTGTGGTAATATTTATTCAATCCTTGATGTATATAAAGAGTCGGTTATGAGACGTTTGTGGTAAGTTTGATTATTTTATGGGGGGGCCATATGTCATCATCTAAAAGTCTCTTCGTCAATAGTAATTACCTTTGTGAATAGTAATTACCTTCGTCAATAGTAATTACCTTTACCAAGCGTCGAACCACTTGTCGTTTTACATTACAGGCGTCGAACCACTTGTCGTTTCACATTACAGCGATGAACCACTTTTCTATTCACATCACCGGGTCGTGAGCCACTTGCGCTTTTCACATGGTAGGTCTTAAGCTAGAAATCTTCTATAAATAGAGGCCTAGTGCTTCATTATTTTCACGAATTCATTCAAGCTATAGAGAGAAAGTATAGAGAATAAGAGAAAAGAAGAAGAGTATTTTGTTACTACACTATTGCAGTATTCAATCTCCTACCAAAAGTAAGGGATATTATTTGTTGTACGTAAGGGATGTTATTCTTTTTTCTTCATGAAGAGAATCGTTGTTATTCCATTGCTTATTATTCTTTGGAATAACTTTGTATACGTGGTTTACCCTATACTTGGTGACATTCTTCTATTATTACATTGGAACATCACATGCGTGTGTTTCACCGGACTGGTTAAAATCTTTATTATTATTCTATTGGAACATCCATGCGTGTGTTTTACACGGGACTGGTTCCGCCTCTTTATTATTATTCATTGGAACATCACATGCATGTGTTTTTACACGGACTGGTTAAAATCTTTATTATTATTCTGTTGGAACATCACATGCACGTGTGTTTACTGGGACTGGTTCCATTCTTTATTATACATTGGAATATCACATCTCATGCGTTTTGTGGGACTGATTCCGATTATTTATTATACATTGGAATAACTTTTGCTGTCTTGATCTATCGCATGCATGGTGATTTCTTTTGTTATTCCATTCTTTATTATACCCGGTTGGTTAAAACTTTGACTTCTATACTCCATGAAATTAGTGGAATATCCTCGATATTTGCGCTTCATCCAAAGATATCCTTTCATGGAAATATTCTTCTCAATATTATTCTTGAATTTTACTCTACAAAGTAGTATCATGTTGTGATTTGGACGTTATTGGTTCCTAGATAAATTAATTCTTGAACTTGTTTTATTGAATTCTTATATCATTGTCATCATCATCATCCTCATATTTATATTATGTTGAAAGTCATCGTGGCTTTGTAGTGCGTAGATGGACTTGGTATGATTATGAATTGAGAGACTATTCGGTGTAATCATTAAGTAATGTTACAAATGATGTGGTAAAAAATCCTCGGTGGTAGTAGTGCATTGATGGACGATTGTTGGCATGATCATGACCATTAATGAATACACAAATATTCTTGGCCCGTAGTGCATGAATAATTGTGGTCGTGATACTAAAGAATATCCTTGGTAGTAAAGCGCAGGAGTGATTCGATGATGTGGAATATTTATTAAAAGTGAGTCTCAATATTATAAATGATGAAAAACCTTTTAAATCATAAAAGATAGTAGATTTTATTTTCTACTTGACTCTTTTAATGGATTCTTTGGTTCATTTGTAGTTAAACTTGATGTTCATTATATTTTATCGGTTTAACATCATTTGTAGAGGCTAATGATAATTTATTTTGCATTATCTTAGTCATAATACTTCTTCTTGAAAGCTAGTTGAGCTCACCCTTTCTTTCACTTTATTCTCTTTGAAATGAGAATATAAATTTGGGACGAAGTCTGGGAGCAGGAGTAATGGTCCGAGAGGATAGCATTAGTAGTCCTCACTATTTTGTGAAATAGTGTGAT
The DNA here is from genome assembly GCA_020205615.1 of Panax quinquefolius. Classification (NCBI taxonomy): domain Eukaryota; kingdom Viridiplantae; phylum Streptophyta; class Magnoliopsida; order Apiales; family Araliaceae; genus Panax; species Panax quinquefolius. Next base: position 32,829,615 of record CM035161.1, on the reverse strand, counting down.
AATTGTAATGAGGACTCCTTTTGAGTTTGTATGATCTCTAGTAGACAATATTTGTATTCAAACTCTCAATTTATGTCGTATTGTACACGACAGTTATATTAGTAAGTTGTATTTAAATTCTGTACCATGTATTTGACTACCCAAGATGGGTGATGTATATCTAATTTTGGGGGCGTCACAATGAAAGTTATCTTTAGCTTATGTGCGAAGAGGGACTGTTGTTTATTGAATTATATATCTTTGGCTTACGTGCAAAGATGAATTGTTGATTATTGGTTTTATTGTTGTATATATTTGGCTTACGTGCAGAGATGGACTTGGTATGATTATGACCAGGGATTATTGGGTATAGTTATGACCATTGATGATTTAAAGAATATCATTGGCTTGTAGTGCAAGGATGATTTGAGGATGTGGATTATTTATTAAGCTGAGTCTCAGCGATAAAAGTGATGAAAAATTTTTAAAACATAGAAGATAGTAGATTTTATTCTCTACTTGACTCTTCTAATGGATTGCTTATTTCGCTGCAGTTAAACTTGATGTCTATTGTATTTTATCAGTTTAACATTGTTGAAGATTAATGATAATTTATTCTGCATTATCTTAGTCATAATATTTTTCTTACTGAAATAGATTGAGCTCACCCTTTCCTTCATTCGCATTTCTCTTCGTGAAATGAGAATATAGTTGGGACGAGTCAAAGGCGGCGGAGTGACGATTCGGATGATGATAAGATTAGTAGTCCTCACTATTACATTAAATAGTGTGATAATAAATATAATGAAGACTTCATTGAGTTTTGATAATTGCCAGATGACAATATACACGATTAAAACTCAGAAGATATGTTTTGTCGTATTTTACACGACTGTTGTATAATTAAGTTTTTATTTGTATTTTGTACCATGTATTTGGCGACTCAAGATGGGTGATGTATTCCTATTTTGAGGGCATCACATAAATAACACAATCTTTTTTCCAATACAAATACAATATAGACAATTGATACTATATTTAATGATATATAACCATCACTCGATTTGTGTAGTGTTTGACTGCATCCTAACGAATCACCTCTTCATGCATCTTTAACAGTCCACCTCTTTTTATACATCTTAACAGCCCACCTCTTTGTATTAAGAATTATTATGAATAGTTTAGATTTATATTTGTATCTTAATGATTATTTAGATGCATTCATAGGCAAATTTTTTATCCCAATTTCAAATATTAAATTTATTAAAAAATAAATTATTAAGATATATTAAAATACAATCAAACGCGATCAACTATATACATATTAAAAGACGGATGAAGTAATAATGATATCAAATTTGATCAACATTTTGTGCAAAAATTGGTTAAGCAAGTTCATCATGATTTTGTGGAACTGTCCAGAGACCAGTTTTAGGTGTGAAAAAGAAAAAATTATAACAAGAAAAAGTAAATATTAACCATTTTAATAAAAATACTCATTAAATACATACATATATCCAACTCAACCAAACCAATCTTGCTTGAATATTGATGATCCTTAAACTTAATTCAAACGAAAGTCAACTACCACAACCTCTTCCATACGTACTACGTTCCTCCCTTCACAAAGTCCCACTGCTTTACTCGATTTACTCAACAAACTCTAATGTTAAGTTTGAATCGATGGAATAGGAGGGAGAATGTAATGAATTATTTTATTAGAATGATAAAATATTGTTTAATTTGTTTTATTAAAGCGGAATGAGTGTTAACTTAAAATTATAATTTTATTGAGTTTTAAAGAAATACTTATCTTTATTAAAAAGAAATACTTATCGATACCCAAATTATATTATAGTAAAAAAAAAAATAATATAAAACTAAATTAACATAGAAAATAACATCAAAAAGAATTTTTTTTTAAATTTTGTCACTTTATATTAATTACTAAATTAATAGGAAAAGAAAAACTAAATTAAAATAGAAAATAAAAGAATAAAATTTATTTGTCACATTATTAATTTTGTTGCATCAATTTTGTTGTCTTTGTAATGCAGAAATTATAATAGAGATTATAGAAGATTTATTTGTATTATTTAATTTTTCGTTTAAATCCATAAATTTTCCGAAAAATTTTAACAAAAAAGTGATAGTTTCTCGTCTATTTTTTTTTATGTAATGAGAGAATTTATATTTTTACAAGTATAATTGATATTTTAACAAGTCTTTACGTACATAAATAGTAAATAAAATAAACATCAAATAAGTGAAAATTTAGGTAAAGTATTACATTTTGCTTGTAAAAATAGTAATTTCCTAAGATAATTAAAAACTCAATAAAACAATGTTAATGCATTACTAATATTTACACTTGTTATCAACCAAAAATAAAACCTTGCACATTTACACTTAATCAATGGGATGCGAATTTATGTCTAGAAAACAATAAAAAATTGATATTTTATAGTAATAATTTTTAAACATAAAAATTTCGTTATAAATATAACGAGGATCATAAATATTAAACATCAATCATCTCTTTTACTCCAAATAATAAACATCCAATTGCCGGCCTCTCTCTCTACACTTTCGTCGATCCTTAGTTTGTTTTTTGAATAGAAGAAACGCAGAAATAACGGCATATTCGCTCTCCCCAAATCCCAATCCATTTCTCTCTCTCTAAGATATCGAGCTTTTCTCGGACCCAAATTCTCAAGACAAACACTTTGAGTTGAATCTCTCTCTTTCTCCAACTGTTTAATTTGTTTTCTGAAGATTTCGAAGATCCGAATGAAACCCCAAACCTAACTTATGTAAATCTTTTACGCTCTTTTCTGTTTCCTCTCTCTAAAGAAAATACACACACTCTCTGCTTTCTCTCTCCTCAAGGAAAGGGGAAAAAATGGTGGTGAAGATGATGAGGTGGCGGCCGTGGCCGCCACTTATATCCAAGAAGTTGGAGGTGAAGCTGGTTGTGAAGAAATTGGAGGGGTGGTGCTTGGGCGGTGGTGATCCAGTGGACGTGGATGCAGGAAAATATATTAATCATCAGAGGCTTGCTGTGGAGATCAGATGGAAGGGACCCAAGATCGCTTTAAGCTCTTTCCGGCGGACGGTGAAGAGGAATTTCACCAGGGAAGAGGGTGTGGGCTCAAACGGCGTCGTTGAGTGGGAGGAGGAGTTTTCTAGCGTTTGCACCCTTTCTGGATACAAAGACAATGTCTTGCATCCTTGGGAGATCTCTTTTACTGTCCTTAATGTGAGCGTTATGAATACATTTATTTGATTTTATCGGTCTTTGACCTTTTTTTTACTATTTAATTATGGTTTTCTGTTTTGCGTATTTTTGGATTTCTTTAAAAGAAATTTATTTTTAAAAAATTTAACGAATATTTGGATGCGAGGAAAGTTGGGTATTTTTTTCCCCTTGGTTTCAAGTTAACAAAATATGTTGCTTTCTTCTTGGTAGGTGAGTAACTGGGAAGAAATTGAAGTATCTTCGTTAATTCTATGTCTAAGAAATTTAATTGTCATTCATGTTTGTATTTGTGTTCTTAATCTTTGAAATCCTGCTCTGTATGGATGAAATTTATTCCAAACTTTGATGATTTATTTGAGCGGAGAATTCAAAATATTTTGTTAGATACATATATATATATATATCTTTTGAGATTGATCATCATCTTTGTGATTCTTCTTGACCCTCTTTGGCATGGGAAAATTTGAGGTTTTCATCTATAGGATTCTGTTTACTTGCACACTGAGTTGATTATCTTGAATCTGTGAGGTGACTTGGTTATCGTTTGTGGGGTTGATTTAATTTTGTTGTTGTATTTGAGAGATTGTTGGGTTCATGTCGATTGTTGATCACCAGAAGTTTTGGGGATTGATTGGCCTATAACAGTCATTTTTGGTATTGCTAATATAAGCGAATTTTAGGTAATTTGACCAGTTACATGATTTTTGCAAATGATTTGTTGATTCCCTAGCTGTTATTTTTGAATCTTTGCACTTTCTAATGAAATTAATTGGCTTCTTCGATCAGAAAACTGATTTTTGTTGTGGGTTATTAAATTTGTTTGTCGTTACATTAAATCATGTCGTTTTATAATTATGAATACGTTATCATTATCGTGTTATATCATAGATGAGTTTTTGCTTCCTTTTCCCTTAACCTATTATATATGGGAGCCTTTGTGCACTGACCTTTTATCTCATTTCAACTAGGCTTCTTGTGTGGAGTGTATTTTTTGAAATGTTTGTAACTAGAATAACCAACTCTATGTTTTTTGGGGGTGTTTCATGATTAGGTGATATTACTATTTATCTTTATTAAGTTAACTTAAATATTTTTGTTCTAATCCAGGGTTCAAACCTAGGGCCAAAGAACAAGGTTCCTACTATTGGAACAGTGTCTTTGAACCTTAAAAATATGCTTCATGACTGAAGAAAAAGAGTTTGAGCTTAATATCCCTTTGGTAGTTCCGGGCATTGCAGCTGAGCCTCGTCCCTCACTCTGTGTGAGTACTTTTTTAACTCCTGTTGCCTGTAATGGTTGTATTTATTTGCAGTTCCTGTTGTTGAAATTTTTTTCTTGTAGTTCATAATTTTTAAGTAGCTTTCAGTAATTCTAACCTTGAACAATATACATTGTGCAGATATCGCTTGGCTTGTTAGAACTGAGAACTGCTCAAGAACCAGCAGAGTCAGTCCAGAGGCCTATAGTGCCTACTCCTTCCCCAACACGATCAGGAGAGATCTCTCTGTCAGAAAAAGATGAGCTTTCTGCGCTTAAAGCTGGTCTCAGAAAGGTAAAGATCTTTACTGAGTATGTTGCAACAAGGAGAGCTAAAAAAGCCTGCCGTGAAGAAGAGGGCAGTGATGGCAGGTGCTCTGCCAGGAGCGAGGAGGGCGATTATACCTACCCCTTTGATTCAGAGTCGCTTGATGAATTCGAGGAAGGAGAATCAGATGAGATCAAGGAGGATTCTACTGTTAGGAAGTCATTTAGTTATGGCACATTGGCTTATGCAAATTGTGCAGGTGGTTCAATTTACTCGAATACTAGGAGCAATTGTGAGGATGAGGATTGGGTTTACTACAGCAACCGTAAATCAGATGTGGGTTGTTCTAAGATGGAGGATTCGACTGCATCTATCCCTGAGCCGTCTGTGTTGCACAATTCTAAGCGTAGTATACTACCTTGGAGGAAGAGAAAGCTGAGTTTCAGATCTCCTAAAGCCAAAGGTGAGCCGCTGCTAAAGAAGGATTATGGTGAAGAAGGTGGAGATGACATCGATTTCGACCGTCGGCAACTCAGCTCTGATGAATTTCTCTCTTTTGGGGTAAGTTTTGTTACACTTACTATTCCTTTTCCCAATTTCTATGCGAGTAAATTCTTGTTGCTTATCTCAAGTGATTTTAATAATTTGTTCATTAGTTACAAAGTAAAGTACCAATTAGAGGTTCATCTGTTGATTGGCATGCCAGCTTTGGGCTATAAATTCTGTTTATTTGGTACCTCTGGTTTAATATTTTTGATATTGGATAGTTACTGTCTGGTACCCATCAATATATTTAGAATATGAAAGTTTGCGGAGCCTTGAGTCAATAGATTTAGAATTTGAAAGTTTGCGGAGCATTGATCACCTGACCACCTCAGTTTCAATCGTTTACTTCATACCAAAATTTGTCTCATGAGTCCATGACATTATTCCAGTCATGTCTTGCATATTGACTGTGGCTGGGGTATGTTTGTCTGTAAATTTCACTTGACTGTTTGGATCCAAAAAATTTGTTATCAAAGCCCTTGATTAGGTTACATTTAACAAGGGTGTCGAACTTTGTCCTGAAACGTATTATTTTCACTTCATATCCAAATCGTTTATGAATTCTGAATCTTGAGGCATGATATAATGTATCCTTTCTTGATTTCTACTTCAAAATGATTGATTCTAAAAACAAGACTTGGCTACCATTTTGCCAGTGGCAGAAGACTGATGAAGACTCAAGTGTAAACCGATCATCAGTATCCGAATTTGGAGATGACAATTTTGCAATTGGTACTTGGGAACAGAAGGAAGTAACTAGTCGTTGTGGACACATGAAGCTTCGAACACAGGCCTTCTTTGCTTCCATTGATCAGAGGAGTGAGAGGGCGGCAGGTGAGAGTGCATGTACTGCTCTTGTTGCTGTGATTGCTGATTGGTTCCAGAACAATCAGGATCTCATGCCCATCAAGTCCCAATTTGATAGTCTGATTAGAGATGGCTCATTAGAGTGGAGGAACCTCTGTGAGAACGAAACATACAGGGAGAGGTTTCCAGACAAGCACTTTGACTTGGAAACTGTCCTTCAAGCCAAAATACGAGCTCTTTCTGTAGTTCCTGGAAAGTCCTTTGTTGGGTTTTTCCAACCCGATGGGATGGAAGAGGCGAGATTTGATTTTTTGAATGGCGCCATGTCCTTTGACAGCATGTGGGATGAGATTAGCCGTACAGGATCAGAAAGTTCTGGCTGTGGTGAACCCCAGATTTATATTGTTAGTTGGAATGACCATTTTTTTGTCCTCAAAGTTGAATCGGAAGCTTACTATATCATTGACACATTAGGGGAGAGGCTCTATGAGGGATGCAACCGGGCTTACATTTTGAAATTCGACAGGAATACAACAATCCACAAGCTGCCTAGTGGTAATACCTCATCAGAGCAAAAGTCTACCGGTGACCAGCTGCAGATAGTTGCTTCAGCAGAGGAACCTAAGAATCAGCAGGCTCAGCAGGTGGATCCTGAAGAGGGTTCTGCAGATAGTGTGGTAGTAAATAAGCCCGAAGAAACAGTGAATAATGAGAATGAAGAGGTGGTTTGTCATGGAAAGGAGTCATGCAAGGAGTACATAAAGAGCTTTTTAGCCGCAATCCCTATTAGAGAATTATTGGCAGATATTAAGAAAGGTTTAATGGCGTCAACTCCCCTTCATCAGCGCCTACAGATTGAAATTCACTACACACAATTACAGATACCCGCATGCAAAAACTCAGACATAGAACTAGCCATGGCCATGTCTGAAGACAGGCGAACCAGTAGTTCGCCTGTCTGAAGTTGCAATATGACTAATGTAAAGCATAGGGAAAGTGTGATTAGTCTAACTTGTTTTTCCCTTGATATCAAGGTAAGGTCATTAGAGGAATGTATGGGTTTAAATTGAGTAGCCCATATTAGGTTTTTGAGCTTCTTTTTTCTTTATTAATTTTCATAATGTTGAGCTGGAATCAAAACCATAACAATTACGGTATCTTCTGTTGTTAGCTCCTGTCTGTGTTCTCTTTCACCTTTGTTGGAAAGGGTTAGATTGTACATCACTTCGTAGTCTCTCCTTACTCAATTGAATATATGTCCAACTTCTGATCCATGTCTCAGCTTCTTGCATTTCTCAAATGTTCTTCAATCTTCACTGCACACGCACACACCCCCATGTATGTGTAACTGTGTCAGCTACTTTCTGATTTCAATTTCCCACATGATGAATTGGTGGCTTTCCCTAACTTGTTCATTTTTCAAGAAAATTCCAGTGGAAGTTCTCAAATTTGATTCTTTTTTCTTTTTCTAAGCAAGTGCATCCACCACCACCATGGCAGTTGGGCATAAAGCAGGTTGAGATACATACTTGTATGCATGTGAATAACCAGGTAATGATGTTTTGGAATATATATATTTAAGGTAAAGGTTTCCTATACATTTTCAGTTCCAGCACTGCACGAAGAGTATATTCCCTCTTCTGTTGCATAGTATGATATGTAAATTAAATTTTCTTTTGACCAAGGGTATAAATTTATTTATTTTTTATTTTTGGTATAAAGGGTATAAATTTATTTTACCTGGTGTGATAGACTCTATCTATGAGCCAAGGGACTTTACAAATTGCACATGTTTATAGCACATCCCTAATTAGAACTTGTAGTGCATATTAGACTTCATGGAATATCTGTAGAAGCATATAAGTAAAAAGGAGTAATCATGTTCCTAAACGGAATATCAAATTTTGCTAGACCCCGATTCATGTCTATAAGTAAGATGCTCTGTTAACATCCTCCCCTTTTTGAAGGATAAGGCAAGAATTTTTTAGCAATAAGTCTAGGGGGACATTTTTTTAATGACATTTCTAGTGACATTTTTTTTAATTTATTTTTTTTGGTTTTTTTTTTTTGTAATACCTCCCAAAAAATGTATAGTATTTATTTCAACTTAAATTTTTGTAAAAAACAGTGTTTTAGGTGTAATTTGGATACATACAAGAAGCAGGGTTTGCAGATTGTACATGCCTGCTTTTTTGTGTGTATCCAAATTACACCTAAAATCTGCTTTTTATAAAATTCCAATTGGAATAAATACTATATATAGGGGCATTGACTAAAAAAAAAAAAAAAAAAAATAAATAAAAAATGTCGTTAGAATGTCACTAAAAAATGTCCCCCTAGTAAGGACTCATTTTTAGTGAATATAGTTCATGCATATATATATATATATATATATATATATATATATATATATATATTGCTTTTATAAACTTGAATACAAACAATACATTAATTACATATTTACAACAAGAAATTAAGCCAGAATTTTTAGCTACAAAGGGGGCATTGGACTAATCCATTTTCGTTACACTCGGGGCATCTAACTGGAAATTCACAATCTATCTCATCGGCAATAATCTTTCGACTACCATTACAGTTTAAACACAACACAAAACGTACCCCGGCACAACCATGGCAGGGGCAGTTGGTTACAGTTATGGGTATCCCTTCCAGAAGCTTCCGTAGCTTCCCTTGCTCGTGCAATCTGACAACCTCGTCTGCTCCACCGATGTGTCTTCCTCTGATGAAAAGCCTCGGAGGGACTACTCTACCTCCCAAGATCCTCCAGAGCTCGTCCCTAAATTCCATGTGCATCGAAACATCCCTCATAAAGTGTACAACTCCAAAACTTTCCAATAGAAACCTTATTGTGTTGCAGTCCTGGAAAGTTTTCCTAATTCCTCTTAAACTTGTTGTATACAGAATGACTGAATCTTCTCCTCCTGGTGGACACTTGTCTTCAAAATCAGATAACAACGATGATGAATATTCGTGGTTTTCATCTGGCTCGGAAAATTTAAAGAACGAAAGTGGCTGGGACTTGGTCTTCAGTATAGTTTGTTGCTGAAAGTTGCATGATTTTGGTACTGTCAAAGATTGTGTCTCATCAGGTAATGCAAGGGTAGAAAAGTTATTTCTCCCAAACTCCGATAATGTTGCCATTTCATTGTGATCCTTGACAGGCATTATGGGATGTCCCAAAGCTTCTGTCTTGCTGACATAGAAATCCGGATCAATATCATCTTCATCTTTGACATGGTTTATGAATTCGGACAAGGTCGTTTTACAAGGGACTACTATGTCGGGAAGGCTGTCGTTCTGATATTCTTGCTCTTTGCACCGAATGGGAGGATTTACCTCAAAAACTAGGCCTTGTTTCAGAGTGGAAATGGATTTCAGTTTCCTTACAAATTTCTCTCTCATTCCTTTCATCTGTTGGACTCGATGGAATTATACATATACACTGATCATGCACAGTTAAATGAACTCTAGATAAAAAGGATCGGCTATATAGTAGCTACCAAGAATGATAAAACGGACTTGTTTCCTTGGGTTTCAAACTGCTCTAACAAGAAACTGGAATTTTCAAGTATTTTTGAATGGTTGTATTGTATAAAAAGGGATAGTATTTCCTGTGGCACACCTTACCTAGTAAGTTAAGGGTTACGGCCACGTGGCAGCATTTGATAGGAAGTCGACAATAGTGCAGATGATGCTACAGGAGTTTAAACCAAGGGAGACAATGTGTGCCAAGCTTCATGATTCAGCCACGAGACTGCAAAAGCAAAAATTCTCTCTTCTTTTTATCAATTAGAGCTTTGTGGATATAAAGCAAGTATAGTGAGCGACTCCAACTTTATTCTATATGGACCTAACCCTTGTCAACCATTAGTTCCCTACAGCAATAAAGTGGCTTTGGGTACAATGATTTTCAAGAAAACCTATTTTACCTAGAAGAAACTAGTCCATGTATTCATTCCCACAGTTTTGGTTTGAATGTGATGCCAACAGCCAGCTATTGCGATTTAATTAAGCACCCAAAGAAGTCGACCTAAATTCAATTCTTAGGCACATTCTATATTATTTAACTTTTAAAAGGAATTTAAGAGACTTTTAAATTCAAATGTCTCAGATTTTAAACCAATATTAATGGTCGTTATCATAGGGTTGAGTGGTGATCAGTAAAGATCCAAGAAGATATCATTACCATTTAGTTGGGAATAATGGGTAAAGATTCAAGAAGATTTACCACCCTCCGTTCTGCGTCTATTTAACTTTTCCCCTCCGTTTGAACAATATTTCAACTTTAAACAAATGTTTCAGTTGGTATCCTCATAGGTACTTCACGTCGTTCAGCCATCTTTTATTTAAAGACTTTAATACAAGGATTAAAATTGTTTTCACAAGGTTGATGACTTGGTCCCAGAAATAGTAGTAGTTGAGATTACAAATTCATAACCATATTATACTTCACATAACACAAGCAAATATAGAAAAGATGAAAGGTACATATACTGTTGACAGACCATAAAATTTAATATACATCTAAGGTTTACAGACATCAACTTATGTTCAAGCACTTTAAATATCAGCAACAGCATCGGCTGCTCCAAACCACCATCCAATGCTAAAATCAAAGTTGATGCATGTAAGCTGGTGTTTGTCCCCATCATCCAATGTCAATTTAAGTGTATATGAACCCTGTACGTGTTTGAACACCAAAAAAAGTCAGATACAAGTATGGCGTTTATTTTCTTTTACCATATCCAATAAGATTCAGAGGGATAACAACATTATTCAGAGGATGATTTGCTAAAGCTTTGGCCATGAGCTCTTGCAATCCTATCCCATCTAGAAATCAAGCATTTTCAGGTTTTCTCAATTGAGAGACTGTCAAAACCGTCTTTGACATTGTAACAAAATGAAACCATACTATGCTCGGGATTTTACTAAAGACAAATTTAGCAACTAAAGCAGCCAAAAGAAAATGGAGAGACTTACTGGCGGAGTTATTCCAGGTAAAACTTGGGAGTGAGAAATTACAAAATCACCAGTAGCAGGGCAAGAGGTCTCCTGACAAAGTTCATGGGATTCACTGTGGATGTACAATCCAAAGTATGCAACGTCAATCTTTAAATTTCCCCCAGAGAGAGGCTTATCTGCACCGAGTATCAAAATGTAACTGTGCTAGTTACAGAACCATATTACATATATTTTGTTTGAAGAAGATATCAATTCTGTCCTCTGCTCCTCCCATATACAGGGGAGCCTGGGATACATCATAATTTATTAGCTTAGGGCTGACCAAACAAGTTTTCTTCAATCGTGAAGATTGAAGAGTTGAAGGCATATTTCAATTAGATAAAGGGTAGAATAGTGATAACCAAAATGATAACATTCAAAGGTGAACAAACAAGGATTCAACCATTATACAGAAGAAACACTTGAACATACGAATGAAGACTTCTACCAAGGAACCCAGATGTGAGAGTAAGCACATGCACATAAAAAGTCTACAATAATGTCCACAAATAAAGGACAAACTATATATCTTAAAACCTTCCAAGAATACGAAACTATATATCTTAAAACCTTCCAAGAATACGATAGTCATATTTTGATAGGATAAGAGAAAATTACACCAAGTATCCTAGTTCAAACCACAATCCTTTCTCAAAGATCTCCAAAAGTTAAAAACAACAATTCACCATTTGGAAGAGGTCCATCAGGAACATTAATCAGAAGATGGTCTTGCATGCTTTCGTTATCCATCTATCTATACTACAATCTATTTTATATAACCTCACGTGAAGTGTCTAGTAGCACGATATATAAGCATCTCATTCAGCTAATCTCAAAATCCAAATTCAAAATTCAATGATGCAGAAGTATGGAAAATCATTAGCATTTTAATATTTTTCTACTACTTCTAGAGTGATACTGTGTTTTTAATCTTTTGATATAACTAAATCTTTAAATGAGAATTTCATCCATTTTAGAGAGCCGAGTCCTGTAAAACTTTTAAAATGCAATTAAGACACTAAGTATGCTTCGAGTGAGAAGTGTATGATACATAATTTATGTGTAACACGATTACTTGAAACATTCTAAATAGATCAGGTGCAACATAAACTACACTCATATAAAAAGACAGCATAGAACAAGAGATAGATTGCAAAGCAAACACATGTATCGTAACTTCTTTTAATTTCTAGGGTATCATGTTTTGTACAAAATGAAGTCCCAGAATTGGAACTTAAAAAATTTAGAGTATTAAACATGTTTGCTAATACATATCCAATAAAAAGTGTACGACGCATATTAAATCTCCCACAAAAGTAGTTGATGTTGAACGAATTTAAAGACATCGATGTCATATGTGACTACACATACTAAAACACAACATATAATTAAGAGATTTATTCCAAAGAAGCATATCTATCAATCAGTTACACCAAGATAAAGTGAAGAACGCAAATTAAGTTTTCCAATAATTATACCACGCCTACATCTTTCTCAATTCTAATCAAGTGCCCACATCTTGAAAATCAAAATCAACTAGTTTACAATCTTAGAACAATTAAAAGTTAATATATGGATTATAGTTAAAAATGGAAACAGGAGATGGATGATCCAAGAAAGGAATATAAAACAAAGAAATTACCTGTAGATGCAGCAATACTGAAGGTGGCTGATTTGCCTCTTTTAACAGGATAAGGAGTTATTTCAACTCCACTGATCTTGACATCATAGTCAGCCTTCTTATCTGCACATATTTTACGAGAGAAAAAAACAAATTAGGGTCCACATCAGCAACCTTATGAAGAATGACACAAAAAGCCCTGAAAACACATCTTGGAGAAATATGTTAAATTTTATTTCAGAATTGGTGAAGAGGAACCCAGAATTCTTCCTAAAAATCCATTTGGAGATGGGATGAGTGAAGAAGGGTCAATCTGGGAGTTCTCTATCATTGTAAGAGCCCCCTAAAGGAATTAAACCAAAACAACAAATCAGGTTCTTAAAAATTACAAGACAGGACAGAAATAAATTTTCTAAACCTTGCCAAAAAATTCTGACAGTTCCCTATTGGGAAAAGTCTGGCTCTCCCACACTGATTGCTACCAATGTTCTAACCATCAATCTTGACCATAAGCCAAATAAATAAAGAAATAATGAGACTAAAAATTTAAATTGCTCCTGTTTACGGTCTTCAATAAAAATTCAGAGAGCACAAAGAAATGTTTTTCACCACCATAATGGCTCTTAAGGCAAAAACTTTTCTAGTAGACAGATGTTCAAGAACTTAAAGAAGCTTGTTTATCCAAACCAAAATGAGAATCAAAATCAGACAAGAGTATGATACAGATATCTCAGATAATTGAAGAACCTACTCAAAATTATATAATAACAAAATTCAATAACTGATTGTAAATAGAAATATATCAACAACAAAAAAGAGAATACGTTTAAAAATGTAAAATCAACTTCATCAACTGTGAATAATAAAAGCAGATTAACATGAAACGAAAATGAAAAAAAAAATTGGATAGAATTTCAGAAAACTGACTGACCGCAGTACTTGATATCTTTATCTTTGGCTTGGATCAACGGCGCGAGCAGACATGGCGACAAAAGGAGGGCAACCAAGAGAGTGTATCGAATCGCCGCCATAGATTCTCCGATCGGAAGAGGTGTATGTATGAAGAATATTTTTTGGGGTTTGGATTGACAAATTTTAGGATATTTGTGGGAGATTTAGAGAGGCTCTCTCTTGGAGAAGGAGGAAGTGTAACAGTGGTTGGTAATCGGTAGGTTGGCGGGGAGGTAGAAAACAATTCTGTATTATGGATACGTGGGACTCTTAATTGGGCTGGGGAAGATTGTTTGGTTGGGCACATTATAATTTTTGTTATTCTTCCCAAAAAAAAAATCGAAATTAAATACAAAGTGAAACTTGGTTCGGCCAATAAATATATAAAACAATTAAAAAATATATAAATATGTAGTTATTATCCTTTATGCTATTATTGTTTATAGTAGTTATTATGTATTTGTACTTTATTCTTTATTCATTACATATATATATATAATATTATAAACAAATTATGACCGTTAAAATGGTTAAATATAAATAATTTTTTTAATTTGATAACACATACAATCTTACTTATAATGTTTTGTCTAAATAACAACTAAATAGAACAAGAGCCAAATCGTAAATTTGATGTTATATAATATACGTAGGGTGTGACTAATTAATGTTGAACATAAAATGATAAAATAATTTAATTATATATGTAATGAGTCTCATGCTTTTTATTTTTTTATCATATCTCACGATATGTTCATATTTATTTAATATCGATAAAATTTGTTATGATATAAAACACTATTTATATAAAAAGAAAATAAATAATACATAAATTTAACTTTTTAAGTTTAGGATAATAATATTAGGAAAATGAAAAATATATATGTATATGAGCTTGTATGTATCTATATAAACATAGTGGATAACAGTAAATAAAGTTTGTTGATGGACTTGTTCTTGTAAATTATTATTGTTATTATAATGATGATGATGGTAAACTCAATCATATTCCCATTAAAATTTATAAATCACTCTGGACAACTAGGTTTTTTCATCTTGTTGGCGTATGGTGCGCTTTCGATTTTATGCATGCGATTTGGCCAATAACCAAAACTCTAGTAATCAAAATCAAATCGTAAATTTAGTTTTTCAACTGTCTAAAATTGTCACATACATCAAAACCTGCTATTTTTAGTGCAGTTTCAGAGGCAATTTGGTTACTTGCTCAACCTTAGTAAAAGTATGAAATAAAATAAATAAAGAAGCAATTTCATTGACCAATGGACAAGTTTGAAAATAACTATAAAAAAATTAGATATATATCAAAGAATATATATAGTACTTAATTATCCAATATCCATTCTGGTTGCCAGGGGAACCACCTCGGCTAGCGGGGTGGAGAGCGGCGTCGGCAACGGAGACGTCCTGCAAACCGGACACGTGGGGTGCAACCGCAACCAAGGATCAACGCACTTTAGATGAAACAAATGTCCACAATCAGGAAGTAACCTCAGCATGTCACTTCCCTTATAATCCCCCAAACAAATGGAACAACACGTCGCTGTTGAGTCCGAGTCCTTGTTGTTGAGCTTTGCCTCCGGCTCCGAGTAAACCAGCTTCGGATAACTTGATAGCGTCTCCTCATCGAGCCCCATCTCGAGGACAATATTGTGGTGAGGGTGAGGCGGCTCCCTCCTTTCAAGGGCTGAAGCATGCGGTGGTGTGGTCTGAACCCGGGTACAAAAATATGAAGCCAGGGTGATGGTTGTGATGAGTAAGAGAATTCCCACGGAAACTCCGATGCCGTAGCCGAAACCCCCGATGTTCTGAGAACCCAGGAATCCACCGGAGCTCGTCGTCGTACTATTCATTGATCCGATCCTCTTGAGGAATTAATTAATAATAATAATACTATGAAAATAATTAGTTATATAGCTTGCTAGATTGGATGTAGCTGGAGATCAGAATATGTTTGATCGATCAGCCATGAGTAATGAAATGCATGGTTATTTGGGGATTCAAACGTTATGAAAGTCAACGGTCACATGAGTGAGAATGAAAGGGAGGGATTGGTGGAGTGATAAACAAGGGAAGATATACTTGAACTTTAAGAAGAAGAAAAAAAGAGAGGAGTATATATATATATATATATATATATGGTACTGTAATGTGTGTGTATATACAAGGGTGGTTATTTTATATATGTTCAGTGAATTAAATGAGTTCTTGGCTGCAGGCTGGAGGGTTTTTGGATGTCAACGTTTTATAATAGACTAAACATGTACGCTTAACGCCATTCTTTCAACTGAATTCTTAATATACATTTTATATTCATCTCTTTCTCCATTGCACGTTCCATGAACCACAAAGTAAGTTGGCATCTAGTTGTATTTTATTAAGATAAAGTTTGATTATACGAATTCTACTCAGATATTAAAGATTACCGTCTCTCTCATTTATATATATATATATATATATATATATATATATATGACGACCAATCTATAGATAATGTTATAAATTTAAAGTTATTCTTACAATATCATGTCTCTCCATCCGAAAATCAAACGTTTAAATAGAGGACACCATCCGCAGTTTAATATTACGGACGAGACAAAAGATCAAAATACTTCTTGTAAAAAAAAAATATCAAACAACATCTGCAGTATTAAGCTGCGGAGTCTTTCCATTTTCAAAGTAATTCACTTCATTTTTTTCTCTCTCCCCTATTTGACAGAAGTAATTTGTTTGGGTAGAATTATGAATGATTGAATTCTGAAAGATTGAATTTATGAATTAATACAAAGTACGAATGATGGAATATGAATTTAATACAAAGTAGAATGTTATCCTAGAGTGCCCCCATTGATCAACCCAGCTGGGTTGAGCTTAACCCATAATCCCTCCCCCCTCTCTTTCTACTTAAAATTCAATAATATAGAAACAGAACCACCAAATCATCACAACCCAAAATCCCAATTGCAAAATTATATCTTTACATCCAAAGACACAAAAATTGACCAAAACCACTTCAAGAAAACCAATAATTCTTCAAATAAATGGCAAGTTCACAAAATTCCATTTTTCTTTTGAGAATATTTAGTGGGGATTCTGAGACCCAAATCCAATGGAATTGAAACTAGTATTATGAGAGGAAGCAATCTAATTGAGCACCGTTAACGCCAAGTTTCGCCGGCGCATCCAATCACAATCACAGAATCCACGCGCTAGAACCTACACAATAACAGATCACACAGAAACTTGACGACTTGTGCCACCGGGGGATAGCTCCGGTGTGAGAATAAGTACAGGCCGTTCACAAGGTTTAAAAATGGAGGCTAAGTGTTTAGTGCTCAAAAGTAGGTATTACCTCATAATTGTACCCTAGGTCTTGTATTTATAGAGCCTCATCACCTTAGAATCCTTCTCCGAATTGGATTAGGACCTCTAAGTTATGGCAGTTACCATAATTTGGGTCCAACACAATCTCCTTATAAGGTGGAAGTGGAATCCAATTCAATCACTACCTTTGGAGTTACCTTATCCAAATACGGCTGGGACTTTAGACTTTGCAAGTAGGACAGCCCACTGCACAGGCCCAATCTAACCGAGGTCACTGCACAGTTCGGACTTCGGCCCAAAAGGCTCGAAGGACCGACCCCGACCTTCTCATTCTCAGAATAGGGTTCCGGCCCATAGGACTCGGATACCCGAACCCGAACACCATATCTCGAGTGAGACTCCGATCCAGAGGACTCAGATGTCCGAACCCCTTCAACACCCTTGAGAGCCTCGACCCAATGGACTCATCACTCCCTCCTAGCACCAGGCCTTCGGCCCATTCGCAAGTCGGTAAACCGCTCCCGAACATTGCCCCCCAGTCTCTTGTTATAATATATTTATAATTAGAGACTTGAAAGGTCAGGAAATCGAAGAGTCACGACAACTAATGATGAGTTGCCTGGGGAATCCAAACGGTCTGTCCTCGTTTCTTGAAACGTTGCATGCCTTTTCACACTTGGGCCCACACAATGCATTTAATAGCCGCCTTTGGGTTTTGTGCCTACGGGCCTATAAAAACCCCCCTTCCCCCCATCATTGTCACTTTTCCCAGACTTCTTCTTTCCAAACTCTCTGTTCAAATTTTCCGGCGAGGGCGATTTCCAGTGAGCATTCCGTTCTTTATTATTCCTTGATTATGAACTCATTTCTGCTAACATTCGCTGCAATGGCTGATTCTACTACTGAACAAACTCAAAACATCCCTGATACCACCACTCCTTCCACCATTCTTTCCACCGATCTTATTCCGGTGGAACTTCCGGTACCAGCCTCCGAAACTGCAACTCTTTCCATTCTCCCTATTCCGATAAGTGCCGAGGCCAGGATTTGAAATGCTTATCACTCCGAAGAGGTGTTTTCCCATCTCCACACCCCTTCCACCCTCACCCCTTCTTAAATCTCCAACATCCGAACCCTTTTCAATATCCCCAAAGAATATAAGCTTCGGGTACCGAAACCCGACGAGAAAATGTTCTGGAGGCCTGAGGGTGAATGGGTCGCCGTTCCCCTGTATCTGTTGAAGTACAAGGTTCGGTTTCCACTCCACGAATTCATCTCATCCTTTCTCTGCTTTGTGGGGATCTGGTTCGCGCAGCTTGTGCCGAACTCGTATATCCACTTAGTTTCTTTCATCGCTTTATGTCAAGAGATCAGGATCACTCCTGGTCTCGACTTCTTTTTTGCCTTATTCATTGTTGGCGGGTCGAAAGAACCTGGCCTTCGACAGCTAAACAAACGACCCAACCGTTCTGTCCTCATTAAAACCCCTTCGAGTAACAAGGGGTGGCACGACAAGTGGTTTTTTGCCAAGGGAACCGACCTCCAACTTCTTCCTCACTGGGCCTATCTCGAGGACCCCGTCGCGAAAGTATCCAAGTTTCCCAAGGATCGGGCCAACGCCTTCAAGGCCTTTTATAAGAAGTTGAGCAAGACCGAATGGAGTTTGACCGTCTTATCCAATGAAGCCTGGCTATACAAACACGGGCGTAAGTTATAATGCCCCTTCCTTTACGTATGACTTTATTTCTTGTATGCCATATTATTAACTGCTCTGTCTGCTTGGCAGTAACTATCTTTAAACGCGAAGGTGTCGATAACTCCCTGGTACCTCTTCCCACCGCCATTGGACCAATCCGACCCCCGATGATTGACGATTCACCTGACGAAGAAACCATCCCGATCACCGAACTTTCAGTAGGCTCCGCTACGGGGCCCAACCCTTCGACTGCCACCAAAAATGCTTTGAAGATGAGCCGAGCTGAGAAAGCGGCTCTGTTAAAGAAGGCCAAAAGGCCTTCCAAGTCTGCTGTGAAAGTCTCTGCCCCGGCCGCTTTCGCAATGCCCCCGAAATCGACTCCTCCACCCCCTGCCCAGGTTGCGGTGATCGAGGATTCGGACGAGACCAAAGAGGTTCCTCTCGAACCCCGATCCAAGAAACCGCGACTCACCGAATACCCTAAGCAATAACTTCCTGAACAACAGGTTGTCGAGGCCGACCCCGTCATTGCTTCCACGCCTACATCCAAGCCAAGCTCATCCCACGGATCGCCGGCTACCTATTGGTCGAGGAGTCCATCTGAAGTGTTCCCTTTCCAGTTGTTTGATCATTTCAAACTTTCCGGTAATGACGACCGCTTTAAAGGGTTCACTTCCGAAGACTACCTGGTAGCCTATATTCGAGCTCAGTGTCAGGTAATTCCCAGATTGGTTAACTTTGTGAGACCCCAGATTTTATAAAGAAAGATTTAAATTTCTCGAAATATTTTTTTGAATATTATGGTGTGGATTTGATATAATGTTATAGTTGTGGGTAGTATTTATAAATTTTGCAAAGTATGCAAGTTGTATTATATTCGATTGGTCAGGGAATATTCTTTGTGTTGGAGAATATTCGTACGACGGCACAATTATTGGTGGACCCCACAACGGAATTATTGTCGGATTGAGAAAACGACAAAAATATTTTATTAAAAATAACGGCGGAAGTTTTACCGTTAATACTGTTGAACTACTCGGTAGTAAAAAAGACGATGTCTGGCGTGGTTGCATAGTAGACACCAGTATTGATTATTAATGCTTACGTGAGAAGTCACTCGGTTTTGTTCAATTATTGCTATAGTAATTGTTGCGATAAGATCTCACGTTATTTCATTCAATTATTATCGATATTTTATATATTATTAAATCAATAATTGAAATGACAGAGTTATTAATATTATAAATTACAATATTAACGATGTCAGAAGTTACGCAAGGAGAGGTTTGGTCATCTAATCAGGCGCCTGATAGGGAGAAATCCTTATTGGAAAGCCCCCTCTTTCCTGGGAACGACCTGGTCGATTAATATTGTGAATTATAATAAAGGTGATAAATGTTGTTAAAATTATTAATGTGATTTTTATGAGGTATTTGTGTAAGTTTTGCTTATTTTATGAATCTCCATTTACCCATTTTTCAAAATAATCGGTAAAAATTATTTAAAGGCGGTGGCCACATGTGGGGCCCATATGTGTTGAAAAACTGATTTTGGAAATGGGGGTGGGAGAGAGTTACGTATAGGGAAGGAGGATTATGTATATAAAGATTGTGATGTGTATATATATAATATTATAAGTGTGAGTGGAAAATGGTGGGAGAAAATGATATGTGAAAGTGATGTGTGTGTGAGTGGAAAATGGTGGGAAAGTGGTAGTGTGATAGTGATGTGTAAGAGTGTAGTGGAATTGATTTTTTTTGGTAGGTGGGGGATTGATGTTGGTTATGGGGGAGAAAAATTAAGTGGTAGATATATTATATATATATATATATTTATTTAGCATGTGTTTATATATATATATATATATATATATGTCTTATATTTTAATTTTGCTTGCATCCTATTGGTTGGTTGATTGCATTAGTGTGATATCAAAACATTGATACGTATATCTGCAGAATTATTTCATCCATGAACAGTGCCCTTCCATTCTCCTATAAATAGAAGCTCATTCCTTCATTATTTCTTACGAATTCACTGAAACTCCAGAGAGAGAAATTATAGAGAAACTATAGAAAAGTATTCTGCTACTTCCCTACTCTTATATCCGGTTCTTTTTACGGTAAGGGATATTATTTTTTGTATCCATGAAGAACTTACGTTATTCCATTCCTTATTATTCATTGGAATAACTCAGATAATGTGAGCTACCCTATACTTGGTGACATTCTTCTATTATTCTATCTTTATTATTCTGTTGGAATATCATATACGCGTGTGTTTTACAGGACCGGTTAAAATCTTTATTATTATTACATTGGAATATCACGTCTCGTGTGTTTTTTACAGGACTCGGTTAAAATCTTTATTATTATTACATTGGAATATCCATGCGTGTGTTTTACACCGGACTGGTTCCGTTATTTAGTATTCTGTTGGAATAACTACATCATGCGATGTACCGCATGCATGGTGATTTCATTGTTATTCCATTCTTTATTATTCGTTGGAACATCCCGCTCGGTCTTGTAATTTCACTGACACGGTTCCGTAATTATTATTCTCGTTGGAATAACTTTGTTTATCTGCAATCGCATGCATTGGGATTTCTTTTGTTATTCCATTCTTTATTATACTCGGTTGGTTAAAGTTTTGACTTTCTATACTCCATGAAATTAGTGGAATATCCTCGATATTTGCGCTTCATCCAAGATCTTTTCATGGAAATATTCTTACGAGCATTCTTGAATTTTACTCTACAAAGCAAAGATCATGTTGACAATTTGGACGTTATTGGTTCTGAACAAATTAATTCGTGAACTTGTTTTATTGAATTCTTATATCATTGTCATCATCCTCATGTTTATATTATGTTGAAAGTCATCTATGGCCTGTAGTGCATAGATGGACTTGGTATGATTATGACCAGGAATTATTCGGTATAATCATGACCGTAATGTTACAAATGATGTGGTAAAAGTCCTCATTGGCCCGTAGTGCATTGATAGACAATTTTTGGTATAATTATGGCTATGGATTCTCTTCGGCCAAGGGAGCAAAGATGAATTATTTTATGGCATGATCAGGACCGTTGATGAAAACACGATTATCTTTGGCCCGTAGTGCATGGATAATTCGTGGTCGTGATACTAAAGAATATCCTTAGCCTGTAGTGCAGGGATGATTTAATGATGTGGATTATTTATTGAGCTAAGTCTCAGCGATAAAAGTGATGAAAAACCTTTTTAAATCATAAAAGATAGTAGATTCTATTCTCTACTTGACTCTTTTAATGGATTGTTTGTTCCGCTGCAGTTAAACTTGATGTATATTGTATTTTATCAGTTTAACATTGTTGGAGACTAATGATAATTTATTTTGCATTATCTTAGTCATAATATTTCTTACTGGGCTAGTTGAGCTCACCCTTTCTTTTACTGTTCTCTTCAGGAAATGAGAACGTAGCTGGGATGAGTCGGGGAACGGAGTGATGGTCCTAGATGGTGTATTAGTAGTCCTCACTATTATGTTAAATAGTGTGACAATAAATATAATGAGGACTTATTCTGAGAGTGGATATTGTCTAGAAGACAGTATTTGTATTAAAACTCACAGCTCTCTTGTTGTATTTTAAAGATTGTATTTGTATTTTGTACCATGTATTTGGCGACTCAACATAGGTGATGTATACCTATTTTGGGGGCGTTAGAATTGGTATCAAAGCTTAGGGATATGATCCCTGGCTGAGATGTGAGATAAGAACTAGGAGGGGAGAGACGGGGAATTCCTTCGCTAGTATGACCTACCTAAGTTTATTTGTTATTTAATTGGTTGGTCAGAGTATAGGGATAATATGTGATATGTTAATTAACCCTTGTTTTGTGGCAGTATTTGAAAATGGCATCCGAGAATGTTGAGAACATCAATGGAGCACAGGAGACCGTTGAGTCTCCACAGATGAATAATCAAGACAATGAGCAACTTGATGGCGATAATCCTCCTGCAAACAACAACACTGATCTATTAACGAACGACGGTATGTTTAGGAGTTTTTTAGAATTCATGCAACATCAAAGCGAAGGGCGGCTTCATTAATAATGCGGTAAAAATAATGGCAACCCACTACGTGCATCACCGCTAAGCAATTCAAGGAGTTGGGACCACCGAGTTTTGGGAAAGCCGAACCACTTAAGGCGAGGCGTGGTTAAAGCGGATGACTAAGATATTTGATGTCTTGGGATGCTCGAGGAGCAAAAGGTTCCCTTTGCCACCTTTATGTTGCGTGAAGAAGCGATTCTTTGGTGGGAATCAAAACGATACAAACTGACGGACTCAAGATGTCTTGGGAGAAGTTCCAAGAGTTGTTCAATGACAAGTACTTTCCCAAAAGTATTCGTCACATGAAGGAGGTGGAGTTTATCAAGTTGGAGCAAAACAACATGACCGTGTCGCAGTACGAAGCTAAGTTCGCCGAGTTGTCCCAGTTTGCGTCCCATTTGGTTGATAATAAGGAGAGAATGACGCGAATGTTTTTAAGAGGTTTGAAACCTGAGATACGTCAATATCTTATCTCTCATAAACTGTGTTTGTATTCAGATGTTGTTAATAGGGCTCTCGATTATTGGGCGTGATAATGAAAGTCAACCAAACCAAAGAGAAGAAAGCAAAAATGATAATACCGGTGGACTTGATCATGAGCGGTGAAAATAAGCATGAAGGGAATCAACATGCCAGAAATGGTAACCACTTCGGTGGTAATCATGGCCAAAACAATAAGAATGGACATTTTAAGAAGAAGAAATTCAACAATGATGGAAAGACTGTTAGGTTTGTAATATTCATGAACGCAATCAAATTGCAAAAATTAAGCGGAAGCGAGATAAATCAGAGTTTAAAAATTTACAAACCATATACCCGGATCACCCTTTATGCACAATTATTAATTAAACGAAAGATATGAAGAACAAACATACCCTTGAAGATCCGAGCTTCCCTCAGTACAAGTTCACCTCCAATCCTTTTCGCGTTCAACTTGAATCCACCGGGTTTGGTTCCTTCCTTTGATTAACGTTAGCCACCCATATGTTTGGCCTCTAGAGGTGATCCACCAAGGAATAATAAGAATTCAAGAAGATGGGGTGTTTGGCTAAACCCTAGTTTTTCTATCTCTATAGAAAAGGCGTCTCTCCCAACTATTGAAATTACGATATGTTGTTAAAAGTCAACAACAACCTCACCCATAATAAGACTCCTCTTATTTATAGATGTGACAAGCAACCCACCTTAACAATTAAGGAATTGGGTTTTATTTAATTAATTAAATTCTTTTAATTAATTAAGCTCCCTAATCTTATTAGGGATAATTAATTAAACTCCTTTAACTAATTTTCCTTCCTAATACAATTAGGAATAAATGAGAGTACTTATATTAAATTAATTCCTAAACTCTTTTAGAAATTAAAATAATAATAATTGTAATAATATTAATAAGACTCCTCTTATTAATTTATATTTAATATTTCTAAAATATTAAATAATAAATATTAAGCTATTTAATTTATTCTATCACCATAGATTAAATTAAATATACTTAATATATTATTACGATTATGCCATTAACTTCTTAAATAATTATTCTTCCTTTTATGGTGTGACCCTTTAGGTTCTCCATATTAAACCGGTTGTGAATAAATCAATTAGAACAATTCTAATCTTATTTAAATAAATAAATTAAACAATTAATTTATTTAAATAAATAATATTTATTCTACAATAGGGATAAGCCTCCCTAGCGATCAGCGACTTTCCGGATAATATAGATTTCAACATTAATCATTAAAGAACCTTTGAGTAAATAGTTACCGCACAATTCAATCCTTCCATTATACAATGTCCCAATTAAATATAAGACATGGAATTCATCACAAGTCTTATTTTATTTAATTATATGTATTTTCGACTCTTAAATGCACTAACTCAAATAATGCAAATTAGAAACTTCTTTCTAATTTCATTCTCGCCGCCAAGGACTACTTTGGGTTGTCATTTATCGAATCACATAGGACATTTCTCTTCTTTTATTAGAAGTGGTAGATTCTTTATTGATCATACATTATCTCCATGTACAACTTATTTACCCAAGCATACCCTTTGATATACCCTAAGGGTCTTAAGGAATAAGTCAAAGTATAACTCATCATACACAAGATACTATGATGATCTCAAGTCCAAGGATTACTTCAGACTACTATCACTCTGAGAATTCCTATTGATGCATAAATAAAACTCCATTAGGTATTCCTTAGCGAGCCACGTTCAATTGAACTTATTCTCTAATAAGCACCTACATACTTGCTTTAGTGTCTCCACACAAATGATCGTGAGATCAATCATCCTCATCCAATGAAAGAAAGAACGTATGTACCAATCTATCCGGATTCACTAATCCCCAATTTAGTAATCCAATGATTGGGAACTATTTTAGTTTTAAGCTTTCTAAGAATTTAGATCTCATTAGAATGATCATCATCATTATTCTAAAAGCATTGCTTAAAACTATGGGTTTATCACATATTATAAAACAAAGATCATGTAGATAATTAAAAGCCTTTAATAAATTAATACTTTTATTAATAAATGAATAAGATTGTTACAAAGTATATGCTTTATCATCAAACATGATTGGCTTGTGTGCATACTACTTTCAATCTCCTACTTTGCACTAAAGCCAATCGTCATTGTATCTTATATTCTTCTTCTCTAAAGTGACGATTATCCCGCTATTGGATAAGCTTTTAGTTAATGGATATGTAATGTTGTTCATGAGAGTCCACTATCTCTATAGTGATTTCCATCTTTCAATGATTCTAATAATCAAATGAAAGTGCCACAACACATGTTTAGATCCAAGATGAGACTTAGGAACTATTCCTAGTTCGCAATGAACTTTTAATCCAAACAATCAACTTTCACTTCATTTACAACTATATACTTTGTCTTTATCACTAAACCAAAGAACTCTCTTTCTTTGTTTGGAACCTTTCAATTCATCGCACCAATCGTTCAAGGTAACCCTTTACCTTAAAGTGGATTTTTTCGTCGTCTTGGTGCGTTCGAAAAACTTGAGTCTGTTAAGCCCTCTAGTTTTAATTAAGACCCAAGATAAATTTTAATCACATCTTTAGTCTTGGGTTAAGCACTTTAAGATGTTTTTCACGACTTCATAGTGAACTTCTCCGAATATATGATCGATCAACATCGGTCTCGTATATTTCATTGCATACATGATAGTCACTCATGCGACCTCTCTTTTCGAGAGTGCGTGGGGACTATTAAAAGAGATACACTCCATAGCTCATCGACATGAGACATCTCTTGGAGTTTGCCATGCTAAGCGACTTTAGCATCAAATGAATATCGTTACTTGGGTTAAGTTGAGCATCCTTTTAAATCTATCTATATAGATTTATATCCCCAATTAAGATACTCTTCCAAATCATTCATGGAGGAATGTTTTAGACAACTTTATCTTTACTAATTGTAGCATTGGTATGTCATTCCTTATCCGTAGTATATCAACATATAGTACTTAGGAATGTCACGATGCTCCAACCTGACCTTTTTGTACACACTAGAACTCTTACCTCATCGTATGTAACTCTAGATCATCATCTTCTATGACGCGTACCTCATCATCATCATCCATGATGAATCCATACCTCCTAGGTATCTTCGATACTATTCTAGATTTACGATTCGGTTGTGGTAAAATAGATCTATCTACAGGTTCCTCTTATTTGACTTATAGTATTTTGTGGTTCTTGAACTCTTCAAGATCTATTATCCTCCCACTAGTCCCTTCAATGATAAACACCTTTATCTTAGAAGGAAGCGTGTTTCGCAATAAACACCTTTTGCTAAGTAGGATTATAGAACATTTACCCTAAACATACTTTAGGATGTCCCACAAATCTGTATTTGTCAAATCTTGTCCCAAGCTTATCCTTCGAAACCTTTTCACATAAGTTGGACAACCCCTTATCTTAACATACTTAAGATTAGGAATCCTCCTCGTCCATAACTTTTATGGAGTCTTGGAAATGGATTTGGAGGTTACCATTTTCGTAGATATGCTGACCATTTCTAGGACATTATCCCAAAAGGATCTTTGGAATGTCGGTAAAATCATTATGGACCGCACCATGTCCAACAAGGTACGATTTTTCCATTCGGATACATCAATCAATTATTGCGTGTCGGGATGCGTCCATTATGAGAAAACCATTTGAGATGATCTAGAAACTTATTGCACAAGTATTTATTCCTTGATCTAATCAAAGAATCTTAATACTTTGCCAATTTGTTTCACTTCAATTCTTTGAACCTTTCAAATAATTCACACTTGTATTCAACAAATACATACATTCAACTCTTTGAATGATCATCTCCTTTTCTTATACTAATTTGTTCAATATGCAAAATTATTTTTAAGTAAGTCAAGTATACAAAATTTATTAAGTAATATTCGATTTATACAAAACATTATTATTATAAATAGAACAACAATTGTTCTTAATTATAATACCAAAGATTTCATTGTCCAACAATAAAATGGAAATAATATTTTAACAAGAGCTGGAATACAATAACAACTTATTGACTTAATAGATTTGCCGTAGTAGCATTGCTAAACTCTAAGTTTCTATGGCTAATGCAAGCAACCTTTGCTTCATTTTCCACACATAGGATTACTTATCTTTGTTTAACTTTCTACTTACGCTTGGTCCCTTCATAAATCTATATTTATGATAACCAAAGTCGGTATCCAATACCCAGTAGAACATTGACTTAAAGAAAAAAATATTTTAAATCATGAACAAATTTGTATTTGTAACCAAAACTTCACTAAGCTTCTTTGGTTAGCCTCTGCAAGATGCTTCTTGCGATTTCTTTTCGATGTCGAAGCTTATAGCGGTGGAAGCAAACTCCTTTTTTATCCGTGATCGATTTTGTTCTTATTATCCTTTATTTTTGCCTTTCTTTATACCTTCTTTGAATCGTTCTTCTTTTCAGAAGATCCTTTGGCCCCTACCAGTAAGACTTGGTCTTTCTTGGTTGGAAAGTGACTCTCAACATTTTTCAATATGTTAAGCAAATCAGCGAGGCTGATATCTAGCTTGTTCATATGAAAAATTCACAACAATTGTGAAAGAGTCAGGGAGTGAGTGCAAGATCAAATCTTGGCTCAAATCTCCATCCATGACAAAACCGGTTGTCCTAATTGATCAATCAAATTGATTATGTTAAGAACTTTTGTCTATCTCAGTAGTGTCATCGGTTATTCTAGATCGGAAGAGCTCCTTAGATATCTCGATATCTATCGGTCCCCACTTTCCTCACCATCAACTACTTGATGTGCGGGAATATAGTAGGAGCATCCATAGTTTCATCTTGATTATTTGAAGCTCGTTACTCGTGGGTGTGAGCATGATGCATTGAGCTAATGTGCATCATCTTGCCACTTTCTAAAAGTAGCAATCTCTTCCTCGGAGGCATAATGCGCAACCATTGCGAGGATAGGCGTATTAAGGACATAAGATAGCTTTTTCAATTTATGAGAACTATTCTCAAATTTCTTAACCAATCCGATTTAATTGATTACAGTTAATGTAGCATCTAATATGCTTCATGAGTGATAGTAATTTTAGACATTGTAAAATTACGTAAATGAATTTGTAATTAACAACATTTTAACATACATTCTTTTATTAATTACCAAAATAAATTAGGTCTTATTTTAAATTGGTATCTCCCACTATTTTCTTCAAACTATATTACCTCACTTATATAGTTCGGCAAAATCTAATTAAAGATTTGCTAGTGAGAATAAGGATCCCATTTCAAATGTATATAGCCTTGTGGTGACACAACAAACTATATATAAATAAATAGGTAGACAACTTTTGTCAATTACATCAACTATGCAACTCCTTGTATTTTGCCTCTTAGATTATTTTGATCAAGTGGTGGCACATCCAGAATCAAAATTATCCAAGTTAAGTCCGACCTAGCACTCCATATATTCAAAAAAGAAAAATATCATCCTTGTGGTGACACAACAAAATAATATTGTTCAATTTTCTTTATAAGCATCAAATGTGATAAATTAACATCTTAAATACTTAATACTTGCCTTATGGTGACACAACAAACTCATATTAAATATTTAATACTCTATTAATTTTATCATGCTAGAAGGCGACGTTCGATATTCCAAATATCTTTGAACGCTTAGGACTTAATATAAAAAAAAATTGAGGGTTTTGTTATTAATTTGTCTCATCTTGTTTAAGCGCGTGCATTTATATATATATATATATAAAATACGCGTCATATTAATGAACATACGAAGCATGTTTGCATAATATATAATATATATAATATAAGCATATTTATATAGAATACTATATTCTACCTAGATTGATTATGGACTTTTATTCTAGTTTGGTTCACTAAAGCCACCAAGTGAACCAAAAGGTCAAACCCCAGGGGTGCAAGAAATAATATTTAAATATAACTATTACATTTAATTCCGGGCTCCATTACAAACGGGTCTTCAAGCGCTCCTTGCTCCTCGATCTCCAATTTTTCAAAATTAATTCTAACTATTCCTATTACAAAACTATTTAAAATAAATAGAAACCTTGATCGTGATCGAGGGAAGTACATAGGGGAATAGAATTTACATTAAGAAAAAATTAGAAGGCGAAGTCTGTGAGACCCATTTAATAAAACCCATACATTCATGCATCCAACTAAAATAAAATCCAATCATATTAATCAATAGTCCATAATCAATCCCATTTATTATCATACACATCACCATATCATCAATAAATAACATTCATCTCATGAATAATAAACATTTAATATACATATTGATATCATTTAATGGGCAAATTTAGTTAGTATAAAATCTATTTTTGAATCAAAATAAAGTCCTTTATTTTAATCCAAATTTAAATTAAAATAAAACTATTTTATTTTAATTTATCCAATTTTGAATAAAATAAACTATTTTATTTTAATCAAAATCTTTAATCAAAATAAACTCCTTTATTTTAATTAATTATGGAATCCAATTCCATAAAAAAAAAAAAATCTTTAATTAAAATAAACTCTTTTATTTTAATTAATTATGGAATCCAATTCCATGTAAAAAAAATAAAATTATTAAAGGAAACACGGATTATCTTTCCTATTCACAAATAAACTCCTTTATTTTGAATAATAAGAAATCTTATTTCATATCTAAATAAACTCCTTTATTTAAGGAAATTAGGATTCTCTTTCCAATTCACAAATAAACTCTTTTATTTTGAATAATATGAAATCTAATTTCATATCTAAATAAACTCCTTTATTTAAGGAAAGATGGAATACAATTTCAACTCCAATTAGTTATCATGGAATCCAATTCCAACTCTAATTAGTTATCATAAAATTTAATTTTAAAATTAAAATAAACTCTTTTATTTTAATATTAAAATAACCCTTTAATTTTAAGATTAAATAAACTTTTTTATTTTAATTATAAAATTATTAAGATTAAAATAAAACTTTATATTTTAATATTAAAATAAACATTTTATTTTAAAATTAAAATAAACTTTTATTTTAATTATATATATATATATATATATATATATATATATATATATAATATTTCCGTGCACTAAGTTGAGAAGCCACCAGGATTGAAAAAAAAATGTTGCTGGGATGAGTCTCCTAGATTTCCGTGAAGCTTGTGATTAGATTATATTGTATATATTATATATATATTAGTATATAACATGCAAGCCACAAAAAAAAAAAAAAACCGAACATCAGGACCACGAATCAGCTTTCAAAAAAAAAAAAAAAAAAAAAAACCGGATCACATGCTTCCAAAAAAAAAAAAAATTTCGGCACCTTTTTTTTTTTTTTTTTATTTTTTAAATTTTATACAATAAAATTATGCCCAATTAAATTGTTCTAAACACATATCAATATAGATATTAAATCTGAAACAATTAATAATTCGCATAAAGGTTTGGCTCTGATGCCACTGTTAGGTTTGTAATATTCATGAACGCAATCAAATTGCAAAAATTAAGCGGAAGCGAGATAAATCAGAGTTTAAAAATTTACAAACCATATACCCGGATCACCCTTTATGCACAATTATTAATTAAACGAAAAGATATGAAGAACAAACATACCCTTGAAGATCCGAGCTTCCTCAGGTACAAGTTCACCTCCAATCCTTTTCGCGTTCAACTTGAATCCACCGGGTTTGGTTCCTTCCTTTGATTAACGTTAGCCACCCATATGTTTGGCCTCTAGAGGTGATCCACCAAGGAATAATAAGAATTCAAGAAGATGGGGTGTTTGGCTAAACCCTAGTTTTTCTATCTCTATAGAAAAGGCGTACTCTCCCAACTATTGAAATTACGTATGTTGTTAAAGTCAACAACAACCTCACCCATAATAAGACTCCTCTTATTTATAGATGTGGGCAACCCACCTTAACAATTAAAGAATTGGGTTTTATTTAATTAATTAAATTCTTTTAATTAATTAAGCTCCCTAATCTTATTAGGGATAATTAATTAAACTCCTTTAACTAATTTTCCTTCCTAATACAATTAGGAATAAATGAGAGTACTTATATTAAATTAATTCCTAAACTCTTTTAGAAATTAAAATAATAATAATTGTAATAATATTAATAAGACTCCTCTTATTAATTTATATTTAATATTTCTAAAATATTAAATAATAAATATTAAGCTATTTAATTTATTCTATCACCATAGATTAAATTAAATATACTTACTATATTATTACGATTATGCCATTAACTTCTTAAATAATTATTCTTCCTTTTATGGTGTGACCCTTTAGGTTCTCCGTATTTAAAGGTTGTGAATAAATCAATTAGAACAATTCTAATCTTATTTAAATAAATAAATTAAACAATTAATTTATTTAAATAAATAATATTTATTCTACAATAGGGATAAGCCTCCCTAGCGATCAACGACTTTCCGGATAATATAGATTTCAACATTAATCATTAAAGAACCTTTGAGTAAATAGTTACCGACAATTCAATCCTTCCACCATACAATGTCCCAATTAAATATAAGGCATGGAATTCTTTGTCAAGTCTTATTTTATTTAATTATATGTATTTTCGACTCTTAAATGCACAACTCAAATAATGCAAATTAGAAACTTCTTTCTAATTTCATTACGCCTTCGCCAAGGACTCTTTGGGTTGTCATTTATCGAATCACATAGGACATTTCTCTTCTTTTATTAGAAGTGGTAGATTCTTTATTGATCATACATTATCTCCATATACAACTTATTTACCCAAGCATACCCTTTGATATACCCCTAAGGGTCTTAAGGAATAAGTCAAAGTATAACTCATCATACACAAGATACTATAATGATCTCAAGTCCAAGGATTACTTGTCTTACTATCACTACGTGAATTCCTATTGATGCACAAATAAAACTCCATTAGGTATTCCTTAGCGAGCCAATGCGTTCAAATGAACTTATTCTCTAATAAGCACCTACATACTTGCTTTAGTGTCTCCACACAAATGATCATGAGATCAATCATCCTCATCCAATGAAGCAAGCAACGTATGTACCAATCTATCCGGATTCACTAATCCCCAATTTAGTAATCCAATGATTGGGAACTATTTTAGTTTTAAGCTTTCTAAGAATTTAGATCTCATTAGAATGATCATCATCATTATTCTAAAAACATTGCTTAAAACTATGGGTTTATCACATATTATAAAAACGAAGATCATGTAGATAATTAAAAGCCTTTAATAAATTAATACTTTTATTAATAAATGAATAAGATTGTTACAAAGTATATGCTTTATCATCAAACATGATTGGCTTGTGTGCATACTACTTTCAAAGACATCAGCACCAACACCCGTTGTTAAGGAAGGAGAACGACCACCTATCATATGTTTCAAATGCGGAGGGGAGGGACATATCAGTCCAAACTGCGCGATGTCGTCCAAAGTATGTTATAATTATGAAAAAGAAGGTCACCTAGCCCGATTTTGTCATTCACCAAAGACAAGTTCAGCTAGGATGGAGGCACCAAAGACCGTTCCAGAAAAGACAAAACCGATAGTTCAAGGGTGAGCGTTTTTCGTGACTTCTCAAAAAGTGAGTAACCCGAACGAAGTTAGCACGGGTTAGTTAATTATAAATTCTTGCGAAGTCTGTACCTTATAAGATACCGGTTCTACCTATTATTTTATCTCTTTTGCTTGCATTCAACGTTTAAATTTGACTCCGGAGAAGTTAGACTTTGACTTATTGGTTGAAACTTCATTAGTAGGAGCCTTCGTTACCTCCACTATTTATAAATCTTGTTGATTCAAATCGACATTTTCACGTTACCTGTCGATCTTATCTCTTTGAAAATACTTGCCTTTGATGTGATTTTTTTAAACGATTGGTTAAATACTCATCATGCTTTTCGTAAGGTTGTTAGCTTTCATACTCCTAACCAACCTGTTATGCGAATTCAAAGTAACCAAACCACTAAAGTCAATCATTGTCATATCAAGCCATAAGTAAAGAGCCCGATCCTTTCAGTGTTGACTTTCTTGTGTGGAATGCACCGAAGCCAGACCTTTTGTAGGCGACATCGTGAATGAAGATGGCAAGTTGATAGGTATCAATGTGACGTACTATCCAAGTCTTAGATGAGGGTCACAGATTTGAATGATATTTCTAAATAAATTTCTTGACGTATTCCTGAAGACTTCTTAGCCTACCCTAGAGCGTGAAATCAAATTTTGTATTGACTCCGGTACAAAACCCATTTCTTAAACCCTCAAATATTTCTTCAACTAAAACGAACGTATAATACGCCAAAGACGTTGACTTGAGCTGTTAAAGATTACGATCATACTATTCAATATCATCATGGAAGAGCGAACGTGGTAGCTAACGTGTTGAGTAGAAGATCGTATGCGTTTACGAGTGTGATGTTGTTAACACAAAGACTCATTTCGTATAACTTACAAATGATGAAGATAGAGTTAAAGAATCTAGGGACCCACATGAAGATAACGAATATACGAGTGGAATCGACTTTAATCGATAAAGTTAAAGCCGCTCAAGCTATACACCCGGAGCGGATGAATGTGGAGAAGAATGTTCAAGAGGGCGTTATTCTAAAAGCAAAAATCAATGAAAAGAGGAAATCTCAACCCTTGATTTTATTGGCTCATTTGAAATCCTAGATCGAGTAGGAACTGTGGCTTATAGGCTAGTTTTATCGCCAAATATGTTGCATGTTCATAACGTTTATCACGTATCGATGTTACGTAAATATGTGGATGACCCGAACCACATTATTAATTTAGAACTGGACGAGATAGCAGAAGATTTAACGTATGAGGAGATACGTGTTAAAATCTTGGATAAGAAGAATCGTATTCAACACACAAAGGTTATACCTCAAGAGTTAGAATTTGAAGTGAAGTCAAGGTATCCTCACCGTTTTTAAGATACGAGTGCGCACGTAAATTTCGAGGTGAAATTCCATAAGAGAGCGGAGATTGTGAGACCCCAGATTTTATAAATAAAGATTTAAATTTCTCGAAATATTTTTTTGAATATTATGGTGTGGATTTGATATAATGTTATAGTTGTGGGTAGTATTTATAAATTTTGCAAATTATGCGAGTTGTTGTATTATATTCGATTGGTCGGGAATATTCTTTATGTGGGGAATATTAAATGCGATGGCACAATCATTGGTGGACCCCATAATGTAATTATCATCGGATTGAGAAAGCGACAAAAATATTTTATTGAAAATAACGGCGGAAGTTTTACCGTTAATCTGGTTGAACTACTCGGTAGGGAAAAATACGATGAATGGCATTGGTTGCATAGTAGCACACGGTATTGATTATTAATGCTTACGTGAGAAGTCACTCAGTTTTGTTCAATTATTGCTATAGTAATTGTTGCATAGTATCTCACGTTATTTGATTCAATTATTGTCGATATTTTATATATTATTAAACCAATAATTGAAATGACAGAGTTATTAATATTATAAATTGCAATATTAACGATGTCTAGAAGTTCTGCCAAGGAGAGGTTTGGTCACCTAATTGCGCGCCAATAGGGAGAAATCCTTATTGGAAAGCCCCCTCTTTCTTGGGAACGACCTGGTCGATTAATATTGTGAATTATAATAAAGGTGATAAATGTTGTTAAAATTATTAATATGATTTTTATGAGGTATTTGTGTAAGTTTTGCTTATTCATTGTTGTCGGGGAATATTCGTTTGGTCGTGGAATATTCAGTCTTTGTTTGGGAATATTAAATGCGACGGTGCGACCAAATGTGGGCCCCATAACTGAAAGCGATTGGATGAAGAAAGCGACAAATATAAGTTGTTTAAAAATAACAGACGTAGTTATTCAAGATTATATCTTGTTAAAATACCGGTGGTTAAAACACAATAAAGACACAGTATTGCACCAATTATTGATTCTTACGTAAGAAGGCACTACTCAATAATGGTTACATGTAATTCTTGCTCAAAGATTTTATTGATTCTTTGCGTTGATATTTTATATTGTTGTTGTTTGATAATTGTCATTACACAAGTATTTTTCATTATCGAAGCAATAATTCATATTATCCGAATAATATTATTAGATAACATTATTGGCAATGTCTAGAAAGTTCATCTAAGGAGAGGTTTGGTCACCTAATTGCGCAGCCAAGAAGAGAAATTCTTATTGGAAAGCCCTCTTCTCTGAACCTAATTTGGTTGTCAATATTGTGATTCTCGTAATATTATTTGTGAATAATTAATTATTGATTCATATGATGAGGAAAATATTGATTTTATGTGGATATAGATGGAGAAAATTTTTAATGTGACAATTGTTGAAAATTGAAATTTTATCTTTTACGATAAAATAATTCATTTAAATATATTATTATATTTTAATAATATAATAATGGTGATATTTTTACAACGAATGTGGGATATATGAGTATACGAGGAGGAAGAGTATTTTGTTGCAATAAATGTTTAAAACATGTTAAACATGTCGGTGAACCCCATTTATTATTTGAAATTTGATTATAACTTTGTAAAATTGCCCGTTTGTGGATTTCGGTCAATTTCTGTTTGGAATTCGGAAAAACTTTCTTCTGCAAAGTTCTAGAGAATTGAATTTCCTATAAAAATACGCAAGATTCGAATTTTTTGATAAAAGGGCTATTTATTGTGAATTATTGAAGTTCCGTAGCTCCGAAATAATTGATTTTTGGAAGTTTTAATTATTATTTTAAAGAAAAACGTTTTTTTGCATTTAAGTGGGCTAACATGTGATATTAATTGCTGAAATCAGATCTTCAAAGATGGGCTAAGGAAATTTATAATATATATTAATATTTTATTAAATTTTTACGCTTTTGGTGTTTCAAGCATTTTCCTATAAATAGGTGCTTAGGTTAGAATTGAAAATCACACCGTAAAGCGAAGTTTTCTCTCTATATTATCGGCGTATTCTTGTGAGTATTTTGAGTATACTTTGAGTATTGTTAGGCGGTGCAAGTTCCTTCAAAGACTATACATTTATTCAACTAGAAGTCTTAATCTTTCGAGGTAAGGGATGTTATTTTCTTCTCAAATGATATTATTTCTTCAATATCATTATGCTAAAATATTGGTTAGAACTTTTTATCAAATTTGGAACTTTTTCATGTCTGAGAGTTTTATTCATGAGTTCTTATTCACGAGTACTATTCATGAAGCGTGAAGATATTTTTTTTGGGAAATTTCTATCTTTTGGTGCTTGAGATTCTTATTCACGATATCTTGACTTTATTCATAGAAAAAATGAAATTTCTTCTTTTTGTCCAAAATATCTATTCGGATACTAGCTTTGATTGTATCCATGTTTTGATCATTCTTGAATTTTACACCTTTGTGATTATTTTTGAGGTATTTTTGGACGTGGATAAAACAAAGTACGAATCCTTAATCCTTAATCCTTGTCATTTTGTTTCATTGGATTCGTTTCTTTAAAAATATTTTCATCATCCTCGGTCTTAAATGATGATATTATTGAATATCTTTGGCACAGTAGTGCAAAGATGAATGATTTCGATGAATATCTTTGGCCCGTAGTGCAAAGATGAACAACTATTTAGATGAACATTAATTAATCGATGAATATCTTTGGCCCGTAGTGCAAAGATGAGCAGTGTTTAGATGAACATGACCAATCGATGAATATCTTTGGCAGAAGTGCAAAGATGAATATTTGATTCGAGATATATATTGATTGATGTTACGAGGGGATAAAAGATGAGCGATGAACTTTTAAATTCATACATAGAAGATAGTAGTTTGCATTCTCTACTTAACTCTTCTAATGAATTATTATTTCAGCTATGAATATTGATTTAAAACTTGTTGTCTATTGTATTCTATTAAATTTTTCCTTGTTGAAGACTAATGATAATTTGTTGTATATTATCTTAGTCATAATATTCTTTACTGGGCTAGTTGAGCTCACCCTTTTCTTTTTGTTCCATTTTTCTTCTCAGGAGGCGAGAATATAGCGAGTACGAGTCGGGGTATGAAATGAAGGTTCTAGAGAGAGTTGTTTAGTAGTCCTCACCATTTTTGTAAAATAATGTATCAATAAATGTGATGAGGATTTATTTGAGTATAGATATTGTCTAGAAGATAATATTTGTATTCAAACTCACAGTTTTACTGTTGTAATAATAAAGTTGTAGTTGTTTCTGTACCATGTATTGACAACTCAGAATGGGTGATGTATACCTATTTTGGGGGCGTCACAAGTGTCATATCAAAACATTGATACGTATATCTGCAGAATTATTTCATCCATGAACAGTGCCCTTCCATTCTCCTATAAATAGAAGCTCATTCCTTAATTATTTCTTACGAATTCACTGAAACTCCAGAGAGAGAAATTATAGAGAAACTATAGAAAAGTATTCTGTTAGAATAATCTGTCTGTGCGGTCTATCGTATGCCTGGTGATTTCTTTTGTTATTTCATTCTTTATTATACTCAGTTGGTTAAAGTTTTGACTTCTATACTCCATGAAATTAGTGGAATATCTTTGATATTTGCGCTTCATCCAGTATCTTTTCATGGAAATATTCTTCTGAGCATTCTTGAATTTTACTCTACAAAGCAGTATCATTTTGACAATTTGGACGTTATTGGTTCCTGAACAAATTAATTCGTGAACTTGTTTTCTTGAATTCTTATATCATTGTCATCATCCTCATGTTTATATTATGTTGAAAGTCATCTATGGCCTGTAGTGCATAGATGGACTTGGTATGATTATGACCAGGAATTATTCGGTATAATTATGGTAGTAATGTTACAAATGATGTGGTAAAAGTCCTCGTTGGCGTAGTAGTGCATAGATGAGCAGATTTTGGTATAATTATGGCTATGGATTCTCTTCGGCCAAGGGAGCAAAGATGAATTATTTTATGGCATGATCAGGACCGTTGATGAAAACACGATTATCTTTGGCCGTAGTGCATGGATAATTCGTGGTCGTGATACTAAAGAATATCCTTAGCCTGTAGTGCAGGGATGATTTAATGATGTGGATTATTTATTGAGCTGAGTCTCAGCGATAAAAGTGATGAAAAACCTTTTAAATCATAAAAGATAGTAGATTCTATTCTCTACTTGACTCTTTTAATGGATTGCTTGTTCCGCTGCAGTTAAACTTGATGTATATTGTATTTTATCAGTTTAACATTGTTGGAGACTAATGATAATTTATTCTGCATTATCTTAGTCATAATATTTCTTACTGGGCTAGTTGAGCTCACCCTTTCTTTTACTGTTCTCTTCAGGAAATGAGAACGTAGCTGGGATGAGTCGGGGAACGGAGTGATGGTCCTAGATGGTGTATTAGTAGTCCTCACTATTATGTTAAATAGTGTGACAATAAATATAATGAGGACTTATTCTGAGAGTGGATATTGTCTAGAAGACAGTATTTGTATTAAAACTCACAGCTCTCTTATTGTATTTTAAAGATTGTATTTGTATTTTGTACCATGTATTTGGCGACTCAGAATAGGTGATGTATACCTATTTTGGGGGCGTCACAAACTTTTTCTGTTGGCGTAATGTTTTATTCTGTTTAGCTGACTCACTTCTTCTGATGCAGGCCAACGCTGTCTTGGCCCGGGCCATTCCGCCATTAGCTCGAACGACCAAGAAGGAGGTTCAACTAAAGTCAGATATTATGCTGCCCGAGGCTTAAATTCGAGGTCTCAACTCGGACGTGAAAAAGGAGAGAGATTCTCACGTCGAGACTCGGAACAAGGCGACTCAAGCCGTACTTCAGGTCGATGAACTGTCAGAACAATATTCTTTGCTTCAGAATGTGTTCGTCTGCCTGGACAATCACACCAAGAGGCTTCTCGAGGAGAAGGAGCGTCTGACTGGAGAGGTCAAGGACCGGGAGAAGACCATCGATGTCATCACTGAGAAGTTCACCGAGGCGACTGACAGGATGTGGCATGCGATTCGGGAGAGTAAGTCTTTGAAGGAGGAATGCACCAAGGTCCGACAACGCGCAATCGAAGAATTTGAAGAATCCCCTGCCCTAACCGACAAGATCATGGCTCAGTTCGCTGAAGGCTATGAGACCTATCGGGAGAAGGCTCGGGCCATGTTGATTGCAGCTGGTCTTGATGCTTCTGTCTTAGACTCATCAGATGAAGAGTTCGAAGCTGGAGATGATGGTCCCCAGGAATAAAAAATTATTGGTAATCGTCATTTGTCTTCCATTATTTGTACTTTGCCCGAATCTTATACGATCGGGTTTTGTAAAAATTTAAAAGTATGAATGAAGTACAAAAACTTTTTGTTTATAAATTTTTGCGATCAGTTATACTCGAGACTTATCTCGATCAGTTGTGACTTTTCGAGCCTTCTGATCGGATTGTGCCCGAAGTTTGTCTGATTCTAGAATTGCAGTCTCGATCAGTTATACCCTCGACTTTTACCGATCTGCTAGGTCGTCTTTAACTTTTTGATCGGTTTAAGCCTGATGTTTATCTGATCGGACGTCGAAAACCGCATGAACATAGATGAAGCCAAACACCTCCAAAGATAACTTTCATTTATTTCCTTTAAAATTGAAACGGTTACGTGGATAAAGAAAAGAATGACATAACCATTACTGGTAAAATTTTCTAAGTCTTCCAGCATGCCATGTATTCTTTACCTCTGAACCATCCATTGCTCGAAGCCGGTATGTACCTGGGTTCGGCACCTCTACTACTTCGTATGGTCCCTCCTAGTTAAGCATTAGTTTGCTGGTGTTCTGGGGGGTTGATGCCTCCGACTCCCGGAGGACCAAATCACCCACTTTAAACCTCCTCTGTTTCACCATCCGATTATAGTGTCGGGCTGTTCTCTGCTGATAGATAGCCAACCTCATCACAGCTGAATCCCGAACCTCTTCTAGCAGATCCAAGTTTGTTTTCAAACCTTCATCGTTGTATAGTTCTTTGTACTGACTGACTCGAAGAGTAGGGGACCCGATCTCAACTGGTATGAGTGCATCGGTCCCATATACCAGTCGAAAAGGAGAGTCCCCAGTTGTTGTCCTTGGAGTAGTCCGATATGCCCATAAAACACTGAGTAGCTCTTCGGGCCATCGACCCTTTAACTCATCCAACCTTCTTTTGATCTCGTTGAGCAGGGTTCGGTTGGTCACTTTTACTTGACCATTCGACTGAGGGTGAATGACTGAAGTCTTGCGATGCTGAATTCCCAACTCTTTCAGAAAGCCTTCGAACTTAGACCCCATAAATTGTCTGCCATTATCAGAGACCACTGCTATCGAAATACTGAAATGATAGACAACTCCTTCTTTAAAAAATTTTAGGCATTCTTGCTCGATGATCTTTTGCAATGGTTTGGCTTCGACCCGTCTTTTGATATAGTTGATAGCCACGATCACAAAACTAATTTGTCCCTTGGCCTTCGGCAGAGGCCCTAGAATGTCGATTCCCCATACAACGAAGGGAATCGGGGATAAGACCGAATATAGCTCTTCGGGAGGCTGATATGGGATAATGTTGTTTAGCTGACACTTGGGACACCTTCTGACGAACTCCTTGGCCTCCGTGTAGATAGTTGGCCAGTAATACCCCTGCCTCAAAATTTTATGCGCCAGTGACTTGGCCCCCATGTGATCCCCACAGATCCTTTCATGTACTTCCTGAAGTGTATAATCTACTTCCGATGGGGTTAGGCATTTGAGTAGTGGGGAGCTAAAGGCCCTTCGGTATAGGTCTCCGTCTATAAAGATGAAGTTCGAACTCCTGTGTTTGATTTTTCTTGCAAGGATCCGGTATGAAGGTAGAGCCCCATCTGCCAGATACGTGATGTAAGGTGTGAGCGTGATCAAGTCGACCCGAGCTAAAGACATCCGTCTTGAAACTTTGGGCTTTTCTAAGACCTCCAGATACACCGATCCGTTGAATGAGCTTGCCTCGGTGGTTGCCAACCTGGCTAGGGCATCTGCTACCGTATTATCTGATCGATCGATTCCCTGACAATTGTGCGACGCAAAGTACGTGAGCTTATCTTTTACTTCGGTCAGATACTTTGATATTATTGCCCCCCGAGCCTCATACTCCCCCGATAACTGCTTGACCACCAGCTGTGAATCACTGTAGATGACCAGCTTCTGCACTTCTAAGCTCCGGGTCAATCGTATCCCTGTTAGGATGGCCTCATATTCGGATTCGTTGTTTGTGGCCTTGAACTAAAATCTAATTGCCTGCTGGACTTTGAACCCTTTTGGACTTGTCAGAATGACCCCAGCCCCACTGACGTCCGAAGTCGATGACCCGTCCACGTATAAAGTCTACGCGGTCGGCCCTTGTTAAGTTTCAGCCACTATATTTACGTCTGGTTCCGTGAAAGAGCATTCCACGATGAAGTCTGCCAATGCCTGACCCTTGATTGTTGTTCGGGGATGATATTCTATAGCAAATTGCGTTAACTCCATTGCCCATGCTGCTAGTCGACCCGACACATCCGGCTTATGTAATATTTTCTTTAACGGCTGATCCATGTATACCACCACCATCCGACCTTGGAAATAGTGCCGAAGCTTCCTGCTTGCAATGATCAGGGCATACGCAAATTTCTCCAGGTTCGGATATCTTGTTTCTGAATCTCGAAGAACATGGCTGACGTAGTATACCGGGAATTGTTTTCCTCCTTTATCCCTCACCAATGCCGCTTCTACTGCC
This sequence comes from Panax quinquefolius, assembly GCA_020205615.1. Lineage (NCBI taxonomy): Eukaryota > Viridiplantae > Streptophyta > Magnoliopsida > Apiales > Araliaceae > Panax > Panax quinquefolius. The sequence continues at coordinate 32,787,445 of CM035161.1, read as the reverse complement.
ATCGGACTCGCTGCCAAGTACAAGTATAAAGGTTCCGAAGGGATCGGTTTCATCAACAACGGTGCCGAACTCAGATATTTTTTGATCCCTTGGAACGCATCTTCGCACTCTGAGGTCCACTGGAAACTCTTATCGTTCTTCGGTCCCTTAAGAGTGTCAAAGAAGGGTAAACATCTTTCGGCTGATTTCGACACAAATCTCTGAAGGGCAGCTATACGGCCCGTCAACCTCTGGACATCTTTGTATGTCTCTGGATATTTCATGTCTAAGATCGCCGCAATTTTTTTCGGGTTCGCCTCGATTCCTCTCTTGCTTACTAAATACCCCAGAAACTTTTCTGAGCCCAGGCTGAAGGTACATTTGGTTAGGTTCAGTCTCAGTTTGTGTTTTCTTACTGTTTCGAAGCAGTCTTCTAGGTCCTCCAGATGATCCCGGACTGACATACTTTTTACGATTATGTCATCCACGTACACTTCCATACTTCGACCCAGCTACTTTCTGAATACAAAGTTCATTATCCGTTGATAAGTTGCCCTTGCTTTCAGCAATCTAAAGGTTATTTTCTGATACGCATATATGGCCCGATGAGTGATGAAGCTTTGTCTTCGGGATGTCTTCCTTTAACATCGAAATTTGGTGGTATCTCGAGAAAGCGTCCATGAAGCTTAGCATGACATACCCCGATGTGGCATCAATCAACTGATCTATGTTGGGCAAAGGATAGAAATCCTTCGGACAAGCCTTGTTCAGGGTGATGTAATCGATGCATAACCTCCTTTTTCTATTCTGTTTCTGAACCAGAACCACATTTTCCAGCCATTCGGGGTAATCAATCTCGAAGATGAATCCTGCTTCCAACAGTTTGGTGATCTCTTCATCTATGATCCTCTGCCTTTTTGGGGCAAAAATCCTTCTCTTCTGTATTACTGGTTTTCTCTTCGGGTCTGTATGCAGCCTATGTAGCGCTACCGATTCACTTACCCTTGGCATATCGTTAGGCTCCCAAGCAAAGATATCGGCATATACCCGAAACAAGTCCACCAACCCAGTTCGTAGTGGTTCTGTTAATCCTACCCCAATCTTGATCAATTTTGTGGTGTTCCCCGGTATCAACTCAACATCTTCCGTCTCTTCTGTCGGCAGTGCCATCGGTTCAGTACTACTTTCGGTGAATGGCTCTATCTTGATGGCCATCGTCTGTTTCTGTTTGCTGACTCCAACCCCTGAGGAAATCAAGGTATTCCTATAGCACGGGCAATGTCAAGATCGCCTTTTACCTCCCTTATCTCGTTCGATGTCGGAAACTTGATTTTGAAGTGTGGTATAGACGTTACTGCTTGTAGTGCAGCTAATGTTGGTCTCCCCAAGATAGCGTTGTATGCCGAGTCCACTTGCACCACAAAAAATCGACCGAACTTACATTGTTGGGGGGGGGTCAGAACGATTTGGTAGTAACTCAATGGTGCCCGAAACATGCAACGGGTCCCCACTAAAACCGTACAACGGGCCCTCACCACCCAATTCCACCTTCTTCCCTTCTAAATCCATCCTCTAGTAGGCGTGCGTATGTAGTATGTCGATTGAGAATCTGTTATCGATCATCATCCTTTTCATGTCTACTGGCTCGACCTGTGCTGTTATTACCAGTGCCCCGTCATGTGGTTCAATGTGATCGGTAGGATAGTCTTCATCCGAGAATGAGATGGATACTCCTGAGTAGGCCCTATCCTTTCTGGGCGAAGAACTTGCTACCGACAACACGGCCTCGAGATGTCCGTTCCTCTTCCTTCCGGTTACACGCCCTACCAACCCGCCCGAAATTACATAAATCACCCCTCGAGCTGGTGGGTGTGGTTGCGGCTGTGTTTCCCGAGTTAGCCCCCTGTTCTCCTCTTGGGGTGCCTCTGAGCCTTCCCGACCAAGCACATACTGCACCAGTTGTCCATTTTGGACATTCTTTTCTATCAAATCTTTCAAATCATTACACATCTCCATCGTATGCCCCCTACATTGATGGTATGCACAATATTTGTCTCGACCACTTTTTCCAGGCTTCGGGATCGTCGGGAATGGCTCGAAGAAAGGTTTATTACTCATCTCTTCCAATATCTTCGCCCGGTCGGTGTTGAGTGCGGTGTAAACTTTGTTGACATTCTTGTTTGGGAAAGATAGTCGTCCGCTACCCGAACCTCCCCCATTGTAGCTTTTCTTGCCATAGTTGTCAGACTTCCCCTGGTTATCCGACCGTTGAGTGTTATGTTTATCCCGATCCTTGGACTTCTCGAAAGGCTGGGAGTGGGGTTTAAAATTTCCCATTGCCTCTTCTATTGCTATGTATCCCTCGGCTCGATGGAAGGCTTCTGTCAAATCTCCTGGAGGGTTGATCACCAAGTCCTTCATCAGTTTCTTCGACTTCCCAATGTCCATCCCGATCGTGAAGAAACCCGGGGCTTGTGGGGAATTCAACTCTGCTACCGACCCCACAACCTCTCGGAACCTCTTGACGTACTATCCCAGACTCTCATCTATTTTCTGTCGAACCTGCATGAGGGAAGCTGTGATTTTTCCCCTCCTCCTATTGCTTCCGAAACGAAGACAAAGACATTCGATCTCGAAGCCATCCGACCATTCGACCCCGAAGCCTTCCGTCATCCGAATCCGAAGCCAAAGACATCCGAAGCCGAAGACATCCGAAGCATGAGTAATCGAAGTGCTTAAGACTGACTTATTATAAATAAAATTGAATTTTTTTCTATTCATTATTCTAAATTAATAAGGTGTTAATTTGATATAATGTTTTGGTTATGGGTGAAATGTGCAAATTTTACAAAATAAGCAAGTGGTTATAAAATATTCATTTTGTCGGGGAATATTTGTTTTGGTCGTGGAATATTCTTTTTGTCGGGGAATATTAAATGCGATAGCATGATCATTTGTGGGCCCCATAACTTGAAAAAAGCGGTTGGATGAAAGAAAAGCGACAAAGTATGAGTTTTTATAAATAATGGCGTAATTATTACTGAATTAACTTTGTTGAATACACGGTGGTTAAAATACGATGTATGGCGTGTTTGCGCGTAGTACTACGGTATTACTGATATTGTTGAATTATTGATTAAATGCGTAAGAAGGCCTTTACTCGATAATTTATTATAGTAATTATTATTCAATATTTTATTTTATTGATTGATAATTGATGCGTTGATAGTTTATATTATTGTTGTTTTAATAATTATCTTTTGATGATATTTTCCATTATCGGATCGATAATTCATATTATTTGAATAATATTATTAGATAGCATTATTGGCAATGTCTAGAAAGTTACATCAAGAAGAGGTTTGGTCACTAATTGCGGCTTGATAAGGAGAAATCCTTATTGGAAGCCCCCTCTTTCACAGGAGCAGCACTGGTTGTCATAATTGTGATTACGTAATATTATTTGTGAATAATTAATTATTGATTTATATGATAAGAAATATTTATTTGATGTGGATATAAATGATGGATTTATTTATTTTATGTGGTTATAAATGAAGGAATTAATGCTGAGGTGTTTTATCCGTATTTTGTCGGAATGGAGGTATAAAAAATCATCAGTTTGTGGATTTCGGATATTTTCTGTTTGGAATTTGGAAAAACTCAAAGCTACAAAGTTGTAGAGAATTCGATTTGGTAATGGAATGGACATAAAATTCGTATTTTTTTACGATAAGCGGGCTATTTTCTATGAATTATTGAAGTTTTGGAAAATAAAATAATTTTTATTAAATTTATGGGTGGGACCCACTTTTGATTTTAACAACATGTGAAATTTCTTTGAAATTTTTTTCAAAGGTGGTGGTTGGTCTTGGTCTTTTTCAAAAGCATGCGTAGAATTATTGTAAAAAAATTAATATTTTATTAATTTAGTCTCTCTATGGCGTTCTAGCATTTTCCTATAAATAGGCGCTTAGGTTAGAATTGAAAATCACACGAAACAAGTTTTCTTTCTCTCTAGATTATCGGCGTATTTTTGTGAGTATTTAGATACTTTGAGAGTTGTTGTTCGGTACAAGTTTCCTTGACTTTATATCCGATATTAGATCGAAATCTTAGTTATTTTGAGGTAAGGGATGTTATTTTCTTCTTAAATGATATTATTTTCTTTGATATCATTATCTTAGAAATATTGGTGAACTTTTTAATCAAATTTGGAACTTTTTTGTGTCGGGGTTACTATTCACGTATCGATTATTCACGTATCTGACCTTTATTCACGAATGACCTATATATTAGAAAAATAAAATTTTTTCTTTTTGTCAAGATGTCTATTATGGTTACTATCTTTGATTGTATCCATGTTTTGATCTTTATTTTTGAATTACGCTTCAAAATTGGTTATTATGAAGTATTATTGATCTTGGATAAATTTATTATACGAATCCCTAATATTTGTCTTACATCTCTTTGGATTCGTTTTTCTTTAAAATATTTTTCATCATCCTCGGTCCTAAATGATGATATTCTTGAATATCTTTGGCTTGTAGTGCAAAGATGAATGATTAATTGATGAATATCTTTGGCGCGTAGTCTGAAGATGAGCAGTGTTGAGATGAACATGACCCATTTGGTGATCTAAATGAATATCTTTGGCTTTTGTAGTGCAAAGATGAATATTTGATTAAAGATGTATATTGATTGTTGTTTCTGAGGGATAAAATATTGATGATGGACTTTTAAATCTTAGAAGATAGTAGAATTCATTCTCTACGTGACTCTTCTAATGGATTATTTGTTTCATTTGCATTTGTTGATCTAAAACTTGTTATCTATTATATTTATCAGATTTTTCCTGTTGAAGACTAATGATAATTTGTTGTATATTATCTTAGTCATAATATTCTTTACTGGGCTAGTTGAGCTCACCCTTTTCCTTTTTGTTCCATTTTTCTTCTCAGGAGGTGAGAACATAGCAGGATCGAGTCGGGGTATGGAGTGATGGTTCTAGAAAGATGTTTTAGCAGTCCTCACTATTTATGTAAAATAGTGTATGAATAATTGTAATGAGGACTTATTTGAGTGTGGATATTGTCTAGAAACAATATTTGTATTTAAACTCACGGTATGTGTTGTCGTATTTTTTACGACAATTGTATTATTGAAGTTGTAGTTTGCTTTCTGTACCATGTATTTGGCGACTCAGAATGGGTGTTGTATACCTATTTTGGGGGCGTCACAGTTGGTATCAAAGCTTAGGGATATGGTCTCTGGCGGAGATCGGGGAATAGAACTAGGAGGGAGAGATGAGTAAATCCTTTAGCTAGTGTGTCTATCTAAGCTTATTTGTTGGTCGGTCGTAATATAGGGATATTATGTGATATATTAATTTGTTTAATTAACCCTTGTTTTATGGCGGTATTTAAGAATGGTTCTTTGAGAAGCGTTAATGATGGAGTGTATGAGGCGTGGAACAACCTTTAGTCACAAACTAGGAAAGCGTGCAGCGGAAGGCAATATTTCCTCCTATAAACAACTTCTAGAGCAAGCGATGAATGATGGAATGTTTAGGAGCTTTTTGCGGTTCATGCAAAATCAGACGAGGAGACTCGTGTACAAAATACGGGTGGAAATGATGGCGGCCAGCGCGATACATCCTGATGAAAGCGATTCGAGGAGTTGGGACCACAGATTTACGGGAAAGCCGATCGATTAAATTAAAGCGGAAACATGGGTCAAACAAATTACCAAGATATTCGATGTCTTGGGATGCGGAGAACAGAAGGTTCCATTCGCCACCTTTATGTTAGTGGTGAGTGAAGCGGATTCTTGGTGGGAATCGTGAAGCGTACCGACCGGCCGCACTTCAACATGTCTTGGGAAAGATTTGAGAAACTATTCAATGACAAGTACTTTCTGAAAGTATTCATCGTATGAAGGAGGTAGAGTTTATTAGATTTGGAGCAGAACAACCATGGCGGTGTCTCGGTATGAGGCGAAGTTAGCGGAGTTATCGAGGTTTGCACCTCATTTGGTAGAGAATGAGGAGCGTATGGCGGATGTTTACGAGAGGTCTAAAACCGAGATTCGTCGATACCTTATCTCTCATAAATTTTCTCTGTATTAGGATGTTGTCAACATGGCTCAATTATTTAGCGAGATAATGAGTATGTTCAGTGAGGGACCTGACGAGGTCATCTACCGGGTGGCGATCATCAGAGCGATGATAACCTTGCGAGGGAGGAAAAATACGGACAAAAGCGGTAACCACTCGGGTGGTAATCGTGGCCATGATAATAGGAGAGGTGAGTCAGTGGAAATTTTAGAAAAGGAGATTCAACAATGATGCGGAAGACATCAGATGACACACGACCAACAACAAATTCTAGGGGGAGAGAGCGACCACCGGTTAGATGTTACAAATCGGAAAGAGGGACATATCAGCCCAAAGCGCCCACAACAATCAATCAGGTATGTTATAATTGTGGAAAGGAAGGCCATATAGCTCGAGATTATACTATAGCGAAACCAAGTTTAATGGGATGGTGACTCAAAAATTTATCCGGATAAGTCGAAATCGGCGGTTTCTGGAAGAAGCGTTTTGTCGTGGTGGCCAAAAGCGTGAGGAACCAAAGCGAGGTGATCGGGTAAGCTAATCTTGAATTCTTGCGAAGTTTATACCTTACTGAATCTCGGTTCTACCCATTCTTTTATCTCTCTGCTTGTGCTCAGCGTTTAAACTTGACTCAGGAGAAATTGGACTTTAACTTATCTGTTGAAACTCCGTTGGGTGAAACCCGTTACATCTACAATTTATAAATCTTGCTTGATCAAGTTTGGCACTATCACATTACTGTTGATCTTATCTCTTTAAAGATACTTGCTTTTGATGTGATTTTAGGAATTGATTGGTTAACCACTCATCATACCAAAATTGATTATTTTTCGTAAGGTTGTTAGTTTTCATATTCTAACCAACTATCATACGAATTCATTCAAACAACTAAACCACTAAAATCGATCCTTTGTCATATCAAGCCACAAAGCTATTCGTTTATTGAAAAAGCGGATGTCAAGCTTTCTTAGCCCATGTTATGGATTTGAATAAAAACAAGTCGATTTGGATAATATTTACATTGTTAGAGATTTTCGATGTATTTCTGAAGAACTTCCGGTCTACCCCGAGCGTGATGTTGAATTCTTTATTGACCTTGAGGCAAAATACAAAACCCATTTCTAAAACCCCATATCGAATGGCTCTATTGAACTTGAGGAGTTAAAAGTCCAACTCTGAGGAATTATTAGACATCGGTTTCATTCGTCTAGTACATCTCCTTGGGGTGCTCTGTTTTATTCGTAAAGAAGAAAGGCGGGAGTATCGACTTTGTATTGACTCTGAGAATTAAACCATGTCACCATCGAGAATAGGTATCCATTACCTCGCATTGATGACTGTTTGACCCGATTCTGAGGAGCACAATTCTTTTCAAAGATCGATCTTAGATTTACGGATATCATCAATTTGAAGATTAAAGCGAGGATATTCCAAAGGCGCCTTGAGAACTCGATGCGGGCATTATGAATTCTTAGTCATGTCTTTTGGATTGACTAATGCTCCTCTTTGCTTTCATGGATATGATGAAAGTGTATTCAAGGAATATTTGGATCGATTCGTTGTTGTCTTTATTGATGACATCCTCATTTATTCAAAAGTAGTGAAGATCATGAGCACCATTTGAATTTGATACTTGAAAGGCCCGTGAAAACAAGCTTTATGCAAAATTTGAAGAAATGCGAGTTACGGCTTGAGGAAGTAGCATTCCTTGGGCGCGTGGTGTCAAAACATGGAGTATCTGTTGACCGGTGAAGATTGAAGCAAATACAAAGTTAGAACAGCAAGAAGTCGGTGGCCGAAGTCTGTGACTTTACGGGCTTATTTGGTTATTATCGGAGATTCGTGGAAGGATTTTCTCGAATCGCTACTCAGATTAACTCAGTTGACTCGGAAAGATACAAAATTCGTATGAGCGAGGAATGCGAGAAGAGTTTCCAAGAGCTCGAGAGGAGACTCATTTATTTTGATACAGCAATACCATCTGGTTCGGATGGATTTGTTATCTATAATGATGCTTCAGGCAAAGGGTTAGGATGTGTTCTCATGCAACATGGGAAATTCATAGCCTATGCCTCGCGACAACTCAAAGAATATGAGAGGAATTATCCTACTCATGATCTGGAGTTAGCAGCAGTCGTATTCGCGTTGAAAATTTGGAGACACTACTTGTATGGGGAGAAAGTGGAGATTTATCACGGACCATAAAAGCCTCAAATATTTCTTCACCCAAAAAGAACTCGACATGCGACAGCGGCGTTTGGCTTGTTATTGAAAGATTACGATCACACTATTGATATCATCACGGAAAAGCGAGCGTAGTGGTGGCGCATTGAGTAGAAGATCATATCTTGATCTGAGTGCGATATTGTCAACCACAAAGGCCCATTTTGTATGACTTGCAAAGGATGGAGATAGAATTAAAGACTCGAGGGACCCACGTGATGATGGCGAAAATATCTGAGTAGAGCAGACTTTAATCGATAAAGTTAAAATTTGCTCAAGCTACGGACACAGGGGTGATCGTATGAAGAAGAAAGTGCTGAGAAGGAGCTATTCGAAGCGAGAGAATCGATGAAGAAGGAATACTTGAGTCGACTCTAGACTTTGCGTTCTAACGATTACGACTTGAAGCATAGAATCATGATGGAGGCACCTGACACCCGTTTGCAATCCATCTGGGAGTACCAAAATGTATCATGATATTGACATACATTTTGGTGGAACAATATGAAGAGAGATCGCGGAGTTTATCTCGAGGTGTTTAACTTGTCGGCGTGTAAAGCGGAGCATCAAGTGCCAAAAGGTCCATTGCAACCACTTGAGATTCGAAATGGAAGTGGGAACACATTACCTGGATTTTCGTTCTGGGTCTTCCAAAAGTTTCTCAAGGCATAGATGCGATTTGGGTTATTGTTGATAGATTAACCAAAGTCTGCTCATTTCTTGCCTATCGTGAGACTTATTCCTTGAGCGTCTTGCTCGTATATACGTGAATGAGATTGTGAGATTGCATGGCATGCCGAGTATCCATAGTTTGGATCGTGACCCAAGATTCACTTCAACGATTTTGGGTTAGCTTAGAAAGCTATGGGCGCAGTTTTCTGATTTGATTCGACATACCATCCTCAAGCAGACGGACAATCGGAGAGGACTATTCAAACCCTTGAAGATCTATTAAGACTTTGTGTTCTAGATTTCAAAGGAAGTTGGGATAAGTACTTACCCATTGGTGGAATTCTCCTACAACAATAGTTATCAAGCAAGTATAGGCATGGCTCCATTTGAGGCGTTGTATGGACGAAAGTGTCGTTTCTCGGTATCTTTGGGACGAGGTGGGAGAAGCAGCGTTGTTGGGACGAGAATTAGTGCGCATGACTACGAGAAAAGATCAAATGATTGACAACGTATTCAAACCTCACAAGATCGACAAAAGAGTTATCTTTGATCTTCATCGAAAGGGCGTGGAATTTAATATTGGAGATCATGTCTTTATTACGTGTTGCTCCGTGGAAGGGAGTTACAAGATTTGGAAAGAGAGAAAGCTCGATCAAGATTTGTTGGTCCATTTGAGATTCTTGTAGAATAGGAAATGTAGCTATAGACTCGCATTACCTCAAACATGTCTCGTGTTCATAATGTTTTTCATATATCTATGCTGCCCGTAAATATGTGAAAGACCCGAACCACATTATTGAGTTAGAACCAGAAGAGAGATAGCAGAAGATTTAACGTCGAGGAGGTACTGTTAAGATCTTGGATAGGAAAGAGCATATCTACTACGCACGAAGGTTATACCACAAGTTAAGGTTTTGTGGAGGAACCATCTTTATTGAAGAAATGACTTTGGGAGTTGGAATCGGAAATGAAAGCGAGGTACCCTCACTTTTTTGAAAACACAGTGCGTCGTCGTCGATTTCGAGGATGAAATTTTATAAGGAGGGAGGTTGTAAGACCCTGACTTATTATAAATAAAATTGAATTTTTCTCTATTCATTATTCTAAATTAATAAGGTGTTAATTTGATATAATGCTTTGGTTATGGGTGAAATGTGCAAATTTTACAAAATAAGCAAGTGGTTATAAAATATTCATTTTGTCGGGGAATATTTGTTTGGTCGTGGAATATATTCTTTTTGTGGGGGAATATTAAATGCGACGGTATGACCATTTGTGGGCCCATAACGGAAAATGGTTGGATGAAGAAAGCGACAAAGTTTGAGTTTTTATAAATAAGCGGCGTAGTTATTCACAATTAACCTTTGTTGGAATACACGGTGGTTAAAATACTGATATATGGCGTGGTTTGCGATGATAGTACACGGTATTATTGCAGTATTGTTGAATTATTGATTAAATACGTGAAAGGCACTACTCGATAATTATTATAGTAATTCTTATTCGATATTTTATTTTATTGATTTGATAATTCTTTGCGTTGATAGTTTATATTATTGTTGTTTTAATAATTATCAACTTTTTTGCTGATATTTTCCATTATCGGATCGATAATTCATATTATTTGAATAATATTATTAGATAGCATTATTGGCAATGTCTAGAAAGTTACATCGAGGAGAGGTTTGGTCACTAATTGCTTGCGCATGATGAGGAGAAATCCTTATTGGAAAGCCCCTCTTTCACAGGAGCAGCTTTGGTTGTCATAATTGTGATTACGTAATATTATTTGTGAATAATTAATTATTGATTTATATGATAAGAAATATTTATTTGATGTGGATATAAATGATGGATTTATTTATTTTATGTGGTTATAAATGAAGAAATTAATCTTTGAGGTGTTTTTTATCGGTATTTTGTCGGAATGGAGGTATTAAAATCATCCAGTTTGTGGATTTTGGATATTTTTGTTTGGAATTTGGAAAAACTCAAAGCTACAAAGTTGTAGAGAATTTGATTTTGGTGTGGAATGGACATAAAATTCATATTTTTACGATAAGCGGGCTATTTTCTATGAATTATTGAAGTTTAAAAAAATAAAATAATTTTTATTAAATTTATGGGTGGGACCCACTTTTTTGGTTAACAACATGTGAAATTTCTTTGAATTTTTTTCAAAGGTGGTATGTATTTGGTCTTGGTCAATGAAAAGCATACGTAGAATTAATTTTAAAAATAATATTTTATTATTTAGTCTTATATGGCGTTCTAGCATTTTCTATAAATAGATGCTTAGGTTAGAATTGAAAATCACACGAAACAAGTTTTCTTTTTCTCTCTAGATTATCGGCGTATTTTTGTGAGTATTTAGATACTTTGAGAGTTTTTTATTCGGTACAAGTTTCCTTGACTTACTATATCAGATATTTCGGTCGAAATCACAGTTATTTTGAGGTAAGGGATGTTATTTTCTTCTTAAATGATATTATTTTCTTGATATCATTATCTTAGAAATATTGGTTTGAACTTTTTAATCAAATTTGGAACTTTTTTGTGTCGGGGGTTCTTATTCATATATCGACCTTATTACGTATCTGACCTTATTCACGAATCTGACTTTATTCATTAGAAAAATAAAAATTTTCCTTTTTGTCCAAGATGTCTATTATGGTTACTATCTTTGATTGTATCCATGTTTTGATCTTTATTTTTGAATTCTGCTTCACAATTGGTTATTATGAAGTATTATTGATCTTGGATAAAGCTATTATCTGAATCCCTAATATTTGTCCTTACATCTCTTTGGATTCGTTTTCTTTAAAAATATTTTCATCATCCTCGGTCTTAAATGATGATATTCTTTGAATATCTTTGGCTTGTAGTGCAAAGATGAATGATTAAATGATGAATATCTTTGGCCGTAGTGCTGAAGATGAGCAGTGTTGAGATGAACATGACATTATTTGGTGATCTGAAATGAATATATCTTTGGCTATAGTGCAAAGATGAATATTTGATTAAAGATGTATATTGATTGTTATTCTGAGGATAAAATATTGATGATGGACTTTTAAATCTTAGAAGATAGTAGAACTCATTCTCTACGTGACTCTTTAATGGATTATTTTATTTCCATTGCATTTGTTGATCTAAAACTTGTTATATTATATTTTATGATTTTTTCCTGTTGAAGACTAATGATAATTTGTTGTATATTATCTTAGTCATAATATTCTTTCTTGGGCTAGTTGAGCTCACCCTTTTCCTTTTTGTTCCATTTTTCTTCTCGGGAGGTGAGAACATAGCGAGGATCGAGTCGGGGTATGAGTGATGGTTCTAGAAAGATATTTTTAGCGGTCCTCACTATTTACGTAAAATAGTGTATGAATAATTATAATGAGGACTTATTTGAGTGTGGATATTGTCTAGAAGACAATATTTGTATTTAAACTCACGGTATGTGTTGTCGTATTTTACACGACAATTGTATTATTGAAGTTGTAGTTTGCTTTTTGTACCATGTATTTGGCGACTCGAGAATGGGTGTTGTATACCTATTTTGGGGCGTTTAGTTGTGGATTTGTTGCGACCCGGTGGAATACCGAATTATGCCAATTGTGGCGCCCCCAAAATTCAATGGTCATGAACATACCAGTCAACAATTCATCTTTGCACTACTGGCCAAAAACCCATAGTCACAATCATACCAATAATCTACCCATCTTTACACTTAAGTCAAAGAGAAATTTCTTCATCGGGATTATAAAAATGTTATATATGATAATAAAAACAATATTATCAAAACATAGATTTAATTTCTAGAGTAAGATTCATAAATCAACGATAATTTGGTCAGAAAAAAGAAACAAATTTTGTCGTGAATAGTATCCCGTGAATAGTAACTCGTGAATAGTAACTCATGAATATTAACTCGTGAATAGTAACCTTGACATAAAAAGATAAAGTTTTACAATAAAATTCACATCAATATTTATAACACCTTAATCCAAATGTTATAAATCAATTAATAATATCAAAATCTAATATTATTAATATTACAATAATATTTTAATCATTTCTTAAACTTATTAACAATTTATTTTAATTATTTACACTTTATTAATTAATGTATTTAATCATGCTAAAATGCCAAACTCATAAGATTTCATCACCAATAACCAACAACCTCATCAAAAATCTGCATCTACAATATATAGGATTCCCAAGCCATAAAATTCTATTTTTCAATTTTGTTACTTCACAGAACATATTTAATTTATTTATTCATAACTAGTCCATTTTCATGAAAAATACCAAATCAGTTCCAAAAATATTTCTTTTCTGGGATTTAGCATAATATAGTCCCGTATTGAACATATATTTTTCTCAAAATTTTTAAAATTCATTTACTATTTTTCACATGGCCAAAACTGTTGAATATTTAGACATTTATCATAAATTGTACTTTAGTCCAAAAATTCCGAAATTTACAGAATATACTGACGTTATATAGATGTACTCCCAATAAAAATTTCACTAATTTTGGAGTTAACCACAAGGAGTTATAAGAGTTTACTTTTAAAATAGTCTTTTCTCATAAAATTAATAACTCTTAATCTATACATCCAAAAATTGCCATTTTTGGACACAATCAAGGAAACTCATCAAATTATCATTTCAAATTTTTTCAAAATTTTTGAAGGTCAGAAAAATTACGAAACATGATAAACATAATAATCCTTAAAATCGCTTACCTCAAAAGAGGCAGTATTTCTGACCGGAATATCGGATGAAAAGCCGAAGAAAACTTGCACTGAATAGCAACTCTCCAAGTATCTAAATACTCACAAAAATACGCTCGAGAATATAGAGAGAGAAAACTTCAGTTTCTGGTGTGACTTTCAATTCTAACTTAAGCGCCTATTTATAAGAAAATGCTAGAACACCAAAGGAGACTAAATTAATAAAATATATTATAATTATTATTATCTTCTACGCAGCAAACCTTTGAATCAACTAACATGCCATCTTGGAAAACATATTAGCAGCCCACAAGTGTTTCAAACTAAAGTGGGTCCCACCCATAATTTAATAAAAATTATTTTATTTTCTGAAACTTCAATAATTCATAGAAAATAGCCCGTATATCATAAAAATACGAATTTTATGTCCATTCCGCATGAAATTGATTTCTCTACAACTTTGTAGCTTTGAGTTTTTCCAAATTCCAAACAGAAAATATCCGAAATTCACAAACGAACGATTTTCAAAACCGTTTCAAAACCTTTTAAAATTCATAACAAATCATGCGTTATTTTCAACGGTTCAAAATTTGTGGACATATACTCAACTCATATATTTATAACATATCCAAAAATCACAACGATCCAACGGTCGGATTAAAATTACAACTCACGCAATAAAGCTTTAAGAACACCGATTTGAGTTTTTAATACCTCTAATCCGACAAAATACTGATAAAACACCTCAATATTAATTCCTTCATTTATATCCACATCAAATAAATATTTCCTTATTATATAAATTAATAATTAATTATTCACAAATAATATTCTGAGAATCACAATTATGACAACCGAGTAGGTTCGAGAAAGAGGGGCTTTCAGATAAGGATTTTTCCTTCGCTTTACAATTAGGTGACCAAACTTCTCCTTGATGAGAACTTTCTAGACATTGCTAATAATGTTATCTAATAATATTATTCAAATAATATGAATTATTGATCGATAATGAAAATATCGTGCGGTGACAATTATTGCAACAACAATAATATAAACTATATCAACGCAAACAATTATTGAATCAATAAAATAAAATATTGAATAAATAACTCATTGTAACAATTATTGAGTAGTGATTCTTACGTAAGAATCAATAATTCAAAAATATCGTGCAATACCGTGTTCTCTTGTGCAACCACGCCAGACATCGTATTTTAACCACCGGTATTCCAACAAATGTTAGCAGTAACAACTATGTCGTTATTTATAAAAACTCAAACTTGTAGTTTTCTTCATCAAACGATTATTACATTATGGGGCCCTAAATGATTGCTGCATGGCAAATGCGGATATTCTCAAATGATAAGAATATTCCACGACCAATCGAATATTCCTGACAGAAATGAATATTTTATAATCACTTGCGTATTTTAAAATTTTTATATATATCACCCTTAACTTTAATTTTTTTATCAATTTAACCATTTACTAAATAGGAAAATTGAATACTTTTATTTCATAAAATTCGGGGTCTTACAATCTCCCCTCCTTTTGAAATTTCGTCCTCAAAATTTACGTACCTGGTATTTCAAAGAGTTGAGAATACCTTGCTTTCTTCTTAGATTCTATTTTCCCTGTCCTCATGATTTCTCCATTGCTTATCTCCTGTATTTCAGATATCATTCTAGAATACAGCTTCAAAATAAAGGTTAATTAAACAAATTAACATATCAAATAATATCTTGATATTATGACTGACCAACAAATAAGCTTAGGTAGGACACACTAGCGAAGGATTTACTCGTCTCTCCCTTCCTAGTTTTAATCCCGGATCTCCGTCAGAGATCATATCCCTAAGCTCTGATACCAAATGTGACACCCCCAAAATAGGTCCAATCCTTCCAACCTATTTTGAGTCGCCAAATACATGGTACAGAAAATAACTACAACTTTATTACTACAATTGTCGTACAAAATACAACAACACATATACTGTGAGTTTTAATACCAACTGTGACTCATGTCCCAACTATGGACAACTCCTCACGTTGATACCTTACATAAAGGTACAATCTAAAAGCATTTTAGAAATTAAAATCTTTGGGAAGTGCTCGAGGAAACCCGTACATAGGAGGCCATGAATCTAAGTTATGATAGATATCATATGTCCGAGAGAATTATCCTTGGTTGATCCGATAGACCCCAAAGAAAAGCGAGAAGATTACTATCATGTTCCTTCCAATGGTGAGTCTTCTCTTGACATATAACTATCTCCACCGTCTGCGATTGAACATTATGTTTCAACCCAACTCCAAGATCATATAGGTAGTGCTCGTAGATATACTCAGCAAGTGGATGTGCACAACCCTTTCTTATGATAACACGAGATTGTATGTCATTAGACAACTTGTATGATAGTGGCAAAACACCCTTCTAAAGTTGGGTTCACCTCACCTTATTGTTGTTCACTAAAATCAATTATTAAGTGACGTATAATATACGACACACATCTTAGGTCCTCAATACAATTATATATTGTATGTCATGCCATTTTATAATGTGTTGAGAAACTTTGATAGTCTCGGACCACCACACTATTCCTCTGTTATCCCCGCTCGACCCAGCTACACTTTTATTACCTAAAAGAAATTGTGAAGCAAAAGGGGTGAACACAACTAGCCCAGTAAAGAATATCATAACTAAAGATAATTAAATTATCAATAGCCTTCATCAGTAATAAATCAGAGATTTAGAACATATGGTAGATGATAAAACTTTTCAACCATAGTTGCAGCGGAACGAGCAATCCATTAGAAGAGTCAAATAGACCATAAAGTCTATTATCTTCTCCATGTTAAAAGTCCACCAACAATGCTTTAACCTGTAACATTAATCAGCAGATCCACATTCACGGTCGTATGAATAACTTCATAACCATAATTGTAGTTCTAATTTTCTCTTCTCATCCAAGGCGAAGATATTTTTCATCACATGTCTTTACACGAAACATCAAAGATCATGGTTATACCAAATCACAGTTCTGTTCATAATCATACTAATAAGTTCATCTTTGCACTACTGGTAGAAGATATTCATTAACAGTTCATCTTTGCACTACATGCCAAAGATATTCAACAACAGGTCATCTTTGCAATACGGACCAAAGATGTTCATCAACAATTCATCTTTGCACTACAGGCCAAAGATATTCATATCTCAAAGAAATATATAATCATTTTAGAATTTATATAAATAATAATTATAACCATGTTGATTAATTCACCTTTGCACTTAAGCTAAAAATATTCAATTGTAAATTCAATGGTCATGATCATACCAGTCAACAATTCATCTTTGCACTACTGCCAAAGAAAACCCATAGTCACAATCATACCAATAATCTACCCATCTTTACACTTAAGTCAATGAAAAATTTCTTCACCAGGATTATAAAAATGTTATATATGATAATAAAAACAATATTATCAAAACATGGATTTAATTTCTAGAGTAAGATTCATAAATCAACGATAATTTGGTCAGAAAAAAAAACCAATTTTGTCATGAATAGTACCCTATAAATAGTAACTAGTGAATAGTAACTCATGAATAGTAACTCGTGAATAGTAACCTTGACATAAAAAGATAAAGTTTTACAATAAAATTCACATCAATATTTATAACACCTTAATCCAAATGTTATAAATCAATTAATAATATCAAAATCTAATATTATTAATATTACAATAATATTTTAATCATTTCTTAAACTTATAAATAATTTATTTTAATTGTTTACACTTTACTAATTAATGCATTTAATCATGCTAAAATGCCAAACTCATAAGATTTCATCACCAATAACCAACAACCTCATCAAAAATCTGCATATACCATATATAGGATTCCCAAGCCATAAAATCCTATTTTCCAATTTTGTTACTTCACATAACATATTTAATTTATTTATTCATAACTAGTCCATTTTCATGAAAAATACCAAATCAGTTCCAAAAATATTTCTTTTCTGGAATTTAGCATAATATAGTCCCATATTGAATATATATTTTTCTCGAAATTTTTAAAATTCATTTACTATTTTTAACATGGCCAAACCTGCTGAATATTTAGACATTTATCATAAATTGTACTTTTGTCCAAAAATTCCGAAATTTATAGAATATACTGACGTTATATAGATGTACTCCCAATAAAAATTTCACTAATTTTGGAGTTAACCACAAGGAGTTATAAGAGTTTACTTTTAAAATAGTCTTTTCTCATAAAATTCATAACTCTTAATCTATACATCCAAAAATCGCCATTTTTGGACATAATCAAAGAAACTCATCAAATTATCATTTCAAATTTTTCCAGAATTTTTGAAGGTCAAAAAAATTACGAAACATGATAAACATAATAATCCTTAAAATCCCTTACCTCAAAAGAGCAGTACTTCTGACCGGAATATCGGATGAAAAATCGAAGGAAACTTGCACTGAATAGCAACTCTCCAAGTATCAAAATACTCACAAAAATACGCTCGAGAATATAGAGAGAGAAAACTTCAGTTTCTGGTGTGATTTTCAATTCTAACTTAAGCGCCTATTTATAAGAAAATGCTAGAACGCCAAAGGAGACTAAATTAATAAAATATATTATAATTATTATTATCTTCTACGCACCAAACCTTTGAATCAACTAACGTGCCATCTTGGAAAACATATTAGCAGCCCACATGTGTTTTAAACTAAAGTGGGTCCCACCCATAATTTAATAAAAATTATTTTATTTTCTGAAACTTTAATAATTCATAGAAAATAGCCCGTATATCAGAAAAATACGAATTTTATGTTCATTCCGTATGAAATCAAATTCTCTACAACTTTGTAGCTTTGAGTTTTTCCAAATTCCAAACAGAAAATATCCGAAATCCACAAACGGACGATTTTTAAAATCGTTTCAAAACCTTTTAAAATTCATAACAAATCATGCGTTAATTTCAACGGTTCAAAATTTGTGGACATATACTCAACTCATATATGTATAACATATCCAAAAATCACAACGATCCAACGGTCGGATTAAAATTACAACTCACGCAATAAAGCTTTAAGAACACCGATTTGAGTTTTTAATACCTCTAATCTAATAAAAAATCTTGATAAAATACCTCAACATTAATTCCTTCATTTATATCCACATCAAATAAATATTTCCTTATTATATAAATTAATAATTAATTATTCACAAATAATATTATAGAATCACAATTATGACAACCAGGCAGTTCCCAAGAAAGAGGGGGCTTTTCGATAAGGATTTCTCCTTACTGACGCGCAATTAGGTGACCAAACCTCTCATTGACAGAACTTTCTAGACATTGCCAATAATGTTATCTAATAATATTATTCAAATAATATGAATTATTGATTTGATAATGAAAAATACTGTGCATGACAATTATTGCAACAACAATAAATTAAACTATCAACGCAAACAATTATTAAATCAATAAAATTAAATATTGATAAAGAATTCATCGTAACAATTATTGAGTAGTGATTCTTACGTAAGAATCAATAATTCAAAAATCTTGTGCAATACCGTGTTCTACATGCAACCACAGCAGACATCGTATTATTTTAACCACCGTGTATTCCAACGGTGTTAATTGGTAATAACTAAGTAGTTATTTATAAAAACTCAAACTTGTCATTTTTTTTCATCCGACGGTTATTACATTATGGGGCCCATAAATGATAGCTTGTACTGGTAAATCGGATATTCCTCAAACAACAAGAATATTCTATGACCAAACGAATATTCTCCAACAGAAATGAATATTTTATAACCACTTGCGTATTTTTAAAATTTTATATATATCACCCTTAACTTTAACTTTTTATCAATTTAACCATTTACTAAATAGGAAAATTGAATACTTTTATTTCATAAAATTCGGGGTCTTACATTTTTGTTCTCTTCATTTTACTGCGGTGCACTTTTGACGCTTTCAGGGTCGGGTTCTCATCACCCTATTGTTGTTCACCAAAATCAATTATTAAGTGACGTATAAAATATGACACACATCTTAGGTCCTCAATACAATTATATATTGCATGTCATGCCATAGTGAGGACTACTAATGCTATCATCTGGACCGTCACTCCATTCCCCGATTAGTCCCAGCTATATTCTCATTTCCTGAAGAGAACAATAAAAAAAAGGGTGAGCTCAACTAACCTAGTAAAAAATATTATGACTAAGATAATGCAGAATAAATTATCATTTGTCTTCAATAATGTTAAACTGATAAAATATAATAAACATCAAGTTTAACTGCAGCGGAACAAGCAATCCATTAAAAGAGTCAAGTAGTGAATAAAATCTACTATCTTCTATGATTTAAAAAGTTTTTCATCAACTTAATCGCTGAGACTCAACTTAATAAATAAACCACAACATCGAATCATCCCTGCACTACGGGCCAAGGATATTCATTAAATCATCAATGGTCATGACTATACCAAATAACCCTTGGTCATAATCATACCAAAAACTGTCCATCAATGCACTACAGGCCACTGAGGACTGTTACCACATCGTTTATAACATTATAGGTCATGATTATACCGAATGATCCCTGATCATAATCATACCAAAGTCCATCTCTGCACGTAAGCCAAAGATATACAACTATAAAACCAATAATCAACAGTCTATCTTTGTACGTAAGCCAAAGATATACAATTCAATAATCAACAGTCCATCTTTGCACGTAAGCCAAAGATAACTTTCATCACCATATAAACATGATGATGATGACAATGATATAAACATTAATCAAACGAAAGCAAGGATAAATATTAAAGACTTTAAATTTATCCAAATATTATCAACCACCTAATAAACTCATAATCTAATATTATTAATATTATAACAATATTTTAATCGCTTCTTAAACTTATAAACAATTTATTTCAACTGTTTACACTTTACCACATAATGCATTTAATCATTCAAAATGTCATACTCATAAGATTTCATCACCAATGATCAAATCCCTCATCAAAATCTGTCATATACCCTATATAGGATTTTCAAGCCATAAAATCATATTTACCAATTTTTCAACTTCACATAACATATTTAACTCATATGTTCGTAACTAAACCATTTTCATAAAAAATACCAAATCAGTCCCAAAATATTTCTTTTGTGAGATTTAGCAGAATATAGTCCCATAATGAACATATATTTTTCTCAGAATTTTTAAAATTCATTTACTATTTTTTAAAAATTAATTTCTAATTAATTCCTTAAGAAATTAGCTACCTCAAGTTTAACTCTAGAAATTCCCAAATCTTGGCAGGATCTTACACATGTTAACATGAGCTTCCAGTTTAAATTTCATGGTTATCGGAGTTATAGAACTCCGGTTATAGCGTTTTTCGTCGAAAAAACCTAAATATTGAAATGGTCATAACTTGCTCATTTTAAGTCGGAATGAGCTCATTTTTGGACAGGAGGTTCTTTATACCATATACTTTCATGTCCCAAAAGGGCAGAATTTTTCTCACAAATTAAGTGGCCGAAACAACCCTTTTAAATTTTTGGGCAGTAGCTTTTTGCTATTTTGCAGCTTCTGACTCCTTTGTTAAAAATAGTCCACACGAAAATCTACAACACCTTTTCAAGTGATTCCACTTGGATAAGTTAGAAGACTCATAGATCTAACTCTAGAACTTGACCACACCCAAAAATTTGAAATATAATAGGAGATATGGTCAATTGAATTTCATGTTCTATTTTCACCAAAATCTGATTTTCAACCCTTTGTGATTTCTAAGAAACTTTCATGTTTTCACATAATAACCAACATAACTCATCATAACACTTACTAATACTACATATACCCATAATTTTCATTAGTCTAATAATTTTATTATGACTTTCATCATAATTAACGAATCCAATGCTTATATTATGACTTTTCATCATAATCCACGTAAAAATGATTATTTCCACAATTTAATAAGGAATGAATACAAAGGATCATTCAAAGATGCGTGGTAATCCACATGTACGAGTTATTCCAATGAATAATAAAGAATGGAATAATGAAGAATTCACCATGCGTATGCGATAGATCGCATGACGAGGTTATTCTCAATGAATAATAAATAATGGAATCAGTCACGCCAGAACGTAATACGATATGATATTAAACGAATAATAAATGATGGAACGAAGTCCCGTAAGCGCATGCAGATATGATATTTCGAAAGAATAATAAATGATGGAACCAGTAAATTGTAAATGCACAAACAGGATATTCCGACAGAATAACAAAGAACGGAATAATAGAAGAATTTCACCATGTATGCGGTACTTTGCATAAATAGGTTATTCCAACATAATAATAAAGGATGGAATAACAGAAGGATTTCACCATGTATGTGGTACTTCACATATACAGGTTATTCCAATAGAATAATAAGGGATGGAATAACAATAGCTCTCTTCATGAATACGAAAGAAATAATACCCCTTACCTCAAAAAAAGACTGGATATTGGAATAGTGAGGTAGCAGACTTTTCTTCTTCTTTCTCTCTATAATAATTGCTCTATAGCTTTAGTGAATTGGTGAGAAATGAAGGAAGAATGAGCTTTTATTTATAGAAAAATATAGTTTCGATAATTGCGACGTTTTGGGACTCAAAAATTAAGACAATACCTCTAACTTTTCTTTTATTTTTAATTTAGTCCCGCAAGTATTATCAAACTTGCACCACCTCCCTAATAGTAAATAATGTGAATCAATAGTTCAATCATGTGAATCAATAGTTATAATCATGTGAAAATACTGAATTACGGTATAAGACTCCATCTATACCTCCATCTTTAATTTAATCATGCAAGTATTATCAATCTTGCACCAACTCCCCTAATAGTAAGTGAATGTGACTCAATAGTACACACATGTGAACAAATAGTTATATAAGTATGTGAATTAGTAGCGATTAATTGCTCATTTATCCGATAAATTACCTGATTTATCAATATAACCCCCAGACATCAATTATCATCAGAATAGATGTTGATTTCCACTAACACTAATAATCCCAACACAATGGAACTATCAAATTCATCTTTAATCAACACGAACTTATTCATCATTAATATCACAACTCACAATGTTTAACAACCAGGTCGTTCCCGAGGAAAGAGAGTGCTTTCAATAAGGATTTCTCCCTATCATGCCAAGCATGATTAGGTGACCAAACCTCTCCTGGCGCAGAACTTCAGACATTGTAAATATTGCAATTTAATAATATGAATAACTTTGTCGTCTCAATTATTGATTTAATAATATATAAAATATTATGCAGATGATAATCTTTGTGATAATAATCGAATCGATAATATGAGAGATATGATGCAAGCAATTCTTCAAGCAATAATTGAGTATAAGCGAAAGGTGACTTATCACGTAAGCATCAATAACCAATACCGTATGCTCTTATGCAACCATGCATGATTATTCGTACTTTTTCTACCAAAGTAGTTCAACGGTTTTAATTCAGTAAAACTTCCGTACCGTTATTTTCATAAAAATAATTGCATCGTTTTATTACTACGACAATACTTCCTTTAATGGGTTCACCAATGATTGTGCCGTCGTACGGATATTTCCGACAAAAAGAATATTCCCCGATCAAACGAATATTTTATAACAACTTTTATACTTTACAAAATTTATAAATACTACCCACAACTATAATATTATATCAAATCCATACCATAATATTAAAAAAATATTTCGAGAAATTTAAATCTTTATTCAAAAAATTTGGGATTTTACACCAACTCTCTGCCATGACATACTAATACATTTTTTTTGTGTTTATGACTGATTTCTTTAGTATTGGATTGTGCCTTGTCTAAAAGGAGTCTAGTGCCTCTTAATTTGAAATTGGTGGAGATGGCCTAATTTGGAGAGGAAGAGATCGAGTGCCGGGGCGAGAGAGCGAGGTCGTTTGCCTTTACCCCATGAATGACCCCTGGTTTTACCCATCTAAACCATTTATTTAACAATCCATCTAACCCAACTCTGATAGATTATGTATATATATCTAGAAAGTAGTTATTTGGTATAATTAGTTTCCTGATTATTAGTCTCATTAGTTTCCTGACTATTAGCCCAATATCACTATTGTACCGTTGACAATTCATGTATGTTAGGGACCTTTATAAATCAATGAAAGGCAAGGGGAAATCATTTTCTTTTCAAACTCATTTCAATAAAACTTTGGAGCACACCATTTCATTTCAAATGGAGAGGAGGTTAAATCCTACAAAATTTAAAATTTCTGATGTGGCATTATGTCAAGGCTTGCGTGAATTATTCAACTGATGGGGCAACGAATGACGTGTATTTTTATTTTTTTTAAATAAATGTATAACATACTCAACATATATATTAAATAATTAAAATTAAGTAAATATATTAAAAACCAAATAGTTTACTATAAAAAAAGAAGAAGCAAAATGAAAAGTAAACTAATTAAAATACAATAAAACCTATTTATATATATATGCTAAAAACGAAAATAAAACATTGTTATATCACTATAAAACAAAATAAAAAACTAAACTATAAAAACACACACACACACACACACACACACACACACACACACATATATATATATATATATATATCAAATAATTGGCAAACTCACCGAAAGCCTTTGGCCCGAATGGTACGATTCAATTCATGATAACCATGAGTTTGAGGGATCGAGCCTTACATATATGCAAGGGTTGAGTGTGTGACTGTTTAAATTTCGGTCTAATATAACAATAATAGAGTAATGCTACAGACACAAACTATTTTACAAATATTTAGAATCTGGCGATGTGATATCTCACATCAAAGATATCAAAAATTCCGAATACTACATTGAAACAATTTGTAAATCAACAAGAATAATAACAACAACAACAAAATGACAAACCCAAAACACATGTTCGAGTCTTTAGGGTTGGAATT
Source organism: Panax quinquefolius (assembly GCA_020205615.1). Taxonomy (NCBI): domain Eukaryota; kingdom Viridiplantae; phylum Streptophyta; class Magnoliopsida; order Apiales; family Araliaceae; genus Panax; species Panax quinquefolius. Next base: position 32,762,651 of record CM035161.1, on the reverse strand, counting down.
TTTAATCATGTAGGCATCTATTTGGGAAAACTGAAGGGTTTGATGGCGGGGGAGGAATTAGTAAGCAACGGTATGGGACTTGGGCCTTCTTTATAGTTGCTGTCGGTTTTGGTGGATTGGTAATGATGATGATGATTTGGGAGTTGTTATGATGAACAATTATATTGCTTTGAATATTTAGTTTTTTATTATAGGGGAGTCAGGGGCAGATCTAGTCTTGTAATTCAGTGTGCTTAAATTCGAAAAAAAATCCCTTAAGAATAAAAATTTAATAACATGAAACACAATTAAATAATTTTCAAATATTATTTACAATAATATTTTTCGAGATTTCATTGCTTGAAATTATTGTATGATCACCTCATTTTTAATAGTTGCAAAAATATCACGCTCAATGTAAGTTAATAAACAGTTATTCATTCATTCATCTCCCATTTGGTTACGGAGTTCATTTTTCACTATATTTATGACTGAAAATGTCATTTCAACCGTTGGTATAGCAATGAGCAAAAGTAAAGCCAACTTTAGCAATAAATAGACTTGAGGATACATACCATCCTTTCTTTTATTAATTTATTATATTAATTAAAATATATTCATATCAATTTTAAACATGAAAATATCTCAACTTAATATCAAATTTGATTCTCTATTTGGAACGTATATACTAAATTACTCCAGCATTAGAGAAAGGAAAAAAATCTAAATTTATTTATATACTATCTCTCCTTAAAATTTGTATAAAGAAAAGAAAATTTGGAGTGAGACAGTGAATGAATCTTTTTTTAAATAGAAATAATGAGACAACAGTAAAGGAGAGAAAGTGACACAATAGGAAATAAATGTTAGAGATAAAATGTGTATGAAAATAAAGAGAGAAACTAAATAAAAAATTTAAAATTAAATATAACAAATTTTAGACGGAAATTAATTTAGGAAATGCTAAGTTGAATTTAATATTTATTATTGTTAAATGTTGGGAAAAAAATTACAGAAATCAAATAAATTGTAATCATAAAAGAGTATAATTTTTTTTTTAAATAAACAAATAAAAAAATACAATTATTTATTAATTATACGCAAGAGAAAAAATAAGACTGAATAATTTTCCAAAAACGTATAGTTTAGTTGATATTTGATACTTTAATGTGACACAACGAAGGTATACAAGACATGCACTCAATTTGACAATTAGGTAGACTTACATAGGCTTTCACCATACCCCATGGCCCCTGAAAATTTACCTGCCCCAAGCATGGATCCGCACTACGAGGAGCACATGTATTTTTGATATTTTTACATAATTCTTCTTCATTTCATCATAATTAAAAGTGTGATGGAAGTACAAAAATTTACATTGCTTCCAAGCATTTTCAGGGAAATGAAAATACAAGTGGGAAGAGGAAGTAATTTAGAGAGACAGAGAGAGAGAGAGAAAGCAATAAATAACTCGGGGAAAAAAATATTACAGCATACCACATAATAGAAATTTGTCAACTGTGTGGGAATGATTAGAAGAACTTGTTGTATTGGCCGGTGAGAGAATCCTTGAGGTTGGAATAAAGGCCATAAAGAGAGTATTGTCGAAGGTTCTTCACCTCATACCATGAATTGAAAACTGAATCATGCTTATCTGTGCCAGAAAATGCCAATTGTATCCCAAGGCTGCAATCTACAGAACCCTGGCCTCGGTTCTTACAGCTATTAGGTTTAATGGCACAGTCCTGATTGTTGAGGCATACAAAGTTAGAGTTGCCTGAGCATTTTGAGCATCCATCTCTCTTCCAATATAAATTTTGCAGCCTACCCTTCTTGAATTCAAGAACCTGTTGACGAAATCACATTGTTCTGGTTGCTAAGTACTTGAGTAAGTTTCAGGTATGTTACAAGAAAAGAACAGACCATTTTCTTACCAGAGTAAAACTGGTAACAGTGTATGTACCATTGGCCACAAATGCAGGAACAGACCTTGCAGCATATTTTCGACCAGCAAATGCCACCATGTGACCGCCATAGGAATCCTGGACAGCCAAAAAATTAAACAGGAGATCAGGTATTGCATTTTAGTTCTTAGGTATCTTTCTACGAGCGAAAAAAGTTGGGGGTAAAACCCCAAAGAGAAAGCAAAGTGAAGTAAGCCACCTTGCATAGCTGTTATAATAATCCAGTTGCCATTATGACCAGTATTAAAATTGATCAATTAAATACACTATTGCACAGGGAAATTGATTTTATCAAGTATTGCAAGAGAGAACCACTATACTCAAAGGTGGATACTACTTGTACAGCCAACCACCACCCAGCACCCTCCGCCAAGCCAGACCTTTCTCTTTCCAAAACTTATAAGGAGCGTAAAACCAGGTAGTCTACCGGTGTGCGAGGTTGGTTGGGGATTGTATGCACCCGGTGTTTTATCCAATGCGCCGGTGGCTGCGAGTTTCCACCGTCATTAGAGAGAGTGATAGTATACATTAACTTGAAAAAAATAAATTGGCGATAACAAAAAACATAAATGTGGTTGTGGGTCTTTAGGGATTTATCCAACTTAAAAAGGTATCAATAGCTCGGACTGAATGCATGCTCATTTGGAGATCAGAATTGAGAACTACCACCAGGAAGCAAAAACAAATTGTGTTCGCTTAGGCAAAAGGTGCCAATTTGTTCCCTTTCATTGTAGGTGCACATGTGAATTTCCTCATGTGCACTTGTATCTGGCACATCCAAGCCCCAAGTTTTGTGAAACACTTGAGAGTCCTTGTTTTAACTTTTAAGATGAACTAAGGACTTCACAAAACGTTGTCCATTTCCTCTATAAGTTTCTGTAAGTTGCTTTGAACCTTGTCCATTTCCTCTGTGCTTATGCCCAAGTAAGCCAAAATCATTTTCTGACCCATGGTTTCTTCCAAAAAATCATATTTAATGTGATGCATCATAAAGACTTGTGCACATGGACTAAAATGGAGTCAGGTACTCCTGTTTGACAGAAGGTTGTGATCAGCAAACTTCTTGGTTCAACTCAATCAAAACTGCTTATAAGGACCAACGAGAAAGTGGTCTGAGAAAAAAGTAAGATCATCCCTGCAATGGAGCTTGAAGTGCAGGTTTTGGATGCAAATGATTAGTGATGGGTGGGCGAAGTCAACCGAAGTCCTAAACTTTCAAAAAGCTAGGCAACCTCAAAGAATGGAGGGCGAAGTCACAATAGTGAAGTCACCTTTACATCGACTCTTGCACAATGATCTAGTAATTTGTAATCCATAGTGAAATATCATCCAAACAAAGAAACATAGCTTATATACACATTTTTTATACATTTTAATATTCCCATCTTTATTATTTTATATGTTTATTTTATTTAATTAATACATTTTATTTTGTTTTGGTAAGATTTATCTTGTTTATCTTGGGAATAAGTAAAAGAGTTCCAATTTTTAAAGATGAAAAATGACTTTTGGAGGATTATCATGAAGAGGTTGAAGTCAAGTTAGAGATAAAGAGAAAAGAAAACTAACCCTAGATTAGGTTACAATTTATTTTTTTCTATAAATAGGTCTCTTATTTTTAGAGAGAGGGGGGACATTTTGTTTCTTTTATTCCTTCAAGTAAGCAGGAGAAAGAAAACTCTCTGCCGTCTTTTCTTCTATCATGGATTGGAATAGTTGGATCAAGACATATTGTCTTTTTCTTGAGCAATTAATATAGTATTATTTAACTTTCCATTTATGCTTTGTCTTTTCTTCCTTTTTAGTTCTTAGATTAAGTAGTATAATTATCATTTTATTTCAGTGATGTTATTGAAGGCGCCTTGGTAGTAAAGTTAGTTTATTTTTATTTTTCATTCCTTCACATTCGTTGGAACAAAGCATGCTTATTTCATGGACTTGTTTTAGTTTTTTTTTAAAATTGATTAATTTCTTTTAGTTAGTTTTAATTTATGCAATTAGTAGTATTAATAATCTTATTTGTTCTTATTTTAAATTGCATGGCTAGATAAATTTCTAATACTTAGGATGATGATGAAACTAGGTATTACATATTAATATTTTCTTTCCATTCCGATATTAATGCCTAATTGTTTACTCTTTTATTTTTACCTTCGCACAAACTGTATATGATTCTTATATTAATTACGAGTAGGGGTGAGCAATTCGGTTATAACCGAACCAAATAGCTTATTCGGTTATAACCGAAAACCGAAATTAACACACTTGATATCCAAACTAGTAACCGAAATAGTCGATAACCGAATTACTGAATAACCGAATTTACTATTCGGTTATTCGGTTAATAACCGAAATGAAAGTTTCCCCACATACTTGATTGAAATTTTCGGTTGAATTTTCTGTGTTAATCCAAAACAAAGCACCATTAAAGCAGAAAACGAAACTTAGGCATCCATTGAACAAAACTACATCTCTATTAACTACCAATTCCAAAATCACAAGTATTTTTGTTTTTTAGTTGAGTACAAAAAAATGGGTAAGATGAAAAAAAACCCCAGAGAAATATACCACATCCATGGCAGTGAGTTTTTCGGCGAGCATGTTCAGTGTATGTGATAGCATAGATCAGACCACTGGTTTGCTTGACACCTCCACGACTGGCCAATTGACAAATTGATAGGTTCCTGTGCCGCTTTAAGAACATGGACGACGTCGAGGCGAAACATCTGTGGAGCGATCGATCTTAAACTTACTGGGCGTTGACAGAATCAATTCTTCCTCCAATGATGGTATTCTTCTAATTTCTTCTGTATTAACCAGAAATTTCTAGATTTTATGAAATCGATTGATAGGGTGAATATATATGGGTTTGAGTTTGGGCTTATATTTGTAATTGAAGTGGGTTTCTGTTGTATTAATATTAAATATTTTAGGGTGAATATCCATATTCTTGTGGGTTTGTCATTCTGTGTTTGGATTTGTAATTGAAGACTGAAGTAGCTTGGTAATTAATAACTTCGGTTATTCGGGTATCCGAATAGCTTAGATTTTTATAACCGAACCCGAAACCGAATACCGAACAAGAAATCGGATATAACCGAAATTAGAAAAAAGAAAACCGAATAACCAAAATAATGCGGTTAAAAAAATTCGGTTATGTTCGGTAATTCGGTTTTACCCGTTTTTTACTCACTCCTAATTACGAGGTTTTGATAAATTATAATTAATCTGTGAATTTTCTACAACTTATGCTTGCTCATATTAATTATATGAATCGTTATTTTTAAAGGAGAGGGTAAATAATTTAGGAATTAATTTGGAAGATAAGAAATTATTTATTATATTAGTACTTAGTGGATTTAGATTCCTAGGTAGTTTTTCCCATGACTAGTTTTAGTTATTAATTTTTAGTTTGCATTATTTAGTTAATTAATCATCTCCACCATTTTTAATTTATAATTTTCCTGGAATATTAATTAAGGACATATTAAAGAATTGATAGTCTTTGTGGTTCGACCTGCACTTGCCAAATCTACAATAGACGATGTACACTTGCAGTACATAATTTTATCACATCAATAGCTTTCCACTGATAGCCAAGTGAACCTGTAAATTCCCCAGACAAATATTTTAACAGCTACATATTGGACAACAATATACTGGTTTTAACAGCTATGTCAGTTTCTACTTTCTAATCTCTATACTGTTAAGGTAGATATGAAGCTGTAATTCAACTTCCTTTCATATAGTAAGACTTCCTTTTATATAGTAAGATCATGGTTTTGATATTTCCACACGTGAAAATGTTAATGTTAGTTCTACAAGATCCTCTCTCAAATGAGGATGAATCCCAACTACTATCCATGTGAGGAGCAAAACGTGGAAGTATCAATTCCTGATGATCATGGTATCAAACAATTAGCAAAAAGCAATACCAACAACTGAAATACACACTTGTACCAAATAAGAACAACTCAACAACAACAACAAAACCCTAAAATGTAAAAGAGAAAAATTAAACACAAAGCCTAAATAAAATCTGGTACAGCACAGCAGCAAACAAAACCCTGGAATCAACAACAGTTAATCTCATTTGACGCATTAATTTCACAAACCAAATCAGTAACAAATACGAAGCAACATTCAAAACCCTATCTTCTCTTTTCCTAAAATTCCCAAACGTCCAAACAAATTCTATATGGATCTAAATTTATTTTTCATTGTTAGAACATTTAAACAAAATCATAATCATCAATTCAAACAAATATGCTAATATATATATATATATATATAGAGAAAGAGAGAGATAGAGAATATTGGGGAGTTACCGGAAAGAAATTGGTGGTGTTGATGGTGAGGAGAGAGATCTGATCGACCTTGGGGCGGAAAACAGCAAGCTGAGAGTTGGAGAGAGAAAGCCTCTTGTCACAAGGTGACAGTTGAACACGCGAGCTATTGTTATCTGGGAAGAAGGAATTACTCCCGGCAAAGGCGATTCCGAAAGTGAACCCATCGGACCGCTGCACTCTGGAGTCCGAGCAAGGGGAGAATACGCGGTTCGAATCGCTGCGCGGCTCGACCAGCCAAAACATGATCGAAATCGTTAGGAAAATGGTGATTGTTGGAATCGCCATTGTTGAGAGCTTGCTTGAAAGAGAGAATATTAGTCCAAATGATGTTGACTGTATAAATAAATAAAATTTAGAATTATTCTTAGAAAATTTAGAGAAATGATTTTAACTATTATTTTTATCTTGTTTATAAGTGTTTTTTTTTTTTTTTTACAATAAAGCTGAAATAAAACATTAATAATTTGTTTGTTTGTGGTATGAACAAAATTTGATAGAACAATTTTATAGTATATTAGTTGATTTGTGAAAATAAATAATAAAATATATTGTATTATTTTATATTACCGTCAACAACTAAAACTTCTATGTTGGAATTTTTTTTTATTGATTTGTTTTTATGGATTAATATTTAATATGTAAACTGAATATTCCAAGTTCCATGTACTAAAAAATAGAAAAATGGGTCGGGATGCCTATCCATACCCAAGCCCGTTGCTCATATTTGAGGTGAGGTCTTTCAACTCTCCGCTCCCGACTCTGCAAATCAATCCGCCACCCCCAGAGCGCCGCCCAAACCATTTCATTTGCCGGCGAATAACAGGACGGTGCCGATCACTCTGTCAGCTGATTAAAGTATCTCCCTTTACTTTCTTCCATAAAATGCATACGGTGAGTCTTTCAATTTTCAATCCTCATTCTCAATTTATTACATTTATTTATGTGTGCGCATTGCAGACATGAATTATCTCAATCTTTTATGCTAGTAATAGTAATAATATTAATAATTTGGTTTCAGCTCTTAATCGCAACGGAAGAATCCCATATACTCCTTCGATTGTTCAATAGCAGCATCCAAATCATAGACTCCATCAAAGAAAACATTGTTCACATTTTTTGCAACTCTTTCTGCGAAAAAAATACCCCCCCCAGATTTAATTGATACAAGGTATCAGTTTCCTACTTATATACCATGTGAATTTATCGTATCAGTCTCTTTCTTATGTATTTATATTACTATATTCTAAGTAGAATTCTTTATCTGATGTGTAAATTCCAATTTATATAGGCAGGATGAGCTTCTACCATGTTATCTTCGAGATATTATTGCAACTGTTGGTGATCAATACCACCAAAGAGCAAAAAATTGGTTATCTGAAAAGAAGGATTCTGGTGACAAGGAAGATCCTGAGGCAACGTTCAACGTATTGGATGCCATGCTCAAGGGTAGTTTAGAGCGTCTGAAAGCAATGAGGTCAGCTTTCAATTTATTGATGAGTGAATTTTACATGAAATTTGCTTGATTGCTTCAGAATCAATTGAAAGAAATTCTGGACTTTTGCTGTTAACTTGAGAGTTTGAAAGCCTTTCATAGTTTGCTCATTTTAAATATTTGTTATGGAGCTGATCCTAATTATAGTCCCTGATGGGGCATGTAATAGTTACCTGATTTGTAAAGTATCTTTGAGATTAGCTTTTTTTGCGATAAACTCTTTTATGTTTAAGAACTAAGAGTATAGTTGCTCGTAAAATATTCTTTATATCTAGAACTTTGTTGTGTTTATAACAACATTGAAGGTTTTGAATTGAAGTTTTAAGTATCCTTGATCACATTGTCGGAATTTGATAGGAAGGTTTAGGTTTGAAGAATGTATTTCAGTGTGAAATACAAGGAAATTGTATCCTAGTGTTTCTGTTCTTCATCTTTTGGAAACAGGAGATGGAAGTAACCCCCCTCTGCCTCTCTCTTTCTACAATAAACAAAGTATATGTAGCTTATCCATATGTATGCATTTTAGGTTCTCTCTCACAGTACAATGAACAAAAGTATATGTTGCATATCCACATGAACACACTTTAAGGTTTTCAAATTTTCTAAGGAAACAAGAAACTTTAATTCTTTTAAAAGTATGCAGGAAGGCTGTGGTTTTAATTATTATGTACCATTCTATATTTCAGAACAAGGAACAGAGTAAAATGAAGAGGGTTAGAAAGGCAAAGAAATACATGGTAATACACACTAAAGAAGAAGGATAGTTGAGCAATGAGCAGTTGCTATTATCTAGATCATGAATAGTTAACATTTGTTAGTCAATAGCAAAAGAGAATGAGAGGAATGCTTTTGCATCATACTCAGGATTTTAACTTACATGCAGGCATAATTGCATCACATATTATTAATAAGTTGGATTAAAATATCCTATAGACAATCATCTGTTTGTTTTTTTGCCACTACAGAATGTAATCTAAGAGCTTTCTTATTATTCAGTCTGGATATTTGTCTTTCTATGTGTGTATTTATCATATGATTAAATGGTTAAAAATCATGTAAGTAGAATAGCATTATCATTGCAGTTGTTCATTTTATGTCTCAACATTTCAATGTATAATATCTTTGTGATATACCTCGAGGTCGTTGATTCCAATCTCCATACTTGGAGCCAAAACTACGTATCACGATAATAATTAAATTAAACAAAATAATATTTTTGTGATTAAATTCCAGAATAATTGCAGGGAAAGCATATCATGGCCACATATAGGGGTTACTGGCTGCGATTTGGGAGCAGATTATGCGCAACAGGTGGATACTATTAGAGCTTTGTGTTTGGAAAGTAAACTTGGAGTGGCCCTGTGGCTTCGGAACAGAATGGTACAGAATTTTGTCAGTCCGGATGTGGTTACGCATAATTTCCTTGTAAATGGACTACGCAAAAACGGTGACTTGGAGATGGCAAATTGGATTGTCAGAGAGATGTTATTCAGGGGTCCTTCTCCTAATTGTGCTACCTACAACACATTAATGGAGGGTTATTGCATTACTAATAACATGGATAAAGCTCTTGATCTTCTCTCTACAATGAGTATTTGTGCTATAACACCAAATAGAGTTACTTGTAACATTCTCGTGCATGCACTTTGCAAGAAAGGTCTACTATGGGAGGCTAAAAAACTTCTAGGAGAAATATTACAAGATGATTCTGAAAATAAAACTTCAGATTTGATCACTTCAACTATACTTATGGATGGCTGTTTTGAAAGTGGAGATATGTTTCAGGCTTTCACTATATGGGATGAGATGTCCCAAAGGGGTACCAAAATGGATATTATAGCATATAATGTAATGATCCATGGTTCTAGTTCGAGTCAGCAGATGACCCTTGTATATAAATATTTGACTGAAATGTTTAAAAGTGGGTTGATTCCTGATGTTTTCACTTACAATACTTTTCTAAGTGTGCTTTGTAAGCAAGGAAAGACTGATGAGGCTTGTTATATCCACAGTGTAATGTCAAAAGGGGGTTCCTCCAGATCAGATTTCTTACAAAGTGCTTATCCAAGGCTTGTGCGTGAAAGGAGATGTAGTTATAGCTAATGAGTATCTGCATCTTATGTTAGGGGGTTCAGTTATACCTGATCCACTTATTTGGAATGTTATAATTGATGGCTATGGGAGACGTGGGGATATACAAAAAGCTTTTTATATTAGAGATCAAATGATGGCATTTGGTGTTTTTCCTAACATATTTACTTACAATGCATTGATCTACGCACTCACAAAGGATGGAAAACTTGTTGAAGCAAATTTTCTGAAGACTGAAATGATCTTAAATGGTTTTTTTCCGGATGTAGTCACTTATAATCTTTTGATAGGCGCTGCTTGTAATTTAGGACATATTCATATTGGACTCCTATTGCATGATGAAATGTTGAGGAAAGGGTACAATCCAGATATAATAACTTACACCCAACTAATTAAAGGCTATTGTTTGAGAGGTAAAATACAGGATGCAGAAAAACTTTTGGTCAAGATACTGAGGTCTGGCTTAGCTATTGATCATGTTCCCTTTCAAATACTTATGAAAAAGTACTTCAAAATGGGAGAGCTAGATAAGGCATTTGAAATTTATGGGAAATGGTTGGGAAAGTCTAAATGAGTATGTCTCTAGCAGCAAACCTTTTTGGTGCATAAACAGTGAAATGCACTGTTTATTAGTGACGATAGCCTCACCATAGCTTGTGCTCTGCTGTTAGCAATATGGATTTCTCAGATTTATGATGGTAGCAGCTTCTTGCTTGTTGTATATGCTGTCTGCATGTAATCCTTCTGGAGGTATGTCTCTCTACCAATACTTTGCTCATAGTCTAAAGTTCACCGATATTTTAAACTTCTAGCAACTTGAATTCAGTGTCAACTTTCCTTTTGTACTTAATTATTTGAGAAATAATTATCAAAATATTGGTTGTGAATAATTATGCATATACCGTAGAATATTGCAATTTGAAGAATCTTACTTATATCTTATTTAGGCTCATATTCTCTTATATGATTGTCTATTTACATCTCATCTATCTGACAGCTTTTTCTTCTTTAGACTTCCCCTCATCGTATTTCTATTTCACCCATTACCTCCTGTGTACATGCTCATATATTGTTATGTCCTGTTTTCTATTAAAGCATTCCACCACGCATCAATGAACATATCCCCTCATCGTGTTAAGCCCTTGTTATTAAATATATTTATCAAGGTTAAAGTGCAGAGAAAGAACAGTACTTGAGATCTTTAAACACCCAAATGATACTTGTGACTTGACTCGTGCCTTTTGAGGATGTACCTTCATAAACAAATTATGTCTTCATATGAATTAATGGAGCTTGCTAACACTGGTTGGAACGTGGTCATTATTTTCTCATTTCATCATTTGTTATTATACTGTATCAAGTCATGATATTTACCTGTCCAAATAATAAATTCTGATAAGTTATAATATTTCTGTTTTATTTTTGTTAATTTATTTATTTATTTTTATTTTTGTCGCTGTCCTGCAAATCAACTGAAGCAATCTGCAATGTTGAAGTTGCATTGGTGACACAAATTGGCGTGCAAAGAATACCCTTCAGAAGGTTGGCAAGGTTGTGTGGTTCGCGAAATGAATAAAACACATGAGATTAAATGATGTATGGGCTCATACATTCTTTTAACTTGACTGGTCAAAGAGGCTTTCTTGATTTTCTGTAAGAAACCATTAGTTTTAGCCTGTGCAGTCTTGACACATGATTTCTAGCTAAGACCATCATGCAAGGGTGATCAAGCTATTGTATAACAGTAAGCTAGTCGCCTTTCATTGGTAAAAAAAGGTTTCATTCAATTTAATAAAATTCTAATGACATAATTTTATCCCCTTTGTCAGGTTATGCATGTCAAGTTAATCAGTAGTTGGTGAGACCTGCTGGTGTTAACAATTTTTGAAAGCATGTGAGATCTTGCCTACCTGAGTCCCTGGACCCTGGTAAAACATTTGGGTTTCTTGAGATGTCTTTATACCTGTAGATTAATGAGGAAGATTTGGCCGCTGCTGGGACAAAACTGGGCTTGATGATAGTCATTGTTGAAACATGACTTGCTGGAAGTCTGGAACCAAGAAAAGAAAAGAAGAAACCCTACAAATTAAAGAAATAGGACTTCTGGGAATCTAGCTACAATTCCTAGATCTTCTATTTTGATTACTAGTTTATTAAGGTTCTCTTTAGTCACTAGTTTTTCCTCTATATATCTTCTTATTTGTTGTTTGTATGTTTGATTCTTTTACAAGCTTTAAATATTTCTTGTTGACCTATATTTATATACACACACACAAGTTCTTGTTGGTAGAAGCAACCTTGTACAGTTGGGATGTGGTTTCAGGATGTTTGGTTCATAACCTTCTGAAGAATCCTAAGGGACTCGGATTCCTTCTTCTTTGTTTTTTGTTTTTTTTTTCTTTTCCCTTTTCCTTCCCAAGTTTAATGGTGCTCCCGCTTTTATAATATTTGTGAAGGATACAATCTAGATTTATAATCTTTGAGTATGTATTCGCTGTGCTGGTGTGAAACACAAACCTAGCAGAAGAAACATATACAACTTATTTTATTTTATGTTTTGCCTTAAAATGCATTGCATCAGTTTTATTATACGGGTCCATATATTGTTTACATAATTGTCTCTGGATGCTATGGCAGGCCGCATTGCTGAGCACAAGCAACATTTTTGCGGAGGCACCTTTAGAACATAGCATTGCGCGGTCTTCTTATGGAAAGTAAAGTATTAAAGATGAGATTATTTATCTCTTGCTCTCTTATGCGATCTTTTAGTTAAAGAAGCGTCTTCTTATGGAAAGCAAAGTATTAAAGATAAGATTATTTATCTCTTTTTCTCTTATGCGACGAAGAGTAGGTATGTATATTCAATATCATGGTTGGCTTGAAATCTCAGTATCAGAATGCAGAAGTTTCAACTGCAGTGCATTCTTTTCCTTGTGTGTTTATTAATTTCAGCAATCCAAATTTATTAATTCTATGTTCCAAAATTAAATATGCATTTGACTTTCAGAAGTCAATTTACGAAATTTTAGAACTCAAAATCAATATGAATTTATTTGAATATGGTAATTAGTAGTACTTTTTGAATAGTTTACAAATTCATAGTTCTTCAAACTAAAGACAAATTAGTTGGTATTAATTTTGAGTTCTATGATTTGGCAAGTTGCCTTCTGAAAGTCAAATATGTCTATAATTTTGGAAGATATCAAATAACAGTTTCTTAATTTAGTATTCGTGTATTAAATAATTTTATTTTCTTTATACGTGGACAGACAATGTAATCCTAAACAACTTCTAGCTAGTAAAATTTCTTTACAATAACTAAAGTGTGATAAAAATATATTTAAAATATTTAATGTTACCAATCATGATTAGAAAGAAACATATGACATACAATATAGTATGGAGGAATTAAAAATAAAAAAAGAAGCTGCTACTATATATTTTTACATAAACTGTAAGGGTTATTTTACATTTTGGATATAATATAAGAAGATCCAATTAGTCATCAATTTTTCTTAAGTACTTTAATATTCTTCCAACGTGACTCCATGTATTTGGAATCATTATCCTGCGCATAGACGCCAAACTTGAAAAAGTGAGAACTTCCCCCTCTACCAGGACCTTCAAACTTAAGAACCCCATCAATATAAACCTGCACTTTGCTGGCGTCTACGTCGTAGATTACGTTAAGCCTGAACCACCTGTTAAAATTTTTTGGAACAAGAATGGGAGCCTTGTAGTATGAGAGTGCACCATTGTATGTTCTAATCATTAGCGTTGTTGCATGGCCGACAGCTCCAAAGAGCTGCATAACGCACACACCAGATGTTCCCTGTGGCACATATCCGTGTCCTTCGAATTGCCAGGCACCAGAAGAGAAATCATATCCCTGAGAAATGAGTTAATTAGAAATGTAGTTAAGAAATATATATATATATACACACACACACACACTAGAGATACAGTTTTTCTTTTTTAGTTTGATCCGTAAAAAAGAGAGTATAAAGTAACCAGTCTGAATACCACATTGGAATGGATAATTTTTGAATTTAGTGGATGGTATTTAATTTGTGCACCTGTATACGGATCTCGGTACGTGGTTTGGTATTGCTAGAAGGGAAGTGAGGCTTATCTGTGCTGTATACCCACAACTTGTGCACTCCATTGACAAAACTATAACGCTGATTTACAGGGACATTATATGGCCTTTGTATCTCAAAATTTGATTGTGTTAATGGGAGAGATGTGAATCCTTGAGTGGGATCAACTGCAGTTGTGTTCTGATACAAGAACAGGGAAACAAGTAGTGCCAAGTAGTGCACAAAGACTGATATTGAAGAATTCATTCTACTTCTTCAATAGGAGGAGTTAATGTTATGAATAATTATATTTGTGTGGCGCATGAGTTCAATATATACTCTTCAACAGCAATTCGATGTCTTTTTTTGGGTAGTTTGCAGGTTTATATACGTTATCAGTTATAGAGATCGCTGCATGCAACATACGCCTAATTGCTAATGAAATTAAGTGGTGACTTGCAAGTTGAAACCTAATCTTGTAACGTTTAATTTGTATATGTGAAATTTTTGAAGGTTGGCATTTTGTTTAATGAATTAGGATCCTCTCTATTTCAAATGAAATGGAAATTCTTTATTTCATTATTTAGTTTTAAAATGTATTAGAATGTGACATCGTGATGATGGAGGAGAAAGAGATGATGATGATTAATATACAAAAAATAAAAATTCTTCATTTCATTCGTGTGAAATCAACACATGTGACGCAATATTAAGGTTTAAAACCTTTTTCAACTATCCTACTATGTATATATAGCATAGCACTGCATGTGTTTAATAGAAGTATAAAAGATCTGTTTTGATTACTTTCACTATTAATTTTAAATTAAGAAATAACTATACGCTGAACTATCAAAATACAGTTTGCACACCATGAAGATTGGTTTGACACTACTTTGAAACATATTTAACTACTACATTCTAATGTTCAATAATTGCACGTGTTTAGAAAAAGGCATTTTAAGGTAAATACATTGTAAAAACCAGTCTTCCGTATGGATGAGCAAAAAATAGATAATCGATCACAGTCGAATTTTTTAACGGGTATTTGGTTATTTTCGTTAATTCAGTTATAATCGTTTTAATATTCCGGTATAAATAAAGATATTGAAATATTATTATTCGGTTAACCGAATATAATACCTTATTTGTTAGCATTCTTGGTGGAAGGAAGAAATCGTTTATGTGGGAGTGTTATTGGGGGTGAAAGCTAAAGCTAAAGCTAATTGAGCATTGCTCATGTATTTAGCGAACGTAATGTCAATGTTACAGTATTTTGGAGGACGGGTCCACTGAGGGCAGATACAAGCAAAACAATCTGAGGGACACTGCAAGAGGAAAGAATCAGGACGTTACACCTACTGGAATAGAGAAAGCTATATATGATGGTCATCAACTGCACAAAAGTTGGCAAAACCCCAGTAATGATACACAAAATGGAGATAATAGTTCTGATTCTGTAACGAGTTCATCCGAGGAATTAAGTGAATGATGACAAGAGGCATTTCAGTTATAGTTCGGTTATTAACCGAAATAACTAAATTGGAAATTCAGTTATTCGGTATTCAGTAATCTGATTATTTCTCAGTTAGGTTAATTATTCGGATAATGAAATTTGGAAGATTTCGATATTTGGTTATATTCGAATAAGTTATTCGGTTCGAATATAACCGAATTGCTCACCCCTAGTCTTCAATAGTATAAAATTCGCCTTTAACAGCGTTGGATGGTTGTTGTTGGAATAACTAATTAGAACTCCTACAAACGAACCAAATGTGACGCCCCCAAAATAGGTATACATCACACATCTTGAGTCGACAAAAACATGGTACAAAAATACAAATACAACTTAATAATCTGGTATGTCGTGTAAAATATGACAAAACATAAACTGGGAGTTTTAATAAGAATATTGTCATCTAGACAATATCCACACTCAATGGAGTCCTCATTACATTTATTGTGACACTATTTAACATAATAGTGAGGACTACTAATACTATCATTTGGACCGTCACTCCGTTCCCCGACTAGTCCCGACTACGTTCTCATTTCCTGAAGAAAGCAAGTGAAAGAAAGGGTGATCTCAACTAAGCGCAAGAAGAAATATTATGACTAAGATAATGTAGAATAAATTATCATTAGCCTTCAACAAATGTTAAACCGATACAATATAACAAACATCAAGTTTAAGCTGCGTTTGAATAAGCAATCCATTAAAAGAGTCAAGTAGAGAATAAAATCTACTATCTTCTATGATTTAAAAAGTTTTTCATCACTTTTATCATTTGAGTTCAAATTTTAATAAATAATCCACATCATCCCTACACTACTACTAACCAATGATATTCATTAAGTATCACAACCACAAATTATCTATGCACTACGGGCCAAGGATATTCGTGTATTCATCAATAGTCATGATCATGCCAACAACTGTCCATCAATGCACTACGAGCCAATGATGACTTTTACCACATCATTTGTAACATTACGGTCAAGATTATACCGATTAATTCCTGGTCATAATCATACCAAGTCCATCTATGCACTACAGGCCACAGATGATTTTCAACAAAATATAAACATGAGGATGATGACAATGATATAAGAATTCAATAAAACAAGTTCAAGAATTAAATTATCCAGGAACTAATAACGTCCAAATTGTCAACATGATACTTCTTTGTATAGTAAAATTCAAGAATGCTCGGAAGAATATTTCCATGAAAAGATCTTTGGATGAAGCTTAAATATCAAGGAAATTCCACTAATTTCATGGAGTATAGAAGTCAAAACTTTAACCAACCGAGTATAATAAAGAATGGAATAACAAAAGAAATCACCACGCATGCAGATTGCAGATGTATTGCATTATTCTAACAGAATAATAAATAACGGAACCAGGTCAGGCGTAATACGCACCGACAGGATATTCCAATATAATAATAAAGAATGGAATAATAACAGAAATCACCATGCATGCGGTACTTCGCATAGACAGGTTATTCCAATAGAATAATAAATAACGGAACCAGGTCCAGTGTAAAACGCACAGACAGGATATTCCAAGAGAATAATAAAGAATGGAATAACAACAGAAATCACTATGAATGCGGTACTTCGCATAGACAGGTTATTCTAACAGAATAATAAAGAATGGAATAACAGAAGTTCTCTTCATGAATATGAAAAAAATAATACCCCTTCCAAGTACAACAAATAATATCCCTTACCTTTGAAAGAAGAGTATTCTGACTGGTAGGGCGAGGATATACTCGAAGAAAACTTGCATTGCGCTCAACTAATTCATAAACGGTCCAGATTGATTTACTTTAAACGGACGGTCCAGATTGATTTAATAAAATATTCTAATAAAACGAAATCTTTTAAATAAAATATAATATATTCTATTTATAATCTAATAAAACGAATAACTTTATAAAAGTATTCTGTTTTATATAAACAGATTTTACTATGCAACACTATGCATAATAAAATATAATATATTCTAATTATTGTCTAATAAAACAAACAACTTTATAAAAGTATTACATTTTATATAAAAAGATATTACTATGCAAAATACTACGCATAATAGAATATAATATATTCTATTCATAATCTAATAAAACGAATAACTTTATAAAAGTATTACATTTTATATAAAAAATTTTCATTTTATTACATTAATAATACTAATAAAACAAAACCGAGTGACTTATCACGTAAGCATCATTAATCAATCTTGTGTGCTACTTATGCAACCACGCCAGACATCGCATTTTTTACTAATGAAAGTAGTTCAACAAAGATTAACGATAAAACTTCCGCCGTTATTTTCATAAAATATTTTTATCGTTTTCTCAATCCGACAATAATTACATTGCGTAGGTCCACGGTGATTGATTGCGTCAGTCATGACGGATATTCCCGACAAAAAGAATATTCTCCGACCAATCGAATATTATATAACAACTTCAGATACATTACAAAATTTATAAATACTACCCACAACTATAACATTATATCAAATCCACACCATAATATTCAAAAAAATTATTTTGAAAAAATTAAATATTTATTCATAAAATCTGGGGTCTCACAATCTCCCCTTCTTATGGAATTTTGCCCTCGAAATTTACGTACATACCTGGTATGCTGAAGAGGTGAGGGTACCTTGACTTCATTTTAGATTCTAACTCTTGAGGTATAACCTTTGAGTGTCGAATATAATCCTTCTTATCCAAGATTTTAACACGTATCTCCTCATACGTTAAATCATCCGCTATCTCGTCCGGTTCTAAATTAATAATGTGATTCGGGTCATCCACATATTTACGTAACATCGATACGTGAAAAACGTTATGAACACGCGACATACTTGGCGGTAAAACGAGTTTATAAGCCACAGTTCCTACTTAATCGAGGATTTCAAAATGGGCCAATTAAATCGAGGGTTGAGATAACGCCTTCTTGAACCTTTTTCTTCACATTCCTCAGCTCTGAGTATGTAGCTTGAACGGCTTTAACTTTATCAATTAAAGTCGATTCTACTCGTATATTCGTTATCTTCACGTAGGTTCGTATATTCGCACTTGTAACCACATACGATCTTCTACTCAACGCGTCAGCTACCATGTTCGTTTTTCTTACGATGGTATTGAATGGTACGATCGTAATCTTCAACAGCTCGAGTCAACGTCTTTGGCACACGTTACGTTCATTTTAGTTGAAGAAATATTTGAGGGTTTAAGAAATGGGTTTTGTATTGGGGTCAATACAAAATTCGATTTCACGCTCTAGGGGTAGGCTAGGAAGTCTTCATGAATAAGTCAGGAAATTTATTAACGATAGAAATATCATTCAAAACTGTGACCCTCATCCAAGACTTGGATAGTACGTCACATTTATACCTATCAACTTGTCATCTTCATTCACGATGTCGCCTATGAGAAAGTCCGGCGGTGCATTTCCACCTGAGGAAGTCAACAACGAAAGGATCAGGCTCTTTACTTATGGCTTGATATGACAATGATTGACTTTAGTGGTTTAGTTACTTGAATTCACATAATAGGTTGGTTAGGAATATGAAAGCTAACAACCTTACGAAAAGCATGATGAGTAGTTAACCAATCGATTCCTAAAATCACATCAAAGGCAAGTATTTTCAAAGAGATAAGATCGACAGGTAACGTAAAAGTGTCGATTTGAATCAAACAAGATTTATAAACAGTAGAGGTAACGAAGGTTTCTCCCAACGGAGTTTCAATAGATAAATCAAAGTCTAACTTCTCCGGAGTCAAATTTAAACATTGAGCGCAAGTAGGAGAAATAAAAGAGTGAGTAGAACTGGTATCTAATAAGGTATAGACTTCGCAAGAATTTATAATTAACTAACCTGTACTAACTTCGTTCGGGTTACTCGCTTTTTGAGAAGTCACGAAAAACGCTCTTCCTGAAACCACCGACTTTGTTTTGTCCTTATCCGCTTTTGGTGCCGCCGTCCCAGTTGGACTTGACTTTGGTGCACGACAAAATCTGACTAGGTGACCTTCTTTTCCAAAATTATAACATGTTTTGGACTGGATCGTGCAGTTTGGACTTATGTGTCCTTCCCCTCCACATTTGTAATATATGACCGACAGTCGTTCTCCTTCCTTAACAGCGGGTGCTGGTGCTGACGTTTTCCCATCTTTACTGAACCTTCTCTTCTTGAACTTTCCACTCCTATTGTCTTGAACATGATTACCACCGAAGTGGTTACCATTCTTGGCATGATAATTTCCCCCACGGTGGACATCATTATTCCAATAGCCGTTGCCACCGGTACGATTATTATCGTGTTGTTGGTCGTTACCTTTTGGTTGTGCTAACTCATTATCGCGCTCCAATAACTGAGCCCTATTCACAACATCTGAATATAAACAAAGTTTATGAGAAATGAGGTATTGACGTATATCGGGTTTCAAACCTCTTAGAAACATTCGCGTCATTCGTTCCTCATTATCGACCAAATGGGATGCAAACCGAGATAACTCCACAAACTTAGCCTCGTACTGCGATACGGTCATATTATTTTGCTCCATTGCTTATCTCAACATTTTCAGATGACATTTTCAAATACTGTCACAAAACAAGGGTTAATTGACATATCACATATTATCCCTATACTCTGACCGACCAATTAAATACCAAATAAATTTAGGTAGGTCATACTAGCGAAGGAATTTCCCGTCTCTCCCCTCCTAGTTCTTGTCTCACATCTCAGTCAGCGATCATATCCCTAAGCTTTGATACCAACTGTGACGCCTCCAAAATTAGATATTCATCACCCAATTTTGAGTCTCCAAATACATGATACAAAATATAAATACAACTTAATTATACAACTGTCGTGTAAGATA
The DNA here is from genome assembly GCA_020205615.1 of Panax quinquefolius. Classification (NCBI taxonomy): domain Eukaryota; kingdom Viridiplantae; phylum Streptophyta; class Magnoliopsida; order Apiales; family Araliaceae; genus Panax; species Panax quinquefolius. Next base: position 32,742,293 of record CM035161.1, on the reverse strand, counting down.
CGACAATACATAAACTGAGAGTTCTAATAGGAATATTGTTATCTAGACAATATCCATTCTCAAAGGTGTCCTCATTACATTTATTGTCACACTATTTAACAGAATAGTGAGGACTACTAATGCTATCTTCTGGACCATCACTCCTTTCCCCGACTCGTCTCAGCTATATTCTCATTTCCTGAAGAGAACAGTGAAAGAAAGGGTGAGCTCAATTAGCCCAGTAAGAAATATTATGACTAAGATAATGCAGAATAAATTATCAATAGTCTTCAATAATGTTAAACTGATAAAATACAATAGACATCGAGTTTAACTGCAGCGGAATAAGCAATCCATTAGAAGAGTCAAGTAGAGAATAAAACCTACTGTCTTCTATGATTTAAAAAATGTTTTCATCAATGTTTATCGCTGAGACTTAGTTTAATAAATAACCCGCATCTTCTAATCATCCTTGTACTACGAGCCAAGGATATTCATTAAATCATCAATGGTCATAACTATACCGAATAATCTCTGGTCATAATCATACCAAATACTGTTCATCAATGCATTACAGGCCACTGAGGACTTTTACCATATCACTTATAACATCACAGTTCATGATTATACCGAATGATCCCTGGTCATAATCATACTAAGTCCATCTATGCACGTAAGCCAAAGATGACTTCCAACATAACATAAACGTGAGGATGATGACAATGTTATTGGAATTCAATTAAACAAGTTCAAGAATTAATTTATCCAGGAACTAATAATATCCAAACTGTCAACATGATACTTTTTTGTAAAGTAAAAGTCAAGAATGCTCAGAAGAATATTTCCATGAAAAGATACTGGATGAAGCGCAAATATCAAGGATATTCCACTAATTTCATGGAGTATAGAAGTCAAAACTTTAACCAACTGAGTATAATAAAGAATATATGAAACTGCAAATGGATTTTCACCCGCCATGTGGTAATCCACGTATACAGATCATTTTTACAATTTAATAAGGAATGAATATAAAGGATCATTCACCATGCATGTGGCAATCCACATAGAGCAAGTTATTCCAATGAATAATAAAGAATGGAATAATGAAGGATTCACCATGCATGCGATAGAGACCGCATGATAAAAGTTATTCCCGATAGAATAATAAATGTGGAATAATAAATATGGAACCAGTGTCGTGAAATCACACGCAAGCGAGGATATTAAACGAATAATAAAGAACGAGAATAATAAATATGGAACTGTGTCGGTGAAATTCACCTGCATGACAGGATATTAAGATAGAATAATAAAGAACGGAATAATAAAAGAATTTCACCAAGTATGCGGTACTTCTCATAAACAGGTTATTCCAACATAATAATAAAGAATGGAATAACAGAATAAGATCACCAAGTATTGGGTAAACCACATATACAGGTCATTCCACCAAGTATAGGGTAAATCACAGATACAAAGTTATTCAGCAGAATAATAAAGAATGGAATAACATAAGGATTTCACCAAGTATGGGGTGTCTGGCGTATATAGGTTATGTATATAGTATGCCACTTTTACAAAAGTTATTCCAACGTAATAATAAAGAATGGAATAATGAAGTTCTCTTCATGAATAAGAAAAAGAATAACACCCCTTACGGGTACAACAAATAATATCCCTTACCTTTGAAAGAAACTGGATATAGGAGTAGTGAGGCAGTAGACTTCTCTTCTTCTTTTTCTCTATAGTTTTTCTCTATAATTTCTCTCAATAATAAATGCTCTATAGCTTTAGTGAATTGGTGAGAAATGAAGAAGAATGAGCTTCTATTTATAGAAAAACATAGTTTCGATAATTGCACGTTTTGGGGCTCGAAATATTACAGTACAATACCTTCATCTTTTTCTTCCTTTTTAATTCAGTCATCCAAGTATTATCAAACTTGCACCAACTCCCCTAATAGTAAATCATGTGAATCAATAGTAAAATCATGTGACTCAATAGTAAATCATGTGACTCAATAGTTCTAAACATGGGAAAAATTAATTACAGTATAGTACCTCCATCTATACCGCTATTTTTAATTTAGTCATGCAAGTATTATCAATCTTGCACCAACTCCCCTAATAGTAACAAGAATGTGAATCAATAGTATAACATATGAATAAATAGTTATAATCATGTGAAATAATATCAATCAATTGCTCATTTATCCGGTTAAATACCCGATTGGTCAATATAACCTCCAGACATCAATTTTTATCGAAATAAATGTCGATTTTCACTAACACAAACAATTCCAACATGATGAAACTATTTTTATCAAAAATATAAATTTTGAAATTTTGAAGTTTGACTTTTCCAGAAAAAGTCAACTGTTGACTTTTTGACCAAATAGTAAAAACTGGAAAATTTTGTGTTTATAGTCTATTTTTACTAATTTCATCGCTCCGGACCCAAATATCACGTCCGCATCTCCAAATTCGACTCTGAGCACAACTTCAATTTAATAACATTCATCATTAATATTATAACTCACAATATTTATCAACCAGGTCGTGTCCAGGAAAGAGGGGGCTTTCCAATAAGGATTTCTCCCTATTGGCGCGCAATTAGGTGACCAAACCTCTCCTCGATGTAACTTCTGACATTGTAAATATTGCAATTTAATAATATGAATAACTTTGTCGTCTCAATTATTGATTTAATAATATAACATATTATGCATATGATCATTGTAACAATAATTGGATCGATAATATAGAGAGATATGATGCAAAGAATTATTGTAGTAATAATGCAAGATAACCGAGTGACTTCTCACGTAAGCATCAATAATCAATACCGTAGTGCTTCTACGCAACCACGCCAGTATTCATTGTCTTTTACTACCGAGTAGTTCAACAAAAGATAATGGTAAAACCCGCCGTTATTTTCATAAAATATTTTTTGTCGTTTTTAACTCTGACGATTACAAGATTAATGGGGTCCACCAATGATTATGTCATCGTACGAATATTTCCCGACAAAAAGAATATTTCCCGGCCAAACGAATATTATATAACCACTTGTATACTTTGCAAAATTTATAAATACTACCCACAACTATAACATTATATCAATTCCACACCATAATATTAAAAAAAATATTTCGAGAAAATTAAATATTTATTCATAAAATCTGGGTTCTCACAATCTCCCCTCCATATTGAATTTCGCCCTTGAAATTTACATACGTACCTGGTATGACGAAGAGGTGAGGATAACTTTATCGTCAAAAACATTAAATTCATCTTTGCAATACGACCAAAGATATTCATTATCAATTCATCTTGGCACCACATGTCAACTGTATAACCAATAATCAACAGTTCATCTTTGCACTACAGGCAAAAGATATACAACTGTAAAACAAATAATGCTGAGACTCAGCTTAATAATATCACGACCATGAATTATCCATGACTACGGCCAAGGATATTCATGTTTTCAATCTGACGGCCATGATTATAAAGAATAATCCCTGGTCATAATCATACCAAATCCATCTATGCACTACGGCCAAAGATGACTTTTACCACATCCATGAATTACTATTTCATTCCTGAGACTCAGCTCAATAATTAATCCACATCGTCGAATCATCCCTGCACTACAGGCCAAGGATATTCTTTAGTATCACGACCACGAATTATCCATGCACTACGTGCCAAAGATAATCGTGTTTTCAATTACGTCATGATTATACCGAACAATCCATGGTCATAATCATACCAAGTTCATCTATGCACGTAAGCCACAGATGACTTTCAACACAATATAAGCATGAGGATAATGATATAAAGAATCAATCAAATGAGATAAAGGATAAATATTAAACATTTATAATATAATTTATCCAGGGTTCAAGAATATCCCAATGTTATCAATCACTTAATAATCTCATAATCTAATATCATTAATATTATAACAATATTTTAATCACTTCTTAAACTTATAAACAATTTATTTCAATTGTTTACGCTTTACCATATAATGCATTTAATCATTCAAAATGACATACTCATAAGATATCATTACCAATGATCAAATCTCTCATCAAAAAAAAAATATCCATATACTCTATATAGGATTTCCAAACCATAAAATCCTATTTTCCAACTTTGTTACTTCACATAACATATTTAACTCATATATTCGTAACTAAACTATTTTCATGAAAAATACCAAATCAGTCTCAAAAATATTTCTTTTCTTGAATTTAGCATAATATAGTCTCATAATGAACATATATTTTTCTCAGAATTTTTAAAATTCATTTACTATTTTTAAAAAATCAATTTCTAATTAATTCCTTAAGAAATTAGCTACCTCAAGTTTAACTTCAAAAATTCCCAAATCTTCGGAGGATTTTACACATGTTAATGTGAGCTTCCAGTTTAAATTTCATGGTCATCGGAGTTATAGAACTCCAGTTATAGCATTTTTTGTCAGAAAAACCTAAATATTGAAATGGTCATAACTTGCTCATTTTAAGTCAGAATGAGCTCATTTTTGGACACGATGTTCTTTATACCATATAATTTCATGTCCCAAAAAGCCTGAATTTTTCTCACTAATTAAGTGGCTGAAACTTCCCTTACAAAAATGTGGCAGCAGCTTTATGGACATTTTGAAGTTTTGACTCCTTTGCTAAAATCACTCCACACAAAAATCTACAACACCTTTTTCAGTGATTCCACTTGGATTAGTTAGGTAACTCATAAATATAACTCTAGGACTTGACTACACTCAAAAATTCAAAATATAATAGGAGATATGGTCAATTGAATTTCATATTACGTTTTTACCAAAATCTAATTTTTCAACCCTTTGTGATTTCTAAGAAACTTTCATGTTTTCACATAATAACCAACATAACTCATCATAACACTTACTAATACCACGTATATCCATGATTTTCATTAGTCCAATGCTTTTATTATGACTTTCATCATAATCCACGTAACCAGATCCTTTTAGTTGAAGAAATATTTGAGGGTTTTAGAAATGGGTTTTGTACTGGGGTCAATACAAAATTCGATTTCATGCTCTAGGTAGGCTAAGAAGTCTTCAAGAATACGCCAGGAAATTTATTAATAATAGAAATATCATTCAAAACTGTGACTCTCATCCAAGACTTGGATAGTACGTCACATTGATAACAACTGTGACTTCTATCCCTTAACCTAGATAACACCTCACAATGATACCTATCAACTCACCATCTTCATTCACGATGTCGCCTACAGAAAGTCTGGCCTTGGTGCATTCCACACAAGGAAGTCAACAACGAAAGGTTCGGGGCTCTTTACTTATGGCTTGATATGATAATGATTGACTTTAGTGGTTTGGTTACTTGAATTCGTACAACAGGTTGTTTATGAATATAAAAGCTAACAACCTTACGAAAAACATGATGAGTAGTTAACCAATTGATTCCTAAAATCACATCAAAGGCAAGTATTTTCAAAAAAAAGATAAGATCGACAAGTAACGTGAAAGTGTTTATTTGAATCAAACAAGATTTAAAAATAGTAGAGGTAACGAAGGCTCCTACTAACGAAATTTCAACCAATAAGTCAAAGTCTAACTTCTCCGGAGTAAAATTTAAACGTTAAATGCAAGCAAGAGAGATAAAATAATGGGTAGAACCCAATCTATCTTATAAGGTATAGACTCATGATTTATAATTAACTAACTTGGTGCTAACTTCGTTGGGTTACTCGCTTTTTGAGAAGTCATGAAAAATGCTCTCCTTACACTACCGATTTTAACTTTTCTCGAGCGGTCTTTGGTGCCTCCATCCTAGTTTGAACTTGTCTTGATGAGCGATAAAATCAAAGGCTAAGTGACCTTCTTTTACACAATTATAACATGTTTTGGGCAAGATCGTGCGGTTGGTGATATGTCCCTCCCTCCGCATTTGAAACATATGATATGTAAGACCCCAAATTATTAATAAATGAAATTTATTTTCCTCTATTTATTATTTTGAAATAGTAAGGGTTGATTTGATTAATGTGGATAGTTATGGGTAAAATACACAAATATTTGAATAAGCAAGTAGTTATAAAATATTCATTATTATCGGGAATATTCGTTTGGTCGTGGAATATTAAATGCACGACAGTATGATCTTTTGTGGGCCCCATAACTGAAAGCGATTGGATGAAAAAATGACAAATATAAGTTGTTTATAAATAACGGTGTAGTTATTATTATTATCTTGTTGGAATACCCGTTGGTTAAAACACACTAATCTGGCGTTGTTGAGCAAGAAGCACATTTATTGCACCAATTATTGATTCTTACGTAAGAAGGCACTACTCAATAATTATTACGATAATTCTTATTCGGTATTTTATTTTATTGATTCAATAATAATTTGCATTGATATTTTATATTACTATTGTTTCAATAAATTGTCATTACACAAGTATTTTCCATTATCTGAGACAATAATTCATATTATCTAAATAATATTATTGGATAACATTATTGGTAATGTCTAGAAAGTTACATCTAAGGAGAGGTTTGGTCACCTAATTCTTGGCCAAGAAGGAGAGATCCTTATTGGAAAGCCCCTCTTTTCTGAGGAGCGGCACGGTTGCAAGATCTTTGTGATTCTGTAATATTATTTGTGAATAATTAATTATTGATTTATATGATGAGGAAAATATTGATTTTATGTGAATATAGATGGAGAAAATTTTTAAAGTGACAATTGTTAAAATTGAAATTTTATCTTTTTCCGATAAAATAATCAATTTAAATATATTATTATATTTTAATAATATATTAACGGTGATATTTTTATAATGAATGTGGGATATATGAGAGTATGAGGAGGAAGAGTATTTTTGTGGCATTAAATGTTTAACACATATTTTGTGTGTTGGTGGACACAATTATTGACCGAAATTTGATTATAGCACGTAAAATCGCTCTGTTTTTGTGGATTTGGTCAATTTCATTTGGAATTTGGAAAACCTTTCTTACGTAAAGTTGTAGAGAATTGAATTTCCTATAAAAATTCGTGAGTTTCAAATTTTCCCGATAAAAGAGCTATTTATTGTGAATTAATTAAGTTACGAAGTCTCAAATAATTGATTTTTGGAAGTTTAAAATAATTTAAATAATAAAAAACGTTTTTTGTGCAAGTCTTGTGAGGTGGAAAATTTGTTTGGTGGATGAGGTTTTGAAGCAAAATAAGTGTGCGTTGGAATAAAAATTATATATATTAATATTTTATTAAATTTTTTATTTTGGTGTTCTAAGCATTTTCCTATAAATAGGTCTTAGGTTAGAATTGAAAATCACACCGTAAGCTGAAGTTTTTCTCTCTATATTATCGAGCGTATTCTTGTGAGTATTTTGAGTATACTTTGAGTATTGCTATCTGATTGCAAGTTCAAGTCATAGCCTTTATATCAGGTGTTTCAACTGTAAATCTTGATCTTTCGAGGTAAGGGATGTTATTTTATTCGAAAATGATATTATTTCTTCAATATCATTATGTCGAAATATTGGTTAGAAATTTTATCAAATTTGGAACTTTTTCATGTCTGGGGTTACTATTCACGAGTTACTTATTCATGAGTACTATTCACGTAAGCATGATGATGTTTTTGTGAAATTTCTATCTTTTGGTATCGAGATTCTTATTCACATATATCGATACTTATTCACGATATTATTTGATTATTCACGAATACTAAGACTATTCATGAAAAATGAAAATTTTCCTTTTCGTTCAAAATATCTATTATAGATACTAGCTTTGATTGTATCCATGTTTTGATCATTCTTAAATTTTACTCCACTCGATTACTTATGAAGTATTTTGAACTTGGATTGTTTAAAATACGAATCCTTAATATTTGTTCTTTTCGTTTGGATTCGTTTTCTTTGAAATATTTTTCATCATCCTCGATCCTAAATGATGATATTCATGAATATCTTTGGCACGTTGTAGTGCAAAGATGAATGATTTCTTGATGAATATCTTTGGCCCAGTAGTGCAAAGATGAGCAGTGTTGAGATGAACATGATTGATCGATTAATATCTTTGGCACGTAGTGCAAAGATGAATATTTGATTTCGAGATATATATTGATTGATGTTACTGAGGATAAAATATCGACGATGAACTTTTAAATTCATATATAGAAGATAGTAGTTTGCATTCTCTACTTAACTCTTCTAATGAATTGTTGTTTCATTGCAGATTGTTGATTTAAAACCGGTTGTTTATTGTATTCTATTAGATTTTTTCCTGTTGAAGACTAACGATAATTTGTTGTATATTATCTTAGTCATAATATTCTTTACTGGGCTAGTTGAGCTCACCCTTTTCTTTTCTTTTTCTATTTTTCTTCTCAGGAGGCGAGAATGTAGCGAGTACTAGTCGGGGTATGGAATGAAGGTTCTAGAGAGAGTTATTTAGTAGTCCTCACAATTTTTGTAAAATAATGTATAAATAATTGTGATGAGGATTTATTTGGGTATGTATATTGTCTAGAAGACAATAATTGTATCTAAACTCACAGTATATATGTTGTCGTATTTTGCACGACAAATGTATTAATAAAGTTGTAGTTATTTCGCACCATGTATTTGGCGACTCGAGAATGGGTTGGATGGAATGGACCTATTTTTGGGGGCGCCGCGGTTGGTATCGAGCTTAAGGATATGATCTCTGGCGAGAGATTGGGGAATAGAACTAGGAGGGGAGACGAGTAAATCCTTCGTTAGTGTGTCCTACCTAAGCTTATTTGTTAGTTGATTAGTATATAGGGATATTATGTGATATATTGATTTCCTTAATTAACCCTTGTTTTATGGCAGATTTGAGAATGTCGATCGAGAATATTAACAATGGAGTAAATGAGATCGTGGAGATGCTCTGTGATTTACCAACGAGGAGAGAACGCAACAGTCGGGAATGTACCTCCTGTGAACAACACCACCGAAAGCGAGATGATGAACGAGGGATGTTTAGAAGCTTTTTGCAGTTCATGCAAAATCGCACGAGGAGACTCGTGTTCAAAATCTGAGGAGGAAATGATAACAATTCACGTGGTCAAAGCCAAGCCAGTTCAAAGAGTTGGGACCACGAGCAATTCGGGAAAGCCGGATTCGATTAAAGGCGTAGACGCGTGGGTCAAATAAATTACCAAGATATTCGATGTCTTGGGATGCACGGAGGAATAGAAAGTTCCATTCGCTACTTTTATGTTCAGAACGAAAGATTCTTGGTCGGAATCACGTGAAGCGTACTCCATCCGCCTACACTCAAGATGTCATGGGATGTTTTGAAGCTTGATTCAATGACAAGTACTTCGAAAGTATTCAAGTTATATGAAGGAAGTGGAGTTTATTAGATCGAGCGAGAATAACATGACGGTGTCCCAAAGACGAGGCGAAGTTCAGCGGAGTTATCCAGTTTGCACCTCATTTGGTGGAGAATGAGGAACGATACGCGGATGTTTTTTGAGAGGTTCAAACACACAGATACGTCGAAGATCTCATTTCTCATAAATTTTCTCTCTATTCGAGATGTTGTCAACGAGGCTCGAGTTGATAGAAGCGAGATAACGAATACGTTCAATCGAGGGACCATAACCGAGATCATATCAAGATAGCGAATCATCGTAATAACGATAACCGTGAGAAAGAAGAATACGGACAAAGGCTAAGAACTACTCCCGGTGGTAATCGTGGCCATGAAAATATAAGAAGCGAGTCGGGAGGAGATTTTAAAAGAGGAGATTCAACAACGACCATGTGAAGACGTCAACGCTTGATAGAAGAATGGTTCCAAGGAGGAGAAAGACCACCGGTCGTATGTTACAAATGCGGGAAAGAGGGACATATCAGCCCAAACTGCCCACAACAGTTTAAGGTATGCTATAATTGTGGAAAAGAAGGACATATCTGTGACGCCCCCAAAATAGGTATACATCACCCATTCTGAGTTGTCAATACATGGTACAGAAACAACTACAACTTTATTATTACAACAGTAAAACTGTGAGTTTGAATACAAATATTATCTTCTAGACAATATCTATACTCAAATAAATCCTCATCACATTTATTGATACATTATTTTTCAAAAATGGTGAGGACTACTAAACAACTTTCTCTAGAACCTTCATTCCATACCCCGACTCGTACTCGCTATATTCTCGCCTCCTGAGAAGAAAAATGGAACAAAAAGGAAAAGGGTGAGCTCAACTAGCCCAGTAAAGAATATTATAACTAAGATAATATACAACAAATTATCATTAGTCTTCAACAGGGAAAAATCTAATAGAATACAATAGACAACAAGTTTTTAAATCAATATTCGCAGCGAAAATAATAATTCATTAGAAGAGTTAAGTAGAGAATGCAAACTACTATCTTCTATGTATGAATTTAAAAGTTCATCGTCTATCTTTTATCCCTGTAACATCAATCAATATACATCCGAATCAAATATTCATCTTTGCACTATGTGCCAAAGATATTCATCACCGGGTCATGTTCATCTAAACACTGCTCATCTTTTCACTACACGGCCAAAGATATTCATCGAAATCATTCATCTTTGCACTACCTGGCCAAAGATATTCAATAATATCATCATTTAAGACCGAGGATAATGAAAATATTTTTAAAGAAACGAATCCAAAGTGAAACAAAATGACAAGGATTAAGGATTAAGGATTCGTACTTTGTTTTATCCATGTCCAACAATACCTCAAAAATAATCATAGTGGTGTAAAATTCAAGAATGATCAAAACATGGATACAATCAAAGCTAGTATCCGTAATAGATATTTTGGATGAAAAGAAAAATTTTCATTTTTCGATGAATAAGGCCAGATTCGTGAATGAATAAGATCATACGTGAATAATAGTCAACAGATATCGTGAATAAGAACCCCGACACTAAAAGTTCCAAATTTGATTAAAAGTTCAGATCAATACTTAAGATAATGATATTAGAATAAATAATATCATTAAAAAAATAATATCCCTTACCTCGAAAGATCAATTCTTAAATTTAAAAACCGGATATAAAGCTATGACTTGAACTTGCAATCAGATATAGCAATACTCAAAGTATACTCAAAATACTCACAAGAATACGCCGATAATATAGAGAGAAAACTTCAGTTTCGTGTGATTTTCAATTCTAACATAAAGACCCTATTTATAGGAAAATGCTTAACACCAAAGTAGAAAATTTAATATAATAATATTATTATTATTTCTACAACTTCCTACGTACCAAGAATCAGAATTCAGCTATTAAAACACATGCAATACCCACACTCAAATCACCAAAAATGTTTTTCATATTAAAAATATTTTAAACTTCCAAAAATCAATTATTTGAGAGCTTCTAACTTCAATAATTCATAATAAATAGCCCTTTTGTCAGAAAATTCAAATCTCATGAATTTTTATAGGAAATTCAATTCTCTACAACTTTGCAGAAGAAAGTTTTCCAAATTCCAAACAAAATTGACCGAAATCCATAAGCAGGCGATTTTATTAAAGCTATAATCAAATTTCAAATAATAAATGGGGTCCACAGACATGTTTAACATGTTTTAAACATTTATTGCAACAAAAATACTCTTCCTCCTCGTATACTCATATCCCACATTCGATTGTAAAAAATATCACCATTATTATATTATTAAAATATAATAATATATTTAAAATAATTATTTTATCGTAAAAAGATAAAATTTCAATTTTCAACAATTGTCACACTAAATATTTTCTCCATCTATATCCACATAAAATCAAAATTTTTCTCATCATATGAATCAATAATTAATTATTCACAAATAATATTACAGAATCACAATATTGACAACAAGGCAGTTCCAGTGAAAGAGGGGCTTTCCAATAAGAATTTCTCCTCATCTTGGCGCAATTAATTAGGTGACCAAACCTCTCCTTGATGTAACTTTCTAGACATTGCCAATAATGTTATCTAATAATATTATTCAGGATAATATGAATTATTGCTTCGATAATGAAAAATAATGTGTAATGACAATTATTGAAACAACAACAATATAAAATATCAACGCAAAGAATTATTAAATCAATAAAATATCGAATAAAGAATTATCGTAACCATTATTGAGTAGTGCCTTCACGTAAGAATCAATAATTGGTGCAATACTGGTGCAGCTACTATGTTTTAACCACCGAGTATTTTTAAAGATTAATCTGTGAATAACTACTACCGTTATTTTTAAACAACTTATATTTGTCGTTTTCTTCATCCAATCGCTTTCAAGTTATGGGCCCACATATGGCTCGTACCGTCGCATTTAATATTCCATTCCACGACCAAACGAATATTCCCGACAACAATGAATATTTTATAACCACTTGCTTATTTTGAAATATTTGCGTATTTTACCCCTAACTATCCACATTAATCAAATCAACCCTTACGATTTCAAAATAATAAATAGAGAAAATTAAATTTCATTAATAATAAGTTGGGGTCTTACAACTTCCCATCCTTATGAAATTTCGTCCTCAAAATTCGACGACGCATTCGGTGTGTTTCAAAAGGTGAGGATACCTCGCTTTCATTTCCGCTTTCCAATTCCTGTGTCATTTCCTCTATAGCATGATTCCTCCACGTAACTTTAACTTGTGGTATTTTTCAAGGCGTAGGGACATGCTCCTTCCTATCCAAGATCTTGACAGTACCTCCTCACACGTTAAGTCTTTGGCTATCTCGTCGGTTCTAACTCTATAACGTGGTTCGGGTCTTTCACATATTTATTTAAGTACGAGATATGTGAAGCACATTATGAACACGAGACATATTCGAGGTAACGCAAGTCTATATAGGCTACATTTCCTACTCGGTCAAGAATTTGAAATGGACCAATAAATCGTGGATTGAGTTTTCCTCTCTTCCCAAATCTTGTAACTCCCTTCCATGGAGCAACTCGCAACAATACATGATCCCCTATACTAAATTCCACGTCCTTTCGATGAAGATCCGCATAACTCTTTTGTCGATCTTGTGCCGCTTTTGTATACGTTGTCGAATCATTTGGATCTTTTCGGTGAGTCATACGCATCTAACTCGGGTCCCAACAATGTTGCTTCACCCACCTCATCCCAACATATTGGAGAACGATATTTTCATCCATATAATGCTTGAATGGAGCCACACCTATACTTGCTCGATAATCGTTGTTGTAGGAGAATTCCACCAATGGTAAATACTTATCCCAAGCGCCTTGAAGTCTAGGACACAGAGTCTTAATAGATCTTCAAGAGTTTGAATAGTCCTCTCGATTGTCCGTCTGTTTGGGGATGGTATGCGCCGAATCAATCAGAATCTGTGCCCATAGCTTTTTGCAAGCTAACCCAAAATCTTGAAGTGAATCTTGGGTCACGATCCAAACTATGGATATCTTGGCATGCCATGCAACCTCACAATCTCATTTACGTATATACTAGCAAGACGCTCAAGGAATAAGTCTCCGATTTCGGCAAGAAATGAGCGAGACTTGGTTAATCTATCAATAATAACCCAAATAGCATTGATGCCTTGAGAAACCGTAGAGGAAGACCAGAATTTAAATTCATGGTAATGTGTTCCCACTTCCATTTTGGAATCTCAAGTGGTTGCAACGGACCCTTAGGTACTAGATGTTCCGCCTTTTACACGCTGGCAAGTTAAACACATCGAGATAAACTTTGCAATCTCTCTCTTCATATTGTTCCACCAAAATGTATGTCAAGATCACGATACATTTTAGTACTTCGAGGATGGATTACAAATGGTGTATTGTGTGCCTCCATCATAATCTTGTACTTCAAATCTGAGTCATTAGGGACACAAAGTCTAGAGTGGACTCAAGTATTCCTTCTTCATCAATTCTCGCCCTAATAGCTCCTTCTTGTACTTTCTTCTTCATCACACGATCGCCCTGCCGGTGGCTTGAGCAACCTTAACTTTTTCTATTAAAGTTGGCTCTACGCGATACTTGACATCATCGCACTCATTTCCCGTGATATGATCTTCTACTCAACGCGCCTACTACCACGCTCGCTTTTCCGGGATGGTATTGAATAGTGTGGTCGTAGTCTTTCAATAGCTCGAGCCAACGTCATTGCCAGATGTTGAGTTTTTTTTGAGTGAAGAAATATTTAAGGCTTTTATGGTCCGAATATATCTCCACTTTCTCCCCATATAGATAGTGCCTCCATATCTTTAATAAAAACGATCGGGCCGCTAACTCTAGATCATGAGTAGGATAATTCCTCTCATACTCTTTTAAGTTGTCGCGAGGCATAGGCTATGACTTTCCCACGCTGCATGAGAACACATCCTAACCCTTTGCCTCAAGCATCGTCAGAGATAACAAATCCATCCGAACCAGATGGTATTGTTAGAACAGTCGTCAAATAAGTCTCCTCTTAAGCTCTTGGAAACTCTTCTCGCATTCTTCGCTCCAAATGAATTTTGTATCCTTTCGAGTTAGCTGAGTTAATGGAGTAGCGATTCGAGAAAACCCTTCCACGAATCTCCGATAATAACCATTTAAGCCCAAAAGCTACGTATTTCAACCACCGACTTCTATTGTTCTAACTTTGTATTGCTTCAATCTTCGCCAGATCAACAGATACTCCATGTTTCGACACCACGTGCCCAAGGAATGCTACTTCTCAAGCCGTAACTCGATTTCTTCAATTTGGTATATAGTTTGTTTTCACGAGCCTTTGGAATACCAAATTTCAAATGGTGCTCATGATCTTCACGAATTTTGGAATATATGAGGATGTCATCAATAAAAACAACAACGAATCGATCCAAATATTCCTTGAATACTCTTGGTTCATAATATCCATGAAAGTCATAGGAGCATTAGTTAGTCCGAAAGACATGACTAAGAATTCATAATGCCCATACCGAGTTCTCAAGGCGATCTTTGAATATCCTCGATTCTAATCTTCATTTGATGATATCCGTAATCTAAGATCGATCTTTGTAAAAAATTGTGCCCCTCAGAATCGGGTCAAACAAGTCATCAATACGAGGTAGAGGATACCTATTCTTGATGGTGACATGGTTCAATTCCCGATAGTCAATACAAAGTCGCATACTCGCTTTCTTTTCTTCTTTACTGAATAAAACAAGAGCACCCCAAGGAGATGTACTAGGATGAATGAAACCGATGTCCAACAATTCTGTAGTTGGACCTTTAACTCCTAAAGTTCAATAGAGCCATTCGATATGGGGTTTTAGAAATGGGCTTTGTACAGTTCAAGATCAATAAAGAATTCAACTTCACGCTCGGGGTAGACCGGAAGTTCTTCAGAAATACGTCAGAAAGTCAATAACAACAAGAATATTATTCAAATTTGACGTGTCTTTATTCAAATCCATAACATGGGCTAAGAAAGCTTGACATCCGCTTTTCAATAAACGAATAATAGCTTTATGATTAGATATGATGTTGATTGATTTTAATGGTTTAGTTCTTGAATTGCATAACAAAGTTGTTTAGGAATATGAAAGCTAACAACCCATTTAAAACAATCAATTTTGGCATGATGTGTAGTTAACCAATCAATCCCTAAAATCACATCAAAATCAAGTATCTTTAAAGAGATAAGGTCAATAGGTAAGGTGATGGTGCCAACTTGAATCAAACAAGATTTATAAACAATGGATGTGATGAAAGTTTCTCCTAACGGAGTTTCCACAGATAGTCAAAGTCTAATTTCTTCTGAGTCAAGTTTAAACATTGAGCACAAGGGGAGAGATAAATGAATGAGTAGCACCAAAGATCGTAAGGTATAAACTTCGCAAGAATTTATAAATAGCTTTTACCCGTGATCACCTCGTTTGGGTTCCTCGATTTTGACCACCACAACAAATGCTCTTCCGGAACCGTTGACTTTGACTTTTTCGGACGATCTTTTGAGTCACCGTCCTCATTGAACTAGGTTTCACTACAAAGACAATCTCGAGCGATATGTCCTTCCTTTCCACAATTATAGCATACCTTGAACTGTTGTGGGACGGTTTGGACCGATATGTCCCTCTTTCCCACATTTATAGCATATGAATGGGTGGTCGTTCTCCTCCTTAGAACCGATTTGTCACGCCAAGATCGCTGTCTTCACACGGTCGTTGTTAAATCTCCTCTTTTTAAAATCTCCTCCCCGACTCGCTTTCTTCTATTTTTATGGCCATGATTACCACCAGTAGTGGTTACCATTTTTGTCCGTCTTTTTTCTTTTCTCATTTGGTTATCATTGTTTTGTTGACTACCATCTCCCAGTATGATCCTCGGTTGTGGTCCTTCATTTGACCGTAGACTCGTTATCTCATTTCTAATAATTGAGCCTGTTTACAACATCTCGAATAGAGAGAAAATTTATGAGAAATGAGATATCGATGTACTAGGGTTTCAAACCTCAAGAAACATCCCGTCATAACGTTCCTCATTCTCCACCAAATGAGGTGCAAACTCGATAACTCGCAAACTTTGCCTCGTCATCGAGACACCGCCATGTTGTTTCGCTCCAGCCTAATAAACTCCACTTCCTTCATATAATTTAACACTTTCGTGAAAGTATTTGTCATTAAATAGTTTCTAAAATGTCTCCCAAGACATGCCAAGTGTCTTTGGATGGGTACGCTTCACGCACTCCCACCAAAGAATCCGCTTCGCCACGGAACATAAAGGTGGCGAATGGAACCTTCTGTTCTTCGTGCATCCCAAGACATCGAATATCTTGATAATTTGTTTTGACCCATGTTTCCGCCATGATCGGATCCGCTTTCCTTAAATTCGTGGTCCCAACTCTTTCGAATCGCCTTGTCATTTGGACAACCCGTGAATTGCTATCATTTCCTCCCCGTATTTTGAACACAAGTCTCCTCGTTTGATTTTGCATGAATCGCAAAAAGCTTCTAAACATCCCTCGCTCATCATCTCGCTTCAATTGGTGTTGTTCACAGGAGGAACATTGCCAAACTGCTGCACGTTCTCCTCGTTGGTGAGAGTACAAAGCGTCTCCACGGCCTCATTTCCATTGTTAATATTCTCATCGACATTCTCAACATCATCATAAAATAAGGGTTAATTAAGGAAATCAATATATCACATAATATCCCTATATATCGACCAACTAACAAATAAGCTTAGGTAGGACACACTAAAGCGAAGGATTTACTCGCCTTTCCCTCCTAGTTCTATTCCCCGATCTCCGCCAGAGATCATATCCCTAAGCTCGATACCAACCGTGACGCCCCCAAAATAGGTATACATCACCCATTCTCGAGTTGTCAATACATGGCACGTAAACAACTACAACTTTATTATTACAACAAGAAATTGTGAGTTTGAATACAAATATTATCTTCTAGACAATATCTATACTCAAATAAATCCTCATCACATTTATTGATACATTATTTTCAAAAATGGTGAGGACTACTAAACAACTCTCTCTAGAACCTTCATTCCATACCCCCGACTGCACTCGCTATATTCTCGCCTCCCGAGAAGAAAAATGGAACAAAAAGGAAAAGGTGAGCTCAACTAGCCTAATAAAGAATATTATGACTAAGATAATATACAACAAATTATCATTAGTCTTCAACAGGAAAAATCTAATAGAATACAATAGACAACAAGTTTTTAAATCAATATTCGCAATGAAATAATAATTCATTAGAAGAGTTAAGTAGAGAATGCAAACTACTATCTTCTATGTATGAATTTAAAAGTTCATCAAATCTCATCTTTTATCCTCGTAACATCAATCAATATACATCTGAATCAAATATTCATCTTTGCACTACTGTGCCAAAGATATTCATCACCGTCATGTTCATCTAAACACATGTTCATCTTGCACTCATGTGCCAAAGATATTCATCAAAATCATTCATCTTTTGACTACCTACCAAAGATATTCAATAATATCATCATTTAAGACTGAGGATGATGAAAAATATTTTTAAAGAAACGAATCCAGTGAAACAAAATGACAAGGATTAAGGATTAATGTGATGCCCCCAAAATTAGGTATACATCACCCATCTTGGATAGTCAGATACATGGTACAGAATTTAAATACAACTTACTAATATAACTATCGTGTACAATACGACATAAACTGTGAGTTTGAATACAAATATTGTCTACTAGATATTATACAAACTCAAAAGGAGTCCTCATTACAATTATTATCACACTATTTCGCGTATAGTGAGGACTACTAATGCTATCCATCGGACCATTACTCCGGTTCCCCGACTCGTCCCAATTTATGTTCTCATTTCTCAAGAGAACAAGTGAAAGAAAGGGTGAGCTCAACTAGCCCAAGAAGAAATATTATGACTAAGATAATGCGTAATAAATTATCAATAGCCTTCAACAAAGTGTTAAACCGATAAAATATAATAAACATCAAGTTTAACTGCAATGAACAAGCAATCCATTAAAAGAGTCAAGTAGAAAATAAAATCTACTATCTTTTATGATTTAAAAGGTTTTCCATCATCTTTATAATGAGACTCGGCTTTAATAAATAATCCACATCATCGAATCACCCCGCACTACTAGCCAAGGATATTCTTTAAGTATCAATTACCACAATTATTCATGCACTACGGGCCAAGAATAGTTGTGTATTCATTAATGGTCATGATCATGCCAACAATCGTCCATCAATGCACTACTACCATCGAGGATTTTTATCACATCATTTGTAACATTACTACCATGATTACATCGAATAGTCTCTCGTCATAATCATACCAAGTCCATCTATACACTACAAGCCACAAATGACTTTCAACATAATATAAACATGAGGATGATGACAATGATATAAGAATTCAATAAAACAAGTTCAAGAATTATTTTATCCAGAATTATTAATGTCCAAATTATCAACACGACATCGTTTTGTAGAGTAAAATTCAAGAATGATCGGAAGAATATTTCCATGAAAAGATATTGGATGAAACGCAAATATCAAGGATATTCCACTAATTTCATGGAGTATAAGTCAAAGTTTTAACCAATTTGGGTATAATAAAGAATGGAATAACAAAAGAAATCACCATGCACGCGATAGATCGCACAGCAAAAGTTATTCCAATAGAATAATAAATAATCGGAACAGTCCCGCAGAAACGCATGCATGTGATGTTCCAATGTAATAATAATAATAAAGAGCGGAACCAGTCGGTGTAAAACACATGCATGTGATGTTCCAATGTAATAATAATAAAGATTTTAACTAGTCCTGTAAAACACATGATGTGATGTTCCAATGTAATAATAGAAGAATGTCACCAAGTATAGGTAAAATCAGCGTATACAAAGTTATTCCAATGAATAATAAGCAATGGAATAACAACAGTTCTCTTCATGAATAAGAAAGAATAACACCCCTTACTTTTGGTAGGAGATTGAATATCGCAAGAGTGTAAGAACAAAATACTCTTCTTCTTTCTCTCTTATTCTCTCTATACTTTCTCTCTAAAGCTTGAATGAATTCTTGAAAAAATAATGAAGCACTAGGCCTCTATTTATAGAAGATTTCTAGCTTAAGACCTACCACGTGAAAAGGCAAGAGTGGCTTGGACGATTTGGTGATGTGAAAAGAAAAGTGGTTCGACGCCTTTGTAATGTGAAACGCACAAGTGGTTCGACGCTCAGAATGTGAAACTAGCAAGTGGTTTGACGTCTGGTAAAGGTAATTACTATCGATTGAAGGTAATTACTATTCACAAGGGTAATTACTATCGTGAAGGTAATTACTATCGACGAAGGTAAATACTTTATCGACGAAGGTAATTACTATTCACAAAGGTAATTACTATCGACGAAGAGACTCTTAGATGATGACATATGGGCCCCCCCATAAAATAATCAAACTTACCACAAACGCCTCATAATGCACTCTTTATATACATTAAGGATTGAATAAATATTACCACAAATCATTTTATTTTTAATCAACACATTTTAATCTTTCAATAATTATTAATTATTTATAACTTGTCGTCTCAATTAATAATATAACATATTATATGATGATGATATTTGTGACAATAATTGAATCAATAATATAAGAGATATGATGCAAAGAATTATCGTGAGTAATAATTGAGCATATGAGTGACTTCTCACGTAAGCATCAATAATCAATACTGAGTGTGCTACTACGCAACCAAGCATATATTCATCGTACTTTTACCACCGGGTAGTTCAACAGTTTTAACGGTAACACCTCCGTAGTTATTTTTATAAAATATTTTTGTCGCTTTTTTCTCAATCCGATAATAATTTCATTGTGGGGTCCACCAATGATTGTAGTTGTCAGATATAATATTCTCTAACAAAAAGAATATTCCCCACCAAACTAATATTTTATAACAACTTGCATACTTTGCAAAATTTATAAATATTACCCACAACTATAACATTATATCAAATTTATTCCATAATATTCAAAAATAATATTTATAGAAAATTCATCTTTATTTATAATAGCTGGGGTCTTACAATTAAGGATTCGTACTTTGTTTTATCCATGTCCAACAATACCTCAAAAATAATCATAGTGGTGTAAAATTTAAGAATGATCAAAACATGGATACAATCAAAGCTAGTATCCAGAATAGATATTTTAGACTTAAAAGGAAAAATTTTCATTTTTCGATGAATAACAGATTCGTGAATAAGATCAGATACGTGAATAAAGCACAGTATACGTGAATAGTAACTCCCATACACTAAAAGTTCCAAATTTGATTAAAAATTCAGATCAATACTTCCTAAGATAATGATATTAGAATAAATAATATCATTAAAAAATAATATCCCTTACCTCGAAAGATCAAGATTTAAATTAAACACCAGGATATAAAGGCTATGACTTGAACTTGCATCAGTATAGCAATACTCAAAGTATACTCAAAATACTCACAAGAATACCGATCGATAATATAGAGAGAAAACTTGATTTACGGTGTGATTTTCAATTCTAACCCAAGACCCTATTTATAGAAAATGCTTAGAACACCAAAAGTAGAAAATTTAATATAATAATATTATTATTATTTCTACAACTTCCTACGCACTCAAGAATCTGAATTCAGCTATTAAAACACATGCAAGACCCACACTCAAATCACCAAAAACGTTTTTTCATATTAAAAATATTTTAAACTTCCAAAAATCAATTATTTTGAGCTTTGGAACTTCAATAATTCATAATCAATAGCCCTTTTGTCGTAAAAAATTCAAATCTCACAAATTTTATAGGAAATTCAATTTCTACAACTTTGCGTAAGAAAGTTTTCCAAATTCCAAACAAAAATTGAACGAAATTCATAAACCAAGCGATTTTACTGTGCTATAATCAAATTTCAACTAATAAATGGGGTCCAACCGACATGTTTAACATGTTTTAAACATTTATTGCAACAAAAATACTCTTCCTCCTCAGATACTCATATCCCACATTCGTTGTAAAAAATATCACCATTATTATATTATTAAAATATAATAATATATTTAAATGAATTATTTTATCGAAAAAGATAAAATTTCAATTTTCAACAATTGTCACACTAAAAAATTTCTCCATCTATATCCACATAAATTCAATATTTTTCTCATTATATGAATCAATAATTAATTATTCACAAATAATATTACAGTAATCACAATATCGACAACAAGGTCGCTCTCAGAAAGCAGGGGCTTTCAATAAGAATTTCTCCTTCATTGGCCAAGCAATTAGGTGACCAAACCTCTCCTTAGATGTAACTTTCTAGACATTGCCAATAATGTTATCTAATAATATTATTCGGATAATATGAATTATTGCTTCGATAATGAAAAATACTATGTAATGACAATTATCAAACAACAAAGAATATAAAATATCAACGCAGCAGAATTATTAAATCAATAAAATATCAATAAAGAATTATCGTAACCATTATTGAAAGTAAGTGCCTTTCACGTAAGAATCAATAATTGGTGCAATACCGCAGTGCTCTCGTGTTTTAACCAATCGAGTATTTTAAAGATAATTGTGAATAACCACGTACCGTTATTTTTAAACAACTTATATTTGTCGCTTTCTTCATCCAATCGCTTTTCGTTATGGGGCCCACATTATGGTCGCTACATTGTCGCATTTAATATTCCCGACAAAGATTTAATATTCCACGACCAAACAAATATTCCCCACAACAATGAATATTTTATAACCACTTGCTTATTTTGAAATATTTATGTATTTTACCCCTAACTATCCACATTAATCAAATCAACCCTTACTATTTCAAAATAATAAATAGAAAATTAAATTTCATTAATAATAAGTTGGGGTCTTACAATATCGCTTTCGAGATCAGACGTTAGCGAAACCCATCCAATGGAATGGTGACTCAAAAGGATGTCGCAGAAAAAGTCAAAGTCAACGATTCCTAAGAAGCGTTTGTCGCGACTTCATTAAAAAATGCGAGAAACCCGAACGAAGTTAGTACGGGTTAGTTAATTATAAATTCTTGCAAAGTTTATACCTTACTAGATATCTGGGATTTACCCATTCTTTTATCTCTCTTGCTTAATACCAACGCTTGAACTTGATTTATGGAGAAATTAGACTTTTGACTATTTATGGAGACTCAGATTAGAGAAACTTTCATTACATCCGTTATTTAGAAATCTTGTTTGATTCAGTTGGCACTATCACATTACCTCGTTAACCTTATTTCTATAGAGATATTTGCTTTTGATGTGATTTTAAGGTTAACTACTCATCATGCCGAAATTGATTACTTTCTTAAGGTTGTTAGTTTTCATATTCCTAAGCAACCCGTTATTCAATTCAAGCAATCAAACCATTGTAGTCAAACATTTTCATATCAAGCCATGAAGTCATTCGCTTATTATGGATGTCAAGTTTTCTTAGTCCATGTTATGGATTTGAATAAAGACACGCCGATTTGAATAATATTCCCGTTGTTATTGATTTTTCCCGATGTATTTCTGAAGAATTTCGCTTACTCCCAAATCCTCGATATTAAATTTTGTATCGACTTTGAACCCCAGACAAAACTCATTTCTAAAATCTCATATCGAATGGCTCCTATTGAACTTCGTGAGTTAAAATTCAACTATAGAATTTGGTACTGAGCATTTATCCGGTGACTTCCTTTGTGGAATGCACTGCCGGCATCTCGTAGGGGACACCATATTCATGCGATAGTAAACCCGATAGGTGTCATTGTAACGCTTATCCAAGGTTGGGATATGAGTCACGAATTGAGAACAACCTAAGTTTCAGAATCTAAATACGTAGCTTTTAGGCTTAGTTGGTTATTATCGAGATTCGTTGAAGGATATTCTCGAATCGCTATTACATTAATGCAATTGACTCGTAGAGATACAAAATTCGAATGGAGCAAGGAATGTGGGAAGAGCTTCAAGAAATCAAGAGGAGACTCATTTCAAAGACATGTTCACCATGCCATCCCGGAAAAGTGAACGTGGTAAATGACGTGTTGAGTAGAAGATCGTATACAAGACGAAAGTACGATATTGTCAAAGACTCATTTCGTATAATTTACAAATAATAGAGATGGAGATGAAAACTCTAGGTACCCACGTGATGATATACGAGTATAATCGATTTTAATCGATAAAGTTAAAGTCATTCAAGCCTACACACCGGAGAGATGATGAATTTGAAGAAGGAGGCAAGAAGTTGTTATTTCAAAAGCGAGAATCGGTGAGGTGAGGAAAGCTCAAACCTTCGATTTATTAATCTATTTAAAATTCTCGATCGAATAGGAACCGTGGCCTATAGACTCGCTTTTACCGCCAAGTATGACGCGTGTTCATAACGCTTTTCACGATCGATGTTACGTAAATATGTGGACTAACCGAACCACGCTATTGAGTTAAAACCGGACGAGATAGCCAAGACTTAACGTCACGAGGAGGTACCACAAGATCTTGGATAGAAAGAATATGTCCCATGCACTTCGAGGTTATACCACAAGTTAAAGTTTTGTGGAGAAACCATGCTATTGAGGAAATGACCGGGAGTTGGAAACGGAAATGAAAGCGAGGTATTCTCATCTTTTCAAACACAGTCGTCGACGCCAATTTCGAGGACGAAATTTCATAAGGAGGGAGGTCAGAAGAGCCCAAATTATTAATAAATAAAATTTATTTTCCTCTATTTATTATTTTAAAATAGTAAGGGTTGATTTGATTAATGTGGATAGTTATGGGTAAAATACGCAAATATTTCGAATAAGCAAGTGGTTATAAAATATTCATTATTGTCGGGAATATTTGTTTGGTCGTGGAATATTCGTACTGTCGGGGAATATTCGTACGACGGCGTAGTCTTTTGTGGGCCCCATAACGGAAAGCGATTGGATGAAGAAAACGACAAATATAAGTTATTTATAAATAACGGCGTAGTTGTTACCGTTAATACTGTTGGAATACCCGGTGGTTAAAACACACTAATAATGCCGTTGTTGAACAGTAGCACACGGTATTGCACCAATTATTGATTCTTACGTAAGAAGGCACTACTCAATAATTATTACAAAGAATTATCGCTCAAAGATTTTATTTTATTGATTCAATAATTATCGCATTGATATTTTATATTACTGTTGTTTCAATAAATTGTCATTACACAGTATTTTCCATTATCGGAGCAATAATTCATATTATCTGAATAATATTATTGGATAACATTATTGGCAATGTCTAGAAAGTTCTGTCTAAGGAGAGGTTTGGTCACCTAATTGCGGCTACAAGAAAGAGAGATCCTTATCGAAAGCCCCATCTTTCCACAGGAACTACCGTCGCCAATAATTGTGATTCTCAGTAATATTATTTGTGAATAATTAATTATTAATTTATATGATGAGGAAAATATTGATTTTATGTGGATATAGATGAGAAAATTTTTAAAGTGACAATTGTTGAAAATTGAAATTTTATCTTTTTACGATAAAATAATTCATTTAAATATATTATTATATTTTAATAATATATTAACGGTGATATTTTATAATGAATGTGGGATATATGAGTATATGAGGAGGAAGAGTATTTTGTGGCATTAAATGTTTAACACATATTTTGTGTGTTGGTGGACACAATTATCGACCGAAATTTGATTATACTGTGTAAAATCGCTTCTGCTTGTGGATTTTGGTCCAATTTCATTTGGAATTTGGAAAAACTTTCTTCTCAGAAAGTTGTAGAGAATTGAATTTCCTATAAAAATTGTGAGTTTTGAATTTTTGACAAAAGAGCTATTTATTGTGAATTATTGAAGTTCTAAAGTCTCAAATAATTGATTTTTGGAAGTTTAAAATAATTTAAATAACAAAATGTTTTTTGCAAGTCTTGTGAGGTGGGCTGTTTGGTGGTCGAGGTTTTGAAGCAAACTAAGTGTGCGTTGGAATAAAAATTATATATATTAATATTTTATTAAATTTTCGCTTTGGTGTTCTAAGCATTTTCCTATAAATAGGGTCTTAGGTTAGAATTGAAAATCACACCGTAAATCAAGTTTTCTCTCTATATTATCGAGCGTATTCTTGTGGGTATTTTGAGTATACTTTGAGTATTGCTATACTAAAAGTTCAAGTCATAGCCTATATCCGTGATTCAACTAGAAATCTTGATCTTTCGAGGTAAGGGATGTTATTTTATTCGAAAATGATATTATTTCTTCAATATCATTATGCCGAAATATTGGTTAGAATTTTTTATCAAATTTGGAACTTTTTCATGTCGGGGTTACTATTCATGAGTTATTATTCACGAAGTTACTATTCATGAGTTACTATTCACTTAATTACTATTCATTTAGTACTATTCATTTAAGTACTATTCATTTAATTACTATTCACGAGTACTATTCATGTTTTTGTGAAATTTCTATCTTTTGGTGTTTGAGTTACTTATTCACGATATCGACATTATTCACGATACTGATCTTATTCACGAATCATTAAGACTATTCATCGAAAAATGAAAAATTTTCCTTTTCGTCCAAAATATCTATTATGGATACTAGCTTTGATTGTATCCATGTTTTGATCATTCTTGAATTTTACTCCATTCTGATTACTTATGAAGTATTTTTGAACTTGGATTGTTTAAAATACGAATCCTTAATATTTGTTCTTATGTTTCACTGGATTCATTTTCTTTGAAATATTTTTCGTCATCCTCAGTCCTAAATGATGATATTACTGAATATCTTTGGCCTGTAGTGCAAAGATGAATGATTTCTTGATGAATATCTTTGGCCCGTAGTGTAAAGATGAGCAGTGTTGAGATGAACACGACCGATCGATTAATATCTTTGGCACCGTAGTGCAAAGATGAATATTTGATTCGTATATATATTGATTGATGTTACAGGATAAAATATTGACGATGAACTTTTAAATTCATATATAGAAGATAGTAGTTTGCATTCTCTACTTAACTCTTCTAATGAATTGTTGTTTTCATTGCGATTGTTGATTTAAAACCGGTTGTCTATTGTATTCTATTAGATTTTTCCTCGTTGAAAACTAACGATAATTTGTTGTATATTATCTTAGTCATAATATTCTTTATCGGGCTAGTTGAGCTCACCCTTTTCCTTTTTGTTCCATTTTTTTCTTCGTGGGAGGCGAGAATGTAGCAAGTACTAGTGGGGTAATGGAATGAAGGTTCTAGAGAGAGTTATTTAGTAGTCCTCACAATTTTGTAAAATAATGTATAAATAATTGTGATGAGGATTTATTTGGGTATGTATATTGTCTAGAAGACAATAATTGTATTTAAACTCACAGTATATATGTTGTAGTATTTTGCACGACAAATGTATTAATAAAGTTGTAGTTATTTCTGTACCATGTATTTGGCGACTCAGAATGGGTTGGATGGAATGGACCTATTTTGGGGGCGTCACATGATAGGTGGTCGTTCTCCTTCCTTAACAACGGGTGCTGGTGCTGACGTCTTTCCATCATTGTTGAATTTCCTCTTCTTGAAATTTCCATTCCTATTATATTGGCCATGATTACCACCGAAATGGTTATCATTCTTGGCATGATAATTTCCCCCACGATGGTTATCGTTGTTCCAATGGCCGTTGCCACCGGTACGATTATTATTGTGTTGTTGGTCGTTACCTTTTGGTTGTGCTGACTCATTATCGCGCTCCAATAACTGAGCCCTATTCACAATATCTGAATACAAACAAAGTTTATGAGAAATTAGGTATTGACGTATATCGGGTTTCAAATCTCTTAAAAACATTCGCGTCATTCACTCCTCATTATCGACCAAATGGGATGCAAACCGAGACAAATTGGCAAACTTAGCCTCGTACTGTGACACGGTCATATTATTTTGCTCCAACTTGATGAACTCCACCTCCTTCATGTGACGAATACTTTCGGGAAAGTACTTGTCGTTGAACAGTTCTTGGAACTTCTCCCAAGACATCTTGAGTGTGTCGATCAGGTACGTTTCTGATTCCCACCAAGAATCGCCTCTTCACGCAACATAAAGGTGGCAAATGGAACCTTTTGCTCCTCCGAGCATCCCAAGACATCAAATATCTTGGTGATCTACTTTAACCACGCTCTCACTTAAGTGGTTCCGCTTTCCCAAAACTCCAGTGGTCCCAGGCTCCTTGAACTCGCTTAGCGGTGACCAACCGTGGGTTGCCATTATTTTCACCGCTTTATGAGCAGGAGCCGCCTTTCGCACTTTGATGTTGCATGAATTTAAAAACTCCTAAACGTACCGTCATTCGTTATTTGATCAGTGTTGTTGTTTACAGGAGGATTATCGCCATCCTGTCGCACATTATCCTGATTATTGATCTGTGGAGACTCAACGGTCTCCTGTGCTCCATTGCTTATATATAAACATTTTTGGATGTCATTTTTAAATACTGTCACAAAACAAGGGTTAATTAACATGTCACATATTATCCCTATACACTGGCCGACCAATTAAATACCAAATAAACTTAGGTAGGTCATACTAGCGAAGGAATTCCCCGTCTCTCCCTCCTAGTTCTTATCTCACATCTTAGCTGTGGATCATATCCTAAGCTTTGATACTGTTGTGACGCCCCCAAAATTAGATATTCATCACCCAATTTTGAGTCGCCAAATACATGGTACAAAAAATACAAATACAACTTAATTATACAACTGCTGTCGTAAGATACTAGCAATACATAAACCGAGAGTTCTAATAGGAATATTGTTATCTAGACAATATCCATTCTCAAAGGTGTCCTCATTACATTTATTGTCACACTATTTAACGTAATAGTGAGTACTACTAATACTATCTTACGGACCATCACTCCTTTCCCAGACTCTCGTCCAAATTTATATTCTCATTTCACGAAGAGAACGGTGAAAGAAAGGGTGAGCTCAATTAGCCCAGTAAGAAATATTATGACTAAGATAATGCAGAATAAATTATCAATAGTCTTCAACAATGTTAAACTGATAAAATACAATAGACATCGAGTTTAAGCTGCGGTATGAATAAGCAATCCACTAGAAGAGTCAAGTAGAGAATAAAACCTACTGTCTTCTATGATTTAAAAAATGTTTTCATCAATGTTTATCGCTGAGACTCAGTTTAATAAATAACCCGCATCTTCTAATCATCCCTGTACTACGAGCCATGGATATTCATTAAATCATCAATGGTCATAACTATACCGAATAATCCCTGGTCATAATCATACCAAATACTGTTCATCAATGCATTACAGGCCACTGAGGACTTTTACCATATCACTTATAACATCACAGTTCATGATTATACCGAATGATTCCTGGTCATAATCACAGTTCATGATTATACCGAATGATCCCTGGTCATAATCATACTAAGTCCATCTATGCACGTAAGCCAAAGATGACTTCCAACATAACATAAACGTGAGGATGATGACAATGTTATTGGAATTCAATTAAACAAGTTCAAGAATTAATTTATCCAGGAACTAATAATATTCAATTTGTCAACATGATACTTCTTTGTAAAGTAAAAGTCAAGAATGCTCAGAAGAATATTTCCATGAAAAGATACTGGATGAAGCTCAAATATCAAGGATATTCCACTAATTTCATGGAGTATAGAAGTCAAAACTTTAACCAACTGAGTATAATAAAGAATATATGAAGCTGCAAATGGATTTTCACTTCGCCATGCAGTAATCCACGATATCTGAGATCATTTCCACAATTTAATAAGGAATGAATACAAAGGATCATTCACCATGCGTATGGCAATCCACATTGATAAAAGTTATTCCAACGTAATAATAAAGAATGGAATAATGAAGGATTCACCACGCATGCGATAGAGACCGCATGCAGACGGGTTATATCCCAATGAGAATAATAAATACGGAATAATAAATATATGGAACTGTCGTGGTGAAACACACTGATGTGATATTAAAATGTAATAATAAAAAACGTAATAATAAATATGGAACTGTGTCGGTGAAATTACACCGCAAGGATATTAAACTGAGAATAATAAAGAACGGAATAATAAAAGAATTTCACCAAGTATGCGGATTGCGATAAACAAAGTTATTCAACATAATAATAAAGAATGGAATAATGAAGAAGATCACCAAGTATTGGGTAAACCACATATCTGAGTCATTCCACCAAGTATAGGGTAAATCAGCAGTACACAAAGTTATTCAAATAGAATAATAAAGAATGGAATAACATAAGGATTTCACCAAGTATAGGTATCTGCAGTATCTACAGTTATGTATAGGGTATGCCACTTTTACAAAGTTATTCCAATGTAATAATATAGAATGGAATAATGAAGTTCTCTTCATGAATAAGAAATAATAACACCCCTTACGGGTACAACAAATAATATCCCTTACTTTTGAAAGAAACTGGATATAGAAGTAGTGAGGCAGTAGACTTCTCTTCTTCTTTTTCTCTATAGTTTTTCTCTATAATTTCTCTCTTTAATAAATGCTCTATAGCTTTAGTGAATTGGTGAGAAATGAAGAAGAATGATCTTCTATTTATAGAAAAACATAGTTTCGATAATTGCACGTTTTGGGGCTCGAAATATTACAGTACAATACCTTCATCTTTTTCTTCCTTTTTAATTCAGTCATCCAAGTATTATCAAACTTGCACCAACTCCCCTAATAGTAAATCATGTGAATCAATAGTAAAATCATGTGACTCAATAGTAAATCATGTGACTCAATAGTTCTAAACATGTGAAAAATTAATTACAATATAGTACCTCCATCTATACCTCCATTTTTAACTTAGTCATGCAAGTATTATCAATCTTGCACCAACTCCCATAATAGTAACAAGAATGTGAACAAATAGTTATAATCATGTTAAATAATAGCAATCAATTGCTCATTTATCCGGTTAAATACCCGATTGATCAATATAACCTCTAGACATCAATTTTTATTGAAATAAATGTCAATTTTCACTAACACAAACAATTCCAACATGATGAAACTATTTTTATCAAAAATACAAATTTTGAAATTTCAAAATTTGACTTTTCCCGAAAAAGTCAACTGTTGTCTTTTTGACCAAATAGTAAAAACCGAAAATTTTTGTGTTTATAGTCTATTTTTACTAATTTCATCGCTCCGGACCCAAATATCACGTCCGCATCTCCAAATTCGACTCTGAGCACAACTTTAATTTAATAACATTCATCATTATATTATAACTCACAATATTTATCAACCAGGTCATTCCTAGGAAAGAGGGGGCTTTCAATAAGGATTTCTCCTATTGGCCGCAATTGATTAGGTGACCAAACCTCTCCTCGATGTAACTTCTAGACATTGTAAATATTGCAATTTAATAATATAAATAACTTTGTCGTCTCAATTATTGATTTAATAATATAACATATTATTATACATGACATCGTAATAATAATTGGATCAATAATACGAGAGATATGATGCGGCAATTATCAGTAGTAATAATGCAAAATAACCCGAAGTGACTTCTCACGTAAAGATCAATAATTAATACTGGTGCTACTACGCAACCACGCCAGACATTATACTTTTACTACCGAGTAGTTCAACAAAGATTAATCAGTAAAACTTCCGCCGTTATTTTCATAAAATATTTTTGTCATTTTTTAACTCACGACAGATTTTCGTTATAGGTCCACTAATGATTATGCCGTTGCATTTAATATTCCGACAAAAGAATATTCCCTACCAAACGTAATATTATATAACCACTTGCATACTTTGCAAAATTTATAAATACTACCTATAACTATAACATTATATCAATTCCACACCATAATATTAAAAAAATATTTCGAGAAAATTAAATATTTATTCATAAAATCTAGGTTCTCACACCAACTGTGACGCCCCCAAAACAGGTATACATCACCCATCTTGATTCGCCAAAAACATGGTACAAAAATACAAATACAACTTAATAATACAACTGTCGTGTAAAATACGACAAAACATAAACTAAGAGTTTTAATAAGAATATTGTCATCTAGATAATATTCACACTCAATGGAGTCCTCATTATATTTATTGTCACACTATTTAACAGAATAGTGAGGACTACTAATACTATCATCTGGACCGTCACTCCGTTCCCCGACTAGTCCCGGCTACGTTCTCATTTCCTGAAGAGAACAGTGAAAGAAAAGGGTGAGCTCAATTAGCCCAGTAAGAAATATTATGACTAAGATAATGTAGAATAAATTATCATTAGCCTCCAACCGTGTTAAACTGATACAATATAACAAACATCAAGTTTAACTGCAGCGGAATAAGCAATCCATTAAAAGAGTCAAGTAGAGAATAAAATCTACTATCTACTCTCTTCTATTATTTAAAAAGGTTTTTCATCACTTTTATCGCTAAGACTCAACTTAATAAATAATCCACATCATCCATGCACTACGGCCAATGATATTCATTAGTATCACAACCACAAATTATTCATGCACTACGGGTCAAGGATATTCATGTATTCATCAATGGTCATGATCATGCCAACAACTATCCATCAATGCACTACGGGCCAATGATGACTTTTACCACATCACTTGTAACATTACGGTCATGATTATACCGATTAATCCTTGGTCATAATCATACCAAGTCCATCTATGCACTACAGACCACAGATGACTTTCAACAAAATATAAACATGAGGATGATGACAATGATATAAGAATTCAATAAAACAAGTTCAAGAATTAAATTATCCAGGAACTAATAACGTCCAAATTGTCAACATGATACTTCTTTGTAGAGTAAAATTCAAGAATGCTCAGAAGAATATTTCCATGAAAAGATACTGGATGAAACACAAATATCAAGGAAATTCCACTAATTTCATGGAGTATAGAAGTCAAAACTTTAACCAACTGAGTATAATAAAGAATGGAATAACAAAAGAAATCACCATGCATGCGGTATTCAGATGATGCATTATTCTAATGTAATAATAAATAATGTAACCGTGTCAAAGCGTAATAAGCAATCAACATGATATTCCAATAGAATAATAAAGAATGGAATAACAATGTAAATCACCACGCATGCGGTGCTTCAGACAGACAAAGTTATTCCAATAATAATAAATAACGGAACCAGTCCCGCCAGAAACGCATGCATGTGATATTCCAAGAGAATAATAAAGAATGGAATAACAACAAAATCACCATGCATGCGGTACTTCAGACAGACAAAGTTATTCCAATGTAATAATAAAGAATGGAATAATGTAAGTTCTCTTCATGAATATGAAAAAATAATACCCCCTTAAAGTACAACAAATAATATCCCTTACCTTTGAAAGAAAAGTATTCGACTAGTTGGGCGAGGATATACTCGAAGAAAACTTCAGCCTCTACTTCAAAGCTTTCTTAAACTCTAAAGAAATACGCCAAGATTATAGAAGAAGAATTCTCTCTATAGTTTCTCTCTCAAGAGTTTCAGTGAATTAGTAAGAAATAATGAAGGAATGAGCTTCTATTTATAGGAGAATGGACTGCATAACAACTAATTCATGAACGGTTCAGATTGATTTACTTTAAACGGACGGTCCATGTGACGCCCCCAAAATAGGTCCATTCCATCCAACCCATTCTGAGTCGCCAAATACATGGTACAGAAATAACTACAACTTTATTATTACAACATATAAACTTTGAGTTTAAATACAGATATTGCCATCTAGACAATATCCACACGCAAATAAATCCCCATCATAATTATTGATACATTATTTTACAAAAATGGTGAGGACTACTAAACAACTCTCTCTAGAACCTTCATTCCATACCCCGACTAGTACTCGCTACATTCTCGCCTCCTGAGAAGAAAAATGGAACAACAAGGAAAAGGGTGAGCTCAACTAGCCCAGTAAAGAATATTATGACTAAGATAATATACAACAAATTATCGTTAGTCTTCAACAGGAAAAATCTAATAGAATACAATAGAAAACCCAGTTTTAAATCAATCTTCGCAATGAAATAATAATTCATTAGAAGAGTTAAGTAGAGAATGCAAACTACTATCTTCTATATATGAATTTAAAAGTTCATCGTCGATATTTTATCCCTGTAACATCAATCAATATATATCTGGAATCAAATATTCATCTTTGCACTACAGGCCAAAGATATTCATTAGTTGGTCATGTTCATCTAAACACCTGTTCATCTTTGCACTACGGGCCAAAGATATTAATCAGTCGGTCATGTTCATCTCAACACTTGTTCATCTTTGCACTACAGGCCAAAGATATTCATCAAGAAATCATTCATCTTTTCACTACACGCCAAAGATATTCAGTAATATCATCATTTAGGACTGAGGATGATGAAAAATATTTTAAAGAAAACGAATCCAGTGAAACAAAAGAACAAGTATTAAGGATTCGTATTTCAGCTATTTCATGTCCAAAAATACCTCGTAAATAATCATAGTGGTGTAAAATTCAAGAATGATCAAAACATGGATACAATCAAAGCTAGTATCCAGAATAGATATTTTTGCATTTAAAAGAAAAATTTTCATTTTTATTGAATAAAGGTCAGATATCGTGAATAGTCAGATACGTGAATAAGTATACGTGAATAGTAACTCACACCAAAAGATAGAAATTCCATAAAAAACATCTTCACGCTTCATGAATAGTACTCGTGAATAAGAATCGTGAATAAGAACTCATGAATAAGTAACTCGTGAATAAGAACTCATGAATAGTAACCCGATACATGAAAAAGTTCCAAATTTGATAAAAAGTTCCAACCAATATTTCAAAGATAATGATATTGAAGAAATAATATCATCGAGAAGAAAATAACATCCCTTACCTCGAAAGACAAGATTTTCGTTGAAACACTTTGGATATAGGTTATGACTTGAACTTGCAGATCAGTATAGCAATACTCAAAGTATACTCAAAATACTCACAAGAATACTCGATAATATAGAGAGAGAAAACTTCGATTCGTGTGATTTTCAATTCTAACCTAAGCACCTTATTTATAGGAAAACGCATGTAACACCAAAGTAGAAAATTTAATAAATTAATATTATAATTTTTTCTACAACTTCCTACGCATCCAAGAATCTGAACTCAGCCACCCTAACACATGTTAAATGAGTTTCAAAATGGAAAAAACGTTTTTGTAATTAAAATATTTTAAACTTCCAAAATCAATTACTTTAACTCAAACTTCAATAATTCATAATAAATAGCCCTTTTATCAGAAAATTGAATCACGCGACTTTTTATAGGAAATTCAATTCTCTACAACTTTGCAGTAAGAAAGTTTTTCCAAATTCCAAACAGAAATTGACCGAAATCCTCAAACAAGCGATTTTATTGTGCTATAATCAAATTTCACCAAGAAATGGGGTCCACCGACACACAAAACATGTGTTAATCATTTAATGCCACAAAATACTCTTCCTCCTCGTATACTCTTATATCCCACATTCATTGTAAAAATATCACCATTATTATATTATTAAAATATAATAATATATTTAAATGAATTATTTTATCGTAAAAGATAAAATTTCAATTTTCAACAATTGTCACTTTAAAATTTTCTCCATCTATATCCACATAAAATCAATATTTTCTTCATCATATAAATCAATAATTAATTATTCACAAATAATATTACAGAATCACAAGATCGGCAAACGGTAGCCGCTCCTCAGAAAGAGGGGCTTTCCAATAAGAATTTCTCTCTCATCACAAGCGCAATTAGGTGACCAAACCTCTCCTTAGATGTAACTTTCTAGACATTGCCAATAATGTTATCTAATAATATTATTCAGATAATATGAATTATTGCTTCGATAATGGAAAATATCGTGTAATGACAATTTATCAAACAACGATAATATAAAATATCAACGCAAAGCAATTATTGAATCAATAAAATAAAATATCGAACAAGAATTATCGTAATAATTATCGAGTAGTGCCTTCACGTAAGAATCAATAATTGGTGCAATACCGTGGTACATCGCTCAACAACGCCAGATTAGTGTGTTTTAACCAACCGGTATTCCAACAAGATAATTCAGAATAACTACGCCGTTATTTATAAACAACTTATATTTGTCGCTTTCTTCATCCAATCGCTCAGTTATGGGGCCCATAAAAGATCGCTACCGTTGCATTTAATATTCCCCAACAGCATTTAATATTCCACGACCAAACGAATATTCCCCGACAATAATGAATATTTTATAACCACTTGCTTATTCAAATATTTCATGATTTTACCCATAACTATCCACATTAATCAAATCAACCCTTACTATTTCAAAATAATAAATAGAGGAAAATAAATTTCATTTATTAATAATTTGGGGTCTTACAACCTCCCTCCTTATGAAATTTCGTCCCTCGAAATTGACGACGACGCACTGGTGTGTTTCAAAAGATGAGAATACCTCGCTTTCATTTTCGTTTCCAACTCCCTGTGTCATTTCCTCAATAGCATGGTTTCTCCACAAAACTTTAACTTGTGGTATAACCCCTAGACATAGGACATGTTCTTTCCTATCCAAGATCTTGACAGTACCTCCTCGTGACGTTAAGTCTTCTGGCTATCTCGTCCTGCTTCTAACTCAATGACGTAGTTCGGTCGTCCACATATTTACGTAACATCGACACGTGAAAAACGTTATGAACACGCGTTATACCTTGGCAGTAAAACGAGTCTATAGCCGAGTTCCTATTCGATCGAGAATTTCAAATGGATTAGTAAATCGAAGGTTTAAGCTTTCCTCACCTCACCGATTCTCGCTTTTGAAATAACAACTTGGTGCACCTCCTTCTTCAAATTCATCACCCGTTGTGTAGCTTGAATAAACTTTTAACTTTATCGATTAAAGTCGATTATACTCAGATATCATCACGTGGGTAACTAGAGTTTTCATCTCCATCTCTATTATTTGTAAATTATACTGAAATGAGTCTTTGACAATATCGCACTCAGATTTGATATACGATCTTCTACTCAACACGCCACCTACCACGCTCGCTTTTCCAGGATGGCATGGTCGTAACATGTGTTGAAATGAGTCTCTCCTGAGTTCTTCAAGCTCTTCCCACATTCCTTGCTCCATTCGAATTTTGTATCTCTACGAGTCGGTTGCGTTAATGGAATAGCGATTCGAGAATATCCTTCAACGAATCTCCGATAATAACCAACTAAGCTTCTGAAAGCTACGATTTCGATTCGATTTAGGTTGTTCTCAATCGTGACTCATATCCCAACCTTGGATAAGATGTTACAATGACACCTATCGCTTTACTATCGCATCTAATATGGTGTCCCCTACGTAGAGAGTCCGGCTTTGTGTATTCCACAAAGGAAGTCACCAGATAAAGGCTCAGTACCAAATTTATAGTTGAATTTTTAACTCCTCAAGTTCAATAGAGCCATTCGATATGAGATTTTAGAAATGAGTTTTGTAACGGGTTCAAAGTTGATACAAAATTTAATATCGCTTTGGGAGTAAGCCAAGAAATTCTTCAGAAATACGTCAGGAAAAATTAATAACAACAGAATATTATTCAAATCTGACGTGTCTTTATTCAAATCCATAACATGGACTAAGAACTTGACATCCATAATAAACGAATGACTTCATGGCTTGATATGAAAATGTTTGACTATAATGGTTTAATTGCTTGAATTCGAATAACAGGTTGCTTAGGAATATGAAAACTAACAACCTTATTTAAAGCAATCAATTTTGGCATGATGAGTAGTTAACCTTAAAATCACATCAAAAGCAAATATCTCTATAGAAATAAGGTTAATGTGTAATGTGATAGTGCCAACCGAATCAAGCAAGATTTTTAAACAATTGGATGAAATGAAAGTTTATCCTAATGGAGTCTCCACAGATAAAGTCAAAGTCTAATTTCTCCGAGTCAAGTTCAAACGTTGAACGCAAAGCAAGAGAGATAAAAGAATGGGTAAACCGGTATCTTGTAAGGTATAAACTTCGCAAGAATTTATAATTAACTAACCGTGCTAACTTCGTTCGTTCCTCGATTTTGACCGGCCACGACAAACGCTCTTCCAGAATCGTTGACTTTGACTTTTTCTCAGATCCGCTCTGCGTGCCAACGCCCCAACCGGACTTGATTTCGCTTTATAGACAAAATTGAGCTATGTGACCATCTTTTCCATAACTAAAACATACCTGGAAGGCTTTGAACAGTTTGACCTTATATGTCCCTCCTCTCCGTGATCTCGTAAGATCTAACCGGCGATCGTTCTCTTCCCTAGAATTTGTTGTTTGTCGATGTCGCCACGACGCCTTCCGTCATCGTTAAATCTTCTTCTTTAGATTCGACATCTCTTTCCATAATATCAACGCGTTGTGTGGCTTTTTACCCATGCATCACCATTCTCACTGCTCGCTTATTTCTTCTTTCATTTGATTCCATTTTATCATCTTATACTCGCCAAAGAGTGCTTCATTCAAGCATCATATATCGGGTAACACAAGCTTGAATCGTTGCATCCTTTTGCTCCACGATCGCTCGCAATTCTTCAAATCGCTTCTTCTAACTCATGAATACGATTTTGCAATTCAATATTTTGATCATAAAATACCTCTAATAAACTCTCTTCGTGTACCTCTTCTTCCTCTTCTTCCTCACTCTCATTTTGTTACCTCATGCGATTATCTAAAGTGCAACTATCAATTCTTCACTCACCACATGGATATCACTAATTCCTTCTTCGCCGACATCACATTATCTCGGTTGGCGATTAGAGGTGTCTCCACGATCTCATTCACTCCATTGTTAACGTTCTCTCACAGCCCATTCTTAAAAACTATCATAAAACAAGGGTTAATTAAATAAATTAACAAATCACATAATACCCCTATATTATGACCAACCAACAAATAAGCTTAGGTAGACACACTAGCGAAGGATTTACTCGTCTCTCCCTCCTAGTTTTATTCCCGATCTCCGCCATATAGATCATATCCCTAAGCTCGATACCAATCGTGACTTTGAACACCAACTAGGTCAAGACCTCACCAGGTACCTATCAACTTGCGATCATAGAATCAAGGCCCCCACGGAGAGAGTCTCGGCTTCGGTGCATCCCTCATCAACGAAGTCACCAGATAGAGGCTGGGGCTTTCACTTACGGCTCGATACCAACCGTGGACGCCCCAAAATAGGTCCATTCCATCCAACCCATTCTCGAGTCGCCAAATACATGGTACGTAAATAACTACAACTTTATTATTACAACATATAAACTTTGAGTTTAAATACGATATTGCCATCTAGACAATATCCACACGCAAATAAATCCCCATCATAATTATTGATACATTATTTTACTAAAAAATGGTGAGGACTACTAAACAACTCTCTCTAAACCTCATTCCATACCCGACTAAGACTCGCTACATTCTCGCCTCCCGAGAAGAAAAATGGAACAACAAGGAAAAAGGGTGAGCTCAACTAGCCCAAAGAAGAATATTATGACTAAGATAATATACAACAAATTATCGTTAGTCTTCAACAGGAAAAATCTAATAGAATACAATAGACAACCGCTTTTAAATCAATCTTCGCAATGAAATAATAATTCATTAGAAGAGTTAAGTAGAGAATGCAAACTACTATCTTCTATATATGAATTTAAAAGTTCATCGTCGATATTTTATCCTCAGTAACATCAATCAATATATATCCGAATCAAATATTCATCTTTGCACCACAGCCAAAGATATTCATTAGTTGGTCATGTTCATCTAAACACTGCTCATCTTTGCACTACGGCCAAAGATATTAATCATCAATATGTTCATCTCAACACTTGTTCATCTTTGCACTATGTGCCAAAGATATTCATCAAGAAATCATTCATCTTTTCACTACACGCCAAAGATATTCAAGAATATCATCATTTAGACCGAGGATGATGAAAATATTTTAAAGAAAAACGAATCCAAAGGAAACAAAAGAACAAGTATTAAGGATTCAGATTTCAAATTTATTTCATGTCAAAAATACCTCGTAAATAATCATAGTGGTGTAAAATTCAAGAATGATCAAAACATGGATACAATCAAAGCTAGTATCCGTAATAGATATTTTGACGAAAAAAAAATTTTCATTTTTTCTATGAATAGGCCGTATTCGTGAATATAAAGGTCAGATACGTGAATAAAGGCCGATATACGTGAATAGTAACTCCAACACCAAAAGATAGAAATTCCACAAAAAACATCTTCACGCTTCAGCTTAATAGTACTCGTGAATAAGAACTCGTGAATAAGAACTCATGAATAAGAACTCGTGAATAAGAATCTGCTTAATGAATAAACTCCCGATACATGAAAAAGTTCCAAATTTGATAAAAGTTCCAACCAATATTTCAAAGATAATGATATGAAGAAATAATATCATTTCGAGAAGAAAATAACATCCCTTACCTCGAAAGACAGATCTTATTTTGAAACACATTGGATATAAAGGTTATGACTTGAACTTGCACAGTATAGCAATACTCAAAGTATACTCAAAATACTCACAAGAATACGCCGATAATATAGAGAGAAAAACTTCAGTTTCGTGTGATTTTCAATTCTAACATAAGCACCCTATTTATAGGAAAATGCTTTAGAACACCAAAAAGTAGAAAATTTAATAAATTAATATTATAATTTTTTCTACAACTTCCTACGCATCCAAGAATCTGAACTCACCACCTTAACACATGTTAAATGAGTTTCAAAATGGAAAAATGTTTTGTAATTAAAAATATTTTAAACTTCAAAAATCAATTATTTTAACTCAAACTTCAATAATTCATAATAAATAGCCCTTTTATCGTAAAATTTGAATCTAAAGAGACTTTTTATAAGAAATTCAATTCTCTACAACTTTGTAGAAGAAAGTTTTTCCAAATTCCAAATGTAAATTGACCAAATCCTCAAACCAAGCGATTTTACAAAGTTATAATCAAATTTCAACCAAGAAATGGGGTCCACCGACACACAAAACATGTGTTAATCATTTAATGCCACAAAATACTCTTCCTCCTCAGATACTCATATATCCCACATTCATTGTAAAAATATCACCATTATTATATTATTAAAATATAATAAT
Organism: Panax quinquefolius; assembly: GCA_020205615.1. Taxonomy (NCBI): domain Eukaryota; kingdom Viridiplantae; phylum Streptophyta; class Magnoliopsida; order Apiales; family Araliaceae; genus Panax; species Panax quinquefolius. Next base: position 32,701,456 of record CM035161.1, on the reverse strand, counting down.
ATATTTAAATGAATTATTTTATCGAAAAAGATAAAATTTCAATTTTCAACAATTGTCACTTTAAAATTTTCTCCATCTATATCCACATAAAATCAATATTTTCTCATCATATAAATCAATAATTAATTATTTACAAATAATATTACAGAATCACAAGATCGCAACTGTGCCGTTTCAGAAAGAGGGGCTTTCAATAAGAATTTCTCCTTCATTGGCGCAAATTAGGTGACCAAACCTCTCCTTAGATGTAACTTTCTAGACATTGCTAATAATGTTATCTAATAATATTATTCAGATAATATGAATTATTGCTTCGATAATGGAAAATACCGTATAATGACAATTTATCAAACAACGATAATATAAAATATCAACGCAAAGAATTATTGAATCAATAAAATAAAATATCGAATAAAGAATTATCGTAACAATTATTGAGTAAAGGCTTCTTCACGTAAGAATCAATAATTGGTGCAATACCGCAAAGCTACTTGCTCAACAACGCCAGATTAGTGTGTTTTAACCACCGGGTATTCCAACAAGATAATCTGTGAATAACTACGCCTGCTATTTATAAACAACTTATATTTGTCGTTTTCTTCATCCAATCGCTTTCCGTTATGGGGCCCACAAAAGATCTGCTAGGCCATTGCATTTAATATTCCCAAACAAAGCATTTAATATTCCACGACCAAACGAATATTCCCGAATAATAATGAATATTTTATAACCACTGCTTATTCAAATATTTGCATGATTTTACCCATAACTATCCACATTAATCAAATCAACCCTTACTATTTCAAAATAATAAATAGAGGAAAATAAATTTCATTTATTAATAATTTGGGGTCTTACAGGTCAGATTGATTTAATAAAATATTCTAATAAAATAAAATCTTTTAAATAAAATATAATATATTCTATTTATAATCTAATAAAACGAATAACTTTATAAAAGTATTACGCTTTTATATAAATGTATTTTACTATGCAAAACACTATGCAACACTATGCATAATAAAATATAATATATTCTAATTATATTCAATAAAACAAATAACTTTATAAAAAGATTACATTTAATATAAAAAGATATTACTATCAAAGACTATGCATAATGTAATATAATATATTCTATTTATAGTCTAATAAAAGCGAATAACTTTATAAAAGTATTAGGTTTTATATAAAAGTGTTTTGTTTTATTACATTAATAATACTAATAAACAAAAACCGAGTGACTTATCACGTAAGCATCATTAATCAATACTGCAGGTGCTATACAACCACGCCAGACATCTTTGTGCACTTTTACTACCGAGTAGTTCAACAAGATAACTTGTAAAATTTCCTTTGTTATTTTCATAAAATAATTTTGTCGTTTTCTCAATCAAAACAATAATTTAATTCATGGGTCCACCAATGATTGATGCCGCAAATCACGGATATTCTCCAAACAAAAAGAATATTCCCAGACCAATCTAATATTATATAACAACTTGCATATATTATAAAATTTATAAATACTACCCACAACTATAACATTATATCAAATCCACACCATAATATTCAAAAAAATTATTTCGAGAAAATTAAATATTTATTCATAAAATCTGGGGTCTCACACCAAACCATTCATGAACATGTTCAGTTCGATTCAGGGATGAAGCCAGGATTTGATCTTAGGAGGGGACTTAGAATTTTTTTTAACAATATAATATATATTCAGAAAAAGGGTACTAGAGAAGAATGCATTGATATAGGTCGTAATTGATGTAAGCTCATCGAATTTCATCACACCACGACATTTCCATATTTCGATACGTTTTACAGGATCACACTTCAAATAATTAATATCTCATTTATTACTTTCAATTCTTGGTGATTTTAGAAAATTTTGTTCTTGTTCAGGGGTAGGCACAGATGTTTGAACATTGGGCTCAGGGGTAAACAAAGATGTGTCAACATGATTTGATTGCTTTCTCTTGAAAAATGAATCAATAGTATGTGATTTTTCTATGATTCTAAAACAAAAAATAAAAAATTCAATTAGCTACACTACAAGAATGAGTTAATCAACATTACTGGACCACTCATTGAACTTCTTAATAATAAAATTTTCATAAATTTGCAATCAAATAAGTGAAGTTTTTAGTTGGTTACCGGAAAACAAATTGAATATGCAATTAGAATTAACATATACAATATTATGATCACTCATTAAACTTTTAAAAATTAAAATATCAAGTTTCATAAAATAAACAAAGAATAAAAAAAATTAAATAAGGATTTTTAGTTGGTTACCTCAATACAAATGTATCATTAATTCAATTAGAATAACACATACAATATTATACTCCAATTATACAAACCTGCAATTATAATGAATTTAAGAATAAAATTATTTTGCAATCAGAAGCGACTTCATAAACAACTTATAAATGAACAAGTGAACCTTACAAAATTTTCAAACCTTGGAAGGAGGGGGGTCGTGGCTGTTAGATTTGTAATATTCAAGAACGCAATCAAATTGCATAAAAAGTGCGGAAGCGTGTAAAATCAGAGTTTAAAAAATTACAAACCATATACCCGGATCACCCTTTATGCACAATTATTAATTAAACGAAGAATAAGAAATTATGAAATCATACCCTTGTAGAAACGAAGCTTCCTCGTGCACGAAGTTCACCTCCTACTTCTCGCGATCTCCTTGAATCCACCGGGTTTGGTTCCTTCCTTTGATCAACGTTAGCCACCCATGTGTTTGGCCTCTAGAGGTGATCCACCAAGGAAAAAGAATTTTCAAGAAGGAGTATTGGCTCAAAACCCTAGTTTTTCCTATCTGTATAGAAAAAGGGGGCGTACTCTCCAACTATTGGAATTACGTATGTTGTAAAAGTCAACAACCACCACCACTCATAATAAGACTCCTCTTATTTATAGATGTGGGCAACCCATCTTAACAATTAAGGAATTGGGTTTTATTTAATTAATTAAATTCTTTTAATTAATTAAGCTCCCTAATCTTATTAGGGATAATTAATTAAACTCCTTTAACTAATTTTCCTTCCTAATCCAATTAGAAATAAATGAGAGTACTTATATTAAATTAATTCCTAAACTCTTTTAGAAATTAAAATAATAATAATTGTAATAATATTAATAAGACTCCTCTTATTAATTTATATTTAATATTTCTAAAATATTAAATAATAAATATTAAGTTATTTAATTTATTCTATCACCATAGATTAAATTAAATATACATAACATATTATTACGATTATGCCATTAACTTCTTAAATAATTATTCTTCCTTTTATGGTGTGACCCTTTAGGTTCTCTATATTAAAGGTTGTGAATAAATCAATTAGAACAATTCTAATCTTATTTAAATAAATAAATTAAACAATTAATTTATTTAAATAAATAATATTTATTCTACAATAGGGATAAGCCTCCTAATGATCAACGACTTTCCGGATAATATAGATTTCAACATTAATAATAAAAGAACCTTTGAGTAAATAGTTACCGCATAATTCAATCCTTCCACCATACAATGTCCCAATTAAATATAAGACATAGAATTCATTGTCAAGTCTTATTTTATTTAATTATATGTATTTCGACTCTTAAATGCACAACTCAAATAATGCAAATTAGAAACTCCTTTCTAATTTCATTCGCCGCTGCCGCCAAGGACTCATTTGGGTTGTCATTTATCGAATCACATAGGACATTTCTCTTCTTTATTAGAAGTGGTAGATTCTTTATTGATCATACATTATCTCCATGTACAACTTATTATACCCAAGTATACCCTTTGATATACCCTAAGGGTCTTAAGGAATAAGTCAAAGTATAACTCATCATACACAAGATACTATGATGATCTCAAGTCCAAGGATTACTTGTCTACTATCACTACTGGAATTCCTATTGACAGTAAATAAAACTCCATTAGGTATTCCTAAGAGAGCCACGTTCAAATTGAACTTATTCTCTAATAAGCACCTACATACTTGCTTTTTAGTGTCTTCACACAAATGATCGTGAGATCAATCATCCTCATCCAATGAAAGAAGAACGTATGTATTCAATCTATCCGGATTCACTAATCCCCAATTTAGTAATCCAATGATTGGGAACTATTTTAGTTTTAAGCTTTCTAAGAATTTAGATCTCATTAGAATGATCATCATCATTATTCTAAAAGCATTGCTTAAAACTATGGGTTTATCACATATTATAAAACAAAGATCACGTAGATAATTAAAAGCCTTTAATAAATTAATACTTTTTATTAATAAATGAATAAGATTGTTACAAAGTATATGCTTTATCATCAAACATGATTGGCTTGTGTGCATACTACTTTCAGTGGCTCCCTCCAGTCTTAAGCTAGCTTCGTCCCTAGTTCAATTCAAGTTCGATTAAATTGTCGAATTGAGTTTGCACATGGCATCACGTTCTATTGCTCGATCAAACATGTTCGTAAACCATATAGTTCGGTTCAACTTTGTTCACAAATAGTTCAGTTTAGTTTGATTGGTTCGCGAGTTGTAGCTCGTGAGATACTTGAGTTCGAATTGTATTTCTTACATGTTTAATATTTTTAAATTCTAAATACAAATAGTTGGTTATTTCATATTAAATTCTAAAATTTATCTTATCAATAATTGTTAAATTTGTAGTAATTCTATATTTTTATTACTTAATTTTTTTTTTATTTTTTTACTTATTGATTATAAGTAATCAGCTTTATTAAATAATTAATAAATAAAGTACTTTTTCACCTCTAAATTAATTAAAATAATTTTATATTATCATAAAGTTTTTTTACAATGATTGTTGGATTATTACAATTTCATCACTAATAATTTAATAAATTATAAGTCATCATAAATCACATAAATAAAGTCATTAATCATCATGCAATGACAATTCCACATTAATTGAAGAATGATACTCCCTCCATCCCATAATATATGATGTTTTAGATGATTTTATTTTTTTTAAATTATTTATCGTTTTATATAACCTATGAGAGTTAACCATAATTTTTTCAAATTACCCCTCATGAGAAAATGTTACAAATGAGAGAGAGAAAGTATGAGATAAGTATGGTAATTATGAAAATTTAAGTGTATTATAGACAATTGATATTATATTTAATGTTATACAGTTATTTTCTTAATTCTTGTGCACAACTCAAAAACGTCATATATTATGGGACTGATATGAAGTACAATACAATTGCTTACATTTATATGAGTAATTGAAATTGTCGTCGAAATAAAGAATAGAGAAATCAAGTCATCAATGTATCGAGACTTTATTAATAGTCATTGTACAATTACTATTGTATATCACATCAACTATCAACTATATAATTAGAAGTGCAAATTTGTTAACTTTTAAGTTCTAACTTATTCTATGTTATCATTTTTTGTTTTGGATAAACGACGATTACAATATTTGGCCTAATATTTACTTCAGTGCATGTAATGAGTTGATTCAAATGTTCGAGAACTTGATAAAGTTCAAATATGTTCGTGAGTTGGTTGCGAATGAGTTTGTATTCGTAAATGTTTAGATAATTTCAAAAATTATGATGTTCGATTATATTCGCGAACTCGAGCATGTTCACGAACAAATAACGATCCGAACTCGCACATATGTGTTGGTTCGATCATATTATACGAATTAACATGTTCGAGTTCGACTAATTAATAATGTTCGAGTTCGTCAAAGTTCGGATCCTTTGCAGAGTGAATTATTTTCACACACCTATCAATCAATTAATTAATACAAATACCAAAATATAATAAGACAAATATCAAATAATTTTTGTTGGTCCTGAGTTGACTTAGTAATTTTTTAATTACTTAGCAGTCCAAAGGATGTTTTCTATTTTATATTTTCTTATTCCGATGAATATGGTTTCAATTATCATAACATATTTATTTTTGTGTTTTCACACCTCTTAAACCTTAAAAATTGGGCATATTCTTTTTTCTGAGAACACATACAAGATTAATCACAAAAAAAATAATAATTATACCATTGACTATTCAAATTGACTTTCTAGTCAAATTAGTTATGCGTTTCATATATGAAGTTACATTCAAAATTTTAGATAAATGTGCTAATAAATTATTGGAGCCCTTATGATATCTCGTATATATTTCAACGATTGATTGAGTGAATAAGTTAATTTTGAATGAATTTGTTATGCAAAAAATGTGTTATGACCTGTGGTCACTAGCTCGATGGGGTCCATTTTGAGTAAATAGAAAACATGACTCTACAAAACCAAGATAATGATACACAATAATAATAAGGGCATTAAGATTGGAGCCTTTTGTATAGTTAACAAGAATACAATTAAATGAATGTCATCCCTTAATTCACAAATGAAGGTAGGAATTCCCTAAAAATGACCATCTAAGTATGTGCATAAAAATAACTCAAAATATTTCGAGATGAAAAGATGACTCAAAGCGTGCGCTACGAACATTTTAGAGTGAATAAACATTGAAGTTTCATTCAAAACTTTAGATAAATGTGCTAATGAATTATTGGGGCCCTTATGCTATATGGTACATATTTCAACGATTGGTTGAGTGAATAAATTAATTTTAAGTGAATTTGTTATGCGAAAAATGCGTTACGCCCTGTGGTCACCGGCTCGATGGGGTCCATTGTAAGTAAATAGAAAACTTACGACTCTACAAATCCAAGAAAAGGATACACAACAATAATATGGGCATTAAGATTAGAGCCTTTTGTATTGTTAACAAGAATACAAGTGAATGAATGTCATCCCCTAATTCACAAACGAAGGTAGAAATTCCCTCAGCATGACCAGCTAAGTGCGTCCATAAAAATAACTCCCGATTAATTACTCCTAGTTAAACATTTTGAGATGAAGAGAGGACTCAAAGCGTGAGTTACAAATACTTAAGGAGAAAGTAATTAACAAACATTTCGAGATAAAAAGAGGACCCAAAGCGTGCGTTACAAATATTTAAGGAGAAAGTAATTAACAAACATTTCGAGATAAAAAAGAGGATCCGAAGCATGCGTTACAAGCATTGAAAGAGAAAGTTTCAAAAAATCGAATCTTTCATATTTTTTTGATTTTCTTCTAATTGGTCTATTTTTTTTTATAAAAAAAACATCAAATCCTAAGGATAAATTAAAATCATTTAGTCATTAATTACCTAATTCGTATACCCTATAAAAGTTACTATTTTTTTGTTTTTTTATTGGATAATAGAAATGAGTATTTATTACTTAATTACAAAGTTTAGTGATTATTAATTATATATTCATAAAATTTAAAATCATTTATTTTTTGTGGTAGACAATCAAGTAATAATTTTCTAAAATATTTTTATTATTTATATCAACAAATCCACATGCATGTTCCGGACGAAGTATGGCCCTGCATGTATGAAGGTTTGTGAAATAATGATTAAGATAACCAATTATATATATATATATATATATATATATGATTTGAGCAGATTGTTATGAATTATTAGGTTTTTATGAAGGTAATTAATTTAATTATACGGTGTAGGTTCATTCGGTCAATTAATAAGACAAACAATTGAATATATATGGTATAGATATACAATATTTAAAATGCATTTAAACTTTAAAAAATTGTTATGAAATAAGTTGCGCTTACAAGATATATTTGTGATACTAATAACATCCTCAAACAAGTTTAGCCTCCAAATGTTCCAAGCGTATCAAACATAACAAATTCGACATGCACATAGTTGTTGTAGGCTTGCACAATTTGTATTAAAATTCTGTACTATGGAAATTCTTATTGACAAAATTAAATATATTCCCATGTTTTATTGTAATCCTCTGTGTGTGTGTGTGTGTATATATATATATATATATATATATATATATATATATATATATATATATATATATAGCCAGATATGAACAAGGTTAATTATGCACATTGAAATTTCACACCTAATCGTTACAAATATGAGAGTTTAAAGAATGATTTGAAATCACAGTTTTTTATTGCACAAATGGTTAATTGTACACTACTTTTTCATGCAATTCGTAAGAAGTTCAAAATTAAGTAAACCATATAAGTCATTTAATCATTCTTGTCGATTGTAGCAGCATGTTAAAATTAGAAGGATGCATGTAGCAACATTCAATTAATTATACATGCACTTGAACAAAAAACATGCATGCACTAGCTCTTTTCAATATTTTGAAATAATATATAATAAGAAAATTTTATTAATACTTTAATTAGAGCAATACATAAATTCATTGATTACTTAAAATAAGTTGTAAAATGAGGCAATACATGTGGGTGGGTGTTGGGATTCAAAATTAAATGACCAATTGAATAGTTTGACGATGATAATGAGCAGCAGTGAAAGCCAGTTTTGGATGAAAAGCCATATATATATATATATATATATATATATATATATATATATATATATATATGTGTGTGTGTGTGTGTGTGTGTGTGTGTGAGAGAGAGAGAGAGAGTGTGTGTGTGTGATCATCTGTTGGGCTGAAAATTAAAGCCAGCAACAGGTGGAAAGAAGAACTGAAAGCCAAGTACTGCAGGTTGATCGTCTTTTTTGCGCATTTGTCCAACACTCAGACGATGTTCAAGTTTTTGCAGCTTTTCCTTGAGTTTCTCCTTCATCCCATCTCCAAAGGTAACCACTGCGTTTGATTGTGTAGAAACAAGCTCACGGTAGCTCATTTCTTGATGAGTAGTTAATGATGCAAGGAGAGTTTGAAACTCCATATCATCATTCTTCTTCTTCATCTGGTTAAATTTGGCATTCTTTTTCTTCACCTTTTCTGCAAGAAACCTTTCATGAGTGACCGAATACTTGCTTCTTTCCCCCTCTGGTTTTCCTAGAAATTTCTCCACCGTTTCCTTCACATTCTCATAAGACGGTGGCCAGACAGTCGGCTCCGCCTTGTTCCCGGGACAATACACGATTGTCGCCGACTCCACGTCGCATAAGGTAGAAACCTCGTGTGCCTTCTTAAGCAATCCGGCCATCCTCTTCTTCTGACAAGCTTTTCTTTTGTTTTCATTGGTAATTCTTTGAAGAATAACCTTTCCTCTTCCGGCCATATCTTTATTAATAAGAAGAAATTCTTGTGACAAGATGATGGATGATATGCTATTGCCTATTGATATATATAGCAGTTCAAGAGTGGTACATCTCATTAATTATCTAGTCAAATTTAAAAAGATTATGATAATTTTTAATGCTATTAAGGAAGGAAATTTAAGTGTTACCTATTTTTGAAAGGAAATATAATTGTTTGCTATTTGTGAAAGGAATCAAACCTATGGTTATTCTTTAAAGGAAATTTTAGTTGTTAACTAAATTTAGAAAGAAATTTAATTAATATATTACATGTCTAAATCTCATTCACCTGCTGCGGGCCATCGTATATATGATGGATATATCTAAGTACACACTTAAATTGTACATATAAATACATACCTAGTCGTAGTCGTAAAATAATAATAAAATATTTATCTCTCCTATTTTCACTCTTTTCATTAATTTATTACTATTTTATACTTGTGTGTGTCTTTGAATGTACAATTTAAAAGTGTACATAAATATTTCCATATATGATATCTTAATAAACGGATAATATTGAATGGGATAATTATTGGTAAAACATTATCTTCAGAATTAATTCAAACTTGCAATTAATGGAGATTTTAAGAATAATTTCGTCGTGGACTCCAATTGTTGAATCCAACTTGTCATATTATTTCAAGAACACATGCAATTAATATAAATGCAAATAAATTACCCTCCTAGTCCTATATTTTATTATACCTTAAATTTTCGCTTCAATATTGTTGTTGTTAGAGTATTCACAATAATTTCCTTATTTTTATCCCTACTCTGCAGTGCTATTGGGTCATTATGTATGATAGAGATTCAATTTTTTCACTATGTACCAAACAGATTCCTTGTATTGATTCCTTAAATATTAAATTTTAAAATTTAAAACTTGAAAGTTCCAACAGTCAAATCATGTTTTGAACGTTGTAACTATTTTTTATTTAAAAGTAATTATTGTTTGAATTTAAAAATTGCAATTATTTTAATTTAAAAATAGATATTGCTAGAAATCAAAATGTGCAACGATCATTATGTGTTTATGAGAACTAAAACAACATTATTTTAATTATAAAATAATAAAATTTATAATTAGTAGTAATATTTTTTACAAAAATGATCAAAATTAAAATTTAACTGTTTTTTAATTTTTTTTTATAGTTTTCTTTCTTCTCTAAATCCTCTGTTTAAAAAATAAAAATAAGTGAATTTGATAGGCTTACCCAAATCAACAATTAAGTGAGATAATATCCTTTAACCAACATAAAATCGCAATAAATAGGGTGTGAATTGTCATTTTACATAAATAGGGAACGTTCTTTTGATTCCCTCACTCTGAGGAGTCAAATCATATATAAGGATTAAAATAGAGAATTATATAAGGATAAATAAATTGTTGGATACTGATTTATTGATATATTCTTCAAATGTGGGGATAAAGAATCTATTGGGGAAACTGTTGTGAATGCTCTTAGTTTCAACTTTATATTTATTTTGAAAAGAATAGTTGGATTAAAAACCTACTGCAAGCAGGTTTTTTTTTTAATAAAACTAAAAATAAATTGTGTTGCTCTTGTTCTATGTTGTTATCAATGAAAAAAAAATCTTCTAATTTGTGTTATTTTTGCAAGGCTATGCAAAATTAAAAGCAGGAACGTTATTAATATTATCAAAAATATCAGTGTACACTTATAAATTATTATTTTTATTTTATTTATATACATCATTTTAACTTTTATTAGACTGACAAGTTCATTATCCTATATAATCATTCTCCTTAAAAATTACAAAGTCATCTAGTATAAGACTAATTAATTAAGGATGAAACTAAAACCAATTGAAATTATTATTATCATTAAGGACAGAAAAGTTTTAACAATCTCAATAACTTAACTGAAATATGAAATTCAGCAAAATTAAATTTTTATCAATAATGACAATTAAAATCTTGATATTTCCAACAATGATAATATCATATTTAATATTTTCAATATTGACAATAATCTGATTTTTTTGTAATAAAAATTCTGTAATTTACAAATTATTTTTCAAAATCATGGTAGGAAAAGTTTTATATATACATACCACTTCTTATTAAGAAAATTAATATTTTAATAATAGTATTTTATTTTCCTCCTAAAATAAAGTGAGCAATTGTCCACATTCCTTCCTTACTTCTTTTTTTGATCTCTCAAGTTTTAAGTACTCTAGTTTGAGAAGCCCTGCTCCATAATTGTTTTTAAGGCTGTTGTTGGGATATGAATATTTGGGACCAATTATTATAATAGATCAAAGTTCATGTGAAGATATTTTTATTTATGTGGGATTCTGATTTGGCAGTTGGATTGTAAGGAATATTAGATTTCTATATATATTTGGTTTCTATTTATAAAAGGATTAAGAAATCTTATACAATCTCATTAAGAAATTATACCTAATGAGGAATTATAATTCAATACGGGAAAGAACTATAAAGATGGTGAGATCACTATAAATACAAAACCATGATTTTAAGGTACACACACAACTCATTATTATTTTTCAGCACTAGAGTTGTTTGCCTCCATTATTAAACCTTATTCAGCTTGTACTTATTCTCATACCAGAGTTATCTCCCGGCGACACAAGCTGTCAAGCTTTTGGTGTGTTTACTGTTTTTGTGAAGGATTGAACGCGCTTTCGGTGATTGAGGCACATGGACGAATCTTGGCATTAACATTGGCGCTAAAAGGAGGGCCTGCTAGTGTTGATTTTCAATCATCATTGAGAATTGGCCAGGTCGATCCATGACGAACAACAAGAAAGTTTCAGGAGTTGAAAAATCCACAACGAATGGATCCATTAGACAAAGAGGATCAGTTAAAGACAAATTGGGACCGTCCAAGAGCATCCATGACAGGTTGGGGTCCCAAGGTCGTTCGGTGGGACACGATGATTTGGACAGGGGAGACGTCAGGCGGAGACTGTTCTCTACGACCAGTAGAAATGATGGACATAGGGGCCGCGTTGAGAATTTACCGTTCTGAATGTATACCCACTCGGAAGGCAACGATGAAAGGAGACGGATCTTGTCTAGAAAAGCCCAGGAAACCGATGATGCTTTAAGGGCTCTGCTAGCGCAATAAAAGGAGATCGATTAGCAGATGGAGCTTCTGATCATTAGAAACGAGGATGGTGCCTCAAGTCACAGCCGAATGTGGGGGCGATCACCGGAGGTTCAGTCCAGGACTCGTTGTCCGGATAATGTCAGACAGACCGAGGGTAGGCTTCGGAGTCGCTCTCGGGATAAGAGCAGTCAGATGAGTCAATTGAAATGTCGCTCGTCCGAGGACCACTTCAGGACTCATCGTCCAGATGGCCCTCGACAAATTGGAAGCAAGAGACGGGGCCGATCCAGGGCAACAAGTTCTGAAAACAGACGACAGGTGGCTCGTCCGAGGTGAGATGCATCTCCCAATGAGAGGAGGGACGGAAGGAATCCTTCACCCCAAAGAAGCGGAACAGAAGAGTTGGCCGAATTGGAGAAATAACTACTCGAAGTAAAGCAAGAAAGGGAAAATCCAAACAGTGCGACTCTGGTCAAGTCCTCGTCACCCTTCTCTCTAGAGATCATGCAGGAAAAGACATATCCGAACAAGAAACCCCCCACATGGAGAGTTATGATGGTTCGGAGGATCCTTATGAGCATAGTCAGGCCTATGATCGACTGATGGACTGCTATGACTACTCAGACGCCGCAAAGTGCCATGTGTTCATGACTACATTAAGGAAAGACGCTTGACAGTGGATTATGACACTAGCCCCGAACTAAATTTCATCTTGGAGAGGACTCTGTGATAAGTTTCATGCTTGGATCGATAGTAATAAAAAGAGAGAGAAGCCGACCAGTTCACTGTCACGGATTAAGCAGTATTCGAATGAAACCATGGGTCAATATGTCAAATGATTCCGAGAGGTCGGGGGTCAGGTATCGAATTTGAACGACCTTCAAGCGGTGGGTCTTTTTTAGAATGGCTTGGACCTGGTAAAGTCAAAAAAGTTAGTGAAAGAGATGATGTTTAACCATCTGAAGAGCCTAGTTGAAGCGTTTGACAAAGCCGAAGGGTTTATTGTGGTGGAAGAGGCGATGAGAAGCCTAAAGGAAAGTGTGTCAAAGAACTGTGAAGGACCAGGAGAAAAACAGCTACACCAAGGGTGACAATAACAACAGGTCTGACAATCAGACGAGGAACTTCAACAATGGGGGCTTGGAATGAGGTCGACTGTCCTTCCCGAACCGTAAGGTTGACAAAGTTTATAATTCACTCAACACGGACTGAGCTGCAATATTGGTAAAAATGAAGGATAAACCTTATTTTGAGCCTTGCCTTAACAATACTCGTTCGGTGAGAAGAAATCATAACAGATACTGTAATTATCACCAGACATCAGGACATTCTACAAAAGACTGCAGAGATTTGAATGACCTAATTAAGAAGAATGTTCGGAGTGGGAAATTAGTTCAATACGTCATGGGTCGAGAAGGATCAAGAAGAGGACAAAGTAATATCAATCAGTTGTAGAACCTTCAGCCACAACCAGAGCAAACAGTTCGGCGGGTGGTGGACATAATAAAGGTGGTTCGATCGGGAAAGTGATCGGGAAGAAAAAGTGTGGGGTGTTAGATCTTATACTCACAGTATCCGAATAACCTGCTAGGAAGAACCGACAGTACCTTGACACGATCATCTCTTTTTTAGATAAGGATTACCCATCGAAACCTGTTGGACCGCATGATGGAGCGCTGGTGATCACTGCACAAGTTGGATCGATGGACATGAAGAGGATCATGATTTTTAACGAATCATCAGTCGATATATTGTACGCCCATACGTACCAAATGATGGATTTGGGGGGAAGGAAGTTGGAGATTGGACAGGATCCCCCTCTATACGGATTCAGCAACTACCCAGTTCGAGTAACAGGTGTCATCGAACTGCCAGTCATTTTTGGGACAGCTCCTTGAAAAGTGAAAATGATATGCAGATTTTTCGTGGTACATATACATTCGCCATACTCGGTAGACCGACACTAATGGCTCTACAGGTGATGACTTCATACCTCATTTTAAAATAAAGTTTCCCACTCCACACGGCGTCGGTGAAGTCGTTGGGGATCTTGACTTAGCAAGGAGATGTTATCGGAATGCTTTAGTCTCTTCGGGAGAATGTATCCACAAGCAAAGGGATCAAACTAAGGAGGTTCAAAATTGAAGCGCAGAGGCCAAGAAACTTATCGCCTTCGAGTAATGAATAATGCCAAAGTCAAAGACATTTGACGTGCTGGGAGGATTAGGGAGAATTATCAAGTTGTTTTCCTTTATGACTGAAATTTGTTCAAGTTATTAATGGGAATGAGCATTTAATTTTTCCAAAAGATAAATTTCATCCATGGTTGATGGAATAAGGTTGGGTGACGTTATAAGCTTCCCATAGGGGTCGGGAATGCTATTATGATATGAACAAAGACAACATCCTTCGGGACAGACCCCCGTCCTCCCGAACGGACCACTTCCTTCGGGACGGACCATCGTCCTCCCGAACGGTCGAACATCTATCGTTTAATGTTTGTCATGACTAATATATCTACTATCTTATTTTAAGTTCCTTATAAACAAGATAGTGGGGGGGGGGGGGCAATGCTAGGATATGAATATTTGGGCCCAACTATTATGATGGGTCAAAGTCCACGTGAAGATATTTTTATCCATGTGGGATTCTGTTTTGGCAGTTGGAGTATTTTAAGGAATCTTGGATTCCTAATTATATTTGGTTTCCATTTATAAAAGGATTAGGAGATCTTATACAATCCCATTAAGGAATTATACCTAATGAATAATTCTAATCCAATATGGGAAAAGACTCTATGGAGGTAGTGAGATCACTATAAATATAAGGCTTTACCCTGATTCTAAGGTACACACACAACTCATTATTATTTTTCAGCACTGGAGCTTTTTACCTCCATTGTTAAACCTTATTCAACATGTACTTATTCTCACACCGGAGATATCCCCTGCGGCACAAGCCGTCAAGTTTTTGGTGTGCTTACCGTTTTTGTGCAGGATTGGACGCGCTTTTGGTGATTGAGGTGCGTGAACGAATCTTGGCGTTAATAGCTGTGAAATGAACCAAACAATTTGGAATCGATTCATACTCGTTTGACTAAAAATTTGATTCAAGCTCAACTCGAAATATAAATGATTTAAATATGATCAAATTTTAAAATTCGATAAATTACTCGAATCTTTTCAAATTGCAATTTTCTATTGATATTCAGATCTTCGTTCGAAAAGTTCAAACTACTCGGGCTCGATTCGAGATCATGCTCGACTCGGTAGCTAAACGAGTCTCAATCAAGCTTTATTTCATACTCGATAAATTTTGTGAACCAAATCTGAAAAATTCAATACTCGACTCAGTTCATTTACACCCCTAATTATTTTTATTTTTAAATATGTGTTTTTGCTTCTTCTTTTTTTCTTTTTCTTTTTCTTTTTCAAAATCGGTAGCGAAAAAATGTTTGCTAATTATTTAGTTGAAGCAAAATTTATTTTTTAGCAACAAAAAATTAAAAACACCAAAAACTTTACTTATTCAATCTTGATTACACATGTTACCGTTATAACGTTAATGAGATCCATATGTTGAATCTTATATATAGACAACAACATTTAAAAAATAAGAATAAGAACATAAAATTATAAACAGTTACTAAAAGAATATTAATATATTAGAAACGGTTAAATATTTTGAAATATAAATAATATGGTAATTATATTTGTTTTGAGAGCTCCTCTAAGAAAATGTGTTAATTACCATACTTTTGCCAAAACTAGCTCACTAGTAAAACCACGCAAGCATTTTACGAAAATGTGGAAAAGTTGATTATTTGTAATCTGTGCAAGTTAAGGACTACTTTTAAAAATCGTATTTTTATGATAAGATACGATTTTAATTCATTAATAATTATAATTTTTTATTTAATACATCTATTATAAGTCGATATCATATTATTTAAGATTGACTTTCATTGATAGTAATGCAATGAATTAAAGTAAGAAACTTTTGAACTTTGTCAGCCTTCTACTTCGTTGATATCACTGCAACTATCATCACTAATGGCGTTCAACAAATTTCTGCTCAAGTTGGATCGAAATAGGCTATTTTCATATTTGTTATATATATATATATGAAAATGAAGACATATATATTACAAGATATTTGTACATACTAAGTTATACTTTGTTTGTTCTAAATTATACTAACCTTTTTTTTCATTCTTCTTCTCGCTATCTTTGTAGTAAATACTCGTTTTAAAAGAGCATTGTTCTTCATATATTTTTTTAGATTTAGAGGGTTGTTTAAATAGTGTTGAATAAGTGAATAATAATAATAATAATAATAATAATAATAATAATCTATTGCTACACAGACAGGAATATTGGACCGGTTTATTGGACAGGTTCAGTTTTTTTCTTTTTTTTTCTTGTCTCCCAAAAAATGTATAGTATTTATTTCAACAGAAATTTTTATAAAATAGAGTGTTTTAGGTATAATTTGGATACATATACAAAAACAGGGTTATACAGACTGTATAACTCTGTATTTGTATATGTATCTAAATTACACCTAAAACACTATATTTTATAAAAATTCCTGTTAGAATAAATATTATACATTTTTTGAGAGTCACAAGCAACAAAAAAAAATGAAAATGTCCAATATTCATGTCTAATAAAAATGTCTGCCAAGACTTATTCAAGAATGTTTAAAAGATTTGTGACTAATAATTTTAGGTGCATAACGTATCAAAATTTGAATGATGCACTTTTTTGATTGTGTATTAATTATACATGTGAGTTGTTTTAGGTAGATTAAGGGTACCTATTTAAATAAAATGAATATAAGTTGATGACCAAATTACCTTTAAGATAATGACCAATCAAATTAATTTAGATGTAGATCAGTTCTTAAATTGTTATATACTTATATTGATACGTATTAAATAAATACACTGAATATCACCTTACACAATATGTTACATTTTCGTTTAATTAAAAAAATTAATGCTAGATAAATTTAAGGTCTCAAATAACATAACAAATAAATATGTTTGTATTATTTTATTCCATAAAAGTTCACAAATAATATACTCCATTTGTTTCATAATTAGATATATAATTTTATTTTTAATTTTAAAATTATATATATATTTCTATTTTGAGATATAAAATATCATAATATACTCAATTTCTCTTTTTTTTTTATAATGTAATTGAAACAAGGTGCGTTTCTTAGAATGTATACATTTTGACACTAGGGATTTTATAAAACGGCTATTTATGGAGAGAATATGATGGTTAAGATATGAATATTTTTTAAGGGTAAAGTTAAAAGTGAAAAATTGTCTATAAAAATTATTTTTTTTAAAATATATATCTAATTTTAAAATAAAGGGAGTAATACAGACGCTGCATAATAATCTCGTGGACGATAAAACTACCGCATGATTATTATGCAGACGGATAACATTCACATAATTATCCTGCAGATGTCATGATAATGTAAGTAGGCTTTTTTGTCATTTCTTTTGTGGGCTAAGGCTCCGCATGGTTATTATTTGGGGTGAATTACATATTCTATTATATTTTTAAAAATAATTACAACAATAGTGTCCTCATAAAATCTTTACACAACTAATACACTTCCATATTTATTTACAATACTAGTGCAATTAGAATTCCTTAATTTAGGGATTAGTTATACACATAACTTCTATTCTCTTTCCTCATTTATAACAATTGCAGTTAGTCATCACCATTCTTCTTCATTCAACGTATTCTTTCTATATATATATATATATATATATATATATGAGCATTGATAGACCAATATTAATTGAATAATTAGGCATTTCCATTCCAAAACCTCCCATTGGTCTCGTCATATTAGCAGTTGGTAGTAATTGCATGATTTGGTAGCCCGGTGATGATGCCATTTCATATGGACTACTTTGAAATATAGAAGCAGCAGCATTTCCTCCCATAATTGACAAAACCTTTGTTTCATTCAACAAAGGTATGTATTCCTCTAAAGGAATTTTTTCTAACAAGGCAATAGAGGCTAAAGCGAAGAAGAGACAACATGATTACGGATATGAAGAACTAGGGTTTCGACGAGTAAGAAGGCGGTGGCGGTGGCGGTGGATATGAAGATTCAGGCGGTGGATATGATTGTAACCAAACTTTCACACCAAGGTAACCAAACTGTCATATCAAAGTAACCAATCATCTTCCCCACTTTCAATTTTTTCTTAGTGCAGTTGGTAACCAAACCTTCAGATCAAGGTAAGCAAACTTCCATACCAAGGTAACCAACTGCACTAAGACACCTGCAATTTTTTCATAAATGCAGGTTGGTAGCCATAACCTTCGCACTAAGGTAACCAATTTAGTTTTATTAAGTTACCAATTTCGTTTGAATGTGATGCAGTTGGTAGCCAACCATTCATACAAAGGTAACCATTTTATTATTTATGAGTAACAAAATAGTTATAAAAAAAATTCAAAACAGTAACTTTTACATCTATTTTTTTTAAAAATTTTTGTAGGGCGAATCTTCTTATTCTCATTGGCGTTTTGGACAACGGAGATTCGCGGGCGGTGTAGCGGCGGAGTATGTGAGGTGTAGCGGAGGTGTAGCGGCGGACTATTATTTCAAAGTGTATGTGAAGGAGATGAAGATTTGAATTTTGAATATTTAAATTTGAATTATTATTTTGAATTTAAATTTATTTTTGTTGTTAGATCCAAATATTTGAATTTGAATTATTAATTATGGCAGTTATTAGTCCTTGATTTTAGGTTTCCTTATTAATGTGAATTGTACTATTTTTGTAATATGTACAATCTTTTTGTAATTATTTGGTTGATACACTTTTCTTATAATTACTTTCTATTTGTTGTATACTTATGTAAAGAACCCTATTATTTGTCTTTCTAATAACTATCATGCGAATGGGCTGCATAAAATACTATTGAATCACCTCATCAACTACCAAAATTGGATTGAAAAAGAATAGGGGTTCTCATCCGTCTTTGGCTACATATCATTACACACACACACACACACACACACACACACACACACACACACACACATATATATATATATATATATATATTTGGATGAATTACATATTTTATTATATTTTTAAAAATAATTGCAACAATAGTCCACTCATTAAATTTTTACACAACTAATACATTTCCATATTTATTTACAATATTTGTGCAATTAAGATTCCTTAATTTAGAGAATTAGTATTCAATTAGAATTCCTTAATTTAGGGATTAGTTATACCCATGACTTCTTCTCTCTCTCCTCATCTATAACAACTGCAGTTAATCATCACCCTTCTTCTTCATTCAACGTATTCTTTCTATATATATATATATATATATATATATATATATTAGTTAGTCGTACATGCTTCTCATAAATCGTTGTCTTCTTCATTAATCATTTCTTCAATCACAGTCAAAAACGATGATACAGAACATACAGATAATGACGATGACAATGATAACAGTGATGACGATGGAGACGATAATGATGTGGAGGTCCATGATGACGGTCAAAACGATGAAGTCCATGAAGGAATGATTTTTATTTTTTATTATTATCGTTTCGCTTCTCATTAATTGTTTGTTAACTTCGTGTTCTCGGTATATATGTAAGCAAGTCGAATGTCCTTTTAGTTACAAATCGATAATTGTTTATATATATATATATATATATATATATATATTAATGAGTCAACCAACTGTATATCTCTCAAAATGGAGGTGGGTATGAAGATTCAGGCGGTGGTGGCGGTGGATATGAATACTGGATGATGGTAACCAAACCTTCATACCAAGGTAATTAAACTGTCATATAAAAGTAACCAATCAACCTCCGCACTTTAAATTTTTTCTTAGTACAGTTGGTTACCAAACCTTCAGATTAAGGTAAGCAAACCTTCGTACCAAGGTAACAACACCTTCATACCAAAGTAACTAATTCACATCCACACCTGCAGATTTTTCATAGTGCAGTTGGTAGCCAAACCTTCAGACCAAGGTAACCAATTCAATTTTATTAAGTTACCAATTTCGTTCGAATGTGATGCAGTTGGTAGCCAACCATTCATACAAAGGTAACCATATTTTATTATTTATGAGTAACAAAATAGTTATAAAAAAAAATTCAGAACATTAAAAGTTACATCTATTTATTTTTAAACTTTTGTAGAGGCTTAATCTTCTTCTTATTCTCATTGGCGTTTTTAGACAACGTAAGATGCGCGGTGTAGCTAGCGGAGTATGTGAGGTGTAGTGCTAATGACTATTATTTCAAAGTGTATGTGAGGGAGATGAAGATTAGAATTTGAATATTTAAATTTGAATTATTATTTTGAATTTGAATTTATTTTTGGTGTTAGATCCAAATATTTGAATTTGAATTATTAATTATGACAGTTATTTGTCCTTGATTTTAAGTTTCCTTATTAATGTGAATTGTACTATTTTTGTAATAATTATATTCTTTTTGTAATTATTTGGTTGATGCACTTTTCTTGTAATTACTTTCTATTTGTTGTATATTTATGTAAAGGACCCTTTTTTTTTTGTTAGTGTGTGATTTGATGGGTTTGAAGGGTTCGGGGGACCGTGTCACGTGACAGAATATTCTAATCAGGAGACTTGACATTTTAACTAATTTACAGTCCTAATTGGCTTATGACTTTTTTATCCTATTTGACTTCTTACTTTTAAGGAAACCCAATCTAAATCAATTATGGAAGTGATGCAGTCTGGATTAATTTTGACTTCCCATTCTTATGGAGATTGACTTATATCTAAATATAAAAATTATAAGACCCCAACTTTTTATGAATAAAGATTTAATTTTTTCTAAATATTATTTTGAATAATAAGGTGTTGATTTGATATAATGCTATAGTTGTGGGTGATATGTGCAAATTTTACAAAGTAAGCAAGTTGTCATAAAATATTCGTTTGGTCGAAAATATTCTTTTTGTCGCAAAATATCCATACGACGGTGCAATCTTTGGTAGACCACATAACAGAATAATTTTCGGATATAGAAAGCGACAGAAATAACCTTTTTATAAAAAATAACGACAAAACTTTTATCGGTAACTGTTGAAATACCCGGTGATAAAAGTACAAGAATATACTGGCGTGGTTGCACAAAGAAGATACGGTGTCAGATCAGATCTCCGATTATTGATTCTTACGTAAGAAGTCACTCAAGATTCAATAATTGTCACGATGGTTGTTGCATAGTATCTCATATCATTGATTCAATAATTAGTTACAAAGAATATATCGCACAATATTTTATATTATTTGAATAATATTATTAGTTAGCATTATTGACAATGTCTAGAAAGTTCTGTCGAGAAAAGGGGTTAGGTTATATAATTGTGTGCCAATAAGGATAAATTCTTATCGGAAAGCCCCATCTTTCCTGGGAATGATCTAGTTATTAATATTGTGAGCTTATAATATTAATTGTGAATAATTATTATGCGGTGGATATTAGTTCAATTTTGATATAAATGAAGGAATTTAACATGAAATATTTGTTGAAAGTTTGGCATATTTTTCTATGGAATCAAAATTATCTTCTCCGATAAAATATCCATTCAAATGTATTATTATAATATATTACAATTATTTAAATAATAATATTATTATAATATATATTTAAGCATGTGAGAAAAGGATGGAGGTGAACAAGTTGCTTTGGAATTCTTTTTTTTTTTTTTCTAATTGAGTGTGCTGAAGTTCATGCGTACACTCCTCTTTTCCAAATTGGTTATTCCTCCTGCAAATCCTTTTCCAAAGAGTGGACCTTCAACCAATAAAAAGAAAGAAAAGTTAGGCATAAGTTAGGCAAGCTAGGCAGAGAAAGAAAAGAAAATTAGGCAGAATTGTTTAAACTTTCCTCCGTGCTGCACTATAAAAGGGGAGGTAACCCTCCATCCTAAACACACCATCACAATATCAGAAATTTTCCCTCTATAATATTGTGAGTATTTCTTTTGAGTATAAAAATACTTTGAGTGTAGCTTTTTGTGCAAAATTTTCTCAGGATAATATCCGATATTCCAAATCAGATTTAGTTTCTACTAAGGTAAAGAATATTATTTATTTCATATTCGTAAAGGAAATTATTTTATTTCAATACTCGTAAGAAATATCATTTTCTTTCATACTCCATATCATGTAAGTGATATTATTTAATTTCATATTCCTAAATTTAAACTTACTATGGTAAGTATTGCTTCTATAATTCCTGAAATGATTAGAAATTCCTTAAGGTTTGCGCTTCATCTAATATCATTTCACTAGAATATTGGTTTGCACTTTCTTATTAAATTTTAATCTTTTCATGTCGGAGTACTATTCATACGGTTTCTATTCATGAGTACTGTTCATAACAAAATTTAATTTTTTTTTCTATTCAAATTATTTTTGATACATGAATATCATTCTTGAATTTTACTCCACAATTAGTTATCATGTTGACAATTTGGACATTTTTGAACTTTGGATAAATTAAATTATAAATCTATAATACTTATCCTTGATCTCACTTAATTGATTCTTTATATCATTGTCATCATCCTCGTGCTTATATTATGGTGAAAATTATCTTTGCCCCGTAGTGCAAAGATGGATTGTTGATTGATATGACTATGACCAGGAATTATGTATTGGTATAATCATAACTTTTAATGTTACAGATAAAGGTTTGTGATGAAAGTCCTCTTTGGCCAGTAGTGCATAGATGGACAGATGTATGACATGATCATGACCACTAGTGATGCAAACGATTATTTTTTGCCCCGTAGTGCATAGATAATTCGTTGATTGGAAATATTTATTGATTGGTGTTACAGGGATAAAATATTGATGATGAACTTTTAAATCATACAAGATAGTAGACATCATGTTCTACTTGACTCTTTTAATGGATTGTTATTTCCGCTGCAATTGTTGATCTAAAATTTGTTGTCTATTGTATTCTATCAGATTTTTTCCTGTTGAGGACTAAGAATAATTTGTTATACATTATCTTAGTCATAATATTCTTTACTGGGTTAGTTGAGCTCACCCTTTTCCTTTTGATTCCATTGTTATTCTTAGAAGGCGAGAATGTAGCTGGGACTAGTCGGGGAATGGAGTAATGGTCCAAGATGGTTATTATAGCAGTCCTCACTATTTTGTAAAATAGTGTGACAATAATTGTAATGAAAACTTTATTTGAGTTTGGATATTGTCTGCGAGACAATATTTGTATTAAAACTCACAGCTTACGTTTTGTCGTATTTTACACGATAATTAATAGTTGTATAGATGAAGTTTGTATTTGAATTCTGTACCATGTATTTGGCAACTCAGAATGGGTTGTGTGGACCTATTTTGGGGGCGTCATAATTGGTATAAGATCTTAGGGTTATGATCTCTGGTGGAGATCTGGGATTAGAACTAGGATGGGAGAGATGAGTAAAACCTTCGCTAGTGTGTCCTACCTAAGCTTATTTGTTATTTAATTGGTCGGTCGGAATATATGGATAATATGTGGCATGTCAATTTCATTAATTAACCCTTGTTTTGTGGCAGTATTTGAGAGACATCTAAAAATTTTGAGATAAGCAATGGAGCACATGCGACCATTGAGTCATCGCCAATCAATAACTAGGATAATGTGCATCAGAAAGACAATAATCCTCCTGTAAACAACAACACCAACCAAACGATGGAATGTTTAGGAGCTTTCTACAATTCATGCAATACCAAACAAGAGAGACTCCTGTTCAAAATACAAGTGAAAAAAATGGTAACTCACGGCTAGTCACTGCTAAGCAATTTAAGGAGTTAGGGCCGCTGGAGTTTTTGAGAAAGCCAGAGCCACTTAAGGCAGAAGCATGGATTAAGCAGATTGCCAAGATATTTGATGTCTTGAGATGCACAGAGGAGCAAAAGGTTCCCTTCGCCACCTTTATGTTGCGTGGAGAGGTGGATTATTGGTAGGAATCCGTAAAATGTACTCATCTTTCCGCACTTAAGATGTCTTGAGAGAAATTTCAGGAATTGTTCAACGACAAGTATTTTCTAGAAAATATTCGTCATATGAAGGAGGAAGGGAGAAGTTTAAGTGGGGGATGGAATAACTTAGTATATTCAATTTCATCAAGCGCTGCTGATAATTTAAGAACTATCAACAAGAATCGAATTTTCAATCTCTATATCTTATCACGCGTTATTGTTGTCTTTGAAACCTATCAACAAGAATCAAAATTTCAAACTCATATTATAATAGATGTGAGTCGTACCACTAAATTAAGATATCATATTATAATAGACTAGTTGGTAGCCCGTGCAATGCACATGTTAGTTGGAAAAGCTAATTATATAATTTGTTAAAATTGTGAAAGTTTAGAATATATTTTTGCATGACATATAAACTTTAGAATATTAAATTTTTCCAAATAAAAAATTACTATCCATATAATCAAGAAATCACAAAAATATTTGAATCAAAATTGGCAATGTACTTTGCAACTACGTATAAAAATTAAAATACCAACTAAAATCATGAATCAAACCTACATAAAAAACCTATGTTCGATCCATATTTTTTACATTTTGAACGGTACCAAAAGCCAAGTACTTGGATCCTTGATGAAGGTGCAGAGAGAAGTAGCATTTCTTTGACAATCTGAGATACCCAATGCCTAGCACCGCCTATACAAAATTAACAAAAGTACGTTGCTTTATACACTTTTGAAACACAATAAGATCTGGTACAATCAACTTGAATAGGTTAGTAATATTCAATTCAGATAATCCCAAATAACAAATGACTAAAGACTGCTCATCATTGATGAATAATCATCCATCAATTCAATTTGATGTGCTTTCTCAGGAAGAAGACTTACAACATTATTACTGTTAGTTTACTCTTCTAAATTTTCTTCCTCAAATTCAGTATTTGTCTCAGCCCAGTTTTCCTCCTCAACCTGATTCATTGTTTCACTCTTTTCCTTATATTGAGGAGAAGATGTGGCAAAAGGATCCCAAAAATCCCATGATGAACTTAGAACCAGAGGTGGTGGTGGGGTGTAACTTTTATTCTCATCAAGTTCTATAATTTCTTCTTGGGCAGCTTCCACCTTGTGGTTATCCCCAAACTTTCTCAAATCAGGGCTAAAATTAGGTGGAGGCAGAGGCGAAGGAGGCAAAGGGGGAGGAGGCGAGGGAGGCAGTGCAGGGCCAAATGGGTTATCCTCAAGTTTCAGTGACTCTGACTCCGTGAACTGGCGAAGGGTGAACTGGCGAAGGGTTACATCGATATTTTTTAGAGATGTCAAATACTCTAACTGGGCCACAACAAATTCTCTTTTAAATCTCAATACATGTTTCATTAAACTCTTTCTCTCCTTGCAAATGCGCACTCTTTCTTCTTTATCAATCCGCGTTGCAACACAACCTATTTTTACAATATTGAAGACTAAAACTATTTATTGTATCTGGAGTCTACTCTAGCTTGTACATGTAGCAGAGACGTACCTAAAAGGAGGACCCCAGCTCAATAAGAGATCCAAGTATCATAGATGACAGAACATTCCCTGTTCAAATTCACTGTGATTACAGTCACTTAGATTCTTATTTCAGTTGATTTCAAAGCAACAATGAGACCAAAACCAATTTGCAGCATTTCTTAGTTTCAATTATCAAAATCTTCATATAGTAAAAACCCAATAAAGTTGAATGTCCTATCTTAAACTAAATTTTCCAACTTCATGCCAGGTAAAAATAATCTTCAAAATAAAAGATAACAAAACAATACCCGCAAATCATTCAACCCTAAAATTTACTATTTCTCACACACATGTACTGAATATCTGTATTCTTAAGGCTGAAATAGAACAATAAACAACAATGAGCAAGTGTACCTAGCTTCATAATCTGCTCAACTCAGCTTTTTAGAAACCAACCAAATCTGTTACAAACACCATTTTATTGGGTCTATTTGTTTCTATGATATTCCAAGTTTAAGAAAGTTAAAAAGATTTAAGCCCAAAAAACAAAACCTTAGCTGTTCTACTTTACTCCACACCCCGAATCCACTGTATACCAACCCCATGAATTTTACTGACCAAAAACACAAAAATAACATCAAACAAAAATACCCACTTCATAGATCCCCATTTTCACCGAACAATCTAAATTTTTTTAAACAAATAAAATAAAAATTATGCTAAATATAACTCCAAATGGGTCGCCTCGATGTTCTGTTGTTCCCTTTAAACTCGCTACTAAAAGTCTAAAACATTCACCGGCATTTCTTTGTTTCTTTTTGAATTTTTTTTTGTATATTTGTATATAAAAAATGGGAAAAGACAAAGACACAATGGTAAAGACTTGGAAACTGTCAAAGACAGATCTCTCTAATTTCCACGAACTCTTAACTTAAGAATTCATCCAGAATAAACAATCTGCAAGAACACATACTGACTACTAAGTTGCATTCAAATTGTAACTTATCATAACAAAAAAATTTTGCAATAATAGAAACTCTAAAAAAATAAAAAAAAAAGATTTAAGGCAGAGTCAGATATAATTTACCAACAATTAGTAAGAACATAGAACATACTTCCAGTAAAATAAGGTCCATGAATTCCGGAATCGAAGAAAAAGTACTTGGGGTAAGCAAAAAAAATGTAAAAAACTGAAACAGAGCCTAAAGGCTAGAACATTACTGAGAGCCTGCAGGAGGGGTATCGATGACTAACAGAAATGAATTACTTAGATCTCAGCCTCATCTTTCGATGTTGCCTCTTCAACCTCCTCATTCTTTTTCTTCTTCCGCTGCAAAATCATATCCAATTTCAAACAATCAATTTCGTTATTTATAAAAAATGGTAAATTCAATCACATGGCAAACCAAACCCTAAAACTTAGATCCAATCGATCTACAACACATAAACATGTATATTATGACCTTCAAAAGCGTTCTTCTTCTGGATAGCCAAATCATGATTTGCAAATGCGGAGGCGGAGACGGCGGCGGCGAGGGGAGGTGGAGGAGTAAGGGGAAGAAGGGTCGGTGAGGCGTTGGACCAAGTGAAAGGAGCGAGAGAATGGGAACGGGTATATAGAAGTGAAATAGGGAAGAGGGTACTGAAAAAGAGGAAGAATTGAGAAATCTGAACAGTTTTGTGTGGCGAGTTTTTTCTAATTAAATTAGTTAACTCCTAATTGATTTCAAAATAAATAAGTTGACTCGCCCAATTATATAATTTCTGCCTTTATATATAAAGTATTGATATGAGTCATACAGTAGACTAAATGGTGATCGATTATTTAACTTGATCATTATAATGTTCTAAAACTCA
This sequence comes from Panax quinquefolius, assembly GCA_020205615.1. Lineage (NCBI taxonomy): Eukaryota > Viridiplantae > Streptophyta > Magnoliopsida > Apiales > Araliaceae > Panax > Panax quinquefolius. The sequence goes on along the minus strand of CM035161.1, from coordinate 32,673,764 downwards.
ACGAATATGTAAATCCCAGTCTATTACCATTCCTAATTGACTTGATCATTAAATTACTGTTCCATCACCTTAAGTTTTTATATTTTTCCTATCGTTACTTGTAAAAATTTAATATCTCCATTAGGGGAGAATATTTCATTTAAATTAGGTATACTAAAAGAAGTCTGGTAAATCACAGATTGGAGATTGGTCCAATTACAGGTATTTAACATAGTTCTTTTCTAATTCCATTTCCAAACAAAAGTTTTAGATTTGTTATCAAAGTAATCAAACTAACAAACAAGGAGCGGCCGAAGAAGCCTACTCTCTCTCAGTGGATAGAAGCTCGGCCACGGCGAAAATTCGAATGATAGGCAAGAAACTGGACTCATTTTCATTTTATTTGAATTGAAGTCCTGAGTATACAATTCAGTTTTAAGCACTTAACCACCAATTTCTTATCTATCTTTTTTCTGTGTTTCAATTCGATTTGAACAGATATAGCCGTTAACTTCACAGGTCAGTTAATCGAACATCATTTTCTTCGTTTACCTGATTGCTTCCAAAACCCATCTTTTTAGAACTTGGGTTTTATTTATTTTGCTGTTATTGACTTGGAAATCAAACCCAATTGTACAGATAGCATGTTCAAAGGAATATACAATGGCAAGCAATGCCACCTAGCGGATATTTCAGCTGTCTTAAGCAGGGCTTGGAGTGCTGGTGTTGATCGAATTATAGTAATTATTCTTTAGCTGACTTTTAGTTATAACTTTTTGCTCATAAATCTTGATGTTTTTGTGTAAGCTTTAATTTTTTGGTTTAATATACTCTAAGTGTTCCAAGATTAGAGATATTTGACCTTTTTAGAGTTAATTTGTGGAATTTTAAAATTCAAAATAAATACGAAATTACTTAGTTTTAATAAACACAACTATGTTATTTTCTACACTTGAACGAATTATAATAAATTTTTACTTTTAGGATTTTGCACGTTGACTTCAAAAGTCAAAATGTATCTAATATGGAGGGAGTACTTACTAATTAATGATGAATGTAGAAAAGTGTATTTAATATCTTGAGGAGAATTGATGTTTCCAAAGGGAGATTGGACATTTCCACAAGTTTTGTCACACGTAAATGTGCGACCCACTTATTATTCATGTGAAGGGAGTCTTGCATAAATATCATTATATCAATTTTCTTTGCTGAAATATGAATTTCACTTGCAAAAGTATTTATTCCCTATCCTGAATCATACTCAATTTTGAAGCCTTGCAGGATTAATCATTTAATCATCTGTATATCTTAGCCACCAAACATATTGGAGAACAACTGAACAAGCAAGTTTGGTGTTGGTTCAGTAATTTGTTCACTGGGATTCACCATGTTGAAGTGTAATGCTGATTAAGTTTACTGTTCCAAATCCAGGTCACTGGTGGATCGCTTGAGGAATCGAAGGAAGCTCTTGCTATTGCAGAAACAGATGGTCTGTGCTGTGGTTGTTTAGATATTTTTGTTGGTATTCATTCGCTGCTAAATGGCTCTCTTATTTGATTGTAAAATTTGTTAAATTCACCACTTTGTTGTTTATGGCAGCAAGACTTTTTTGCACGGTCGGTGTGCACCCAACAAGATGCAATGTGGGTTGTTGTTCTTTAAAATCTCTATTTGCTACTTTTACAGAAATATACAAACAGGCATATATATATATATATATATATATATATATATATATATATATATGGGATTCTTCCATGTAAGAATTCTTATGCATGTTTATCTAGCATAACACCCTTTTATTTAATATTTTTAATATTAAATAACGCCTTTAGAAACCAGGACAAGTTTCTTACAAAAAAAAAAAAAAAAAAAAATAATCTAAACCTAAGCACAACCTCTTGAAATTGTATAAAAATCTAATAGTAAGCACAAGTTTTTATTTGTTATTTTTATAACAATATTTGTTATTTTATAAAAACAAATATTTTTATAAAACAAATATTTTATAATAACAAATAAAGAATATAAAATATTTTATAAAAACAAATATTTTATAATAACAAATATTTTATAATTCTTTATTTGCTATTTTTATAAAATATTTGTTATTTTATAATAGGATATAAAATAGGATATAAAAATATTTTTATAATTCTTTATATAACAAATATATTAATTTCTTCCCACTTTAATTTAAAATATTAATTCTTTATGATATTTTATATCCTATTTTATATAACAATAGCATATATTTGTTATATAAAGAATTATAAAAATATTTTTATATCCTATTTTATATCCTATTATAAAATAACAAATATTTTATAAAATAACAAATAAAGAATTATAAAAATATTTGTTATTATAAAATATTTGTTTTATAAAATATTTTATATTCTTTATTTGTTATTATAAAATATTTGTTTTATAAAATATTTGTTTTATAAAATAACAAATATTGTTATAAAAATAGCAAATAAAGAACCTGTGCAGGCTACTATTTTTTATCTCTTCTAAGAGGTTGTGCATTAGATTTTTTTTTTTTTTTTTTTTTTTTTTTTACAAGTAGTAAGAGCTTGTTAGGTTTATTTTTTTTTTTTTTTTAAGTCAGTAAGAGCATTGTCCTTAGTATGGTATTTTTTTTTTTTTTAACGGTAGTAGAAGAGCTTGTGTCGATTAGGGCATTATTTAATATTAAAAATTCGTTTTATTTAAACAAACCGACAACATGTTGACTATGTGGGGTCCTCATATTAAAATAAAAGTTTCCAGATAAGTTGTGCCTACTTGGTATATTTATGTTTCAATCTCAAACCTTCCAATAAGTTTATCAACGGTCCAAAAGGGGGTGTCAGATAAAGACTCCATAAAGAACCGATTTGCTATGGAAGGGCTCCTATATATATATATATGTAAGACCCCAGCTTTTATAAATAAAGATGAATTTTCTATAAATATTATTTTTGAATATTATGGAATAAATTTGATATAATGTTTTAGTTGTGGGTAATATTTATAAATTTTGCAAAGTAAGCAAATTGTTATAAATTATTCGTTTGCCTCGGGAATATTTTTTTTGTCGGGGAATATTAAATACGACGGCTACCAATCATTAAGTGGATCCCATTAACGGAAGTATTGTCGTAGTTAGAAAACGACAAAATTATCTTTCTATAAAAATAACTACGGAGGTGTTACCGTTAAAACTGTTGAACTACCCGGTGGTAAAAGTACAAGAATGTCTGGCGTGGTTGCATAGAAGACACACAGTATTGATTATTGATGCTTACGTGAGAAGTCACTTAGCTATACTCAATTATCGCTACATGAATTCTTTTGATCATATCTCTTATATTATTGATTCAATTATTGTTATGAAGATCATCGTAGATAATATGTTATATTATTAATTGAGACGACAAGTTATAAATGATTAATAATTGTTGAAAGATTAAAATGTGTTGATAAAATGATTTGTGGTAATATTTATTCAATCCTTGATGTATATAAAGAAGTGCATTATGAGACGCGTTTGTGGTAAGTTTGATTATTTTATGGGGGGCCCATATGTCATCATCTAAGAGTCTTTTCAATCAATAGTAATTACCTTTGTGAATAGTAATTACCTTTGTGAATAGTAATTACCTTCGTCAATATAGTATTTACCTTCGTCAATAGTAATTACCTTTGTGAATAGTAATTACCTTTCAATAATAGTATTTACCTTCGTCAATAGTAATTACCTTCGTCAATAGTAATTACCCCTTCGCAAATAGTAGTTGTCCTTCAATATTACCAAGAGTTAAGCGCCTCTTGATTGTTCCAAAGGTTAATTACCCCCTTCGCAAATAATAGTAGTTGTCTCTTCAATATTACCAAGAGTCATTTTGACCCTTCGTTAACACTCAAGAGCCACCCTCGCTTTTTCTATAAATAAAGTTTCATTCCTTCATTATTTCTTACGAATTCATCAAACTCTAGAGAGAAACTATATAGAGAAAGAAGAAAAGTATTCTACTTACTTCACTTTTCCAATATTCAGTTCTTCTAAGGTAGGGAATATTATTTGTTGTATTCGTAAAGGGTGTTATTCTTTCTTATTCATGAAGAGAAGCTGTTGTTATTCCATTTCTTATTATTACATTGGAATAACTTGATCTGTGATGGTTCACCCTATACTTGGTGACATTCTTTATTATTCTTTGGAACATCCTGTTTATGTGTTTTACACCGGACTGGTTCCGTCTTTATTATTATACATTGGAATATCACATGCGTGTGTTTTACACTGCACTGGTTCCATTTTTATTATTCCGTCTTTATTATTCGCTTAATATCACATCTCGTCTTTATCTGTGGGACTGGTTCCATCATTTATTATTCCGCATTTATTATTACATTGGAACATCACGTCGGTGTGAATTTCACACGACCTGGTTCTTATTATTATTATTCTGTTGGAATAAACCTTTTGTAAGGTCTATCGCATGCATGGTGATTTCTTTTGTTATTCCATTCTTTATTATACCCGGTTAGTTAAAACTTTGACTTCTATACTCCATGAAATTAGTAGAATATCCTCGATATTTGCGTTTCATCCAAAGATATCTTTTCATGAAAATATTCTTCCGATCATTCTTGAATTTTACTCTACAAAACAAAGATCATGTTGACAATTTGGACGTTAATAATTCCCGGATAAAATAATTCTTGAACTTGTTTTATTGAATTCTTATATCATTGTCATCATCCTCATGTTTATATTATGTTGAAAGTCATACGTGGCTGTAGTGCATAGATGGACTTGGTATGATTATGACCAGAGACTATTGATTGTGTCGCTACACCGTAATGTTACAAATGATGTGATGAAAGTCATTTGTGGCTCTGTAGTGCATAGATGGACTTGGTATGATTATAACCGAGAGACTATTCGGTGTAATCATGGCCGTAATGTTACAAATGATGTGATAAAATCCTCGATTGGTAGTAGAAGTGCATTGATGGACATGATTGTTGGTATGATCATGACCATTAATGAATACACAACTATTCTTGGCCCGTAGTGCATTGAATAATTGTGGTCGTGATACTAAAGAATATCCTGGTACGTAGTGCGAGGGGTGATTCGATGATGTGGAATATTTATTAAAGTCGAGTCTCACTATAATAATGATGATGAAAAACCTTTTAAATCATAAAAGATAGTAGATTTTATTTTCGCTTGACTCTTTTAATGGATTGTTTGATCCACGCAGATTAAACTTGATGTCTATTGTATTTTATCGGTTTAACATTGTTGAAGGCTAATGATAATTTATTTTGCATTATCTTAGTCATAATATTTCTTCTTCGAGCTAGTTGAGCTCACCCTTTCTTTCACATTCTCTTGGAAAATGAGAATATAGTGGGACGAGTCTGGGAGCGGAGTAATAGTCCAGAGGATAGCATTAGTAGTCCTCACTATTACGTGAAATAGTCCGATAATAATTGTAATGAGGACCTTTTGAGTTTGTATAATATCTAGTAGACAATATTTGTATTCAAACTCACGGTTTATGTCGTATTGTATACCATGCAGTTATATTAGTAAGTTGTATTTAAATTACGTACCATGTATCTGACTACCCAAGATGGGTGATGTATACCTAATTTTGGGGAGTCACAGTTGGTATCAGAGCTTAGGGATATGATCCCTGGCTAAGATGTGAGAATAGTATTAGGAGGGGAGAGACGGGGAATACCTTTCATTTAGTATGACCTACCCAAGTTAATGTGCTATATTTTATTGGTCGGTCGTAATATAGGGATAATTTATTACATGTCAATTAACCTTTTGTTTTGTGGCGATGATCTGAAAATGACATCCGAGAATGTTGAGAATATCAATGGAGCACAAAGCGATCGTTGACTCACCACATATCAATAATCGAGGATAATGTGCATCGTGAAGGCGACAATCCTCACGCAAAACAACAACAACACCGACCAAATGATGAATAATCAAATGTTCAGAGGCTTTATGCAATTTATGCAACAAAGACGCGAGAGTGACTCTGCCCAAAACATAGGTGGAAACACGGAAAACTCTCAAAAGGTCACCGCTAAACAATTCAAGGAGCTGGGACCACCGGAGTTTAAGGGAGAGCAAAAACCACTTACGGCGGAAGCATGGATAAAGCAGATTACCAAGATATTTGATGTCTTGGGATGCTCAAGAGCAAAGGTTCCCTTTCGCCGCCTTTATGTTACTGTGAGAGGCAGATTCTTGGTGGGAATTCCAGAAACGTACTCAAACCCATTGTCTTATCTTGGGAGAAGTTCCAGGAGCTGTTCAACGACAAATACTTTCTTGAAAGTATTCGCCAAATGAAGGAGGTGGAGTTTATCAAGTTGGAACAAAATAATATGACCGTGTCGCAATACGAGGCAAAATTTGCAGAATTATCACGGTTTGCGTCCCACTTGGTGGATAATGAAGAGAGAATGGCGCGAATATTTTTAAGAGGTTTGAAGTCGGAGATACGTCAACATCTTATTTCTCATAAACTGTGTTTGTATTCAGATGTTGTAAATAGGGCTCAGTTAGTGGAGCGCGATAACGAGTCAACGAACTAAAAGAGAGCAAAATGTAAGCAAAATTATAATACCAAATGGAGAGTAGTCATCAAGCGGTGACAACAAGCGTGGAGGGAATCAACGGGCGGATATGGTAACCACGGTGGTAATCGGGGCCAAAACAATAAGAATGGACATTTCAAGAAAAGGAGATTCAACAATGATGGAAAGACGTCAAAGACCAAAGACCGTTGTTAAGGAAGGAGAAAGACCACCTATCATATGCTTCAAATGCGGAGAGAGGGACACATCATCCGAACTCGCCATGCCGTCCAAAACATGTTATAATTGTGGAAGAGAAGGTCACTTAGCTCGATTTTGTCGTTTACCGAAGACAAATTCAACTAGGATGGAGGCACCAAAGGCCGTTCGGAAAAGTCAAACCCAGAGTAGGCAAGGAGAAAGCGTTTGTTGTGACTCCTCCAGAGAGCAAAGGAACCCGAATGAGGTCATCACTGGTAAGCTTATCATAAACTCTAATGAAGTCTATACTTTATTTGATACCGGTTCTACCCATTCTTTTATTTCTTCTACTTGCGCTCATCGGTTAAATTTGACTCCTGAGAAATTAGACTTTGACTTATCTGTGGAAACTCCGTTGGGAGAAACCTTGTGACGCCCCCAAAATTAGGTATACGTCACCCATCTTGGGTCGCCACTTACATGTTACATAAATTCAAATACAACTTACTAATATAACTGCCGTGTACAATACGACATAAACTGTGAGTTTGAATACAAATATTGTCTACTAGATATTATACAAACTCAAAAGGAGTCCTCATTACAACTATTATCACACTATTTCACAGAATAGTGAGGACTACTAATGTTATCCTCTGGACCATTACTCCGTTCCTCGACTTTTCCCAGCTATATTCTCATTTCTTGAAGAGAACAGTGAAAGAAAGGGTGAGCTCAACTAGCCCAGTAAGAAATATTATGACTAAGATAATGCGAATAAATTATCATTAGCCTTCAACAAAGTGTTAAACCGATAAAATACAATAGAATAAACCGGTTTAATCTGCAGCTGAATATTCAATCCATTAAAAGAGTCAAGTAGAAAATAAAGTCTACTATCTTTTAGGTTTTAAAAGGTTTTCATAAATTTTTATCACTAAGACTCAGGTTTAATGAATAAACAACAATATCTAATCATCCCCTGCACTACTGGCCAAGGATTTTCATCAAATTATCAATGGTTATGACTATACCGAATCACCCCCGGTCATAATCATACCAAAACTATCCATCATCGCATTACAAAAGCCATCGAGGACTTTTATCACATCATTTATAACAAGCCATGATTATACCGAATGATCCTCGGTCATAATCATACTAAGTTCATCTACGCACGTAAGCCAAAGATAACATATTATAACATGAGGATGATGACAATGACATAATAATTCAATAAAACAAGGTCAAGAATTATTTTATCCAGAATTAAGTAACGCCCAAATTGTCAACAAGATATCGCTTTTGTAGAGTAAAATTCAAGAATGATCAAGAATATTTCCATGAAAAGATATTTGGATGAAACGCAAATATCAAGAATATTCTACTAATTTCATGGAGTATAGAAGTCAAAGTTTTAACCAACCTGGTATAATAAAGAATGGAATAACAAAGGAAATCACCATGCATGCAGACTTGATGTATAAAAGTTATTCCAATGTATAATAATAATAACGAGAAACTGTCGTCGTGAAATTCACACCGATGTGATGATCCAAATGTAATAATAAATGTCAATAATAATAAACAATGGAACCAGTCCGGTGTAAAACACATGCATGTGATATTCCAATGTAATAATAAATGCGAATAATAAACAATGGAACTGTGTCCGTGTAAAACACACGTATACGATATTCCAAATGTAATAATAAAGAATGGAATAATGTAAGAAGATCACCAAGTATAGGGATTCTCAGTATAAAAGTTATTCCAAATGTAATAAATAAGAATGGAATAATATAAGGATTTCACCAATATAGGTATGCCGCATATACAAAAGTTATGTATAGGTATGCCACTTTTTACAAAAGTTATTCCAATGTAATAATAATGAATGGAATAATGTAAGTTCTCTTCATGAATAAGAAAGAATAACACTTCTTACGGTACAACAAACAAATAATATTCCTACCTTAGAAGAACTGAATATTGGAAAAGTGAAGTAAAGTAATACTTTTCTTCTTCTCTCTATGATTTTCTCTCTATAGCTTCTCTCTATAATTTCTCTCTAGAGTTTCAATTGAATTGTAAGAAAATAATGAAGGAATGAGCTTCTATTTATAGGAAAATAGAATGCATAAGTAATTAATCCATGAGCGGTCCATTGATTTACTTTAATCTGACTATCCATATTAAAGCAAAATCTTTTAAATAAAATATCATATATTCTATTTATATAAAAATATTTTACTATGCAAACACTACGCAACACTATGCAAAATACTACGCAAAACACTATGCAACACTATGCATAATAAAATATAATATATTCTATTTATGTAATAACTTTAATAAAGTATTACATTTTATATAAAAGATGTTTCGCATTTTATTACGTTAATAATAATGAATAAAACAAAACGTCATTATCATTATAATAATTCATATTATTAATCGATAATAATGGAATCAAACCGAGTGACTTTCACATAAGATCAATAATCAATACCGTGTGCTACTATGCAACCACACGACATTGTACTTTTACTACCGAGAGTAGTTCAACAAAGATCAACCAGTAAAACTTCCGCCGTTATTTCAATAAAATATTTTTGTCGTTTTCTCAATCCGACAATAATTACGCTGGGGTCCACTAATGATTGAGCCGTTGTCACGAATATTCTCTCGCTAAACCGAATATTCCCGACCAATCGAATATAATATAACCACTTGCATACTTTGCAAAATTTATAAATACTACCCACAACTATAATATTATCTCAAATTCACACCATAATATTAAAAAAATTATTTCGACAAAATTTAAATCTTTATTGATAAAATCTGGGGTCTCACAAACCTTCATTACATCCACTGTTTATAAGTCTTGTTTGGTTCAAATCGGTACCCTCACATTACCTGTCGATCTTATTTCATTAAAAATAATTGCATTTCGACGTGATTACAGGGATTGATTGGTTAACTACTTATCATGCAAAAATTGATTATTTTCGTAAGGTTGTTAGCTTTCATATTCCTAATCAACCTATTATGCGAATTCAAATGACCAAACCATGAAAATCAATCACGGTCATCTCAAGCCATAAAGCTATTCGCTTATTGAAAAATGGATGTCAAGCTTTTTTAGCTCATGTCACGTGATTTAAACAAAAATACGCCGGTTTTGAACGATATTTCTATTGTTAATAAATTTCGACGATTCCCCAAAGAACTTCCCGGCCTACCCAGTAGCGTGAAATTGAATTTTGTATCGACCTTGAACCCGAAGACAAAACCTATTTCCAAAGCCCCACATCGAATGGCTCTATTGAACTTCGTGGAGTTAAAGACCCAACCGCAGGAATTGTTAGACATTGGCTTTATTCGCCCTAGTACTTCTCCTTGGGGTGCTCTCTGTTCTATTCGTGAAAAGAAAGATGGAAGTATGCGACTTTGTATTGATTATCTGGAGTTGAATCATGTCACCATCAAAATAGGTATCCATTGCCACGTATTGATGACCTGTTTGACCAAATTGCAAGGAGCCAAATTCTTTTCAAAGATTGATCTTCGTTAGGATATCACCAATTGAAGATTAGAATCACCGACATTCCAAAGACGGCTTTTGAACTCCAGAGACGGGCATTATGAATTCCTAGTCATGTCTTTTGGATTGACTAATGCTCCCGCCGCCTTCATGGATATGATGAACCGAGTATTCAAGGAATATTTAGATCACTTTGTGGTCGTCTTTATTGATGACATCCTTATTTATTCCAAAAGCCGTGAAGATCATGAGCAACACTTGAGGTCGACACTCCAAAAGCTTCGTGAATATAAGCTTTATGCCAAGTTGAAGAAATGCGAGTTCGTCAAGAAGTAGCATTCCTTGGGCACGTGGTATCAAGTCATGGAATATCCGTTGACCCAAAGAAAGATTAAAGCTATTCAAAGTCGGGAACAACCTAAATCAAATGACCAAGAAACGTAGCTTTCTCGGTTTAATGGTTATTATCGGAGATTCGTGGAAGGATTTTTCTAATCGCTACTCCATTGACTCAAATTGACTCGAAAAGATACAAAGTTCGGTTGAGCGAAGAATGTGAGAAGAGTTTTCAAGAACTCAAGAGGAGACTTATTTCAAAGACCAGCCTCGACAATACCATCGGCTCGGAGGGATTTGTCATCTCTGATGATGCTTCGGCAAAGGGTTAGGATGTGTTCTCATGCAACATGGGAAAGTCATAGCTTTATGCCTCACGACAACTCAAAGAATATGAGAGGAATTATTCTACTCATGATCTAGAGTTGGCGGTACAATTATATCTTGCACTTAAAATTTGGAGGCATTACTTGTATGGGGAGAAAGTGGAGATCTTTACGGATCATAAAAGCCTCAAATATTTCTTCACTCAAAAGGAACTCAACACGCGACAACGACGTTGGCTTGAACTGTTGAAAGATTATGATCATACCATCCAATACCATCCCGGAAAAGCGAACGTGGTAGCCGACGTTATGAGTAGAAGATCATATGCGAAGCACGAGTGCGTTATTGTCAACGCAAAGGCCCATTTGTGTGACTTGCAAAGGATGGAGATAGAGTTAAAGACTCGAGGACGCATGTGATGATAGCGAGTATCTGAGTAGAACCGACTTTAATCGATAAAGTTAAAGTCGCTCAAGCTACGGACACGGAGCCGATGCGTATGAGGAAGAAGGTGCAAGAAGGTGCTATCTTGGGAAGCAAGAATCGATGAAGAAGGAATACTTGAGTCAACTCCGGACTTTGTGTTCTAACGACCACGATTTAAAGTATAATATCATGATGGAGGCGCACAACACACCATTTGCAATCCATCTGGTAGTACTAAAATGTATCATGATATTCATCATACATTTTGGTGGGAGCAATATAAAGAGAGAGATAAGCGCTTGTTTATCTCAAGGTGTCTAATTTGTCAACGAGTTAAAATGAGCATCAAGTACCAAAAGGTCCATTGCAACCACTTGAAATTCCGAATGGAAGTGGGAGCACATTACCATGGATTTCATTCACGGTCTTCCTAAGGTTTCTCAAGGCATTGATGCGATTTGGGTCATTGTTGATAGATTGACCAAGTCCGCTCATTTTTCTTACCGACACGAGAAACTTATACACTTGAACGCCTTGCTTCAGTATGTACATAAACGAGATTGTAAGACCGCATGGTATGCCCAGATCCATAGTTTCGATCGAGACCCAAGATTCACTTCACGATTTTGGATTAGTTTGCAAAAAGCTATGGGCACATACTTACGATTTAGCTTTAAGCATATCATCCTCGGACGGACGGACATCGAAGAGGACTATTCAAACTCTTCAAGATCTATTAAGACTCGTGGTCCTTGATTTCAAGGGGAGTTGGAAAAGTTCTTACCATTGGTGGAGTTTTCCTACAACAACAGATTATCAAGCAAGTATCGCATGGCTCCATTCAAAGCGTTGTATGGAAGAAAGTGTCGTTCTCCAAAGATCTTTGGGATGAGGTGGGTGAAGCAACGTTGTTGAGGCGGAGTTGGTACGTATGACTACGGGAAAAGATTCAAACGATCCGACAACGTATAAAACCTCACAAAATCAACAAAAGAGTTATGCCGATCTTCATCGAAAGGACGTGGAATTCGATATAGGAGATCATGTGTTGTTAAGAGTTACTCCATGGAAAGGAGTTACAAGATTTGGAAAGAGAGGAAAACTTAATCCTCGATTCATGGTCCATTTTAATCCTCGATCGAGTAGGAATCTGTGGCCTATAGACTCGCTATCGCCAAATATGTCTCGTGTTCATAACGTTTTTTACATATCCATGTTACGTAAATATGTGAAAGACCCGAACCATATTATTGAGTTAGAACCGGATGAAATAAGCGGAAGATTTGACGTATGAAGAGGTTCTGTTCAAATTTTGATAAGAAGGAACATATTCTACGCCCAAGGTTATACCTCAAGTCAAAGTTTTGTGGAGAAACCACGATGTTGAGGAAATGACTTGGGAGTTAGAATCGAAATGAAATCAAGGTATCCTTACCTCTTCGACATACCAGTAACGCACTCTAATTTCGAGGGCAAAATTTCATATAAGAAGGGAGGTTGTAAGACCCCGGCTTTTATAAATAAAGATGAATTTTCTATAAATATTATTTTTGAATATTATGGAATAAATTTGATATAATGTTATAGTTGTGGGTAATATTTATAAATTTTGCAAAGTAAGCAAATTGTTATAAAATATTCGTTTGGTTGGGAATATTCTTTTTGTCGGGGAATATTAAATGACGACGACTCAATCAATCATTAGTGGACCCCATTAACGGAAGTATTGTCGTAGTTAGAAAACGACAAAATTATCTTTCTATAAAAATAACGGCGGAGGTGTTACCGTTAAAATTGTTGAACTACCCAATTGGTAAAAGTACAAGAATGTCTGGCATTGGTTGCATAGTAGCACACGATATTGATTATTGATGCTTACGTGAGAAGTAACTTAGCTTATACTCAATTATTGCTACGAAGAATCACGATCATATCTCTTATATTATTGATTCAATTATTGTCACAAGTATCATCTCGTATAATATGTTATATTATTAATTGAGACGACAAGTTATAAATGATTAATAATTGTTGAAAGATTAAAATGTGTTGATAAAATGATTTGTGGTAATATTTATTCAATCCTTGATGTATATAAAGAGTCATTATGAGACGTTTGTGGTAAGTTTGATTATTTTATGGGAGGGTCATATGTCATCATCTAAGAGTCTTTTAAATCAATAGTAATTACCTTTGTGAATAGTAATTACCTCACATCGATAGTATTTACCTTCGTCAATAGTAATTACCTTCATCAATAATAGTAATTACCCCTTCGTAAATAGTAGTTGTCCCTTCAATATTACCAAGAGTTAATCGCTTCTTGATTGTTCCAAAGGTTAATTACCCTTCATGAATAGTAGTTGTCTCTTCAATATTACCAAGAGTCATTTTTGACCTTCTTCGTTAAGACCAAGAGCCACCCTCGCTTTTTCTATAAATAGAAAGCTCATTCCTTCATTATTTTTACGTATTCATTGAAACTCTAGAGAGAGAAACTATAGAGAGAAAGAAGAAAAGTATTCTACTACTTCACTTTTCCAATATTAGGTTCTTCTAAGGTAGGGAATATTATTTGTTGTACCAAGTAAGGGGTGTTATTCTTTCTTATTCATGAAGAGAATCTGTTGTTATTCCATTTCTTATTATTCTCATTGGAATAACTCAGATATCTGTGATCTACCTATACTTGGTGACATTCTTCTATTATTCATTGGAACATCCCGTCATCACGTGTTTTACAAGAACACGGTTCCCGTCTTTTATTATTATTCTGTTGGAATATCCACATGCGTGTGTTTTACACGGACACGGGTTCCATTTTTATTATTCCGTCTTTATTATTCCGCCGGAATATCCTCCGCTCATGCTTATACGTCGGACTGGTTCCATCATTTATTATTCCGCATTTATTATTACATTGGAACATCCCGCCGGTGAATTGAATTTCACACGACTGGTTCCGTTATTATTATTTTGTTGGAATAACTCACACTGCAAGGCGATCTATCGCATGCATGGTGATTTCTTTTGTTATTTCATTCTTTATTATACCCGGTTGGTTAAAACTTTGACTTCTATACTCCATGAAATTAGTAGAATATCCTCGATATTTGCATTTCATCCAAAGATCTTTTCATGGAAATATTCTTCCGATCATTCTTGAATTTTACTCTACAAAACAAAGATCATGTTGACAATTTGGACGTTAATAATTCCGGATAAAATAATTCTTGAACTTGTTTTATTGAATTCTTATATCATTGTCATCATCCTCATGTTTATATTATGTTGAAAGTCATACGTGGCCCTGTAGTGCATAGATGGACTTGGTATGATTATGAACGAAGAGACTATTCCGGTGTAATCATGACCGTAATGTTACAAATGATGTGATGAAAGTCATCCGTGGCTGCGGTGATGCATAGATGGACTTGGTATGATTATAACCGAGAGACTATTCTGGTGTGTAATCATGACCGTAATGTTACAAATGATGTGATAAAAATCCTCGAAGTGGTCGTAGTGCATTGATGGATGAGTTGTTTGCATGATCATGACCATTAATGAATACACAACTATTCTTGGCCCGTAGTGCATGAATAATTGTGGTCGTGATACTAAAGAATATCCTTGGCAGTAGTAAGTGTGGGTGATTCGATGATGTGGAATATTTATTAAAGTGAGTCTCAACTATAAATGATGAAAAACCTTTTAAATCATAAAAGATAGTAGATTTTATTTTCTACTTGACTCTTTTAATGGATTGCTTGATCATTATTTGTTAAACTTGATGTCTATTGTATTTTATCGGTTTAACATTGTTGAAGGCTAATGATAATTTATTTTGCATTATCTTAGTCATAATATTTCATCTTGAGCTAGTTGAGCTCACCCTTTCTTTCACTTTGTTCTCTTGAAATGAGAAATATAGTGGGACTAGTCGGGGAGCGGAGTAATGGTCCAGAGGATAGCATTAGTAGTCCTCACTATTCGTGAAATAAAGTGTGATAATAATTGTAATGAGGACTCCTTTTGAGTTTGTATATATCTAGTAGACAATATTTGTATTCAAACTCACGCTTTATATCAATTGCATATTATACCTACAGCTTATATTAGTAAGTTGTATTTAAATTACATACCACGATCGACTACCCAAGATGGGTGATGTATACCTAATTTTGGAGGCGTCAATATATATATATATATATATATATATATATATGCAACTACCACCTTATGGAGATGTTTGCAATTGTGACCTGGTATATTGGTACAGGAATTTGATGAGAGTGGGGATCCAGAAAAACATTTTCAGGCATTGTTGTCATTGGCTAAAGAGGGTGTTGAGAAAGGAAAGGTTTGCTTAGATGTCTTGATTATAGGATTGTTAGAAAGGAGCTTCAAATATGTCTTTTAGAAAAGTTTATCCAACTCAATGACTTATGGTGTCCTACGATATCAATGAAACTCAGTTTTAAAATAAAAATAAAACAAAATTTGAAAGTCACTGTACATGTTCCATATGAATTGATTAAATTCATACTATATTCCTTTTGGTACTTAAGAGTGTTAAATTAGCAGCCTCTAATGTTTCTTGGACTCACTAAAATCCTTATTGACATTGAAATATAATATTTTATACAAGGTGGTAGCAATTGGTGAATGTGGATTGGACTATGACAGAATTCACTTTTGCCCATGTGAGATTCAAAAAAAGTATGTGCTTGCTTGAAATATATTTTTCTCTATTTATTTTTTGGTTTCTTGTGGGGTATTTGGGGGAGATGGAGGGGGCTTAATCAATGGGGGAAAACCTTTTGATGAAACTTTCTTCTTCCCATTCTCATTAATCTGCTCAATGATTGTACGTCTTTTCTTTTCCATCATAAAAAATAGGTACTTTGAAAAGCAGTTTGAATTAGCACATGCCATGAAAGCGCCGATAATGTTTTACACATGTGAGCAATTCTTGAGGATTCTGTCACATTCTTGAGCAAAATAAGGAGAGGTAGAACATAATACTAAGTCATGTTTGCTGGTATATCTATTTTTCTTTTTTACTATATATTTTCCTAGCCATTGTTTAGCTGATGGATGAAGCAACGTGAATGCCAACTTTTCTTGTTGCTGAATAATTTTACTCCTCTGCTTGTAGTTCCTTGAGATTTTTCTTGACTAAGAGATACTAGCGAGTGGAGGCATGGGTTTACACACAGAACTGCTATGTTCTACTTCTGGTTGGGAAAATTTAGATAGTCCCCCCCCCCCAAAAAAAAAAAAAAACAACAATCACATTCTTCAACCGATAATTGAAACAGATATTTCCCAATATAAAATATTGACGCCATTAGGTAGCAAAACTTGCAAACAAATAATGGAAGCTTGGAAAAATTGATTAAGAGGGAAATTGTTAAATGTGCCTTAATGTATCAAACAAGAATTGATGTATGAATAGCTTATGCCTTGATGGTTGACGATTGAATAAACTATTCTCTTTGACCGTCTATTAAGCTTCTTGTTGCTGTTGTTTTCTTAGTTTTCCTAAACATTTGTCAGCAAATTTTCCTTTCATGGTTAATTAAAACTATCTGGAATCTTGTTGTTAGTGGATGTAATCACATACTCTATATTTGAGATGTATATGGGGATTGGAAGCAGTGATTAATTTGAAGACTTCGTATAATCGTATTTTTGACAGTATTTAAAAGCTTTATTTGGAGAACCCATATTGTTTACTCATCTTCCAGTATTTTTTATTTAATCAAATAAATAAATATTTCTAATATTACAGGTTCTCTGCTGGTGTTGCCCACTCATTTACCGGTAGTGCAGAAGATCGTGATAGGCTTCTTTCATTTAGTAATGTTTTCATAGGTGATATGCTTCAGCATTCTGTTGATCTTTTTAAAGCTGATTTCAAGATGTGCGCCTTTATTTAAGATGTACAATTGATGCGGAAAACAAGGCAAAAGATGTTTCGAATTTGGCATGGACTATATTTATTAAACTATGTAATTAAGAGTAGGATGAAATTATGCTTGTTTTAATTTTAGTATATTAGGAATTGCAGGAGTCTTAATTTGATTTGGTTTTGATTGACAATTGCTTAGTTTAAGTTAGTTTAGGTATCATATGTTACTTCTATAATTGGGTAACTAATACAAGAAGTCTTGGATTTTTATTCCCTATATAAACTTTGTAACCTCTAGTCCTCTACAGTTTTCATAGAGTTGAGAATAATATTGAGGATACCCTTTAATTTGTAACCTAAAGTCATAAGAAAGAGAAACACTTATTCTGCATGCTAGTGGATCTCTTGCGAGGGTGACAAAAGTCTGTCCTATTTTTTGCACCTTTTATCTAGCGTACTGTTTGTTCTACATCACCAACAGGCCTCAATATCTTAATTTTTATTTTCTAACAAATTTATAGGTGCAAATGGTTGTTTGCTAAAGACTCCTGAAAATCTTGATGTTGTAAGGAGCATTCCTGTTGAAAGAATGATGATTGAGACAGATTCTCCATATTGTGAGATCAAGAATAGTCATGCTGGGATTAGCTTTGTGAAATCTTTGTGGCCTTCTAAGAAGAAAGAGAAGTATGATCAACAGTGCATTGTCAAAGGTCGAAATGAACCTTGTTTAGTTCGGTGAGTGTTTTAATGTTTCTGATTATATTTTCCATTTTTGGAGCTTTGTATGAGGTGAATGAGTTCAGCTTGAGTTTGGTAAGGCTCAGCCAGTCTTAGCTTGGTTTGACTTATATCTCTAGTATGGGGGATGTAGTTATTTTACTTTCTTTTTATAGGTAATTTTAATGATAAATCTTTTAGTTGTATAGTAGGTAATAGTTAGGAGTTTATTTTGTTGAATTTTATTTCATTGTTGAATTAGATCTCCTAGCTATACTAATTAGGGTTTTCTATTTCCTATATAGAAGGTGATATAATCTCTAATTGTTTTAAACTTATACTTGAATATTCATTTGGGAATTTAGGCTTTATGCCATTGTGTCTTCGGGCATGATTCTTCTTCCTGGTTCTTCTTCTCCTTCTGTCTCCCCCCTCCTTTCTTCCTCTTTTATCCTTTCCCTAATCTCTTCTAAACCTTGTCCTGCATCACCTTGTATTACGGCTTGAAAGTTTGAAACTTTTTTGGTTTCATTTTGAGATCACTCCATCTTATCTGTATTGTAGTGATACAGAGTTCAGGGCAAACTTAGCTGCTTCTTTTTTTACAAGTGTGCTCAATCCTTTACATTCAAAGTTTCCTTTGATTTTTAAAATGGTATGGCTGTCATTTCAGGCAAGTTCTTGAGGTAGTTGCTGGCTGTAAAGGCATCAAAGACCTAGATCAACTAAGCTTGACCTTGTACCACAATACCTGCAGGTATTTCATTGGCATTGTTCCGAGTTATTTTTTAATATTGCTTTGAATTTTCAGTCTAATTCAAGCATGTTTGTAAATCTACTCTTGGAACTGCTTTCTACTGGATTGCGACTTTCTCTCAGGTCATATATGTTCCTCCTGTATTGAATATGAAAAAAAACCAATAAAAATAAAGTTAATTGTCTACTAGTCCTTGACCGTTATGCAATTATCTAGGTATCTTATTTTTCTTTAAATGTTTTCCTAATCACGACTGTCAATTCTACCTAGTCTATTAGTTTTATCATTCACCTGAAAGATCCAGAGTTCCTGAAGTTGAAACTATTTGTGCAGGGTTTTCTTTCCACATGATTTGGACTCTGTAGCAGATGCTCTTCTTGCTCACGGTCAGAATGCCATGTGAAAATTTAAGGGGATTTTATAATGTCGTTTTTAGGTGACAGCAATAGGTATTTTTCACTTAGTTCTATTGGGTAAGGTATGAGAGTTGACATTTCACTCACCTGAAAGATAACCCCGACACTGAAATCTAATTTCTTCGCACCAACAATGAGCAGGGAAAGAAAAAAGAAATTGTAATCACATTTTCTTGTAGCTGTGCTTTCCTAAGTGAACATGAACTTGGTGACAGTTCTGAAACTTGGAACTTCATTTTTGGCTAAGCCTCATGGGAAACTACTGATATTTAAACTCTTCTTCTTCTTCTTCTTCTTCTTCTTTTTTTTCAACTTCTGTACCCAGTAATTTGTGACAGTTCAAACTTGTGTGTTAATAGCTCAAGGTTGCTGAGACAAAATTGCGTGTTAATGCTCATGTACTTCTGTGGATATAATTGATGGCCTTTATGCAAGTAACATAATCTCAAATTCTCAAAGTCCAATTTTATGTCCATAACTTTTTCTTTTGGTATTATTATTTGTAAACATATCCTTGTATAATCCCGGGCTAAGGCTATAATTGGGTGTCGGAAGTTTTAAAGTAGTAAATATATGATATCAATGTCTGGATCCATTCCATGAAAGTATGTTCTAATCAAACTTAAGCTACCCAAATCACAAAAGTCCCACCATAACATGGACTTCCCTTATCCCAAATTTCATGTTTTATCATTTGAACGCATGCTCCTTGATTTTCAAATCATCCATGCATAAACTCGTTCTCATACAAGTTCAATGACTAGCTAGCTAGCTAGCTAGCTACTACTCTTTTTTTTAATAAATTTATTTGATGTACGAAGGAATAACTGCAAACCATATTATTTAAAGTTGAAACACAATACAAACAAATTACACACCACAAGTTAAAAATCTACAAGTTTAAAGTGTTACATGACATAATTCACCAGTGAACTTAAAATCCACACACATCAATATTCAAAACACCAAACTTCAACCAACTTACAGATCACAAACATACATGATAACCATGCTTCCATGGTCTTATTTAGATTTGGGAACAAAACCCATTAATATCTAAGTTTTTAAACTACATTTAAGGTTTTTAGCATCTCTGACCATCCCAAGACCAGCAGGACTATCATGGGATGACAAAGAAAACCTTAATGCAGAAGCCAAGGATGATTTGCCTATGCAACCAAATGATTGAACGGGAATCTGTTGCAATAACCATGACAGAAAATGCAACAGAGCCCATCCATTTGATCGCAATAATGATGGGATTTGATGCCAACAACTTGACACAAATCCCATAGTTTCTTTGCCATCAAACTTTGAGATTGCAGCAGCTGCCTGCTGCCGCAACCCACTTACTAGGCATTACAATACCACGCCCAGTACTCATTATATCAGAGAGAGACAGGACTGATGCCCGGAGGTTATTGATAGGAAAGTGATTCAAATCCCCCATGGAGAACATACTAGTGACCTCAGACCCAGAAAGAATAGACCTGCCGCGATTTGCTTCCCTTGGTGAGGTCAAATTACAGCTATCAGACTGCAGAACTTCCGAATTCTGAGACCCAGTAGGCTGATAAAGTTTTCCACCCCCAGTCTTTTCTGAGTTGGCTCCTTCCTTGCATTCATCTGATTTTTTTGTATTCAGGAAGCGGCCACCACATCCCCTTGGTCGACGCATTGCATGAAGGTGGCGTGAAAGGTGCAAATATGGCTGCAGAGTAAAATCAGAATTCAGATTATTAAAAACTCAAGGAAGAGGAGAATAGGAAAATAAGGAAGAAAATGAATATATAGACAGAACTATGTTATATAAATTAATGATATATAAAAGATATAAATAAAAGAAAAGAATTCAAATTGTTTATTGACTAATGATTGTTAAAAAAATAATTAGAAAATCACAGTGAAGTCATGTAAATTAAGTGGCATTCAAAATCAATGAGATCAAATTACTGACGAGGGGAAAAAATCATGTGAAGAAAAATAAACCAACAAAGTCAATAGCAACTACTGAGTATTTTCTTAAATATAACATTCAACTTCCACACTAGTATAATAATTAAAAACGTCAATTGATGGCTAGAGTATATTATTAATTGCTGTGTAGTCTATTGTATCAGTTTAAATTTAACAAAAATGGATTTAGTACTATGGAAGCTAATCAAGTACGGGCACTATAATTACAAGGTTCAATTGATGTTTGGTGGAGACATAGCTCAAGGATCCTCATATTATTTCTTTGACCTATGTTGGATTATACAAATATTTTCCTTTCAAAGAGAATGTAGCAATAATTATTGTTCAATGACAACACTAAATTATCAATCACACCTTGCGATTTTTTGACAGTTTATGCTTCAGCTCTGCCTTTGCACGGGACTTTCGGCGCCTGATTATTCCATGGTACTGCTTAGCATTCACAAATATCGGTCCATCATCAGTGCTTAAGTTCAGCGGTAGCATAACCCGGCCCTAGATCAATGTCATAGTAAGTAACTTTCATAAGTCACCCTGAGAAGTAATAGACATAAAAGTCTAACATGCAGCAGGACCTCACAAGAACAGAACAATGAAGTTACTTGCATTATTACATACAGTTTATATAGAGAAGGTAACTTTTAGCTCTATACCATTTCTTTCTCGTTTAAAATTTACTTTTCACAGCATAAGTTATTTATAAAACCATCACCTGATATCCTTCACTTCTAACATCTTTTGTTCATTAAACTAAGATTTTGTTCTTCATGGCATATCCTACTTACGTATTTTCCATGCATACTTTTATTTGACAAAAAGCTTTCCGGATACTCCTCCAGGTCAATTTTATGGTTCCTGTGCGTTATCTTTCACTTTCAGAACTACATATAAAAATAACATACAATATACATAAAAATAATTGGTTGGCAGACTTGGTTTTCCAACTTCATAGAGGTCCTAGACCAAGTTCCGCAATAGGTTTAGTTCAAGAGTCGAAGCACTATAGATAATGATGCTAAGAATCAGAATAAAAAGAAGGCATTTAAGTTATGCTTAGGCTATAAGGTCTAACTAGGACTCACCCTACTTTATTGCCAAAATTCTATTCAGTTAGATCATATAAGAAACTCTTAAGGAGACTACACAGGCATTTACTAAAAGCAGAGGACTTTCTGGTAAACTTTAGAGTTAATGTCAATTGTTCAGTCTGAAGATGATCAACGAGTAACAGTTTTCTTTCACAATATTTTATTAATTTACATAGCTAACTGTTTGGGAACTCTAAGGTATGCAGATTCACAAGAGAAGCATTTAAACCAAGGTAGAATATAAGTTAACATAGGTAATAATAATATAATACAGCTTTAAGATTTGAAGGGAGGCGAACCATAATTTGAGGCCCATAAGTTGAAAGGACTCCGTAACATTGATCCCCATAAGGATACTTGGCACATATCTATATCAATTCAGAAAAAGAGAAAACCATAAGAACTCAGTGACATAATAGTTAAGTCATAATAATCTACAGGAATCAGATACTAGGGTGAAGTCTTACCACAGGTTGGACAAGTCCTAGCTCAAAACGACCTCGATAATCTGGTGGAGTTGCTTGCGTGGAGAAGGTTGCTTGAGGTTGCAGAGGTTTTTGCCAGTTCGTTGAACTTTTGCAATCACCTAATTGAGATACTACTTGGATGGTTAACAGAAGCCAAACTCAGGCTGAGTGTTGTGAATGCAGGAGTATTTCTAAATAGAGATAAATACATATTAATCAATAGTGATAATTTTATTTTTATAGGAAAAAACCAACTTTGGCTTTCATAAAGCTTCAATTCAAGCAATACTATCTTTGACAGTTTGACCAGCCTTTCTCAATTGTATTGCTTTCTATCCAGAACCTTTTTGGCTTTCCATGCACATTATTAATTCAGCAAACCAAAACTATGGTGAGCTTTGCTCTAAGATATACAGTTGCATTAATTGCTCCTCTACTGTCTTCTCTCTCTTTTATCACCAGAGGTGGCACACACGTGCCTAATCATGACCATGTGACTATGGGGATAGATACAAAAAGCCCGTCTAGCTCAGTTGGTAGAGCACAAGGATCTTAACCTTGTGGTCGCATACTTCACAGTTTGCAGTAATTCTAAACATTTTTCTTTCTCAATGACCATAATTTTCTTAAACTAAGTTAACACTTAATTACCAAAGTTAACACTTTATTTGCAGTTGACAAAAATAAGAACTCTTATTATCTTCTTTTCCTATATATTGACGTTATAGTTCTCAACTAAATACTTTGGCTTCTCCCTTCTCCACTCTCATCTATAACAGTCGACAGTTCTTTGTTCCTCGTGTCCTTGTAGAATATTGGAGTGTAGGCAACCATAATCTTTGATACTACACTTGTTCTTCAAGGGGAAAAAAAATCTCCCATCAAGGAAAATATACCACCTAATATTATTTAATTGATATTAAAAAATTACCACTCCCTCTTTTAAAGTCAAACTTGATCTTGTATTTCAGAATAAAGGGAGTATACAATTCAATTCAGAATATATTATTTCTAGTATAGAAATAACTTTTGGGTTACGACCTTTTTATGAGTTTAAAAATACAACACACGAGTATAAACATGTTTTATAGTGGCACTGAAGCACTTCAAAAATCTTTTCTATACTATCAACCTTTGAAGTGTCACTAAGATAATTAATTTATTCCAGAATGTGGACCTCAAGAATATACCATAATAGACTAATGATTATTATGGAGAGGGATCTTAAGCTGGATCAAAGTTACTCACTAAGGCACACAAAACCAAAACTTAATTAAGATTTGATATTAAGAAAGGCTAACCAGGTGTCACATTCCAAACCAGTCTATGCTGAATGACCCTCACTTTCACTTCATTGATTTAAAGGAACAGAAGAAGAGAAAGCCTCAAACTTACCTTTTGTGATCTTTCGGAAGCGAGCAGTTTGATAGCTATACTGATAATAGACTACGGCAAATAGAACTAGGTAATATTGTTTCTGTATATCGATATCCAATATTTTGGCATGAATTCCACTCTAGAAGTTACTATGTTATTAAGGACCAGATTTGAATCTTGAAGCTGGAACTAAGTAAGTGGTTGATTCTTCTTGCAATCTCCTTGCATTAACCCCTGTAACAGCTTTTCTCTTACAAAAAGGTTAAGAAGTTCCATTACATATCTTGTCTGCAATGTACATGTATGAGTATGAAAACTAGCCAATAATAGGAACTTCTGGAAAAAAAGTCCTGCTATGGTGATATACAACTTGTTGGATACAGAAGGACCCATCCTAAACTATTCCTTAACAAAGGTAAAATCTACTTTTTCAGCTCTTTGACATCTCGAATGATAGGGAATCTTTGGTGGCAGAATACATTAAAATTCAATCCTCTCTCTGTGAGGGAAAGGAAACGGTGGGGGATGGAGGCAGTTGATCCTCTTTAAATAATATTCAGTAAATTTATGTGGTACGATAAGAACTTCTAAGCCTGGAATCACAAGGAACATGTTGATTGTCAACCCGTGATTATAAAGGATTACATACTGTTGTAGTTGAAATTTAACAATGATTGAAATCTTTTGTAGTTTCTTTATTAGAAGGCGTATAACAAATGACCACGGGAGCTTGTAAGCTACCAGCAGCAGAATTTCACCTATCATCATTAGTAAAACTAGTTTATCGCCAAAAATCTAATGGCCTGAATAACATCCTCTTTTATCAAATCATGGCAAGGAAAAAATCACTACTTCCTCCTAATGCAAGTAAGCAGTGCTAAAATCTCAATGCAGGTGACAACAACTAGTAACAATTACTTTCTGGAAGTGCACACCTGAATATTTCAACGATGGGAAAATAAAAACAAAAACTTAGTTTTATAAGGTGCACACTTATTATTATGCCCATCAAAGGCTCAATAGAATAAAACCAAGAATCATACATTTCAGCAAAATGCACAAAACATGCGCAACTAAGTAAATTACCAGGAAAGATAGTGAACTGAGATGTGATCCCTTTTCCAAGCCCTTGTTCTGTAGCATGCTCCGCAATTTTAATTGCAGTGAATTGATCCCCATTAGAATGGTGTTCCACAGATAAAGACTTCAATTCGCCAACAGATTCACCGTAAGGCAATTGAGTCCCCAGTCCACTCCACCAAGGAGCTGAAGCAGCTGACAAGTGGCCAACGGGATTCTGGACAATCCCTTCATGTTCTTTGAAATACACAGAATGTAGTGTCATCTTTGCTGTTCAATGTAGATTAAACTTCTGTTCTACTGCGAATTCTACCTGAAAATTTAAAACATATGATTAGAATTTCTAACAATCCTTTTTTTGTTTCAATCTTTTTCAGTAAACTCCACCAAAGATCTTCAAGACCCATCTACTGCACAATTTAATAACTATTTCTTCACTATTGCATTGATCCGTAAACAATCAAGTACTTCCAAATGAACAATCCCTCCCCCTCCCTTAAAAAAAGGAAGCAATAATCTGGGGAAAAGGTACTTAAATACCACTACATCAGAACCTATTAGAATGCCAACGTTATGAATGCTTGTCAAGTAAAGAAAGAAAAATTTAAAGCTCTAATTATCTTATCGAAATAAAAACCAAAATTCTACAGGAAAAAAGAAGAAGAGGAGAAAGTGAAAATCAACTTAATACATGGATAGGAGAAAAGTGCAGGAATCTAATCAAACATAAACCAAATATCACAGAGAAGGATGACAGATAAATCAGCCATAAAAATTAAGTGAATAATTGGTTCTGGACAAAGAAGAAGAAGAAGAAGAAGAAGAAAAAGAAAAAAGACTACACATACCCAAGTCAAATTAAGGAGCAGTCCCAAATCCTAAGCCCATGTCGCTATAATATCAAGGAAGCAGGGAGAGAGAAAGAAAGAAAAGGAGAGAGAAACAGACGGCCGAGGGATGCTTACACGAGTGTAGTGGAAGTACACGGCAGAGGCCAATCAAATAAAACTTTCATGCAAGTCCTTTGTTTTCATGTCTTAATTATTTACTTTTTAATCTCTCCAACTTTCAATTTTATGCTATGTTTGGAGCACTTATTTCTACCTTTAATCAGCTTCTACTACCAAAAAGAAGAAGGAAAAAAAAAGAGGAGGGAGGAGGGAGGAGGGAGGAGGGGGCAGGGGGATAGGGTGTCGTAAAGGCATGCACTATTGTATATTTGGATTCGGTTAGCATGAAGTTTATTTTTTGGTAAGTTGTTCAATTGACCAATAAAATACTAACACATGTAAAATCTCGCCTCAGCACTTTATTAGTCAATTAACCAACTTACCCAAAAATAAACTTCATAGTAACCATTCCTATATATTTGTATGTGAGTTGAAAGGCCAAAGAATGGCAATTTTATTTATTATATGGATACGGTGCCTGTCTACTATTTGTGGGAAACCTTGGAACTGTTTTCTTCTCTTTCTTTTTGCAAGGCAAAATAATTTATTTCTGAGAATATATAAACTCCCTTTTCTTTGATATATAGCATGTTTAAATTTAGGTAGTAGTAGTAGTGGATTTAAATATATGTGCTTTTCTTTTCTAGGTACTGCATTGATTCAACATGAGAGCGGTTAATTCCAAGAGTTTTCAAGAATAATTAACCTCGTGTTTTTGGTGATCCAATCCAATCCAAGTAGCCCCAAAACTCAACGCCAACCTGCAGCGCGCATGTTTAATACAAGGATTGATTACAGCAAAACAAATTACTCCAAGTAGGAAGGCGTGGATTAATTTTCTTAACTCGAATCAAAACATAATTTATTTATCCCCCGAAGACATACAGACAGACGTCACGTGTGACATTGTCACCCATATATATATATATGATAAACAATTTTCTGTTTCGTCTAATAAAATTTATGAATGGAATATTGACGGATTTAGAGAACAAGAAATTCTCAATAAGTTAAATCATATGTCTATGGTGGCAAACAGCTATCTAACTAAATTCAACACTCTAACTCAACCGGATATTGTTGAATTATTGGCTAGTGGTTTACCTCCTGTGGCTCCTTCTAGACGAAAACACAGGCATAAACATATTGACTCTCACAGAAGTCATAGACGTCACAAGAAAAGACGCAGTCATCATAAAGATAAGAATCAAGATAATTATTATAATAAGCCCAAACCCATTAATAAAAAATGTAAGACCCCGAATTTTATGAAATAAAAGTATTCAATTTTTTTTTTATTACTATTCATGAGTTACTATTCATGAGTTACTATTCACGAGTTACTATTCACGAGTTACTATTCATGAGTTACTATTCACGAGTTACTATTCATGAGTTTACTATTCACGAGTACTATTCATGAAGCATAATAATTTTTTTTCGTAAGAAGGCATTACTCAATAATTGTTACAGTAATTACTGTTCAATATTTTATTTTATTGATTCAATAATTGCTACGTTGATATTTTATATTACTGTTGTTTTAATAATTGTCACTACACGGTATTTTTTATTATCGAAGCAATAATTCATATTATCGAATAATATTATTAGAAAACATTATTGGCAATGTCTAGAAAGTTACATCTAAGGAGAGGTTTGGTCACCTAATCATGCGCTAATAAGGAGAAATCTTTATTGGAAAGCCCCTCTTTCTTTGAGAACCGCCTGGTTGTCATTATTGTGATTACATAATATTATTTGTGAATAATTAATTATTGATTAATATGATAAGGAAAATATTCATTTTATGTGGATATAGATGGAGAAAATTTTTAAAGTGACAATTGTTGAAAATTAATATTTTATCTTTTTACGATAAAATAATTCATTTAAATATATTATTTTAATAATATAATAATGGTGATATTTTTACGATTGAATGTGGAATATGTGAGTATATGAGGAGGAAGAGTATTTTTGTGGCATTAAATGATTAACACATGTTTTGTGTGTCGGTGGATCCCATTTCTTGACTGAAATTTGATTATAGCTTGTAAAATCGCCCGTTTGTGGATTTCAGTCGATTTCTGTTTGGAATTTGGAAAAACTTTCTTCTGCAAAGTTGTAGAGAATTGAATTTCCTATAAAAACTCGTGAGATTCGAATTTTCTAACAAAAGGAATATTTATTATGAATTATTGAAGTTTTGGGGTTCCAAAATAATTGATTTTTGGAAGTTTTAAATATTTATATTAACAAAAACGTTTTTTCAATGTGTGGGCCTCATTTTGCATGTGTGCAATTGCTGAATTCTGGATTCAAAAGTGTGCGTAGAGAATTTATAATATATATTATTATTTTAATAAATTTTCTACTTTGGTGTTTCTAAGTATTTTTCTATAAATAGGGTCTTGGGTTAGAATTGAAAATCACACTGTAGAACTCAAGTTTTCTCTCTCTATATTATCGGCGTATTCTTGTGAGTATTTTGAGTATACTTTGAGTATTGTTATACGGTGCAAGTTAGATTCGGCGTTATTCCAAGGTCGAAGTATTCTTTCTTTTGAGGTAAGGGATAGTAAAGGGATTTTAAGGGTTATTATGTTTTTAGTTTCGAAATTTTTCTGAACCTTCAAAAATTCTGGAAAAATTTGAAATGATATTTTGATGAGTTTTGTAGAGTGTGTCCAAAATGGCGATTTTGGATGTATAGATTAGGAGTTATGGATTTTATGAGAAAAGACTATTTTAAAAGTAACTATTTATAACTCCTTGTGATTAACTCCAAAATTGATGAAATTTTTATTGGGGTACATCTATATAATATCAGTATACCGTGTAAATTTTAGAATTTTTGGATAAAAGTATAATTTATGATAAATGTTTAAATATTCGGTGGTTTTGGCCATATGAAAAATAGTAAATGAATTTTTAAAATTTTGAGAAAAATATATGTTCAATATGGGACTATGTTATGCTAAATTCCAGAAAATAAATATTTTTGGAACTGATTTGGTATTTTTCATGAAAATATTCTAGTTATGAGTAAATGAATTAAATATGTTATGTGAACTAAGAAAATTGGAAAATATGATTTTATGGCTTGAGAATCATATATGAGGTATATGCAGATTTTTTATGAGGGTTTTGGTTATTGGTGATGAAATCTTATGAGTTTGGCATTTTATGATGATTAAATGCATTAATTAGTAAAGTGTAAACAATTTAATTAAATTATTTATAAATGATTAAAATATTATTATAATATTAATAATATTAGATTATGAGATTTCTAAGTGATTTATAACATTTGGATTAAGGTGTTATAAATATGGATATGAATTTTATTATGAAACTTTATCTTTTCGGCGTCGAGGTTCTTTACGACGATACTCACGATTACGTATATGCGAATACGGGTACTATTCACGACAAATTGGTTTTTTCTCCGACCAAATTATCGTTGATTTATGAATCTTATTCTTGAAATTAAAACCATGTTTTGATTATATTGTTTTTATATAACATTCTTATAACCCTAATGATAATATTTCTCTTTGACTTGAGTGTAAAGATGGGTAGATTATTGGTATGATCGTGACCATAGGTTCTCTTTTGGCGAGAAGTGCAAAAGTTGAATTGTTGGTGGTATGATCATGACCATTGAATTTACAATTGAATATTTTTAGCTTAAGTGCAAAGGTGAATTGATCAACGTGGTTATAATTATTGTTATATAACTTCGAAATGATTATGTATTTTTTGATATATGAATATCTTTGGCTAGTAGTGCAAAAATGACTGTTGTTGAATATCTTTGCTTTGTAGTGCAAAGATGAATTATTGATGAATATCTTTGGCTCAGTAATGCAAAGATGACACATTGTTGAATATCTTTGCTTTGTAGTGCAAAGATGAATTATTGATGAATATCTTTGGCTCGTAATGCAAAGATGACTGTTGTTGAATATCTTTTGCTTTGTAGTGTAAAGATGAGCTGTTGATGAATATCTTTGGCCGTGGTGCAAAGATGAATTTATTAGTATGATTATGAGCGAGGCGTGATTTGGTATAACCATGATCTTTGATGTTTCGAAGGTAAAGGCGGTGATGAAATTATCTTTCGTCCCGGATAAGAAGAGGAATTTAGAACTACGATTATGATTATGAGTTATACATGTGATTGTGGGCGGGGAATTGTTGATTGATGTTACGAGGATAAAACATTGTTGGTGGACTTTTAACATGGAGAAGATAATAGATTTTATGGTCTATTTGACTCTTCTAATGGATTGCTCGTTCACGCTACCGCAACTATGGTTGAAAAGTTTTATCATCTACCATATGTTCTAAATCTACGATTCATTCTTGATGAAGACTATTGATAATTTATTTATCTTTAGTCATAATATTCTTTTATTGAAGCTAACAGGTTTCACCCTTTTGTTTCACAATTCCTTTCGTAATAAAAAGTGTATTTGGGTTGGCCGGGGATAACAAGGAATAGAGCGGTGGTCTATAGTTGTTGAGGTTCTTCCTAAAGAGTATGAAAATAATTTTATTGAGGGCTTTAGTGTGTTGTATTTTATACATCATTTAATAGTTATTTTGGTGAATTAAATAGGGTGAGCGAACCCAACTTTGGAAGGTGTTTTGTCACTATCATACAAGATGTCTAAATGACATACAAACTCGTGTTATCATAAGACATGGTTGTGCTCATCCACTTCTTGAGTATATTTACAAGCACTACCTATATAATCTTGGTGTTTGTTTGGAGTATAATACCCGATTAGAGAGCAGTGGAGATAATGATATGTCAAGAGAAGACTCACCATTGGGAAGAATATGATAGTAATCTTCTCATTTTTCTTTGGGGTCTATTAGATCAACCAAGGATAATCTGTGGCCATATGATATCTACCATAACCTAAAAGCATGGCCTCCCAGTATACGAAGGTTTCTTGAGCACTTCCCAAAGATTCTAATTTTAAAAGCAGTTTTTTGACTATACCTTTATGTAAGGTGTCATTGTGACGTCTTCTGATTGGTATATATTTGTATCCAAACTCACACATATGTGTTGTTGTATTTTGCACGACAATTGTTGTAATAAAGTTGTAGTTGTTTTTCGTACCATATATTTGGCGACTCGAATGGGTTGGATGGAATGGACCTATTTTGGGGGCGTTACATTTGGTATCGAGCTATAAGTAAAGAGCCCCGAGCCCTCTTTGGTGACTTCTGTTGATGGGGATGCACCGGCCGGACTCTCCGTAGGGGGCGCTTGATTCTGTGGTGGCAAACCGATAGTATCGATGTGAGGTCTTGACACTGAGTTGGTGTCGAGTTACATTTGGTATCGATTTATAAGTAAAAGAGCCCCGAGCCTCTCATTTGGTGACTTCTGTTGATGGGGATGCAGAAGCGGACTCTCCGTAGGGGACGCCTAGTTTCTTTGTGTGGCAAACCGATAGGTACCATTGTGAGGTCTTTGTGGTTGAAGCACCGTGGAGGTCACATTTGGTATCGAGCTTAGGGATATGATCTCTGGCGGAGATCGGGATTAGAACTAGGAGGGGAGAGATGAGTAAATCATTCGCTAGTGTATCCTACTTAAGCTTATTTGTTGGTCAGTCATAATATCGGGATATTATGTGATATGTTAATTTGTTAAATTAACCCTTATTTTGAAGCTGTATTCTAGAATAATATCCGAAATACGAGGAGATGAAGCGATGGAGAAATCACGATGTGGGGAGATAGAATCGAAATAAAAAACAAGGTATTCTCAACTCTTTGAAATACAGCACGTAAATTTCGGGGACGAAATTTCATAAGGAGGGAGATTGTAAGACCCGAATTTTATGAAATAAAAGTATTCAATTTTTTTATTATTACTTATTAATGAGTTCTTATTAGCGAGTTCTTATTCACGAGTTCTATTCACGAGTTTATTATTCATTCAGCAGTACTATTCATGAAGCATGATAATTTTTTTTTCGTAGAAGGCATTACTCAATAATTGTTACGGTAATTCTTTATTCAATATTTTATTTTATTGATTGATAATGCTACGTTGATATTTTATATTATTGTTGTTTTAATAATTGTCACTACAAGTATTTTCCATTATCGAAGCAATAATTCATATTATCGAATAATATTATTAGAAAACATTATTGGCAATGTCTAGAAAGTTACATCTAATGAGAGATTTGGTCACCTAATCAAGGCTTGCCAAGAAGGAGAAATCTTTATTGGAAAGCCCTCTCTCTCTGGGGAGCCCGCTGGTTGTCATTATTGTGATTACGTAATATTATTTGTGAATAATTAATTATTGATTAATATGATAAGGAAAATATTCATTTTATGTGGATATAGATGGAAAATTTTTAAAGTGACAATTGTTGAAAATTAATATTTTATCTTTTTACGATAAAATAATTCATTTAAATATATTATTTTAATAATATAATAATGGTGATATTTTCTATTGAATGTGGAATATGTGAGTATATGAGGAGGAAGAGTATTTTTGTGGCATTAAATGATTAACACATGTTTTTGTGTGTCGGTGGACCCCATTTCTTGATGAAATTTGATTATACTTTTGTAAAATCGCCCGTTTGTGGATTTCAGTCGATTTACATTTGGAATTTGGAAAAACTTTCTTCGCAAAGTTGTAGAGAATTGAATTTCCTATAAAAACTCATGAGATTGAATTTTTTAACAAAAGGGATATTTATTATGAATTATTAAAGTTTTGGGGTTCCAAAATAATTGATTTTGGAAGTTTTAAATATTTATATTAACAAAAACGTTTTTTCAATGTGTGGGCCTCATTTTGCATGTGTGCAATTGCTAAATTCTGGATTCAAAAAGTGTGCGTAGAGAATTTATAATATATATTATTATTTTAATAAATTTTCTACTTTGGTGTTCTAAAGTATTTTCTATAAATAGGGTCTTAGGTTAGAATTGAAAATCACACTTTAAAGCTGAAGTTTTCTCTCTATATATTATCGGCGTATTCTTGTGAGTATTTTGAGTATACTTTGAGTATTGTTATACGGTGCAAGTTAGATTCGGCGTTATTCGGTCGGAAATCTTGCTTTCTTTTGAGGTAAGGGATAGTAAAGGGATTTTAAGGGTTATTATGTTTTTAGTTTGAAATTTTTCTGAACCTTCAAAATTCTGGAAAAATTTGAAATGATATTTTGATGAGTTTTGTAGAGTGTGTCCAAAAATGGCGATTTTTGGATGTATAGATTAGGAGTTATGGATTTTATGAGAAAAGACTATTTTAAAAGTAACTATTTATAACTCCTTGTGATTAACTCCAAAATTGATGAAATTTTTATTGGGGGTACATCTATATAATATCAGTATACCTGTAAATTTCAGAATTTTTGGATAAAAGTATAATTTATGATAAATGTTTAAATATTCGGTGGTTTTGGCCATATGAAAAATAGTAAATGAATTTTTAAAATTTTGAGAAAAATATATGTTCAATATGGGACTATGTTATGCTAAATCCCAGAAAATAAATATTTTTGGAACTGATTTGGTATTTTTGCATGAAAATGTTCTAGTTATGAGTAAATGAATTAAATATGTTATGTGAACTAAGAAAATTGGAAAATATGATTTTATGGCTTGAGAATCATATATGAGGTATATGCAGATTTTTGATGAGGGTTTTGGTTATTGGTGATGAAATCTTATGAGTTTGGCATTTTATGATGATTAAATGCATTAATTAGTAAAGTGTAAACAATTTAATTAAATTATTTATAAATGATTAAAATATTATTATAATATTAATAATATTAGATTATGAGATTTCTAAGTGATTTATAACATTTGGATTAAGGTGTTATAAATATGGATATGAATTTTATTATGAAACTTTATCTTTTAGCGTCGAGGTTCTTATGCACGTGATACTTTGATTTATATATGCGAATACGGAAGTCTTATTCACGACAAATTGGTTTTTTTCTCTGACCAAATTATCGTTGATTTATGAATCTTATTCTTGAAATTAAAACCATGTTTTGATTATATTGTTTTTATATAACATTCTTATAACCCTAATGATAATATTTCTCTTTGACTTGAGTGTAAAGATGGGTAGATTATTGGTATGATCGTGACCATAGGTTCTCTTTGGCCAAGAAGTCAAAAGTTGAATTGTTGACTGGTATGATCATGACCATTGAATTTACAATTGAATATTTTTAGCTTAAGTGCAAAGGTGAATTGATCAACATGGTTATAATTATTGTTATATAACTTCGAAATGATTATGTATTTCTTTGATATATGAATATCTTTGGCTAGTAGTGCAAAGATGATTTTGTTGTTGAATATCTTTGCTTTCAGTGCAAAGATGAATTATTGATGAATATCTTTGGCTCGTGTAATGCAAAGATGACTTTGTTGTTGAATATCTTTGCTTTGTAGTGCAAAGATGAATTATTGATGAATATCTTTGGCTCAGAATGCAAAGATGACTGTTATTGAATATCTTTGCTTTGTAGTGTAAAGATGAAGCTGTTGATGAATATCTTTGGTCGTAGTGCAAAGATGAATTTATTAGTATGATTATGAACATGAGCTGTGATTTGGTATAACCATGATCTTTGATGTTTCGGAGTAAAGGCGGTGATGAAATTATCTTCGTCCGGATAAGAAGAGGAATTTAGAACTACGATTATGATTATGAGTTATACATGTGATTGTGGGCGAGGAATTGTTGATTGATGTTCTGAGGATAAAACATTGTTGGTGGACTTTTAACATGGAGAAGATAATAGATTTTATGGTCTATTCGACTCTTCTAATGGATTGCTCGTTCGCTGCAACTATGGTTGAAAAGTTTTATCATCTACCATATGTTCTAAATCTACGATTCATTCTTGATGAAGACTATTGATAATTTATTTATCTTTAGTCATAATATTCTTTCTTGAGCTAGTTGTGCTCACCCTTTTGTTTCACAATTCCTTTCGGGTAATAAAAGTGTGTATTTGGGTTGGCGGGGATAACAAGGAATAGAGCGGTGGTCTATAGTTGTTGAGGTTCTTCCTAAAGAGTATGAAAATAATTTTATTGAGGGCTTTAGTGTGTTGTATTTTATACATCATTTAATAGTTATTTTGGTGAATTAAATAGGGTGAGGCGAACCCAACTTTGGAAGGTGTTTTGTCACTATCATACAAGATATCTAATGACATACAAACTCGTGTTATCATAAGATATGGTTGTGCTCATCCACTTCTTTGAGTATATTTACAAGCACTACCTATATAATCTTGGTGTTTGTTTGGAGTATAATACCCAATTAGAGACAGTGGAGATAATGATATGTCAAGAGAAGACTCACCATTGGGAAGAATATGATAGTAATCTTCTCATTTTTTCTTTGGGGTCTATTAGGTGACAAGGATAATTCGTGGCATATATGATATCTACCATAACCTAAAAGCATGGCCTCCCCGTATACGAAGGTTTCCTTGAGCACTTCCCAAAGATTCTAATTTCTAAAGCAGTTTTTGACTATACCTTTATGTAAGGTGTCATTGTGACGTCTTCTGAGTTGGTATATATTTGTATCCAAACTCAAAGATATGTGTTGTTGTATTTTGCACGACAATTGTTGTAATAAAGTTGTAGTTGTTTTTCGTACCATATATTTGGCGACTCAGAATGGGTTGGATGGAATGGACCTATTTTGGGGGCGTTACAAAAAACAAAATAAAAGAACTAAAAATTTGATAAAAGTAAAATTGTGTGCCACAATTGTAGGCAAAAGGCCATTATAAAAGTGAATGCAAAATAAAATGTAAGTTGTCTCGGTTAAATATTACTAGCGAAGATATTGAATATATATTAGAGTTAATGAGAATAGAAAATGAAGTTAGTAATAATGAAGATTCTAACATTTCATATTCTCGATACTAACGGTGAAAATAATTGATCAATAAAGAAGACCGATTTAAGTCACCATCTGTCTTAATAATTGTAATGAAAATTGTTGCACTAAAAAGATTAATGTAATTAACAAGGATGATGAAGAGAGTTCTTTGTTAATTGACTTAATTAGTAAAATCACTGATCCCAAGTTAAAAGCCCAATACACAAAACAGTTAAAGGATTTATTAACTAAATCATTTCATCCTTTATCAGAAGTCACCTAACTTATTGTAGAACACCTTGTTCGCTGTCAACCCTAGGTAAGTCTCTTGCGGCGGTGAAAGGTTTAAGAACAATAGGTAGTAGTCTACCCAAAAGAGGGTGCGAATGGAAGATAAAGAGTGAATAATTTTTGAAACTAGTAATAATGAGTAGGTTATTTAGATCTAACTCCTCGCCTAGTCATAGTCGACCTTTGCAACATTTACGGACATAGTTAATCGGGAAGAAAGCAGTTATGAAAATATCGGTCAAGTTTTACATAAGCTGGAATATACCCGAAATTTCTCCCAAAGAAATTTATCATCAACATTTTAGATAACTTTAAAAGCAGATTATAATGTTAAAACAGTTGAAAAGGTCTATCTTATTAACAAAGAGTATGAAAATTGTAGCCTTCTTTCCCCTGACGTTATTAAAAACATAGAAAAAAAGGTTATAATTTCATCCACATAGGTTCAGTTCAAGTAGCAGTTAAACCATTGAATATTAAAGGAATTAATTCAAGTATCTACCGTCTCGAGATGCTAGATTTTTGAATTATTATCCAAGCATAATAGGTGTTATGGAGGCCAGTCTGCACAATGGTCCTATCCATTTTAATTGCTTTCCTGACTTCACACTTAGTCAAGTGATCAACACCTATTAAAAGCTTTAACATTAAATATTAAAACAAATAGGAGAAATTACACAAATGATTGAAGGTTCTCAACCAATTGCTCTAATCTATAGAATTTATTATAAGACCATGAAGATTAGATCGGAGGGATTTTTACCCCAATCAGAAATCTGAAGGAATTGTTTAATATACAAAGAATGATAAAGAACTTTTGATTTATCATTGTTTGCATAAATTGGTTTGATATTTCTTGACTTCGGCCAAGGAGAATGTCATTATAATAAACAAGAGACTTATAAGGAGGTAATTTGGAGGAAAATGCCAACCGGGAGGGAAAAAGCTGGCAAAAAGCTTAAGCTGGATCATTTTTGGCTTCATGTAAGGTTTGATATGAAACAAATAACTTTCCCATTTGAGCACATACTCGTAAGAGAGGTATTGGGAGTCAAGACGAGGTCTTTCACGGATTCTTGAATGGGTCAATGGGTTCGAGGTTTATTAACTAGAAATTTTGAATCTGTAAGGCTTGGGGATTGTCCCAAAACAGAAAATTTGTTTGGTGATAGGCGGGGGTAACTAGGTGAGGACTAAGGTACCTCTGGATTGATTACTTGGGCCACTAGGCGACCCGGACCACGAGAGGAGGATGAACCTCACGAGACTCACATCCGATATAGTACTGTATGAATAAATTCTCGGTAAGAAAATCGGGAATAGAATGTCGGTCGAGGTGGAGGATTATTTTGCAAACGTTTGAAAAGAGGTTTGCAAATCTTCTTGAGATTCTTGTAGAACTTGCTTATATAATTCAAATGAGCCAAGAAATCTCTGCGCAGTTGGATTTTATTGGTTATCTTATCTCAGGAACTTGTCGGTGAATTGAATAGCTCGTTCGATAGGTGAACTTGTCCGATTGAAGATATTAAGACCAAGAAACCTTATTAGGACCAAAAGCAATTTGCATTTGGAAGGAGAAAGAACAAGACCATTTACTTTAATAGTAGTGAAGAACGATTTTAAATGTTTTTCGTGTTCTTCAATAGTCTTGGAGTAAACGAGAATGTCGTCGATATAAACAACGATAAAATGGTGAAAGGGTTTAATATGTCATTGAGGATATTTTGAAATTCACTTGGAGCATTTTTAGGCCAAATGCTGAACATTTCATTCATAATGTCCAAAGCGGAGTGGTGAATCTTTATTTTGTAATCGATCATCGGGATGAATGACAATTTGCCGTAAACCGGATTTAAGGTCGAATTCTATCGAAAATGGTGGCATTACTTAACCTATTGATAAGGTCGTCTTTTTGTTGGGAAGAAGTACGATCCATTCTAAGACCTTGTTCAATGGTTTGTAATTGATAACTAAGCGAGGTACACCTCTTTCTTTTTTTCTCGCTTCATTGTTGACATAAAAGCGAAGCAAGACCAAGGAGATTTCCTGGGGGAATCAGAACAAAGGTTATTCTTCATGTAGGTTTTTAATTCTTCAATTTTTAACCGAATCTCTTCATTTTGAAGTTGTTCTTCAATTCTTTTATATATATATATATATATATATATATATATATTAATTGATGAGACAGATTGGTTAAGAAATTTGTTTGCTCATTCAAAATGATTTAAGAAATATGCTATTTAAGGCAACCCCTGTCAAAGATTCAGCAAATGTAAAGTTTCCCAAACAGAAGTTGCATTGTAGTTGTAACAGTGGTTAATAGTAGTAGTGGGGACTAAAAAACATGCCCCCTTCTAGTTGAGCAAATTCAGGTGGTCCAACTCCTCTACCTTCTAGGCCTTTTACTGGAGTAGTAGTAGTAGTAGTATCTGTTTGATGTTGAAAACCACACAAATAGAATTAAAGTAGCTAGGAAAGTCTCCCCTAGCTCCACTATTATGGGGAGTGACGTTGTCGTGCCACGT
Organism: Panax quinquefolius; assembly: GCA_020205615.1. Lineage (NCBI taxonomy): Eukaryota > Viridiplantae > Streptophyta > Magnoliopsida > Apiales > Araliaceae > Panax > Panax quinquefolius. Next base: position 32,634,843 of record CM035161.1, on the reverse strand, counting down.
GTCGAAACGTGTGCAAGGAGGGTACACCTAGAAAAAGAGGGTCTGTTTTTGTCTTAATGCTGGCCTGTTCTGGTTTTGCCATCCACATAAGTTGGTGACATTTTTATTGCTACAAACACACAATCATTGGACTCGTGTGGATATGTATGTTCAAAAGCTAGCTTTTGTGCTTAAAAAACATTCAAGAAATATGTGTCTGTGTCTGTAGCTAGCTTGAAATGAATATCATCATCCATGAGCTCAGCTCAGCCAGGGAGGCCAAAGTTTTATTTTATGCTCTAAAAAATCTTATTTCTCCTAATTTTATTTATTCCCAATTAATCCGGCTATCACATATCCCCTGTGATTTCTACTACTTAACTAAGTATCCTCCCTCCATTAGTTCAAATAACCATTGTCATAGCACATATCCGTTGTTATAGTCCAAAAAAATCATCGTTATAACAACACGATTGTATACTACATAGCTGTGTATATACATACAGTTTAAGTGAATTTCTTTCTTTCTTTTATGTGAAGTTTGTTTCTTCCTTTAAGTCATACTTATTTGGTTTATCAATTCATTTTTTCTTTTTCTAATAAGACTATTGGTTCTTGATGTAGTTAATTATAAATTATATTAATATTGTACACCCATGAGGCTTAAAAAAAGTATCTTCCATTAGTTCATTGCATGCTCCATATTGCCTACAATAATATAACAAAGAAATAAAAGAGTACGTGGGTCTTACCTTTTAAATTAGACTTATATATTATAATCTCTTCGTTAATACACATGAGTTGGTGCACATTCTAGTACTCGGTCACACCCAACTTTCTCATCAAAATATATATTCGTTTTTATTTCAAAATTAGAAATATAATTTAGTTTTTGAGTTTAAATGGTATATTAAATTTTAAATTGATGTTAATTTATTTAATTTTAGATGATACAATTATTATAATTGTATAATAATAAAATTATTATTTATAAAATTTATATTATTCTAAATTTTTATTAGTCATATTAATTTTGAAGTTTAATATGTAAATCGTTTGAGTTTAATAATCAAATTGTATCTCTAATTTTGAAACGAAAAAACTATGTTTTATGAGTTGGCAAGTACAATGTTAATGTTATGTTGTTAATTTGCATAATTGTATTCATTCATTTTATGAAAATAATATGTACATTATGTGTTGCATACATACACAATTATATTCTTTTAGATTTATATACAATTATTTATGCACAAATAATAATACTATTGACTATTCTCTCTCGCTTCAAAATTAGAGATAAATTTTTAAAAATATAACTATTGAAATAATTGGATGTTATACCCTTGATATGAACTAAAAGAGCTCTTCTAGGTGGACATGAAAATTAAACATTAACTGAAATTTAAATACACTCATGTCTAATTTTTATGTCCACATAGAGCTTTTGTAACTAAGATTTAGTAGGGTGGTATAATGCAAATAGTAGATATGGTAGTTTGAAAATATTGGTAAATTAGAAATATTATGTTTAAAATAGTAATGCATCTCTCTAATTTTGGGAATAATTATTTCCTAAATTTTGAAAGGAAAATTATATATATTGTGACTTTGCATGTCAATTTTTTTATTGCGAGTTACATGAATATATAAATCTTGCTGATAATATTTTTACGATGTATTTAATACAGTGAACCAATTTAATAATTATATCTATGGCAATTGTAATTGGGCATAAATCTTTCACAAATATATAGGATCAGGGCTCGTTTTGAAAAGAGTCATTTTTCTTCGGATTATGTTATATTTTAAGCCCATAGGCCAATTTGATTCTAAACTGTCCTTGTATGGATAAACTAAAGCTGAACTCTATATCAATAAAAGAACTAGATAAGCATCGAAAGGGCAATTTGCTTAATACTGTACTAATAATTGATTAGGGATATAAATATCAATGCTTTAAATAAATGGTTTGCTTTTTCTTAGGTAGGTAATCCTCACTATATACATTTTGGAGAAATTAATATAACAAAAAAGTAGAAACAGGGTGGATTAACTGGGATTACCACTAATTAAGCAAGTGGATTTACATCTACTGCCAATCTTTCTTTTTCTCAAGTGCTGAGTTGATGAATAGATCTTCTGTTGCACTGTTATATAAGATGGTTTATATAATGTAATAAGAATAATGCTAGAGACAAATTATTTTACAAACATTTTACAAATTGCTGATGTGGCATACTTCACCTCAACATATTGTGTGGGCCCGAATACTACATTGAAATAATTTGTTCATCAAGATGCTGAGATGGAGTATACCACATCAGCGATTTGTAAAATATTTATAAAATAGTTTGTCTCTAGCATTACTCATGTAATAATCCCCATAAGATTCTCCCCTAAACCCAAAATAATTAAATACTCACTCCGTTTTATATTATTGATCATTATTGTCTTTTCATAGCCAACTTAAAAAAAATTAAACTCAAAATTGATATAGATTTTTTTTTAATTTTAATCAATACAACAATAAAAATTATAAAATATGTAAAAACTAAAAAGTATCATTTATTACAAATGTTATTGTTTTATAATTTTTAATAAATTATATTAAATTTAAATTTAAAAATATCTTAAATTAACTTGAGAAAATTAATAATGATTAGAATGTATAATAAGATTCCATTTTTTATTATATTGGTGAGGCCAACAAGAGACCTAGTGAAGGAGTTTCTCATTGATCGTGAGTCATATTATATGCTCCCGTGTCTTCATTCCAAAAAGGTTCCACTTTGAGTTTTAAAAGTTTTAAAATTAATAAGAATTTATTTTAAATTTTTTAAATGACAAACTTTATGATTGCTAGCACTTTTTAGATGGTTCACGTACAATATGTGTATTCATTAAAAATAAAAATAAAAATTATATTAATTTTAAATTAAAATATTATAAATGAACTTTCTTTTTTTGAATTCTCAATTTCTTAGGGAGTGCAATATAATTCATAATCATGTATATTATCACTATTACAATATCAAGAACCAATTAAGTCTCGTTATAAGAGAAAGAAATAAAATGAGAGCATATCCTCTGTCCCCAATTTCCCTATCCCTTTGTGTCCCTCCACTTAAATTTTGACACCTAGTCTCTTACTTAACACTAATTAATTCTAAAATTAAATAAAAGAACATGTGTTAAAATTTAAATGTGGGAACATAAGAAGAACATAAAATTTAGAGACAGAGGATCTGCGTTCGAAACAAACTCACATACCAAACATATAAAGAAAGAAATAAACTCACCTGAGAATCTTAGTTGCTGTTTATTTTTGGCCATGGGTTTGCTTCTCTCTTTTTTTTGATTGACATGCACTAATACTTTTCTTTTTTTGAAATTCTTTTTTGGATATTGATTATGTTTCTGCTCAAGCACAGAAAAGAAACAATTATTCACAAAGGATGGGCCAACCGCCAAACCAAATCTAAATTGGTGAACAATTAATGGAAATGGACTAAATTTAAAATCTGTAGAAATTGAATCAAGTTGCTCTCGTAGCTCAGTTGGTTAGAGCACCCGTTTAGTAAGCGGGAGGTCTTGAGTTCAACTCTCAACGAGAGCATACATTTTTTATTTCTTTATAGTGAGTTCATTATGGAAAATCAAAAAGAAAATAATGTATTCTTTTTAATTCAATTTCATCTACATTTTTTTTTAGTTTTGTTTCATTTTTGTGATTAGTTTCAATGGTCATATTTACGAATGATAATGGGGTTACCACAAGGGTTAAAACTTCATCCTCAGCCCCATCTCTATGGAAAATTTATATCATTGCCATAATTAATATTTTGTGAATTTTTAAATAATAATAAAAAAATAGTTATATTTATAATAATACATACATGCAACACGACGAAAAAATAAAAGAAGATCAAAATCCATAATTGATGAGCTAAAAAGAAAAGTTAAATAAAAAGGCAAAAAAAATAAGTTTGACTTGTATTTTACAATCATACCCGTACATGTCTCTTGATTTCCCGCCCATTCATCACATCTCATCTCCCAATTTTATTAACCTCTCCTCTCCCCTCCGAACCAAGATCACAACTTTTTTTTGATCGATCGAGCGCCGCCATGTTCTCTCTTTGTTATTTCGTCATACCCAGTAAGACGCCTCTCTCCCTCCATGAATCATTTTGTCACGAATTAGCTATTCAATTGACAGGAAAATTAAAGAGAATAATAAAAACGTAAAATAAGAAATTTCATACATCTTTTCATGCGTTCTTTTACATCACTCAGGCTGATATATTATGGATATATATATATATATATATATATATATATATTCAGCTGCGTTTAGACAACTGAGCTCCTGCAACGGCTATTTCCTCTCATCCCCTGCCTTCCATTCTTGACAATTCCCCATTGCTTGAAGAGATCCTTGTCCCAAGGATTAAAGTCTGGATATAATTGTTCATTTAGTTTGCTCCACTCTTCCCACGTCGCATCTTCTGGAATGCTATGGGACCATTGGACCAGAACCATGGTTGCTGGCTAGCCGCTGTCCTTTCTTTATCAATCGCCTGTCTAAAACTGCAACAGGTACTGGCCTTAACTCCCTTGCATTGTTTGTTTGTGGTAGCTCGGTTTGAACCACCTTGGTCTCCCCAATTTTCTTTTTCAACTGTGAAGCATGAAAAACACTCTGTATTTTAGCACTTGTAGGAAGCTGCAAGTTGTAGGCTACCTTCCCAATCCTTTGAATTACAGTGTATGGCCCATAGTACTTAGCAAATAGCTTGAAATTTCTCCATATATTGTGAAACTCACATCTGTCTATAGGGTTGTAATTTCAGATACACCTTATCTCCTTCTTTAAACTCTCTTTCGGTTCTTTTCTTATCTGCATAGAGCTTCATTCTTTCTCGAGACTTATGCAAATTCTCCTTTAGTAATTGTTGGGTTGCCTCCCTTTCTTTCAAAAAGTCTGCTGTCAAAGGGTTGTTGCTTGTACCTGCCTGGTGATAATTGACCACAGGTGGGTTAATGCCATAAAAGGGCCTTATAGGGGGTCATCCCAATTGCTGTGTGGAATGAAGTGTTGTACCACCATTATGCCATAGGCAACCATTTACTCCATTGTGTACGCTTATTGCTGGTCATAGTACATTTCAATACACTGATTAACCCTTTCAGTTTGGCCATCTGTTTGAGGGTGGTAAGCTGTTCTTAGCTTTACTTGGGTACCCAATGTCCTGAACAGTTCTCTAAAAGTTACTCACAAATATCTTGTCCCTATGAGAGATAATAGTTTTAGGAGGGCCATGCAATTTAACAACTGAATCCAACACTATTTGTGCTATTTGGGTTGCTGTAAATGGGTGTGTGAGGGCCATAAGATGACATCCTTTGGTGAGTTTGTCAACCACCACCAGAATCGTATCCTTATTCCTTACCATTTGATTTGTGTAAGCCTTCCACAAAGTCCATAGTTATAACTTCCCATGCTTGGCTAGGAATAGGTATAGGTTGCAGGAGTCCAAGAATTGGAACATGCTCCCCTTTACTCCTTTGGCACACCTCACAATTCGCAACCAATTTTGCCAAGTCTTTTCTTAATGCAGGCCAGTAAAATAACAGCTAAGCCCTCTTGACTGATGTTGTTACACTTGAATGTCCTCCTTCAGGATTGCTATGTATTTGTTCCATGACCTTCTTCCTTCGATTTCCAGTGTATCCCAAGTAAATCTTCCTATCTTTCCTGAGAATTCCCTCATGTACGTTGCAGTTAGGACAACTAGTGGGATTTATCAGTACTTGAGCCATTAGCTCTTAAGTTATGAACCTTTGTCATCTTCTAGACTGAGTACTCCAACTAGGAATAGTTTATTGTATCACTACACAACTGCCTTCCAATTCATGCTTTCTAGACAATGCATGTGCTACTAAATTATCCTTACCCTTCTTATATTGTATAACATAATCAAAGCCTAACATTTTTGAAATCCAGTTTTGCTGTACCAAGGTTGTTAACTTTTGTTCCATGAAGTACTTCAATGCTTCTTGGTTAGTTTTTATAATAAGTTGTTGTCCCAACAAGTATGTCCTCCACTTCTGCACTGCCATAATGATAGCTAACAACTCCTTTTCATAGGTTAAGAGGCCTAAGTGCTTTGCAGACAAAGCCTTACTTAAAATGACTAAGGGTCTACCTTCCTGCATTAAGACTGCCCCCACACCTGTATGACAAACATCTGTTCCAACTACAAAGGCTTTAGAGAAATCAGGTAATGCTAGGACTGGAGTATTTGATAACACTTCCTTAAGTTTCAAGAATGCTTGTTCAGTCTCTTCACCCCAATTAAATTCCCCTTTTCTTAGCATATTAATCAATGGTTGCCGATAATTCCATAGTGTTGCACAAATCTCCTGTAGTAACCTGTAAGACGTAGGAATCCCCTTAATGAATTTAATGATTTAGGTCTGGACCATTGCATCATAGCTTCCACTTTACTCTTATCAGCAGCAACCCCTTGTTCACTGATAACATGTCCCAAATACTCCACTTGTGGTTGTGCAAAAGTGCATTTGTTCCTCTTAACACATAATTTATTATGCCTTAAAACCTCAAATACTTGTTGCAAGTGAATTTTATGACTTTCCAATGATGGACTATATATCAAAATGTCATCAAAGAAAACTAATACAAACTTCCTTAGGTATGGAGCAAATACCTCATTCATTAGACATTAGAAACCAGCAGGTGCATTGGTCAAGCCAAAAGGCATGACTAGAAATTCATAGTGTCCTTGGTGAGTCTTGAATGTTGTTTTCTGGGTATCCTCAACTTTTACCCTAATTTGGTGATACCCACTCCTTAAGTCTTACTTAGTAAAGAACTTGCTTCCCTTCAACTAATCCAACACTTATTCTATAATAGGAATGGGGAACTTGTTCTTTATAGTTATGTTGTTTAGGGCCCTGTAGTCAACACAAAACCTCAATGTGTTGTCTTTCTTTTTAACCAATAACACTGGAGAAACATAGGGGGAAATGTTGTGCTTGATAATTCCACTTTCAAGCATTTCCTTGACCATCCTTTCAATTTCAGCCTTCTGTACGTAGGGATATCTATAGGGATTTGCATTAACAAGATTGCAGCCAGGCATAATTGGTATATGGTGATCCTACCATCTTAAAGGGGGTAACCCTTATGGCTCTTGGAAGAGGTCTCTACTACATCTGGAACTTGATCATCTGATTTTAGAACTTCAACTGCAGCTAACTGAACCAAAAAATAAGTCTCCTCTTTGGGTTTCTAGTTGAACTTATCTGTTATTTGTACTGAGTAGAATTGTTTGGGGTCTCCTTGCTCTCCTAATACTACCCTTTCACCTTTCTAATTTATGATGATTTCCCTTTTTTCATAATCAAAACTAATAGGACTGACAGTTTGCATCCATTGAACCTCTAATATTGCATTATATGATTATATCCTCCTAAAGGAATAACATACATAGGGCTTTGAAACTCTCACTTAAACTGGTCAATCCTTCTATCACACCTTATTTGTTCTCCATTGGACACTGTGATCTTAATGGGAATGCAGGGCTCAGTAGATAATGGTTCACAAGATGATGATGAGATGGCCATTAATGATGTGGATCGGCTTCCTCCTCTACTGGGCATGCAAGGGATGTTTATTCCCTGAATACTTTCAATATATTCAAGGAAATATACAAGGAATCTGAATATCTTGTTGGTTGCAAAGTTGAGATTTTTGATGAAAGTGGGATTATTATCAAATATGAGGTCAAAACTACCCTAGGCATCATAAGGTTCGCACCGAACCAGATAATGGCATAGCTGCAAGATGTTTGAGAGCACTGGAATTTTATGCAGTCATGCATTGTTAGTCTTTGATTAGTTATGCATAGTGAGGATCCCAACACGGTACATTCTATACAAGTTTAAAAAAGATGAAACAGTTTCTGTTGAGGAGGAGATTCACGGACCAGAGTACCCTGAACTTATAGCTTTCAGAATCTTGGATGACACCCTATGAAAAATTGGGGAACAAGGCTGCTAGATCTGAACGGCCCGGGGTACGAATCTATTTGTTCAAGGTATTGCTGAACTGATCAACAGAGCGTTGGAAGCCATGTCAAATAAACAAACAAACCTCTGGTGGATTCAGTGTTGGCTAGTGGAAAAAGCTAAAGTATTGGGTAACAGAAGCAGACACGGGCTTGCATGATGATCTAAATGCACAAAGTTGCATCACTGAAATGGAGCTGAAAACAAAAGCAGATCAATCCCCCAGTATTAGTGTAGTCCCAAGTCATTCTTCTCCACCAACATTACTAGCTTTGCAATTCAGGTAACCCCTTTTTTTAACCTATAGCTTGTACTATATTTGGTACCATATTGATCTTTATTAGAAAATGTGTTGAAGATCAATTCCAAGTTAAAGCTCATAGAATAGTATCATATTGAAAAATTGGCTCATGAATTTTGCAAAATTAAAAGTTTATTACTGTTTATTCGTTTTGAAATTGTAGGATCATATAGGCCGGCCGGCCGGTATAATTTTGAGAAAAACAATATTCACCCTCTTGTTTTTATATTTTACAAATACAAAGTGATCTTACATTTTGGAATGTAGAATGTAGAATGTAGTTGGTATAATAATGTAGTCTCCTAGCTGTGATTTCTGGTACTTGCAAAACACACACACACACACACACACATGATGATATCCAATCATGTATGTATGTAATAATGAACTAATACTAACACATGCAGCTCCTGTGTCATGTTTTCCTTGTTTTTGGATTAGAATAGTGCAGCCAGCCAAGCAGTGATTTTCCTTAATCTTCAGTTGCTCAAACCTTTAGATTTCCAGGTAGTAATGTTGCACAAACTAGGGATGCTCCATTTACAGTATTATATTGGGTTTGGTCATTCAGATCTCATCAAAGGATTATTATATTTATATATATGGGTTTTTTTTTCTTCCCTGACTTGGGAATTTTGGGGTCAATTCAATTTGAGCGGAAGCCAATGGGGAAAACAATTAGTATATTCATAGAATAAGACTGGTTCTGGTGTCTGGTACAAGAAAAAAGTATTCAAATTAAATGCGGTTACATTTATTTTTCCAAGAAAACGAAAAATGAATTTTAACATCTTTTTTAATATTACACATTATAGACTAAAAATTATTGTTTTAAAAAAATGGTGTCAAGTATGCCATTAAAAAAATAAATTTTCCCATAACATTAGAAAATGTAACACACTCAAAATCATTTTAAGACGAGAATTTAGTAAGCCCTGTTGAGAATCTCTCTTTTTTTTTTTTAATTAATACTGCTCCAAGTTAATAGTAATTCATGGTCATAATCTTGAAACTATGCTTTTATAAATTATAATTTTATGATTACATAATCCAAATTGCATGATTGTTTATAATCAAATTATTCATAGGATAACTTATAATAATTTTATGTTATGTTTGTTTTGTTTAAAATTATTTAAAATTTTACCTAAAACTAAAAACTTATCACTTGAACTGTGTTAGTAATTATAATAACAATATTAAATAATCTCCCATTCTTTTATTATTTATGGACTAATAATCTCAAGTAAAAAAAAAATTGAATGAGTAATCTAATTTCTAGAAAGAAATATGGGCAAAGAAGTCCCAAATTGGTTAACCAAAGATGTGAGACCCCAGATTTTATCAATAAAGATTTAAATTTTGTCGAAATAATTTTTTAATATTATGGTGTGAATTTGAGATAATATTATAGTTGTGGGTAGTATTTATAAATTTTGCAAAGTATGCAAGTGGTTATATTATATTCGATTGGTGGAGAATATTCGGTTTAGCGAGGGAATATTAATAACGACTCAATCATTGGTGGACCCCACAATGTAATTATTGTCGGATTGAAAAACGACAAAAAATATTTTATTGAAATAACGGCGGAAGTTTTACCGTGGATCTTTGTTGAACTACTCGGTAGTAAAAATACGAATACGTGTGGTTAAGTAGTAGCGCTTGCGGTATTGATTATTGATGCTTATGTGAGAAGTCACTCGGTTTGATTCCATTATTGTCGATTAATAATATGAATTATTATAAGCGATAATGACGTTTTATTTTATTCGTATTATTAACGTAATAAAATGAAACATCTTTTTATATAAAAAATGAGAATACTTTATTAAAGTTATTACATAAATAGAATATATTATATTTTATTATGCATAGTGTTGCGTAGTGTTTTTTGCATAGTGTTGCGTAGTGTTTGCGTAGTAAAATATTTTTATATAAATAGAATATATGATATTTTATTTAAAAGATTTTGCTTTAAATATGGACCGTCAGATTAAAGTAAATCAATCAGACCGTTCATGTATTAATTACTATGCATTCTATTTTCCTATAAATAGAAGCTCATTCCTTCATTATTTTCTTATTTAATTCAATTTGAAACTACAGAGAGAAATTATAGAGAGAAAGTATAGAGAGAAAATCTATAGAGAGAAAGAAGAAGAGTATTACGGCACTTCACTACTTTGATATCCAAAGTGTCTTTTACGATGAAGGGATATTATTTGTTGTACAGTAAGGGTGTTATTCTTTCTTATTCATGAAGAGAACTTACATTATTCCATTCATTATTATTACATTGGAATAACTTCGTAAAAAAGTGGCATACCCTATACATAACTTTGTATCGCTGTGGATACCCTATACTTGGTGATATCCTTATATTATTCCATTCTTATTTATTCATTGGAATAACTTTGTATCTGTGGAATCCCCTATACTTGGTGATCTTCTTACATTATTCCATTCTTTATTATTACATTTGGAATATCTTTATGCATGTATTTTACATGGGACTGGTTCCATTGTTTATTATTCGCATTTATTATTACATTTGGAATATCACATGCTTCGTGTGTTTTACAGGGATTGGTTCCATTGTTTATTATTCAAACATTTATTATTACATTTGGATCATCAATCGATTGTGAATTTCACACGACCGGTTCCGTTATTATTATTCTATTGGAATAACTTTATACCGCGCAAGCATCGCGTGCGTGGTGATTTCTTTGTTATTCCATTCTTTATTATACCGGTTGGTTAAAACTTTGACTTCTATACTCCATGAAATTAGTAGAATATTCTTGATATTTTGCGTTTCATCCAAAGATCTTTTCATGGAAATATTCTTCGATCATTCTTGAATTTTACTCTACAAAAGCAAGTATCTTGTTGACAATTTGGGCGTTATTAATTCCCGGATAAAATAATTCTTGAACTTATTTTATTGAATTATTATGTCGTCATTGTCATCATCCTCATGTTATAATATGTTATCTTTGGCTTACGTGCGTAGATGAACTTAATATGATTATGACCGGGGTTCATTCGGTATAATCATGGCTTGATATAAATGATGTGACAAAAAGTCCTCGGTGGCACTGTAATGCGGTGATGGATAGTTTTTGGTATGATTATGACGGGGGTGATTAAGGTATAGTCATAACCATTGATAATTTGATGAAAATCCTTGGCCAAGTAGTGCAGGGATGATTAGATATTGTGGTTTATTCATTAAACTGAGTCTTAGTGATAAAAATTGATGAAAACCTTTTAAAACCTAAAAGATAGTAGACTTTATTTTCTACTTGATTCTTTTAATGGATTGCATATTCATTGCAGATTAAAGCGGTTTGTCTATTGTATTTTATCGGTTTAACATTGTTGAAGGCTAATGATAATTTATTCGCATTATCTTAGTCATAATATTTCTTCTTGGGCTAGTTGAGCTCACCCTTTTTTCTTTATTCTTCGTGAAATGAGAATATATTTGGGACGAGTTGGGGAAGCGAGTGATGGTCCTGAAGATAGAATTAGTAGTCCTCACTATTACGTGAAATAGTGTGATAATAATTGTAATGAGGACTCCTTGAGTATGGATATTGTCTAAATGACAATATTCCTATTAGAACTCTCGGTTTATGTATTGTCGTATATTTACTTACGGATGTATAATTAAGTTTGTATTTGAATTTATGTACCATGTAAGTGGCGACCCAAGATGGGTGGCGTTATACCTAATTTTGGGGCGTCGCGGTTGTATCGAGCTTAGGGATATGATCCCTGGTGAGATGTGAGATAAGAACTAGGAGGGAGAGGCGGGAATTCATTCATTAGTATGACCTACCTAAATTTATTTGGTATTTAATTGGTCGGTCGAGTATAAGGATAATATGTGATATATTAATTAACCCTTGTTTTGTGGCGGTGTGTTGAGAATGGCATCCGAAAATCTTTGAGATAAGCAATGAAACACATGAGAGTGTTGATTCAAATTTCAAACAAAAGGTAACGACCAACAACACGATAATAATCATCTTTGTTGGTAGCGACTATCGAATAATGATAACCATCGTGGGGAAATTATCATACCAAGAATGGTAACCACTTGATTGGTAATCATGGCAAAGATAATAGAAGTGGAAATTGCAAGAAGAGAAGGTCATTTAGCCCAATTTTGTTGTGCACCAAAGTCAAGTCTAGTGGGGACGGTGGCACCAAAGGTGGATGTGGACAAAACAAAGTCGTTGGTTTTAGGAAGTGTATTTTTCATGACTTCTCAAAAGCGAGTAAACCGAACGAAGTTAGCGACGAGTTAGTTAATTATAAATTCATGAAGTCTATACCTTATAAGATACCGGTTCTACCCATTATTTTATCTCTCTTGCTTTGCGTTCAACGTTTAAATTTGACTCAGGAGAAGTTAGACTTTGACTTATTGGTTGAAACTTCGTTAGTAGGAGCCTTCGTACCGCTTACTATTTTTAAATCTTGTTTGGTTCAAATAAACATTTTCACGTCGATCTTATCTTTTGAAAATATTTGCCTTTGATGTGATTTTAGGAATCAATTGGTTAACTACTCATCATGTTTTTTCGTAAGGTTGTTAGCTTTTATATTCATAACCAACTTGTTGTGCGAATTCAAGTAACCAAACTACTAAAGTCAATTATTGTCATATCAAGCCATAAGTAAAGAGCCCCGAACCTTTCGTTGTTGACTTCCTTGTGTGGAATGCACCGCCGGACTTTACGTGGCGACATTGTGAATGAAGATGGCAAGTTTATAGGTATCATTGTGAGTCTTTATCTAGGTTAAGGGATAGAAGTCACAGTTGGTATCAATGTGACGTACTATCCAAGTCTTGGAGGAGAGTCACAGTTTTGAATGATATTTCTATCATTAATAAATTTCTTGGTGTATTCTTGAAGACTTTCTAGCCTACCCTAGAGCGTGAAATCGAATTTTGTATTAACCCCAGTACAAAACACATTTCCTAAACCCTCAAATATTTCTTCAACTAAAATGAACAGTTTACGTGGATTATGATGAAATTCATAATAAAAGCATTGGACTAATGAAAATCATGGGTATATGAAGTATTAGTAAGTGTTATGATGAGTTATGTTGGTTATTATGTGAAAACATGAAAGTTTCTTAGAAATCACAAAGAGTTGAAAACCAGATTTTGGTAAAAAACGTAACATGAAATTCAATTGACCAAATCTCCTATTATATTTTGAATTTTTGAGTGTGGTTAAGTCCTAGAGTTAGATCTATGAGTTACCTAACTAATCCAAGTGGAATTACTGGAAAAGGTGTTGTAGATTTACGTGTGGACTGATTTTAATAAAGAATGAAAAAGCTAGAAATTTCAAAAAGCTACTGATTTTATTTTTAAAAGGGCATTTTCGGCCACTTAAATTATGAGAAAAAATTCTAGCCTTTTGGGAAATGAAAGTATATGGTATAAGGTAACTCTGTCCAAAAATGAGCTTATTCGACTTAAAATGAGCAAGTTATGACCATTTCAATATTTAGGTTTTTCCGATTTGAAAAATGATATATACTTAGGAGTTCTACAACTCAGATGACCATGAAATTTAAGCGGAGGCTCACATTAACATGTGTAAGGTCCTGCCAAGATTTGGGAATTTCTGGAGTTAAACTTGAGGTAGCTAATTTCTTAAGGAATTAATTAGAAATTGATTTTTGAAAAATAGTAAATGAATTTTAAAAATTCGAGAAAAATATATTTTCATTATGGGACTATATTATGCTAAATCCCAGAAAAGAAATATTTTTGGGACTGATTTGGTATTTTTCATGAAAATAGTTTAATTACTGAACATATGAGTTAAATATGTTATGTGAAGTAACAAAGTTGAAAATAGGATTTTATGGTAGAGAATCCTATATAGAGTATATGCATATTTTGTTTTGAGGATTTGATAATTGATGATGATATCTTATGAGTATGGCATTTTGAATGATTAAATGCATTATATAGTAAAGCGTAAACAATTGAGATAAATTGTTTATAAATTTAAAAATATTGTTATAATATTAATGATATTAGATTATGAGATTATTAAGTGATTGATAACATGGGGATATTCTTGAATCTGGATAAATTATATTATAAATGTTTAATATTTATCCTTTATCTCATTTGATTGATTCTTTATATCATTATCCTCATGTTTATATTATGTTGAAAGTAAATACGTGGGCTGTAGTGCATAGATGGACTTGGTATGATTATGACCGAGGATTGTTCGGTATAATCATAACCGTAATTGAAAACACGATTATCTTTGTACGTAGTGCATGGATAATTTGTGGTCGTGATCTTAATGAATACACGATTATCTTTGTACGTAGTGCATGGATAATTGTGGTCGTGATACTAATGAATACACGATTATCTTTGGCACGTAGTGCATGGATAATTGTGGTCGTGATACTAATGAATACACGATTATCTTTGGTAGTAGTGCATGGATAATTTGTGGTCGTGATCTTAATGAATACACGATTATCTTTGGCACGTAGTGCATGGATAATTTGTGGTCGTGATACTAATGAATACACGATTATCTTTTGGTCGTAGTGCATGGATAATTTGTGGTCGTGATCTTAATGAATACACGATTATCTTTTGCACGTAGTGCATGGATAATTTCGTGGTCGTGATAATAAAGAATATCCTTGGCACGTGTGTGCGGGGATGATTCGATGATGTGGATTAATTATTGGTGAGTCTCAAAGAATGAAATATTAATTCATGGATGTGGTAAAAAGTCATCTTTGGTAGTAGTGCATTGATAGACTTGGTATGATTATGACGAGGATTATTCGGTATAATCATGGTAGTAATTGAAAACATGAATATCCTTGGCGATTGGTGCATAGATAATTCGTGGTCGTGATACTATTAAGTGCGTCTCAAAGATTATTGGTTTTCTGAGTTGTATATCTTTGGCACGTAGTAGTGCAAAGATGAATTGTTAATGAATATCTTTGGTAGGATTGCGAAGATGAATTTAATATTTTTAACGATAAAGGTATTCAAGGTATCCTCACCTCTTTATCATACAGTATCGCATACCCTAATTTCGAGGGCGAAATTCCATAAGGAGGGAGATTGTGAGACCCAGATTTTATCAATAAAGATTTAAATTTTATCGAAATAATTTTTTAATATTATGGTGTGAATTTGAGATAATATTATAGTTGTGGATAGTATTTATAAATTTTGCAAAGTATGCAAGTGGTTATATTATATTCGATTGGTGGGGAATATTTAGGTTTAGCGGGGAATATTAAAGTACAACTAGCTCAATCATTGGTGGACCCCTTAATGTAATTATTGTCGGATTGAGAAAGCGACAAAAAATATTTTATTGAAATAACGGCGGAAGTTTTACCGTGGATCTTTGTTGAACTACTCGGTAGTAAAAGTACGATGAATCGTGTGGTTGCATAAGTAATACACCGGTATTGATTATTGATGCTTATGTGAGAAAGTCACTCGGTTTGATTCCATTATTATCGATTAATAATATGAATTATTATAAGCGATAATGACGTTTTGTTTTATTCAGTATTATTAACGTAATAAAAAGCGAAACATCTTTTTATATAAAAATGAATACTTTATTAAAGTTATTCTATAAATAGAATATATTATATTTTATTATGCATAGTGTTGCGTAGTGTTTTGCATAGTAGTGTTTTTGTAAGACCCCAAATTTATTATAAATAAAGATGAATTTTCTATAAATATTATTTTGAATATTATGGAATAAATTTGATATAATGTTATAGTTGTGGGTAGTATTTATAAATTTTGCAAAAGTATGCAAGTTGTTATAAAATATTCGTTTAATTGGGGGAATATTCTTTTTGTTAGGGAATATTAAATAACGGCTCAATCATTGGTGGACCCCATAACAAAATTATTGTCGGATTGAAAGCGACAAAAAAATATTTTATAAAAATAACGGCGGAGGTGTTACCAAGTTAAAAGCTGT
Source organism: Panax quinquefolius (assembly GCA_020205615.1). Lineage (NCBI taxonomy): Eukaryota > Viridiplantae > Streptophyta > Magnoliopsida > Apiales > Araliaceae > Panax > Panax quinquefolius. The sequence continues at coordinate 32,618,427 of CM035161.1, read as the reverse complement.
TGAACTACCCTATTGGTAAAAAAACGATATCTGGCGTGGTTGCGTAGTAGCACACGGTATTTATTATTGATGCTTACGTGAGAAGTCACTTTCATTTATGCTTAATTATTACTCTGATAATTCTTTGCATCATATCTCTTATATTATTGATTCAATTATTGTCACAAGAGTATCATCAGTATAATATGTTATAGTATTAAATTAATAATTGAGGCGACAAGTTATAAATGATTAATAATTGTTGAAAGATTAAATATGTGTTGATTAAAAATAAAATGATTTGTGATAAGTTTGATTATTTTATGGGGGGCTCATATGTCATCATCTAAGAGTCTCTTAAATCGATAGTAATTACCTTTGTGAATAGTAATTACGTTCGTCGATAGTATTTACCTTCGTCGATAGTAATTACCTTCGTCAATAGTAATTACCCTTGTGAATAGTAATTACCTTCGTCAATAGTAATTACCTTTACCAGACGTCTAACCACTTGTCGTTTCACATTACAGCGTCGAACCACTTATGTCGTTTCACATTCTGAGCGTCAAACCACTTTTCTTTTCACATCATCATCGTCGAGCCACTTGCCTTTTTCTTTTCACACGGCGGTGCTAAGCTAGAAATCTTCTATAAATAGAGGCCTAGTGCTTCATTATTTTTCACGAATTCATTCAGCTATATAGAGAGAAAGTATAGAGAGAATAAGAGAAAGAAGAAGAGTATTTTGTTACTACACTGTTCTGCTGCAGTATTCAATCTCCTACCAAAAGTAAGGGTGTTATTCTTTCTTATTCATGAAGAGAACTGTTGTTATTCCATTGCTTATTATTACATTGGAATAACATGTATCGTGGTTTACCCTATACTTGGTGACATTCTTCTATTATTACATTTGGAACATCACATGCGTGTGTTTTACAGGGACTGGTTAAAATCTTTTTATTATTCTGTTGGAACATCACATGCACGTGTGTTTTACAGGACTGGTTAAAATCTTTATCATTACGTTGGAATATCCTATACGTGTGTTTTACACCGGATCTGGTTCCATCTTTATTATTACATTGGAACATCACTGTCGGTGTGAATTTCACGACACAGTTCCGTTATTTATTATTACATTGGAATAACTCACATGCATGCGATTCATCGCATGCGTGGTGATTTCTTTTGTTATTCCATTCTTTATTATACCGGTTGGTTAAAACTTTGACTTCTATACTCCATGAAATTAGTGGAATATCCTTGATATTTGCGTTTCATCGATATCTTTTCATGAAAATATTCTTCTAATCATTCTTGAATTTTACTCTACAAAACAAGATCATGTTGATAATTTGGACGTTAATAATTCACGGATAAAATAATTCTTGAACTTGTTTTATTGAATTCTTATATCATTGTCATCATCCTCATGTTTTATATTATGTTGAAAGTCATACGTGGCTTTGTGGTGCATAGATGGACTTGGTATGATTATAACCGAGAGACTGACCGATTGTAATTATGGTAGTAATGTTACAAATGATGTGATAAAAATCCTCGATTGGTAGTAGTGCATTGATGGACGATTGTTGGCATGATCATGACCATTAATGAATACACAAATATTCTTGGCCCGTAGTGCATGAATAATTGTGGTCGTGATCTTAAAGAATATCCTTGGTAGTAGTGCGGGGTGATTCGATGATGTGGAATATTTATTAAAGTCGAGTCTCATTTATAATGATGATGAAAAACCTTTTAAATCATAAAAGATAGTAGACTTTATTTTCTACTTGACTCTTTTAATGGATTGATATTCCACCGCAGATTAAACTGGTTTGTCTATTGTATTTTATCGGTTTAACATTGTTGAAGACTATTGATAATTTATTCGCATTATCTTAGTCATAATATTTCTTCTTTGGGCTAGTTGAGCTCACCCTTTCTTTTTTGTTCTCTTCGTGAAATGAGAATATATTTGGGACGAGTCGGAAAAGCGCAGTGATGGTCCCGAAGATAGCATTAGTAGTCCTCACTATTACGTGAAATAGTGTGATAATAATTGTAATGAGGACTCTTTTTTGAGTTTGTATAATATCTAGTAGATGATATTTGTATTTAAACTCACGATTTATGTCGTATTGTATTTACAGTTATGTTAGTAAGTTGTATTTAAATTACATACCATGTAAGTGGCGACCCAAGATGGGTGATGTATACTTAATTTTGGGGGCGTCACGGTTGGTATCGAGCTTAGGGATATGATCCACGGCTAAGATGTGAGAATAGTACTAGGAGGGGAGAGAGGGAATACCTTCGCTAGTATGACCTACCTAAGTTTATGTCTTTATTTTATTGGTTGGTCGGAAGATAGGGATAATTTGTTACATGTCAATTAACCTTTTGTTTTGTGGCGATGTCGAAAATGACATCCGAGAATGTTGAGAATAATATGATGGGCTTGAGCGATCGTTGATTCACAACATATCAATAATCGAGGATAATGTGCATCGAGGAAGGCGACAATCCTCATGCAAACAACAACACCGACCAAATGATGAATGATCAAATGTTCGGAGGCTTTATGCAATTTATGCAACAAAGAAAGTAGAAGCGACTCTGTCCAAAACGTAGGTGGAAACACGGAAAACTCTCGGCGGTCACCGCTAAACAATTCAAGGAGCTGGGACCACCGGAGTTTAAGGGAGAGCAAAACCACTTACGGCGGAAGCATGGATAAAGTAGATTACCAAGATATTTGATGTCTTGGGATGCTCCGAGGAGCAAAAGGTTCCTTTCACGCCTTTTTATGTTGCTTGCGGAGAAGCTGATTCTTGGTGGGAATCGGTAAAAGCGTACTCAACTCTTTGTCTTGAAGATATCTTGGGAGAAGTTCCAGAGGCATTCAATGACAAATACTTTCACGAAAGTATTCGCCACATGAAGGAGGTGGAGTTTATCAAGTTGGAACAAAACAATATGGCCAGGTGTGTCGCAATACGAGGCAAAATTTGCGGAGTTATCACGGTTTTCGTCCCCACTTGGTGGATAATAAAAGAGAATGGCGCGAATGTTTTTAAGAGGTTTGAAGCGGGAGATACGTCAACATCTTATTTCTCATAAAGCGTGTTTGTATTCAAATGTTGTAAATAGGGCTCGATTAGTGGAGCGCGATAATGAGTCAACAATAACTAAAAGAGAAGCAAATGACAAAATTATAATACCGGCGAGAGTAGTCATGAGCGGTGACAACAAGCGTGGAGGGAATCAACAGGGCGGATATGGTAACCACGCCGGTGGTAATCGGGGCCAAAACAATAAGAATGGACATTTCAAGAAAAGGAGATTCAACAATAATGGAAAGACGTCAGCACCAACACCCGTTGTTAAGGAAGGAGAAAGACCACCTATCATAATATGCTTCAAATGCGGAAGAGAGACACATCAGTCCAAACTCGCGCCATGTCGTCAAAGCATGTTATAATTGTGGAAGAGAAGGTCACTTAGCTCGATTTTGTCGTTCTAGAAGACAAATTCAAGCTAAGATGGAGGCACCAAAGTCAGTCCCCAGAAAATTCAAAACCCATTAGTCTGAGGAGGCGTTTGTTGTGACCTCCCAAAGAGCAAGGAATCCGAATGAGGTCATCACGGGTAAGCTTATCATAAACTCTAATGAAGTCTATACTTTATTTGATACCGGTTCTACCCATTCTTTTATTTCTCCTACTTGCGCTCATCGATTAAATTTGACTCAGGAGAAATTAGACTTTGACTTATCTGTGGAAACTCAGTTGGGAGAAACCTTCATTACATCCCATTGTTTATAAGTCTTGTTTGGTTCAAATCGGTACCCTCACATTACCCTGTCGATCTTATTTCATTAAAAATACTTGCATTTGGCGTGATTCAAGGATTGATTGGTTAACTACTTATCATGCAAAAATTGATTGTTTTCGTAAGGTTGTTAGCTTTCATATTCCTAATCAACCTATTATGTGAATTCAAACGACCAAACCATTAAAATCAATCACGGTCATCTCAAGCCATAAAGCTATTCGTTTATTGAAAAGCGGATGTCAAGCTTTCTTAGCTCATATCACTGATTTAAACAAAAATAAATCGATTTTGAGCGATATTTTTATTGTTAATAAATTTCTGACGTATTCCTCAAAGAACTTCGGCCTACCCCCAGGCGTGAAATTGAATTTTGTATCGACCTTGAACCCGTACAAAACCTATTTCCAAAGCCCCATATCGAATGGCTCTATTGAACTTCGAGGAGTTAAAGACCCAACTGTAGGAATTGTTAGGCATTGGCTTTATTCGTCCTAGTACTTCTCCTTGGGGTGCTCTGTTCTATTCGTGAAGAAGAAAGATGGGAGTATGCGACTTTGTATTGATTATCGGAGTTGAATCATGTCACCATCAAAAAATAGGTATCCATTGCCACGTATTGATGACTGTTTGACCCGATTGCAAGGAGCCAAATTCTTTTCAAAGATTGATCTTCGTTAGGATATCACCAATTGAAGATTAGAACCCGTGACATTCCAAAGGCGGCTTTGAGAACTCGATGACGGGCATTATGAATTCCTAGTCGTGTCCTTTGGAATGACTAATGCTCCCGCCGCCTTCATGGATATGATGAACCGAGTATTCAAGGAATATTTGGATCACTTTGTGGTCGTCTTTATTGATGACATCCTTATTTATTCCAAAAGCCGTGAAGATCATGAGCAACACTTGAGGTGACACTCCAAAAGCTTCGTGAATATAAGCTTTATGCCAAGTTGAAGAAATGCGAGTTACGGCTTGAAGAAGTAGCATTCCTTGGGCACGTGGTATCAAGTCATGGAATATCTGTTGACCCAAAGAAAGATTGAAGCTATTCAAAGTCGGGAACAACCTAAATCGATGATCAAGTCGTAGCTTTCTTGGTTTATTTGGTTATTATCGGAGATTCGTGGAAGGATTTTCTCGAATCGCTACTCCATCGACTTCGGTGACTCGAAAAAGATACAAAGTTCGGTTGGGCGAAGAATGTGAGAAGAGTTTTCAAGAACTCAAGAGAGACTTATTTCAAAGACTGTTACGACAATACCATCGGCTCGGGAGGATTTGTCATCTCAAGTGATGCTTGAGCAAAGGGTTGGGATGTGTTCTTATGCAACATGGAAAAGTTATAGCCTATGCCTCATGACAACTCAAAGAATATGAGAGGAATTATCCTACTCATGATCTAGAGTCGGGCATTTGTTATCTTTGCACTTAAAATTTGGAGGCATTACTTGTATGGGGAGAAAGTGGAGATCTTTCTGGATCATAAAAGCCTCAAATATTTCTTCACTCGAAAGGAACTCAACATGCGACAACGACGTTGGCTTGAAGCTTGAAAGAAGATTATGATCATACCATCTAATACCATCCGAAAAGCGAACGTGGTAGGTGACGATTGAGTAGAAGATCGATATGCAACGAAATCTGAGTGCGTTATTGTCAACACAAAGGCCCATTTTGTGTGACTTGCAAAGGATGGAGATAGAGAGTTAAAGACTCCAAGGACGCATGTGATGATAGTGAATATACTGAGTAGAACCGACTTTAATCGATAAAGTTAAAGTGCTTTCAAGCTACTGGACAGGAGTGATGCGTATGAGGAAGAAAGCTGCAAGAAGGTGCTATATCCGAAAGCAAGAATCGATGAAGAAGGAATACTTGAGTCAACTCCGGACTTTGTGTTCTAACGACCACGATTTAAAGTATAATATCATGATGGAGGCGCACAACACACCATTTGCAATCCATCACGGGAGTACCAAATGTATCATGATATTCGTCATACATTTTGGTGGAGCAATATGAAGAGAGAGAGATAATTTGTTTATCTCAAGGTGTCTAACTTGTCAACGAGTTAAAGCGGAGCATCAAGTACCAAAAGGTCCATTGCAACCACTTGAAATTCGGAATGGAAGTGGGAGCACATTACCATGGATTTCGTTATCGGTCTTCCTAAGGTTTCTCAAGGCATTGATGCGATTTGGGTCATTGTTGATAGATTGACCAAGTCCGCTCATTTCTTACCGATCTGAGAAACTTATACACTTGAACGTCTTGCTCTTATGTACATAAACGAGATTGTAAGATCGCATGGTATCTTGGGTATCCATAGTTTCGATCGAGACCCAAGATTCACTTCACGATTTTGGGTTAGTTTGCAAAAAGCTATGGGCACAGACTTACGATTTAGCTTTCGGATATCATCCTCAGACAGACTGGACAATGGAGAGGACTATTCAAACTCTTGAAGATCTATTAAGACTACTGTGTCCTTGATTTCAAGGAAGTTGGGACAAGTTCTTACCATTGGTGGAGTTTTCCTACAACAACAGTTATCAAGCAAGTATTGGCATGGCTCCATTCGAGCGTTGTATGGAAGAAAGTGTCGTTCTCGGTATCTTTGGGATGAGGTGGGTGAAGCAACGTTGTTGGGACCGAGTTGGTACGTATGACTACGGAAAAGATTCAAACGATCCGACAACGTATAAAAACCTCACAAAATCGACAAAAGAGTTATGTTGATCTTCATCGAAAGGACGTGGAATTCGATATAGGAGATCATGTGTTGTTAAGAGTTGCTCCATGGAAAGGAGTTACAAGATTTGAAAAAAGAGGAAAACTTAATCCTCGATTCATTGGTCCATTTTAATCCTCGATCGAGTAGGAACCGTGGCCTATAGACTCACTTTCTGCTTAAATATGTCTCGTGTTCATAACGTTTTCACATATCCATGTTACGTAAATATGTGAAAGACCCGAACCACATTATTGAGTTAGAACCGGACGAAATAGCGGAAGATTTGACGTATGAAGAGGTTCCTGTTCAAATCTTGGATAAGAAGGAACATATTCTACGCTCCAAGGTTATACCTCAAGTCAAAGTTTTGTGGAGGAACCACGATGTTGAGGAAATGACTTGGGAGTTAGAATCTGAAATGAAATCAAGGTATCCTTACCTCTTTGACATACCAGGTTCGTACCCTAATTTCGAGGGCGAAATTTCATAAGAAGGGAGGTTGTAAGACCCGCCTATTATTATAAATAAAGATGATTTTTATAAATATTATTTTGAATATTATGGAATAAATTTGATATAATGTTATAGTTGTGGGTAGTATTTATAAATTTTGCAAAGTATGCAAGTTGTTATAAAATATTCGTTTGGTGGGGAATATTCTTTTTGTTAGGAATATTCATACAATGGCTCAATCATTAGTGGACCCCACAACAAAATTATTATCGGATTGAGAAAACGACAAAAATATTTTATAAAATAACGGGCGGAGGTGTTACCGATTAAAGCTGCATTGAACTACCCGGTGGTAAAAAAGTACAACGATGTCTGGCGTGGTTGCATAGTAGCACACGGTATTGATTATTATTGATGCTTACGTGAGAAGTCACTCATTTATGCTTAATTATTACTACGATGAATTCACGATCATATCTCTTATATTATTGATTCAATTATTGTCACAAAGATCATCTCGTATAATATGTTATAGTATTAAATCAATAATTGAGACGACAAGTTATAAATGATTAATAATTGTTGAAAGATTAAATATGTGTTGATTAAAAATAAAATGATTTGTGGTAAGTTTGATTATTTTATGGGGAGCTCATATGTCATCATCTAAGAGTCTCTTCGTCAATAGTAATTACCTTTGTGAATAGTAATTACGTTCGTCAATAGTATTTACCTTCGTCAATAGTAATTATCTTCGTCAATAGTAATTACCCTTGTGAATAGTAATTACCTTCGTCAATAGTAATTACCTTTACCAGACGTCGAACCACTTGTCGTTTCACATTACACGCGTCGAACCACTTGTCGTTTCACATTACAGGCGTCGAACCACTTGTCGTTTCACATTACAGGCATCAAACCACTTTTCTTTTCACATCATCAGTCTTTAAGCCACTTGCCTTTTCACACGGCAGGTGCTAAGCTAGAAATCTTTTATAAATAGAGGCATAGTGCTTCATTATTTTTCACGAATTCATTCAAGCTATAGAGAGAAAGTATAGAGAGAATAAGAGAAAGAAGAAGAGTATTTTGTTACTTACCTTCTTTGCGGTATTCAATCTCCTACCAAAAGTAAGGGTGTTATTCTTTCTTATTCATGAAGAGAAGCTGTTGTTATTCCATTGCTTATTATTACATTGGAATAACATGTATACGTGGTTTACCCTATACTTGGTGACATTCTTCTATTATTTCATTGGAACATCACATGCTCATGTGTTTTACAATGGGACTGGTTCCGTCTTTATTATTCTCGTTAGAACATCACATGCATGTGTTTTACAGGACTGGTTAAAATCTTTATCATTCTGTTGGAACATCACATCGGTGTGAATTTCACGACTGGTTCCGTTATTTATTATTCTGTTGGAATAACTCGTCTGCAATGCGATCTATCGCATGCATGGTGATTTCTTTTGTTATTCCATTCTTTATTATACCGGTTGGTTAAAACTTTGACTTCTATACTCCATGAAATTAGTGGAATATCCTTGATATTTGCGTTTCATCCGATATCTTTTCATGAAAATATTCTTCTAATCATTCTTGAATTTTACTCTACAAAAAAAGAGTATCGTGTTGATAATTTGGACGTTAATAATTTCCGGATAAAATAATTCTTGAACTTGTTTTATTGAATTCTTATATCATTGTCATCATCCTCATGTTTATATTATGTTGAAAGTCATCGTGGCACTGTAGTGCATAGATGGACTTGGTATGATTATGACGAGAGAATATTTGTGTAATCATGGCCGTAATGTTACAAATGATGTGATAAAAATCCTCGATGGTAGTAGTGCATTGATGGGCGATTGTTGGCATGATCATGACCATTAATGAATACACAAATATTCTTGGCCCGTAGTGCATGAATAATTGTGGTCGTGATACTAAAGAATATCCTCGGTAGTAGTGCGGGGTGATTCGATGATGTGGAATATTTATTAAAGTGAGTCTCGGCTATAATGATGATGAAAAACCTTTTAAATCATAAAAGATAGTAGACTTTATTTTCTACTTGACTCTTTTAATGGATTCAGATATTCATTGCAGATTAAAAGCTGGTTATCTATTGTATTTTATCGGTTTAACATTGTTGAAGACTATTGATAATTTATTACGCATTATCTTAGTCATAATATTTCTTCTTGGGCTAGTTGAGCTCACCCTTTCTTTTTTGTTCTCTTGTGAAATGAGAAATATAATTTGGGACGAGTCGGGAAAACGCAGTGATGGTCCTGAAGATAGCATTAGTAGTCCTCACTATTCGTGAAATAGTGTGATAATAATTGTAATGAGGACTCCTTTTTGAGTTTGTATAATATCTAGTAGATGATATTTGTATTTAAACTCACGTTTATGTCGTATTGTACCACGGCGTTATGTTAGTAAGTTGTATTTAAATTACGTACCATGTAAGTGGCGACCCAAGATGGGTGATGTATACCTAATTTTGGGGGCGTCGATTTTTTTATAGTGTTGCATAGTGTTTGCATAGTAAAATGTTTTTATATAAATAGAATATATGATATTTTATTTAAAAGATTTTGCTTTAAATACGGACCGTCGATTAAAGTAAATCTATCTCGGACCGTTCATGGATTAATTACTATGCATTCTATTTTCCTATAAATAGAAGCTCATTCCTTCATTATTTTCTTACGAATTCATTGAAACTCTAGAGAGAGAAATTATAGAGAGAAGTTTATAGAGAAAAAATATAGAGAGAAAGAAGAAGAAAGATTACGATACTTCACTACTTTGATATCCGGTGTCTTTTACAATGAAGGGATATTATTTTTGTTGTATTCGTAAGGGTGTTATTCTTTCTTATTCATGAAGAGAACTTCATTATTCCATTCATTATTATTCATTGGAATAACTCGTAAAAGTGGCATACCCTATACATAACTTTGATACATGAGATACCCTATACTTGGTGATATCCTTATATTATTCCATTCTTATTTATTCATTGGAATAACTGTATACTGCGGAATCCCCTATACTTGGTGATCTTCTTCATTATTCCATTCTTTATTATTCATTGGAATATCACATGCGTGTGTTTTACAGGACTGACCTGGTTCCATTGTTTATTATTCCGCATTTATTATTCATTGGAATATCTCGTCGTGTGTTTTACAGGACTGGTTCCATTGTTTATTATTCAAAGATTTATTATTACGTTGGATCATCACCGCTTGTGAATTTCACCGACCTGGTTCCGTTATTATTATTCTATTGGAATAACTCGCTCATGCCAAGACCGCACGCGTGGTGATTTCCTTTGTTATTCCATTCTTTATTATACCGGGTTGGTTAAAACTTTGACTTCTATACTCCATGAAATTAGTAGAAATTCTTGATATTTGCATTTCATCCAAAGATCTTTTCATGGAAATATTCTTGAGATCATTCTTGAATTTTACTCTACAAAACATGAGATCTTGTTGACAATTTGGACGTTCTTAATTCCTAGATAAAATAATTCTTGAACTTGTTTTATTGAATTATTATGTCATTGTCATCATCCTCATGTTATAATATGTTATCTTTGGCTTACGTGCATAGATGAACTTAGTATGATTATTACGATGAGGGTTCATTCGGTATAATCATGGCTTGATATAAATGATGTGACAAAAGTCCTCGATTGGCACGTAATGCGATGATGGATAGTTTTTGGTATGATTATGACCACGGGTGATTCGGTATAGTCATGACCATTGATAATTTGATGAAAATCCTTGACCGTAGTACGGGGATGATTAGATATTGTGGTTTATTCATTAAAGCGAGTCTTAGTGATAAAAATTGATGAAAACCTTTTAAAACCTAAAAGATAGTAGACTTTATTTTCTACTCGACTCTTTTAATGGATTTCATATTCATTGCATTAAACCGGTTGTCTATTGTATTTTATCGGTTTAACATTGTTGAAGGCTAATGATAATTTTATTCGCATTATCTTAGTCATAATATTTCTTCTTGGGCTAGTTGAGCTTTCACCCTTTCTTTCATTTTGTTCTTTTAGGAAATAAGAATATATAAATGGGACGAGTTGGGAAAGCGAAAGTGATGGTCCTGAAGATAAGATTAGTAGTCCTCACTATTACGTGAAATAGTGTGATAATAATTGTAATGAGGACTCTTGAGTATGGATATTGTCTAAATGACAATATTCCTATTAGAACTCTCGGTTTATGTATTGTCGTATGTTATACCTACGGATGTATAATTAAGTTTGTATTTGAATTTATGTACCATGTAAGTGGCGACCCAAGATGGGTGACGTATACCTAATTTTGGGGACGTCACAAAAGATGCAATTAGGCTGGTAGAAATGACACCAGACAACAACTATGAAAATTTTCAAACAAATTACTTCTACTACTATTCCTGTGAAACTAGAGCTTCTATAAATAAATAATCTCTTTAAAATAATATTTTTTTTCAGTCCCGACTCGGATTAATAGGATAAATAAATAGTTTTGCTAAAATAATAAAATAATAATTTTTAAAAAACCCTTATATAAATATATGGTCCATCAAAATCATAAATTAATAATTCTTTTAAATTATAAATATATCTAGGCTAATCTTGTAATATATGATTCTATTCTCGTTTGTTTTGTCTTGAAATTCAAATCTATCTTAATTTTATCATTAATTTTTCTTGAAATTCAAATCTAATTCAATTTCATCCTTAATATATGGTCCCATCAAAATAATGTTTTGTCTTGAAATTCAAATCTAATTGAATATAAATTTTTTTTGAAAGAAAATGTGGATGTAATTTGAAAAGTGGATACAATGAATATTATTTAATTATTAAAATTAATTAATATCACTTGAATTCTATTGTTACATTAATTTAATAAGTATGATACATTGCATCAAAAAAAGTATGATATAAACATCAATAAAATGCAATAATTTTAATGTAATTAAATTTATGTTTACCAAATAAAAAACACTTTTAAATTAATAAATTATTAATTTATCGATTAAATAATAACTCTATAAAATTAATAAAAAATTTTAATTTTAATAATATTAATTTATAGAAGTTCTACTATATTATTATTTATTTATTAGTAAATCGTTGATGGGTTTACACTTGCAATTCCCACGCTAATAATAATAATTAACGAGTAACGACTCCTTCAACAGATTCCACTTCTTTCTTTCCCGGCTGCTTCGCTTCATTCACGAATCACGTCTTTCTGTATGTATTAATTTTCCTAATTATCCATTTCACTTGACTTTCTCCCTCCTCTTATTTCAAACAGCCCACCCATTTGACTAGTCTGCCCTTTTCTTTTTTATTTCCAGGCCAGGCCAGGCCGCCATTAGTACCAACAACAAGAAAAGAGTAGACAACAACTCTTCCTCCTCCTTCCCGCGTTTCTTTCCTCTCCAAAATTCCTCTCTCCTCTACTTCTTTTTATTGATTCTTCACCTTAACTATTCCATTTCATATTCCATCACTAATTTTCTCCTCCATTCAATTAGCCAACCACCTGAAATTAAAATAAAAGGGAATTAAATTATCAAGATGAACGATCTATTTTCCTCCGACTCATTCTCTCGTTACAACAACGATGATCAAAATCCTTCCCACATCATTGAGATGTCCAATAATGGAGGAGCTGGAGATGGTGTAAATCTGGACAAATTCTTCCAAGATGTTGAAGCCATTAAAGATGAACTCAAACACCTCGAAACCCTCTACAACCAGCTTCAATCCTCCCACGACCAATCCAAAACCCTTTACAACGCCAAATCCGTCAAAGAACTCCGCTCTAAAATGGACGCCCACGTCTCCTCCTCCCTCAAAAAGGTCAAGCTCATCAAACTCGGTCTCGAATCCCTAGAGCGCTCCAACGCCGCTAACCGCACCCTCCCCGGCTGCGGCCCCGGCAGCTCCTCCGACCGAACACGCACCTTCGTCGTCAACGGTCTCCGCAAGAAGCTCCACGACTCCATGACCTCCTTCCACGACCTCCGCCAGCGCATGGTCGCCGAGTACCGGGACACTGTCCAGCGCCGGTACTTCACCGTGACCGGAGAGAAGGCGGACGATTCGACCCTAGACTCTCTAATCTCCACCGGACAGAGCGAGAGTTTCCTGCAGAAGGCGATTCAGGAGCAGGGGAGGGGGCAAGTGATGGAGACGATCCTAGAGATTCAAGAGAGGCACGATGCGGTGAAGGGGATTGAGAGGAATTTGATGGAATTACATCAGGTTTTTTTGGATATGGCGGTTTTGGTGGAGAGTCAAGGGGAGCAATTGGATAATATAGAGAATCAGGTGGAGAGGGCTAGCTCTTTTGTCAGAGGTGGAACTCAGCAGCTGGTAGTGGCTAAGAAAACACAGAGGAACACCAGGAAGTGGTATTGTTATGGGATTATTCTCCTGCTTATCATTATTGCCATTATTATCTTCTCCATTAGGCCCTGGCAGAAGTGAAGTGAAAGTGAAAGTAAAGTGAATGAATATATACAGTAAATTCAATGAATTTATTCTTCTTCCGTTCTACTACTTATTATTATTAGAAAAGAAAAGTTGCTTCCTTTATGATAATTTTTGGTTGAGTCATTGTAATTATTATTATTATTAGGGGCCGGGCTGGCAATTGTTGTTGGTGTGCTCAAGACTATTTGTAAAATAAATTGCCTCCCATATTTTCTTTTTCTGATTTTGTTTGTATTGGATGTGGTATATAGATTTTGTTATTAAAGCCCAGAAAACACAAAATGGACTCCTCAAATTAAAAAAAAAACCAATGAGGTGTTGGGCAAATAATCGAGACGGGGGAGGCACTGGGTATTTTATTTGGGATTTTTGATCTGATTGTATTATTGATCATGAAAAAATGGGATTACAGGGGAGAAGAAATTGAAAATAACCACGAAAAAAAACATGCCTGCCAATTACTATTAGGTAACTAAATAATAGTGTACTGGTACACTCGTAAATACGTTGACATTTCTACCAACGTAACAATACTTCTATATCATGGTAGACTAGACCCTTCTGTGAGATTAAAAAATTTGACATTACCCAATAACAAAAGATAGCGCACCAAGGACGGACAGAAACAAACAAACTAAAACGGTAATCTCTCTCTTTACTACCAGCGCATGCATAATAAACAACTTTCATACCAACCTTCTTCTAAGAGCCACCAATTCTTTCCAATCAGAAAGTAATTTTATGGATTCATCTCCATTTCATTGCTCTCACGAGGAACTAAGAATAATTTCTACTTTTACTTCAAATCCCAATTGCTATCTTTGGTTTATTCTTTTCTCTGTTTTCAACCTGCTATTGTTATATGAATGAATACATCCGACGACAACCATAATTTACAAGCTGAGATACCAAAAAAAAAATATACAAACAATACGACTCGGTTCAATTCCGGAAAAGAAACACCAAAATTTCACCTACATCATCTTAATCATGTTGCAACACGGTTAGATAATATGGATGCCCGTGGCATATCCCCGACCGAGCATCTTCGTGGTCAGTGACAGATACAAGATTCCAATGCAAAGTATAGTTTGACAGATCATAAGTTCCGGGAGAGAAAACACATATTAAGAGAGGGATTTCAATTGTGGACTTTGGCTCAAGCTTGACACGGGTAGAACTTGACCCTGACCAAATGAAAGGGGGAACACACTCTGGTGAAATTGACTTCCGAGCTCCAGTATTAGCAATAGCGGCTGTAACTTTGACGTCATTCGACAGAGACAAATCGTGCCATCCTGCTTCATTTCCAGAAACAGAACTTCCCGTGCTCAAGGAGCCAGCAACCAGGGTAGAATCAAAGGTATTAACACGAACTGATGCACCAACATCTGATGAGTTGTGGATGGTCATTCTTAGTTTAATTTCACAAAGTGAAGTAGTGAAATTATGGTGTATGGTCCGTGGGCCATCCATTAGCCAACATATTGGGCTTGTGCTTGCAATACTGTAAAGATACAAAATACATGAATAATTAGGTAACTCACAAAATCAAAGCTTGGATAAGGAATATCCCTCTATCAACATCAATGGCTTGTGTTCGCAATATTGTAAAGATATAAAATAATCAGATAACAAATAAAATATAAACTTGGATTAGGAATATCCTCTATAATTTCAAAATATATATTGAAAAAATATATTGTTATAAAAATGTCGGTAAATAGAATAAAGATTTTAGAGTGTTCATGTATAAATGAGAGTTATTGTACAACTCTTGCCTGCAATGACATGCATGGTGTGATGATATACTGAGGGAATTCGTTTGGGGTAGCCCTGAAGTGTTGTTGCTCCTCTGCGGTTGATAGATCAATATGAAGTCCACTGTTTGATGCCCCTGACACATGCATAAAGAAAGGTTCAGTATGACATAAAGGCAGTACAGTAGCATCTGTTCTTCACACACCTACTCCATGCACACTGCAAAAACTACAAGTAATTGCAACTATATTTTTCTTCTTATTACAACTACATTTTTTTCTACTCCCAAGTAGCCCGCATTGGTTATTGTAGGATTCAACCTGGACAAGTATAGTAAGGAATTTTGGTTCACTAGGCCATTAGTTACCAATATAACACCATCTTGTTATATATAAACTACATTAGTACAATAACGTTACAAAAATGTTTTGGAGTATTATTTTTTCTCTCCTTTGATAAGTAATGTGGTCCCCAAGTATGGGATAATGAAATAGGATTATACAACCCATCAGAAGGGGATCTACATAGGCATGATGATGACAACAAAGACAAAGAAAGCTCTTAATTAGTGTTCATACTATCACATGGCAAGAAAATAAATGACCTGCTCAGATGCTCTCTGGTGCAGTCTTTCACAATGATGAAAATCAATCAGAGGCGAGCTATATACGTCAAACATTGCTTCATTGCTGCCATGGCTCAAACTCACATCAGCTCCTACTAAAGTTGAAAGAGAAGAGGCGTTGTCTTCGCCAGTTGCTGATTTCTTGCCATTCTGAAACAAAGAGTCAACCAAATGTATAAACAGAAGAGTCGATTAACTTGATGGAATGGGAGCTAAACTGTCAACGTATAAAAGATTTTAGCAACAAAAAAAATAAGTAAACCTATAATAGATTTACTTCAAAATTAGATAAAGTTGTGACGTGGAGCAAAAGAGAAAGCAGAAAGAACGCCTAGTAAATTCGAAACAAAATTAGATTCCCAAAGGAAAACAAACAATTCTCAAATTTTATTGTTGGTGCAAGATTCATTAAATTGCATGTATGATTAACAAAATATTTATAAGCTCTATAAAACTTGGAAAAAAAGTAATGACCGCTTAAACTATATGGGGATCTATTAGGAACCCCATATTTAAAATTAAAAAAATTAATTAATTAATTTACAAAAAATTAATTAATTAACTTGTTCAAGTACAACAGAAACTTGTATAATTATAGACATCTAAAGAGGAGAAAAGTAAGATTTTGAGAATAGAGCTCAAGGTGCACCTAAACATTTGGACACGTGACCTACCGGAAGAGTAGAGTCCCAATTACATAAACAAAGCATTGTCAACTTCTTGGTGGAGCATTAGTAAATCAAAATAAACGGAGATACTCAAAATAATATCATAAAAAGCAAAAGCATAATTCATGCTGCTGCCTGAGCAAGAACTAGAGGATCCTTATGGAAAAAGAGGAACCAAAATCAGTCCTTCATACTAACCTTTAGCTTGAAAAAACATGACAGTCCTTGACCAGCCATTAGAGATTCTGAAGGAAAAATGGTATCAATAGGTTGAAATAATGATATCTTCCATTCATTCTCGAAAGCTGACAACTGATGAAGCTTAAAACTCTCTGATCTTGTCTTGTTGACAACATCCATCCTCACAAGGTACTCTTGCAATTTTAAAGGACAAGGGCTGATTTGGAATGACACATCCAGAGATGGTAACACCTATAAAATAACTTAAATAAGAAAAATGCATGGATAGATACAAATTGTAGAACTGAATAGCATAAATCATTTATTCAGTTAATTAGTTTATTATGAATGGTATGTTCGAACAATTTATTGATATTAAATATACAGTCCAATTTAAGCTAGAAAGTAATGTGCTCAAGAAACAGTTTGTAAGATTATAATATCCACTCATACAAGTAAAATTAGTTTAATCAACAATAGCATAACATAACATGCCAACAATGTTGTTTTCAAGAAGCCTAATTATATATCCTCTCAGAAGTAACAGTGCTAGTACAGCTTGATAGTGAAACAGTTGTGTAATTGTCATTTATTGATTTTGTAAGATAGATTAGCATTAGATATTATTCATACTTCTACATGTAAAATAGTGAATAAGTAATAAAATGTTTGGGTTTCTTATATAAGTGTACCTCCACAATGTAATGGATTCGTAAGGTACGATATCTCATGATGCTTGATGTATCACCCATCTCATAATAAATTGTTATATACAAGGAAGTTTTCCCAGGAGCTGCAGCCCAAAGCCAAAGAGGCCACAAGAATGGGTTTCTACCGTGAATTACAATGTCCTGAAAAAGTACCAAGATAAGAAGAGGATCACACAATCATGATGCATACTATACTAGAATATCAACAACTAATCCAACTGAGAAGACGATTGACACTGACCTCAGGAAAAATAAAAATCCTATCTGAAGCTTTACTTTTACCCTGTGCATCACCTTTTGCAGGATTCACCTTCTTTTCTAGACAGGCAGGGAATTCCATATTCAAAACTTCTTGATTCCCTACATTTAAAAATCTCGGATGACTAATCTTCATCTTCATATTCTGCCAAAAGACATCACCATTCATAAACTGACTATATTGGATGTTCCTTATATATATATATATATATATATATATATATATATATATATAAGAGAGAGAGAGAGAGGAGTATATAAAGAGGTCTGTGCTCGATGGGGGTAAGCTACCTATATGAGAAGAAATTAAAAAGAAAGGTAGTAGGCTATTTAAAACAACTTCTAGAGATGATCCAAGCACTCGAAAACTGTTAACAACTATTGTAAACTGATTGACTTAATTGTGAATAACCTCACCAGGAATAGAGGCAAAAAATATTTGCTTGCATGTCTTTGACTGCTATGCAAAACCAAGTATATTTAACTGGTATATAAAAAGTGTGCATCTTACCTTCACAGGAATTTCTGATGGGTTCCTCAACTCCAGAGTAAGACGTCGTAAATCACCAGCAGAAACTGTTTTAGGTAGATGTTGAATTAAGCCTTCAAGCTTTGGTAAGCGCTGGATATTTTAGGAAGTTTCAGCGAAAAAATAAATAAATAAACATTCAAAAAAATGAAATAGGAGATTTAAGGCAAAAAAATAAAAAAATAATGATAAGGAAAGTCAGCACAACACAATTAAATGAGTGACTACTTAATTACACAAAAGAGAAGGGTAAAGGCATGTACCTTGATCACTAAAAAATTTAGGTTGTTGCTAGGTGACTGTTTAGTTTTCTTCCTTCCTTTTGGAACTTTCTTTTTCACCAAGTCGAGCTCAAAGTTGTGAAAACCAACCACTGAACCAGACAGTTTCCACTTTACACCAACAATTTTTAGGACACCTTCTACTCTGGGAGTAACCTTTAGATGCACCTGGAAGATCAAAATGACGAACAAACACAAACAATAGCAATATTGGAGGATTAGGGAATGAATTAGAGACATTGAAATAATCTGGTGAAGAAGATAGATAGAGAATATGTGTGTAAATGAGTATAGAGAGAGATGGCAAGATATACTTTAATTCATTAATAATGAAATCATACATTACATGCTCACTATTTATACTAGAATAGGACTTGAGCAAATATACACCAATAACACATGCCATGCTAATACACCTAGCAACCTCTCAAACCATGTCACTCTCTTCTACTAGAACCCTCATAACTAACTAGATCGTCATTTAACTTTGTTAATTTCTACTAATATTCCTTCGCCTAAAAGATACCAAGTAGTACCTCGCAGGTACTTGGTAATTTCATGTCTGATTACATGCAAAAATTCCTTTACTCAAAATTTAGAAGGAACTGCCAAATACAGCAGATGTGTGTGTGAACATACCAGCAAATTGGGAAACATTGCATTAGGGGCGAAGCTATTGCTTGCACCAGAGGGGCAATTGTCCCTGCTGAATTTTGACCAAAAATAACTCTAATAGTATTATAATCGAGTTATTTATTAAAATTGTCCTTCAATCGCACTAGACTATAAAATATACTCCCTTAACTATTGAAATTAAGATTTCAAAATTTTGACCCCCTGAAGTAATATCCTCGCTTCTTCACTTAATATGATTATGAAATTCTATAACTAGCACCAAATACCTACAAAAACATTTTATTGTGATATTAATAAACTTTTAAACACGAAACTCACCGTAACTGTTTCACCTCCTCCAAGTGAGATGTCTACCTCAGTCGCTGTAAATAAAGACATATCTGAGCTGAGTTCCCTGCAATATCAATGAAAGGTGATCCTTAATAATTTTAAGCACAATTGAATATCATTATCAAACGGTGCCAACATAGCTTCACCAACTAGAAGAAAACTTTAGGTGGCAAAATTAGAAAATATAGTATCTACATACTTGCTTTTGACCAAATTCCCAAGATCCTTGTCATTGTGATTCTCAGTAGTTGAGCTTTTTGCATCTGCGCCATTAAATGGTGATTACTTAAATTCTTAAAATTATGTATAAAACAGAACGATTCAGAATAATTGAAAAAACCTACTCCCTCTGTCTAAATGAGAATCTCATTAGACTAAAAAGTGACATGATGTTCTGAATTTTTCCTTATTGGAAAGTGTTTAAAAGCCCAACTTTCATTCAATAAATATTGTTATTTTAATTGATTTAGAAAGTTAAATGGGATATTAACATCTTTTCTTAAAAGGCATGGTGTTTAAAAATTTGATCCCTTCTTGCGGCAGAGGAAGAATTACAGATGGAGACGAAGGAAAATTAGACACAAATAGTAAGCAAACTGTAGAAGTATGAAAACTTACCGTTTTTCACTTCATCAGAGCTTGCAGAATGCTCACATATTAGTGAGATGTTAGATACGGAAAGAGAGATTTGAAGTGGGTTTCTGAATTCAAAATCTACAGTAATCGCTTCTGCAAGTAAAGCATGAAATGTTAATGAAACTAAATTGACATGGCAATAACGAATACATCTCTTGCACTTTCTTATAATATAAATAATGAACAAGACCTTTTCAGATAGAAGAATTTGTATAGTATAATCTGATATTATGATAGCTTTATCAAATCGTGACATACATATTGAGAGCTTGTAGGAGTGAAGCTAAAAATTTCTGACTACTGGCTATGCGCTAAGAAGGCAGAATTGTTCTGTAGGTTGATGAACCGAATAATCCAGGTTCGGAGTTCAGCAGGATTCGGGGAAATTCTTCTGTAGTTTTTTTTGTGTAAACGATAAGAATTGAAAATATACATCATATTAATACAAATAAATTTATTTAATATTTTAAATGTGTTGAATCCCCGCCGAATTCCAATCCCTATTTCCGTATATTTGCCAAAATGGTTAGGGCAAATACGAATCCTTGCTTCTTAGGCTTTGTGATGATGCTCGGAAATGTTTATACATATTACTGGCTACCTTTCAATGTTATCTTTGTGTACAACTTTTACTAGCAGTGATCAATTTTAAGAACCAGAAAAAGTTGTTTGGTTAGATACGGTGATTTGCAGGTTTAAGGGGGAGGGAGTATGACAGTAGCTTCCATGAAATCCCTCAGTACGTATAATCACACCAGCAAGTATGAGCACACCGTGACTTAACAGTCCCCGTGTAGGAAACCTAATACTATCCAAATCCCCTAATACATCAAAGTATATTTGAATGACAATGGAGGAACAGCATTACTGAAGAAAAGATGAAACTACACTATCTAATTCTACAACAATTAATCACCATCAACTTCATACCTCCTGCTACACAAACATTTGATTCCTTGGCCTTCTTCAACAGAAGCTTTGATTGTAATTCCAGCCAATTAGTCCTGATAGCAGACACTGATGGTACCATGTCCTCCTCCAAAGACCGCCACAAACTTTCTTTAACACTAACCTGAAATTTTGAAGAAGCACTCAAAAAGAAAATCCTAAATCCATGATTTAAAAGGGGGGGAAATTGAACCAAAGACGTAAACACCAGAGAATATACATAGAAAATTCATTAAGAGCAATGAAATAACAGAAACAGGCAATAAGGTTGCAAGCTAAATTAATATACAAAGAAAGAACAGAGTTTTCCTAGATAACAATAGCATGCATCAACCTCGACATAGTAAGTACTAAACCAGAACACCAGCCTATTGAATGACATCGTCAGATTAATGAAACGTCCACATAAATTAAATTTCTGAGTAGATAAAATATAAACATAATTCAACTTACAGCTGCAGAAGATGCATAAGTCCGATGATCTTCAAAAACAACCTTGAGAGAAGGGATGTTGATGACTGGCAACTGAAGCTTCAAGACCTCAAAAGTTTTCCCCGCTTTCTATATTATCAAATAAAACAAGGGAAAAAAAAGACAACATTATTAACATTCAAATCATCTAGTTTGAATGTATTAAGGAAATAACAAAAAGTGGATACAGCCAGATGGCAGATCGACTTATCCAATATATGAAGCTAAATTACTAGAATAAAAGATAAATCACAACTATTATATGAATGGCGTGATAGCTAGTCTAAAATTTTGCCTCAACCTCTTTCTCTGTAGATGAAATGGGAGTTAGATTTTCTAACCTACTTGAAGAAACAAAAGAAGAGCTGCTTAAACAACCTTTCCAAACCCTAGCATAATGTACAAAAAAAGGGGGGAAATGGTTGAACCCTGGATTAGTTGGTTTGACCATTATTTTGAATGCAAGAACAGTTACGCATATCTCAAGATAATTGAAGATTGCAAACCTCTTTATGCACCTAATATGTGAGAACAAGGTCAGTGACAAATTACCTAGTGGTTGTAGAAATACTCCCACGATATATGATATTTCTTTTATTAGCACAGAGCATTTTTCTAACACAATCCAATCATCATGAAACAATTCTGAGCCGCAATTGTTGGAGGTAAGGCCAAAGCATTAATAATAAAATTGCTATGCGGGTTAAACCAAAGCGCTAACTATCAGCAAGTAAAAAGCATAGAGATAGCAAGAATGTTTAGCTATTCTCAACCACTACCCATATGGTCGTTTTATTGATAATTATAACATCTCAACACTTCAAAGTTCCAAAATTCTTGCATAATTCAAGATTTTATTTTTTTCCATTGGATTTTTGTTTCTCAAACGTTTCAGATGTTGTAGAATGAGTTGAGCCTTCATTGGCATTCTTACACCAAGTATGTAATCTTTTCCTTCTTTATTTTTGTCATTTATTATCTGTTTTCTTGTTTTTATCTTTTCGCCTTTCTCGTCCCTCAGTTTTTCTTGTGTTCACTTTCTAGCATTGTATCTATGAATGTGTGTTGATGCGTTTATATAGAGGTGGATATATTTTTATTCCATTTATAACCTTTCATTTCTATTATTTGAATATATCTTTTTCTTAGGTATTTGCTTTATCTTTTCCTCTTCTCTTAGTTTCTTTTTTTTACGTTATCAGCCTAACCCCCAAGTCCCAATACTTCGGGATAAAAAGGCTTTGTTCAGTTCAGTATGTACTCACTTTTCATACTAATATCATTTCTCTTAAACGTACACATAAAGTAAAATACAAGAGGCCAACAAGTTGAACCAGCATCACTTATTATGAAATTGAGTAGTTGAACCAACAGCACTTATTATGGAAATTCAGTTCAATGTATAGCCCAAGTAGTAAGTGCTTACTATGTTCGCTGATAATCAAGGAGGATGCATGAGACCATTTCTCACATCATACTGAAAATCACCTATATTAGTAACTATTATAATATCTTTTTCCAAAGAATAAACTACTATGACATAGAAAGTGGTCTCAATACCCTCGTTAGATAAGAATTAAACTAGTCAGCTTGGCAGTTTTAAGTTAGACCTTCATGGTCTGCACAAGAAGTTGCACTTGAAGCAAGGAGAGAAAAAAGAAATAAAAAAACACACTGAACACCTCCTCAACCCAAAAGGAAATTTAAATTTAACAAATAGAAAATTAACCTGCACAATTTGAAAAAAGTCTCTGAGGAATATCTCCTGTGTGGTCTTTGATTGATGACTGCAGGCTAAAACTTCCAACATATGCTTAATTGCCACGTCAAATGTGTCAAGAGTTACATACCACCTACAACACAATCAGGTTATGTAGACCTTCTAGATATGTCATGGCCACCATCACCAATGCATTCATGACACAAGCAACTTACAAATGCTCACACTTACTTTCCAATATGAAAATGAACATGGTCTCGGATATGGCTCCACTTCGTTCCTTTGAAGACTGAAAGAGCACTTCGATACGTTCGAATTGCATGTTTTATCTGATGATGGACAAGCCAGCTTTATAAATAAAAAAAATTACAGAATTTATCCACACAAACTATTGCATGATTTGGTTTTAGGTACCTGATCACATTTCTTGTAGAGATCACCAGAAAGGATGAGATGAAATCCATACTTGCGTAACATGGGTGGGTTGGCTAACAGATAACAGTAAGATGCTTGCTCCAGCATCACAGCTGAATGTAGAGGTTCCTAAGAAAATATACTTATTTAGCAGTCTGCTATACACGACCTTATTCAGATTTGTTATCACAAACTTGGGCATTACCTCACCGGAGATACGGAAGTAAACAGTGGCAGCTTCTTTATACTGATCTCTTGTCTTCAACATTTCAACCCACCAAAGGCCACACCGTGTAGCATTTCTCTGACCAGATGACCCAATCCTCTGAATAAAACATTGAAATATGTAAAACAAGAAACTGTAAGTGATTATTACATACAATGACAAAGGTCAATAAGAACATCTTTATCAAACCAAGATTTTCAGGTACAAAGAGAACTGAAACATCTTTTTGAGGTTAGTGATACTAATACTTTCCCAGGGTATCATGAGTTGGTTAATTTGTACTGCATTTCAAAAAAAAAAGTATAGCACCATACATACTAAATAATCACGAATAAGCAGTCATTTGAAGTAGTTTCCCACTCAAATTTTATTTATTAAGAAGGGAAAAACACTATACATACTAAATATGTGTGAAATGCATTTTCCATACAATACTCGGCATCCTTTCTCGACTGATCCAACATGAAGTATGTCAGTCCCATCATTTCCTATGAAACAAAGAAATCAAATACTGAATTGTAAGAAGGCATCCATTTATTTTTTTGAAAAGGTAAATCAACAACATGCCACAAAAGAGAGGAATACACAAAATCATTGATTTAAGTAAAAATTGTTGAACAATAAACAGAGGAAAAATGTCAGTTGTTTTCCAACATGCATATACCCAAAAAATGAAAAACGAAAAATGAATAAAAGGAAAAGGGCAACAGGGAAATAATTAACAAACAAGCACATGATGATTGCTGACCAACTGAATTAGAAACAAACTATTAATTCAAACTCAAAAGATGCTTTCATAGGAAACTGGCCCTAATACTGGGTTACTATTCTCTTTGCTTCTGATCACTGGTTTTTGGTTCTTCATTGTTTGAGGTTCACTGGTTTAACACATTACCTCGTGCACGATATAGTAACTGCCGGAAAGAGGTAATAAGGGAATTAGGGAAACAGATAGCTCCAATAAAGGGAAATACAAGATACCAAGTGTGATTTCTTCAAACCTTTGTACTTTTGGACTTGACCTCTCCTACTCATGTGGTGTTCAGTATGATTCTTGCATTGAATTTTGGCTATAATAGAATAAATAGATACAGTACTCTAATTATTAGTTTCCCTTCTGGAAGCTCCTTGTAACTTCTTTTATTTTTTCATCCTCCAATGCATCTTGTGTAAAGTTATTTTTTTTTATTAATTGAAGTATTAAATAAATAATATTACAAAAGAGTCTGATGTTTTGAGGTACAAATCAACATTCAAAGACATCTGTGAATGAAAAAATAAAATTGGTACTATTCTGTGCATTATGAGCATGAAGATGTTAATGTTTACGAGCTTAGGAAACCTACATAAACAGGGCAAGTTCCAGATATGCAGTAAATGCACAATTGCACGTACAAACAAAAACATCAGAATATGTGATTGTAAAGCATGCAATATTCCTACTAAGTATCTTCACAGGCTTTGAAAAACCTCTACTGGATGGGAATACGATAGCAAAACAATAATGCAAAGGCACCATAATAGCAAAAGGTATTTAAGTACCTGTACACCAGCATACTGTTTCCATGCTTTGTCAAGCTTATAATCTGTGGAAAGTAGTCTATAATTTGACAAAGCAAGCTCATAATCTCGTAACATGAAGGCATAGTCGCCCAAAACTCTTATTTGTG
This sequence comes from Panax quinquefolius, assembly GCA_020205615.1. Classification (NCBI taxonomy): domain Eukaryota; kingdom Viridiplantae; phylum Streptophyta; class Magnoliopsida; order Apiales; family Araliaceae; genus Panax; species Panax quinquefolius. The sequence continues at coordinate 32,592,808 of CM035161.1, read as the reverse complement.
ATTCAATGGAGTTGAAAGTATACCTTCATAGGTCGAAATACAAAATTAATTTAGGTTACCACCAGAGAAGAAAGAGCAAACATTCAGCAGTATATAGCTAAAACGAAGTTACAGAACTTACATAGGACCATTGGAGCTATCTGGTGTATCTTCTTTCCCTTTTCTCCACCATAAATTTTTTATTTGGTTTCTAAAACCTTTTCTTGTTGCAGAAACCTGAAGTTCATAAAAGAATGGAAGAAAAAAGGAAAATCAATTAGGCCAAAACATTTCATAGGGGAAGTATAAACCAGTCTTCATATCTGAAACCAAAACAAGAAATAAAAACCTGCTGATTGAGAACACGGATCTTTTGTTCCATCTGAGGAATGATGTGTTTGGATGATAAATCTTGCATGATGTTTCTCAACTGTTCCAACATAAACAAACTGATAGTTGGGTCAAATGTAAAACCTTAGAAATTTATTAGCATCAATCCTAAAGCATATAAATATGTGTGTGCGCATGTCAGCATATCAAGCTAAAGAAGTGTAATGGAACAAAAACCTCGTCCAAATCATCGATGCTAAGAAAGTAACCAAGACGCTGGGTAGGTGAAGCATCAGATTTCTGTCACAGGATACATATACAGTCTTTACATACTTTATCAATAATACAAACCCTCAATTCAAAGAGCAACAAGATGAACTTATAAGAAGTTAGCTTACATAAGGAGCCCATAAGTTTTCTTGATGATCTAATAACCCATCTTGACAGGAGTTAATACACAGCAATCGACAATCATGTAAGCCAAATGTACTCCTCATTCCTGTTAAAATTTTTGTTGCACTGAGAAAAAAGGCAGGAATAAACATGAATGCCATATATCAGTCAATCCTAAATTCAGGAAATATCTGTCCATTGAAAGAAAAAAATATAATGCCAGAAATATGTCAAGACCAAATTACAGTAAACACATCTTGTGCAATATACAAGGGATGACCACAAGGGATGATTGCCTTATCCTACTGAGTTATGGCTTCTGACAATGCTGACAGACTACTTTTTCGTCTTTAGATAATTTGGGGCAAATCTTAGTATATATTATCTCATGTAGATAATAAAGCAATATATGAACAGATGTGCTACCAGCATTCAAACAATGTAGCATATGATTTGCTAGTTTTTTCCTCATTGTGAAAGGCTGAAAGGTAATATCTAATAACATTAATATTACATATGAATGAGCTAGCATACTTCTCCGACGGTCCATCTTGGTTATCATGGAGTAACAAAAAATGCTTCAGAATCTTAGTGTCCATAGCACCATCATTAAACAGAGGGGGCAACTGGTTGGTGTTAAAAAGGTCAACAAATTTGTTAAGAGGCTCTTCATCCTTCGAAGAAACAACCAGAAGACCTGCAGCCAATTAGAAAACAAGCTTCAGTTAAATTTATTAAGGATAAAATACATGAAGAACGTGATCCACGAGACAGAGAGAGAGAGGGATAGAATGGATAAGCTCACACGCAACGGGATGGTCAAACGCTTCATGGTCTGAAAAAGAAACAGCGCGTACAAGCTCTTTATTAAAATATTGAAACCATGTTGGCATACATTCAGGTTGAGAGGCTGCACAGAATAGCCTAAAGCATCAGGCCTATAACAAGCCAAATGCTCAGATCCAGAATCTAACCATAAAAAGTTCACAGAAGAAACCTAACCAAATATATAAAAAACCATAAAAATAAACACAGAGATAGGGGAGCAGGAGAGGGAGGAAAGCCCATGCTTTAAAAACAATATCCTTTGAAGTGGTATGTACATTCTAAAGCCACTTGCAATGTGAAAGTGCGACAAAAATATCTGAACTATTAAGTGACTTCAACCATTTCCTTCAAGATTACTAGAATGGAGTATGACTCACAAGTGAGCACACTTTCAATAGGCGGTGGATCTGAAAACAAGTTCGAAGGATCCTTCTCCCCTGCATAAGTAATAACTCGTTTTAACCGCTCCTTTGCCACCTAGTTGAGTAAAAAAATAATACTCAGAAAGAACAATCTGGGAGGCCCGGATAAAGAAAAATGCAGAATATAACTAATCAAAAAATGAATCAATACTTGATACTCAAGTTATAATCCCTCTGTCCACAAAAAAAGACAAATATGCAAACTTTGAACTTTAAGGATTTTTTTCATGATTTCCCTAAATACGTTGAGCGTTAGTTTAGTAGTGATGCCGTGATAATGAAATTGTGATGGTAAATTTGAGGATATTGTGTTATTTTATACTATCAATAAAACAAACAGGACTCTCTTTTTTTGTAACGAAAAAATTGACAAACTTTTTGTGGAAAAGGGGGAGAATTGTTTTTTGCAGTCATTAATTTCCTTGACTGAATGAGAACATGATAGCAACATGTGAATGCAAAATACTGCAAGTCCTACTGAACTAGTTATAACATTATGTCATAGCATACTTAAACAAAATTTAAGTATCACTGATCATTTATAATCAACCTGGTAAATTTCCACAACACCTTTATGTTGCAGGAATATATTTTTATATGCTATGTTCAAGTAATTGTTTCAGACAATAACTAACACCTTTACTACTTCGAGCAGATTTAGCTTCAAGTGAGCTCGAGCTTTATCTTTTTTGGTTCCTAGTTTTATGGTATTTAAATTACTCTATAAGTTTGTTCAATATCTTACTATTAAACAAAAGATTTCGAGAAACAAATACCTCTACATTAGGTTGCCGAACATCTGATGCATAAGACAATCGCAATTTGAACTTCTGTAGCCTGTAGGGTTGATCACTCGCAGTCCTTACAGGTACTATCCAACAAATCAAAAGATATACTATAGATTAGAAAAAATAAACTACAAAGAACTAAATGTGTATACTGGAGGAGTGAAAATTAGTAGTGTCTGTACCATCGATATTATTGAAGGTACAGAAAGGGCTGACCATTTCAATAAAGCTGAGGCCATTCTTCTGACAAATCTCTTCGATGAGAGGGGTTCGGAGTACCATTACCATCGGCGTGATCTCGTCCAATAACATTCGTCCAAGTGGCGAGTTCACGGGATCCATTATATTTTTCCGCCGAATTGCCCTTTCGTCTTACCAATTTCCGACGACTGATAATGGCGACACTACTCGCCAACTCACACGGATCAACTCGGTTCACGGCTTTGCCTGTTCAGATCTTGTTCATTCAAGAAGAATAACGATATTGTGCAGATGACCGCGATGAAGACGCAATTGTGCAAGATAGTGCGGGTCAGAATGAGTTGTGGGTTTATTTTGGGTCTTGTAATCATGCGTATATTATAACCTAAGAAACGATTCCGATACGGGTCGATCCGTCTCATATTTATTTTCCACGGCCCTTAATTACAAGTATGTCCACGGTCCGCCTAATTAGTATATACCCAATATTTGATGTAAATTTTCAGTAAACCTATTATTTTATTCTTTAATGTTGGTTGGGTCATGGGTGTTTATGAGTTTTGAAACAAAAAAAAAGGGTAAAATATAATAGAATATACTTAAACTATGATAAAAAATTTTAAAAATACTTAAAATTTATAGTTTTTTTAATATTATTTGTTATTGATTTGCTGTTTCTAAAGATAGTAAATCAAATAAAATCAATGAAAATATGATTTTTATGTTAATACATACTTGATTAATTTAATGCCTCGTGTTTGGACTATGTTTCTTTACAAGAATTATACTAACTAATCTCTAAGTGCTTTGTTTGTTTTCAAATTTAGAACTATTTGACTAAGATTATAAAATGACTTAATAATTTTGAGATTATAATTATAATTCTATAATTAATAGTTTCGAGCTCATGCCGAAGAATATAATTCTTGCAAACAAACATGGCCTAGATGATTTAATTTTTAAAATATGATTGTTGTATAAGATTATTTTTTGTTGATTAATGTTGAAACTTAAAGATTTATACAGCAATTAATAAAAAGGTCTAATGATTGTTTTTGTCAAGCAGAGTTTTAATATAAAAAATTAATGTTGAAAACAAAAAGTTTTGTCACCCATAATTCAATTAAAAAAAAATCTATTAAAAGATACTACAATTGTATTGTGTTGATTTATTATACGCAAAAGTAATTAGTTATAAATTGATTACAAAACGAAAAAGTTTTGAATCTTAAAAATTATCCATTGCATTTATAACTTTTAATTAATATTAAATAATTATATAAAAAAAAAGAAATAAAAGGACAACATATATTAGAATTCATAATAATCTCTTTAGCCCTGAACAAAACTGGCAATATAATTTTTGAGCAAGGGATCACATTGAATAAAAAAAGGTAAAACACTTAAATATCTCACCCGATAAATGTTACTTCACTCTATGAAATAATAAGATTATTTAATTTGTAAAATTTTAAATTATTATAAATTTATTTAATTTTATTAGAATTAAGAGATACTTATAATTTTTTTCTTTTTTATTGTTTATAATTAAAATAAACATAATTTATTTAAATTTTAAAAATAATAAATATTAATACCGATAAAAACATTTTCTGCTCCGCCTAACACATTTCTTTCCGTTCATTTTTCCCCTAGCTGATCTCCATAGTCCAAACTCCAGCCAGACTATATTAAATGTCCCTGCGCCTCGTCGGCGCTAACGACTCTTCAGTGTACAAATTTATCACTCTCGCCGCGCCAAAAAGGTTTCTGTATCGTCTTCATTTATCAACATCCACCATGTCTAACCGCCCTAATTTCCAAGTTGGCCGTCGCGGTGGAGGCCCTTCCAGAGGGCGAGGTGGAGGCGGCCGTGGTGGTGGGGGACGCGGGGGTGGACGTGGCGAGCAGCGCTGGTGGGACCCTGTCTGGCGAGCTGAGCGCCTGAGACAACAAGCAGCAGAGGTATTATTTATTCACACACATGATGAGAAAAGAATGCATCTTTATTTCCATATTTAAAATGATGATGATGATGGTGTTCAGATGGAGGTACTTGATGAGAACGAGTTGTGGGGGGAAATGGAACAAATGAAGAGGGGAGGGGTGCAAGAGATGATAATCAGACGTAATTTCAGTCGAGGGGATCAACAAACATTATCTGATATGGCTTATCAATTAGGGCTCTACTTGTAAGTTATACGAAATCTTGCAGTGTCATATTTAATTAAGAATCGGAGCGTCTAGTGTTCCATAACCTTTTTTATTAACACACATACACACAAGTAAATATCCTTTATTACTAATGTAAATTAGAGCTTAATTTTAGTTCGTTCTTTATCAAACCTTGACTGAGCTAATTTTCGTTACAAATATATCTCAGAGCTACCAATACATGTATATATACATGTGTGTGCCTGCTTATAATTGAGTTTCCCTCAACTCGTGGTGTAACAAAAGATATTGCCTAATATTTGCCTGAATGGCGAAATAGGATGCATGTAAATGACAGCTGTCAACCCCAAATAGGTGGAATAAGACAATATTGAGTTTACTTGGATCGAGCTATCACTTGTTCACGTCTCTTTAACTATATTTTTGAATGAAACTAGCAAATGTTGGAGCGAGGGTACAACGGACAATGAAGTGAAACTGTAGTTGAATATGATAATATGTACTAATTTCCGCATGGATTTTTGATCAATTTGTTATTTGGGGGGTTGGGGTTCTTTTGGATAACTTTAGTACAGATGGTGCAATTTTACTCGTGATAACGTTTGTTTTGCTGTGTCCCTTTGCATCAATTTACAGAACAATGCAGTTAAGGGTTCTTAAAGATATATTCTTATGACGGTAGCCAATAGCCACAAATAATCTTTCACCTTATAATTTATTTTCTTGCTTTGTATTTGTGGAAAGAAAGTCATGCTTATAACAAAGGAAAGGCGCTTGTTGTGAGCAAAGTTCCATTGCCAAATTATCGAGCAGATCTTGATGAACGCCATGGATCTGCACAGAAAGAGGTAAACATGATTCTTATCATTAGTAAACTCCAATTTTCTTATGACGAATACCTTAGATTGACTTTTCCACCATTTTGCAGATACGGATGTCTACAGAAACTGAGAGGAGAGTTGAAAATCTGTTGGGTAGCTCAGGAGGGTCTGTATCTGTCAATAATTCCTCTGAAGCCTCCTCGCAGAATGCCCAAAAATCATCTCTTGCAGATATAGTTAAACCTGTCTTATCTTTACAGAATGATACTACCAAGGAGAGACAGCACATTGAACTTCAACAAAGACAGGAGCACCTGAAGGTACATATATTAGTTTAGCTGATTCCTATGATGATTTAGCTGTTCTTAATTTGCTAATTGACAATATCTGAATTTTGTGACATAAATGTGAAATTATATTGAACTTGCAGGCATGCGATACTGTTAAGGAAATGATGGCTTTCAGAAAAAAGCTTCCGGCTAACAAAGTGAAATCTGATTTTTTGAAAGCTGTTGCAGCAAATCAGGTGGGTTTTCTACCTGAATAGTTGACACTGTTGCTAATTTATTATTATATTAATGAGTATTGCGTAGATGATTGCAAACCTTTTTAATACACTTTCTATTTCTCTTTAATTTTGTGTGGCGATATAGGTATTGGTGGTTTCTGGAGAAACAGGTTGTGGAAAAACTACACAACTTCCTCAATTCATTCTAGAGGAGGAAATATCGTCTCTACGTGGTGCTGACTGTAACATTATATGCACTCAACCTCGTCGTATTTCTGCCATATCTGTTGCAGCTCGAATATCTTCTGAAAGAGGAGAGAACCTTGGTGAAACTGTTGGTTACCAGATTCGCCTAGAGTCCAAGCGCTCAGCTCAGACAAAATTGTTATTTTGCACTACAGGCGTATTACTTCGGCAGCTGGTAATATGTTGTTTGTTTTGTTGCGTTTTCCCCCCTTTTCACGTGTATGTTGATGCTTCAATGCTTCTTAACTCTTATCTTTTCAATATGTTTTTCTTTAGACTCAGAATTTTTCTGTGATTATTAATTTCCATGTTTCTTTGATATCTAGGAGTTTTTTTAATTTCATAAAAATTTTCATTCTTGGTTTTGATACTTTTGAAATTTGACCTATAAATTTCATGATTTCAGAATTTCATTTGGTGAAGTATATTCTGGACTGTGTTATATGCAACTAGTATCACATATGTTGCTTACCATGAATTACTAGAATGAAATAATTAATTCATGCAATTAGGTTATCCATAAGTTTGTAAGTTGTTATTCTGTTCTTCCAAAAATACTTTTTGATTTCTTTCTCTGCCCTTAATTACAGGTTGAGGACCCAAATTTAACAGGAGTTACCCACTTGTTAGTGGATGAAATTCATGAAAGAGGCATGAACGAGGACTTCCTTTTAATAATTTTGCATGACCTCCTTCCTCGTCGCTCTGATCTACGTTTTATTCTAATGAGTGCTACTATTAATACTGACTTGTTCTCCAAATACTTTGGTGGTGCACCAACTATCCACATCCCGGTACAGTCTTTACTTTATTACATGTTGATGGTTCATGCACTCAGTTCGTTCCACACATTTGTATTTATTTTTTTATTTTATTTTTATTACTTTGGCAGGGATTAACTTTTCCTGTGGCTGAGCTATTTTTAGAAGATGTATTGGAGAAAACTCGTTATTGTATCCAATCGCAGGTTGATACCTATCAGGGAAACCCAAGGAGAAGGAGGAGACAACAAGAGTCTAAAAGTGATCCTATTACTGAGTTATTTGAGGTAGTTTATTGTTGTCCATTTTATATACTAACAATACGTGCAAGTGCACACAGTCAATCAAGTAATATAAAAGAAAGAAAGTATGTCGAACCCACATGGAACAAATACTAGTAATTACTCTAATTACCAAGTTTTGTTTATCAATTTAACTCACTTAAATAGTCACTCCAATTGATTTGTGAAATTGTTTAAAACAAAAGAAATAAAACTAATAAACTAACAAAGATTGATCACCAGATGATTAAAATATAATAGTACAATTTCCCCAATTGCTTTGCAATAATCTCCTTACCGTATTTCCCTTTATTTAATCCAATGAGTTACCAACTAGGATTGCCTATCAATTTATTAACATTTTTCAATGAATAATAAAAAGACATATTTCAGTTATTTTGCTATTTTCATGCAAGACACCTAAAATAGGTTCATTAAGCACAAACTCCTAACAAAGTTTACTTTCGTCTCGTACACTATTATGTTATCATTAACATGAATCAACAAATTCATGCGTTATTATATTCATATCTAATCTAAAATTTCCTCTTTCAATTCCATCAAAGATATCATATTAATTGTTGGTTAAACAATTATTTAATTAAGCACAAAATATAATAATCAACTCAATAGGATTAATAAGGAGAAATAATAGTAATTGAATTATTAAATTGCAAAAGGTTCCATTGTACCTAATTGGGAGATTAGTTCATCATCATAATAAAAACTAGAAGATTAAAATTAAATAACATCTCAAGTACATATAATGAAATAAAGAGAAGAAGAAAAACTCTGTCGAGAAATCTCCAGTCTCCAAACTCCAATCTTCGTCTTGTAAAGCAATCTCCAATTTCTAGTAGAAGTGGCTCTCAATAAATTGCAGTCAAAAAGTAACCTCAAACTTAATTAAAAACAAGTATTTATAATCTTAATAGAACCCTAATACATTAGGTAAGTCAAAATCCTCATAAGACTCAACTTTGGAGCACAAAGGAAAGAAAAATCAACTAAATTCACAAGACGCTTGCCACGGTTTCTTCAACAACAGTGCTCACCAAGGCTTACCCATGTCAGTGTCTCTCTTCCAGATTAGTGCGGACCATACCGTCCTTAGCTTAATCAGGCGCGCCTGCCCGCTCGACAATTTGCCCAATCTTGCACCTTTTTCTCCCCTTTTCAGCTCTAAACTCATCCTTGCCTCTATTCTTGCAAAGCAACACAAAACCTAAATAAGTAACAAGGAAGAACACTTGGAACACACAATATTTCAAGTTAAATAATACCCAATTAGTAGGTTTTCAACCCACTCATCAAATACCCCCAAACTTAAGCAATTGTTTGTCCTCAAGTAATCCTTCCACAGACTATAATAACACAAACTAAACACATTGAATGCAACTAATGAGATCGAGCAAGAGCCACAATAGTTAGATAATGCAAATGCTTCAGAGATAAACACTTAACTTACAGTCAACCTCTCATCATGTACAATCATAGACTCTCACATCCTCTCCTCACTGACACAACTCTAACCTCTTTCTGTGTGTGTTCAATATCATATCAGCAATTTCAAAGTTATTTATGTGATCAATTTCATAATTTCATGTAAACACTCACCCTTCTCACCCATTTTCAACCGAACATGACATCCACACAAAGAATAGGGAAATTAGTCTTTAAGGCAAGTAAACGTAATTTATTAAGTGTTCATGCTTCACGGGTGCGTGTGACGCTCCATCTCACTGTTTGACTTGTGCAATGTTCAACTCTCTTAGGCTTTTTAAAGTTACTTGTTTAGCGAATTTTCGACCAACAACTCCCAAACCAGATGGTTTTAGGGCGTTGAGTGTAAAGACATCCTAGAGCTTACTTGTTCGAGTAACAAATGCCACATAGTTGAATTAAGTCGGCATTTATTCCTTATGAATGTGAAAGAAGACATGAATAGCGCAATGAGAATTTTCTGCAAATTAGAGGTCAACCAAACTCATCATTGGCCATCTAGACTACCATAGCTCAATGCTCAATCACAATGCAACTTTTACTAAAATAACATCCTATGTGGAGGAATGCAAATGTTTTTTTTTTTTTTTGTAAAAATGAATCAATGAATGTTATGTAAACGAATGTCCTAATTGAATGCACAATTAACTATGCAATCAGAGTTGAAGAAATTACAAAGAAACAAAATAACAAATCCAATAAAAATATATAAAAAAAGTTTAAAATCCTAATAGAACCCTAATACATTAGGTAAGTCAAAATCCTTATAAGGCTCAACTTTGGAGCAGAAAGGAAACAAAAATCAACTAATTCGTCATATTGGCGCGCCCCGCGCTACCCATGTAGTCTCTTTTTCAGCCTGGCGCTGCCCGCACCGCCCTGGCGTCCTTAGTTTTTTTTGCAGCGCGCCCTACGCCACTTTGACAGGTTGTCCAATCTTGCACCTTTTTCTCCCCTTTTCAGCTCTAAACCCATCCTTGCCTCTATTACTGCAAAGCAACACAAAACCTAAACAAGTAACAAGGAAAAACACCTGAAACAAACAATATTTTAAGTTAAATAATACCCAATTAGTAGGTTTTCAACCCACTCATCATTTATGTTCATGCAGTATTGCAGTTGTACTTCTGTATCCATTTTTTGGAGGAATTACTTGATCTACTTACTACATAAGTTTTTACAATATTGATTCCATGTCCCTAGAATACTTTAAACATTGTGGTTGGTAATGTAATTTTATCTTTCAACATTGCAGAGTGGTACTCTAATTTTTTCTTTCCTTAAAACTGAGAAACTTGTTAATGTATGGTTGAACTTCTTAGTAAAACTGGCTGAGGCCTTTTATTTTTATTTTCTCATATGAATTTGAGAGTTTCCTTTTGGAGCATAGAGCCTTAGCTATATGTCCTATTTATGCCCCCGTGTCATGTGTTATAGATTGTTATATATCATGGCTTGTGCATTATTTGGGTGCTTTGAGTGAAAATTTTACCAGAAAAATAAAATAAATGTGAGCATAGATATGGTTGTTAATACTTGTAAAAATAAGATATGTTTGCTAATGAAAAAGTTTTTACAGATTTCTTTCAGGTGCATTAACTTGATAAAACTCATATCATCTTTACTAGGTTGTCAGTTGCTCTCGTGGAGGGTTTTTCTTTTCTTTTTTCTTTTTTTTTAATTAAAAAATAGCACTTGGCTTAACTTTGTAGTACTATATGCCAGTGTTCTAAAAATCCCCGCCTAGGCGCTAGGCCCCCCTTGGCGCCCCGCCCCTTGATGCCTCATCTAGGACCAAGGCGACAAAAATATTCCTACAGAAAATTAGGCGGGGCCTAGGCGAACACTTTTTTTTTATTTTAATAACTACCCAAACCAGATCTTGATATATTTATTTTTTCTAATAATTTACCATATTCATAATACAGGTTGTAATATATTAAATCACAACAAGAAGTGAACAATATTAAGTCAAAATAGATAATTTTATTATAATTATAATTTTTTGAACTTGTACCAACTTCAAATTATATAGATGATGATACATTTGTAATATTTAGTTTAATTCAATATAATTCTTAAATTTATATTTAGTTTCTTAAGTTTTAATATTGAATTAAATTCTTGAAATTTTAAATTTTATTATTAAATAGCAATCTTAATTATGAATAAAACTAATACGTTAAAAATATGTTTTTACTTTGAACAATTGCATGTTTGTGTTTGACCTTTGACATTAGCAATATGGATATTTGTTTGAACTTTAAGCAAAAGCCTTTATTATTTTTATTATATATTGTTTTGCTTTATATTATTGTTTTATTTGAATAAATGTAAGATAAAATATTAAAGTTGGCTTAAAATAAAAAATTCCGCCTAGGCCCCCCTCGGCCGCCCGCCTCCCGCTTATCGCCTTTTAGAACATTGCAATATGCTAAGTTAAATGATCTAATAATATAATTGATATTCCTTGCTTTGTACTCGAACATTTCTAGCAACAAGTAGGCAATGTTTTGATACTAATCGCTCAAGAATTTTTTGCTTCTGCTAGTGACATTCCTCTACTCTATTTTATAGTTTGTACGTCAGTAATTACATTCTATTATTTTGTAGGACGCCGACATTGATTCTCTATACAAAAGCTACAGTGCAAGTACAAGACAATCTCTTGAAGCTTGGTCGGGTTTGCAGCTTGATTTGGGTCTTGTATGTATATTTACATACTTTTATCTTTATTCTATAGCATGTGTATTTGCTGTATTTTTTATGGATTGAATAATGAATATATTCATAATGCATATGACTTTCATAGGTTTCCTACTATTTATTCATCATCATTGTCATTTTGGGACATTGGATCTAATATAATTTTTTTTCCTTTCCAAGGGTACTTTGGTTAAAAAAAATTAAGTTGAGATTTTCTCGTTCATATCTATGTTATTATGAAACTTTAATCCTCTTTACTGATTTTTTTGTATTTTTCATTACTTTTAAAGAAGTCGCTTGGTTTAAATGGCATTGTTAATTAATCTTATAGTAGTGTTTGTTACTACAAAGACATACTTCAAATTATGTCTTATGTATCAGAGGTTCCATAGTCATATCACTTTGTAGCAGTGTTATTTCTTACTCAATATGTATACTTTGAATAAATCTCATATGTTTCGGAGGTTCCATAGTCGTATCATTAGAACCTTTTCCATTGGAAATACTTCTTCATCTTAAAGATACAATACTCTTTTGTAGGTGGAAGCAACTATTGAGTATATCTGTCGCCATGAAGGTGATGGAGCAATACTTGTATTTCTGACTGGTTGGGATGACATTTCTAAGCTGCTTGACAAAATTAAAAGTAACAATTTTCTTAGAGATACCAACAAGTTTTTAGTTCTTCCACTTCATGGTTCTATGCCAACCATGAATCAACGTGAAATATTTGATCGTCCACCCTTAAACATGAGGTAAGCATCGTTAATTTCAAGGTCAAATTTTTACATTACTTCTCTATTGAAGGAGTGAATCCGTTTATGTTAACCTTTTGACTCTTTTTCGAAGTAGTTTATCTTCTCATATCTTCAGCCAACTACTCTACAACTTTGCATGTATTGTGGACTTCAAAAGAAATAAACCCTTAAGAAATGTATTAACGTATTGATGTTTTTTTGCCTTATCGCATTAGCAGCAAATTACTTCTCATAAATACTGAGATCACCTGAATTCTAGCTGCAAGGTAATATTTCTTAATACCTTCCTGAATTTTATGAATGACCATATTTGGCATTCCTGTTGACTCTCTGGTGGTGGGAATAGATTTTTCAACTGAATAATTATTACTCCCTCCTCCATCCTATGACAAAATTTCAAGTTAACAAAGTTTAATAAACTGAATGGAATATCATATTTTGGCCATTTACAATCTTCATGTTTCATGCACATAACTAATTACAATCAACTTTAGAAGACAGAGAAAAATTGGTTATATGAACTTGTCTTCTAAATATAATTTTCCTTTAGGATGATTGTGAGAGTATGGTTTAACAGAAGGAAGGCACCGCCTCCCTATCAGTTTTACTTATTCAATCTTATTCTGTGGTCTAACAATATTTGAGCATAGAACCTCAAAGGTGAGAGAATGGCTAAGGCCTTGGGGAATAACCTCAAGTTCGTTGTTTCCAATCCCCTTGGGCTAAATTTACCTATCAAAAACAAAGAATAATAAAACTTGAGCATAAGAAAATGCAGTTTTCAAAAAATTTTACTTTTTTATTTTTGCTAGTTTGAGACGTCATTTAAACACCCAACCTTAGCCACTACTAAAGTTTGTAACCCCACCCTCTTGGTACACAAAGGATGGGGGTAGCCATTGGCCAAGACCCTATAGTTAATACAATTTACAATTGATTTGTGCTACCATTTCGGCATATGCACCACTAGATCTGCATGGATGGAAGGGCTCTGATCAACTTTTCATATAATTCATGGTGTTGTGAGTAGTTGAACAACTGCTTTAGAATCTACTGCATCTATTGTAGTATTGTCAATAAGCAACTGCACTTACAACTTGTCTCCGTGCTTAGATTTCAAATATGTTGATGTATGCAGAAAAATTGTGATAGCAACGAACATTGCTGAGAGCAGTATTACTATAGATGATGTTGTATATGTAATAGATTGTGGAAAGGCCAAGGAGACTAATTATGATGCTCTAAACAAGCTGGCTTGTCTATTACCATCATGGATTTCTAAGGCTTCTGCACATCAGGTATTCTCTACATACCATGGAAATATCACTAATTCTGAAGTTGTTCTTTAGGAAAATGTTATTGTATAATTTTTTTTGATCGAACAATTGTGGGGTTACACTTCATGGTAGTCGTTACAAATTTATTCTTCATTTACAGAGACGTGGCCGAGCTGGCCGTGTACAACCTGGAGTTTGTTATAGATTATATCCAAAAATGATTCATGATGCTATGCCCCAGTATCAATTACCTGAAATTCTTCGTACCCCTTTGCAAGAGTTATGTCTGCATATTAAGAGCTTAAAACTTGGAGCTATTGGATTGTTCTTGGGGAAGGCACTTCAGCCTCCAGATTCTCTCTCTGTCCAGAATGCTGTTGAACTTTTAAAAACAATTGGGGCTTTAGATGATACAGAAGAGCTTACTCCACTTGGTATGTAGTATTTGATATCTGTTGTGTTCTAAGTTACCAAATTTGGAATTTTTGCTTAATGAATTTTATTGAACAGGACGTCATTTATGTACTCTGCCTTTGGAGCCAAATATTGGAAAGATGCTTCTTATGGGTTCCATCTTTCAATGCCTAAATCCTGCATTAACCATTGCATCTGCACTTGCACATCGAGACCCATTTGTACTTCCAATAAATAGGAAAGAGGAAGCAGATGATGCTAAAAGATCCTTTGCTGGTGATTCTTGCAGGTTAGGTTAAATGACTTGTACATGCACCTCCTTCCTGATAACATTGACACTGACTATTACTTCCGATAAATAAAGATTTTCATACTTTTGATGCAGTGACCACATAGCGGTACTCAAAGCATTTGAAGGATGGAAGGATGGAAAACGTAGTGGAAAGGAAAGAGCCTTTTGTTGGGAAAATTTTCTGTCACCGTTAACCTTGCAGATGATGGAAGATATGAGGAACCAGTTTCTAAATTTACTTTCAGACATTGGCTTCGTAGATAAATCCAGGGGTGCAAATGTAAGTTATTATTTTCGAAATATTTCCTCTTTTTTTGAAGAGAGTACATGTATGTATATATTATTTTAAGTTCATCTACCATATTTGTAGTTTTCTTTATGATCTCTTGGAATATGGAATTTGTAGTGTTTTCCATAATTTTCTTCCCCTGGCATGGGAAAAGGGCTTATTAGAGAAACTGAGAAAGGGAAGTAGGAAAAAAAAAATTAAACTTTAAAATGGCTTTGCAAGAATGATAATATCTGATTACTATCTGCATGTGCAGGCTTATAACCAGTATAGCAATGATTTGGAGATGGTGTGCGCCATTCTTTGTGCAGGGCTCTACCCAAATGTTGTTCAGTGTAAACGAAGAGGGAAGAGGACAGCACTGTACACCAAAGAAGTTGGGAAAGTTGATATCCATCCGGCATCTGTCAATGCTGGAGTTCGTCTTTTCCCTCTTCCTTTCATGGTATATGGGGAGAAGGTGAAGACTACCAGTATTTACATACGAGACTCAACAAACATATCAGATTATGCCCTACTTATGTTCGGTGGGAATCTTATTCCTAGCAAAACTGGAGATCGCATTGAGATGCTTGATGGGTACCTTCATTTCTCGGCATCGAAGAGTGTGTTGGAGCTGATTCAGGTAATATCTTTGAGGACTTCTCTTTCTCTGATTGATTCCTTTAACATATGCTTTGATTTAGTTACTCAAAAGAGCAAATGGGACACCTATGTGATAATGAAAGGGTTGATTTGGTGATGACTATGCAGAAACTGCGAGGGGAACTTGACAAACTTCTGAAGAGGAAGATTGAAGACCCTAGCCTGAATATTTCTGATGAGGGAAAGGGTGTGGTTGATGCTGTGGTTGAGTTGTTGCATAGTCATGATGTACGGCATTGAGATTTTTGTACTTTGTTGCAGTCATCTTAGAAATAGGATTCTTATCATTCTATGTTTTATGTGAAAAATAACGAGATAATTAGGATTATGTTATATTAGATGTACACTCAAAAATCTAGTGGAATATTATTTTCACGTGTATTTTTTATATTTTTACATGGTTCTTTATCGGGATAAATAACGTTTTGGTCACTGTACTAGGGTCTAGTTTTCATTGTAGTTATCGAAATTTTTTTTGTTACAATCGAATAACTGTACTTTTTAAAACTTACAAAATGGTCTTTCCGTTCGATTTTTCGTCCAAAAAACGGATGAAATGTTGACTGTGCAAGTTGATTCCATTTTTTTCTGCAAGTTGACTCCACGCAAGTATTACCGAAACGTTTCTTAATAATAAAAAAACAGAGTATAGGCCAAGTCATTAAGAATAATAATAATATTAAAATAATAATAATAAAAATAATATTATTAAGAATAATAATATTTTTAAAATAATAATAATAACAACAATAATAGTAATTTGTAATTAATAAAAATAATAATAATTACAAATAATAATAATAATAATAATAATAATAATAATAATAATTTTTAATAATAATAATAGTATTTTATACCATTTGGAATCTAAGGGTCACTGCAGTTTTAGTTTTCGGATCTAAAAATATTTCCGTATCTCATTCGTCATTTTTTTTATTACAAAAAAGGAGTTTAATTTATGTTAATAATTAATATAAAAATATAAATTATATAAATTATAGTAATAATTATAATAATAATTAAAAAACTGCAGTTTAGGCAAAAATTTATATAATGCTTAATGTTCCTGTTTCTACATTTTTTAGGCAAAAAACAAAAAAAACTGCAGTTTAAAAAACAAAAAAACAACGAAAAAAAAAAAACCAAGCATAAAAAACAACAAACAACGCAAAAAACAAAAAAAAACAACGCACACAAAAAAAAATGCAGTTTAAAAAAAGCGCAAAAAAAAAACAAAAAATTACATAAAAAAACTGCAGTTTTTTTATTTTTATTAAAAAACAAAAACTGCATAAAAAAACTGCAGTTTTTTTATTTTTATTTTTTGTTGTAATAATAAAATGCAGTTTTTTTTATTTTATTAAAAAAAAACTGCATAAAAAAAAACAAAACACAAAAGAAAAACTGCAGATTACAAAAAACTGCATTTTTATTTTATTATAAAAAAAAATAAAAACCAAATAAAAACTGCAAATTACATAAAAGCTGCGTTTTTTTATGTTTTTTTGTGGTGTTGCTTTTTTTTTTTTTTTTAAACTGCGTTTTTTTTGTGTGTTGTTTTTTTTTTTTTTTTGCGTTGTTAGTTGTTTTTTTTTTTTGCGTTGTTTTTGTTTTTTGTTTTATTAAAAAAAAACTGAGCTT
Source organism: Panax quinquefolius (assembly GCA_020205615.1). Taxonomy (NCBI): domain Eukaryota; kingdom Viridiplantae; phylum Streptophyta; class Magnoliopsida; order Apiales; family Araliaceae; genus Panax; species Panax quinquefolius. The sequence continues at coordinate 32,575,550 of CM035161.1, read as the reverse complement.
TTTTTTTTTATTATTACAAAAAATTGCGTTTTTTTTTTTATTACAAAAAATTGTGTAGTTTAGGATAGTAAATCATATTTAAGTCTTATTATTATTATTTTATTGAAAAACTAAAGATATTTTCCTTTTTAGTTCTTGTATTATTACAATATTAATTATTATTATTACAGTTATTACAATTATTATTATTATTACAATTCCTAGAAATGATGCTACTTAGTTTAAATATTAGTATTACATAAATTTAGGCATGGTAGATGGTTGGCACAATGATTTTTATTGGAATATAAGGTTTATAATTTGAAGTGGTCTAGAGTTCGAGACTTGTGAGTAACAATTTTTTTAAGAAAATTTTTAACCTACACATCAGCAAAAATAACGGCTCAAACTCAAGATATCAAGATTCCGTCTGCTTTTTTTTGACGGAAAATCGAATCTGAATGATCATTTTGTAAGTTTTTTTGAAATCTGATTATTCGATTGATCAGAATAAAAAAGTTTCAAGAATGCTACTGATAAAAATCGAACCCCAATACAAAATAATTAAAACGTTATTTATCCCGTTCTTTATCACATAAAGTTGTGACATGTAAAAATATAAGTTTTCAAAATCTAAAGAAATGAGTGGGATAGTCCCTATGGTTTTCCAGCTCTAGATTATGCCATCTGAACTTTTCTCCACGTGATATGCCTCCATCCTTTTCCTTTTGTTTTCGTGAAGGATGCACATATTTTATCCAATGAAACTTTTTTATATCAACTACAAGTGCATTCCTAATAATTATAAATTTAGCAGATAAATTACCATACAGAAGTACCTAAATAAATTGAACTTGCGATAAATATATTAAAAATGCAGTACATTATTCCAGATAACGTTTTTTATTTTGACTTTTTATAATTAACAAACTTGCAACCCGTGTGATATATGGGTTATGTTTTTCTTATGGTGTGAGATGGTTTTTCTTCTTATCTTGGCGTTTGGGATTTATTTTAATTTATGTTCTTTGTTTTTTTGTAATTATCTACTAATTTTATGATCAAACAAATTAATTAATTACTTTACTATTTACTATGAATAAAAAATGGACAAATAACATTATATTACATTAATTAAGGGCTGACAGCATTTCGGATAAGATATGCCCCAATATCATGTATTTGCGCCTTTGTTTTGGGATATCTATCCCCTAATTGAACTAGCAGAACAAGAATTATCAATTCTAATTACCTGCTATCCCAAATATCAGATAGCGGAAGAATCAAGCCATGCTAGAAAAGTTATTAGATCATTCTGTTACTTTACGCCTTTGGGATTATGATGATCTGCTACTTTATGTCTTTGGGATTACCATGCTATATATCAGATGTGAATTTTTTTTATGTGTCCGTTACTTAAATTGGCGGATGAAGATATTGTGTTTTAAATCTGAGCCTTTAATTTATGTATTGGATGGTTATTATGTGTCTGTGATTATTGGTTATTTATGTGTGGATGGTTATTTATCAATCACTAAATTTTGTTACTACAATTACAGCTTGACACAACCTAGGTATTTTTGCAAAGATTGTAAAAAGTATTGGACTAAAGCGGCTCCCTTCGGAATGTTCCGGTTGGCGGTGGTTGTAGAAAAAACCCGACGACGTTTAACAAGGCATGGCCTCTCCTCTCGAGATAATTCAATTTATGGCAATTCCCGAGGCGTCGCGAATGGTAATTATTCCATGGCCGAGTCAAGTACTAATCCTGCCTCCAATATTGATCTTGCAGTAGTTTATGCCAACTTTTTAAACCAACAGCCTCAGCTCGACGAGACTAAGCAACTGGAAATGCCCTCAATATTACATAATTCAAACCATGTAGGGTTTGAGTTTTCGAATGTTGATGTGGATTTTGGGAGTAGGTTGTTACGGGAAAATTGTGGTAACGAATATACAACTGATCTATTGGAATATTGGTCGTTAGATATTCATAATTCTAAATATTTGTTATATATTTGTGAGATGACGAATCGATTGGTGATCATGACAAGCAGAAGAATATTATGAATGTTACTAATGATATGATTAGTAACACCATTGCCTGATGAAGAAATGATGATGTGGTAATAATATTGTTAATGATATTCCTAATAAAACGTTACATGACACGCAAGTTCTGTTAGGGATGGAACCAGAAGCTGATCATGGTCCGAGTCATGAATTGATCATTGGAAACAGAACCATGCTTGATCATTGGCCCAATTATGGTACCACTTTTAATTAATAGACCTTGAAATATGTTTATATAGCTAATGGGGTTTACTTAATTCATTGTTCTTGTTATGTTTCATCTAGTTATATACATATATGTTAACGTCAAATTTTGTACGCATGACGAAATCACCAAAACAACAAGTCAAAATCTCGCTAACGGTTGATGGAGTAGTTGATTATATCAAACTCACAAAATACATTCACACAAACATAAATAAAGACATATAAATATGAACACAAGAATTTACGTGAAAATCCAATTGGGAAAAAACCACGGAAAGAGAGAGAGAGTAATCCACTATAATAATATTGGGAGTACAAGTTGATAATATGGAGAGTACAAGTTATGTATTTGTGTTGTATCTCTTGTGTGTTGTGTCCTCCCTCTTCTCCTCCTTATTGTTGTATTTATAGATGTCATATCCACCTGAATCCAATTAGGAGTAGGAGTCCTTTGTAGAATCACATTATAACTGTTGAATCCAATTAGGAGTAGGACTCCTAATTAAACCTCCTTATCCCACCAAATAAAAAAACACAATCTTTCTTTAATAAGGACTCTCTCAATGCCAAAATAAATATATATTATGGGTCAACATCAAATCTAGCCCATTAAATAAATTGGGTTACACTTTGGCTAAACCCAAATAATCACACTCCAACATTGCCCCCCAGTCTCTTATTTATAAGGAACTTATTTATAAGAGAGTATTCAAAAAGTCTCCGTGGGATTTTATCCTTGAGATTTTTATCCTCGGGATTTTTATCCTCTAGATTTATATCCTCGGGATTTATATCCGTAGAATGTTCATCATTTCGGGAGATCAAAGCCTTCTCGAAGGACGTTTGTCCGACCTTATAACCCCTCCGACCTTATGCCGCCATAATATCCGTCCCGACCCCTGTGGGAGGCTTTGATCAGACTTTATATCTGTTGAAAGTAAATAGTCGAAGATATGATGAAACCGGTGTGACCCGAAGAAGAATCGCCAAAGAGATTGCCGAAGTGGTCCGAACTTAACTTCATCTGTTCCCATGTGGTCGGCAAATGTTGATAGTGACGAAGGACAACGAAACACTTTATTTAATATGTGGAGGTGATTGCTCGCTCCCCTCCATTTTGTGAAAATTAAGAGCCACACATATTCTATCTGAGGCTTGTTATTCTCCCGACGATCAGTGTTGATTCCAGGTGCTAGTTTTATTTTGTTGAAGTCGATGGGCTTGGATTGCCTTGGTTGGCTTCGAGAAGCATATAGAAGATGTTATTGCTGACTCATGACATGATAGGCCCACACGAATTATTGTCGATTATGTGGCAACCCTTTCTAGAATGTTAGCAGCAATACAACTTTTACTCACCTGAATCAATAATCAAAGTGATTAATGCTTTGATTTAATATATATAACATGAATACTATCTCCGCCTTTTATGATATAAACGATGTAACGTGTAAAGTAATAAATACCCGGATACAATCATGCTTCAATTGCTATTAGCAGAGTACATATATACACACGTACAAGTATATATTTAATTTAATAAAAAAGAATCACTTATCTCCTTCGGTGAATCGGTGATTTTAAATCGATACTAGAACAAGTGTCTTGGTTCCCACAGACGGCGTCAATGTTAACGCCAAATTTTGTACACCTGACGAAATCACCAAAACAGCAGGCCAAAATCGCGCTAACGGTTGATGGAGTAGTTGATTATATCAAACTCACAAAATACATTCACACAAACATAAATAAAGACATATAAATATGAACACAAGAATTTACGTGGAAACCCAATTGGAAAAAAACCACGGAGAGAGAGAGAGAGAGAGAGAGTAATCCACTATAATAATATTGGGAGTACAAGTTGATAATATGGAGAGTACAAGTTGTGTATTTGTGTTGTATCTCTTGTGTGTTGTGTCCTCCCTCTTCTCCTCCTTATTGTTGTATTTATAGATGTCATATCCACTTGAATCCAATTAGGAGTAGGAGTCCTTTGTAGAATCACCTTATAACTGTTGAATCCAATTAGGAGTAGAAGTGTGACGCCCCCAAAATAAGTATACATCACCTATCCTGAGTCGCCAAATACATGGTACAGAATACAAATACAATCTTTAATATACAACAAAAGAGCTGTGAGTTTTAATACAAATATTATCTTCTAGACAATATCCACTCTTAGAATAAGTCCTCATTACATTTATTGTCACACTATTTAACAGAATAGTGATGACTACTAATGCTATCCTCTGGACCGTCACTCCGTTCTCCGACTAATCCCCGCTACGTTCTCATTTCCTGAAGAGAACAATGAAAGCAAAAGGGTGAGCTCAACTAACCCAGTAAGAAATATTATGACTAAGATAATGCAGAATAAATTATCATTAGTCTTCAACAATGTTAAAGCGATAAAATACAATAGACATCAAGTTTAAGCTGCAGGTGAACAAGCAATCCATTAAAAGAGTCAAGTAGAGAATAAAATCTACTATCTTTTATGATTTAAAAGGTTTTTCATCACTTTTATCATTTGGGACTCGACTTAATAAATAATCCACATCATCGAATCACCCTTACTTCTGACCGAGAATATTCTTTAGTATCACGACCACAATTATCCATGACACTACTGCCAAGGACATTCGTGTATTCATCAATGATCATGATCATGCCAACAATCGTCCATCAATGCACTACGGGCCAATGAGGACTTTATCACATCATTCATAACATTACGATTATGATTATGCTTAGAATAATCCTCGTCATAATCATACCAAGTCCATCTATGCACCACAAAGGCCATGGATGACTTTCAAAAAATATAAACATGAGGATGATGACAATGATATAAGAATTCAATAAAACAAGTTCACGAATTAATTTATCCAAGAACTAATAACGTCCAAATTATCAACATGATACTTCTTTGTAGAGTAAAATTCAAGAATACTCAGAAGAATATTTCCATGAAAAGATACTGGATGAAGCGCAAATATCAAGGATATTCTACTAATTTCATAGAGTATAGAAGTCAAAACTTTAACCAACTGAGTATAATAAGGAATGGAATAACAAAAGAAATCACCAAGCATGTGGTGAGCATCAAGACGCAGACGAGTTATTCCAATGAATAATAAAGACGAGAACCGGTCCGGCGTAAAACGCATGCATGTGATATTCCAAGAGTAATAAAAACGGAACCAGTCCGGCCAGAAAGCACATACTGAGATGTTCCAATGCAGACCCGGCATAAAAGCATGATGGGATATTCCAACAGAATAATAAAGGCGGAACCGTGTCCTAAGCAGAAAGCATGCACAGGATGTTCCAAGCAGAATAATAAAGAATGGAATAATGAGAAAAATTTCACCATGTATGCGGTGCCATTATAACCAAAGTTATTCTAACATAATAATAAAGAATAGAATAATGTAAGTTCTCTTCATGAAGACGAAAGAAAGAAATAATACCCCTTACCTTTGAAAGAAAGCTGGATATAAGAAGAAGTGAGGTAAAGAAGCTTCTCTCTTCTACATATTTTCTCTCTACAATTTTTCTCTATAATAATTGCTCTATAACTTTAGTGAATTGGTGAGAAATGAAGGAAGAATGAGCTTCTATTTATCGAAAAATATAGTTTCAATAATTGCACGTTTTGGGGTTCGAAAAATTATAGTACAATACCTCTAACTTTTTCTTTATTTTTAATTTAGTCATGCAAATATTATCAAACTTGCACCACCTCCCCTAATAGTAAATAATGTGATTCAATAGTAAATCATGTGAATCAATAGTTCTAGACATGTGAAAATACGAATTACAGTATAGTTCCTCCATCTATACCTCCATTTTTAACTTAGTCATGCAAGTATTATCAATCTTGCACCAACTCCCCTAATAGTAACAAGAATGTGAAATAATAGTATACACATGTGAACAAATAGTTATAATCATGTGAAATAATAGCAATCAATTGCTCATTTATCCGGTTAAATACCTGATTGGTCAATATAACCTCCAGACATCAATTATTATCGAAATAAATGTCGATTTTCACTAACACAAATAATTACAACATAATAAAACTATTTTTATCAAAAATATAAATTTTGAAAATTTGAAGTTTGACTTTTCCCAAAAAAGTCAACTGTTGACTTTTTGACCAAATAATAAAATCCGAAAATTTTTGTGTTTATAGTATCTTTTTACTAATTTCATCGTTCCGGACTCAAATATCACGTCCACGTCTCCAAATTCAACTCTGAGCACAACTTTAATTTTAATAACATTCATCATTAATATTATAACTCACAATATTTATCAATCAGGTCGCTCCTCGAGGAAGAGGGGGCTTTTCAATAAAGATTTCTCCTATTGGCGCACATAATTAGGTGACCAAACCTCTCCTCGATGTAACTTCTAGACATTGTAAATATTGCAATTTAATAAAATGAATAACTTTGCCGTCTCAATTATTGATTTAATAAAATAACATATTATGCAGATGATACTGTGACAATAATCGAATCAATAATATAAGGGATATGATGCAACAATTACTGTAGCAATAATTGAGTATAACTGAGTGACTTCTCATGTAAGCATCAATTGATATAATGTTATAGTTGTGGGTAATATTTATAAATTTTGCAAAGTATGCAAGTGGTTATATTATATTCGATTAGTCAGGGAATATTTGGTTTAGCAGGGAATATTCGTACAACGGCTCAATCATTGGTGGACCCCACAATGTAATTATTATCGGATTGAGAAAACGGCAAAAAATATTTTATTGAAATAACGGCGGAAGTTTTACCGGTTGATATTGTTGAACTACTCATTAGTAAAAAAATACAAGAATACGCATGTGGTTGCATAAGAAGACACCAGTATTGATTATTGATGCTTATGTGAGAAGTCACTCGGTTTGATTCCATTATTGTCGATTAATAATATGAATTATTATAAGCGATAATGACGTTTTGTTTTATTCGTATTATTAACATAATAAAAGCGAGTAAACATCTTTTTATATAAAATGTAATACTTTTTATTAAAGTTATTCTATAAATAAAATATATTATATTTTATTATGCATAGTGTTTTTGCATAGTGTTTTGCATAGTGTTGCATAGTGTTTACATAGTAAAATGTTTTTATATAAATAGAATATATTATATTTTATTTAAAAGATTTTGCTTTAAATATGGACCGTCCGATTAAAGTAAATCAATCGGACCGATTCATGGATTAATTACTATGCATTCTATTTTCCTATAAATGAAGCTCATTCCTTCATTATTTTCTTCTTTAATTCACTTTGAAGCTATAGAGAGAAAATCTATAGAGAGAAAGAAAAAAAGTATTCTCGCTACTTCACTTTGCCAATATTCGGTTCTTCTAAGGTAGGGAATATTATTTGTCAGACTTCGTAAGGGATATTATTCTTTTTATTCAAGAAGAGAACTTACGTTATTCTATTTCTTTATTGTTCATTGAATAACTCAGATACGGGCTACCCTATACTTGGTGACATTCTTCTATTATTCTCGTTGGAACATCCGTGCATGTGTTTTACACAGGACCGGGGTTCATCTTTATTATTATTCATTGGAACATCCGTGCATGTGTGTTTTACAATTTTGATTCGATTCTTTTATCATTCTCATTGGAATATCTATCGTGTGTTTTACACCGGATCCAGTTCCATCTTTATTATTCTGTTGAAACATCCTCGCTTGTGAAATTTCACCGACACCGTTCCGTTATTATTATTCTCATTGAATAACTGCGTCGGCGCAAGCACCGCATTTGCACGGTGATTTCTTTTGTTATTCCATTCTTTATTATACCCGGTTGGTTAAAACTTTGACTTCTATACTCCATGAAATTAGTAGAATATCCTCGATATTTTGCGTTTCATCCAAAGATCTTTTCACGGAAATATTCTTCTTCGATCATTCTTGAATTTTACTCTACAAAGCAAAGATCATGTCGACAGTTTGGATGTTATTAGTTCCTCGAATAACTTAATTCTTGAACTTGTTTTATTGAATTCTTATATCATTGTCATCATCCTCATGTTTATATTTTTTTAAAGTCATCCGTGGCTCTGTAGAGTAATGGATGGACTTGGTATGATTACGATTGAGGATTATTGATTGTAATCATGACCGTAATGTTACAAATGATGTGATAAAAGTCCTCAATTGTCAGTAGTGCATTGATGGATGATTGTTGGTACGATCGTGATTATTAATGAATACACAACTATTCTTCGCCCGTAGTGCGTGAATAATTGTGGTCGTGATACTAAAGAATATCCTCGGCCGTAAGTGGTGGGTGATTCGATGATGTGGATTATTTATTAAAGTCGAGTCTCAAATTTATAATAAATGATGAAAACCTTTTAAATCATAAAAAGATAGTAGATTTTATTTTCTACTGACTCTTTTAATGGATTGTTTGTTCACCGCAGCTTAAACTTGATGTTTATTATATTTTATCGGCTTAACAATGTCAAGGCTATTGATAATTTATTCGCATTATCTTAGTCATAATATTTCTTCTTGGGCTAGTTGAGCTCACCTTTTCTTTCACCGTTTCTTCGTGAAATGAGAACATAGTTTGGATTTAGCCTGGGGAACGGAGTAATGGTCAGAGAATAGATTAGTAGTCCTCACTATTCGTGAAATAGTGTGATAATAATTGTAATGAGGACCTTTTTGAGTTTGTATAATATCTAGTAGACAATATTTGTATTCAAACTCACGATTTATGTCGTATTGCATTGTACACGGCAGTTATATTAGTAAGTCAGATTTAAATTACGCATACCATGTATCCGACTACCCAAGATGGGTGATGTATACCTAATTTTGGGGCGCCACAACCTTTGGTTGGCTTCGAAAAGCATATAAAAGATGTTGTTCTTGACTCATGACATGATAGGCCCAGGCCCACTAATTATTGTCGCCATGTGGCAACCCTTTACAGAATGTTAGCAAAGAATGCATCTTTTACTCACCTGAATCAATAATCAAAGTGATTAATGCTTTGATTTAATATATATAACATGAATACTATCTCCGCCTTTTATGATATAAACGATGTAATGTGTAAAGTAATAAATACTCGGATACAATCATGCTTCAATTGCTATTAGCAGAGTACATATATACATACACGTACAAATATATATTTAATTTAATAAAAAAGAATCACTTATCTCCTTCGGTGAATCAGTGATTTTAAATTGACACTAGAACAAGTGTCTTGGTTCCCACAGACGGCGTCAATGTTAACGCCAAATTTTGTACACCTGACGAAATCACCAAAACAGCAGGTCAAAATCGCGCTAACGGTTGATGGAGTAGTTGATTATATCAAACTCACAAAATACATTCACACAAATATAAATAAAGACATAAATATGAATACAAGAATTTACGTGAAAACCCAATTGGAAAAAAACCACGGAGAGAGAGTAATCCACTATAATAATATTTGGAGTACAAGTTGATAATATAGAGAGTACAAGTTGTGTATTTGTGTTGTATCTCTTGTGTGTTGTGTCCTCCCTCTTCTCCTCCTTATTGTTGTATTTATAGATGTCATATCTATCTGAATCCAATTAGAAGTAGGAGTCCTTTGTAGAATCACCTTATAACTGTTGAATCCAATTAGGAGTAGGACTCCTAATTAAACCTCCTTATCCCATCAAATAAAGAAACATAATTTTTCTTTAATAAGGACTCTCTCAATGCCAAAATAAATATATATTATGGGTCAACATCAAATCTAGCCCATTAAATAAATTGGGTTACCCAAATAATCACACTCCAATAATATATATATATATATATATATGTGTGTGTGTGTGTGTGTGTGTGTGTGTGTGTGTGTGTGATGATATATTCATATATAGTTATTTGAAGCTTGTGGAGTCTGTTATTCTAAGTTTATTTAAGAAAGACTAGCTAGCTCATTAAATAAAAGTATCAATTAGTTTCTTCGTCATTTATTATCTTCACAAATCCATCGTTGATTCCTTTGATTAATTCTAATAATAATGCATGCAAACCCTCTTTGACTAGAGCCAGCTTAATTTTGGGATAAGATTTTTAATATACACTGTGATACATGATGCAATTATGAACTGATGCAACTTAACTGGATACAAGTATATATATGCTTATTGGTTTCTACCTGAAATAAGCAGAAATTTATTCAAAATGACCTAAATTTAAGCTTTTGAGTAGTGTCATATATGGCACCAAATTGCTCTTAATTTACTGCGAATTTGATTAATTCCAATTTCAAGATTTCCGAATATGAATTTTATTCTTTTAATACCTACAAAATAAATTTTTGTTTCAAACAGGGGCGGATTTAGGAGTAATGGGGTCAACTGACTCCACTAAATTTTAAAAAATAAAATTTTAAGGTGTTTAATAAAAAAAATTAAATTTAGATACTACCGGACGACATACCACACGAACATGTTGATAAGTGATTCTTTCCTTCTCAAAAAGTAGGGTAATGCTAGGTTATGCATGGTATGTACCTTAAATGCACCATATATATATATAGTCAAATTGACTATATTAATTGGCTAATTTTATTTATCTTAATTAACTTTTTATAATTAAATTGATAATATTTAGAATCAAAATATATTTTTAAGTTTATTAGATATATGACAGTATATATATAACTTGGTGTTACGAGCCTAGCTAGTGCACATGGCATGCGAGCGACGGCTCAAATCAAGCAGAGACATTGTGTTAGTCTTGGTCATCATATTTAGGGTTAACTTATCTAGAATGGTGGCAAATTAAGTTGGACAGATTGATCAATATAAGCCGGTGATTATAATTAACTTACTAATTACCGTGTACAAGCTGCTACCAATATCCTAACTATTGGAATACTACTATATATCGTAGAATAAGTAACCTACCTAAATTGGCTGCTTGCAACATTAATTGACTAAACTATAGAAAGACAAGAAATTTCGAGCTAGTTGGACTATACAAGTTTATACTCTAGCCGTTTTTTAATATAGTTCATTTTAGAGTTGTGCACAAGTATTAAGTAAATGATTATATAATATTAACTATAATATATATCAATTGTTTATATTGACCATGTATTGGAAGAAGAGATTGTTATTTATTAGACAAAAAATAGTGAGAGAACCAAAGTTACATTTAATACTTGGAATTATATTGGAAACTAAACAATTAATGTTTATTTGAAATTCTCAAACGATTTATATTAAGAAACAAAAATATTTCTCTAAAACGACTTATATTAAGGAACGGAGGGAGTGGTGATACATTTTAATCATTTTCTTCTTGGGTTGTCATGGGCAAAAAAAATTCATTGTCCTAATTTATATAAAAATATGAAGATAATAAAAGTTTTTAAATATTACTATAAATGAGATTATTTTCAGTTGAATGAATCTTTTCACATTCAGTACAACTACGTACAAACGAAATAAAAGAATTATTTTTTATAATTAGGAATTACTAAACTCTAGTTCTCGATCTTTTCTTCTATTTTTCTCACTAGAGACAGCTTCCAGAATATTCCTGAAAATTATACTTTTAACAACTCTTGGTCTATTTTAAATGTCACTTATATCATACTAACATATAACAAAATGCAAGACGGGGTATATATTATGCATGCATGTATCAGCGAAATTTGCTGACCATGCAGTAGGAATGGTTGATTGGGTTGTAGTCTATAGCGACAAAACCACAAACTCGAGTCTTCTGTCAGTCGCATATAGTTAAGAGTACTGAGGAATGTTATTTAATGACAACCCCACCTCATCACCTATCCATTATTAATTGTTCTTTTTATTACAATTTATGAGTCTATAGAGACGAACATGTATGTATGTATATGTATATATATATATATATATTTTGAATAAATCTAGCAAACTAGGTATTAGTCTTAGTACAAACAAGACCATTAAATTAGCAGCTGCTACATGTTTGACCATATATTTTATTAGTAATTGGACATGGGATGGACCTGTACTGGACCAGTGGACCTCCATATTTAAGGTAAATTTATATTCAATTTATCAGTCTTGTTTATTGCAAGAATTTGTGTATTAAATTAAAATACAACTTTTAAAAGTTGTTCATTGAAATGTGGGGACAACCGATCCACCCCTAAAGCGTGATAAAATTAATATTGGAACATTAATTATTTATTTTAAATTTGATACTTGGAGGAGTGATTATTTGCTCTGGATTTAAAAAATAAATAAATAAATAAACATTTATCACACTTGTGAGCAAGCAAATAAATATATATAGAGAAAAGAGAAACAACAGCATGGAAACCATGATCTGAAAATACAACTTTTAAGTTGCTTAAGTATCATATCCATATATACAATAAAATTTTCTCACACTATTTTTAGGCCACAGATTTCCACATATAATTATTGTGTAAATAATTTAATCAAGTAGTAAACTTTTTCCCCTTCCGAGTATTGATATTAATCTGGAAATCATTATAATTTGCTCTGGACATATTTAAATTTTAAGCATGCAAATTTTTTGGTCTGAGCAACTAAATAAATGAAGATTAGGGAAAAACAAATAAAACTCAATCAAGTCATGATCTGAAACAATTAACTTTAAATTCTTAATAAGAATCAAATCATAAGAAAATTAATTATCTCTAGGAAAATTATCTCTAGACCCTTTTTTTAGGCCAGAGATTTGTATACTTTAACTAACAATAATTGAATTATGTACACACAAAAATAAAATGTATAACTAGTTCTTTCTTTTCTTCAAGCTGGATAAGAAGAAATCAAATTCACTGGTACACATGAAGAGTTCTTCCATGCCCTAGCATGCAACTTAAGAATCTCAGTAGCTTTTTCCTTGGTCTTACTTCCACAATCCACTTGCAGCACCAAACACAACTTTGCCACAACTCCAAGCTCCAACATTTCCTGAACAACACTTGGATTACTTGCCGAAAACTTGGCAATTGACAACAAAATTCTCACCCCCCTTTCACTTGCCACCCGCGAAACCCTAAGAATCTTTTTTGATACAACTGCCAGTCCGGCCCCGTGTTTCAACAACTCAGCCCGTCCTTCCGCGCATTGGCACAGCTGGTCCAGCACCGTCAGCGCCATCTCGCAATACCTCCTTGTCGAAGAATGATCCAAAAGGAAGTCAACGATCACCGAAACTGCCCCGGCATTGACCGCTTTGATCCGGTTCCGGCCCAACGGGCAAACATTTATTAGCACTTGCATTGCGGCTTTGGAGACCTTGTGTGACAATTGATCACGCAAGACCTCAACAAGCTCGTGAAACAATCCGGCTGTCAGACTTATAATTTGCATGTCGTCCGCAACATTTAGTATTGACTTTAATAATAATACGGAGTAAGTACGAGATTCGTAGTTTTCGCCTTGCATTATTCGGATTAAGGATGTGATGAATTCGTTGTTTTGTCCAATGAGAGACTTGAGGCTGGTTTCGGATGGATGGATGTGGTAGAGGATGCTTAGTGCTTCATCATCGGGTTTCGTGAATTCGAATCCATCTTCGTTTTGATCCGAAAATATTTTTTTGTGGTTTGTTATGATTGAGGCTAGGAATTGGGCTGCCCCAGCTGCTTCCATGTAACGTTTGTTTGTCTCATTTTTGGAGGCAATTGATTTGAGTCTTTTAAGGCAATGGATTTGCAAATGTGGGGATTTGGAATCGTTGAGGAGTTTTGTGATTTGGGGTTTGCTGATTGGAGGCCTTGGAGTTGGGATTCTTTCGATGCCGTAGGAGGCGTTGAGGGTGCACCATGCCTGAATGAGCCGCCGTAGAGTGTGGTTTGGGGTTAATTCTGTGTCGGGGAGGACTTGTTTGGTTGCAGGGCATGTGGTGTTCTTCTGGGAGAATATCCATTTTTCGATGCTATCACGATCGTAGGTTATCCCTGTGGAGAGTATGACAGGGTCTTTCATGATTTCTAGAGAAATGGGGCAGAGAAAAAATGTAGGAACTTCGATTTCGTCCATTAGAATAGGAAATTGAAGGTAACCCAGATGAGAAAAAGATGTTATAAGAAAAACCCACAAAAGGTTTGGTTATGAAATTGAGCAAAAAAGTTTGGTTTGATTTGATTTAATTGAATGTTGATCAGAAGGTAGATATATAAAGCTATTTGGAAGAGTTGTGAAATTGGTTTGAAATGGTTAGGAATAGGAGATGTGGTTTAGTTTTATACGGGGAGGAGAGAGAAAATCCAAATGCCAAATGTGAAAGTCAAAACACGGAAAAACGGAGTGTATGGCGAGAGAAGACTTTTCTAAGGCTACTGAAAAGCTCAAGAAAACCAACTTTACTAGGTCATCAATTGGGAAGATTAAATAGTAGTTAGTATTTTGCTTTGTTTTATTTGCCACCAATCAGAAGAGTATAGCAGTATTTTGTTTTGACTCTCTCTCTCTCACTCGTGCTTTATTTGATGAGGATGCATGCATGTATTATTAATTAAAAAAAAAAGGCTAGGCTAGAATAAGCTAGCTGCCGACAAGTTGTAATGGAAAGAGAGAGACGGTGGCCCGGTGGTGCATTTTTCTAGCTAGTTGGCTGCTTCTTTGCGACCTTCACTGCATATCCTATGCTTTTTTTTTTATGGGCTTTTGGATTTACATTTTAGCTCCGTTGACACGAATATACTTTACTTATTTGGATATGCAGTTATGTTTAATATATTATTGGAATTATTGAGTGCAAAATGTGTATCTCACTACCATATTTTATTTGTTTATTGTTCAATTTCTGTTGTTTGAGAACATATAGATGCATGTTAAAATCAAATTATCACATGTGCTTCATATATGTTTATTTAACATAAACCAAGGTTTTCTTTGTTTTGTTTAATAGAATTGGACATTATTTAAGCATTGGAAATAACAAAAGCTAAATCATTGTTTAAAACTTTTTGCTGGTAAAGTTGTACTATTGATAATTAATTTGTTACTGATCGATTTTAATAGAATATAAGTCTTCGAACAATCCTTTTGAATAAAGAACAATTTAAAAGAGTAGAATATATAATAATCTCATTAAGCAAATATATATATATATATATATATATATATATATATATATATATATATAACAGTTTACTTTTTGCTTTTTCAATAAAAAATATATTTTTTTACGCTTTTTTATTCAAACTTACTCTATTATTTTTTATTTATTATTCTTATAATTATGGTTAAAAAAAAAAAAAACTGCACCGGACGTTACCGGTCAATAGTGCACCGGACCCCCACCCCACCCCACCCCCCACCCAATTTGATCATACATGTTTGTTTAGAAGGTTATACATGATCACTTAGCTAAACTAGGGATATAATTTTGTTCAAACTTTATAAATCCCAATGTCAATTAGTGAGAAAATTAGGTGCATGGGAGGTGGTATATATTAAAATATACAGTACCCAAGATAGATGATATGTGTTCCTCTCCTCATAACTCCTAATTAAGAATAAATAGCCTATATGATATAGCTAGAATTAATTAAATTCAAAGGACTACATATCTAATCCGATCCTTATAATGATATTACTACTTGCAAACAACCAATCAATTTCTTCAAGAGCTAAAACTACGACGTTTTACAATCCGTTAAAATTAATTTATGAAGAGTATCGATCCATTAGTTGTTAATTATAAATCCTAATTAGTAAATTGAAAATTTTCAAATTTGTAGCCAACAAAAAGCTGGATCAATTAATTGAGTGGTACTGAATTATATATTGGGATAATAATGAGATACTATTGACCTTCTTGGAGAGGCTGCGGTTGAGAATTATCGGAACTAGTGATAGCAATTGGGCATAAAGGCATTCAAATACATGAGGCAGGAATTAATACAACTTCTTGAAAAAGTTGCGTCTTGAAGAACAGTTCTTTTTCTTCCACTACCTTCATTTTATAATAATATATAATCGTTTTAATTTTATACACATAAATTAAAAAAATTATTTAATAATTTACTCGGGAATTATCAAATGCTTAAAGCTACGTAATTTAATTACTTGGGAAATTTGTTTTTACAAGCCGGCTATTTTTAAATTAAATGATGACCGGATCGATCGTCATCCTCGGATAGTCAGCTACTAACATGCATGCATGCATGCATGCGCTGGTTGAGAAACTTAAATAACGTGTTGTAAGCTACTACATGTTACTATATGCTTTTTATATATATATATATATATATATATATATATATATATATATATATATATTGGAGGCTAGGAGTTTTAATTATACAAGTGTAGCAACTAATATGAAACGAATTAAGTTTAAAGACAAGTAAGTAAGATGAGGGAGTTTAATTTTCTTTGTTAATTAGATGCATGTTAACTGGCACATGCAAGTAAAACAAGTCGTTTGAGAATTTAAAATAATCATTAATTGCATAGTTTCAAATATTACCCCAAGTAATAAATATAATTTTGATTCTCTCACTATTTTTTGCCCATAAATAACATTCTCTTTTTCATATAGACAATTGATATTATATTTAATGTTATGCAATCATTTTCATCCAACAAAATAACTGGACCAATTAATTAATTGGTACTACTGTACTAGCGGGATCGGATAATAGTAAGAGATTGACCTTCTTTCAGAGTCAGAGAGGCCCCGTTTTTGAAAATTCTTAATTTGCATGGAGGCATTCAAAAACACGAGGTTTGAATTTAATTATACTCCCATGATAGAGTATATTGCTAGTACTATATGGAGTACTACGTACTATCATTTGGCGGTCAACTTTAATACACCCATCACTTATTATTTCAACTAATTAATTTCATCCACGAATTAATCAACTTGTACGAAATTTATGCCATACACATGCTTCTTGTATATCTAAGTGGACGAAAAGGAGCGTCTTTAAGAATACTTCTTTTTCTTTTCTTAATTAGGTAGTATAGTAAGTACGTATATTGTTATAGAATCGTTCAATTTCTTTGAGAATTAAATAATGTTTAATGTTATGTAATTTTGTTGGGACATCTTAATTAATTGTTAATTGTTGAATTTGGTCTCAAATGGTTATCAAAACATTGGATTTTTTTAATTACTTTATGACATAACTAATTATAAGATATAATGAAAAATCTCTTCGACGAACGGTTTCGTTAACGAGAGCGGTACTGATAAGATATATATCTAATCAATATATAATATTCCATTATTTATAATGAAATACGTGTTTAAATCAAATTTGAGACTCAATATTATCCAAATATTAAAAAAAACACAACCCAGTGAGCATCACTTATTTGAGTATGAATTGTCTGTTCGGTGGTCTAGCTAAATTTCAATCTATTCAACTCAAAGTATATATATAAATATATATAGGAGATTGATCCATAGTCAATGTTGTCAACTTAAAATTATTATTACAACATATCGTAACAGTACATCCGTTCATCGAATGGTTAAATAAAGTCTTTCCGCAGTTTAGTTTTCAGTATTCCGCAGTTTAATAATGCGGACAAGACAGATGTTCCAAATACTCTTTCTTGTACAAGTCCCCCCTCCGCAGTATTAAATTGCGGACACTACGTATGACTAATTGGAAAACGACGCCGTTTTAAGTAAGTTCATTTACAGTATTAAATTGTGAATGTAAAATTCATTTTTTTTTATTTTCTAGACTGAAGTAAAAGAACACTCATATCATTCTTGTAATCACGAAATAATAAGTTTCTCATTAATCAAATAATAGACACATAGATGTTAATCTCAAAATAATTAGCATAAATAAAGATAGATGAATTATATATAATAATAGAGAAAGCAGAATGTATAAATTAATTACTAGACGATGCAAATAGTGTGGCCAAATCCATGACCGGTGACATAGTAAGGGAAGACTAGATACTTCTCCGGCGATTCCTCCGACTTCTTCTTCTACTCCACCATAACTATGTTTATTTATAAATTCCTAAAACTCTCAACTTGAAGCCTCTTCTTACTTATGTATGTATATAACTAAGCTAGCAAATCACCAAAAATATAATATAGAATTTTCTGCAAACTGCCTAACTAAGGTCAAACACTAGCACGAGGAGCTAGAGATGACAATTGAGGCACTGCCTGTACAATAAACTGGACACTATAAAGGAAACTCTTCCCTATTATTTGAGTCTGGAAAATTAAAAAAGAAGAAGCTTAATACGATTTTGATCATACTTTACGATTGATTATATTCTACGATTTTGTGGCAACTATGATCCTACTCTAGGATTTTGTGGGTCTGATATGCCATTAATAGATTCACAATCGTAGAGTGAATCAATAAAATTGTATGATGGAATCGATGTAGTCGTAGAGTCAATCTAAGTCGTAGAGTGGAATACAACCATTTTTGTAACTTTTTAAGGAACTCATCTCTATTATTTGACATCCGTAATTTAATACCGCGGAGCCTAAAAAATTAAAAAAAATTGAATTTAGTTTCCCAATTGGCCATACGTACGTACTTAGCGTTCGCAGTTTAATATTGCGGACGTGAGACTTTTACAAGTAGGGATATTTTGGACATATGTCTCATCCGTAATATTAAATTGCAGAATACTAAAAATTAAGCGGACATGGCGTATTAACAGTTCGATCTACGGATAGACGATCACGATCTGTTATAAAGATAATTTTAAGTTGATTATATTAACTATGAATCAATATCATATATGTAAGACCCCAGCTTTTATAAATAAAGATGAATTTTTTATAAATATTATTTTTGAATATTATGGAATAATTTGATATAATGTTATAGTTGTGGGTAATATTTATAAATTTTGCAAAGTGGTTATATTATATTCGATTGGTGGGGAATATTCGGTTTAACGAAGCGAAATATTCGTACAACTACTCAATCATTGGTGACCCCATAATGTAATTATCATCGGATTGAGAAAACGACAAAAATATTTTATTGAAATAACGGCGGAAGTTTTACCGTTGATATTGTTGAATTACTCAGTAGTAAAAGTGCTAAGATGTCGTGTGGTTGCATAAGAAAGACACCAGTATTGATTATTGACGCTTATGTGTGAAGTCACACGGTTTGATTCCATTATCATTCGATTAATAATACTATGAATTATTATAAGCGATAACGGCGTTTTGTTTTATTCAGTATTATTAACGTAATAAAGCGTAAACATCTTTTTATATAAAATGTATCTTTATTAAAGTTATTTTATAAATAAAATATATTATATTTTATTACGCATAGTGTTATAATAGTGTTTTTCGTATAATAAGTTTTGCATAGTGTTGCGTATAAGAAATGTTTTTATATAAATAGAATATATTATATTTTATTTAAAAGATTTTGCTTTAAATATGGACCGTCAGATTAAAGTAAATCAATCTGGACTAGTTCATGGATTAATTACTATGCATTCTATTTTCCTATAAATAGAAGTCATTCCTTCATTATTTTTTACGAATTCAATTCAAACTCTGTAGAGAGAAACTATAGAGAAAGAAGAAAAGTATACGTGTGACGACCCAAAATAGGTCCATTCCATCCAACCCATTCTCGAGTCGCCAAAATACATGGTATGTAAACAACTACAACTTTATTATCACAACAATAAAATCGTGAGTTTAAATACAAATATTATCTTCAGACATAATATTTATACTCAAATAAATCCTCATCACATTTATTGATACATTATTTTACAATAATGGTGAGGACTACTAAACAACTCTCTCTAGAACCTTCATTCCATACCCCGACTAAGACTCGCTACATTCTCGCCTCCCGAGAAGAAAAATGGAACAACAAGGAAAATGGTGAGCTCAACTAGCCCAAGAAGAATGTTATGACTAAGATAATATACAACAAATTATCGTTAGTCTCCAACAGGAAAAATCGATAGTAATACAATAGTATAACAAGTTTCGGATCAATATTCATAAATGAAATAATAATTCATGTAAGAGTTACGTAGAGAATGAAATCTACTATAATCTATGAATTTAACAGGTCCATCATCAATATTTTATCCCCGTAACATCAATCAATATTCATCTCAAATCAAATATTCATCTTTGCACTATACAGCCAAAGATATTCATCAATCCACATGTTCATCTCAACACTGCTCATCTTTGCACTAAAGGCCAAAGATATTCATCGATGAGGTCATGTTCATTTAAACACCGCTCATCTTTGCACTGAAAAGCCAAAGATATTCATTCGGTATGTTCATTTAAACACCGCTCATTTTGCACTAAAGCCAAAGATATTCTTCAGAAATCATTCATTTGCACTCAAAGCCAAAGATATTCAATAATATCATCATTTAAGACCGAGGATGATGAAAATATTTTTAAAGAAACGAATCCAAAGAAACAAAATGACAAGGATTAAGGATTAAGGATTCAGACTTTATTTTATCCATGTTCAAAAATACCTCAAAATAATCATAGTGAAGTAAAATTCAAGAATGATCAAAACATGGATACAATCAAAGCTAGTATCCGTAATAGATATTTTAGATTAAAAGAAAAATTTTCATTTTTCTATTGAATAGTGCCGTATTCGTGAATAGTGTCAGATACGTGAATAAGGCCGTATACATGAATAGTAACTCGACACAAAAGATAGAAATTCCACAAAAAATATCTTCACGCTTCATTTAATAGTACTCGTGAATAAGAACTCGTGAATAGTAACTCATGAATAGTAACTCGTGAATAGTAACTCATGAATAGTAACCCGACATGAAAAAGTTCCAAATTTGATAAAAGTACCAACTAATATTTCAAAGATAATGATATCAAGAATTAATATCATTTGAGAAGAAAATAACATCCCTTACCTCAAAGAATCAAGACGGAAGAAAGGCTCAAGTGATGATCTTTGAATGAAACTCAGATCTAACAAAGAACTCTCAAAGTATCTAAATACTCACAAAATACGCCAATAATATAGAGAGAGAAAGAGAAAACTTTGTTTTCGTGTGATTTTCAATTCTAACTTAGCCCTCTATTTATAGAAAATGTTAGCCTACCAAGGCAGACTTGACTGCTACACCGATGGCTTTACTCGCTACTATTGCCACCCACCACATTTGAAATAAAATTCAGACATTTTTTCACCAACCACAAGTGGGGCCCACTCAATTCTAGAATTTTCTACCAAAATCAATTATAACCCTAATTTCAATCAGACACCTCTTAAAATTCATAACAAATCATTCGTGAATTTTAACGGTTCAAAATTTGTGGACATATACTCAACTTATGTATGTATAACATACCAAAAATTACCTACAATCCAACGGTCGGATTAAAAATTATAACCCCATAATATATCTCAAAACCCCCGATTTGATTTTTAACACCTCCAATCCGATAAAATACCGATAAAACACCTCAACATTAATTCCTTCATTAATAACCACATAAATAAATCCATCATTTATATTCATATAAAATAAATATTTCCTTATCATATGAATCAATAATTAATTATTCACAAATAATATTACGTAATCACATTTATGACAACCAGTCGCTCCCTCAGAAAGAGGGGCTTTCAATAAGGATCTCTCTCATCATGCGCCGCAATTAGTGACCAAACCTCTCCTTAGATGTAACTTTCTAGACATTTCCAATAATGTTATCTAATAATATTATTCAAATAATATGAATTATTGATCCGATAATGGGAAATCATGCAAAATGACAATTATTGAAACAAAGAATAATATAAAATACCAACGCAAAGAATTATTGAATCAATAAAATAAACTATTGAACAAGAATTCATCGTAATAATTATCGAGTAGTAGTGCCTTCACGTAAGGATCAATAATTCAACAATCAGGCAATACCGCAGGCCATCTTGGCAACCACGCCAGACATCAGATTTTAACCACCGGTATTCAAAATCTTAATTCAGTAATAACTACGCCGTTATTTATAATCACCCAAACTTTGTCGCTTTTCCTCATCCAATCGCTTTCGTTATGGGCCCACACATGGGTCTACTGGCCGCATTTAATATTCCCCGACAAGCATTTAATATTCCACGCACCAAACGAATATTCCCCGACAAAAATGAATATTTTATAACCACTTGCTTATTTTGAAATATTTATGATTTAACCCTTAACTATCCACATTAATCAAATCAACCTTACTATTTCAAAATAATAAATAAAGGAAATTCCTATTTATTTAAAAAATTTTTGGTCTTACAACCTCCCTCCTTATGAAATTTCGTCCTCGAAATCGACGACGACTGGTGTTTCAAAAGGTGAGGATACCTCGCTTTCATTTCGCTTTCCAATTCCTGTGTCATTTCCTCTATAGCATGATTCCTCCACAAAACTTTAACTTGTGGTATGACCTTTGCGCGTAGGACATGCTTCTTCCTATCCAAAATCTTGACAGGTACCTCCTCCTACGTTAAGTCTTCGGCTATCTCGTCCGGTTCTAACTCAATGACGTGTTTCGGGTCGTCCACATATTTACGTAACATCGACACGTGAAAAACGCGTTATGAACACGCGTCATACTTGGTGGTAAAACGCAGTCTATAGCCACGCCCTATTCGATCGAGAATTTCAAATGGATTAATAAATCAAGGTTTGAGCTTTTCCTCACCTCACCGATTCTTGCTTTTAAAATAACAACTTCGCACCTCCTTCTTCAAATTCATCACCCAATTGTGTAGCTTGAACAAACTTTAACTTTATCGATTAAAGTCGATTATACTCAGATATCATCACGCACTCAGATATCATCACGTGGGTACCTAGAGTTTTCATCTCCATCTCTATTATTTGTATATTATACTTAAATGAGTCTTTGATAATATCGTACTCGTACTTGTATACGATCTTCTACTCAACACGCCGCCTACCACGCTCTCTTTTCCCAGGATGGCATGGTCGTAACATATCTTTGAAATGAGTCTCCTCTTGAGTTCTTCAAGCTCTTTCCACATTCCTCGCTCCATTCGAATTTTTTATCTCTACGAGTTAGCTACGTTAATGGAATAGCGATTCGAGAATATCCTTCAACGAATCTCCGATAATAACCAACTAAGCTTCTAGAAAACTACGATTTCGATTATCGACTTAGGTTTGTCTCAATCGCGACTCATATCCCAATCTCGATAAGACGTCACAATGACACCTATCGCTTTACTATCGCATCTAATACGACGCCCCTACAGAGAGTTCGCTTAGTGAATTCCACAAAGGAAGTCACAAAATAAAGGCTCGTGTACCAAATTTATAGTTGAATTTTTAACTCTCAAGTTCAATAGAGCCATTCGACATGAGATTTTAGAAATGAGTTTTGTACGGGTTCAAAGTCGATACAAAATTTAATATCGCTTTGGGAGTAAACCAAGAAATTCTTCGTAAAATACGCCAGAAAAATCAATAACAACAAGAATATTATTCAAATCGACGTGTCTTTATTCAAATCCATAACATGGACTAAGAAAATTTGACATCCGTAATAAACGAATGACTTCATGGCTTGATATGAAAATGTTTGATTACAATGGTTTGATTGCTTGAATTCAATAACAGTTGCTTAGGAATATGAAAACTAACAACCTTATTTAAAACAATCAATTTTGGCATGATGAGTAGTTAACCTTAAAATCACATCAAAAACAAATATCTCTATAGAAATAAGGTTAACGGTGTAATGCGATAGTGCCAAACTGAATCAAGCAAGATTTTTTAAACAACGGATGTAATGAAAGTTTCTCCTAACGAGTCTCCATAAATAGGTCAAAGTCTAATTTCTCCGTAGTCAAGTTCAAACGCGTTGAGCGCAAGCAAGAGAGATAAAAGAATGGGTAGAAACCCAGATCTAGTAAGGTATAAACTTCGCAAGAATTTATAATTAACTAACCCGTGCTAACTTCGTTCGGGTTCCTCAGATTTTGACCGGCCATTTACAAACGCTTCTTCCAGAATCGTTGACTTTGACTTTTCTTGGACATCCTTTTGAGTCACCATTCCCATCGGACTGGGTTTCAATATCGCATAACTCGAGCGATATGTCCTTCTTTTCCACAATTATAGCATACCTTAAATCGTTGTGGACGGTTTACCAATGATATGTCCCTCTTTTCGTGATTTATAACATACAACCGGTGGTCGTTTCCTCCTCCTTGGAACCGGCCACATCTTGGCGGCCGACGTCTTCACATGGTCGTTGTTGAATCTCCTCTTTTTAAAATCTCCTCCCAACTCGCTTCTTCTATTTTCATGGCCACGATTACCACCAGAGTGGTTACCACCTTTGTCCGTATTCTTCTTTCTCCATTGGTTATCGTTATTCTGATGACTACTATCTTTGGTATGATCCTGGTTATGGTCCCTCGGTTGAACGTACTCGTTATCTCGCTCTAACAACTGAGCCCTGTTTACAACATCTGAATAGAGAGAAAATTTATGAGAAATGAGATATCGACGACGCCGTTTCAAACCTCTCGTAAACACATCCGCATATACGCTCCTCATTCTCCACCAAATGAGGTGCAAACTCGATAACTCCGCGAACTTCGCCTCGCATCGGGACACCGCCATGTTATTCGCGCCCAATCTAATAAACTCCACTTCCTTCATACGATTTAATACTTTCGTGGAAGTACTTGTCATCGAATCTGCTTCAAACGTCTCCCACGATACGCCGAAAGTGCAATTGAATGGGTACGCTTCACGTATTCCCACCAAGAATCGCTTCGCCACGAACATAAAAGTAGCGAATGGAACTTTCGCTTTCTTCGCATCCCAAGACATCGAATATCTTGGTAATTTGCTTGACCCATGTTTCCGCCATGATCGGATCCGCTTTCCTGCACTCGTGGTCCCAACTCTTTGAATCGCTTGGTCGTGACCACCCGTGAATTGCTATCATCTCCTCTCAGTATTTTGAACACGAGTCTCCTCGTCGATTTTGCATGAACTGCAAAAAGCTTCTAAACATCCCCTCGTTTCATCATCTCGCTTTCAGTTGGTGTTATTCACAGGAGGTACATTGCCACTGTTGCACGCTCTCCTCGTTGTTAAGTATGTGCATCTCCACGGCCTCATTTACACCACTATTAATATTCTCAACGACATTCTCACCATCATGTATAAAACAAGGGTTAATTAAATAAATTAACAAATCACATAATACCCCTATATTATGCACCAACCAACAAATAAGCTTAGTAGACACACTAGCAAGGATTTACTCGTCTCTCCCTCCTAGTTCTATTCCCGATCTTCGCCAGAGATCATATCCTAAGCTCGATATTAACCGCGATTTGACCCCAAAATAGGTCCATTCCATCCAACCCATTCTCGAGTCGCCAAATACACGGGTATGTAAACAACTACAACTTTATTATCACAACAATAAAGCTGTGAGTTTAAATACAAATATTATCTTCTAGACAATATTTATACTCAAATAAATCCTCATCACATTTATTGATACATTATTTTACAATAATGGTGAGGACTACTAAACAACTCTCTCTAGAACCTTCATTCCATACCCCGACTAAGACTCGCTTACATTCTCGCCTCCCGAGAAGAAAAATGGAACAACAAGGAAAAGGGTGAGCTCAACTAGCCCAAAGAAGAATGTTATGACTAAGATAATATACAACAAATTATCGTTAGTCTCCAACAGGAAAAATCGATAGAATACAATAGTACAACAAGTTTCAGATCAATATTCGTAATTGAAATAATAATTCATGTAAGAGTTACGTAGAGAATGAAATCTACTATAATCTATGAATTTAACAAGTCCATCATCAATATTTTATCCCCGTAACATCAATCAATATTCATCTCAAATCAAATATTCATCTTTGCACTACAGCCAAAGATATTCATCAATCGGTCATGTTCATCTCAACACTGCTCATCTTTGCACTAAAGGCCAAAGATATTCATCGTCCTAATATGTTCATTTAAACACTCGCTCATCTTTGCACTACGGTGCCAAAGATATTCATCACTCGATCGGCCATGTTCATTTAAACACCGCTCATCTTTGCACTACAGCCAAAGATATTCTTCAGAAATCATTCATCTTTGCACTACAGCCAAAGATATTCAATAATATCATCATTTAAGACCGAGGATGATGAAAATATTTTTAAAGAAACGAATCCAAAGGTGAAACAAAATGACAAGGATTAAGGATTAAGGATTCAGATTTTGTTTTATCCATGTTCAAAAATACCTCAAAATAATCATAGTGAAGTAAAATTCAAGAATGATCAAAACATGGATACAATCAAAGCTAGTATCCGTAATAGATATTTTAGAATTTAAAAGAAAAAATTTTCATTTTCGATTGAATAAAGGCCAGATTCGTGAATAGTCAGATATCGTGAATAAGTGCAGATATACATGAATAGTAACTCAGACACCAAAAGATAGAAATTCCACAAAAAATATCTTCACGCTTCATTTAATAGTACTCGTGAATAAGAACTCGTGAATAAGAACTCATGAATAAGAACTCGTGAATAAGAACTCATGAATAGTAACCCGACATGAAAAAGTTCCAAATTTGATAAAAGTACCAACCAATATTTCAAAGATAATGATATCAAGAATTAATATCATTTGAGAAGAAAATAACATCCCTTACCTCAAAGAATCAAGATTTTGGAAGGAAAGGTCAAGTGATGCTTGAATGAAACTTCAGATCGACAAAGAACTCTCAAAGTATCTAAATACTCACAAAATACGCCAATAATATAGAGAGAGAAGAGAGAAAACTTTGTTTCGGTGTGATTTTCAATTCTAACTTAAATTTCTATTTATATAGAAAATGTTATTACCAAGCAGACTTGACTGCTACACGATGGCTTTACTCGCTACTATTGCCACCCACCACATTTGAAATAAAATTCAGCACATTTTTCACCAACCACAAGTGGGGCCCACTCAATTCTAGAATTTTCCACCAAAATCAATTATAACCCTAATTTCCGAATCAGACACCTCTTAAAATTCATAACAAATCATTCGTGAATTTTTAACGGTTCAAAATTTGTGGACATATACTCAACTTATGTATGTATAACATACCCAAAAATTACCACAATCCAACGGTCGGATTAAAAATTATAACCCCTTAATATATCTCAAAACCCCGATTTGATTTTTAACACCTCCAATCCGATAAAATACTGATAAAACACCTCAACATTAATTCCTTCATTAATAACCACATAAATAAATCCATCATTTATATTCATATAAAATAAATATTTCCTTATCATATGAATCAATAATTAATTATTCACAAATAATATTATGTAATCACATTTACGACAACCAGCTGTTCCCAGAAAGGGGCTTTCCAATAAGGATCTCTCTCATCTGGCGCGCAATTAGGTGACCAAACCTCTCCTTAGAGATGTAACTTTCTAGACATTTCCAATAATGTTATCTAATAATATTATTCAAATAATATGAATTATTGATCCGATAATGGGAAACATCGCAAAGTTGACAATTATCAAACAAAGAATAATATAAAATACCAACGCAAACAATTATTGAATCAATAAAATAAACTATTGAACAAGAATTATGTAATAATTATTGAGTAGTGCCTTCACGTAAGGATCAATAATTCAACAATACTGCAATACGTCACGGTACGCGCTTCATCATGCAACCACGCCAGACATCAGATTTTAACCACGGGTATTCCAATAAATCTTAATTCAGAATAACTACGCCGTTATTTATAATCACCCAAACTTTGTCGTTTTCCTCATCCAATCGCTTTTCATTATGGGCCCATACATGGGTCAGCTACTGCATTCGCATTTAATATTCCCGACAAGATTTAATATTCCACGACCAAACGAATATTCCCCACAAAAATGAATATTTTATAACCACTTGCTTATTTTGAAATATTTGCGTATTTAACCCTTAACTATCCACATTAATCAAATCAACCCTTACTATTTCAAAATAATAAATAAAGGAAATTCCTTTTTATTTAAAAAAATTTCGGGGTCTTACATTCTGCTACTTCACTTTGCCAATATTCAGTTCTTCTAAGGTAGGGAATATTATTTGTTATACCTGTAAGGGGTGTTATTCTTTCTTATTCATGAAGAGAACTTCTGTTATTCCATTCATTATTATTCTGTTGGAATAACCTATAAAAGTGGCATACCCTATACATAACTCGATACACGCAGATACCCTATACTTGGTGAAATCCTTATGTTATTCCATTGCTTATTATTACATTGGAATAACTCAGATATGTGGTTTACCTATACTTGGTGACATTCTTCTATTATTCTACATTGGAACATCACATCATGTGTTTTACAACGGACCTAGTTTAAAATCTTTTTATTATTCTCATTGGAACATCCCGTCATGTGTTTTACACCGACCGGTTGGTTAAAATCTTTATCATTCTCGTTGGAATATCACCTGGCTCGTGTGTTTTACACCGGATCCGGGTTCCATCTTTATTATTCTGTTGGAACATCCGCGGTGTGAATTTCACCCGACTCGGTTCCGTTATTATTATTCGTTGGAATAACTCGCCTATGGCATCGCATTTACATGGTGATTTCTTTTGTTATTCCATTCTTTATTATACCCAAATTGGTTAAAACTTTGACTTCTATACTCCATGAAATTAGTAGAATATCCTTGATATTTGCGTTTTCATCCAAAGATTCTTTTCATGGAAATATTCTTCCGATCATTCTTGAATTTTACTCTACAAAACGAAAGATCATGTTGACAATTTGACGTTAATAATTCCCGGATAAAATAATTCTTGAACTTGTTTTATTGAATTCTTATATCATTGTCATCATCCTCATGTTTATATTTTTTTTTTTAAAGTCATCCGTGTATTCGTAGAAAGCATGGATGGACTTGGTATGATTATGACCGTGGATTATTGATTGTAATCACGACCGTAATATTACAAATGATGTGGTAAAATCCTCGAAGGGGTCAGTAGTGCATTGATGGACGATTGTTGGCATGATCATGACCATTAATGAATACACAACTATTCTTCGCCCGTAGTGCATTGAATAATTGTGGTCGTGATACTAAAGAATATCCTCGGCGTAGAAGTGTGGGGTGATTGATGATGATGGATTATTTATTAAAGTCGAGTCTCAACTTTAATAAATGATGAAAAACCTTTTAAATCATAAAAGATAGTAGATTTTATTTTCTACTTGACTCTTTTAATGGATTGCTTGTTCACCGCAGTTAAACTTGATGTTTATTATATTTTATCGTTTAATCGTCAAGGCTATTGATAATTTATTCTCATTATCTTAGTCATAATATTTCATTGGGCTAGTTGAGCTCACCCTTTCTTTCTTTCACCGTTTCTTCAGAAATGAGAACATATTTGGACGAGTCGGGAAGCGGAGTAATGGTCCAGGAGGATAGCATTAGTAGTCCTCACTATTCGTGAAATAGTGTGATAATAATTGTAATGAGGACTCCTTTTGAGTTTGTATAATATCTAGTAGACAATATTTTGTATTCAAACTCACAGTTTATGTCGTATTATTGTACACTACGCTTATATTAGTAAGTTGTATTTAAATTTTGTACCATGTATCCGACTACCCAAGATGGGTGATGTATACCTAATTTTGGGGGCCACAATTGGTATCGAGCTTTAGGATATGATCCCAGCTAAGATGTGAGAAAAGTACTAGAGGGAGAGACGGGGAATACCTTCGCTTAGTATGACCTACCTAAGTTTATGTCTTTATTTTATTGGCTCACGTCGAATATAAAGATAATTTGTTACATGTCAATTAACCTTTTGTTTTGTGGCAAGATTTGAAAATGACATCCGAGAATGTTAAGAAATAGCAATGGAGCACAAAGCGATCGTTGATTCACCACATATCAATAATCGTGGATAATGTGCATCGGAAGGCGACAATCCTCATGCAAACAACAACAACACCGACCAAATGATGAATGATCAAATGTTCAGAGGCTTTATGCAATTTATGCAACAGAGAGGTAGAGCGACTCCTGTCCAAAACGTAGGTGGAAACACGGAAAACTCTCGGGCGGTCACCGCTAAACAATTCAAGGAGCTGGGACCACCGGAGTTTAAGGGAGAGCTAAAACCACTTCTGGCGGAAGCATGGATAAAGCAGATTACCAAGATATTTGATGTCTTGGGATGCTCCAAGGAGCAAAAGGTTCCTTTCACGCCTTTTATGTTGCTTGCGGAGAGGCGACATTGGTGGAAATCAGTAAAACGTACTCAACTCTCGTCAGATCAAGATATCTTGGGAGAAGTTCCAGAGTCTGTTCAACGACAAATACTTTCCGAAAGTATTCGCCATAATGAAGGAGGTGGAGTTTATCAAGTTGGAACAAAACAATATGACCGTGTCGCAATACGAGGCAAAATTTTATGAGTTATCACGGTTTTCATGCCCCACTTGGTGGATAATGAAGAGAGAATGGCGCGAATGTTTTTAAGAGGTTTGAAGTCGAGATACGTTAACATCTTATTTTCATAAAGCGTGTTTGTATTCAGATGTTGTAAATAGGGCTCTCGATTAGTGGAGTAGCGATAACGAGTCAACTTAACTAAAAAGAGAGCGGTGCGAAAGTTATAATTCCAAAGAGAGTAGTCATCAAGCGGTGACAACAAGCGTGGAGGGAATCAACGGGCGGATATGGTAACCACTTCGGTGGTAATCGTACAAAACAATAAGAATGGACATTTCAAGAAACGGAGATTCAACAATGATGGAAAGACGTCAAGACCAAAGACCCGTTGTTAAGGAAGGAGAAAGACCACCTATCATATGCTTCAAATGCGGAGAAGAGGGACACATCATCCGAATCGTGCTACGCCGTCCAAAGCATGTTATAATTGTGGAAGAGAAGGTCACTTAGCTCGATTTTGTTGCCATCAAGACAAATTCAACTAGGATGGAGGCACCAAAGGTAGTCCCGTAAAAGTCAAAACCTAGAAGCAAGTGAGAGGAGGCGTTTGTTGTGACCTTCAGAGAGCAAGGAACCCGAATGAGGTCATCACGGGTAAGCTTTATCATAAACTCTAATGAAGTCTACACTTTATTTGATACCTGGGTTCTACCCATTCTTTTATTTCTCCTACTTTGCGCTTTCATCGATTAAATTTGACTCGGAGAAATTAGAGTTTGACTTATCTGTGGAAACTCCGCTGGGAGAAACCTTCATTACATCCACTTCGTTTATAAGTCTTGTTTGGTTCAAATCGGCACCTCACATTAATTCGTCGATCTTATTTCATTAAAAATACTTGCATTTGACGTGATTCTGTGGATTGATTGGTTAACTACTTATCATGCAAAAATTAATTGTTTTCATAAGGTTGTTAGCTTTCATATTCCTAATCAACCTATTATCTTAATTCAAACGACCAAACCATTAAAATCAATCACGGTCATCTCAAGCCATTAAGCTATTCGTTTATTGAAAAATGGATGTCAAGCTTTCTTAGCTCATATCACGATTTAAACAAAAATACGCCGCTTTTGAAGCGATATTTCTATTGTTAATAAATTTCGACGTATTCTCAAGACTTTCGGCTACCCCAGAAAGCGTGAAATTGAATTTTGTATCGACCTTGAACCCGGTACAAAACCTATTTCCAAAGCCCCATATCGAATGGCTTCTATTGAACTTCAGGAGTTAAAGACCCAGCTGCAGGAAATGTTAGACATTGGCTTTATTCGTCCTAGTACTTCTCCTTGGGGTGCTCCTGCTCTATTCGTGAAGAAGAAAGATGGGAGTATGCGACTTTGTATTGATTATCGGGAGTGAATCATGTCACCATCAAAATAGGTATCCATTGCCACGTATTGATGACCTGTTTGACCCGATGTAGGAGCCAAATTCTTTTCAAAGATTGATCTTCGTTCCGGATATCACCAATTGAAGATTAAACCACCGACATTCCAAAGACGACGGCCGTAACTCTCCAGACGGGCATTATGAATTCCTAGTCATGTCCTTTGGATTGACTAATGCTCTCCCGCCGCTTCATGGATATGATGAACCGAATATTCAAGGAATATTTAGATCACTTTGTGGTCGCCTTTTATTGATGACATCCTTATTTATTCCAAAAGCCGTGAAGATCATGAGCAACACTTGAGGTCGACACTCCAAAAGCTTCGTGAATATAAGCTTTATGCCAAGTTGAAGAAATGCGAATTCGCTTAAAGAAGTAGCATTCCTTGGGCACGTGGTATCAAGTCATGGAATATCCATTGACCCAAAGAAAGATGAAGCTATTCAAAGTCGAGAACAACCTAAATCAATGGATCAAGCACGTAGCTTTCTCGGTTTAATTGGTTATTATCGGAGATTCGTGGAAGGATTTTCTCGAATCGCTACTCCATCGACTCGGTGACTCGAAAAGATACAAAGTTCGGTTGGAGCGAAGAATGTGAGAAGAGTTTTCAAGAACTCAAGAGAGACTTATTTCAAGACTGCTCGACTAATACCATCCGGCTCGGAGGATTTGTCATCTACTGTGATGCTTTGAGCAAAGGGTTGGGATGTGTTCTTATGCAACATGGAAAAGTTATAGTTTATGCCTCGCGACAACTCAAAGAATATGAGAGGAATTATCCTACTCATGATCCGGAGGTTAGCGGTTGTTTTCACTTAAAATTTGGAGGCATTACTTGTATGGGGAGAAAGTGGAAATCTTTACGGATCATAAAAGCCTCAAATATTTCTTCACTCAAAAGGAACTCAACATGCGACAACGACGTTGGCTTGAACTATTGAAAGATTATGATCATACCATCCAATACCATCCTGGAAAAGTGAACGTGGTAACTAACGCATTGAGTAGAAGATCATATGCAAGTACGAGTGCGTTATTGTTAACGCAAAGGCCCATTTTGTGTGACTTGCAAAGGATGGAGATAGAGTTAAAGACTCCAAGGACGCATGTGATGATAGCAAATATACGAGTAGAACCGACTTTAATCGATAAAGTTAAAAGTCGCCAAGCTACTGGACACGGAGTTCGCGTATGAGGAAGAAAGTGCAAGAGGGTGCTATCTTTAAACAAGAATCGATGAAGAAGGAATACTTGAGTCAACTCCGGACTTTGTGTTCCTAACGACCACGATTTAAAGTATAATATCATGATGGAGGCGCACAACACACCATTTGCAATCCATCTCGGGAGTACCAAAATGTATCATGATATTAAATCATACATTTTGGTGGAGCAATATGAAGAGAGATAATATTTGTTTATCTCAAGGTGTCTAACTTGTCAACGAAGTTAAGCGGAGCATCAAGTACCAAAAGGTCCATCAGTAACCACTTGAAATTCCAGAATGGAAGTGGGAGCACATTACCATGGATTTCTGCACGGTCTTCCTAAGGTTTCTCAAGGCATTGATGCGATTTGGGTCATTGTTGATAGATTGACCAAGTCCGCTCATTTCTTACCGACACGAGAAACTTATACACTTGAACGCCTTGCTCAGTATGTACATAAACGAGATTGTAAGATCGCATGGTATGCCGGTATCCATAGTTTCGATCGAGACCCAAGATTCACTTCACGATTTTGGGTTAGTTTGCAAAAAGCTATGAAGCACAGACTTACGATTTAGCTTCTAAGATATCATCCTCGCGGACGGACGGAGACAAATGGAGAGGACTATTCAAACTCTTGAAGATCTATTAAGACTCGTGTCCTTGATTTCAAGGGGAGTTGGGACAAGTTCTTACCATGGTGGAGTTTTCCTACAACAACAGATTATCAAGCAAGTATTGGCATGGCTCCATTCAAGCGTTGTATGGAAGAAAGTGTCATTCTCCAAAGATCTTTGGGATGAGGTGGGTGAAGCAACGTTGTTGGGACCGGAGTTGGTACGTATGACTACGAAAAAGATTCAAACGATCCGACAACGTATAAAAACCTCACAAAATCGACAAAAGAGTTATGCTGATCTTCATCGAAAGGACGTGGAATTCGATATATAGAGATCATGTGTTGTTAAGAGTTGCTCCATGGAAAGGAGTTACAAGATTTGGAAAGAGAAAAACTTAATCCTCGATTCATCTGGGCCATCCATTTTAATCCTTGATCGAGTAGAGGCGTGGCCTATAGACTCGCTTTTACCTCCAAATATGTCTCGTGTTCATGACGTTTTTCACATATCCATGTTATGTAAATATGTGAAAGACCCGAACCATATTATTGAGTTAGAACCGGACGAAATAGCGGAAGATTTGACGTATGAAGAGGTTCCTGTTCAAATTTTGGATAAGAAGGAACATATTCTACGCTCCAAGGTTATACCTCAAGTCAAAGTTTTGTGGAGGAACCACGATGTTGAGGAAATGACTTGGGAGTTAGAATCTGAAATGAAATCAAGGTATCCTTACCTCTTCGACATACCAGTGCATCGCATTCTAATTCGAGGGAGAAATTTCATAAGAGGGGAGGTTGTAAGACCCCAGCTTTTATAAATAAAGATGAATTTTCTATAAATATTATTTTTGAATATTATGGAATAATTTGATATAATGTTATAGTTGTGGATAATATTTATAAATTTTGCAAAGTATGCAAGTGGTTATATTATATTCGATTGGTCGGGGAATATTCGGTTTAGCAGGGAATATTCGACAACTACTCAATCATTGGTGGACCCCTAATAATGTAATTATCAGCCGGATCGAGAAAAACGACAAAAATATTTTATTGAAATAACGGCGGAAGTTTTACCTGAATTGATCTTGTTGAACTACTCGGTAGTAAAAAAATACGAAGAATACGTGTGGTTGCACAAGAAGACACCAGTATTGATTATCGATGCTTTGTGAGAAGTCACTCGGTTTGATTCATTATTATCACGATTAATAATATGAATTATTATAGCGATAATGACGTTTTGTTTTATTCGTATTATTAACGTAATAAAAGCGAAACATCTTTTTATATAAAATGTAATACTTTATTAAAGTTATTTTATAAATAAAATATATTATATTTTATTATGCATAGTGTTGCATAGTGTTTTTGCATAGTGTTTTGCATAGTGTTGCATAAAGTGTTTGCATAGTAAAATGTTTTTATATAAATAGAATATATTATATTTTATTTAAAAGATTTTGCTTTAAATATGGACCGTCGATTAAAGTAAATCAATCCGGACCGCTCATGGATTAATTACTATGCATTCTATTTTCCTATAAATAGAAGCTCATTCCTTCATTATTTTCTTACTTAATTCTTTGAAACTCTCAGAGAGAGAAATAGAGAGAAAGAAGAAAAGTATTCGCTTACTTCACTTCGCCAATATTCAGTTCTTCTAAGGTAGGGAATATTATTTGTTGTACTGTAAGGGGTGTTATTCTTTCTTATTCATGAAGAGAACTTACATTATTCCATTTCTTTATTGTTTCATTGGAATAACTTTGTAAAAGTAAGATACCCTATACATAACTTGTGATAATGGCATACCCTATACTTGGTGAAATCCTTATGTTATTCCATTGCTTATTATTCATTGGAATAACTTTGATATGCATGATTTACCCTATACTTGGTGACATTCTTCTATTATTCTCATTGGAACATTACATGCGTTTTTTTACAGGACTGGTTCCGTCTTTATTATTCGTTGGAACATCATGCTCACAGTGTTTTTACCGGACTGGTTAAAATCTTTATCATTCTCGTTAGAATATCCCATGCGTGTGTTTTACACCGGATCCGGGTTCCATTTTTATTATTCTGTTGGAACATCCCGCTTGGGTGTGAATTTCACCGACCGGTTCCGTTATTATTATATTACATTGAATAACTCTGTCATCTGGCAAGCACCGCATACGTGGTGATTTCTTTTGTTATTCCATTCTTTATTATACCTAGTTGGTTAAAACTTTGACTTCTATACTCCATGAAATTAGTAGAATATCCTCGATATTTGCGTTTCATCCAAAGATCTTTCATGGAAATATTCTTCCGATCATTCTTGAATTTTACTCTACAAAACAAAGATCGTGTTGACAATTTGGACGTTAATAATTCCCGGATAAAATAATTCTTGAACTTGTTTTATTGAATTCTTATATCATTGTCATCATCCTCATGTTTATATTTTTTTTTTAAAGTCATCTCGTACCTGTAGAAAGCATGGATGGACTTGGTATGATTATGACTGAGGATTATTGATTGTAATCATCACGACCGTAATGTTACAAATGATGTGGTAAAAATCCTCTCAAAGGGTCAGTAGTGCATTGATGGATGCTTGTTGTTAGCGATGATCATGATTATTAATGAATACACAACTATTCTTAGCCCGTGAAGTGCATGAATAATTGTGGTCGTGATACTAAAGAATATCCTTGGTCAGAAGAGTGCGGGGTGATTCGATGATGTGGATTATTTATTAAAAGTGAGTCTCAAACTTTATGTTGATGAAAACCTTTAAATCATAAAAGATAGTAGATTTTATTTTCTACTTGACTCTTTTAATGGATCGCTTGTTCATTGCAGATTAAACTTGATGTTTATTATATTTTATCGGTTTAATATCTTGTTCAAGGCTATTGATAATTTATTCTCGCATTATCTTAGTCATAATATTTCATGGGCTAGTTGAGCTCACCCTTTCTTTCACCGTTTCTTCGTGAAATGAGAAATATATTTGGGACGAAGTCGGAAGCGGAGTAATGGTCCGAGAGGATAGCATTAGTAGTCCTCACTATTACGTGAAATAGTGTAATAATAATTGTAATGAGGACTCCTTTTGAGTTTGTATAATATCTAGTAGACAATATTTGCATTCAAACTCACGGTTTATGTCAGATTGCATACCTACGTTTATTATTAGTAAGTTGTATTTAAATTCTGTACCATGTATCTGACTACCCAAGATGGGTGATGTATACCTAATTTTGGGGGCGTCACAATATATATATATATATATTAGAATGATCTATAACATCTATTTGCTATGGATTAAAAATTGACAAATAACATCTCTAACGTCTGTTACAATAATCAATGGCTTGGAATAAAAAAGAAATTTCGGTGTCCGCTAGAAATTCTAACATACTGAATAAAAGTACTTTTTGGACTATTATGCCCCATTTAGTCCAAGTCCAAGTCAAAGCAATCTCTCTTTCTCTAATTGATCCCTTAGCTATAGAGAAATTAAGTAATACAAATAATGGTGGGTATAATGCAAATACTCATCATATTATTTGTTTGAGTTTTCTTCGTCTTCTTCATATTTCCCTTTTGATTAGCCGTTACATTTACAAATTAAGACAAGTTCACCGGTCTCTGAATTTCTGTCTTTTTCTATTTGGGTCTTTGTCAAGTGTTGATTATTCGGATTCGATCTATCCATTTCTCACTATATACATGTTGGGATGTAATTATTTGGGTCTAGTCAAGGTGTAGCTCAATCTATTTAATGGATTAGATTTGGTGTTGGCCCACATTTATTATCTACTTGCTCAAATAGCGGAAGAATTCTTATTAAAGTAAGATTGTGTTTCTTATTTGGTGGGATAAGGAGATCTAACTTAGGAAAGAATCAATCAATCATGAATTGTAGTTATAATGTGATTCTGAAAAGGACTCATACTTCTAGTTAGATTTGGGTGGACATGACTTTTATAAATACAGCAACAAATAAGGGTTAAAGGGAACAATAACATATGGCACAAATAAATAATTTGTACTCTCCATACTATTTTAGTGAATTCCTCATCTCTCTCCATGATTTTTTCTAATTAGGTTTTTACGTAAATTCTTGTGTCCATATTTTATATCTCTTATAATGATGTGTGTATGTTTATCTGTGTGTATTTCGTGAGTTTGATTTCACAACAATACAATCAACATGTTAGCGCGATTTTGGCCTACTATTTTGGTGATTTCGTCAGGCATACAAAATTTGACGTTAACATTGACGTCGTCTGTGGGAAACCGAAATTTTGTCCGAAAAATTACCAACACAATTAATCTATCTCTGTGTCGGCTTACTAAGATAAGAAGGCAGATACTACGCATAAAAGATAAGTGGTTCATTTTTTATTAATTTATGAAATCATTCACTACTACAAAACAGTAAATAGACAATACTTAAATCACAACGATTTTTATAAAAATATTGTGGTATTTTTTTCCACAACGTTTTTAAAAAAAAACATTATAAATATATATATAAAAATATTATCTATTTAAAAAGATATTTTTTTATTTTAACTAGATAACGTTTTTTTTTTAAAACGTTGTCTATCTAAAAAAAAACACGGAGCTTTAACTGAACACTTAAAATTAGAAGATATACTCTTTTTCTCTACAAGGCTCGTCAGTTTCCTCTCTTCCTTCCTTCTCTTTCAGTTTTCTTCTCTCGTTATGCAGTGTTGGTTGTGTTCTGATTACTGAACTTGGAAGAGGTGGAGAAGATTCTGAGCGACGTCTGCACTGGCCGATCTGCTGTAACATCGTTCAAGCCCTAATTTACAAGGCACCGGCCGATCTGCCTAGCATGTCGGTAACATCGCTCAAGCCCTAAT
This sequence comes from Panax quinquefolius, assembly GCA_020205615.1. Classification (NCBI taxonomy): domain Eukaryota; kingdom Viridiplantae; phylum Streptophyta; class Magnoliopsida; order Apiales; family Araliaceae; genus Panax; species Panax quinquefolius. The sequence continues at coordinate 32,536,588 of CM035161.1, read as the reverse complement.
TTACAAGGCTGCCGGCCCCATCTTCTTCTACTGCGACAATGAAGGCTACATTGACTGGTTCGCTGAGAACACTGGCTTCGTCTGGGAACTCGCTCCCCGCTTCGGCGCCATGTTCATCTTCCCCGAAAGCTTAAATCTCCTCTGCCCATGTAAGAGAAATTGTTCAAGTCAAGTTCCTTCCAGTCGTGAGCAGGAGAAAAGTAGAACATCAGAATCAATTTTAAGTAAAGTGAAACAAGCATTTGAAAGGTAAATACACCTTTGCTATGTTTTTATTAAGGAATGCCATACGTAAAAGTCAAGTTTATTCTTCGTTCCTTTTCCAATTTTCAGTCTTTGAAGTTTTTTTTCCCCCAAAGCTTAAATCTCCTCTGCCCATGTAAGAGAAATTGTTCAAGTCAAGTTCCTTCCAGTCGTGAGCAGGAGAAAAGTAGAACATCAGAATCAATTTCAAGTAAAGTGAAACAAGCATTTGAAAGGTAAATACACCTTTGCTATGTTTTTATTAAGGAATGCCATACGTAAAAGAAACTAGATATATGTGATTAGCAGATAATTTGATCTAGTCCATGTGTAATTGGTTGGGTGGAAATAGTGTGATCACCGAGTATTGTGTAAATATGACAATGATGTTAATATGAAATATAGCTATATGTAGTCTTATATGAGCTATGTTTGAAAACATAAGACATAGATGGAAAGTTAGCTATGTAATCTTATGTGTTGATTAATTTTATATATGGCCGATCAATAGATTGTAATAGCTGGAATTCAATTAGAGGAGATAGGTTGGTTGTGTGGAGGAATAAGGAGGCTAAAATGGAATGGAAAAGCAAACAAATAGCTATGAAATTGGTAGCTTAAAACTGTGCACATTAACTGTTTGATAAATGTCCCAAATGAACTGTTTTGGCTAAAAATTGATTATTAGACAAAACTAAAGCTTGGGCTTGGTTTATATAACATATATATGTGATGATAATTAAAGAGCTTGAGAGTGTTAGATTAAAACGAAAAGCCATTTTAAGCCAAAGCAAAAACTCAAGAATTAGTATGTCGGGTCATTTTCAAGCACTAATCTGGGAAGCTTAATGAATCCTATTTGGAGGTCTAATATTTTCTTTAGGTTGGCTGGTGTGGCAGCTATACCATACCAAAAATTGTGGATGGTCATGTTATGCAGGTTTCCTATGGATGAAAACTCAACTACGAAGTCAGTTGTTGAATACTTTCAAGATGTACGGTTTCACAATTCAGCATACTCATCTGCCTTGTCTTCAAGTAGGAAACCAGAGGAAGGCAAATTATCTACCATTGGAGGTTGAGAGCAGTTATTTGACAAGCTTTTTAGTTCCTACTGATGGATTCAGTTACATTTCTTTCCATAATTCTTTACAGTATCTAACACTATTGAGTTTTTCCAGGCTTGCAAGATTGTGGATGGTCAGAGATGCACAAAAAGGTTGAATGAGAAGCAAATTACAGCTCTTCTGAAAGTCACTTGCCAAAGACCAAGGGATCGAGAAAATGACATTCTGCAGGTACCTTTAATGTTGTAATCTTGCTATCTTTTACCTTTTCTTGCTGGTGACTGATAAAATTTAACTGTAGTTATTATTCTTATTCCTGAACATGTATGTACATTGGGAAATATTAAGGCTTAGACCAAAACATCTTGTTCAAATTTACCTGTGGAGAAGAGTGCAATCCAACTGTCACCCCATCGAATCATATAATACATGGAATCATACGTCACTTTGGGATAAATGAAAAAAAAATGTATTACTGATTGTTTTGCTATTGTACAAGAAGGCTTGAATTGTTTTATCTTTTCTCCTTAGCTATGCAGGAAAACCATTTTGATGCTGGCCCAGCGAATCAAAATCACAACAATTTAAACCATCGACACATTCACAAAATGTACTGCTAAAACTATGGGCTTACTGAAATCTAATAGAATTACATAGTTATAAACTGATAACCAAGTTTGTTTCACATTGTCACGTGTACAGAAATCCTCAACCATACTGACATATCAAAAGTGCAGTTTGTTCACAACAGTAGAGATGATAGTCTGGGGGTTTAAGACATTTCTTTAACTTTAAAATCAGCAACTTATGTTCTCCAAACCACAATATACTCAAAAGACCCTTTTGACTGTAAATAGCAACTTTCAACCAATAAAATAACTAAACAATCAACCTTCTTCATACAGATACATATAAAAAAAACAAGCACATAATAGTTTGGCACCTCTGGCTTAATAACAGAGCCATTGTCAGCAGAATCTGGAATCTCAGCTGCCACAACTTTTGAATAGGTACGACGACATGTAAAATTTTTGAAATAATCATTCCTCAATCTTTCTGTGTTCCTCCTGTGTGTTCCAGCCCTATTACATACTTGAATACAAGCCTATGTCTTGTTGAATGATTGTGCTGATTAACTTGTTTTTATTGTTAAGCTTCTTTTCAAACCTAGTAAAAAGTACCTAAGGTTGAGTTTAATAACTGTTGCTTAACTTGATATTCAGTAAAATTTAACGGGGCCCTCTTACATAAGCAAAAGTTAAGTGGAGTCTGAAATCTGAATAAATTAATTAGAACTGCTAGTTACTTCTATTGAACAAGCCACTTTTGTTTTAGAATCTACTCTTTAGTCACTTGATTGGATTAAGTTTATATGCAGGCCAAGTTCCTCAAAGCTTGTGGTGCATTACCCGAGACTCCTGCAGAAATTTGGAAAGCTTCAAAGATATTGGAGGATTCACCATCTAATGGAGATTCAGAATCCTTGAAATTCCATTCTTGGCTTCCAAACACTTCTATTCAGAAGCTCAATCTGGAGATGCAAGCTGAACAACCTCCTACTCATATTAATATTTTTTTTCTCTATAATCTGTTTGTGTTGTATCTTTATGTTTCTATTTTTTTGCATAATATACCTTTGAGATGCATATATTGATAGTTTGATATATATTTTGTGGATGTAGTAATTTGAAACTGTAAACGAATGGTATTATTGGGATGCATTTTGAATGGTTGATACATTTTGGCTTTAAATTTAAATGAGAATTTAGACATTTTAGCTATATATCATGGCATTTGCATATTGCAGATGCATTGGTAATGTAGGTGAACCGTAATTTTTTTTTTTTAATCTACAACATTTTTAAAACGTTGTGTAAATGTGCTTAAATGTTGTCTTATATACTAAACAACATTTTTATCCAAAAAACGTTGTGGAATCATATCTTCTACAACGTTTTTAAGCATCTGCTAATTTTTAAAAAATAAATCTACGTTTTTTTCTTAAAAAACGTTGTGTATTGTGCTTAACTACAACGTTTTAAAAACGTTGTGTAAAGGTGTCAAGTAGATGACACCCTTAACCACGACGTTTTTCTGACTGAAACCACAAAATTTTTTTCGCGTTGTCTATTTACTGTTTTGTAGTAGTGATTATGATTAACAATACTGCTTCACCTGCATTATAAATTTCATAATATGATGTTATACTTGTAACTAATAAATCCTACTGTTATGTTATGCATTACTTACATTATTAATTTTCTTTATTCAAAGTAATGCATCATATTCATACATGTGATTACATCATTTATCAAGTACTACATCATACTCATGTTATGATCATACTCGTACATATGATTACATATTATTTAACGTGATGACATTTTTGTCCTATAGAGATCCACTTTTTTGCCCAGGTCCACATGATCTAATTAAATAAGTAGAGAAAAAAAATACAGTAGGATATTTTTTAAAGTTCCAAAAGTCAAAGAACTTAACAGATTCAGATTTAGCGTCAGCCATTTTTGGCTCGTCAACCCACTTCGGCACATCAACCCACTTCGGTACATTGATCTATTTCTGGAACATTAAACCGCTTTGATCATTGTCAACAATTTCCAGCACTAACAGATTGTGTCTTATTTTATTCTCTCCTTGGTTTTGCCTTATAAATAAAAGAAAGAGAAGAATTTCAGGCATCAATTATATTTTTACCACCTGGGGGGCAAGATATACAAGCCTAGTATGAACACCATCCTTCGAGACAGATTAACGTCCTTCCAAACAGATAACATCCTTCGGGACAGACCAGCGTCCTCCCGAACGGATAACATCCTTTGAGACGGACCAACGTCATCCCAAACGGATAACATCTTTCGAGACGGACCAACGTCCTCCCGAACGAATGTTGGGATCTGACTATTTGGGTCTAACCAAGGTGTAGCCTAATTTATTTAATGGTTCAGATCTGGTGTTGGCCCACATACATTTATTGTGATAGTTTGCTCAAATAGTGGGAGAGTCCTTATTAGAGTAAGATTATGTTTTCTTATTTGGTGGAATAAGGAGATCTAATTTGGGAAGGAATCGATCAGTCATTAATTGTAGTTATAAGGTGATTCTAAAAAGGACTCATACTCCTAATTGGATTCAGGTGGACATGACTTCTATAAATACACCAACAAACAAGGGTTGGAGAACGGAATAACATATAACACAAATAAATAATTTGTATTCTCCATATTATTATAGTGGATTTATTCTCTCTCTCCGTGATTTTTTTCTTAATTGAGTTTCTACGTAAATTCTTGTGTCCATATTTTACTATGACGCCCCCAAAATAGGTATACATCACCTATTCTGAGTTGTCAATACATGGTACAGAAACAACTACAACTTTATTATTACAACAAAGAAAGCTGTGAGTTTGAATACAAATATTATCTTCAGACAATATCTATATACTCAAATAAATCCTCATCACATTTATTGATACATTATTTTACAAAAATGGTGAGGACTACTAAACAATCCTTTCTAAAACCTTCATTCCATACCCCAGGCTAAGTACTCGCTTATATTCTCGCCTCCCGAGAAAAATGGAACAAAAAGGAAAAGGGTGAGCTCAACTAGCTCAAGAAGAATATTATGACTAAGATAATATACAACAAATTATCGTTAGTCTTCAACAGAAAAATTTAATAGAATCTGATAGACAACAAATTTTAAATCAATATTCGCAATGGAAGTAATAATTCATTAGAAGAGTTAAGTAGAGAATGCAAACTACTATCTTCTATGTATGAATTTAAAAGTTCATCGTCTATCTTTTATCCCTATAACATCAATCAATATACATACGGAATCAAATATTCATCTTTGCACTACAGCCAAAGATATTCATCGATTGGTCAGTATTCATTTAAACACCGCTTTCATCTTTGCACTACTACCAAAGATATTCTTCGTAAATCATTCATCTTTGCACTACTGGGCCAAAAATATTCAATAATATCATCATTTAAGACCGAGGATGACGAAAAATATTTTTTTAAAAAGCGAATCCAAAGTGAAACAAAAATGACAAGGATTAAGGATTAAGGATTAGTACATTTTGTTTTATCCATGTTCAAAAATACCTCCAAAAATAATCGCGAGTGGTGTAAAATTCAAGAATGATCAAAACATGGATACAATCAAAGCTAGTATCCGAATAGATATTTTGGACAAAAAGAAGAAATTTTATTTTTAAATTGAATAGTGCCGAGTATCGTGAATAAGACCGTATATCGTGAATAGTAACTCAAACACCAAAAGATAGAAATTCCACAAAAAACATCTTCACGCTTCACATTAATAGTACTCGTGAATAGTAAATCGTGAATAGTAACTCATGAATAGTAACTCGTGATTAGTAACTCATGAATAGTAACCCCGACATGAAAAAGTTCCAAATTTGATAAAAAGTTTCAACCAATATTTCAAAGATAATGATATTTGAAGAAATAATATCATTTGAGAAGAAAATAACATCCTTACCTCAAAGAATCGATGCCGGAATGAAAGGTCAAGTGATCTTTGAATGAAACTTTATCTTCAATAACAACTCTCAAAGTATCTAAATACTCACAAAATACGCTCAATAATATAGAGAGAAAAGAGAAAGCTTATGTTTTTGGTGTGATTTTCAATTTAACTTAGTCCTCTATTTATAGGAAAATGTTAGCTTTCACCAAGGCAGACTTGACTGCTATTCGATGGCTTTACCTCACTTGCTATTGCCACCCACCACATTTGAAATAAAATTCAGCACATTTCTTCACCAACCACAAGTGGGGCCCACTCAATTCTAGAATTTTCCACCAAAATCAATTATAAACCTAATTTCCGGATCAGACACCTCTTAAAATTCACAACAAATCATTCGTGCATTTTTAACGGTTCAAAATTTGTGGACATATACTCAACTTATGTATGTATAACATACCCAAAAATTACCACAATCCAACGGTCGGATTAAAAATTATAACCTCCGCAATATATCTCAAAACCCCTGATTTGATTTTTAATACCTCCAATCCGATAAAATACTGATAAAACACCTCAACATTAATTTCTTCATTTATAACCACATAAATAAATCCATCATTTATATCCACATAAAATAAATATTTCTTTATCATATGAATCAATAATTAATTATTCACAAATAATATTACGTAATCACAATTATGACAATGAAAGTAGTTCAAAGAAAGAGGGGCTTTCAGATAAGGATTTCTCTTCGCTGCGCGCAATTAGGTGACCAAACCTCTCCTCGATGAGAACTTTCTAGACATTGCCAATAATACTATCTAATAATATTATTTAAATAATATGAATTATTGATCCGATAATGGAGAGATAATGCGGTGACAATTATTGAACAACAATAATATAAAATATCAACGCAGCAATTATTGAATCAATAAAATAAAATATTGAGCAAGAACTATCGTGAAAATTATTGAGTAGTGCTTCTTACGTAAGGATCAATAATTCAACAATCACATGCGTATCTGGTGTGCTTCTTTGTGCAACCACGCGTATTCATCGTATTTTAACCAATAAGGGTATTCAACGGTCTTAATTGGTAATAACTACGCTCGTTATTTTTAACCAACTTATATTTGTCGTTTTTTCTTCATCCAATCGCTTTCAGTTATGGGGCCCACACATGGTCATCGCTACTGGCCGTGCATTTACGAATATTCCCGACAAAGATTTAATATTTTCATGACCAAACGAATATTCCCTGACAACAATGAATATTTTATAACTACTTGCTTATTTTGAAGTATTTGCGTATTTTACCCTTAACTATCCACATTAATCAAATCAACCCTTACTATTTCAAAATAATAAATAGAGAAAATTAAATTTCATTAATAATAAGTTGGGGTCTTACATTTTATATCTCTTACAATGATGTGTGTATGTTTATATGTGTGTATTTCCTAAGTTTTATTTCACAACAATACAATCAACTACTTCATCAACTTATTAGTGCGATTTTGGTCTGCTATTTTGGTGATTTCGTCATGCGTACAAAATCAAGCGTAAACAATACCATTTTCATTTTCATTGCGCTCTACTAGTTAACTTCTGGGTTTTTCGAGAAATCAATTTGTGAAGCTAATTAAAGAGGAGAGACGTTGGATCTTAATATTGATGCAGTTTCTGTTGATTCGATTTGCGATGAAAGTAGTGTGCTCAAATCACTCACGACGATCGAGAAAGTTCTTGATGTTTCTGCCGGAGCTCCGGGACTAGTGGACTGTTTAAAAATTTAGTTCCTAAGTGTTGCTTGCTTTATCAGTGTTTGAGTTGGGCTAAATGGGGCATAATCGTCCAAAAAGAACAACACCCATTCTGAGTCGCCAAATACATGGTACAGAAAGCAAACTACAACTTTAATAATACAATTGTCGTGCAAAATACGACAACACATACTGTGAGTTTAAATACAAATATTATCTTCTAGACAATATCCACACTCAAATAAGTCCTTATTACAATTATTCATACACTATTTTATAGAAATGGTGAGGACTGCTAAAACATCTTTCTAGAACCATCACTCCATACCCCGACTAGATCCTACTATGTTCTCACCTCCTGAGAAGAAAAATGGAACAAAAAGGAAAATGGTGAGCTCAACTAGCAGAATGAAGAATATTATGACTAAGATAATATACAACAAATTATCTTTAGTCTTCAACAGGGAAAAATCTGATAGAATATAATAGACAACAAGTTTTAGATCAACAAATGCAGCGAAAACAACAATCCATTAGAAGAGTCACGTAGAGAATGAATTCTACTATCTTCTAAGATTTAAAAGTTCATCATCAATATTTTATCCCTGTAACAACAATCAATATACATCTTTAATCAAATATTCATCTTTGCACTACAGGCCAAAGATATTCATTCAGATATTACCGGGTTGGTCATGTTCATCTCAACACTGTTCATCATTGCACTTTCACGGGCCAAAGATATTCATCAGTTAATCATTCATCTTTGCACTACAGGCCAAAGATATTCAGTAACATCATCATTTAAGACTAAGGATGATGAAAAATATTTTTAATAAAACGAATCCAGTGAGACAGAAGGACAAATATTAGGGATTCGTATAACAGTTTATTCAAGATCAATAATACTTCATAATAACCAATTGTGAAGCAGAATTCAAAAATAAAGATCAAAACATGGATACAATCAAAGATAGTAACCATAATAGACATAATGGACAAAAAGAAAATTTTTTATTTTTCGGCGAATAGTGCCGTATACGTGAATATTAATCCTGACACAAAAAGGTAAAAATTCCACAATAAAATCCATACCAATATTTCGGTATAATGATATTGAAAGAATAACATCATTACGAAAAAAATAACATCCCTTACTTCAAAATAACTAGATTTCCGATCTGGAATATCGGATAGAAAGTCAAGAAGGAAACTTATCTTAGAACAACAACTCTCAAAGTATCTAAATACTCACAAAAATACGCTCGACAATATAGAGAGAAAGAAAACTTGTTTCTGGTGTGATTTTCAATTTTAACCTAAGCATCTATTTATAGGAAAATGCTAGAACGACATAGGAGACTAAAATAATATTATTTCTTTTCAATTTTCTATGCTACCCACCATTTGAAAAAGCCAAGCATGCCATTCTTGAAAATTCCCAACAGCCCACATGTTTATAACACAAGTGGGTCCCACCCATAATTTAATAAAAATTATTTTATTTTCTGAAACTTCAGTAATTCATAGAAAATAGCCCGTTTATCAGAAAAATACGAATATAATGTCCATTCCACACGAAATCAAATTCTCTACAACTTTGTAGGTTTGAGTTTTTCCAAATTTCAAACAAAAAATATCCAAAATCCACAAACGGGTGATTTTTAATACCTCCACTCCGACAAAATACTAATAAAACACCTAGCATTAATTTCTTAATTTATAACCACATAAATAAATAAATCCATCATTTATATCCACATCAAATAAATATTTTCTTATCATATAAATTAATAATTAATTATTCACAAATAATATTACAGAATCACAATTATGACAACTAGGTCGTTCCCAGAAAAGAGGGGGCTTTCCGATAAGGATATCTCCTTACTGGCACGCAATTAGGTGACCAAACCTGTAAGACCCCAACTTTTATGAATAAAAATGAATTTTCTATAAATATCATTTTTGAATATTATGGAATAAATTTGATATAATGTTATAGTTGTGGGTAATATTTATAAATTTTGTAAAGTACGTAAGTTGTTATATAATATTCGATTGGTCGGGGAATATTAAAGACGACGACACAATCATTGGTGGACCCCTAATGTAATTATTTATCGGATTGAGAAAACGACAAAAATATTTTTATGAAAATAACTGGTAGGAAGTTTTACCATTGATACTATTGAACTACTCGGTAGTAAAAAAAGCGATGTCTGGCGTGGTAAAGTAGTAGCACACGGTATTGATTATTAATTCTTATGTAAGAAGTCACTCAGTTTGATTCAATTATTGTCAATATTTTATATGTTATTAAATCAATAATTGAGATGACGAAGTTGTTAATATTATTATTTGCATTATTAACGATGTCTAGAAGTTCGGCCAAGGAGAGGTTTGGTCACCTAATTGTGCGCCAATAGAGAGAAATCCTTATTGGAAAGCCCTCTCTTTCCTGGGAACAACCTGGTCGATTAATAGTGTGAATACTAATAATGATGATGACATTTTGATTTATTCGTATTATTAACGTAATAAAACAGAAAAACTTTTTATATAAAACAGAATACTTTTATAAAGTTATTCGTTTTATTAGCTAATAGTAAAATCTTTTTATATAAAAAAATAATTTTTATAAAGTTATCTGCTTTATTAGACAATAATTAGAATATATTATATTTTATTATGCATAGTGTTTGCATAGTGCTCAGATATAGTAAAATCTTTTTAAAAGTTATTTGTTTTATTAGATTATAAATAGAATATATTATATTTTATTAAAAGATTTTGCTTTAAATATGGATCGTCCGATTAAAGTAAATCAATCTGGACCGTTCATGGATTGGTTATTATTCATTCCATTCTTCTATAAATAGAAGATCATTCCTTCATTATTTCTTACGAATTCACTGAAACTCTAGAGAGAGAAACTATAGAGAGAAAGAAGAAAATTAATCTGCTACTTCACTACTCCGATATCAAATTTCTTTTACGGTGAGGGATATTATTTCTTTTATATTCATATAGAAAACTTCTATTATTCTATCTTTATTATTATTCATTGGAATAACTTTGTATCATGTGAGCTACCTATACTTGGTGAAATTCTTACGTATTCCATTCTATATTATTCATTGGAATATCCATCTGCATTATCTGTAGGACACGGTTACATCTTTATTATTACATTTGAATATCACGTTTATGCTTTACTGTGGGACTGGTTCCGTCTTTATTATTCATTGGAACATCCTGTTGGTGTGAATTTCACGACTGGTTCCGTCATTTAGTATTACATTGGAATAACTCGTTATGCATCTGAAGTACCACATGCATGGTGATTTCATTGTATTCCATTCTTTATTATTACATTGAAATATCACCGCCGGTTAAGTGACACGCCGACCGGGTCTGTTATTTATTATTCGATGGAATAACCCATACTATGCAAAGTACACTTACCGCGTGGTGATTTCTTTTGTTATTCCATTCTTTATTATACTCAGGTTGGTTAAAGTTTTGACTTCTACACTCCATGAAATTAGTGGAATATTCTTAATATTTGCGCTTCATCCAAAGATCTTTTCATGGAAATATTCTTACGAGCATTCTTGAATTTTACTTTACAAAGAAGTATCATGTTGACAATTTGGACGTTATTAGTTCTGAATAAATTAATTCTTTAACTTGTTTTATTGAATTCTTATATCATTGTCATCATCCTCATGTTTATATTATTTTTGAAAGTCATCTCGTGGCACCTTGTAGTGCATAGATGGACTTGGTATGATTATGACCAGGGATTATTCGGTGTAATTATGACCGTAATGTTACAAATGATATGGTAAAAGTCTTCATTGGCCCGAAGTGCATTGATGGACAGTTGTTGGCATGATCGACCATTGATGAATACACAAATATCCTTGGCCCGTAGTGCATGGATAATTTGTGGTCGTGACCCTAATGAATATCCTGGTCGTAAAGCGAGGATGATGTGGATTATTTATTAAAAGTCGAGTCTCAAATGATAAAAGTGATGAAAACTTTTTAAATCATAAAAGATAGTAGATTTTATTCTCTACTTGACTCTTTTAATGGATTGCATGTTCCGCTGCAGTTAAACTTGATGTCTATTGTATTTTATCAGTTTAACACTGTTGAGGACTAATGATAATTTATTTTGCATTATCTTAGTCATAATATTTCTTACTGGGCTAGTTGAGCTCACCCTTTCTTTCACTGTTCTCTTCAGGAAATGAGAACGTAGCCGGGACTAGTCGGGGAACGGAGTGATGGTCCGAGATGGTGTCTTAGTAGTCCTCACTATTCTGTTAAATTGTGTGATAATAAATATAATGAGGACTAAATTTAGTGTGGATATTGTCTTGATGACAATATTTATATTAAAACTCACAGCATGTATTTTGTCGTATTTTACACGACTGTTGTATAATCAAGTTGTATTTGAATTTAGTACCATGTATTTGGCGACTCAAGATGGGTGATGTATACCTATTTTGGGGTCGTCACAGTTGGTATCAAAGCTTAGGGATATGATCCCTGGCTGAGATGTGAGATAAGAACTAGGAGGGGAGAGACGGGGAATTTCTTCGCTAGTATGACCTACCTAAGTTTATTTGGTATTTAATTGGTCGGTCAGAGTATAGGAATAATATGTGATATATTAATTAACCCTTGTTTTGTGGCAGTATTTAAATATGGCATCCGAGAATGTTGAGAACATCAATGGAGCACAAGAGACCGTTGAGTCTTCACAGATCAATAATCAGGATAATGTGCATCAGGAAGGCGACAATCCTAATGCAAACAACAACACTGACCAAATGATGAACGATGGAATGTTCCGAGGCTTCATGCAATTCATACAATATCAGGCGAGAGCGGCTCTTGTCCAAAATATAGGTGAAAACACTGGCAACTCTCAGACGGTCACTGCCAGACAGTTCAAGGAGCTGGGACTATCAGAGTTTTTTGGAGAGCCAAAACCACTTAAGGCGGAGACGTGGATAAAGCAGATCAACAAGATATTTGATGTCTTGGGTTGCTCTAAGGAGCAAAAGGTTCCTTTGCCACTTTCATGTCATGCGTGAGGCAGATTCTTGGTGGGAATCAGAAAGCGACTCAACTCGCCGCATGAAGATGTCTTGGGAGAAGTTCAAGAAGCTGTTTCAACGACAAGTACTTTCCGAAAGTATTCGTCACATGAAAGAGGTAGAGTTCATTAAAGCTGGAACAAAACAACATAACCGTGTCACAAAGACGATGCCAAGTTTGCCGAAATTTGTCCGGTTTTGCGCCCCATTTGGTTGATAATGAGGAGAGAATGACGCGAATGTTTCTAAGAGGTTTGAAACCCAGAAATACGTCAATATCTTATCTCTCATAAACTATGTTTATATTAGGATGTTGTTAATAGGGCTCGATTATTGGAGAGCGCGATAATGAGTCAACCCAACCAAAAGAGAAAGAAATTGCAGTAAAATGATAATACCGAAAGAATAGCGATCATCGAAGCGGTGACAATAAGCGTGGAGGAATCAACATGCCGAAATGGTAACCACTTCGGTGGTAATCATGGCCAAAATAATAAAAATGGACATTTCAAGAAAAGAAGATTCAACAATGATGGAGAGACATCAGCACCAGCACCCGTTGTTAAGGAAGGAGAACGACCACCTATCATATGCTTCAAATACGGATGGGAGGGACACATCAGTCCAAACTGCGCGATGCCATCCAAAGCATGTTATAATTGTGGAAGAGAAGGTCACCTATCCCCATTTTGTCGTGCACCGAAGACAAGTCCAGCTAAGATGGAGGCACCAAAGGCCGTCCCAGAAAAGTCAAAGCCGGTAGTGCAAGGGAGAGCGTTTGTTGTGACCTCCCAGAAAGCAAGGAACCCGAACGACGTCATCACGGGTAAGCTTATCATAAACTCTAGCGAAGTATATACCTTATTTGATACCGGTTCTACCCATTCTTTTATTTCTCCTACTTGCGCTCAACGTTTAAATTTGACTCCGGAGAAATTGAACTTTGACTTATCTGTTGAAACTCCATTGGGAGAAACCTTCATTACATCCACTGTTTATAAGTCTTATTTGGTTCAGATCGGTACCCTCATATTATCTGTCGATCTTATTTCATTGAAAATACTTGTATTTGACGTAATTCTAGGGATTGATTGGTTAACTACTCATCATGCGAAAATTGATTTTTTTCGTAAGGTTGTTAGCTTTCATATTCTTAACCAACCTATTATGCGAATTCAAGAAACCAAACCATTAAAATCAATCACTGTCATCTCAAGCCATAAAGTTATTCGTTTATTGAAAAACGGATGTCAAGCTTTCTTAGCTTATGTCACGGATCTAAACAAAAATACGTCAGTTTTGAATGATATTTCTATTGTTAATGAATTTCTTCGACGTATTCACGAAGAACTTCTGGCCTACCCCAGAGCGTGAAATTGAATTTTGTATCGACCTTGAACCCAGTACAAAAACCTATTTCCAAAGCCCCATATCGAATGGCTCCTATTGAACTTCGAGGAGTTAAAGACCCAACCGCAGGAATTGTTAGACATTGGCTTTATTCGCCCTAGTACTTCTCCTTGGGGTGCTCTGTTCTATTCGTGAAGAAGAAAGATGGGAGTATGCGACTTTGTATTGATTATCGGGAGTTGAATCATGTCACCATCAAAAATAGGTACCCATTGCCACGTATTGATGACTGTTTGACCCAGAAGGCGCGCCAAATTCTTTTCAAAGATTGATCTTCGTTAGGATATCACCAATTGAAGATTAGAACCGATGACATTCCAAAGACGGCTTTCGAACTTCAGTATGGGCATTATGAATTCCTAGTCATGTCTTTTGGATTGACTAATGCTCCTGCTGCCTTCATGGATATGATGAACCGAGTATTCAAGGAATATTTGGATCACTTTGTAGTCGTCTTTATTGATGACATCCTTATTTATTCCAAAAACCGTGAAGACCATGAGCAACACTTGAGGCTGATACTCCAAAAGTTTCATGAATATATGTGAGACCCCAAATTTTATGAAATAAAGTATTCAATTTTTCTATTTTGGTAAATAGTTAAATTGATAAAAGTTTAAAGTTAAGTGTCATATTTGAATTTTTTTTAAAGTAAGCAAGTTGTCATAAAATAACTTTAGTAAAAGAAAATGCGATGTCTGGCGTGGTTGCATAGAAGCACACGGTATTTGTAAGACCTCAAATTTTTAAATAAAAAGGAATTTCCTTTATTTATTATTTTGAAATAGTAAGGGTTGATTTGATTAATGTGGATAGTTAAGGGTTAAATACTTAAATATTTCAAAATAAGCAAGTGGTTATAAAATATTCATTTTGTTTGGGAATATTCGTTTGGTCGTGGAATATTCAGATCGCTTCGGGGAATATTCGTATGCGACTGCAAATGACCATGTGTGGGCCCCATAACGAAAAAGCGATTGGATGAAGAAAACGACAAATATAAGTTGGTTAAAAATAACTACAGAAGTTATTACAAGTTAAGATCGTTGGAATACCCGGTGGTTAAAATACGAAGAATACGGCGTGGGTTCAGACAAGAAGACATTTCAGATTACGCACAAGATTGTTGAATTATTGATCCTTACGAAGAAGGCACTACTCAATAATTTTCGTAGTAATTATCGCTCAATATTTTATTTTATTGATTCAATAATTCTTTGCGTTGATATTTTATATTATTGTTGTTCAATAATTGTCACCGCATGATATTTCCCATTATCGATCAATAATTCATATTATTTGAATAATATTATTAGATAACATTATTGGCAATGTCTAGAAAGTTCTGTCTAAGGAGAGGTTTGGTCACCTAATCAATGCCAGAAGGAGAGATCCTTATCGAAAGCCCTCTTTCCTCAGAACTACTGGTTGTCATAATTGTGATTACGTAATATTATTTGTGAATAATTAATTATTGAATCATATGATAAAGAAATATTTATTTTATGTGGATATAAATGATGGATTTATTTATGTGGTTATAAATGAAGAAATTATTGTTGAGGTGTTTTATCAAGATTTTATCGGATTGGAGGTATTAAAAATTAAATCGGGGTTTTAAGATATATTATGGGGTTATAATTTTTAATCCCACCGTTGGATGGTGGTAATTTTTGGGTATGTTATACATACATAAGTTGAGTATATGTCCACAAATTTTGAACCGTTAAAAATGCACGAATGATTTGTTGTGAATTTTAAGAGGTGTCAAATTTAAATTAGGTTTATAATTGATTTTGGTGGAAAATTCTAGAATTGAGTGGGCCCCACTTGTGGTTGGTGAAGAAATGTGCTGAATTTTATTTCAAATGTGGTGGGTGGCAATAGTAAAGAGGTAAAGCCATCGTGTAAAGAAGTCAAGTCTGCCTACTACGGGCTAACATTTTCCTATAAATAGAGGGCTAAGTTAGAATTGAAAATCACACCGTAAACAAAGTTTTCTCTTCCTCTCTATATTATTGAGCGTATTTTGTGAGTATTTAGATACTTTGAGAGTTCTTTATTCAAGATAAGTTTCATTCAAAGATCACTTCCGACCTTTCCTTCCAATAATCGATTCTTTCGAGGTAAGGGATATTATTTTTTTCAGAATGATATTATTTTTTCAATATCATTATGCTAAAATGTTGATCCGAAGTTTTATCAAATTTGGAACTTTTTCATGTCTGGATTACTATTCATGAGTTACTATTCACGAGTTACTATTATTCATGAGTTACTATTCACGAGTTACTATTCACGCAGTACTATTCATGAAGCGTGAAAATGTTTTTTTTTTGTGGAATTTCTATCTTTTGGTGTTTGAGTTCTTTATTCACGATATGCAGACTAGACTATTCACGATCAAGACACTATTCACGATATAAGACTATTCAATTTAAAATTAAAATTTCTTCTTTTCATTCAAAATATCTATTCGGATACTAGCTTTGATTATATCCATGTTTTGATCATTCTTGAATTTTACACCACTATGATTATTTTTGAGGTATTGTTGGACATGGATAAAACAAAGTACTTAATCATTAATCCTTAATCCTTGTCATTTTGTTTCAATCGGATTCGCTTCTTTAAAAATATTTTCATCATCCTCGGTCTTAAATGATGATATTATTGAATATCTTTGGCCTCAGTAGTGCAAAGATGAATGATTTCAAGAATATCTTTGGCTCGTAGTGCAAAAGATGAGCAGTGTTTAAATGAACATGACCGATCGATGAATATCTTTGGCCTTTAGTGCAAAAGATGAACAGTGTTGAGATGAACATGACCGATTGATGAATATCTTTCGCCTATAGTGCAAAGATGAATATTTGATTTGAGATGAATATTGATTGATGTTACAGGATAAAATATTGATGATGGATCGTTAAATTCATAGATTATAGTAGATTTCATTCTCTACGTAACTCTTCTATGAATTATTATTTCACGCATGAATATTGATCCGAAACTTGTTATCTATTGTATTCTATTAAATTTTTCCCCGTTGAAGACTAACGATAATTTGTTGTATATTATCTTAGTCATAATATTCTTTATCGAGCTAGTTGAGCTCACCCTTTTCCTTTTTGTTCCATTCTTCTTCTGGAGGCGAGAATATAGCGAGTGCAGCCTGGGGTATGGAATGAAGGTTTTAGAAAGGATTGTTTAGTAGTCCTCACCATTTTTGTAAAATAATGTATCAATAAATGTGATGAGGATTTATTTGAGTATAAATATTATCAGAAGATAATATTTGTATTTAAACTCACAGCTTTCATCGTTGTAATAATAAAGTTGTAGTTGTTTTCGTACCATGTATCGACAACCTCGGAATGGGTGATGTATACCTATTTTGGGGCGCCACGGTTGGTATCGTAGCTTAGGATATGATCTCCATGAGATCGGGGAATAGAACTAGGAGGGAGAGACGAGTAAATCCTTCAGCTAGTGTGTCCTACCTAAGCTTATTTGTTAGTTGGTCAAGATATAGGGATATTATGTGATATATTGATTTCTTAATTAACCCTTGTTTTATGACAAGATTTGAGAATGTCGATCGAGAATATTAATAAAGGAGTAAATGAGACCGTGGAGATGCATGTATGATTTACCAACGAGGAGAACGCAACAACAGGTGGCAATGTTCCTCCCGTGAACAACACCACTGAAAGCGAGCAGATGATGAACGAGGGATGTTTAGAAGCTTTTTGCGATTCATGCAAAATCGACGAGGAGACTCGTGTTCAAAATACAGGAGGAAATGATAGCAATTCACTGTGTTGTCATGCCAAAGCGATTCAAAGAGTTGGGACCACCGAATTTAAGGGAAAACCAGATCCGATCATGGCGAAAAACATGGGTCAAGCAAATTACCAAGATATTCGATGTCTTGGGATGCACGGAGGAACAGAAGGTTCCATTCGCCACCTTTATGTTCCGTGGCGAAAGGCAGATTCATCGGTGGGAGTCTCAGTGAAGCGTGCACTCCATCCACCGCACACTCAAAGATGTCTTGGGAGACATTTTCAGAGACTATTTAATGACAAATACTTTCCGAAAGTGTTCGTCATATGAAGGAAGTGGAGTTCATCGATTAGAGCAAAACGATACGACGGTGTCTCAAAGACGAGGCAAAGTTTGCATAGAGTTATCCAGTTTGCACCTCATTTGGTGGAGAATGAGGAACGATGACGCGGATGTTTCTTAGAGGTTTGAAACCCCAGATACGTTAAGATCTCATTTCTCATAAACTTTTCTTTATTCAGATGTTGTAAACAGGCTCAATTATTAGAAGCGAGATAACGAGTACGGCCAACCTGAGGGACCATAACCAGGATCGTACTCGTAGATAGCGATCCAATGCGAATAATGATAACTCTGCGGAGAAAGAAGCAGATTTGATGTAAATGGTAACCACTCCGGTGGTAATCATGGTCATGAAAAACGAAGAAGCGAGAAGGGAGGAGATTTTAAAAGAGGAGATTTAATAACGACTATATGAAGACAGCGGTCTTGCTTGCAAAGAATCGGGTTCTAAGGAGAGAACGACCACCCGGTCATATGCTACAAAATACGAAAAGAGGACATATCGGTCAAACCGCACACAACAGATTCAAGGTATGCTATAGTTGTGGAAAGGAAGGACATATCACTCGAGATTGACGCAGAATGAAACCTAGTTCAATGGGGACGGTGACTCAAAAAGATCATTCCCGTAAAAGTCAAAGTCAACGATTCCGGAAGAGCGTTTGTTGTGATCGGTCATAATGCGAGAACCCAAACGAGGTGATCACTTGTAAGCTATTTATAAATTCTTGCGAAGTTTATACCTTACTCGATACTGGTGCTACCCATTCATTTATCTCTCCTGCTTGTGCTCAACGTTTAAACTTGACTCCGGAGAAATTAGACTTTGACCTATCTGTGGAAACTCCGTTAGAGAAACTTTCATCACATCCATCGCTTATAAATCTTGTTTGATTCAAGTTGGCACCATCACCTCACCATTGACCTTATCTCTTTAAAGATACTTGCTTTTGATGTGATTTTAGGGATTGATTGGTTAACTACTCATCATGCCAAAATTGATTGTTTTCGTAAGGTTGTTAGTTTTCATATTCCTAACCAACCCTGTTGTGCTAATTCAAGCAACTAAACCATTAAAATCAATCACCGTCATATCTAATCATAAAGCTATTCATTTATTGAAAAACGGATGTCAAGCTTTCTTAGCCCATGTTATGGATTTGAATAAAGACACGCCAAATTTGAATAATATTCTCGTTGTTATTGACTTTCCGACGATTTCTGAAGAACTTCCCGGCCTACCCCGTAACGTGAAGTTGAATTCTTTATTGATCTTGAACCCGGTACAAAGCCCATTTCTAAAACCCCATATCGAATGGCTCCTATTGAACTTCAGGAGTTAAAGGTCCAACTATGAGAATTGTTGGACATCGGTTTCATTAAATCAAGACATCTCCTTGGGGTGCTCCCTGTTTTATTTGTAAAAAGAAAGACGGGAGTATGCGATTTTTGTATCGACTATCGGAATTGAACCATGTCACCATCAAGAATAGGTATCCTCTACCTCGCATTGATGATTTGTTTGACCCGATTCTAAGGGGCACAATTCTTTTCAAAATCGATATTCGCTTCGGATATCATCGGTGATGATTAACCGAGGATATTCCAAAGCGCCTTTAAACTCGGTACGGGCATTATGAATTTTTAGTCATGTCTTTCGGACTGACTAATGCTCCTGCGGCTTTCATGGATATGATGAACCGAGTATTCAAGGAATATTTGGATCAGTTCGTTGTTGTCTTTATTGATGACATCCTTATATATTCCAAAAGTCGTGAAGATCATGAGCACCATTTGAAGCTGGTACTCCAAAGGCTTCGTGAAAACAAACTATATGCCAAATTGAAGAAATGCGAGTTCGGCGAGGAAGTAGCATTCCTTGGGCATGTGGTGTCGAAACATGGAGTATCTGTTGATCCCGCCAAGATCAAGCAATACAAAGTTGGGAGCAACGAAAGTCGGTGATCAAGTACGTAGCTTTTTGGGCTTAAGTGGTTATTATCGGAGATTCGTGGAAGGGTTTCTCTAATCGCTACTCCATTAACTCGCCTAACTTCGAAAGGATACTGAAATTCGCTTTGGAGCGAAGAATGCGAGAAAAGTTTCCAAGAGCTTAAGAGGAGACTTATTTTAAGACTTTTCTAACAATACCATCCGGTTCGGATGGATTTGTTATCTACAAACGATGCTTCGTGCAAAGGGTTAGGATGTGTTCTCATGCAACGGGAAAGTCATAGCCTATGCCTCATGACAACTTAAAGAGTATGAGAGGAATTATCCTACTCATGATCTAGAGTTAGCGGTGATCGTTGCTCGCTTAAAGATATGGAGGCACTATCTATATGGGGAGAAAGTGGAGATATATTCGGACCATAAAAGCCTTAAATATTTCTTCACTCAAAAAGAACTCAACATGCGGCAGCGACGTTGGCTCGAACTATTGAAAGACTACGACCACACTATTCAATACCATCCTGGAAAAGCGAACGTGGTAGCTGACGCGTTGAGTAGAAGATCATATGCGGGAACGAGTGCGATGATGTCAAGTATACGCATAGAGCCAACTTTAATAGAAAAAGTTAAGGTTGCTCAAGCCACCGACCCGGAGCTGATGCGTATGAAGAAGAAAGTACAAGAAGGAGCTATTCCAGAAGCGAGAATTGATGAAGAAGGAATACTTCGAGTCCACTCTAGACTTTGTGTTCCTAACGACTCTGATTTGAAGTACAAGATTATGATGGAGGCACACAATACACCATTTGCAATCCATCCTGGAAGTACTAAAATGTATCGTGATCTTCGACATACATTTTGGTGGAACAATATGAAGAGAGAGATTGCAAAGTTTATCTCAATGTGTTTAACTTGTCAACGTGTAAAGGCGGAGCATCTAGTACCTAAGGGTCCGTTGCAACCACTTGAGATTCCGGAATGGAAGTGGGAACACATTACCATGGATTTCGTTACGGGTCTTCCTACAGTTTCTCAAGGCATCAATGCTATTTGGGTTATTATTGATAGATTAACCAAATCTTCTCATTTCTTGCCGATACGGGAGACTTATTCCCTTGAACGTCTTGCTAGTATGTACGTAAATGAGATTGTGAGGTTGCATGGCATGCCTGTATCCATAGTTTCGGATCGTGACCCAAGATTCTCTTCAAGATTTTGGGTTAGCTTGCAAAAAGCTATGGGCACGGATTTGCGATTTAGTTTAAGATACCATCCCCCAAACGGACGGACAATCGAGAGGACTATTCAAACTCTTGAAGATTTATTAAGACTCGTGTCCTAGACTTCAAGGGCTTGGGATAAGTATTTACCATTGGTGGAATTCTCCTACAACAACAGTTATCAGGCAAGTATAGGTGTGGCTCCATTCGAAGCATTATATGGACGAAAATGTCGTTCTCCAATATGTTGGGATGAGGTGGGTGAAGCAACATTGTTGGGACCCGAAGTTAAGACGTATGACTCACCGAAAAGATCCAAAAGATTCGATAACGATACAAACGGCACAAGATCGACAAAAGAGTTATGCGGATCTTCATCGAAAGGACGTGGAATTTAATGTAGGGGATCATGTATTGTTACGAGTTGCTCCATGGAAGGGAGTTACAAGATTTGGGAAGAGAGGAAAGCTCAATCCACGATTTATTGGTCCATTTCAAATTCTCGACCGAAAGTAGGAAATGTAGCCTATAGACTTGCGTTACCTCCGAGTATGTCTCGTGTTCATAATGTGTTTCACATATCTCATACTTCAGTAAATATGTGAAAGACCCGAACCACGTTATTGAAGTTAGAAACCGGACTAGATAATCAAGACTTAACGATGAGGAGGTACTGTCAAGATCTTGGATAGGAAGGAGCATACGCCCTACGCCAAGAAAGGTCATACCACAAGTTAAAGTTTTGTGGAGGAATCATGCTATAGAGGAAATGACACGGGAATTGGAAACGGAAATGAAAGCGAGGTATCCTCACCTTTTCAAACACCAGTATGTACGCCAATTTCGAGGACTTAAATTTCATAAGGAGGGAGGTTGTAAGACCCGAAATTTTTAAATAAAAGGAATTTCCTTTATTTATTATTTTGAAATAGTAAGGGTTGATTTGATTAATGTGGATAGTTAAGGGTTAAATACATAAATATTTCAAAATAAGCAATTGGTTATAAAATATTCATTTTTGTCGGGGAATATTCGTTTGGTCGTGGAATATTCGATCGTCAGAATATTATTCGACGACCACAAGCAATGTATGTGTGGGCCACATAACTGAAAGTGATTGGATGAAGAAAACGACAAATATAAGTTGGTTAAAAATAATGGCAGTAGTTGTTACCAATTAAGACCGTTGGAATACCAAGTGGTTAAAATACAAGAATACGCTGTGGTCGCACAAGAAGACACCAGATCATTATGCATTATTGTTGAATTATTGATCCTTACGTAAGAAGGCACTACTCAATAATTTTTTGAGTAGTTATCGTTCAATATTTTATTTTATTGATTCAATAATTGTTTGCGTTGATATTTTATATTATTGTTGTTCAATAATTGTCACGCACATTATCTCCATTATCGGATCAATAATTCATATTATTTGAATAATATTATTAGATAACATTATTGGCAATGTCTAGAAAGTTACATCAAGGAGAGGTTTGGTCACCTAATTGCGGCCAAGAAGGAGAGATCCTTATTGGAAAGCCCCCTCTTCCTGAACTACTGGTCATTATAATGTGATTCTGTAATATTATTTGTGAATAATTAATTATTGATTCATATGATAAAGAAATATTTATTTTATGTGGATATAAATGATGGATTTATTTATGTGGTTATAAATGAAGAAATTATTGTTGAGGTGTTTTATCAGTATTTTATCGGATTGGAGGTATTAAAAATTAAATCAGGGGTTTTGAGATATATTGAGGGGGTTATAATTTTTAATCCGACCGTTGGATGGTGGTAATTTTTGGGTATGTTATACATACATAAGTTGAGTATATGTCCACAAATTTTGAACCGTTAAAAATGCACGAATGATTTGTTGTGAATTTTAAGAGGTGTCGAATTCGGAAATTAGGTTTATAATTGATTTTGGTGGAAAATTCTAGAATTGAGTGGGCCCACTTGTGGTTGGTGAAGAAATGTGCTGAATTTTATTTCAAATGTGGTGGGTGGCAATAGTAGCGTAGGTAAAGCCATCAAAAGTAAGGTGTCAAGTCTCGCTTCTACGGGCTAACATTTTCCTATAAATAGAGGGCTAAGTTAGAATTGAAAATCACACCGTAAACAAAGTTTTTCTCTTTCTCTCTATATTATTGAGCGTATTTTGTGAGTATTTAGATACTTTGAGAGTTCTTTATTCAAGATAAGTTTCATTCAAAGATCACTTGAGACTTTTTCTTCCAAGCACTCGATTCTTCGAGGTAAGGGATATTATTTTTTTTCGTAATGATATTATTTCTTCAATATCATTATCTTTGAAATGTTGATCCAAGTTTTATCAAATTTAGAACTTTTTCATGTCGGGATTACTATTCATGAGTTACTATTCACGAGTTACTATTCATGAGTTACTATTCACGAGTTCTTATTCACGAGTTACTATTCACGAAAGTACTATTCATTAAGCGTGAAAATGTTTTTTTTTTGTGGAATTTCTATCTTTTGGTGTCGGAGTTATTATTCACGTAGACTATTCGGACTATTCACGATATCTGACTATTCACCGAAAATTAAAATTTCTTCTTTTCGTCCAAAATATCTATTCGGATACTAGCTTTGATTGTATCCATGTTTTGATCATTCTTGAATTTTACACCACTATGATTATTTTTGAGGTATTGTTGGACATGGATAAAACAAAGTACTGAATCATTAATCCTTAATCCTTGTCATTTTGTTTCAATCGGATTCGTTCTTTAAAAATATTTTCATCATCCTCGGTCTTAAATGATGATATTATTGAATATCTTTGGTCCGTAGTGCAAAGATGAATGATTTTGAAGAATATCTTTTGGCTGTAGCAAGTGCAAAGATGAACAGTGTTTAAATGAACATGACCGATCGATGAATATCTTTGGCCTTTAGTGCAAAAATGAGCAGTGTTGAGATGAACATGACCGATTGATGAATATCTTTGGCACAGTAGTGCAAAGATGAATATTTGATTTGAGATGAATATTGATTGATGTTCTGAGGATAAAATATTGATGATGGATTCGTTAAATTCATAGATTATAGTAGATTTCATTCTCTACGTAACTCTTCTATGAATTATTATTTCATTGCGAATATTGATCCGAAAACTTGTTGTCTATTGTATTTCATTAAATTTTTCCCTGTTGAAGACTAAAGATAATTTGTTGTATATTATCTTAGTCATAATATTCTTTCTTGAGCTAGTTGAGCTCACCCTTTTCCTTTTTGTTCCATTCTTCTCGTGGAGGCGAGAATATAAGCGAGTGCAGTTAGGGGTATGGAATGAAGGTTTTAGAAAGGATTGTTTAGTAGTCCTCACCATTTTTGTAAAATAATGTATCAATAAATGTGATGAGGATTTATTTGAGTATAAATATTGTCAGAAGATAATATTTGTATTTAAACTCACGCTTTTATTGTTGTAATAATAAAGTTGTAGTTGTTCGCATACCATGTATTGACAACTCGAATGGGTGATGTATACCTATTTTGGGGGCGCCACAAGATTGATTATTGATGCTTACGTGAGAAGTCACTCGGTTATACTCAATTATTGCTTCTGATAATTATTGCATCATATCTCTCATATTATTGATTCGATTATTGTCACAAAGATCATCCTGCATAATATGTTATTTTATTAAATCAATAATTGAGACGACAAAGTTATTCATATTATTAAATTGCAATATTTACAATGTCTAGAAGTTACGCCGAGGAGAGGTTTGGTCACTTAATTGCGCGCATGATAGGAGAAATCCTTATTGGAAAGCCCCTTCTTTCCTGGGAACAACCTGGTTGCTAAATATTGTGAGTTATAATATTAATGATGAATAAGTTCGTGTTGATTAAAGATGAATTTGATAGTTTCATTATGTTGGGATTATTTGTGTTAGTAGAAATCGACATCTATTCTGATGATAATTGATGTCTGGAGGTTATATTGTTCAATCGGGTATTCGGGAAACTTTTCGTGTCGGAGTTACTATTCACGAGTTATAATTCACGAGTTACTATTCATGAGTTACTATTCATGAGTTACTATTCACGAGTTACTATTCACGAGTTTTAATAGTAACTTGTCATTTCGATTTTCCAAGAGTTATTTGACCATTCAGCTTTCCAAGAGTTATTTGCCTCTTCGGTGTTCCAAGAGTTAATTACCCCTTCGCAAATAGTAGTTGTCTCTTCAATATTACCAAGAGTCATTTTAACCCTTCGTTAAAACCAAGAGCCACTCTCAGTTCTTCTATAAATAGAAGCTCATTCCTTCATTATCTCTTATTTAATTCACTTTGAAACTCTGTAGAGAGAGAAATTATAGAGAGAAAGAAGCGAGTTTTCTACTACTTCACTACTTCGATATCCAGTTTCTTTACGGTAAGGGGTGTTATTCTTTCTTATTCATGAAGAGAACTTCTGTTATTCCATTCTTTATTATTCTGTTGAAATAACTTGTATATGTGGCATACCCTATACATAACCTGTATACGCGGCATACCCTATACTTGGTGAAATCCTTATGTTATACCATTCTTTATTATTCTGTTGGAATAACCTGTATACGCGACATACCCTATACTTGGTGAAATCCTTATGTTATTCCATTTATTATTCGGTTGGAATAACCTGTATACGCGGATTACCGTATACCTGATGATTTATGTTGTTATTCCATTATTTAATATTCTGTTGGAATATCACATGCATGCGTTTCTCTTGGGACTGGTTAAAATCTTTATTATTCATTGGAATAACCTATCTATATCTACAATCTTGCATGTATGGTGATTTCTGTTGTTATTTCATTCTTTATTATTCTGTTGGAATAACCTGTCTATGTGGATTACCACATACACGGTGAATGATTCTTTGTATTCATTCTTTATTAAATTGTGGAAATAAACTGTTTACGTGGATTATGATGAAAGTTATAATAAAAGCATTGGACTGATGAAAATTATGGGTATATATGGTATTAGTAAGTGTTATGATGATTTATGTTGGTTATTATGTGAAAACATTAAAGTTTCTTAGAAATCACAAAGGGTTGAAAATCAGATTTTGGTGAAAACAGAACATGAAATTCAATTGACCATATCTCATATTATATTTTGAATTTTTGAGTGGGGTTAAGTTCTAGAGTTAGGTCTATGATTTTTGTAACTTATCCAAGTGGAATCACTGAAAAAGGTGTTGTAGATTTTCGTGTGGACTGATTTTAATAAAGAACTCCAAAGCTGCAAAAATCGAAAATGCTACTGCCCAGAAACTTTAAGGGGCTGTTTCGGCCACTTAATTTGTGAGAAAAATTCTGGTCTTTTGGGACATGAAAGTATATGGTATAAAGTACCTCTTGTCCAAAAATGAGCTCATTCCGACTTAAAATGAGCAAGTTATGACCATTTCAATATTTAAGTTTTTTTGACGAAAAACACTATAACCGAAGTTCTATAACTCCGATGACCATGAAATTTAAATTGGAAGCTCACATTAACATGTGTAAGATCCTTCCAAGATTTGGGGATTTATGGAGTTAAATTTGAGGTAGCTAATTTCTTAAGGAATTAATTAAAAATTGATTTTTGAAAAATAGTAAATGAATTTTAAAAAAATTCCGAGAAAAATATATTTTCATTATGGGACTATATTATGCTAAATCCCAGAAAATAAATATTTTTGGAATTGATTTGGTATTTTTCATGAAAATGATCTAGTTATGAGTAAATGAGTTAAATATGTTATATGAAGTAACAAAATTGGAAAATAGGATTTTATGGCTTGAAAATCCTATATAGGGTATATGCATATTTTTGATGAGGGATTTGATCATTGGTGATGATATCTTATGAGTATGACATTTTTGAATGATTAAATGCATTATGTGGTAAAGTGTAAACAATTGAAATAAATTGTTTATAAGTTTAAGAAGTGATTAAAATATTGTTATAATATTAATGATATTAGATTATGAGATTATTATGTGATTGATAACATTGGGATATTCTTGAACCCTAGATAAATTATATTATAAATATTTAATATTTATCCTTTATCTCATTTGATTGATTCTTTATATCATTGTCATGATCCTCATGCTTATATTGTGTTGAAAGTCATTTGTGGCTTACGTGCATAGATGGACTTGGTATGATTATGACCAGGGATTATTCGGTATAATCATGACCGTAAAGTTACAAATGATGTGGTAAAAGTCATCTTTGGCCCGTAGTGCATAGATGGACTTGGTATGATTATGACCAGGGATTGTTCGGTATAATCATGACCATAATTGAAAACACGAATATCTTTGGCCTGTAGTGCATGGATAATTCGTGGTCGTGATACTATTGTCGTGAGTCTCAAAGATTATTGGTTTTACTGATTGTATATCTTTGGCTGTAGTCAAAAGATGAACCGTTTTTTCTTGGTTATCTGATTGTATATCTTTGGCCATAGTGCAAAGATGAATTCATTAGTATGATTATGAAAGCGAAATTGTGATTTGGTATAACCATGATTTTTGATGTTTCGGTGAAGATAGGTGATGAAAATTATCTTCGATCGGGCGCTAAAAAGGAATTCAAATCACAATTATGATTATGAAGTTATTCATATGATTGTGGACAAGAATTGTTGATTGATGTTACTGAGGATAAAACATTATTGGTGGAATTTTAACTTGGAAAGATAATAGACACGATGGTCTATTGACTCTTTAATGGATTGCTTTCGTCAAATTGCAACTATGGTTGAAAAGTTTTATCATCTACCATATATTCTAAATCTTTGATTTATTCTTGATGAATGCTATTGATAATTTAATTATCTTTAGTCATGATATTCTTTACTGGGCTAGTTGTGCTCACCCTTTCTTTCACTGTTCTCTTCAGGAAATGAGAATATAGCTGGGATGAGTCGGGGAAAGGAGTGACGCTTCAGATGATAACATTAGTAGTCCTCACTATTCTGATTAAATAGTATGACAATAAATGTAATGAGGACTCCTTTGAGTTTGTATACTGTCTAGATGATAATTCTCTGGGCATATGATATCTATCATAACTTAGATTCATGGCCTCCCATGAAAGAAGGTTTCCTTGAGCACTTCCCGAAGATTTTAATTTCTAAAACAGTTATTGACTGTACTTTTATATAACGTACCATTATAAGGTTGTGGTCGAGGCACCATGAGAGTTACATACATTTGTATTGAAACTCAAAGCTTATCTGTTGTCGTACTCTGCACGACAGTTCAACAGTTGTATAAATGAAGTTGTAATTGATTTTTATAGTATGATATCTGGCGACTCAGAATGGGTCGTGTGGACCTATTTTGGGAGCGTCACAATATAAGCTTTATGCCAAGTTGAAGAAATGCGAGTTTTGGCTTGAGGAAGTAGCATTCCTTGGGCACGTGGTATCAAGTCATGGAATATCTGTTGACCCGGTAAAGATTGAAGCCATTCAAAGCTGGGAGCAACCTAAATCAGTGACCGAAGTACGTAGCTTTCTCGGCTTAGTTGGTTATTATCGGAGATTCGTAGAAGGGTTTTCTCGAATCGCTACTCCCTTAACTCAGCTGACTCGGAAAGATACAAAATTCTATTGGAACGAGGAATGTGAGAAGAGTTTTCAAGAACTCAAAAGAAGACTCATTTCAAATTTTGTTCGACAATACCATCCTGGCTCGGAGGATTTGTCATCTACGGTGATGCTTTAGGAAGCCTGAGGTTAGGATGTGTTCTCATGCAACATGGGAAAGTCATAACTTATGCCTCTCGATAACTCAAAGAATATGAGAGGAATTATCCTACTCATGATCTAGAGTTAGCAAATTTGTTATCTTCGCACTTAAAATTTGGAGGCATTACTTGTATGGGGAGAAAGTGGAGATCTTTACGGATCATAAAAGCCTCAAATATTTCTTCACTCAAAAGGAACTCAACATGCGACAGTGACGTTGGCTTGAACTGTTAAAAGGTTATGATCATACCATCCAATACCATCCTGAAAAAGCAAACGTGGTAGCTGACGCATTGAGTAGAAGATTATATGCGGGTACAAGTGCGATATTGTCAACGTAAAGACCCATCTTGTATGACTTGCAAATGATAGAGATAGAATTAAAGACTCCAGGGACCCATGTGATGATGGTGAATATACGAGTAGAACCGACTTTAATTGATAAAGTTAAAGCTGCTCAAGCTACAGACCTGGAGCTGATACATATGAGGAAGAAAGTACAAAAAGGTGTTATGCCGGAAGCAAGAATCGATGAAGAAGGAATACTTCGAGTCAACATCTGACTTTGTGTTCCTAACGACCCTGATTTAACGTATAAAATCATGATGGAGGCGCACAACACACCTTTGCAATCCATCCTGGGAGTATCAAAATGTATCGTGATCTTCGTCATACATTTTGGTGGAGCAATATGAAGAGAGAGATAGCGTTATTTATCTCAAGGTGTCTAACTTGTCAACGAGTTAAAGCGGAGCATCAAGTACCAAAAGGTCCATTGCAACCACTTGAAATTCCAGAATGGAAGTGGGAGCACATTACTATAGATTTCGTTACTGGTCTTCCCAAGGTTTCTCAACGCATAGATGCAATTTGGGTCATTGTTGATAGATTGACCAAGTCTGCTCATTTCTTACCAATACGAGAAACTTATACACTTGAACGTCTTGCTCAGTATGTACATAAACGAGATGTGTAAGATCGCATGGTATGCGGTATCCATAGTTTCGATCGAGACCCAAGATTCACTTCACGATTTTGGGTTAGTTTGCAAAAAGCTATAGGCACTGATTTACGATTTAGTTTGGCTTATCATCCTCAGACGGACGGACAATCAGAGAGGACTATTCAAACTCTTGAAGATTTATTAAGACTCTGTATCCTTAACTTCAACTGAAGTTGGGACAAGTTCTTACCATTGATGGAGTTTTCCTACAACAACATTTATCAAGCAAGTATTGGCATGGCTCCATTCGAGGCGTTGTATGGAAAAAAGTGTCGTTCTCTAGTATGCTAGGATGAGGTGGGTGAAGCAACGTTATTGGGACCGGAGTTGGTACGTATGACTACGGAAAAGATTCAAACGATCCGACAACGTATAAAAACCTCACAAGACCGACAAAAGAGTTATGCTGATCTTCATCGAAAGGACATAGAATTCGATATTGGAGATCATGTGTTGTTACGTGTTGCTCCATGGAAAGGAGTTACGAGATTTGGAAAGAGAGGAAAGCTCAATCCTCAATTCATTGGCCCATTTTTAATCCTCGATCGAGTAGGGACTGTAGCCTATAGACTTGCTTTACCGCCAAGTATGTCTCTTGTTCATAACATTTTTCATATATCCATGTTACGTAAATATGTGAAAGACCGAACCATATTATTGAGTTAGAACCAGGATGAAATAGCGGAAGATTTAACGTATGAAGAGGTTCTGTTCAAATCTTGGATAAGAAGGAACATATTCTACGCTCCAAGGTTATACCTCAAGTCAAAGTGTTATGGAGGAACCACGATGTTGAGGAAATGACCTGGGAGTTAGAATCTGAAATGAAATCAAGTTATCCTTACCTCTTCGACATATCTCCTTACTAGCACGCAATTAGGTGACCAAACCTATTAGACCCCAACTTTTATGAATAAAAATGAATTTTCTATAAATATCATTTTTGAATATTATGGAATAAATTTGATATAATGTTATAGTTGTGGGTAATATTTATAAATTTTACAAAGTACACAAGTTGTTATATAATATTCGATTGGTCGAGGAATATTAAATGCGGACGGCACAATCATTGGTGGACCCCATAATGTAATTATTATCGGATTGAGAAAACGACAAAAATATTTTTACGAAAATAACGACGGAAGTTTCTGGTTGATCTTTGTTGAACTACTCGGTAGTAAAAAAGTCTGAATGTCTGGCGTGGTTGCATAGTAGCACTGCGGTATTGATTATTAATTCTTATGTGAGAAGTCACTTAGTTTGATTCAATTATCATGTCGATATTTTATATGTTATTAAATCAATAATTGAGATGACGAAGTTGTTAATATTATTATTTGTATTATTAACGATGTCTAAAAGTTACGCCAAGGAGATGTTTGGTCACCTAATCAATTGGCGATAATAGGAGAAATTCTTATTGGAAAGCCCCCTCTTTCCAGGAGCGACACAGTCGATTAATAGTGTGAATAATAAGAATGATGATGACGTTTTGTTTAATTCTTATAATTAACGTAATAAAAGCAGAAAAACTTTTATATAAAATAGAATACTTTCATAAAGTTATTTATTTTATTAGGCTAATAACAAATTTTTTTATATAAAATGAATACTTTTATAAAGTTATACATTTTTATTAGACAATAATTAGAATATATTATATTTTATTATGCATAGTGTTTGCATAGTGCTTGCATAGTGTTTGCATAGTAAAATCTTTTTAAAAGTTATTCGTTATATTAGATTATAAATAGAATATATTATATTTTATTTAAAAGATTTTGCTTTAAATATGGACCATCCGATTAAAGTAAATCAATCTGGACCGTTCATGAATTGGTTACTATTCATTCCATTCTTCTATAAATAGAAGCTCATTCATTCATTATTTCTTACGAATTCACTGAAACTCTAGAGAGAGAAACTATAGAGAGAAAGAAGAAAAGTATTCTGCTACTTCACTACTCCAATATCAAGTTTCTTTTACGATAAGGGGTATTATTTCTTTTGTATTCATGAAGAGAACTTCTATTATTCCATCTTTATTATTACATTGGAATAACTCAGATATCATGGGCTACCCTATACTTGGTGAAATTCTTTTGTATTCCATTCTTTATTATTATGTTGGAATATCTCATTCAGGCTTTACGCCAGGACTGGTTAAAATCTTTATTATTACATTGGAATATCACATGTTTCAGGCTTTTACATGGGACCTAGTTAAAATCTTTATTATTCTCGTTGGAACATCCTGTTGGTGTGAATTTCACGACTTCGGTTCCGTCATTTAGTATTACATTGGAATAACTCGCCTACATGCTGCAATACCGCATGCATGGTGAATTCTATTGTATTCCATTCTTTATTATTCCGTTGGAATATCCTGTCGGTGCGTATTACGCCTGACCTGGTTCCGTTATTTATTATTCTGATAGAATAACCTGTCTATGCGAAGTACCACATGTATGGTAATTTCTTTTGTTATTCCATTCTTTAGTATACTCAGTTGGTTAAAGTTTTGACTTCTACACTCCATGAAATTAGTGGAATATTCTTGATATTTGCGCTTCATCCAGTATCTTTTCATGAAAATATTCTTCTGAGCATTCTTGAATTTTACTTTACAAAGAAGTATCATGTTGACAATTTAGACGTTATTAGTTCCTGAATAAATTAATTCTTGAACTTGTTTTATTGAATTCTTATATCATTGTCATCATCCTCATGTTTATATTATTTTTTGAAAGTCATACGTGGGTCTGAAGTGCGTAGATGGACTTGGTATGATTATGACCAGGGATTATTCGGTGTAATCATGACCGTAATGTTACAAATGATGTGGTAAAAGTCCTCATTCACCCGAAGTGCATTGATGGACAGTTGTTGGCATAATCATGACCATTGATGAATACACAAATATCCTTGGCCCGTAGTGCGTGGATAATTTGTGGTCGTGACCCTAATGAATATCCTTGGCCGTAGTGCAGGGATGATGTGGATTATTTATTAAGCTGAGTCTCAGCGATAAAAGTGATGAAAAACCTTTTTAAATCATAAAAGATACTAGATTTTATTCTCTATTTGACTCGTTTAATGGATTGCATGTTCCGCTACAGTTAAACTTGATGTCTATTGTATTTTATCAGTTTAACACTGTTGAGGACTAATGATAATTTATTCTCCATTATCTTAGTTATAATATTTCTTACTAGGCTAGTTAAGCTCACCCTTTTTTTCACTGTTCTCTTCAGGAAATGAGAACGTAGCCGGAACTAGTCGGGGAACAGAGTGATGGTCCGAGATGGTGTCTTAGTAGTCCTCACTATTCTGTTAAATAATGTGATAATAAATGTAATGAGGACTAAATTGAGTGTGAATATTGTCTAGATGATAATATTTGTATTAAAACTCACAGCATGTATTTTGTCGTATTTTACACGACTATTGTATAATCAAGTTGTATTTGAATTTAGGACCATGTATTTGGCGACTCAAGATGGGTGATGTATACCTATTTTTGGAGCGTCACACAAGACCCCACTCCTCCGGACCAGACTGTAAACCAACAGCTTTGGCTAACAAATGCGCTGCTTGATTAGCTGATCGTTTAGCAAAACAAATACTACTATTATTCAAAGCCGAAAGAGCATAAGAACAATCTCGAGTAATCAAGCCAAACAAAGATAAATCCGTAGTTGGATAGGCTAAAGCTTGTTGAAGAACCTAACAATCAGTTTCCATCACAACTTTGGAAAAATGACGAGCCTTAAGCCAACTGAGGGCCTCTCTACAAGAAAGGGCTTCCGCAAGAGCTGGATCTTGAGTACAATTTAATAAACCATTCTTAGCTGCAACAAATGACCCAAACTTATCCCTAATAATCCAACCAAAACCCACCTTATTCTGACTAGGGAAAAGAGCCGCATCAAAATTACACTTAACAAATCCAGACGAAGGCTTGCACCAATTAAGATTACGAACCTGATTAGAATTCACTCGATGAAGTGTAGCAGCTGAAAAGCGAGCTTGCCATTGGGTGTGGACTGTCGCAGCAGCAAGCAAAACAGACTGGATAGATCCTTGCTTTTGATTCCAAAGCACATCGTTTTGATCTTGCCAAAGAGACCAAATCACCATTGCAGCTGCCGAAACAAGGTCGAAAGATAGGGTCTGCAGTAGATAATTAAACCAGGAAATGAAGTTTGGTTGAGGAGGAAAAATTAAACCACATAAGGATCCTCTCCACACTTGTTGAGCAAAGGGACATTGAATAAAAAGATGAAAGGTACTCTCGAGTCTCGGGGCCGCCATTACACATCTGACAAACATTGTGTACCTCCACTCTTCGATTAATCAACTGAGCCATGGTAGGTAACACGTCTAAACAGTAACGCCAAACAAAATTACGAACCTTAGAAGGCACATTCAGATTCCAAACCTGTTTCCAACTAGAAAAATACTGCTGGGCAGCCGAGGTGGGCAAATGACAGATTAAAGCTCGATAACCTGATTTCACAGAAAATATGCCCTTTTTCTCAAGCTTCCATTGCTAGATATCCCCAGTTCGGATAGGACTAAAGGGAATCTTTAAAATTAACTCAACATCCTTGGGCAGAAAAATGTCTCGAACCAAATCTTCCTCCCATTCCTTGTCATTCTCCTTCATAAGCAATGCCACTGAAACATCCTTTAATTCTTGAACCACAGGAGTCTCAACATACGGATTAAGAGCATCCGGCAACCAAGGAGAGGTCCATAAATTCGTGTCACTGCCATACCCTATCCGCCGAACTAGCCCTTCCTTTAGCAAGGATTGCCCTGCAAGAATGCTACACCAAATAAAACTCGGATTAGACCCTAAACTTGCAGATAAAAAGGAGTAATCTTCATAATATTTGGCTTTGTATAACCTGGAAACCAATGAATTAGGGAAATTGAGCAAACGCCAACCTTGTTTACAGAGTAACGACAAATTAAATTCGTGTAACTGTTTAAAGATTAAACCCCCTCTACTCCTGTGCACACATAATTTCGCCCAACTTAACCAACGAATACCATTATTACATCGGTCCCCATTACCCCACCAATAGCCATTCATCAACTTCTCTAAATCATCACATAAGCCAAACGGCAAAAGGAAGACACTTATCACATAAATAGGCATAGCTTGCGCTACACCTTTTAAAAGAATTTCTTTACCCGCCCTTGAGAGAAATTTCTTCTTCCAGTCCCCAATTCTCTGCTTCATTTTCTGCTCCACAAACGAAAACACACCCTTCTTACTCCTGCCAACAAGAGAAGGCACACCCAGATAATTACCCAAATTCGAAGTCTCTCGCACATTCAAAACCTCACATACATCCACTCTACTACTTATTGAGGAATTGGGACTAAAGAGAACATTTAAATTTTGAAAATTAATTATCTGACCAGAAGCAGCATCATAAGCAGTCAAACAACCTTTAATACTCTCAGCTTCAGTCTTGGTAGCCCGAAAGAATAACAGACTATCATCTGTAAAAAATAAATGAGAAATCACCGGAGCCCGAATGGAGATCTTACAGCCGTGAATATGCCCCCTAATTGTAGCATCACTCAAAAGGGCAGAAAGACCCTCAGCACAGATAATAAAGAGATACGGGGAGAGATGATCCCCTTGTCGCAGTCCCCTTTGAGGAATAATTAGGCCAATACTTTCGCCATTCTGCACAATAGTATACTGAACAGTCGTCACACAAAGCATCAGCAAACGAACCCAACGAACATCAAACCCCAATTTTAACAACATTTGCTGTAAAAAAATCCCACTCAATTCGATCATAAGCCTTGGACATATCTAGTTTTAAAGCCGCCTCACCTTGTTTTCCCTTTGTTTTCCTCTTACTATGATGTCTACATTCAAAGGCTACCATGATATTATCGGTAATCAAACGATTTGGAACAAAAGCACTTTGGGTCTCAGAAATTACTTGCTGCAAAATACTTTTCATACGGTTAACAAGCATTTTGGCCATGATTTTGTAGACCACATTACAAAGTGCAATAAGACGAAGATCACTAACAATTTCAGGGTTTTTCTTCTTTGGAATAAGAACAACAGATGTGGAATTAAGATCATTCGAAAAGCTGGCCGAATTCAAACACTGTAAACAAAAGGCAGTAACATCCTCTCCAACCGTGCCCCAAAAATTCTGAAAAAAACCTGGACTCATGTCATCCGGTCCCGGGGATTTATCAGGAAACATTGAGAAGAGAGCAAATTTAACCTCTCTAGGATCAAAAGGGCGAATTAGTTCAAGATTTTGATCCACCGTAACCCTGCGTCGTACCTTCCTTAGAACCACGTCGCTACTACAGCCACGAGTCGCAAAAAAATCAGAGAAGAAGGAAAAAATATGATTTTGTAAACCCGACTGCCAATCCAACCAATTACCAAAAGAATCACGGAGGCGGGAGAAGGAATTCTTCTTCTTCCGAGCAGAAGCGAACTGATGAAAAAATTTAGTATTAGCATCACCAACCGCAAGCCAATTTTGCTTTGCTCTTTGACGCCAAAAGGCTTCCTTCTGCTCAAGAAGAAAATACAAAAAATGATTCTGCTCTTTATATTCATGGAGCGACCTATCATCACGAAAAGGCTTCAAGACCCGTAACCGTCTCCTGCATTCATCAATATCCTTAGTAAATTTGTGAAAAACATCTTTGCCCCACTTCTGTAAATGAGACCCACAAGTAGATATCCTAGCTTGTAAATCCAGAGATCCCCCCAAAGCCCAACCTTCTTCAACAACACGACCACAATCGCTATCCCAAAGCCAAGCACTTTCAAAACGAAAACGCTTAGCTCGATGCTGGAAATTAGACGAAACAAAATCAAGCAACAAAGCCGAATGGTCCGACAAATAAGTGGCCAAGTTACGCACCTTAGCCGACTCAAAAGAAGAACACCACAGTGAATTAGCCATAACTCTATCCAACCTCTCCTCCACCCAATCAACTAAACCCCGACTCCTCTCCCAAGTATATTCATATCCCTCCATCCCTAGATTATAAAGCCCACAGTCCGCAATAGTAGAGGCAAAACCCCTGATAAGAGAAGCAGGGTGAGGGAGCCTCCCTTTCTTCTCTCTTTGACAAATCAAATCGTTGAAATCCCCCATAACACACCATGGTTCAGAAGATTTACTACACAAGGACCGCAACAAATCCCACGATTCTTGCATTCGCCTCCTTTCTGGGAAGCCATAAAAACATGTAAGGCGCCACCGCCCTAAGCCAGAGACATAGACTAGAACATCTATATACATTTTAGAGTAACTAATACGCTGAGCCATCTTTTTGTCTCTCCAAAACAGAGCAAGCCCGCCACTTAACCCAACACAATCAACATAAAACAACCCTTCAAAACCCATACGAAATCTGATTTTTTTGACCTAAGACTGACATAAAACAAGGCTTTTTACTAGACACAAGGTCTAGTAATTCTTGAACTGTCCGTGAGCTACCCAACCCACGACAGTTCCCACTAATGGTACTCATTGGACTGGGCGGGCCTGAACACCAATGCCCACCAATTGCAAGTTTTTTGAAACATCCTCTTCCACAATTTGTATACTTTCCCCCAAACTACTTTCATGAGTCTCCTCTTCTTTCCTTCTACGTTTTGAGTTAGGACAATAACCCCTTCCTGACAATCAGTCTCCTCCCCACCTTCCTGATTTCCCGCAGCACAAATCATCGAAACTGCGCCCCCCCCCTTTTTGGTAACTGAATTAGCAATAATCTTGCCATAATTCACACCCTTCACCCCGCTTTTCCGCCCATCACGCACCAATTCTGTCATAATATTCGGCTCAAAATTCTCCCTCAAATCATCATCATCGCCTTCCTTAACGGGATCATGCTGACCACCCTCATCACCCTCCACCAACCACCGTGCTCCGATGGAGGTACCAAGACGACGCTGAGGAGCCCGAAGCCAAGAACCGTAAACTTTTGCAGCAGGACTATTATCATCTTTATAAGAATCCAGACAAAACTCTTCATTATGACCAAGAATACCACAGTAAAAACAAAATGTGTTGATGTGACGCCCCCAAAATTAGGTATACATCACCCATCTTGGGTCGCCACTTACATGGTACAGAATTTAAATACAACTTATTAACATAAGCCGTGGTACAATATCTGACATAAACCGTGAGTTTAAATACAAATATCGTCTACTAGATATTATACAAACTCAAAAAGGAGTCCTCATTACAATTATTATCACACTATTTCGCGAATAGTGAGGACTACTAATGCTATCTTCGGGACCATCACTCGTTTCCCGACTCGTCCCGGACTATATTCTCATTTCTCAAGAGAACAAAGTGAAAAAAGGGTGAGCTCAACTAGCCCAAGAAGAAATATTATGACTAAGATAATGCGAATAAATTATCAATAGTCTTCAACAATGTTAAACCGATAAAATACAATAGACAACCGGTTTAACTACAATGAATAAGCAATCCATTAAAAGAGTCAAGTAGAAAATAAAGTCTACTATCTTTTAGGTTTTAAAAGGTTTTCATCACATTTGTTATATAATGAGACTCGAACTTTAATAAATATTCCACATCATCGAATCACCCCGCACTACTGGCCAAGGATATTCTTTAAGTATCACGACCACAATTATTCATACTCTACGGCCAAGAATATTTGTGTATTCATTAATGGTCATGATCATGCCAACAACCGGCCCACCAATGCACTACGACCATCGAGGATTTTTATCACATCATTTGTAACATTACGGTCATGATTGATTACACGAATAGTCTCTCGGTCATAATCATACCAAGTCCATCTATGCACCTTCTGGTGCCACGAGATGACTTTCAACATAATATAAACATGAGGATGATGACAATGATATAAGAATTCAATAAAACAAGTTCAAGAATTATTTTATCCAGGAATTATTAACGTCCAAATTATCAACATGACACTGTTTTGTAGAGTAAAATTCAAGAATGATCAGAAGAATATTTCCATGAAAAGATACTGGATGAAACGCAAATATCAAGGATATTCCACTAATTTCACGGAGTATAGAAGTCAAAGTTTTAACCAATTTGGGTATAATAAAGAATAGAATAACAAAAGAAATCACCATGCATGCGATAGATCAAGACAGCAAAAGTTATTCCAACAGAATAATAAATAACGGAACCAGAATTAAAGATAAAAGCGCATGCATGTAATGTTCCAATGTAATAATAATAAAGAGCGGAACCAGTCCTGTAAAAAAACACATGCAGCAGGATGTTCAGCGAGAATAATAATAAAGAGGCGAAACCAGTCCGGTAAAAACACACGCATGAGGATGTTCCAAATGAATAATAATAAAGAGCGGAAACCAGTCAGGTGTAAAACACACACGAGCAGGATGTTCCAATGAATAATAATAAAGAGGCGGAACCGGTAGGTGTAAAACACATGCATGAGGATGTTCCAATGAGAATAATAGAAGAATGTCACCAAGTATAGGGTAAACCACGATATAAAAGTTATTCCAATGTAATAATAAGCAATGGAATAACAACAGTTCTCTTCATGAATAATAAAGAATAACACCCCTTACTTTTGGTAGGAGATTGAATCTTTAAAGAAGCAGTAGTAACAAAATACTCTTCTTCTTTTCTCTTATTCTTTCTATACTTTCTCTCTATAGCTTGAATGAATTAAGTGAAAATAATGAAGCCCTCAGGCCTCTATTTATAGAAGATTTCTAGCTTAGCACCGCTTAGTGTGTGAAAAGGCAAGTGGCTTCGACGACTAATGATGTGAAAAGAAAAGTGGTTTGGCGCTGTAATGTGAAACGACAAAGGGTTCGACGTCCGGTAAAGGTAATTACTATTAACAAAGGTAAATACTAATCGACGAAGGTAAATACTATTCACAAGGGTAATTACTATCGACGAAGGTAATTACTTATCGGCGAAGGTAAATACTATTCACAAGGGTAATTACTATTGACGAAGGTAATTACTATCGACGAAGGTAAATACTATTCGACAAAGAAACTCTTAGATGATGACATATGAGCCCCCATAAAATAATCAAACTTACCACAAATCATTTTATTTTCATCAACACATATTTAATCTTTCAACCATTATTAATCATTTATAACTTGTCGTCTCAATTATTGATTTAATACTATAACATATTATACTGGATGATCTTTGTGACAATAATTGAATCAATAATATAAGAGATATGATGCAAAGAATTATTGTAGTAATAATTGAGCATAATTGAGTGACTTCTCACGTAAGCATCAATAATCAATACTGAGTGTCTACTATGCAACCACGCCAGACATTCATACTTTTTACCACCTAGTAGTTCAACAGCTTTTAACGGTAACACCTCCGCCGTTATTTTATAAAATATTTTTGTCGTTTTCTCGATCAATCCGACAATAATTATGGGTCCACCAATGATTGAGTAGTTGTACGAATATTCCCTAAAAAGAATATTCCCACCAAACGTAATATTTTATAACAACTTGCATACTTTGCAAAATTTATAAATATTACCCACAACTATAACATTATATCAAATTTATTCCATAATATTCAAAAATAATATTTATAGAAAAATTCATCTTTATTTATAAAATTTGGGTCTTACAACCTCCCTTCTTATGAAATTTTGCCCCTCGAAATTAGTGGTACGACTGGTATGTCGAATAGGTAAGGATACCTTGATTTCATTTGATTCTAACTCCCAAGTCATTTCCTCAACATCGTGGTTCCTCCACAAAACTTTGACTTGAGGTATAACTTGGAGCGTAGAATATGTTCCTTCTTATCCAAAATTTGAACAGAACCTCTTCATACGTCAAATCTTCCGCTATTTCGTCCTGGTTCTAACTCAATAATATGGTTTGGGTCTTTCACATATTTACGTAACATAGATATGTGAAAAACGTTATGAACACGAGACATATTTTGGCAGAAAGCGAGTCTATAGGGCGCAGTTCCTACTCGATCGAGGATTAAAATGGACCGATGAATTGAGGATTAAGTTTTCCTCTCTTTCCAAATCTTGTAACTCCTTTCCATGGAGCAACTCTTAACAACACATGATCTCCTATATCGAATTCCACGTCCTTTCGATGAAGATCAAAGATAACTCTTTTATCGATTTTGTGAGGTTTTTATATCGTTGTCGGATCGTTTGAATCTTTTCCGTAGTCATACGTATCAACTCTCCGGTCCCAACAACGTTGTTTCACCCACCTCATCCCAAAGACATCTTGGAGAGCGACACTTTCTTCCATACAATGCTTGAATGGAGCCATGCCAATACTTGTTTGATAAGCTGTTGTTGTAGGAAAACTCCACCAATGGTAAGAACTTGTCCCAACTCCCTTGAAATCAAGGACACAAAGTCTTAATAGATCTTCAAGAGTTTGAATAGTCCTCTCCATTGTCCGTCCGTCTCGAGGATGATATGCCGAGCTAAATCGTGAAAGTCTGTGCCCATAGCTTTTTGCAAACTAACCCAAAATCGTGAAGTGAATCTTGGGTCTCGATCGAAACTATGGATACCGGCAGATACCATGCGATCTTACAATCTCGTTTATGTACATATCTGAGCAAGGCGTTCAAGTGTATAAGTTTCTCGTGTCGGAAGAAATGAGCAGACTTGGTCAATCTATCAACAATGACCCAAATCGCATCAATGCCTTGAGAAACCTTAGGAAGGCCCAGAACGAAATCCATGGTAATGTGCTCCCACTTCCATTACGAAATTTCAAGTGGTTGCAATGGACCTTTTGGTACTTGATGCTCCGCTTTAACTCGTTGACAAGTTAGACACCTTGAGATAAGCAAGCGCTATCTCTCTCTTCATATTGCTCCACCAAATGTATGGCGATTTAATATCATGATACATTTTGGTACTCCCGAGATGGATTGCAAATGGTGTGTTGTGCGCCTCCATCATGATATTATACTTTAAATCGTGGTCGTTAGAACACAAAGTCCGGAGTTGACTCAAGTATTCCTTCTTCATCGATTCTTGCTTTCCTAAGATAGCACCTTCTTGCACTTTCTTCCTCATACGCGACGCTCCGTGTCCGTAGATTGAAAGCGACTTTAACTTTATCGATTAAAGTCGATTTCTACTCAGATACTCGCTTATCATCACACGCGTCCCCAGAGTCTTTAACTCTATCTCCATCCTTTGCAAGTCACACAAAATGGGCCTTGCGTTGACAATATCGCACTCGTATCTTGCATATGATTTTCTACTCAATGCGTCGCCTACCACGTTCACTTTTCAGGATGGTATTGGATGGTATGATCATAATCTTTCAGCAGTTCAAGCCAACGTCG
Source organism: Panax quinquefolius (assembly GCA_020205615.1). Classification (NCBI taxonomy): domain Eukaryota; kingdom Viridiplantae; phylum Streptophyta; class Magnoliopsida; order Apiales; family Araliaceae; genus Panax; species Panax quinquefolius. Next base: position 32,493,950 of record CM035161.1, on the reverse strand, counting down.
TTGTCGCGTGTTGAGTTCCTTTTGAGTGAAGAAATATTTGAGGCTTTTATGATCCGTAAAGATCTCCACTTTCTCCCCATACAAGTAATGCCTCCAAATTTTAAGTGCAAGAAAACAACATTTGCTAACTCTAGATCATGAGTAGGATAATTCCTCTCATATTCTTTGAGTTTGTCGTGAGGCATAGGCTATAACTTTTCCATATTGCATAAGAACACATCCCAACCCTTTGCCCGAAGCATCATTGTAGATGACAAATCCTCCGAGCCGGATGGTATTGCCGAGCAGTCTTTGAAATAAGTCTCCTCTTGAGTTCTTGAAAACTCTTCTCACATTCTTCGCTCCAACCGAACTTTGTATCTTCCGAAAGTCGGTGAAGTCGATGGAGTAGCGATTCGAGAAAATCCTTCCACGAATCTCCGATAATAACCAACTAAACCGAGAAAGCTACGTGATTTCGGTCCAGCGATTTAGGTTGTTCCCGACTTTGAATAGCTTCAATCTTTGATGGGTCAACAGATATTCCATGACTTGATACCACGTGCCCAAGGAATGCTACTTCTTTGCCGTAACTCACATTTCTTCAACTTGGCATAAAGCTTATATTCACGAAGCTTTTTGGAGTGTCGACCTCAAGTGTTGCTCATGATCTTCACGGCTTTTGGAATAAATAAGGATGTCATCAATAAAGACGACCACAAAGTGATCTAAATATTCCTTGAATACTCGATTCATCATATCCATGAAGCGCAAAGGGACCATTAGTCAATCCAAAGGACATGACTAGAATTCATAATGCCCGCATCGAGAGTTCGTAAAGCCGTCTTTGGAATGTCACGGTTCTAATCTTCAATTGGTGATATCCGGAACGAAGATCAATCTTTGAAAAGAATTTGGCTCCTTGTCTGTTGGTCAAACAGGTCATCAATACGTGGCAATGGATACCAATTTTGATGGTGACATGATTCAACTCCCGATAATCAATACAAAGTCGCATACTCCCATCTTTCTTCTTCACGAATCGTAGCAGGAGCACCCCGAGGAGAAGTACTAGGGACGAATAAAGCCAATGTCTAACAATTCTGCAGGTTGGGTCTTTAACTCCTAAAGTTCAATAGAGCCTATTCGATATGGGCTTTGGAAATAGGTTTTATCTGGGTTCAAGGTCGATACAAAATTCAATTTCACGCCTGGGGTAGGCCAGAAGTTCTTGGGAATACATCAGAAATTTATTAACAATAGAAATATCGTTCAAAACCGACGTATTTTGTTTAAATCGTGACATGAGCTAAGAAAGCTTGACATCCGCTTTTTAATAAGCGAATAGCTTTATGGCTTGAGATGACCGTGATTGATTTTAATGGTTTGGTCGTTTGAATTCGCATAATAGGTTGATTAGGAATATGAAAGCTAACAACCTTACGAAAACAATCAATTTTGCATGATAAGTAGTTAAACAATCAATCCCTAGAATCACGCTAAATGCAAGTATTTTAATGAAATAAGATCGACGTGTAATGTGAGGGTACCGATTTGAACCAAACAAGACTTATAAAGCGATGGATGTAATGAAGGTTTCTCCCAACGGAGTTTCCACGAGATAAGTCAAAGTCTAATTTCTCCCGAGTCAAATTTAATCGATGAGCGCAAGTAGGAGAAATAAAAGAATGGGTATAACCCCAGATCAAATAAAGTATAGACTTCATTAGAGTTTATGATAAGCTTACCCGTGATGACCTCATTCGGATTCCTTGCTCTTTGGGAGGTCACAACAAACACTCTACCTTGCACTACCGGCTTTTGAATTTTCGGGATGGCCTTTGGTGCCTCCATCCTAGCTGAATTTGTCTTGAGAACGACAAAATCGAGCTAAGTGACCTTCTCTTCCACAATTATAACATGCTTTGGATGGCGTACCTAGTGATTTGATCGATGTGTCCTCTCCTCCGCATTTGAAGCATATGATAGGTGGTCTTTCTCCTTCCTTAACAATGGGTCTTTGGTCTTGACGTCTTTCCATCATTGTTGAATCTCCGTTTCTTGAAATGTCCATTCTTATTGTTTTGGCCTCGATTACCACAAGTGGTTACCATATCCGGCTGTTGATTCCCTCCACGCTTGTTGTCATCGCTCGATGACTACTCACCGGTATTATAATTTTCTTGCGTTGCTCTCTTTTAGTTCGTTGACTCATTATCGCGCTCCACTAATCGAGCCCTATTTACAACATCTGAATACAAACACGGTTTATGAGAAATAAGATGTTGACGTATCTCCCGCTTCAAACCTCTTAAAACATTCGCGCCATTCTCTCTTCATTATCCACCAAGTGGGGACTAAAACCGTGATAACTCGCAAATTTTGCCTCGTATTGCGACACGATCATATTATTTTGTTCCAACTTGATAAACTCCACCTCCTTCGTGTGGCGAATACTTTTCGGGAAAGTATTTGTCGTTGAAACGACTCTGGAACTTCTCCCAAGATATCTTGATCAAAGGAGTTGAGTACGCTTTTCTTGATTCCCACGATGAATCGCCTCTCCGTATGACATAAAGGCGGCAAATGGAACCTTTTGCTCCTCGGAGCATCCCAAGACATCAAATATCTTGGTAATCTGCTTTATCCATGCTTCCGCCGAAGTGGTTTTGCTCTCCCTTAAACTCCGGTGGTCAGCTCCTTGAATTGTTTAGCGGTGACCACCGAGAGTTTTCCGTGTTTCCACCTACGTTTTGGACAGAGTCGCTCTGCTTTCTTTGTTGATAAATTACATAAAGCCTCCGAACATTTGATCATTCATCATTTGGTCGTGTGTTGTTGTTTGCATGAGGATTGTCGCCTTCAAGAAGCACATTATCCACGATTATTGATATGTGGTGAATCAACGATCGTCAAGGCTTCCATTGCTTTATTCTCAACATTCTCGAGATGTCATTTTCAGACATCGCCACAAAAACAAAAGGTTAATTGACATGTAACAAATTATCTTTATATTCTGACCGACCAATAAAATAGCACATAAACTTAGGTAGGTCATACAAGCGAAAGTATTCCCCGTCTCTCCCCTCCTAGTACTATTGTGACGCCCCCAAAATAGGTCCATTCCATCCAACCCATTCTGAGTCGCCAAATACATGGTACAGAAACAACTACAACTTCATTATTACAACAGTAAAACTGTGAGTTTGAATACAAATATTATCTTCAAGACAATATCTATACTCAAATAAATCCTCATCACATTTATTGATACATTAAAAAAATGGTGAGGACTACTAAACAATCCTTTCTAAAACCTTCATTCCATACCCCGACTCGTACTCGCTTATATTCTCGCCTCCCCGAGAAAAAAAGGAACAAAAGGAAAAGGGTGAGCTCAACTAGCCCAAGAGAAAAGAATGTTATGACTAAGATAATATAGAACAAATTATCGTTAGTCTTCAACAGGGAAAAATCTAATAGAATACAATATAACAACAAGTTTCAGATCAATATTCATGGCGTAAATAATAATTCATAGAAGAGTTACGTAGAGAATGAAATCTACTATAATCTATGAATTTAATAAATTCCATCATCAATATTTTATCCCGTAACATCAATCAATATTCATCTCAAATCAAATATTCATCTTTGCACCTGTGCCAAAGATATTCATCGATCATTATGTTTATCTCAACACTGTTCATCTTTGCACTAAAGGCCAAAGATATTCATCGATATCATGTTCATTTAAACACTGTTTCATCTTTTGCACTAAAGGCCAAAGATATTCATCGATCGGCCGTATTCATTTAAACACATTCATCTTTGCACTACATGTAAGACCGAAATTTATGAAATAAAAGTATTCAATTTTTCTTATAATTACTATTAGGTAAATGGTTAAATTGATAAAAGTTAAAGTTAAGGGTGATATATGAATTTTTTCAAAATACACAAGTGGTTATAAAATATTCATTGTTTGTTTGGGAATATTCGTTTGGTCGTGGAATATTCTTTACGTAGGAGAATATTAAATGCGACGCAGCATTAAACCATTGTGGGCCCCATAACAAACTATCGGATGAAGAAAAGCGACAAAATTAAGTTTTTATAAATAACGACGTAATCGTTCAATTAACCTTTGTTGGAATACCGGTGGATAAAATAACTGACAATCGCATGGCGTTGTTACGATGTGATTGCGGTATTACTGCGATATTGTTAAATTATTGACCCTTACGTAAGAAGGCAATACTCAATAATTATTACGATGAATTACTATTCAATATTTTATTTTATTGATTCAATAATTGTTGCGTTGATATTTTATATTATTGTGGTTTGATAATTGTGTCCTTTACGATATTTTCCATTATCGGATCAATATTTCATATTATTTGAATAATATTATGAGATAGCATTATTGGAAATGTCTAGAAAGTTCTGTCAAGGAGAGGTTTGGTCACCTAATTGCGCGTCAGTAAGGAGAAATCCTTATTGGAAAGCCCCTCTTTCACAGGAGCTACTTTGGTTGTCATAATTGTGATTCTGTAATATTATTTGTGAATAATTAATTATTGATTTATATGACAATGAAATATTTATTTGATGTGGATATAAATGATGGATTTATTTTTGTGGTTATAAATGAAGGAATTAATGTTGAGGTATTTTATCAGTAATTTTGTCGGAATGGAGGTATTAAAAATCAAATCAGTATTTTTACGATATATTGCGTGAGTTATAATTTTTAATCCGACCGTTGGATCGTTGTAATTTTTGGATATGTTATACATACATAAGTTGAGTATATGTTCACAAATTTTGAACCGTTATAAATGAACGAATGATTTGTTATGAATTTTAAGAGGTGACTGATTCAGAAATTAGGTTATAAATGATTTTGGTGGAAAATTCTAGAATTGAGTGGGCCCCACTTGTGGTTGGTGAAGAAATGTGCTGAATTTTATTTCAAATGTGGTGGGTGGGAATAGTAGCAGGTAAAGCCATCAGGTTGCAGGTCAAGTCTGCTAAAATTTTCCTATAAATAGAGGGCTAAGTTAGAATTGAAAATCACACCAGAATTCATAAGTTTTCTCTCTTTCTCTCTCTAGATTATTGAGTGTATATTGTGAGTATTTAGATAGTTGGTGAGTTGATATTCATCAGTGCAAGTTTCCTTCGACGTCATATCAGATATCCAAATCGGAAGTCTTTCTTTCTTTTGAGGGTAAGGGATAGTAAGGGATTTTAAGGGTTATTATGTTTTTAGTTTGAAATTTTTTCTGAACCTTCAAAAATTCTGGAAAAATTTGAAATGATATTTTGATGAGTTTTGTAGATTGTGTCCAAAATGGCGATTTTTGGATGTATAGATTGAGAGTTATGAATTTTATGAGAAAAGACTATTTTAAAAGTAAGCGCTTATAACTCCTTGTGATGATTAATTCCAAAATTGATGAAATTTTTATTGGGAGTACATCTATATAATATCAATATACCGTGTAAATTTCAGAATTTTTGGATAAAAGTATAATTTATGATAAATGTTTAAATATTCGGTGGTTTTGGCCATATGAAAAATAGTAAATGATTTTTAAAATTCTGAGAAAATATATATTTAATATGAGACTATATTTTGATAAATCGAGAAAAGAAATATTTTTGGAACTGATTTGGTATTTTCATGAAAATAGACTAGTTATGAATAAATGAGTTAAATATGTTATGTGAAGGAAGAAAATTGAAAATATGATTTTATGGCTTGAGAATCATATATGTGGTATATGCAGATTTTTGATGAGGGTTTTAGTTATTGGTGATGAAATCTTATAAGTTTGGCATTTTATGATGATTAAATGCATTATTTAGTAAAAAGTGTAAACAATTAAAATAAATTGTTTATAAGTTTAAGAAATGTTATTCTTTCAATATCATTATCTTTGAAATATTGGTATGGATTTTATTGTGGAATTTATACTTTTTTGTGTCGGAGTTACCATTCACGTATATGGTCTTTATTCACGATATCTGACTATTTATGTATGTGGCGGTATTTATGTATATGACATTATTTACGTATACAGATTATGTACAAATATCTGAGTACTATTCATGAGTTACTATTCACGAGTTACTATTCATGAGTTCTTATTCACGAGTTCTTATTCATGAGTTATTATTCACGAGTTACTATTCACGGGTACTATTCACAATAAAATTGGTTTCTTTTTCTGACCAAATTATCGTTGATTTATGAATCTTACTCTTGAAATTAAAACCATGTTTTGATTATATTGTTTTTATATAACATTCTTATAACCCGAATGATGATATTTCTCTTTGACTTGAGTGTAAAGATGGGTAGATTATTGGTATGATCGTGACCATGGGTTCTCTTTTGCCGATGGTGCAAAAGTTGAATTGTTATTTGGTATGATCATGACCATTGAATTTACAATTGAATATTTTTAGCTTAAGTGCAAAGGTGAATTGATCAACATGGTTATAATTATTGTTATATAAACGAGATGATTATGTATTTCTTTGATATATGAATATCTTTGGCTCGTAGTGCAAAGATGACTTGTTGATGAATATCTTAGCTTTGTAGTGCAAAGATGAATTATTGATGAATATCTTTTGCTCGTAATGCAAAGATGACTGTTGTTGAATATCTTTGCTTTGTAGTGCAAAGATGAATTATCGATGAATATCTTTGGCTTGTAATGCAAAAAGATGACCCGTTGTTGAATATCTTTTGCTTTGTAGTGTAAAGATGAGCTGTTGATGAATATCTTTGCCCGTGGTGCAAAGATGAATTTATTAGTATGATTATGAGCAGGAGGCTGTGATTTGGTATAACCATGATCTTTGATGTTTCGAGGTAAAGACAAGTGATGAAAATTATCTTTGTCTTGGATGAGAAAGGAATTTAGAACTACAATTACGATTATAAGTTATACACGTGATTGTGGGCGAGGAATTGTTGATTGATGTTACGAGGATAAAACATTGTTGGTGGACTTTTAACATGGAGAAGATAATAGATTTTATGGTTTATTTGACTCTTCTAATGGATTGCTCATTCATTTTGCAACTATGGTTGAAAAGTTTTATCATCTACCATATGTTCTAAATCTACGATTTATTCTTGATGAAGACTATTGATAATTTATTTATCTTTAGTCATAATATTCTTTCTTGAGCTAGTTGTGCTCACCCTTTTGTTTCACAATTCTTTTCGGGTAATAAAGGTGTGTAATTTGGGTCGGCGGGGATAGCGAGGAATAGAATGGTGGTCTATAGATGTTGAGGTGAGGTGAATTTAACTTTGGAAGGGTGTTTTGTGTCTTTCATACAAGATGTCTAATGACATACAACCTCGTGTTATCATAAGACATGGTTGTGCACATCCACTTCTTTGAGTATATTTACAAGCACTACCTATATAATCTTGGTGTTTGTTTGGAGTATAATACCCAATTAGAGGCAGTGGAGATAATGATATTTCAAGAAAAGACTCACCATTGGGAAGAATATGATAGTAATCTTCTCGTTTTTTTTTGGGGGTCTATTAGATTGACCAAGGATAATTACGTGGCCATATGATATCTACCATAACCGAAAAGCATGGCCTCCCACGTATACGAAGGTTTCTTGAGCACTTCCCAAAGATTCTAATTTCTAAAAGCAGTTTTTGACTATACCTTTATGTAAGGTGTCATTGTGACGTCTTACTGGTTGGTATATATTTGCATCCAAACTCACAGCATATGTGTTGTTGTATTTTGCACGACAATTGTTGTAATAAAGTTGTAGTTATTTTCTGTACCATATATTTGGCGACTCAGAATGGGTTGGATGGAATAGACCTATTTTGGGGTCGTTACATTTGGTATCAGAGCTTAGGGATATGATCTCTGGCGGAGATCGGGGAATAGGACTAAGAGGGGAAAGATAAGTAAATCATTCGCTAGTGTATCCTACCTAAGCTTATTTGTTGGTTAGTCATAATATCGGGATATTATGTGATATGTTAATTTGTTCAATTAACCCTTGTTTTGAAGCTGTATTCTAGAATGGTATCTGGAAATACGGAGATGAGCAATTGAGAAATCATGAGGACATGAAAGATGGAAGCAAGGTATTCTCGACTTTTTGAAATACCAGCACGTAAATTTCGGAACGAAATTTCATAAGGAGGGAGATTGTAAGACCCGAAATTTATGAAATAAAAGTATTCAATTTTTCTTATAATTACTATTAGGTAAATGGTTAAATTGATAAAAGTTAAAGTTAAGGGTGATATATGAATTTTTTTTTCAAAATATACAAGTGGTTATAAAATATTCATTGTTGTTCGGGGAATATTCGTTTGGTCGTGGAATATTCTTTTTACGTAGGGAATATTAAATGCGATGGCGCGACCATTTGTGGGCCCCATAACAAACTATCGGATGAAGAAAAGCGACAAAATTAAGTTTTTATAAATAACGACGTAATCGTTCTGAATTAACAACATTTGGAATACCCGGATGGATAAAATAACTGACAATATGGCGTGGTTGCACGAAGAATAACACGGTATTGCATGAAGATTGTTAAATTATTGACCCTTACGTAAGAAGGCAATACTCAATAATTGTTACGGTAATTCTTATTGATATTTTATTTTATCGATTCAATAATTGTTGCGTTGATATTTTATATTATTGTGGTTTTGATAATTGTCTTTGCATGATATTTCCCATTATCGGATCAATAATTCATATTATTTGAATAATATTATGAGATAGCATTATTGGCAATGTCTAGAAAGTTACATCGAGGAGAGGTTTGGTCACCTAATTGCTGCGTCGATAAGGAGAAATCCTTATTGGAAAGCCCCCCTCTCAGGAGGCGCAACTGGTTGTCATAATTGTGATTACGTAATATTATTTGTGAATAATTAATTATTGATTTATATGATAAGGAAATATTTATTTGATGAGGATATAAATGATGGATTTATTTATGTGGTTATAAATGAAGGAATTAATGTTGAGGTATTTTATCAGTATTTTTATCGGAATGAAGGTATTAAAAATTAAACCGGTATTTTTGAGATATATTGCGTGAGTTATAATTTTTAATCCGACCGTTGGATCGTTGTAATTTTTGGATATGTTATACATATATAAGTTGAGTATATGTCCACAAATTTTGAACCGTTAAAAATGAGCATATAATTTATTATGAATTTTAAGAGGTGACTGATTCGGAAATTAGGTTTATAATTGATTTTGGTAAAAAATTCTAGAATTGAGTGGGCCCCACTTGTGGTTGGTGAAGAAATGTGCTGAATTTTATTTCAAATGTGGTGGGTGGGAATAGTAGCGAGTAAAAGCCATCAAAGTTGCAGGTCAAGTCTGCTAAAATTTTCCTATAAATAGAGGGCTAAGTTAGAATTGAAAATCACACCAGAATTCATAAGTTTTCTCTCTTTCTCTCTCTAGATTATTGAGTGTATATTGTGAGTATTTAGATAGTTAGTGAGTTGATATTCATCAGTGCAAGTTTCCTTCAGCGTCATATCCGATATCCAGTCAGAAGTGCTGCTCTTTTGAGGTAAGGGATAGTAAGGGATTTTAAGGGTTATTATGTTTTTAGTTTCGAAATTTTTTCTGAACCTTCAAAAATTCTGGAAAAATTTGAAATGATATTTTGATGAGTTTTGTAGATTGTGTCCAAAAATGGCGATTTTTGGATGTATAGATTGAGAGTTATGAATTTTATGAGAAAAGACTATTTTAAAAGTAACCGCTTATAACTCCTTGTGATTAATTCCAAAATTGATGAAATTTTTATTGGGAGTACATCTATATAATATCAATATACCGTGTAAATTTCAGAATTTTTGGATAAAAGTATAATTTATGATAAATGTTTAAATATTCGGTGGTTTTGGCCATATGAAAAATAGTAAATGATTTTTAAAAATTCTGAGAAAAATATATGTTCAATATGAGACTATATTTTGATAAATCCCAGAAAAGAAATATTTTTGGAACTGATTTGGTATTTTTCATGAAAATAGACTAGTTATGAATAAATGAGTTAAATATGTTATGTGAAGGAAGAAAATTGAAAAATATGATTTTATGGCTTGAGAATCATATATGTGGTATATGCAGATTTTTGATGAGGGTTTTAGTTATTGGTGATGAAATCTTATAAGTTTGGCATTTTATGATGATTAAATGCATTATTTAGTAAAGTGTAAACAATTAAAATAAATTGTTTATAAGTTTAAGAAATGTTATTCTTTCAATATCATTATACTGAAATATTGGTATGGATTTTATTGTGGAATTTATACTTTTTTGTGTCGGAGTTACCATTCACGTATATGGTACTATTCACGTATCTGAGATTTATTTATGTATGTGGCCAAGTATTTATGTATATGACATTATTTACATTATATCTTTATATACTATGTATAAATATCTTTTGAGTACTATTCATGAGTTACTATTCACGAGTTACTATTCATGAGTTACTATTCACGAGTTCTTATTCATGAGTTATTATTCACGAGTTACTATTCACTGGTACTATTCACAATAAAATTGGTTTCTTTTTACGACCAAATTATCGTTGATTTATGAATCTTACTCTTGAAATTAAAACCATGTTTTGATTATATTGTTTTATATAACATTCTTATAACCCAAATGATGATATTTCTCTTTGACTTGAGTGTAAAGATGGGTAGATTATTGGTATGATCGTGACCATGGGTTCTCTTTGGCGATGGTGCAAAAGTTGAATTGTTGTTGGTATGATCATGACCATTGAATTTACAATTGAATATTTTTAGCTTAAGTGCAAAGGTGAATTGATCAACATGGTTATAATTATTGTTATATAACTTACGAGATGATTATGTATTTCTTTGATATATGAATATCTTTGGCTCGTAGTGCTGAAGATGACTTGTTGATGAATATCTTAGCTTTGTAGTGCAAAGATGAATTATTGATGAATATCTTTTGCTCGTAATGCAAAGATGACTGTTGTTGAATATCTTTTGCTTTGTGAGTGCAAAGATGAATTATTGATGAATATCTTTGGCTCATAATGCAAAGATGACCCGTTGTTGAATATCTTTGCTTTGTAGTGTAAAGATGAAGCTGTTGATGAATATCTTTGGCCGTGGTGCAAAAAGATGAATTTATTAGTATGATTATGAGCAGGAGGCTGTGATTTGGTATAACCATGATCTTTGATGTTTCGGTAAAGACAAGTGATGAAAATTATCTTTGTCTTGGATGAGGAAAGAATTTAGAACTACAATTACGATTATGAGTTATACACGTGATTGTGGGCGAGGAATTGTTGATTGATGTTACGAGGATAAAACATTGTTGGTGGACTTTTAAACATGGAAGATAATAGATTTTATGGTCTATTTGACTCTTCTAATGGATTGCTTCATTCATTGCAACTATGGTTGAAAAGTTTTATCATCTACCATATGTTCTAAATCTTTGATTTATTACTGATGAAGACTATTGATAATTTATTTATCTTTAGTCATAATATTCTTTACTGAGCTAGTTGTGCTCACCCTTTTGTTTCACAATTCCTTTCAGGTAATAAAGGTGTAGCTGGGTCGAGCGGGGGATAGCGAGGGAATAGAATGGTGGTCTATAGATGTTGAGGGTGAGGTGAATTTAACTTTGGAAGGGTGTTTTGTCACTATCATACAAGATGTCTAATGACATACAACCTCGTGTTATCATAAGACATGGTTGTGCACATCCACTTGTTGAGTATATTTACAAGCACTACCTATATAATCTTGGTGTTTGTTTGGAGTATAATACCCAATTAGAGACAGTGGAGATAATGATATGTCAAGAAAAGACTCACCATTGGGAAGAATATGATAGTAATCTTCTCGTTTTTCTTTGGGTTCTATTAGATTGACCAAGGATAATTACGTGGCCATATGATATCTACCATAACCTAAAAGCATGGCCTCCCGTATGCGAAGGTTTCTTGAGCACTTCCCAAAGATTCTAATTTCTAAAAGCAGGTTTTGACTATACCTTTATGTAAGGTGTCATTGTGACGTCTTCTGATTGGTATATATTTGCATCAAACTCACAAAGATATGTGTTGTTGTATTTTGCACACGACAATTGTTGTAATAAAGTTGTAGTTATTTTACGTACCATATATTTGGCGACTCGAGAATGGGTTGGATGGAATAGACCTATTTTGGGGTCGTTACACTGCCAAAGATATTCTTGAGAAATCATTCATCTTTGCACTCTGAGGCCAAAGATATTCAATAATATCATCATTTAAGGCGAGGATGATGAAAAATATTTTTAAAAAGCGAATCGATAAAAACAAAATGACAAGGATTAAGGATTCGTACTTGGTTTTATCACGTCCAAAATACTCTAAAAATAATCATAGTGGTGTAAAATTCAAGAATGATCAAAACATGGATACAATCAAAGCTAGTATCCGAATAGATATTTTAGAAAAAAAGAATTTTCATTTTTGATTGAATAAGTGCGTATTCGTGAATAGTGTCAGAGTATCGTGAATAGTCCGAGTATCGTGAATAGTAACTCAGAACACCAAAAGATAGAAATTCCACAAAAAACATCTTCACGCTTCATGAATAGTACTCGTGAATAGTAACTCGTGAATAGTAACTTCGTGAATAGTAACTCATGAATAAGTAACTCAGACATGAAAAAGTTCCAAATTTGATAAAAAGTTCCAACCGATATTTCAAAGATAATGATATTGAAGAAATAATATCATTTGATAAGAAAATAACATCCCTTACCTCGAAAAGAAGATTACTTTTAGTTGAAACACAGGATATAGTCTTTGAAGGAACTTGCAACCGTCTAACAATACTCAAAGTATACTCAAAATACTCACAAGAATACGCTCGATAATATAGAGAGAGAAAGAGAAAACTTGTTTACGGTGTGATTTTCAATTCTAACTTAGCCCTCTATTTATAGGAAAATGTTAAGCCTATCAAGGAGACTTAAACTGCAGAAACTGATGGCTTTACTCGCTACTATTCCCACCCACCACATTTGAAATAAAATTTAGCACATTTCTTCACCAACCACAAGTGGGGCCCACTCAATTCTAGAATTTTCCACCAAAATCAATTATAAACCTAATTTCCGAATCGGTCACCTCTTAAAATTCATAATAAATTATCGCTCATTTTTAACGGTTCAAAATTTGTGGACATATACTCAACTTATATATGTATAACATATCCAAAAATTACAACGATCCAACGGTCGGATTAAAAATTATAACTCATTTAATATATCATAAAAATCTTGATTTGATTTTTAATACCTCCATTCCACAAAATTCTTGATAAAACACCTCAACATTAAATCATTCAATTATAACCACATAAAACAAATAAATCCATCATTTATAAATATTTTCTTATCATATAAATCAATAATTAATTATTCACAAATAATATTTACGAGAATCACAATTATGACAACCGAAGTCGTTTCGAGGAAGAGGGGCTTTCAGATAAGGATTTCTCTCATCATGCGTATAATTAGGTGACCAAACCTCTCCTTGATGTAACTTTCTAGACATTGCCAATAATGCTATCTAATAATATTATTTAAATAATATGAATTATTGATCCGATAATGGAGATAATGTGCGGTGACAATTATTGAACAACAATAATATAAAATATCAACGCAAAGAATTATTGAATCAATAAAATAAAATATTGAGCAAGAACTCTCGTGAAAATTATTGAGTAGTGCCTTCTTACGTAAGGATCAATAATTCAACAATCTTTGTGCAATACCGTGCTTCTTTGTGCAACCACGCGCGACATCGTATTTTAACCACCGGGTATTCCAACGGTCTTAATGGTAACAACAACTACGCCTAGTTATTTTTAACCAACTTATATTTGTCGTTTTCTTCATCCAATCGCTTTCTAGTTATGGGGCCCTACATGGTCGCTAGCTTGGTCGCATTTAATATTCCCCGACAAAGACGAATATTCCACGACCAAACGAATATTCCCAAACAACAATGAATATTTTATAACCACTTGCTTATTTTGAAATATTTGCATATTTAACCCCTAATTATCCACATTAATCAAATCAACCCTTACTATTTCAAATTAATAAATAGAGAAAATTAAATTTCATTAATAATAAGTTGGGGTCTTACAACTATTCTCACATCTTAGCCAGGGATCATATCCCTAAGCTTTGATACCAACTGTGACGCCCCCAAAATTAGGTATACATCACCCATCTTGGGTCGCCACTTACATGGTGCGTAATTTAAATACAACTTATTAACATAAGCTGCCGTGTACAATACGACATAAAGCGTGAGTTTAAATACAAATATCGTCTACTAGATATTATACAAACTCAAAAAGGAGTCCTCATTACAATTATTATCACACTATTTCACGAATAATGAGGACTACTAATGCTATCTTCAGGACCATCACTCGTTTCCCAGGCTCGTCCCAAATTTATATTCTCATTTCACGAAGAAACGGTGAAAGAAAGGGTGAGCTCAACTAGCCCAAAGAAGAAATATTATGACTAAGATAATGCGTGAATAAATTATCAATAGTCTTCAACAATGTTAAAGCGATAAAATACAATAGAATAAACCGGTTTAAGCTGCAACGGAATAAGCAATCCATTAAAAGAGTCAAGTAGAAAATAAAGTCTACTATCTTTTAGGTTTTAAAAGGTTTTCATCATTATTATATGAGACTCGACTTTAATAAATATTTCACATCATCGAATCACCCCCGCACTACGGCCGAGGATATTCTTTAAGTATCACCGACCACAATTATTCATGCATTCTACGGGCCAAGAATATTTGTGTATTCATTAATGGTCATGATCATGCCAACAATCTGTCCACCAATGCACTACTACTAATCGAGGATTTTTATCACATCATTTGTAACATTACTATTCATGATTACACCGAATAGTCTCTCGGTCATAATCATACCAAGTCCATCTATGCACTACTGAGCCATGAGATGACTTTCAACATAATATAAATGTAAGACCCCAAAATTTTTTTAAATAAAAAGGAATTTCCTTTATTTATTATTTTGAAATAGTAAGGGTTGATTTGATTAATGTGGTTAGTTATGGGTAAAAATGCGCAAATATTTCAAAATAAGCAAGTGGTTATAAAATATTCATTGTTATTCGGAGAATATTGGTTGGTCGTGGAATATTCGTGATTTGTCGGGGAATATTAAATACGACGCCAGTAGCTTGACCATGTGTGGGCCCCATAACGAAAAAGCTATTGGATGAAGAAAACGACAAATATAAGTTGGTTAAAAATAACGCAAGTAGTTATTCAAGTTAAGATTGTTGGAATACCCGTTGGTTAAAATACGATGTCTGGCGTGGGTCGCACGCGAGAAGACACCAGTATTGCGATATTGTTGAATTATTGATCCTTACGTAAGAAGGCACTCAATAATTTTCACACGATGAATTCTTGTTCAATATTTTATTTTATTGATTCAATAATTTCTTTGCGTTGGTATTTTATATTATTCTTTGTTTCAATAATTGTCACTGCATAAAGATTTCCCATTATCGGATCAATAATTCATATTATTTAAATAATATTATTAGATAACATTATTGGCAATGTCTAGAAAGTTACTGTACAGGAGAGGTTTGGTCACCTAATCATGGCGCCAAGAAGGAGAGATCCTTATTGGAAAGCCCCTCTTCCAGGAACCGCACTGGTTGTCATAATTGTGATTCACGTAATATTATTTGGGAATAATTAATTATTGATTTATATGATAAGAAAATATTTATTTTATATAAATATAAATGATGGATTTATTTATGTGGTTATTAATGAAGGAATTAATTTGAGATGTTTTATTTGTATTTTGTCGGATTGGAGGTATTAAAAGATCAAATCGGTGTTATTACTGACTTATTGTGTGAGTTATAATATTTAATCCGAGTTGGATCGTTGTAATTTTTGGACATGTTTTACATATATAAGTTGAGTATATGTCCACAAATTTTGAACCGTTAAAATGAGCATATAATTTATTATGAATTTTAAGAGGTGGTGATTCGAGAAATTAGGTTATAAATGATTTTGGTGGAAAATTCTAGAATTGAGTGGGCCCCACTTTTGGTTGGTGAGAAATGTGCTCAATTGAATTTTCAAATGTGGTGGGTGGGAATAATAGCAGGTAAAGCCATCAAAGTTGTTGCGAGTTAAATGCCGCTTTTGCGTCTTAACATTTTCTATAAATAGAGGCTAAGTTAGAATTGAAAATCACACCGAAACAAAGTTTCTCTCTTTCTCTCTATATTATTGAGCGTATTTTGTGAGTATTTAGATACTTTGAGAGTTGTTGTTCGATTACAAGTTTCATTCAAAGATCACTTTGAGCCTTTCCTTCCGGAAAATCGATTCTCCGAGGTAAGGGATGTTATTTTCTTCTCGAGATGATATTATTTCTTCAATATCATTATCTTTGAAATATTGGTTGGAACTTTTTATCAAATTTGGAACTTTTTCATGTAAGAGTTACTATTCATGAGTTACTATTCACGAAGTTCTTATTCATGAGTTACTATTCACGAAGTTCTTATTCACGAAAGTACTATTCATTAAGCGTGAAGATGTTTTTTTGTGGAATTTCTATCTTTTGGTGTTTGAGTTACTATTCACGATACTCAAGACTATTCACGATACCAAGACTATTCACGAATACGGCACTGACTATTCACGAAAAATGAAAATTTTCTTTTAAATCTAAAATATCTATTCGGATACTAGCTTTGATTGTATCCATATTTTGATCATTCTTGAATTTTACACCACTATGATTATTTTTGAGGTATTGTTGGACATGGATAAAACAAAGTACGAATCCTTAATCCTTAATCCTTGTCATTTTGTTTCACCTTTGGATTTGTTCTTTAAAAATATTTTTCATCATCCTCGCCTAAAATGATGATATTATTGAATATCTTCGCCTGTAGTGCAAAGATGAATGATTTCTGAAGAATATCTTTGGCACAGTAGTAAAAGATGAACATGTGTTTAAATGAACATAATAGGATCGATGAATATCTTTGGCACAGTAGTGCAAAGATGAGCAGTGTTTAAATGAACATGACAATGATGAATATCTTTGGCACAGAAAGTGCAAAGATGAATATTTGATTCCGGATGTTTATGGATTGATGTTTGAGGGATAAAAGATGAGCGATGAACTTTTAAATTCATACATGAAGATAGTAGTTTGCATTCTCTACTTAACTCTTCTAATGATTATTATTTCATTGCGAATATTGATTTAAAATTTGTTGTCTATTGTATTCTATTAAATTTTTCCCTGTTGAAGACTAACGATAATTTGTTGTATATTATCTTAGTCATAATATTCTTTTCTTGAAGCTAGTTGAGCTCACCCTTTTCCTTTTTGTTCCATTCTTCTCGTGGAGGCGAGAATATATACGAAGATGCAGTGGGGTATGGAATGAAGGTTTTAGAAAGGATTGTTTAGTAGTCCTCACCATTTTTGTAAAATAATGTATCAATAAATGTGATGAGAATTTATTTGAGTATAGATATTGTCTGTAAGATAATATTTGTATTTAAACTCACGCTTTTTCTTGTTATAATAATAAAGTTGTAGTTGTTTTCGCATCATGTATTGACAACTCGGAATGGGTGATGTATACCTATTTTGGGGGCGCCACGGTTGGTATCGAGCTTAGGGATATGATCTCTGGCGGAGATCGGGGGAATAGAACTAGGAGGGAGAGCGAGTAAATCCTTCGCTAAAGTGTGTCCTACCTAAGCTTATTTGTTAGTTGGTCAATTATATAGGGATATTATGTGATATATTGATTTCCTTAATTAACCCTTGTTTTATGGCGATGATTTGAGAATGTCGAATGAGAATATTAATGATGGAGTAAATGAGGACCGTGGAGATGCTGTCTTTCACCAACGAGGAGAACGTCTGCAACAGTGGCAATGTTCCTCCCGTGAACAACACCATTGAAAGCGTAGATGATGAACGAGGGGATGTTTAGAAGTTTTTTGTTTCATGCAAAAATCGCACGAGGAGACTCGTGTTCAAAATACTGAGGAGAAATGATAGTAATTCATGGGTGGTCACATGACCAAGCGCTTTAAAGAGTTGGGACCACCGATTGGGGAAAGCAGATCCGATCATGGCGGAAACATGGGTCAAGCAAATTACCAAGATATTCGATGTCTTGGGATGCACGGAGGAAATGAAGGTTCCATTCGCCACCTTTATGTTCCGTGGCAGGCGGACTCATTGGTGGGAGAATGCATGTAAGCGTACCCATCCAAACCAAGACTCAAAGGCGTGTCGTGGGACGCGTTTGAAGCAGTTCAATGACAAGTACTTCCACGAAAGTATTAAATCTATATGAAGGAAGTGGAGTTTATTAGGATGGAGCGAGAATAACATGCGGTGTCCCAAAGACGCGAAGTTAAGTTCGCGGAGTTATCCGAGTTTGCACCTCATTTGGTAGAGAATGAGAGAACGATGACGCGGATGTTTCGAGAGGTTTGAAACCCTAAGATACGTCAAGATCTCATTTCTCATAAATTTTCTCTATTAGGATGTTGTCAGCGGTGGCTCGATTGTTAGAAGCGAGATAACGAAATACGTTCAACCGAGGGACCATAACCGGATCATAATCAAGATAGCGATCATCGAATAACGATAACCACGGAGAAAGAAGAATACTGGACAAAGGCGGTAACCACTCCGGTGGTAATCGTGGCCATGAAAATAGAAGAAGCGAGCCTGGGAGGAGATTTTAAAAAGAAGATTCAACAAGCGACCGTGTGAAAGGCGCCAAGACCATAGAAGTAAATCGGTTCCAAGGGAGGAGAAAGACCATCGGTCGTATGTTACAAATGCGGAAAAGAGGACATATCGGTCAAAGCGTCCACAACAGTTTAAGGTATGCTATAATTGTGGAAAGGAAGGACATATCGCCGAGATTATACGATATCGAAACCCGATCCAGTGAGGAATGGTGACTCAAAAAGGATGTCCAAGAAAAGTCAAAGTCAGCGATTCACGGAAGGCGTTTGTCGTGGCCGGTCAAAATGCGAGGAACCCGAACGAAGTTAGCACGGGTTAGTTAATTATAAAATCTTCATAAGTATATACCTTACTAGATATTGGTTCTACCCATTCTTTTATCTCTCTTACTTTGCGCCAACGTTTGAACTTGACTACGGAGAAATTAAACTTTGACCTATCTGTGGAGACTCCATTAGGAGAAACTTTCATTACATCCGTTGTTTAAAAATCTTGCTTGATTCAAGTTGGCACTATCACATTACCGTTAACCTTATTTCATAGAGATATTTACTTTTGATGTGATTTTAAGGTTAACTAACTACTCATCATGCCAAATTGATTGCTTTTGTAAGGTTGTTAGTTTTCATATTCCTAAGCAACCCGTTATTCAATTCAAGCAATCAAACCATTGTAGTCAAACATTTTCATATCAAGCCATGAAGTCATTCGTTTATTACGGATGTCAAGTTTTCTTAGTCCATGTTATGGATTTGAATAAAGACACGTCGATTTGAATAATATTTACGTTGTTATTGATTTTTCCGACGTATTTCACGAAGAATTTCTTGGCTTACTCCCAAAGCTTCGATATTAAATTTTGTATCGACTTTGAACCCTAAGACAAAACTCATTTCTAAAATCTCATATCGAATGGCTCTATTGAACTTCGAGAGTTAAAATTCAACTATAGAATTTGGTACCGAGCCTTTATCTCGGTGACTTCCTTTGTGGAATTTACTAAGCGAGACTCTCTATAGGGGACGTCATATTAAATGCGATAGTAAAGCGATAGGTGTCATTGTGACGTCGCAATCCAAGATTGGGATATGAGTCACGATTGAGAAAGCAACCTAAGTCGAGAATCGAAATACGTAGCTTTTAGGCTTAGTTGGTTATTATCGGAGATTCGTTGAAGGATATTCTCGAATCGCTATTCCATTATCGCATGGTGACTTCGTAGAGATCTGAAATTCGAATGGAGCAAGGAATGTGGGAAGAGCTTCAAGAACTCAAGAGGAGACTCATTTCAAACACATGTTACGACCATGCCATCCTGGAAAAGCGACGTGGTGGTAGACGGCGTGTTGAGTAGAAAATCGATACAAATCACGAGTACGATATTGTCAAAGACTAATTTCAGTATAATTTACAAATAATAGATGGAGATGAAAACTCTAGGTACCCACATGATGATATCTGATACGTGATGATATACTGAGTATAATCGACTTTAATCGATAAAGTTAAAAATTTGCTTACACAATCGAGTGATGAATTTGAAGAAGGAGGTGCAAGAAGTTGTTATTTCAAAAGCGAGAATCGGTGAGGTGAGGAAAGCTCAAACCTTCGATTTATTAATCCGATTGAAATTCTCGATCGAATAGAAGCGTGGCCTATAGACTGCGTTTACCGCCAAGTATGACGCGTGTTCATAACGCGTTTTTACGTATCGATGTTACGTAAATATGTGGACGATTCAACCACGTTATAGAGTTAGAAGCCGGACGAGATAGCCAAAGACTTAACGTATGTGAGGAGGTACTGTCAAGATTTTGGATAGGAAGGAGCATGTCCTACGCCATGAAAGGTCATACCACAAGTTAAAGTTTTGTGGAGGAATCATGCTTTAGAGGAAATGACACAGGAATTGGAAAGCGGAAATGAAAGCGAGGTATCCTCACCTTTTCAAAACACCAGTCGCGACGTCAATTTCGAGGACGAAATTTCATAAGGAGGGAGGTTGTAAGACCGAAATTTTTTAAATAAAAAAGAAATTTCCTTTATTTATTATTTTGAAATAGTAAGGGTTGATTTGATTAATGTGGTTAGTTATGGGTAAAATGCTAAATATTTCAAAATAAGCAAGTGGTTATAAAATATTCATTGTTGTCGGAGAATATTAGGTTGGTCGTGGAATATTCGTCTTTGTCGAGAATATTAAATCTCATGGCCGCATGACCATGTGTGGGCCCCATAACTGAAAGCTATTGGATGAAGAAAACGACAAATATAAGTTGGTTAAAAATAACGGCGTAGTTATTCCAAGTTAAGATTGTTGGAATACCCGGTGGTTAAAAAATCTGATGTCTGGCGTGGTTGCACAAAGATAGCTTGCGGTATTGCATGCGATATTATTGAATTATTGATCCTTACGTGAAGGCACTACTCAATAATTTTCACAGTAATTCTTATTCAATATTTTATTTTATTGATTGATAATTCTTTGCGTTGGTATTTTATATTATTGTTGTTTCAATAATTGTCTTTTTGATATTTCCCATTATCGGATCAATAATTCATATTATTTAAATAATATTATTAGATAACATTATTGGCAATGTCTAGAAAGTTACATCTAAGGAGAGGTTTGGTCACCTAATTGCGGCGCCTTGATGAGAGATCCTTATTGGAAAGCCCCCTCTTTCTGAGGGCTGCTGGTTGTCATAATTGTGATTCTCAGTAATATTATTTGGGAATAATTAATTATTGATTTATATGATAAGAAAATATTTATTTTATATAAATATAAATGATGGATTTATTTATGTGGTTATTAATGAAGGAATTAATCTTTGAGATGTTTTATTTGTATTTTGTCGGATTGGAGGTATTAAAAGATCAAATCGATTGTTATTCTGACTTATTTGTGTGAGTTATAATATTTAATCCAAATAGTTGGATCGTTGTAATTTTTGGACATGTTTTATATATATAAGTTGAGTATATGTCCACAAATTTTGAACAGATTAAAAATGAGCATATAATTTATTATGAATTTTAAGAGGTGGTGATTCGTAAATTAGGTTATAAATGATTTTGGTGGAAAATTCTAGAATTGAGTGGGCCCCACTTTTGGTTGGTGAGAAATGTGCTCAATTGAATTTTCAAATGTGGTGGTGGGAATAATAATAGCGGTAAAAGCCATCGAGTTTGAGTTAAGTCCGCTTGACGTCTTAACATTTTCCTATAAATAGAGGGCTAAGTTAGAATTGAAAATCACACCGAAACAAAGTTTTCTCTCTTCTCTCTATATTATTGAGCGTATTTTGTGAGTATTTAGATACTTTGAGAGTTCTTTGTTCAAAGACAAGTTTCATTCAAAGATCACTTGAGCCTTTCCTTAGAAATCTCGATTCTCTAAGGTAAGGGATGTTATTTTCTTCTCGGATGATATTATTTCTTCAATATCATTATCTTTGAAATATTGGTTGGAACTTTTATCAAATTTGGAACTTTTTCATGTCTGAGTTACTATTCATGAGTTACTATTCACGAGTTACTATTCATGAGTTCTTATTCACGAGTTACTATTCACGAGTACTATTAATGAAGCGTGAAGATGTTTTTTTTTGTGGAATTTCTATCTTTTGGTGTCGAGAGTTCTTATTCACGATATCAAGACTATTCACGATATCTGACTTTATTCACGAATCTGAGACTATTCATAGAAAAATGAAAATTTTCTTTTAAATCTAAAATATCTATTCGGATACTAGCTTTGATTGTATCCATATTTTGATCATTCTTGAATTTTACACCACTATGATTATTTTTGAGGTATTGTTGGACATGGATAAAACAAAGTACGAATCCTTAATCCTTAATCCTTGTCATTTTGTTTCCTTTGGATTCGTTCTTTAAAAATATTTTCATCATCCTCGCCTAAAATGATGATATTATTGAATATCTTTGGCCCGTAGTGCAAAGATGAATGATTTTCAAGAATATCTTTGGCCCAGAGTGCAAAAGATGAACATGTGTTTAAATGAACACGACTGATCGATGAATATCTTTGGCTGTAGTGCAAAGATGAGCAGTGTTTAAATGAACATGACTAATGATGAATATCTTTGGCTGTAGTGCAAAGATGAATATTTGATTCGGATGTTTATGGATTGATGTTACTGGGGATAAAAGATGAGCGATGAACTTTTAAATTCATACATGTAGAAGATAGTAGTTTGCATTCTCTACTTAACTCTTCTAATGAATTATTATTTCACCATGCGAATATTGATTTAAAATTTGTTGTCTATTGTATTCTATTAAATTTTTCCTGTTGAAGACTAACGATAATTTGTTGTATATTATCTTAGTCATAATATTCTTCTCTTGAGCTAGTTGAGCTCACCCTTTTCCTTTTGTTCCATTCTTCTCGGGAGGCGAGAATATAATGAAAGTACGAGTCGGGGTATGGAATGAAGGTTTTAGAAAGGATTGTTTAGTAGTCCTCACCATTTTGTAAAATAATGTATCAATAAATGTGATGAGGATTTATTTGAGTATAGATATTGTCTAGAAGATAATATTTGTATTTAAACTCACGAGTTTCTTTGTATTAATAATAAAGTTGTAGTTGTTTTGGTACCATGTATTGACAACTCAGAATGGGTGATGTATACCTATTTTGGGGGCGTCACAATAAACATGAGGATGATGACAATGATATAAGAATTCAATAAAACAAATTCAAGAATTATTTTATCCAGAATTATTAACGCCCAAATTATCAACATGACCTTTGT
Organism: Panax quinquefolius; assembly: GCA_020205615.1. NCBI lineage: Eukaryota > Viridiplantae > Streptophyta > Magnoliopsida > Apiales > Araliaceae > Panax > Panax quinquefolius. The sequence continues at coordinate 32,470,241 of CM035161.1, read as the reverse complement.
TTTGTAGAGTAAAATTCAAGAATGATCGAAGAATATTTCCATGAAAAGATATCTTTGGATGAAACGCAAATATCAAGGATATTCCGGTAATTTCACTGAGTATAAGTCAAAGTTTTAACCAGTGGGTATAATAAAGAATAGAATAACAAAAGAAATCACCATGCATGCGATAGGCCTTACAGGAGGAGTTATTCCAATGAGAATAATAAATAACGGAACCGGTCGGCGTAAAAAACGCATGCACGAGAATGTTCCAACAGAATAATAATAAAGCGGAACCAGTCCGGTGTAAAACACATGCAGACAGGATGTTCCAGCGAATAATAATAAAAAGGCGAAACCGGTCCGATTGTAAAACACATGCATGAGGATGTTCCAAAGAATAATAATAAAAGCGGAACCAGTCCTGTAAAACACATGAGCAGGATGTTCCAATGAGAATAATAATAAAGCGGAACCCAGTCCGGTGTAAAACACATGTATGAGGATGTTCCAATGAATAATAGAAGAATGTCACCAAGTATAGGGTAAACCACATTATACTGAGTTATTCCAACAGAATAATAAGCAATGGAATAACAACAGTTCTCTTCATGAATAATAAAGAATAACACCCCTTACTTTTGGTAGGAGATTGAAATCTATAGCGAGTAAGTAACAAAATACTCTTCTTCTTCTCTCTTATTCTTTCTATACTTTTCTCTCTATAGCTTGAATGAATTCGTGAAAAATAATGAAGCCCTAGGCCTCTATTTATAGAAGATTTCTAGCTTAAAGACTTTAGTGTGAAAAAAGGCAAGTGGCTTGACGACTAATGATGTGAAAAGAAAAGTGGTTTGGACTTCTGTAATGTTAAACGACAAGTGGTTCGACGTCTGGTAAAGGTAATTACTATCAGCGAAGGTAAATACAATTGACGAAGGTAAATACTATTCACAAGGGTAATTACTATTGACGAAGGTAATTACTATTGTGAAGGTAAATACTATTCACAAAGGGTAATTACTATTGTGAAGGTAATTACTATTGATTGAAGGTAAATACTATTGATTGAAGAGACTCTTAGATGATGACATATGGGCCCCCATAAAATAATCAAACTTACCACAAATCATTTTATTTTTCATCAACACATATTTAATCTTTCAACCATTATTAATCATTTATAACTTGTCGTCTCAATTATTGATTTAATACTATAACATATTATCTGATGATGATCTTGTGACAATAATTGAATCAATAATATAAGAGATATGATGCAAAGAATTTCTTTAGTAATAATCGAAAAGCATAGGTGAGTGACTTCTCACGTAAGCATCAATAATCAATACTTAGTGCTACTTATGCAACCAATGCAGACATTCTTTGTACTTTACCACCGGTAGTTCAACAGTTTTAACAGTAACACCTCCGCCGTTATTTTTATAAAATATTTTTGTCATTTTCTCAATCCAAACAATAATTACGTTGTGGGGTCCACCAATGATTGAGTAGTCAGACGAATATTATTCAAAAAGAATATTCTCGACCAAACGAATATTTTATAATAACTTGCATACTTTGCAAAATTTATAAATATTACCCACAACTATAACATTATATCAAATTTATTCCATAATATTGAAAAATAATATTTATAGAAAAATTCATCTTTATTTATAAAAAGCCGGGTCTTACAGTTGAGTCGTTCATACTTGAACGTAACCCACACCCACTGTAAGACCCCGAATTTTATGAAATAAAAGTATTCAATTTTTCTTATAATTACTATTCAGTAAATGGTTAAATTGATAAAAGGTTAAAGTTAAAGGTGATATATGATTTTTTTTCAAAATACAAGTGGTTATAAAATATTCATTGTCATTTCGGAGAATATTCTTTTGGTCGTGGAATATTTTTTTGTCGGAATATAAAATGCGACGGTAGCAGATCATTTGTGGGCCCCATAATGTAATAATTGTCGATGAAGAAAACGACAAGTTTTAGTTTTTACCGTTAACACTTTATTTGGAATACCGGTGGATAAAATACAACAATACGGCGTGGTTCGATAAAGAATACCAGATGATGATTGTTAAATTATTGACCCTTACGTAAGAAGGCGCACTACTCAATAATTGTTACGATAATTCTTGTTCAATATTTTATTTTATTGATTCAATAATTCTTTGCGTTGATATTTTATATTATTGTTGTTTCAATAATTGACCATCGCACAAGTATTTTCCATTATATATCGATCAATAATTCATATTATTTGGAATAATATTATTAGATAGCATTATTGGCAATGTCTAGAAAGTTACAAGGAGAGGTTTGGTCACCTAATTGGCGCCAGATGAGGAGAAATCCTTATCGGAAGCCCCTCTTTCTGAGGAAGCTGCTGGTTGTCATTATTGTGATTCTATAATATTATTTATGAATAATTAATTATTGATTTATATGACAATGAAATATTTATTTGATGTGGATATAAATGATGGATTTATTTTTGTGGTTATAAATAAAGGAATTAATGTTGAGGTATTTTATCAGTAATTTTGTCGGAATGGAGGTATTAAAAATCAAATCAGTATTTTTACGATATATTGCGTGAGTTATAATTTTTAATCCGACCGTTGGATCGTTGTAATTTTTGGATATGTTATACATACATAAGTTGAGTATATGTCCACAAATTTTGAACCGTTAAAAATTAACGAATGATTTGTTATGAATTTTAAGAGGTGACTGATTCAGAAATTAGGTTATAAATGATTTTGGTGAAAAATTCTAGAATTGAGTGGGCCCCACTTGTGGTTGGTGAAGAAATGTGCTGAATTTTATTTTCAAATGTGGTGGGTGGGAATAGTAGCAGGTAAAAGCCATAGTGAAGTTGCAGTCAAGTCTGCTAAAATTTTCCTATAAATAGAGGCTAAGTTAGAATTGAAAATCACACCGTAAACATAAATTTTTCTCTTTTCTCTCTAGATTATTTAGTGTATTTTGTGAGTATTTAGATACTTGGTGAGTTGATATTCATCGTCTGCAAGTTTCCTTCAAACGTAATATATCCGATATCCAATGGAAGTCTTCTTCTTTTTGAGGTAAGGGATAGTAAAGGATTTTAAGGGTTATTATGTTTTTAGTTTCGAAATTTTTCTGAACCTTCAAAATTCTGGAAAAATTTGAAATGATATTTTGATGAGTTTTATTGATTGTGTCCAAAATGGAGATTTTTGGATGTATAGATTAAGAGTTATGAATTTTACGGAAAAGACTATTTTAAAAGTAACCGCTTATAACTCCTTGTGGTTAACTCTAAAATTGATGAAATTTTTATTGGGAGTACATCTATATAATATCAATGTACTCTGTGAATTTTGAAATTTTTGGATAAAAGTAATATTTATGATAAATGTCTAAATATTCTAGCGGTTTTGGCCATATGAAAAATAGTAAATGATTTTTAAAATTTCGAGAAAAATATATGTTCAATATGAGACTATATTTTGATAAATCCCAGAAAAGAAATATTTTTGGAACTGATTTGGTATTTTTCATGAAAATGGACTAGTTATGAATAAATGAGTTAAATATGTTATGTGAAGGAAGAAAATTGAAAAATATGATTTTATGGCTTGAGAATCATATATGTGGTATATGCAGATTTTGATGAGGGTTTTAGTTATTGGTGATAAAATCTTATAAGTTTGGCATTTTATGATGATTAAATGCATTATTTAGTAAAGTGTAAACAATTAAAATAAATTGTTTATAAGTTTAAGAAATGTTATTCTTTCAATATCATTATCTTTGAAATATTGGTATAGATTTTATTGTGGAATTTCTACCTTTTTTGTGTCGGAGTTACTTATTCACGTATATGGTACTTATTCACGATCAAAGACTATTTATGTATGTAAAAGATTTATGTATATGACATTATTTACGTATACGGTCTTATGTACAAATACGAGTACTATTCATGAGTTACTATTCACGAGTTACTATTCATGAGTTACTTATTCACGAGTTCTTATTCATGAGTTTATTATTCACGAGTTACTATTCACTTAGTCTTATTCACAATAAAATTGGTTTTTTTTCCGACCAAATTATCGTTGATTTATGAATCTTACTCTTGAAATTAAAACCATGTTTTGATTATATTGTTTTTATATAACATTCTTATAACCCTAATGATGATATTTCTCTTTGACTTGAGTGTAAAGATGGGTAGATTATTGGTATGATCGTGACCATAGGTTCTCTTTCGCCGATGAGTGCAAAAGTTGAATTGTTGGTGGTATGATCATGACCATTGAATTTACAATTGAATATTTTTAGCTTAAGTGCAAAGGTGAATTGATCAACATGGTTATAATTATTGTTATATAACTTCCGAGATGATTATGTATTTCTTTGATATATGAATATCTTTTTTCGTAATGCAAAGATGACCATTGTTGAATATCTTTGCTTTGTGAGTGCAAAGATGAATTATTGATGAATATCTTTGGCTTGTAATGCAAAGATGACCCGTTGTTGAATATCTTTTGCTTTGTAGTGTAAAGATGAACTGTTGATGAATATCTTTGGGCTGTAGTGCAAAAAGATGAATTTATTAGTATGATTATGAACATGAATTGTGATTTGGTATAACCATGATCTTTGATGTTTGGTGATAAAAATTATCTTTGTCTGGATGAGAAAAGAATTTAGAACCACAATTACGATTATGAGTTATACATGTGATTGTGGACATAAATTGTTAATTGATGTTACGGGGATAAAATATTGTTGGTGGACTTTTAAATGGAGAAGATAATAGATTTTATGGTCTATTTGACTCTTCTAATGGATTCGCTCATTCAAACGTAACTATGGTTGAAAAGTTTTATCATCTAGCTACCATATGTTCTAAATCTACGATTTATTCTTGATGAAGACTATTGATAATTTATTTATCTTTAGTCATAATATTCTTTATTGAAAGCTAGTTGGCTTCAGCCCTTTTGTTTCACAATTCCTTTCGTGTAATAAAAAGTGTATTTTGGGTCGAGCTGGGATAGCGAGGAATAGAATGGTGGTCTATAGATGTTGAGGGTGAGGTGAATTTAACTTTGGAAGGGTGTTTTGTCACTATCATACAAGATGTCTAATGACATACAAACTCGTGTTATCATAAGGCATGGTTGTGCACATCCACTTCACGAGTATATTTACAAGCACTACCTATATAATCTTGGTGTTTGTTTGGAGTATAATACCCAATTAGAGGCGAGTGGAGATAATGATATGTCATGAAAAGACTCACCATTGGGAAGAATATGATAGTAATCTTCTCGTTTTTCTTTGGGGTCTATTCAATCAACCAAGGATAATTCTGTGGCCATATATGATATCTACCATAACCGAAAAGCATGGCCTCCCATGTACGAAGGTTTTCTTGAGCACTTCCCAAAGATTCTAATTTCTAAAAGCAGGTTTTTGACTATACCTTTATGTAAGGTGTCATTGTGACGTCTTCTGATTGGTATATATTTGCATCCAAACTCACAAAGATATGTGTTGTTGTATTTTGCACGACAATTGTTGTAATAAAGTTGTAGTTATTTTCTGTACCATATATTTGGCGACTCAGAATGGGTTGGATGGAATGGACCTATTTTGGGGTTGTTACACCCACTCACCACCCGCCTTCTTCAACTTCATCTTCCGTTTCAGAGGATACCTGACATCCATAGCCACCCTGACTCTCATATAACTTTTCCAAAACCCTCCAAAGTTATTAGGATTCGATTCCACAAAAACCTCAATGTAATTGCCCACATGTCAAATCATAAACCTGAACCCAAAATTCAATTGTAAAGAGAGGCACTTTTGCAGGTTGATCACCCACTTGAAGCCTTTTACACAACAAAGTCTGATTCTCAAATGACCAAGGACCCCCCTTAATGACTCGTTGTAAATCTCGATCATGAAAAAACTGGAAATGGAATAAGTTAGGCTTAATCGTTTTACCCGCATACCTTTAACCGGCCGCCAAACTGCTGTTATGACATTCTTCATGGTCAAAGACTCGATATTTTTATCAGTCAGAAAACGACCAACAAAAGCCCATCTTAGATCCACCGCTTCACCGTCATCCTCACCATCCGAATCCATAATCTCAACACCTCCTTCCTCCTTTTCCTCCTCTTCCTCCAAAGTAATCTAAGCACAAGCATCCTCAATCTCAGCCAAGTTGCTGCTGGAACTCGCCATACGTGGGTTAATGATTGGAGAATGCAAGCAATAGAAAAAGCAATAGAGATGACCTAGGAATTGTCAAAAGAGACAAAGAGAAAAAACCCTTTCAGAGAGAAAAGAGACTCCGCATATTTTTGATCTTCCGTTGTGTGTTTCCAATTTTATTAATTAAGGCTTTTGATTCCAAGGTATCTCGTCATAACTCTAGCATAACAATAAGCCCTATACTCGTCTATAAACACCATATATGTCGTCCGCAAAGAACATAAACAAGTCACAAGTATATATACAAATTAATAATCATATTTTGTTTATTAATTTTTTTAATGACAGAATTAATATTTTAAATTATACTTCTTAATAGTGATATTTAGACAACTAGCAAAAATGAGTTATTAGAAAAAGCCTTAAATACTTAATTATGCATATTCAGAGTAATTTTGAGTTTTCTATAACTCAGGATAAATTTTCTCAAGTGTGACCCTTTATACAAATTGAATTAAACAAAAAATAAAATTAAATTATCAACTAATTAACAAAGAACAATAAAACCTGGATTTTGAGCATATTTTCTTCCACTTGAAACTTCCAATTATAAAAGAACAAGGATCTCAGCCAAGTTTTCTGTTAAATCAAATAATAAATAAGAAAAAGTTAACAAATATATGTATTACAATTTAAAAAATATGTACATCTAGATTTTATATGTATCTTTAAAAAAATTACCTTCGAAGAAAAGCATTGGTCTAGCGGTCTAGTTGGTGGATGATTTATTTTCCAAGTCTGTTGGAGGAGGAGAATCACCGTAAAAAAATTGTTTGCGTTGCGTTATGAACTGAGAGGGTCAAAGGATTTTTCCTTCTTTTTGCAGCTAAGAGTCTGTTTTGATTCCCCATATTTATTGATTTGTTTTATATTATATTTTATAATTAATATGGTACTTCCTTGTTCAATACGTTTTTTCAAGAAGTTTTTTCTTCTTGAGATTGAGTGTATAAAGAATGATTGGATTGATTGGCTTCCCTTTTCTTTAACAAGTACAGGCGACAACTTCTTTTGTTTTATTTTTATTTTTTTTATACACATATATACATAAGTTTATAAAAAAAATTGGCCCCCTCAGCTGTGGGCCCTGGACGGTTGCCCTAGCCCAGAGCCGACTCTGTGCGTATCCTAACACGTCAAATTAAATAAAAATATATGTTAATAATGATATATATGGATGTCGATACAATTTTCATCATGTGTGATCATTACTTTCATAAATTAATTAGTTTTTTTTGTAATTGAATACGTAATAAAATATACGTTTGAGGCCAAATTAATTAATTTAAGACGCCTAATGTTTATGTTAATATTCTAAATTGATAATTCAATCACTACTATATATATATTATCGAGTGTACCTTGATAAAAGCATAACATCTACACAAGAAGAATCTTTCCACACATCAGTATGTCTCCTAAGAATTTCCCTAGCTTTTTCTTTCAAATAAGAGTCGCAATTCGTTTGAAGCACCAAACAAAGCCTTGTAACAGTTCCCGCCCTCAACATCTTTTGCACCACCCAATCTGTCCCGGAAAACTTAGAAATCAAATAAATTATCGAGATTGCACTATCATCGGCCGCCGGAGAAACTTTCATTATACGCTTTGTCACCACCGTAATTCCCGCAGCATGCCCCACAAGCCTAGCTCTACCATCCGCACAACAACACAAATGAAACAGTAATTGCAAAATCAGCTCGCTACTCTTTTTTTCCGGCAACCCTAATTCCATTTCAATAAGCGCAGAAACCGCCCCGGCTTCCACCATCATTGATCGGTGTCTTCCCCGCGGACACGAGCTTAGCATCACGTACAAGGCAGCCCTAGTTCCTTGTGGCGCTAGGCCTTCACTTAAAACACGTACAATTGTCTTGAAAAAATCGAGCTTCAAAATTTCTTGAGCATTGGAATTCGCCTTTTCGATGAACATTTTTAATAATACCATTGCATGGCTTTTCACGAGTTTGTTGCTTGTGTCACACCCTAAAGCCCACGTTAATGAATCAATAATTTCATCGTATTGCAGAAGAAATTGCGTTGTTTTGTCAGGTGGATACAAAATGAAGTAGAGAATACTAATAGCTTGTTGGAGACCTGTGGTTATTTTTCCATTCTTGTGACGAGTGCTACTAACAAAAGTTAGCATGGCCTTAGGCACGCCGGCTTCTACCAAACACGGCCTATGCTTTTCTTTCTCCGCAAGGAATTCCAGCTCTATAATTGCTTTTAATGCCAAATTTGGAACTGAAAGGTGTGTGAGGAGGTTGAGGATATAAAGCTTGTTGATGGGATTTTGGGTTGGAATATTCCGATCAACGGGTTTTGAAGGGTTCGGGGTGGTGCTCCATGTTTGGATGAGCTTGAAAAGAATATGGTTTGGTGTTAAGATGGAGTCTCTCGAAAGGGGCTGTTTGGAGACGGGACAATTTGTGTTTTGGCTCTGGAATAGCCATTTCTCGATGCTGGATCGGTCGTATGTGATTCCGGTTATGGTGATTACTGGATCTTTCATGATTTGGAGAGAAATTGGACAGATGAAGTACTCGGGAACTTCAACTTCTTCCATGAATAATAATAATAATAATAATAATAATAATAATAATAATAATAATAATAAATAAATAAATAAACTTGAGGGAATTAAAGAATTAAGGGGAAATTAAATATGTAGATAGATATTAACTAATGGAGTATAAGCGGATCAAAAAATATATAATGATTTACAGAAAATCATGTGATTATATATATTATAGTAGTAGATGAAAGTGTTGGGGTGGGAAAAATGAAGATATATAGCTGAAATGGAGATTTTAAGTGTGGAAGAGAAAGCAAGTGTTTGGTTGCACACCGGTAAGAGAATGCGGCGATTAATTTATTTATTGCCATAAATTATGGAATACTAGCGGAAACTAATGGGATCGGTCTTCCTTTCCTTACTGGCTGGTTTAACGACAGGTTTAATAGATATTTCGATGGTCAAAGAAAGAAAATTTTAGTGGATCTAACGTAATGATTCCTATTCTACTATTCTAGGAGTAGTTTGGAAACAAATTATAAAAAGAAAATAATATAGTATATGTTGATAAATACGTTATTAAATTGAATTATGACAAATTTAAAAGTTTATGCGAAATAAATTAGTTTTTAATTAATTAATATTATCCCAAATATTAAATATAATTTTAATTTTTTCACTATTTTATATCTAATAAATATCATTATATTTTTTAATACAAGAATAATATAGACAATAAATATCATATTTAATATTTTATAATTATTTATTTAATACTTGTGCATGGGCTATTATTCTAATTTAATCAAGTAGTAGTAATATAGCCTCCACTGAACAATGAAAACATGTTAAAGTCCTGCGGTTCCGGAGAGTTAATCTATCTATGATCAGTATGAGTTAGTAGTTTGGTGCGAGTGTAATAGCCAATTTGGAACTAGTACTCCTACTACTTCAATCAATTTTGTTTGGAATTTGAAACAAGCAAGAGACGATATACTCCTATATGGGTAACTGGGTAAGTAATATACGTACGTAGTCCATATAATTTGAGCTCAAAAGTAACGCATTTTAATTAACATAATGTAGTAGTACTACTTACTAGTGTGCTGATAAAATTAATTATTGTAATATGTTTGAATTTTGTTAGTATTTGTTCGTCACACTTGATTTTTAACATTATACTACTAGTATTTGGCATGCAATAGCAATATATGTTCGTTCATTAATAAAATGTCATTTTTCCAATTTTAATTTTACATTTCTTTTTTATTTTATTCTCATTTTTCAAAGTGATTGACTACTAAATTTTCCGATTCAGTTGAGGAGGAGTGGTCCCAGCAGAATAATTGCATGATCAATGAATTCTCGACGTAAGGGTTTGTTCAAGACAAGTACGTACGTGTTGCAATTTCGACGAGCTTTCACAATTTGTCCCATACTTGATCATATATATATATATCAAGTCACTCAAACTTATTCCTCCACCAAGCCCATGCCCCATAACTAACAACATGTTTTGTATGTTTGTAAAATTTATTAATATATATATATTTACGTAATTAATAATTAAACATTCACGATATATATTATTTTTTCTGAAATATAAGGACATAAAAGTATCAGCTTGACTTGAATGTTTTCTTAAAAGTCTACCTACACCCACCCTGTTAAGTGGAATATATAATACTCCATCTGTCTCAAATTAATTGTTTAATTTTCATTTTTTTAAGTCAAATTGACTATTTTTAAAATTAATAATTAAGCATATATAAATATATTTCTAAAATTATAAAAATTGAGGTTAGTAATAAATTGTATATATTTTTTTTTGTTATAATCTCTTCACCTATATTTTAGCAAAAATAGTAAAAAGATTAGTTTTAAAAATGATCAATTTGACTTTAAAAAATCAAAACTGAACAATTAATTTGGGACGGATGGAGTAGTATTAAATGTACATACTGTATTATCTACTGCTCTGCTATGCTCAATTAACGCGTTGGAGCTAGCTAGAAATCAAGATCCAAAAAGGAAATTAAGTCAATTGAATTTTACTACTACTAACACAAGATTGATTAATGTACGTGCGTGCGTGCGTGCGTGCGTATTTCCTTGCACGTAAAACCTTCAATTCCTTTTTCCCATGATTATGATGATGAAGGACTATAATACTTACTATTTCTACACATATTTTATGTGTTTAAGGAACTTAATTTCTTTAGATACCATAAAAGCCAAGCCAAGCCTAGCCTAGCCTAGCTATTCACAATATTCTACATACATAAATGCATGCATGCATGCATGTTCAATGCACTTGTTTTTCCATTGATAGCAGCAAAATTTAACGGACTTGCTTCTACAACCAACACTCCACAAATTCTTATGCGGGAGAATTCTAGATAATAATAGCCCTTTATTTGTGCAAGGCACCCTAAAATTAATATAGTTTTAATTTTATTTTCATTTTTAATATGTAACTGTTTATTATTTAAGTATGATTGATAAATAAGTATATCAATTTTTATTTTATTAGTATATTTAATACTCATGATATATGCTATTACGTAACTCTATGTAATACTTTTTATTAAAAAAATATATATATATATATATATATATATATATATATTTCGACCCTAAAAAGACTATCAAACTAGCGAATACTCTCATTTTGTCCCACGATATATTTATTACTATAGATATCTCCCTTTATTTTCCTTAGCAAAGAAAATAAAACGAAAATGCATCCCAATATAGGCCAATAAGCCCCATTTTGGTACAACAATATCCAAGTCCAATAAAAACTACAAATGATAAAAGGATCTTAGGTACATAATAATAGCCACTGAATTGGGTCGCGAAAGGGAGTAAACTAGTTTATACATCACCCCAAACACCATCTAACTGAAAAGGACATTTATATTCGTGTATATATATATATTTTTTAGTACTGAATTTATATTTTGAGAATATAAATTTACACCGTCTCATTTCTAAATTGTAAAATTAATATTAATTTTTTAAAATCAGAAATATTTTTAAATTTAATACTTATTATTATATTGACTAAAATCAAAAAAAAAATTATGTCAATTTTAACTACTCCGTCCGTCTATAAAAACACAATTAATTTTGATCGCTGATTGTTTTGATATTAATTTTGGTCTCAATTTAATATTTAATTTTATTAAATTTGGTAACTGATAGACAGTCTTATTTTCCTATTTGTTTCTTAGTTTTCTTCTCCATCCATTTTTGTCAATCAATCAATCAACTATAAAACCATACTTGAAATAACAATGATACTATTATATAAAAATGATTACATAATATCCACATACACACACATGCATACTGTGGATCTCCGCCTAACATGTAGGGCCAACAAATTATGTATATGAGTATTACGTGACACTTTTTTACGTGATAATAGCATTATTTTATTCTCCTAGACCCTTTTTGGCCTGTTTTGGTACTAAAATATGGTTTTCAGTAACTAACTTTTGTATTTAATGCTCACTTTAAAATATAGTAAAAACAAATGTTATCTCCATTCTATAATAGTAACTGTCTTTTTAGTTTCATGCACATAAATTAAGTAATTCATTTAATACTATCATTTAAGAATTTAAATTTGTAAGAAATTCCATCACTACCCCTTTATAGAAAAATGAAAACTATTAATATAAGAGAGAAAATTTCTTGAAATAATGAGAAAAGTTAGGGTAATATAGCAAAATAAATAATTTATTCTCTTAAAAAATTATAAACGACAAATAAATTAGAACAAAATTTATCTTCTTATGGAACCGAGGGAGTATTAAGTATATTTAATGCTCACTTCAAACTGTATTGAAAGCGAATATTAAGAGTAATAACATCAATTGTTCATATTTCTACAATTCCAAAATATGACTCTCAGTCACTAACTTTTGTATTTAATGCTCACTTCAAAATATATTAAAAAAATATTAACAGTATTTAACGCTCACTTCAAAATGTATTAAAAACAAATATATACTCCATTAAGAGTAATAATATGAATGATTCATATTGTTACAATTTATCTTTAACAAACAGTGAATCATTCATATACATGTTGGTGCTCAAATATTTTAATGGTAACTTCTAAATGTATTAATAACAAATATTAAAAGTAATAATGTAACGTAAATAGTTCATATTCCTACCGTTATATTTAACAAACAGTGAATCATGCATATTTCTGGTGGTGTTCAAATTCTGTTGGCAATTGTCATATTCCTGATAATTGTTTGAATCATTCATATTTCTGGTGGTGTTCAAATTCTGTTGGCAATTGTCATATTCCTGATAATAATACAGAGATCAACCGAAATACATTGTTATATACCAAAAATGAAGGAAAATAAAAAAAAAATTATGTAATGCTATTAGACACAGAGTCAGGGGGTATCTGCCCCCGGTAGCAGGTGACGATCTAGACAGAACTAAGGGGGCGGGGGCGGGGGCGGGGGCGGGGGCGGGGGCAGCCAGCTAGCCAGCCACTGCTGACTGCTCTGGGCCTTCCGGCTTTCGACAAGTCGGCGACTCAGTCTTATGCTCTTCTTCTTCGGTTTAAGTCTTCCGTGCCTCTGGTTCTGTCTGCAACAGGTTTTGTTTTTGTGGAGTTCAGACTACTAGGCTTTCATTCCGTAAGCAAGGAAACTATCTAAATTCATAAAAAAGAACTGAAATTAGCAACTGAGGTGTAAGAAGGGTTGCATCAACTGCTGTCAACGAAGGGATTGGAACTAGAATTGAAGCAAGTTTGAAGTACAAACTCAGTTGTTACATCAAGCAAGCAAGGTAAGCCATATATGTTCATATTATGTTAAAAAAAAAAAGAAGAAGAAGTAAATACATGTGTAAAATGATACAACTGTTGTGTTTGGGCTGTTAAATGTTATCATGATTGATGGGATGCTGCATTTGTTATGCGGAGGAATAAGGATGAAAATACATGACTGAACCATGTACCGGTAGGTGTGAAATTTGTCTTTTCAAGTTGTGCACATGTTATGTTCGATAAATGTTCTCTAAGAGGTTGTCAAGCATAAATAAGAGGATTTGGTCAAGTTTGTGATTAAGAAATTCTTTATACATGTTTTATAAAGTAAGTCAACTTATTTTGGTTGGGTGAGCCAAAACAAGTTTGTAAGAACTGAATGAGTTAGGCTATGTTGAAAAACTGTTTCAGCTAGGCAGTTTTAAATTCTTATAAAACCTATCTAAGATGCTTGTTTTAGTTGGTATATATTTTTTAAAAATAGTATGATATGCCTTCTACAACATATTAAAAGTTGGTTTATATTGGATGTACGGTTTGAAAGATAGAAGATCGCAAAGTAGCTACTATTGGATGTTGGAGTTCTTTCAATTAATTGATTTTTTGTTAGGCTGCTAATATACTTTCTATTTTTTTCAATCTGGGTCAAAATCAAACCCAAGGACCTTAACTCCGCTCCCTTGCCGCAACCTACATATCATCATTCTTTCAGGACCTCGAGTGCTTAGCCCTCAAATTTTGACCCCCCTCAAATTTTATTTTGGTTCCGCCACTGATTAGAAAATTAAGAAATAATCAACTCAAGTTAAACAACTGATGGAGTTTTTTAAAAAATGAATGAATCTGAATCTGAATGAAAAAAGTTGTTTGATAATTAACATGTCTGAAACATCTGAATTTATTATTTTACCCCTCTGAAAAAATTTAAAGTTGTTATAAATTTATTTAATATTACTTAATATAATAGTTAGTAATTTTTTTTACTTTATTCAGCAGCTCATTCAACCATTGACTTAGTCATTCAACTCAATCATTTAACCGATTCAGCTATTTAGATGATTTTTTTTTTCAAAACAAACGCACTTAATGACTGACCGATTCAACCATTCATGTAAGACCCCGACTTTTATGAATAAAGATGAATTTTCTATAATTATTATTTTTTGAATATTATGGAATGAATTTGATATAATGTATAGTTATGGGTAATAGTTATAAATTTTGCAAAGTACACAAGTTATTATATAATATTCGATTGGTCGGGGAATATTCGTTTTAACAGAGAATATTCGTACGACGGCACAATCATTGGTGGAACCCGCAACGGAATTATTGTCGGATTGAGAAAATGACAAAAATATTTTATGAAAATAACGACGAAAGTTTTATCGTTAACTGTTGAAACACCCGGTGTTAAAAGTATAGGAATATGCGTGGTTGCATAGTAGCACACGGTATTGATTATTGATGCTTACGTGAGAAGTCATTCGATTTTGTTCAATTATTGCTTGATGAATTGTTGTGATAGTATCTCACGTTAATTGATTCAATTATTATCGATATTTTATATATTATTAAATCAATAATTGAGACGACGAAGTTATTAATATTATTATTTATAATATTAACGATGTCTAAAAGTTCTGTCAATGAGAGGTTTGGTCACCTAATTGCGGCCCAATAGGGAGAAATTCTTAATGGAAAGCCCTCTCTTTCACCAGAACGACACGATCGATTAGTAGTGTGAATTATAATAATGATGATGAAGTTTTATTTTATTAGTATTATTAATGTAATAAAATGAAAAGCTTTTATATATAAAGCAGAATACTTTTATAAAGTTATTCGTTTTATTAAACTATAAATAGAATATATTATATTCTATTATGCATAGTATTATTTTATAGTAAAATCTTTTTAAAAAAAAAGAATACTTTTATAAAGTTATTCGTTTTATTAGATTATAAATAGAATATATTATATTTTATTATGCATAGTGTTTTGCATAGTGCTGATAGTGTTTTTTCAGATAGTAAAATCTTTTTATATAAAAGCAGAATACTTTTATAAAGTTATTCATTTTATTAGATTATAAATAGAATATATTATATTTTATTTAAAAAATTTGTTTTATTAGAATATTTTATAGTAAACCAATACTGGACCGTCCAGTTGAAAAGTAAATCAATCTGGACCGTTTGAGAAATTAATTCTTATTCAATCCATTCTCCTATAAATAGAAGCTCATTCCTTCATTATTTCTTACGAATTCACTAAAACTACAGAGAGAGAAACTATAGAGAGAGAAAAAAAAAAGTATTCTCGCTACTTCACTACTCCTATATCCGGTTTGTTCTAAGATAAGAGGTATTATTTCTTTCGTATTCATGAAGAGAACTTCATTATTCCATTTTTTTATTACATTGGAATAACTTTGTACACGTGATCTCACCCTATACTTGGTGAAATTCTTACATTATTCCATTCTTTATCATTATATTGGAATAACACATATGCCAATCTGCGCATATGGTGAAATTTTTCTCATTATTCCATTATTTATCATTATGTTGAATTATCCTATCTATCTGCAATACCGCATACGTGGTGAAATTCTTACATTATTTCATTCTTTATTATTCAGCGGAACATCACATGCGTGCGTTCTTCGTGATTGACTGTTCCGATTATTTATTAATCTCATTGGAACATCTTGTCGGCAATGAATTTCTTTGACACGATTCAAATATTTATTATTACATTGGAATATATCACAGTATGTGCGTTCGCATGACACTGGTTCCGTTATTTATTATTCTATTGGAATAACTTTGTTTTGCGGTCTATCGCATGCACGGTGATTTCTTTTGTTATTTCATTCTTTATTATACTCGGTTGGTTAAAGTTTTGACTTTATACTCCATGAAATTAGTGAAATATCTTTGATATTTGCGCTTTCATCGATATCTTTTTATGGAAATATTCTTACGAGCATTCTTGAATTTTACTTTCTACAAAGAAGTATCGCACGACAATTTGAGCGTTATTAGTTCTGGATAAATTAATTCTTGAACTTGTTTTATTGAATTTTTATATCATTGTCATCATCCTCGTATGTTTATATTATGTTGAAAGTCATTTGTGGGCTGTGTAGTGCATAGATGGACTTGGTATGATTATAATCGAGGATTAATCGGTATAATCATGGCCGTAATGTTACAAATGATGTGGTAAAAGTCCTCATTGATTCGTAGTGCATTGATGGGCGGTTGTTGGCATGATCATGACCATTGATGAATACATGAATATCCTCGCCCCGTGTGCGTGGATAATTTATGGTTGTGATCTTAATGAATATCATTGGTAGTAGTGCGGGGATGATGTGGATTATTTATTAAGTCGGGTCCCGATAATAAAAGTGATGAAAAACCTTTTAAATCATAAAAGATAGTAGATTTTATTTCTACTTGACTCTTTTAATGGATTATCTGTTCACCGCATGATTAAACTTGATGTTTGTTATATGTATCGGTTTAACACTTTGTTGAAAGGCTAACGATAATTTATTACGTACTATCTTAGTCATAATATTTTTTCTTTGGGCTAGTTGAGCTCACCCTTTTACTTTCATTGTTCTCTTGAGAAATGAAGCGTAGCGAGGACTAGTCGGAGAAGCGGAGTGATGTGAGTGCAGATAATAGCATTAGTAGTCCTCACTATTACATTAAATAGTGTGATAATAAATGTAATGAGGACTCAATTGAGTGTGGATATTATCTAGATGACAATATTTGTATTAAAACTCACAGCATATGTTTTGTCTTATTTTACACGACTGTTGTATAATTAAGTTATATTTGAATTTTGTACTATGTATTTGGCGAGTCAAGATAGGTGATGTATACTTATTTTGGGGGCGTCACAATTCAGATGTATTCAGTCCTAAACAAACAACCCCTAAATCGTAGCAAACAAGTCTAACAAATACATTTAAGTTTGTTTGAAGTGTATACATATATATATTTGATTGTTTCCCTTACTGTATGATTTGTTTCCATATTTTTGTCCCTTATAGTTTCTTAAAGAGAATCGATATTTTCATAAATAAACTAGATACAAACCCGCGCTTTGCGGCGAGATTAATCATTTTGTTAATAATAAATTTATACATGCAATTAATAAATTAAAATATAATAAGAAGATGGTAGATTGTTGTGTGATTATCAAATTTTAATATATATGTTATATAGTGTTGCATAAAATTTTATGTTCAAATACATATCCAAGTATATAATTAATCGATCACTAAATTCCGAACATTACATAACAGTTGTGTGTGTGTGTGTGTATATATATATATATATATATTAATGTCTTGATAAAATGTTTATAATGTAACCAATATGGTTAAAAATGGGTAACTCTTTCATTTTAAAGCACTAACAAATATTTAGAAAGTGTCATTATAATGCCATCGAATTGTTATATTGATATGATTCTTTAGTGGTATATTTGAAGTCTCATTACACATTACACAAATCTCACCAAGCCTCAAATATCGACACACGTATACTTGATGCATTTTGAAGAGTTCAGTGTCTCAGATATCGCTTAATTACTTGCACGAATTCTAACATCCAAACGAAAGGAAAACAACGAAAGAATGTCTCGGTTTGGTCCTCGGACATGAAGGAAAACACGTGTTACATGCTAAAACCGAAAAGCACGAGAATTAATAATTATATTGGATCTTCATGTCAAACAAACACCATGTCCAAAAACATAGAAGATATAGACCGTGTCATACATAACACAATGTTATAGTTAAAGAAACGAATACATACCTCATTAGTATTTTTTATCAATTTTGACAATCAGATAGCACTCACAATATTACCATAATACAAAAAAATATTAATGATGATGAGAATAATTTACCGGATGCTAGTACTTAACAAATCGTGCAAAGCCACAATCCATATAATAGAATGCAATAAATGAATATGCCATAAATATAAACACCGTGGGATATAGTCCACAAAATGAAGCCATATCCCCTCCCATTGAATGCACTGTCCCATAATTTGAAGGTCTTCATATAACTCTTTTGCACTTTCAACAGTATTTAGAATTGTAGGGCGCAAAATTTTGTTGTGCTAAGCAGAATAAAATCCATGATGCACCTGAAATAATGCAAGAAGCATGCCAACAAAAATTTAACTCGCCAAAGCGCATACACCAAATTCATTGTCACATTACCATTGAACCATAGGTACCGGGATTATCACATTTAAGCTTCTTCTAGTTTAGGTCTTCAATCCGGTTATATTTATTGAATGTGCAATATATTCACACAAACACAAAATTAGCACTTAAATGATCTTTTTAACGGTACATTTTGCAATCTTATAAATATTTGCGATAGAAATTTGGACAATAGTGAAATATAAGAATTTAGACATACTTAATAGTTGATTTCAACATTGCATAAACTATCAACCAAATAAATAATTATCTTTTCACAACTCTTTTATAGGAAATAGTATTGCCTGAGATAAAAAAAAGTCTCACACTTAGCTAAAAATTCATGTGTTTGTCGGATTGAAAACTAACATAACATAAAGGAATTTAGCTCCTATATTAAATAAAAATGAAAAGAATTAGAGTAAAACACATATGAAATGGACTTACATAGAATTTCAAATACTGTCATCTAAAAAATAAAAGACAAACCTATTATACTCTTATTTAAAAGTTTTTCAATGGTTATACATGAATATATATATATATACAGAAAAAAAAATGAATATACATAAAAACTAAACAATTTTGTTGGGGGTAGTGTTGAGAGTTTGTCGGTTTATTTTTGTCTTTACAACTAGAATTTGGCTCGATCGAGATAGCTTTGTAAATGCAAATCATAGATTTACCTAAAAAGATTCAAATATATAATAGTAAAAATTTTATGAGATATAATAATAAAATAATTAGGGTTTACACTAATAATGAGCACCAAAAAGATAATAGCCAGAAATAGTCAAACCTTTATACATTAAATTGTGAAAAACTTTCTGAAAAACTACATTCTTTGTAGCATTGTATGTTTGTCCATCTTTGTCACAAATTAGTATTTTTACTCCACTCTTGCTTGTAACTCTTGATACTGTTACATACAATTGGTCATAGCTAAAACTGGACGTGACAGATACAGTCCAACATGTGAGAGAGATTGCCCCTGACTCTTATTAATTGTCATGAAAAAGCAAATAACCAAATGAAATTGTCTTTGTTGGAATTTAAAAGGTAATCTAATGTTTGACGGTGTTAAGACCAAGCGAGGTATGAAACTTTGTGTCCAAAATTGCTGATTGAAATTACTTTTGCTTATATCAGATGTTTTCCCAATTGAGTTACTATTAATCTCGTGACATTACACAAACCAAATCACTGATCTAAATTTCGGAGCAACATTACAGGAATCTCAATCTTCAACGTTATCTTGTGGTTTGACATTCCGGAAGATGTAATCTTTATTAAAAAATTATATAGGTGTAAATGCCTTCATGCATTTGTTTGAGTTTTCATCAACCTTACATAGGACATCTTAGATATAGTATTTCATAACCTAGCCATAAATACATCACATATTCGTTCACCTTATTTATAGCATCAAGTGTAGGAGCAAGGATGGTTTGGTCTTGGAAATAAAAGTCATTGTCAAATTTTTTCAATAAATTAGGATATGTGATATCAACAATTCTTTAAGGGATTGATCGGATATTTGATAAGAAAATTTGGATAAATAACTGAGAGAGTAATGATAATAGCTCAAGAATGATAATATCATAAAGTAGTGATTTTAGGAGATAATAATTAAATTAGAAAGTATAATATCAGAACAGTTTACATTAACAAAATAGTTTAGATTTGTAGTGATTTAGAGGGTTATACATGTAAGACCCCAGCTTTTTTATAAATAAAATTGAATTTTTCTCGATTCATTATTCTAAATTAATAAGGTGTTAATTTGATATAATGCTTTGGTTATGGGTGAAATGTGAAAATTTTACAAAATAAGCAAGTTTCTATAAAATACTTATTGTTGTCGGGGAATATTCGTTTGGTCGTGGAATATTCTTGTTGTTGGGAATATTAAATGCGACAGGCATGACCATTTGTGGGCCCCATAACGGAATAAGCTTGGGATGAAGAAAACGACAAAATTTGAGTTTTATAAATAACGGCGTAATTATTACGTTAATAATTGTTGGAATACGGTGGTTAAAATACTGATGTACGTGTGGTCACATGTTACAAGAATACACGGTATTTGCATGATATTGTTGAATTATTGATTCGCACGCGAAAGAAGGCACTACTCAATAATTGTTACGGTGAATTATCGCTCAATATTTTATTTTATTGATTCAATAATTCTTTGCGTTGATATTTTATATTATTGTTGTTTCAATAATTATCATCGCACAAGATTTCCCATTATCGGATCAATAATTCATATTATTTGAATAATATTATTAGATAGCATTATTGGCAATGTCTAGAAAGTTACATCAATGAGAGGTTTGGTCACCTAATGCGGCCAAGAAGGAGAAATCCTTATCGGAAAGCCCCCTCTTTCCTGGGAACGGCCTGGTTGTCATAATTATGATTCTATAATATTATTTGTGAATAATTAATTATTGATTTATATGATAAGGAAATATTTATTTGATGCAGATATAAATGATGAATTTATTTATTTTATGTGGTTATAATTGAAGGAATTATTGTTGAGGTGTTTTATCAGTAATTTGTCGGAATGGAGGTATTAAAAATCAAATCAGTATTTTTACGATATATTGTGTGAGTTATAATTTCTAATCCGACCGTTGGATCGTTGTAATTTTTGGATATGTTATACATATATAAGTTGAGTATATGTCCACAAATTTTGAACCGTTAAAAATGAACGAATGATTTGTTATGAATTTTAAGAGGTGACTGATTCAGAAATTAGGTTTATAAATGATTTTGGTAGAAAATTCTAGAATTGAGTGGGCCCCACTTGTGGTTGGTGAAGAAATGTGCTGAATTTTATTTCAAATGTGGTGGGTGGCAATAAGTAGCGGTAAAAGCCATCATGTAAAGTGTCAAGTCTGCTTTGGCGTCTTAACATTTTTCTATAAATAGAGGGCTAAGTTAGAATTGAAAATCACACCAGAAACATAAGTTTTCTCTCTTTCTCTCTCTATATTATCGAGCTTATTTTGTGAGTATTTAGATATATTGAGAGTTGCTGTTCAATACAAGTTTCATTCAGAATCACTTCCGACCTTTCATTCCGAAGTACTGTTTCTTTGAGGTAAGGGATGTTATTTTCTTCTTAAATGATATTATTTTCTTCAATATCATTATGCCAAAATATTGGTTTGAACTTTTTAATCAAATTGAACTTTTTTGTGTCGGGATTACTATTCACGATATCTGACTATTTTATTCACGTATACAAAGACCTTATTTATCAAAAAATAAAATTTTTCATTTTTGTCCAAGATGTCTATTATGGTTACTATCTTTGATTGTATCCATATTTTGATCTTTATTTTTGAATTCTGCTTCACAATTGGTTATTATGAAGTATTATTGATCTTGGATAAACTGTTATACGAATTTTTAATATTTATCCTTCTGTCTCACTGGATTCGTTTTCCTTAAAATATTTTTCATCATCCTCAGTCTTAAATGATGATATTATTGAATATCTTTGGCCTGTAGTGCAAAGATGAATGATTAACTGATGAATATCTTTGGCCAAGATGAACAGGTGTTGAGATGAACATGACTGACTGGTGATATAAATGAATATCTTTCGCCTGTAGTGCAAAGATGAATATTTGATTAAAGATGTATATTGATTGATATTATAAAATATTGATGATGGGATTTTAAATCTTAGAAGATAGTAAAATTCATTCTCTACGTGACTCTTCTAATGGATTGTTGTTTTCGCTGCATTTGTTGATCTAAAACTTGTTGTCTATTATATTCTATCAGATTTTTCCCTGTTGAAGACTAATGATAATTTGTTGTATATTATCTTAGTCATAATATTTTTTACTGGCCTAGTTGAGCTCACTCTTTTTCTTTTTGTTCCATTTTTCTTCTCAGGAGGTGAGAACATAGCAGGATCGAGTCGGGGTATGGAGTGATGGTTCTAGAAAGATGTTTTAGCTTGATCCTCATTATTTCGTAAAATAGTGTATGAATAATTGTAATGAGAACTTATTTGAGTGTTAATATTATCAGAAGACAATATTTATATTTAAACTCATCAAAGATATGTGTTGTCAGTATTTTATTTACGACAATTATATTATGAAGTTGTAGTTTGCTTTTTCATGTACCATGTATTTTGATTTCGAGAATGGATTGGATGGAATGGAACTATTTAAAATATTAATTTGGGATTAAAAAAGTTGTGATTTTAGTAGATAATAATTAATTTAGTAATGATAATATTAAAAGCAGTTAACATTATTAGAACAATTTAGATGTATAGTGATTGAGGGATTATAAAATCAAAATAATAATGTAGGATTAAAAATTGACATTAAATTAGAAATGATAATATCGTAAGCAGTTGACATTACCAAAATAATTTAGATTTGTAGTGATTTAGTGGATTATAAATTTAAAATATTATTTTGGAATTAAAAAGTAATGATTTTAAAAGTTAATAATTAATTTAGTAGTAATGATATTATTAGAGCAGTTAACATTATCGTAAAGCAGTTTAGATTTTGTAGTGATTTAGGGATTATAAAATCAAAATAATAATAATAATAATAATAATATAAAAACCGTTTAGATTGAGAAAATAGTGATTTATGAGATTATAAAATAAACATAGTAAGTTATGTTTGATATTATTTGTTATTTTAATATTATTTTAAATATTTTAAATCGTATAATATTAAGTTGTAATATAATTATAAATGATATAATATTATCTTTGTAATATAATTAAATTAGTAATGACAATATCATACAGTTTAGATATATAGTTATTTTGTTATATCGTGTATTATAATATTATACCATACATGTATGATATAACGTATGTTATAATATTAATGGATCCTAAAATAACGTGGTTGTTGATAATATCTATAAAATAAGGTGATCAATATATATATATATATATATATATATATATATATATATATCAAAGTAATTGTTAAGAGTATTTTTGTCAAGAGCAATAAGAAGCATTAATTAGGATGGACATGTATCAATTTTATAGAACGACATATGTCAATTTATTGTGTCATGTACTGTGATTTAGTATATATAATAGATAATAAATAATAGATTGGAAGAATTTTTGGAAGCTAATAGATTGAAGTTTTAAAATGAATATGAAAATAATTTTTAATTGCATGGAACTATGAAAAGTAGGTAAAATAAATAAAAGTCTAATATTAAAGGAAATTTACTTTTCAAATAATTAAAACTAATTTTTCATAAAAAGCAAGTTGGCCCTATCGTGTTTAAATTGATCCAATCTGGTTGTTGCCTAAGAGAGTTATCTAATTAATGGATCCTAAAATAACGTAGTTGTTGATAATATCCATAAAATAAGGTGATCAGTATATATTTCAAAGTAATTGTTAAGGGTATTTTTGTCAAGGGCAATAAGAAGCATTAATTAGGATGGACATGTGTCAATTTTATGCAACGACATATGTCAATTTATTATGCCATGTACTGTGATTTAGTATATATAATAGATAATAGATAATAGATTTGATAATTTCACAAATTTTTATTCACATAAATAGTAAGTGGAATTCATCTCATGTGAGATAAAAACTTATAAAACTATCAAATTTAATTATGAAAATATTAATTCTCTTTCTAAAATTGTTGAATGACCGTCGTAGAGTGATATCTCCAACTCTGCATAACCAACAGATGTACTATACTTTTAAAAGAGTTTATAAGTTTTTGATATTTGGTTAATGAGCACTTAATTGTCTTTTTTACCTAAACCCCCCATTCCATCTAAAAAATAATTACTTATAATATAGTAACGATTAAATACCAAACAAAACATATTGTTTATTTATTGTAACTATAAATCTTTTATCAATAGTTTCTTTGATAAATATTATGACACATTTATAATTATTCAATATAAACTTCAAAATAAATTAAAAGGTAAAAACAGAAAATTGTATACATATAGAGCTAACAAAACCCAACAACAAAAAGCCCAACATTAAATTAAAAAATAATAAATTAATATAAATTCAACTAATTATACACAATATATTTATTAAAACCGTAATATAACACAATATCGTGTTTTGCACGGTTAAGAAAGTTAGTATAATAAAAATACATTCAATAGTAAATGTAAACCCCAACTTTTTTATGAATAAAGATGAATTTTTATAATTATGATTTTTGAATATTATGGAATGAATTTGATATAATGTTATAGTTGTGGGTAATAGTTATAAATTTTAAAAAGACGCAAAGTTGTTATATAATATTCGATCATTTGGAGAATATTCGTTTTAACGAGGAATATTAAATTTACAAGACAATCATTGATGGACCCCACAATGTAATTATTGTCGAATTGAAAAAATGACAAAAATATTTAATGAAAATAACGGCGGATGTTTTATCGTTAGCTATTCAAAACACCGGTGTTAAAAGATATGTGAATAAGCTGGCACAGATAAGAAGACGCGGTATTGATTATTGATGCTTACGTGAGAAGTCACTCGGTTTTGTTCAATTATTGCTTGAAGAATTGTTACATAGTATCTCACGTTAATTGATTTAATTATTGTCGATATTTTATATATTATTAAATCAATAATTGAGACAACGAAGTTATTAATATTATTATTTGTAATATTAACGATGTCTGTAAGTTACAAGGAGAGAGGTTTAGTCACCTAATCAAGGCGCAATAAATGGAGAAATCCTTATGAAAAGCTCTTCTTTATTTGAACGACCCAATGATTAATAGTGTGAATTATAATAATGATGATGAAGTTTTATTTTATTAGTATTATTAATGTAATAAAATGAAAAAGTTTTTTATATAAAAAATGTAATACTTTTATAAAGTTATTCGTTTTATTAGACTATAAATATAATATATTATATTCTATTACGATAATATTTTGCGATAAGAAATCTTTTTATAAAAAAATGTAATACTTTTATAAAGTTATTCGTTTTATTAGATTATAAATAGAATATATTATATTTTATTATCATAGTGTTTTGCAGATAGTAAAATCTTATTATATAAAATGTAATACTTTTTATAAAGTTATTCGTTTTATTAGATTATAAATAGAATATATTATATTTTATTTAAAAGATTTTGTTTTATTATAATATTTTATAGTAAACCAATCAGATCACCGTCCGTTTAAAAGTAAATCAATCCTGGATCGTCAGAATTATTTACTATTTAGTCCATTCTCCTATAAAATAAGCTCATTCCTTCATTATTTCTTACTTAATTCATTTGAAACTCTCAGAGAAACTATATAGAAAGAAGAAAAGTTTTTTGCTACTTCACTACTCCTATATCCAGTTTTTTCTAAGGTAAGGGACTTCTGTTATTCTATTTTTTTTTATATTCTGTTGGAATAACCTGTATACGCGGTCTACCCTATACTTGGTGAAATTCTTCTGTTTGTCCATTCTTTATCATTATGTTGGAATAACCTGTCTATGCGAAGTACCGCATACATGGTGAAATTCTTCTGTTATTCCATTCTTTATTATTCTGTTGGAACATCCTGTCTGTGCGTTTATGCATGACCTAGTTCCGTTATTTATTATTCTATTGGAATATCTTGTCGGTGCGAATTTCGTCTGACCTGGTTCCGTTATTTATTATTCTGTTGGAATATCCTATCTGTGCGTTTACGCATGACCTGGTTCCGTTATTTATTATTACATTAGAATAATGCATGCGCGGCCTATCGCATGCCCGGTGATTTCTTTTGTTATTTCATTCTTTATTATACTCGGTTGGTTAAAGTTTTGACTTCTATACTCCATGAAATTAGTGGAATATCCTCGATATTTCAAGGCTTCATCCAAAGATCTTTTCATGGAAATATTCTTCCGAGCATTCTTGAATTTTACTCTACAAAGAAGTATCATATTCGACAATTTGAACGTTATTAGTTCCGGATAAATTAATTCTTGAACTTGTTTTATTGAATTCTTATATCATTGTCATCATCCTCATGTTTATATCATGTTGAAAGTCATCGTGGCTCACAATAGATGCGTAGATGGACTTGGTATGATTATTACGACTGGGATTAATCGGTATAATCATGACCATAATATTTTAAATGATGTGGTAAAGTCCTCATCGCCTGTAGTAGTGCATTGATGGACGATTGTTGGCATGATCACGACCATCGATGAATACACGAATATCCTCGGCCAGAGTGCATGGATAATTTGTGGTTGTGATACTAATGAATATCATCATCAGTCGTCAATGCGAGGATGATGATATGGATTATTTATTGTTCGAGTTCCAAATGATAAAAGTGATGAAAAACCTTTTAAATCATAAAAGATAGTAGATTTTATTCTCTACTGACTCTTTTTAATGAATTGTTTGTTCATACCGCAGATTAAACTTGATGTTTGTTATATCAGATCGGTTTAACACCGTTCAAGGTAACGATAATTTATTTCTCAGTATTATCTTAGTCATAATATTTTCTTCTTTGGACTAGTTGAGCTCACCCTTTTACTTTCATTGTTTCTTTAAAATGAAAATGAAGCGTAGCGAGGACTAATCGGAAAGCGGAGTGACTCACCCAGGATAATAAGATTAGTAGTCCTCACTATTCGCTTTTTGATAGTGTGATAATAAATGTAATGAGAACTCAATTGAGTGTGGATATTTTCTAGATGACAATATTTGTATTAAAACTCACAGTATATGTTTAGTCGTATTTTTACACGACTGTTGTATAATTAAGTTGTATTTGAATTTTGTACCATGTATTTGACAACTCAAGATGGGTGATGTATACCTATTTTGGGGGCGTCACAGTAAACGTTTCTCATTTCCATTGGGGGTGAGCATGGTACGTTTTGGTGTGGTTTAAAATTCAAATCGCACACAAAATCGCTTAAGTGCTGTTTGATAAATTCAAAACCGCACATAAAACCGTTTGTAATTGACTAATTGGTGTGGTGCGGTTTAGAACAGTGCGGTGTGGTTTTGGTTCCAAAACCAATTGAAACAACAAAATTTTATGCAATTTAAATTAACAATTTAGCATCACACTATTAAATATCACTTTGATAACACACAATCTTACTTATAATATTTTGTCTAAACAAAAATTAAATATAATAGAGTAATATGATATAAATTATTAGAGTTGAATATAATAGAGTAAACAAAAGTTAAATACAATCTTTGATACTTTACTTTTAATAACAATATGTTGTAATATTATTAGTAACAATATGTTGCAATAATCTACAGGCTACTCTACCATATTATAGAATATTGTTACTAAGAGTAGCTCAATCATATTACAACATATTGTTAACAAAGATTATATTACAGTAATATTACAATCATAATATAAAGAATCGGAAATATTATAGGCTACTTTACCGATATAGTGTGGTTTCGGTTTTATACGTGTGGTGTTGGCTAATAACTAAATTGAAACCGTAAATTTGATTTTTTTTAACCCACTTAAAACCACTACATACGCCGGAACCATTGATGTAATTTATGCGATTTGTGATGCGCTTTTGATTCCAATTTAATTTATTGTTCAATCCTAATTTACATAGCACGATAAGAAAGTTCGATCTTTATCAAACACACATTCCATCCGTAAATGTAAAATATATACAATTCTATCGATTCCAGGCAAAGCATGATTTGCAATTTTGCATATGTGCTGATTTTCTCTTTTAATTATTATTAAAATACAAAAATTGAACATATTACCCATATATTTAGTTAAAATTCTTAAAAAAATGTCACTAATAAATTAATATTCATATTGTAGAAGCGAGTGTCTTGTACTACTTTTGGTGATTACTTTATAATATTTATTATAGAATAATACTATGAGCACCAAATGTACATAATAAATTGTGTATAAAAAATATGACTCATGTATAATGTATTGATTACGAATGAAAATTTATAAAACGCTCAATTATAGGTTCCGTTTTCTATTTTCTTTCTCTTTTTTTAAGAAAAATGATATTTTCACAAAACTTCACTCACACGAATATAGGTCCCGTTTACTATTAACGTGAGAGGCAGAGCCGGTCCTGAGTTTTCTAATGCCCAGGGCAAATTTTCTCAAGTGTGCCACTTTATATAAATTAAATAAAAAATAAATAAATTATCAACTAATTAATTTTATAAAAATTATAAGAATGTACAAAAGATAAGGAAGAACACTTTAAAATGTCATTGAAACAAAAAATCATCACATGTACCTATAAAATAAAAATATCAATGAAATCGGTAAAACTAAAGAAATACTCACTGTAGTTGGCAAGTTTTACTGATTACACAATTGAACTTTTAATTTTTCAAATTACTCCACTACACTAATTATCATTTTAAAACTGGGTTATTCCGTTAAAAAAAATAAACGGACGTTAATTTTTTATCTACAAAACTAATGAATTACCCACTGTAGTTGGCACGTTTTTACTGATTACACCATTTAATTTTAATTTTTCAGATTATCCCATTAAACTAATTAAAATGATTATTTTAAATATAATTATTATTTTCAGTAAAAATATTAGAAATTTTAATTTTTCCATAAAATGAGTAAAGTTTCATAAATTATAGATTTAAAAAATTAAAGTTTTATGATACCTTACTGATTTTTAAAAAAATCTTTTTTTTTGAAAATAAATTTTATTTTTTGAATCTATATTTTATAAAATTTTACTCATTTTTTAAAATATGAAGAATTTTCCAATTTTTGTCTTGAAAATAATTTTTATTTATAAAAATTATTAATTTCTTTTTGAAAAAATCGAATCAGTTTTTTTTATTTATCTTTTTACTGTTTTTTAAATTTTAATTTCTATTTTTAGTTTTTTTAAAAAATTCTAATATTAAGAATGGGTTATTCTCGTTAAAAAATTAAGTAGACATTAATTTAATTTAAAATCACTTTAATTTTTTTGAATCTATATTTTATGAAACTCTACTCATTTTATGAAGAAAATTTTTTTTAATATTTTTACTTAAAATAATAATTATTTTTAAAAATATTTAAAATAATTATTTTAATTATTTTGATGGAGTAATTTAAAAATTAAAAGTTAAATGGTGTAATCAAGTAAAATGTGTCAACTATAGTGGGCAATTCATTAGTTTTGTAGATAAAAAATTAAAGACCATTTATTTTTTTAACGGAATGACCCAATTTCAAAATAATAATTAGTTTAGTGGTGTAATTTGAAAAATTAAAATTTAATGGTGTAATCAATAAAACCTACCAACTACAGTGGGTATTTCTTTAGTTTTACCCAATGAAATATAAACTACAAAACATCATTTAAAATATCTTCTTGTTACACTTTTAGATGTAAAATTATCAATTATACTATTATATTTAATGTTTTCTAACATATTATTTTCAATGCATAATATCACTAATCTTTTATTATTTTATTTTTTTATCCACATAAATACATAAATTTAAAAAAAAAAATTAGGCCCTCAATCAGCTGTAGGGCCCCTGCGATTGCCTTTAGAGCCTTACTTGGCTTCAAGGCCTACAGTGAAAAGAGCTTGTAAAAATATCAATTTCCTTTTTTATACTTTGTACACAATTTTTTGTGTAGTTATTGTCCTTAGTATTACGTACTCTTTGTTATATTATAAAGCAATAAAATTATACTTTTATTGATTTTTTGAAACAATTTTTTTTTCAATGTTAAACTTATATATATATATATATATATGTGTGTGTGTGTCTTGTGCATGCATGTGTGCATATATAACGCTTTGTTTACGAGTTTTGAGCAGAAAAAAGAATAAAAACTTAAATTAGAACAAAAAAAAAAGAATGTAAAACTCAAGTTTTTCTTTTGTATTTTTTTTTGAGTTCTTAATAGAAAAGAATAGAAAATTTAAAATTGAGGACATTAGTTATAATTTAAAATTTATTTATATTAAAAGTTGAGGATAATATGGGAATTATAAAAATATTACTTATTCCAATTTCTTTTCCGTCCAAATCAGGTTAATTTTGGACGAAAAATTTTGGCAGGAAAAGTGACCAAGTTTTCTATCCATTTATTTTCTTTTCCGTTTATTAAAAAACTCGTAAACATGTTAATTGAAAAGAAAACTTAAAATTTTTAAATCATTTTTTTCTCATTCATTTATTTTAAAACCTCGTAAATAGGCGTAAAGATCTTATGTAATAAATGTTAATTTTTTAGAAAATAATATTAACAAAGATATAAAACATTTTCTAAAAATAGAGTGAGCATTAACTATTAACTATTAGATGATAGCAATGGTAAAAGGTATTATAAAATTATATTCAAATCTATCCTAAATCTTATATTATTAAAAATCAATACTCCAACAAAAAAGTGGGGGGAAAGAAAGAAAAAAATCTCACTTTTATATTTGTCTTTTTTTTCTTTTTTAGTATTTATCTTTTTCTGATGATATAAATTGGCCTTTTTTGAGAACACAGCAATCTAATTTTTAAATGAACGAGCATGTAAGATAAGAGGAAGTACAGACTTGTGTGGTGTGTGTTGAGAGAAAAAATATGGCGGTGCTACCGGTCGAGCTGTGGAGGCGAATATTAGAGATTGGAGTAATTGAAAGATTCCCAAAATTGTTAAATTACAAAGACTTATGCAGTCTTTCCATCTGTTGCACAACTCTAAATCGCCTCTCCAACGAAGATTTCCTCTGGTCCTCTTTTCTCTCTTCCGATTTCTCTCTGTCTCGACTTCAATCATCGTCTTCGTCTTCTTCTTCAACCGATCTTTCGCCTAAATCCCTCTACAAATTATGGTAAAGAGAACCCTAATTTGATTTCTATTGGATTTTATCTGTAAATATATTTGATTCTATTCTGCTACATTTGTTTGTTTAATAATTTAAAGATATTATTTCTTTGTTACCAAATAACTGGTATTGGAAAATGTAAAAATGTTTCAATTCATTGGTTTAATTTTCTCCCTTTTTCAGTCCAATATAAGGAGTAATTGTTGTCTGTGGAAAAATCTAACCTTTAATGAAATTAAATAGGTTCGAGAGGGATAGAGCTAGGAAGCTTTTGGCCCATCGACGGGCTTTTCTCAGAATTGAGAGCCGAATTGCTGAGCATTCGAGGAGGATTTTGGAAATCAAGCATATATTGGTGGCGGAGACTGAGAAAATGAAGACCACTATTTTGGAACTGTCAAATTTACGAAATGTCAGGTGATAATAATAATTGCAATTTGTTAGGTGACTCAATTATCTGTTTAGTTATGTGTTTTCAAAGCATATACTAGGTGTTAAAATAGTAATTTATATCAAGGTTCTATTTTGTTTATTTTAAGATGTTTCAGAATGTTTGTGATTTAGAAGAATAAAATTTTGTCTAGTTACCTCAGTGTTACCCCCGGAAATACTTGAGTGGAGGTTCTATAAGTAAAAATAAATAATAATAATAATAATAATAATAATAATAATAATAATAATAATAATAATAATAATAATAATAATAATAAACATACCAATTTCTTCCTGATCACCATCCCTAGCAAATTAAGTATTAATATTCAGTTGATTGATTTTTCTAGACATTCTCCCTTCATTCACATCAGATAACAATTTCAGAAGAATCACTTTGGGAATTTTGCAATTTGCTTTCTTCTTCTTCTTCTTCTTGATTTTTTGGTCATTTGGAATGAAGGGGCAGTTTACTATAGATGGATTGTCACAGACATTATTTTAGTTACCTAGCCACTTTCTTAGTAATGCATCTAGACGTGAGTGGTTTATAGAAGTTTATGTATTTTTTTGTTAAAAAAAAACATTGTGCTCAAGAAGGACATGGAACTATTTAGTGAGCTGATGAGATCCTAGGATTGGTTTGATACTTTGATTTTATTAGGCAAGCATCAGTGGCATTGAATGTGTGGCAGCCAGAGGTGGTTCGTGGTAGGCAAAAGCAGATAGTTGAGCAATGTGTTGTAAACGTTGATTCTCGAATTAGTGCACTTGACATGGAGCTTAAGCTTTGCAAACAGCAAATAGCCGGGTTTGATAAGGCTCATGTAAGTGTTTACTAATAATGCATCATTCATTGAGGTCAGAGGAAACTTTTTACTGAGTATTATGATAGTTGCATATATATGACGGCAGAGAGATGAGAAGAGTAGACTACATGCAGCAAAGGAACAGTTGGCTTCAGTAATGTATCATCCTTTACGAGATTATAACTCGCCAAGCAGCGGCATAAATGAACACAGTATGAATAGAAAAATGTTAAAGAAAAGTAACTGTAAGTTTCTAACTTCATTATCCTTTTAATGTTGCATTTTGTTACGTGATATATGCTATTTGTTTTTATGCTTTACTTCATTTATGTTGCATCATTTCAGCTGGTACTCCATACTCTTTACGTATGGGCTACAAATGATTCTGTTCGTTATATGACAAATTCAAGGACAAGAATTTTCGTCTTTGATTTAAAGAAAAAAGATGTTAACAATCAAAATTCGTAGTATTTATCTTTAGAGTATGGAAAACTACCAAAAGATGTTCTCAGTTTTGTTCTACATGTTAAGCTATGATGATGCTACGCTGTATAGATTATAGTTTTATTTCTTTGTTCACATGTGAGCAAAATATTGAGGCTGAAATTTCAAGTTGATGTGTGAAATTCCCCACTCTCTCTCTCTCTCTCTCTCTCTCTCTCTCACACACACACACACACACACACCTCCAATGTTGGGGAGACATCCACACGAGTTTAGGCTTGTCCGAGTGCTTAGTTGTTAGAAGGCACTACACACAAGCCTTGTGATAAGGCAAGGACCTTTCAACTCATTCGAAGGACAGGAATAGACTTGGGAATAGAAGTTGGGTCATTTTTATGGGGTTAAGTCTACTTTTCCCCACCGTACTCGACCTCGATTTCAATCTACTCATTGAATTGTTTTTTCTTTCTTTTCAAAACGTCACAAAATCCACAAAATCCGTTGAGTCAAGTTGACTTGAAACAGACTTGCCACATAAGATTCCACACAAGAGAGAAATACGACATGGCAAATTAATGCACATGTGTAACAAAAAACTGATTTTAAAATCAAACTTAAACCTTTTAATTAAATATAAAGGACAAAAATAAAAAATTGCAAACACAATTAATTAAAACATTTAAAACAATATCAAAAATCTAACAATCAATTGTTTCTATTCATCTTGGTTTCCGGAAGTCGCGCTGCCCGGCTCCCTTTGACAGATCTGCAACCATCTTCAACCACAAATCTGCATTTCTGCAACACCAAAATTGACCGTTCACAACCGTCAGCCACAATTGTCATCTACATTGACCATCATAGATCTGTCACACGCGCACAATTGGTACCCTTTGACAGATCTGCAACCATCTTCAACCACAAATCTGCATTTCTGCAACACCAAAATTGACCGTTCACAACCGTCAGCCACAATTGTCATCTACATTGACCATCATAGATCTGTCACACGCGCACAATTGGTACCATATTTTCCAATTTACATCCACGTCATTTAATTGATTCGGATGGTCAAAAAATTAGAAAGCGAGTCATTGAAATGATTAAAATGTTCAGCTTTCTGTTTCAAAGGATTAAAATGTTCAACTATCTCTCTCTATGTATAATCACTGGAGGCAACTCAATGGGCGATTCACGACTAACTTTCCCATTTGAGTATGAGCAAGAGATAGACAAATTGCAGTTGGAGAAGGAACCCTACTCAATTCCACCGCTATAAAAAAATATCAAAGAAAATCATACCTATAAGAGACCCATCTCCGATTTACATATTCAACCATCTAAATTAGGACCTCCTCTAGGGACCGGAGATACCCAATCCCTTCGAACCCACTTTCTGTCCCCAAAAGATCGGTAAAGATTTTAATTTCAATAGACAACCAAACTTTTCTCCCTTTCTCAGATCTATAAATTTATATTGATATATATAGATATATATAGAGAAAGAGAGAAAGAAGAGAGATAGTAGAAAATTTATTGGGGAGATTTAGTTTGTTTGGGTTCCTTTATTAATGATGATTAAGTGGCCTTAACTTTCTTTATTTTACTTTTTTGTTTTTGTTTTTTGTTTAAGTACTTGTAAACTTGTTTAATTGTTTAAGTTATTATTTTTTTATTTACTTTGTATAGTTTATTTGAATGTTAGCTTGTTTTATTGGTTTTAGTGTACTATACTTAATATTTTTAATTTTGTAAATTTATAATCTATCGAAAAATTAAAAGATATTTGATAAAGTTATAGTATACCAAAATATTTTTTTCATCCGACATGGCGCCACTAGATTTTTGTAATTATCCATGTAAGTATCAGACATGGCGCCACATAGATTTTTCGTAAACATTTAACACCCATAGACGAAAATTCAATTTTTTATAAAAAAAATTAGTTCAATGATTTGACTGAAATTTTTTTCAGTCTAGTGACGCATTTGTAAACTGAGGTCGAGTAAAGTGGGGAAAAATAGATTTAACCCCATTTTTCTATTTTTTTTCCTTTTCTTTTGTCGTGTTGAAGACAAGCTATTTGTCCGGCTTTCCGTTTTCATTTTGCTATTATTAACCTCCCTTGACACGGGCATCAAGAAAGAATATGAGTAAGATGGATGATATAAAGCATTCTAATTTTTCTTTTCCTTTTTTTGTGTCTGACACCCACCATAAACATTCATAAAATCATCTTTTTTGGTGGGGTGATGGTGTAGTAGAAGAAAGGATGTCACAGTTGATTGGATGGACAAGTATGTCTTTATAAATATAAAGGAGGACTGAGAGCTCTTAACTTTGATTCCTTTAATTGTGCCTTTCTTCCCCAAGAAGCATGGATAATTCTTCAGCAGTCCTTCTCCCTTGTGGATTGAACACTGTATAACAAATACTGTAAAAGTTCCTCATTTTTGGGTGTGTCGGCTTCCGCCTATAGTGTTTGTCATGGAAATGGAGTCTGTATGGCAGGGACTTCTAAAGAAAGGGTTGGGTTTGGGCAACAGGTGCAGTGTTCCGCATGCTGGATCCTCTACTATTCTATGTTCTTTCTGAAAGCTTGTCAATCCCGATGTTGTGCGGAGCTGAGCATCTTCTATTCGCTGGGATAAAGTTTTTCCTCTGCAGGGGCCTTGTGCAGTAAACCCCCTATGGACGGTCGTCCGTCGTCATAAAGTAGTCCAGGCATTAAAATTAATGTCTGGTCTGATTCATGCCTTACTGGGGTTCCAGAAAGAATGGTTGGCCTTTCAAATTCTGGAACAGTAATTTCAGTAGCAGTATAACAGTTAATTATGTAATTGATGAAGACCATTGTTGGAATATAGACAATTCTTAGCCGTCCACCTCCTCTTCTAGTGTACTGGGCCTCGGCCACAAGCCAATCAGTGATTTGGTTAAAGTATCATGATTGGAACATTAACAATTTTTTAGCGGTCAACCATGATCAACTCACGGTACTTAATGTTTTTAGGAAAAGCGGAATCTGCCTCATGAGTTATCATTTAAAGTGTAAAAAAATTAGTTTATTAAAAATAGAAAAAAACCTGGTTGGTGTTTAGCTGTCATTTACCCATTTGTTTATAAATATATGTATTTATAGGTCTAAGTTAGGCAGTACAATGGTCTCGAGTTCGTATGTAATCTTCTGGTACCCTGCATTGTTTTTGAAACTTCATGTTTGAATTATTACCCAATTGTTTTATGTATTATAAAGACTATAAATCGAGCTGTAATTATGTGGAATTTCCAATACCAGAACAGACGGCTTTTCTTGCTCTAATTGTTTTGGTGTTATTATTACTGTCTATAATTTTCCTTTGTTTTTCTGGATGCAGAGTTGTTAACCTGTTCTAGTTTCTCGTCAAATATCATAGAAAACAACGCAAGAAACATCAGACAAATAGGTGGGAAGGGCAAGAGCTCGCACTTACTTTCTCCCATGTACTTGGTATGATGATCGCAGTTCCATTGCTTGTGAGCTGAGATGTATGTTCGAGTTGCTTAACGGCTATCCATTATATTGATGAGCCCAACCCCACAATTTCAAACAAATGGGAAATGGTGTAAAGCTTTTGTAATGTAACTTACAGAAGTGGTATGAGTCTTTGTAAGGTACCAGTTT
Source organism: Panax quinquefolius (assembly GCA_020205615.1). Classification (NCBI taxonomy): domain Eukaryota; kingdom Viridiplantae; phylum Streptophyta; class Magnoliopsida; order Apiales; family Araliaceae; genus Panax; species Panax quinquefolius. The sequence continues at coordinate 32,433,182 of CM035161.1, read as the reverse complement.
TGTCAAAAATCCTATGTTCTTTCATCTTTTCTCCAATGTAATTTGGTTGTAGTGTCTGGATGATGTTTTGCTTTGTGTTTAGCTGCTTGATGTTGTATGTCTAATGTTTTTTCTTGCAGTCATGGAATAATATGTTGGTAAGATAGAAAATACAGTTACAGACAATTTCTTCATTCCTTATAAGATCATGTTTTATTGAAAATATAATTTCTATCCTTGCTAGTAAGGCTGAGACAGTATACTTCTACCGCAGTTGTTGCTCTTCAATAAACTAAACAGTCCTAGTGACAAGGCGCAATTTACATAGAACTGCTGCAAGTGGTCTGCCAATTATCAGTTCTTCTAGGGGGACATTTTCGGGGACATTTCTAGGGATTTTTTTTTTTGTTTTTTTTTTGTAGTACCTCTCAAAAAATGTATAATATTTATTTCAACTGAATTTTTTGTAAAAAATAATGTTTTAAGTGTAATTTGGATACATACAAGAAACAAGGTTTGTACAGTCTGTACAACCCTGTTTTTTGTATGTATCCAATTTACACCTAAAACACTGATTTTTACAAAAATTTCAGTTGAAATAAATACTATATATTTTTTTAAGAGGTACTACAAAAAAAAACCAAAAATATATATATATATCGGTAGAAAATGTCCACAAAAAATGTCTTCCTAGAATTACTTGCCAATTATTGGCATAGCTGGCTCACTTTGACCTATTGTGCTCTGTCCCAGAACAAGCAGCCCTGTCTGGCAGTAATTACGAAGTCCTCATAGTTCTTAAATACCCGTTGTTAACAGGTAGTTCGCTGGATAGACCACAGCTTCGTCTTCAATAAAGACTGCAATATGTACATGTTCCTACTTCCTCCATATGCTTTTTCATAGTAAATTTGTCTCGAAGTTTTGAGGTTTTTAGGTGGACATGGAAATTGGACATAAAAAATAGACACGAGTATATTTGAATTTTATTTATTTATATTTTTATCCACAATTGGGGTTCAAAATACAAATAAGTGAAATTCAAATACGTGTCCAATTTTCATGTTCAATTCTCAATTAGGTGAGTTTATTTTTTTTAAAGTTTGTTTCCTCTTTATGAAAGACTTGTTTATGAGTTTATTTTTTTCCTCTTTTAATGCAGTTGGTGAGTTTATTTTTTCCATTATGAGAATCTTTATGAACGCTTGTTTATGAGTTTATTTCTTTCTTTTTTCGATTTTCACTTGGGTGAGTTTATTTTTTCATTATGAGAAACTTGTTTTCTCTTTATGAGAGGCTTGTTTATGAGTCCTTTCAATTCCTGAGTTTGTTTTTTCCATTATTAGAAGCTTGTTTCCTCTTTATGAAAGATTAGGAGTGAGCAAAAAACGGATAAAACCGAATTACCGAACAAAATCGAATTTTTTAAACCGAATTATTTCGATTTTTCGATTTTTTCTGTAATTTCAGTTATATCCGATTTAATAATGGATATTCGGTTTCGGATACGGTTTTTAAAAATGGATTATTCGGATACCCGAATAACCGAAAGTTTAATTAACAAAATACTAATTTAATAATTGTGTTGTGTGACTTACTGACTTGTGTTTGTGTCTGGTCTTAACCCATATTATTCGCAATTCCTATTTTCCAAATCTCAAATCTCGCCTCTTGGCTCTCTCAACTCTCTTCTGAGTTCTGACTTCTCTCTATACGTTGTGTCTCTGTCTCTCTCTGAATCCTCTCCGGCTCCACCTCTTCGCCTCCGCCTCTCCGCCTCTTCGCCTCTTTGCCTCTCTGGATTGGCTATCTCCCGTTCCCTGCGTGTTGCGACCTCTTTCGAGTTCCGAGTTCTTCAACCTCGACTGCTCGATCTCTTCCGAGTTCTTCAATCTCGACTGCTCGATCTCTTCCGAGTTCTTCAACTCTCGTCTCTTTGATTTGTACTCTGTTTTGTATATGTTATGATTTTAAGCCTTGTGTTAGTTGTGTAGTTATGTATAATGTTTTACCCAAATAAAGTGCCATATTTTTGGGCATCGATTGCTGTTGGGATTTCACTAGATTAAAAATTTGGGGTTTTTATATTTTTTGGGGAATTTAATTTCTTTGTTGTTGGGAATTAGATTGAAAATTTGAGGTTTTTATATATTCTGTAGAAGCTGTTGGATTTCACTGGATTGAAAATTTTGGGTTTTTATATTTTTTGGGGAATTTGATTTCTTTGTTGTTGGGATTTCACGAAATTAAAAATTTTGGGTTTTTATTTTCTGGAGAAGTTGATTTTTGGGCTGGTTGAGATTTCAGTTATGGGGATTGATTTCGTCAGAATTCATTTGAAACTGAAGTTAGGATCTCTTTGTTTTGCTTTTGTTTTGCTTTTTTTACATGCTCCTCGCTTGTTACAGTTGTGAAATAGACATTTTTTGGGTTGAATATTTCTTTTGAGTTTTGAGTCTCTGTAAATTTTGTCCAACCATTTTAGTTTCGGTTATTACCCGAATACCAGAACATATAATTCGGTATTCGATAATTCGGTTATTATCCAAATTCGGTTAGTAGTTCGGATAGTTAAATTATGAGCATTTCGGTATTCGGTTATAATCGAATAGCCTATTCGGTTCGGTTATAACCGAATGATCAGTCCTATGAGAGATTTATGAGAGATTTGTTATGAGTTTATTTCTTCATCCTTTAGTGGGGTTTGATTAATTCTTAATGTACTTGATTATGAAATTATATTGTAATTCTCAAAAAGTGGGGCTTCTAAAAATATAAAATTACTCACTTAGTTTGTTGGACACATGTTTATCCGAATCGTATTATTTTAGAGTCAATGATACCTAGACCGATTATCGAATCGAAAAGGTTATTAGATGGATGAGTTACTGGTTTAACTAGTGGTTGAACCGTTATTAAACCGATGACGTCATAAATATATAAAAAATATATAGTATTAGTAATTAATAAAATTTTAAAAATCTTGTTTTTTATGAACTAAAACACAATAAAGTTGTATTATTAAAAGTGGTTGATTTTAATATTAAAAAAATTTGGTACAACAAAAATAATAAAAAACTGATTCATCGGGTCAATTTATCCAGTTATATTGGTTGAACTACCGGTTCAATCCGAATTTTTATTAAAGTGGTTTAATCAGTCAAAATTGGACTGAATATAGAACCGATTTCCGATTCAACAGGTTGAATTGGCAGGTCCGGACCGGGTCTAAAAATAATGGTTCATCGGGTCAACATGCACACTTTCGAGGCAATTATTCAATATCATTACTCAAGGCTGACGACGACGTGAGGCGATAGAAGCATCACCCCACTTGAAATTTGAGGTCGTGGGGTCAAATCAACTTAAAAAAATAATTGAAAAGGCTTTTATGAGTACTTCTAGCACTATTACTCTAAATCAATTGATAATTGGAGTCTTGGACGGTGGACCAATTACGTCGCAATTCCACTACAATACTTACTCTATTAGACTTTTAGTATTTTACTTTTATCTCTATCTCTATATAATATTAGACTTTTAAGAGTTCACTTTTCAAAGAATGCAGGGAGGAGCAACAAAGGAAGATAACTTCATATATTAAGATTCACAAATCACAATCTGTAAGACCTTAACTTTTATGAATAAAATGAATTTTTATAATTATCATTTTGAATATTATGGAATGAATTTGATATAATGTTATAGTTGTTGGTAATATTTAGAAATTTTGTAAAGTACACAAGTTGTTTATAATATTTGATTGGTCGGGGAATATTAAATGACGAAGACAATTATTGGTGGACCCCATAACAAAATTATTATCGGATCGAGAAAACGACAAAAATATTATTTATAAAAATAACGGCGGAAGTTTTATCGTTAATCTGTTGAAACACCTTGTTAAAAAATATGAATCTGGCTGTGGTCGCATAAGTAGTATACCAGTATTGATTATTGATGTTTACGTGAGAAGTCACCCGCTTTTGTTCAAATTATTGCTATAGTAATTGTTGTATAATATCTCACGTTATTTGATTCAATTATTGTCGATATTTTTATATATTATTAAATCAATAATTGAGACGACAGAGTTATTAATATTATTATTTACAATATTAATTGTAAGACCCCGAATTTTTTTTAAATAAAAAGGAATTTCTTTTATTTATTATTTTGAAATAGTAAGGGTGGATTTGATTAATGTGGTTAGTTATGGGTAAAATACGCAAATATTTCGAATAAGTAAATGGTTATAAAATATTCATTATTATCGGGGAATATTCGTTTGATCGTGGAATATTCGTACTGTCGGGGAATATTCGTACGACGACGCAGTCTTTTGTGGGCCCCATAACGGAAAGCGATTGGATGAAGAAAACGATAAATATAAGTTGTTTATAAATAACGGCGTAGTTGTTACTCAATTATCATTGTTGGAATACCCGGTGGTTAAAATACACTAATACGCGTTGTTGAACAAAGAAAGACACCAGATTAAGACCAGAAGACCGAAATTTTTTTAAATAAAAGAAATTTCCTTTATTTATTATCTTGAAATAGTAAGGGTTGATTTGATTAATGTGGATAGTTAAGGGTTAAATACGCAAATATTTCAAAATAAGCAAGTGGTTATAAAATATTCATTTTATTCGGGGAATATTCGTTTAGTCGTGGAATATTCGTGATCGCTTCAGAATATTCGTTTGGTCGTGGAATATTCGATCGCTTGGGAATATCGTGACGACGACAGTAGCAGCCTCACGCGTGGGGCCCCATATGAAAAGCGATTGGATGAGAAAACGACAAAGTTTGGGTGGTTATAAATAACTGGCGTAGTTATTACCAATTAAAGATCGTTGGAATACCCGGTGGTTAAAATACGATGAATACGCGTGGTCGCATCAAAGAAAGACACCAGATTGCACAAGATTGTTGAATTATTGATCCTTACGTAAGATGGCACTACTCAATAATTTTCACATGAGTTATCGTTCAATATTTTATTTTATTGATTCAATAATTCTTTGCGTTGATATTTTATATTATTGTTGTTCAATAATTGTCACCGCACAAGATTTCCCATTATCGATCAATAATTCATATTATTTGAATAATATTATTAGATAACATTATTGGCAATGTCTAGAAAGTTCTGCTCTAAGGAGAGGTTTGGTCACCTAATCAAGGCGCCAAGAAGGAGAGATCCTTATTCGAAAGCCCCTCTTTCCGGGAACGACTGGTCATTATAAATGTGATTCTCGTAATATTATTTGTGAATAATTAATTATTGATTCATATGATAAGAAAATATTTATTTTATATGAATATAAATGATGGATTTATTTTGTGGTTATTAATGAAGGAATTAATGTTGAGGTGTTTTATCAAGATTTTATCGGATTGGAGGTATTAAAAATTAAATCGGGTTTTTGAGATATATTATGGGGTTATAATTTTTAATCCGACCGTTGGATTGTGGTAATTTTTGGGTATGTTATACATACATAAGTTGAGTATATGTCCACAAATTTTGAACCGTTAAAAGTTCACGAATGATTTGTTATGAATTTTAAGAGGTGTCTGATTCTAAATCGGGTTATAATTGATTTTGGTGGAAAATTCTAGAATTGAGTGGGCCCCACTTGTGGTTGGTGAAGAAATGTGCTGAATTTTATTTCAAATGGTGGTGGGTGGCAATAGTAGCGAGTAAAAGCCATCGGTAAAGTAGAGTCAAGTCTGCTTCTACGGCTAACATTTTCCTATAAATAGAGGGCTAAGTTAGAATTGAAAATCACACCGTAAACAAGTTTTTCTCTTTCTCTCTATATTATTCGAGCGTATTTTGTGAGTATTTAGATACTTTGAGAGTCATTGCTCAAGATAAGTTTCATTCAAAGATCACTTCCGACCTTTCCTTCCAAGAAATCGATTCTTTGAGGTAAGGGATGTTATTTTCTTCTCAAATGATATTAATTCTTCAATATCATTATCTTTGAAATATTGGTTGGTACTTTTATCAAATTTGGAACTTTTTTCACGCTTGGGGTTCTTATTCATGAGTTCTTATTCACGAAGTTACTATTCATGAGTTACTATTCACGAAGTTACTTATTCACGCAGTACTATTCATTAAGCGTGAAGATTTTTTTTGTGGAATTTCTATCTTTGGTGTCTGAGTTATTATTCACGATACTAAGACTATTCACGAATCACAAGACTATTCAATAGAAAAATGAAAATTTTTCTTTTCGTCTAAAATATCTATTCGGATACTAGCTTTGATTGTATCCATGTTTTGATCATTCTTGAATTTTACACCACTATGATTATTTTTGAGGTATTATATTGACATGGATAAAACCAAGTATGAATCCTTAATCCTTAATCCTTGTCATTTTGTTTTCATTGGATTCGTTCTTTAAAAATATTTTTCATCATCCTCGACCTTAAATGATGATATTATTGAATATCTTTGGCCCAGTAGGGTAAAGATGAATGATTTTGAAGAATATCTTTGGCCTTTAGTGTAAAAGATAAGCAGTGTTGAGATGAACATGACCGATTGATGAATATCTTTGGCTGTGTAGACAAAGATGAATATTTGATTTGAGATGAATATTGATTGATGTTACAGGATAAAATATTGATGATGGACTGTTAAATTCATAGATTATAGTAGATTTCATTCTCTACGTAACTCTTCTATGAATTATTATTTCATTGCGAATATTGATCCGAAACTTGTTGTCTATCAGTATTCTATCGATTTTTCCTGTTGGAGACTAACGATAATTTGTTGTATATTATCTTAGTCATAACATTCTTTATCGGGCTAGTTGAGCTCACCCTTTTCCTTTTTGTTCCATTTTTCTTCTCGGGAGGCGTAGAATGTAGCGAAGTCTTAGTTGGGGTATGGAATGAAGGTTCTAGAGAGTTATTTAGTAGTCCTCACCATTATTGTAAAATAATGTATCAATAAATGTGATGAGGATTTATTTGAGTATAAATATTGCTCAGAAGATAATATTTGTATTTAAACTCACAGCTTTATTGTTGTGATAATAAAGTTGTAGTTGTTCTCGTACCATGTATTTGGCGACTCAGAATGGGTTGGGTGGAATGGACCTATTTTGGGGTCGTCGCGGTTGGTATCGAGCTTAGGGATATGATCTCTGGCGGAGATCGGGGAATAGAAATCAGGAGGGAGAGACGAGTAAATCTTTTGCTAAAGTGTGTCCTACCTAAGCTTATTTGTTAGTTGGTCAAGATATAGGGATATTATGTGATTGATTGATTTAATTAACCCTCATTTTTACGACAAAGAATTGAGAATGTCGACCGAGAATATTAATAGTGGTGTAAATGAGACCGTGGAGATGCTCGTACTTAACAACGAGGAGACGCGGCAACAGTCGGGCAATGTACCTCCCGTGAATAACACCAACCGAAAGCAGATGATGAACGAGGGATGTTTAGAAGCTTTTTGCGCTTTATGCAAAATCGACGAGGAGACTCGTGTCAAAATATCTGAGGAGGAGATGATAGAATTCACGGGTGGGTGGTCACCCAAGCAGATTCAAAGAGTTGGGACCACCGACTCGGGAAAGCCGATCCGATCGCGGCGGAAACACGGGTCAAGCAAATTACCAAGATATTCGATGTCTTGGGATGTACGGAGAACGAAAGTTCCATTCGCTACTTTTATGTTCCGTGGTGAGGCAGACATCTTTGGTGGGAATCGGAAGCGCACTCCATCCACCGCACTCAAAGATGTCATGGGAGACGTTTAGAAGCAGATTCAATGACAAGTACTTCCCCGAAAGTATTCGCTATATGAAGGAAGTGGAGTTTATTAGACCGGGAGCGTAATAATACGATCAGATCCAAAGACGAGGCGTAGTTCGCGGATGAGTTATCCAGTTTGCACCTCATTTGGTGGAGAATGAGGAACGTATGACGCGGATGTTTCGAGAGGTTTGAAAACCTAAGATACGCCAAGATCTCATTTCTCATAAATTTTTCTCTATTCAGATGTGTAAGCAGTGGCTCATTGTTAGAAGCGAGATAACGAGTACGCTCAACCGAGGGACCATAACCAGGATCATACCAAAGATAGTTAGCCATCGTAATAACGATAACCAAAGTGGAGAAAGAAGAATACGGACAAAGCACAGAACCACGGTGGTAATCGTGGCCATGAAAATAGAAGAAGCGAGTTGGGAGGAGATTTTAAAAAGAGGAGATTCAACAACCACTATGTGAAGACGTCGGCCGCCAAAGGGCAAATCGGTTCCAAGGAGGAGAAAGACCATCGGTCAGATGTTACAAATGGGAAAGAGGGATATATCACCCAAACCGCCCACAACAGCTTTAAGGTATACTATAATTGTGGAAAAGAAGGACATATCGCCGAGATCAGACGATATCGAAACCTAGTGCAATGCAAGGCGGTGACTCAAAAGGATGTCCCGTAAAAGTCAAAGTCAACGATTCTCGGAAGAGCGTTTGTCGTGACTTCATAAAATACGAGGAACCCGAACGGGTTAGCACAGGTTAGTTAATTATAAATTCTTGCGATGTTTATACCTTACTAGATACCTGGTTCTACCCATTCTTTTATCTCTCTTGCTCAAGCGCCAACGTTTGAACTCGACTACGGAGAAATTAGACTTTGACTTTATTTATGGAGACTCAGTTAGAGAAACTTTCATTACATCCGTTGTTTAAAAAATCTTGTTTGATTCAAGTTGGCACCATTACCTTACCCATTGACCTTATCTCTTTAAAGATACTTGCTTTTGGGGATTGATTGGTTAACTACTCATCACGCCAAAATTGATTGCTTTTGTAAGGTTGTTAGTTTTCATATTCTAAGCAACTCGTTATTCGAACTCAAGCATCAAACCATTGTAGTCAAACATTTTCATATCAAGCCATGAAGTCATTCGCTTATTACGGATGTCAAGTTTTCTTAGTCCATGTTATGGATTTGAATAAAGACACGCCGATTTGAATAATATTCTTGTTGTTGTTGATTTTTCCGACGTATTTCTGAAGAATTTATTGGCTTACTCCCAAAGACCGATATTAAATTTTGTATCGACTTTGAACCCAAAGATAAAACTCATTTCTAAAATCTCATATCGAATGGCTCTATTGAACTTCGAGGAGTTAAAAATTCAACTATAGAATTTGGTACCGAGCCTTTATCTTGTGACTTCCTTTGTGGAATTCACCAAGCCGCACTCTCTGTAGGGACGTCATATTCGCATGCGATAGTAAACCGATAGGTGTCATTGTGACGCGTGCTATCCAAGATTGGGATATGAGTCACATTGAGAGCAACCTAAGTCGAGAATCGAAATACGTAGCTTTCAGGCTTAGTTGGTTATTATCGGAGATTCGTGGAAGGATTTTCTTGAATCGCTATTCCGTTAACTTAACCGACTCGAAAAAGATACAAAATTCATTATGGAGCGAGGAATGCGAGAAGATTTTCCAAGAGCTCAAGAGGCGACTCATTTTAAGCACATATTCTAACCATGCCATCCCGGAAAAGCTTAACGTGGTACGACGTGTTGAGTAGAAGATCGTATATAAGTACGAAAGTACGATATTGTCAAAGACTAATTTCAGTATAATTTACAAATAATAGAGATGGAGATGAAAACTCTAGGTACCCACGTGATGATATACGAGTATAATCGATTTTAATTCGGTAAAGTTAAAGTCGCTAAGCCACTACACACCGAGTGATGAATTTGAAGAAGGAGGCAAGAGGTTGTTATTTTAAAAGCGAGAATCGGTGAGGTGAGGAAAGCTCAAACCTTCGATTTATTAATCCATTTGAAATTCTCGATCGAATAGAACCGTGGCCTATAGACTCGCTTTTACCACCAAGTATGACGCGTGTTCATAACGCTTTTTCACGTATTGATGTTACGTAAATATGTGGGACGACCGAAACACGTCATTGAGTTAGAACCCGGACGAGATAAGCGAAGACTTAACGATCACGAGGAGGTACTGTCAAGATTTTGTAGAGAAAGAACACGACCCATGTATCGAGGTTATACCATAAGTTAAAGTTTTGTGGAGAAACCATCTTATTGAGGAAATGACACGGGAGTTGGAAACGAAAATGAAAGCGAGGTATCTTTACCTTTTCGAAACACCAGTACGCGCACGTCAATTTCGAGGACGAAATTTCATAAGGAGGGAGTTGTAAGACCGAGAAATTTTTTTAAATAAAAAGGAATTTCCTTTATTTATTATCTTGAAATAGTAAGGGTTGATTTGATTAATGTGGATAGTTAAGGGTTAAATCTTAAATATTTCAAAATAAGCAAGTGGTTATAAAATATTCATTTTTGTCGGGGAATATTCGTTTGGTCGTGGAATATTCAGATCGTCGAGGGAATATTCGTTTGGTCAGTGGAATATTCAGATCGTCGTGGAATATTCGCATGCGATGGCGCAGACCATGTGTGGGCCCCATAACGGAAAGCGATTGGATGAGGAAAACGACAAAGTTTGGGTGGTTATAAATAACGGCGTAGTTGTTATTCGATTAAGATCGTTGGAATACTCGGTGGTTAAAAAATACGAATACGCGTGGTTCGCATAAAGATAGATACTGCAGATTGCATGAAGATTGTTGAATTATTGATCCTTACGTAAGATGGCACTACTCAATAATTTTCACAGTGAGTTCTTCGCTCAATATTTTATTTTATTGATTCAATAATTTGCGTTGATATTTTATATTATTGTTGTTCAATAATTGTCACCGCATGATGATTTCCCATTATCGATCAATAATTCATATTATTTGAATAATATTATTAGATAACATTATTGGCAATGTCTAGAAAGTTCATCTAAGGAGAGGTTTGGTCACCTAAATTGCGCGCCAAGTAAGAGAGAGATCCTTATTGGAAAGCCCCTCTTTCCTGAGGAATGACTGGTCATTATAAATATGATTCTCGTAATATTATTTGTGAATAATTAATTATTGATTCATATGATAAGGAAATATTTATTTTATATGAATATAAATGATGGATTTATTTATGTGGTTATTAATGAAGGAATTAATGTTGAGGTGTTTTATCGGTATTTTATCGGATTGGAGGTATTAAAAATTAAATCGGGGGTTTTGAGATATATCATGGGGTTATAATTTTTAATCCGACCATTGATTGTGGTAATTTTGGGTATGTTATACATACATAAGTTGAGTATATGTCCACAAATTTTGAACCGTTAAAAATTCACGAATGATTTGTTATGAATTTTAAGAGGTGTCTGATTTAAATCGGGGTTATAATTGATTTTGGTGGAAAATTCTAGAATTGAGTGGGCCCCACTTGTGGTTGGTGAAGAAATGTGCTGAATTTTATTTCAAATGTGGTGGGTGGCAATAGTAAGTAGTAAAGCCATCGGCAAAGTCAAGATCTGCTTTTACGGGCTAACATTTTCCTATAAATAGAAGGCTAAGTTAGAATTGAAAATCACACCGTAAACAAGTTTTCTCTCTTCTCTATATTATTGAGCGTATTTTGTGAGTATTTAGATACTTTGAGAGTTCTTTTGCTCAAGACAAGTTTCATTCAAAGATCACTTGAGACCTTCCTTCCTCAAAATCGATTCTTCGAGGTAAGGGATGTTATTTTCTTCTCAAATGATATTAATTCTTCAATATCATTATCTTTGAAATATTGGTTGGTACTTTTTATCAAATTTGGAACTTTTTTCATGTGGGGTTATTTATTCATGAGTTCTTATTCACGAGTTACTATTCATGAGTTACTATTCACGAGTTACTTATTCACGAGTACTATTCATGAAGCGTGAAGATGTTTTTTGTGGAATTTCTATCTTTGGGTGTCTGAGTTACTATTCACGATACTCAAGACTATTCACGATATCTGCACTATTCACGAATACGCAAGACTATTCATCGAAAAATGAAAATTTTTCTTTTCGTCTAAAATATCTATTCGGATACTAGCTTTGATTGTATCCATGTTTTTGATCATTCTTGAATTTTACACCACTATGATTATTTTTGAGGTATTATTGGATATGGATAAAACCAAGTATGAATCCTTAATCCTTAATCCTTGTCATTTTGTTTCACTTTGGATTCGCTCTTTAAAATATTTTCATCATCCTCGGTCTTAAATGATGATATTATTGAATATCTTTGGCTGTAGTGCAAAGATGAATGATTTTCGAAGAATATCTTTGGCCTTTAGTGCAAAAGATGAGCAGTGTTGAGATGAACATGACCGATTGATGAATATCTTTGGCCTGTAGTGCAAAAGATGAATATTTGATTTTAGATGAATATTGATTGATGTTACAGGATAAAATATTGATGATGGATCGTTAAATTCATAGATTATAGTAGATTTCATTCTCTCACGTAACTCTTCTATGAATTATTATTTCGCCACGAATATTGATCCGAAACTTGTTGTCTATTGTATTCTATCGATTTTTCCTCGTTGGAGACTAACGATAATTTGTTGTATATTATCTTAGTCATAACATTCTTTATTGGGCTAGTTGAGCTCACCCTTTTCCTTGTTGTTCCATTTTTTTTCTTCTCAGGAGGCGAGAAATAGCGAGTCTTAGTCGGGTATGGAATGAAGGTTTAGAGAGAGAGTTGTTTAGTAGTCCTCACCATTATTGTAAAATAATGTATCAATAAATGTGATGAGGATTTATTTGAGTATAAATATTGTCAGAAGATAATATTTGTATTTAAACTCACGATTTTATTGTTGTGATAATAAAGTTGTAGTTGTTTCGTACCATGTATTTGGCGATTTCGAGAATGGGTTGGGTGGAATGGACCTATTTTGGGGTCGCCACAAAGACCAATTATTGATTCTTACGTAAGAAGGCACTACTCAATAATTGTTACGATGAATTACTATTCAAGATTTTATTTTATTGATTCAATAATTCTTTGATTGATATTTTATATTACCGTTGTTTCAATAAATTGTCATTACACAAGATTTTCCATTATCGAAGCAATAATTCATATTATCTGAATAATATTATTAGAAAACATTATTGGCAATGTCTAGAAAGTTACATCTAAGGAGAGGTTTGGTCACCTAATCATGGCTACCAAGTAAGGAGAGATCCTTATTCGAAAGCCCCTCTTTCGTAGGAGCGGAACTACCGGTTGCCAAGATCTTGTGATTCTGTAATATTATTTGTGAATAATTAATTATTGATTTATATGATGAGGAAAATATTGATTTTATGTGGATATAGATGGAGAAAATTTTTAAAATGACAATTGTTGAAAATTAATATTTTATCTTTTTCTGATAAAATAATTCATTTAAATATATTATTTTAATAATATATTAACGGTGATATTTTTACAATGAATGTGGGATATATGAGTATACCAGGAAAAAGAGTATTTTTGTTGCAATAAATATTAAAAACAGATTTTGTGTGTCGGTAGACCCATTTCTTGACTGAAATTTGATTATAGCCTGTAAAATCGCCCGTTTATAGATTTCGGTCAATTTTTATTTGGAATTTAGAAAAACTTTCTTCTGCAAAGTTGTAGAGAATCGAATTTCCTAAAAAAATCGCGAGATTCGAATTTTCTGATAAAAGGGATATTTATTATGAATTATTGAAGTTCTGAAGCTCCGAAATAATTGATTTTTGGAAGTTTTAATTATTTTAAATAAGAAAAACGTTTTTATTACTTTTTGGGAGGTGGGCTACATGTGTGGCTGATCTTGGATTAAGAAACATGTGCGTAGGAAGTTTTAGAAAATAATAATAAATATTTTAATAAATTTTCTACTTTTGGTGTTCTAAAGATTTTCCTATAAATAGGGTGCTTGGGTTAGAATTGAAAATCACATTTAAACTCAAGTTTTCTCTCTATATTATCGAGCGTATTCTTGTGAGTATTTTGAGTATACTTTGAGTATTGCTATACGGTGCAAGTTCAAGTCATAATTTATATATCAGGTGTTTCAACTAAATCTTGTCTTTCGAGGTAAGAGATGTTATTTTATTCGAAAATGATATTATTTCTTCAATATCATTACGTCGAAATATTGGTTGGAAATTTTATCAAATTTGGAACTTTTTCATGCTTGAGATTACTATTCATGAGTTACTATTCACGAGTTACTATTCATGAGTTACTATTCACGAAGTTACTTATTCATGAGTACTATTCATTAAGCGTGAAGATGTTTTTTTTGTGAAATTTCTATCTTTTCTTTGCTTGAGTTACTATTCACGATATACGGCAGACTATTCACTTAATACGGCTGACTATTCAACGAAAAATGAAATTTCTTCTTTTGTCCAAAATATCTACTATGGATACTAGCTTTGATTGTATCCATGTTTTGATTTTTGAATTTTACACCACCACGATTACTTGTGAAGTATTTTTGAACTTGGAATTTTTAAATCTTAATCCTTAATATTTGTTCTTTTGTTTTCATGGATTCGCTTTTTCTTTAAAATATTTTTCATCATCCCAAAGATTAAATGATGATATTCTTGAATATCTTTCGCCCGTAGTGCAAAGATGAATGATTTTTGATGAATATCTTCGCCCAGTAGTCAAAAAGATGAAGCAGTGTTTAGATGAACATAATTAATCGATGAATATCTTTGGCCAGAGAGTAAAAGATGAATATTTGATTCCGGATATATATTGATTGATGTTCTGGGGATAAAATATCGACGATGAACTTTTAAATTCATATATAGAAGATAGTAGTTTGCATTCTCTACTTAACTCTTCTAATGAATTATTATTTCATTGCTAAGATTGATTTAAAAACCGGTTGTCTATTGTATTCTATTAGATTTTTCCATGTTGGAGACTAACGATAATTTGTTGTATATTATCTTAGTCATAATATTATTTTATTGGGCTAGTTGAGCTCACCCTTTTCCTTGTTGTTCCATTTTTCTTCTCGGGGAGGCAAGAATATAGCGAGTACTAGTCGGGTATGGAATGAAGGTTCTAGAGAGAGTTGTTTAGTAGTCCTCACCATTTTTGTAAAATAATGTATCAATAATTATGATGGGGATTTATTTGCGTGTGGATATTGTCTAGATGACAATATCTGTATTTAAACTCACAGTATATATGTTGTCGTATTTTGCACGACAAATGTATTAATAAAGTTGTAGTTATTTCGTATCATGTATTTGGCGACTCGAATGGGTTGGATGGAATGGACCTATTTTGGGGGCGCCATATTAATGATGTCTAGAAGTTCGCCAAGGAGAGGTATGGTCACCTAATTGCGGCCAATACAGGAGAAATCCTTATCGAAAACCCCTCTTTCACGAGAACGAACAGTCGATTAATATTGTGAATTATAATAATGATGATAAATGTTAAAAATATTGAGGGTATTTATATATATAAGTTTTAATGTCGTGTGGTGGGTGGAATATATATATATATATATATATATATATATATATATATATATATATATATATTATGTGTGTGAGTGAAAAATGGTGGAAAAGTAGAATTTTGGTGAAAAGTGGAATTGGTGGATTGAGTATTAGTATTATATATATATATTATGTATATGTTTGAAAAGTGGTCAGAAGATGGGGTATTGATGTTGGTTACGGGGGGAAGAAAAAAATCAAGTGGTGTATATAATATATATATATATATATATATTATATTTTATTTTTGTTGTTTTGTTTTTATTGGATGGTTGTTTGATAAGCATCCGTGATTCTCAAAGTTTTCATCCGTGAATTATACAACGATTGCATCCATGATTTTCTTGCACAGTGCTCTTCTATTCTCCTATAAATAAGATGCTTAGTTAGAATAGAAATCACACCAGAAATTCAGAGAAATTCTCTTCTATAATCTTGAGCGTATTTCTTTAGAGTTTTAAGAAGCTTTGAGCGTAGTGCTAGCTTTCTTAAAGAATATTCTCGCCCTACCAGTCGGAATACTCTTCTTTTACGGTAAGGGGTATTATTTTTTTATATTCATGAAGAGAACTTCTGTTATTCCATTCTTTATTATTACATTGGAATAACTTTGATATGTGATCACCCTATACTTGGTGATTTTCGTTGTTATTCCATTCTTTATTATTTTGTTGGAACATCCCGCATGCATGCGTTTCTGTGGGACTGGTTAAAATCTTTATTATTCTATTGGAATATTCATACTATGCATTTTACGTGGGACCGATTCCGTTATTTATTATTCCATTTGAATAACCTATCATGCCAAATACCGCATGCATGGTGATTTCATTGTTATTCCATTCTTTATTATTATGTTGGAATATCCCGCTTGGTGACACGACATTACTTCGACTGGTTCCGTTATTTATTATTCTCGTTAGAATAACCATGCATCATCACGAAGTTCCGCATGCGTGGTGATTTCTTTTGTTATTCTATTCTTTATTATACTCAGTTGGTTAAAGTTTTGACTTCTATACTCTATAAAATTAGTAGAATATCCTTGATATTTGCGCTTCATCCAGTATCTTTTCATGGAAATATTCTTCTAAACATTCTTGAATTTTACTCTACAAAGAAGTATCATGTTGACAATTTGGACGTTATTAGTTCCTCGGATAAATTAATTCTTGAACTTGTTTTATCAATTCTTATATCATTGTCATCATCCTCATGTTTATATTATTTTTGAAAGTCATCTCGTGGGTATTCAGAAATACATAGATGGACTTGGTATGATTACATGAGGAATTATTCCAGATAATCACTTGGCCGTAATGTTATAAATGATGTGATAAAAGTCCTTATTGGCCCATAGTGCATTGATGGATGAGTTGTTGGCATGATCATGACCATTGATGAATAAACGAATATCGCCCAGAAAGTGCATGGATAATTTGTGGTTGTGATACTAATGAATATCCTGGCAGTAGTGCGGGGATGATGTGGATTATTTATTGTCGAGTCCCAAATGATAAAAGTGATGAAAACTTTTTAAATCATAAAAGATAGTAGATTTTATTCTCTACTTGACTCTTTTAATAGATTGCATGTTCCGCTGCAGTTAAACTTGATGTCTATTGTATTTTATTAGTTTAACATTGTTGAAGACTAATGATAATTTATTCTGCATTATCTTAGTCATAATATTTCTTACTGGGCTAGTTGAGCTCACCCTTTCTTTCATTGTTCTCTTTAGGAAATGAGAACGTAGTAGGGACTAGTCGGGAAATGGAGTGACGGTCCATATGATAGTATTAGTAGTCCTCACTATTCGTTAAATAGTGTGACAATAAATGTAATGAGGACTTATTCGAGAGTGGATATTCGTCAGAAGATAATATTTGTATTAAAACTCACAAACTTTCTTGTTGTATATTAAAGATTGTATTTGTATTCTGTACCATGTATTTGGCGACTCAGAATATGTGATGTATACCTATTTTGGGGGCGTCACAACAACAGAGGAATGCAACTCTAAATTTAGATTTAGGTATATTTTAATTTTAATTTTAATTTTAGTTTTTAATTTCATAAATTTAACAATTGCTTTAGAAATTTTTGTAATTGTTTATAGATTCTTTGTTTTTGTACTTTTATAAAAGTAGGGTTTTTTACTTCTTGAAGCAACACTTCAACTGGGATGATTTGTTAGCGAAAACTTGTGAATTTTGTGCATTGCATAATATAGTTGTCCCGAGGATGGAAGATATTTTTGTGTTTCAAGGGAGACCACGACGCAATATTGAAGAAATCACAAACCTTCATTGCTTTAGGGTTCAATTATTTTTCACTGTGATTGATAGTCAACTTGGGGAGTTGAATGACCGTTTTGACACAAATACAAAGTTACTTTCAAGTATATCATGTTTATTTGTTGCTGAAATTGTCTCTACTTTTGTACGTTGCTACTGCAACTGTTGAAAGGAAATTTTCAGCCATGAATATCGTAAAGAATGAACTCCGTAACAAAATAGGAAATGAATGGATGAATGACTGTTTAGTAACTATTAAAAATGACGCTATCATGCAACAATTTCAAATAATATTTACGGATTGTTTAATTTTGTGATTCATTTGATTAAATTTTTATTTGTAAAAGAATTTTTTTTTCGAGTTTGACCCCACTGAATTATCAGACTGGATCCGCACATGTCATTACTTACTTGACGCCCAAAAAATATTTGTTTTCTTTTACCAGTTGACATCTTTTAAAATATTTTTGTACATATTAGGATTTTTAATAGTGTTCTAGTTTTACCTCATATAATAACTTGTTTGTCAATTTTCTAAAATATTCAGTCCCCCTCCGTGCAATATATATTTATGACATTTAACTTTTGAATTATTTATTTTTGTCATTTAAATTTCATGTAGTTAATTTTTATGTCATTTAAATTATATTAAATAATAATATACTTTTTCTTATAAAATAAGTTGAAATTTTTTATGGTCGTAATAAGGCTACCAATTTCATAGTTTAAAACTTTGGAATGACATATTTGTGTGATTAATTTCTTTATGTTAACATAAAATTATTGATATTGTAATTAGTTAATGTTATTATTATAATAGTAATATATTATAAAAAGATATTTGAATTAAGAAACAAATTTATTTTAGCCAAAACAATCATGTGACATGAGAAGGACAAATACATAAAAAGTGTAAAAGAAAAAGGAAAATAACAAAAACTACATAATGAGATTAATGGAGGCCCATGAGCATGAGCATGAGCATGGGTAGGGTGTAAAAGCAGATAAACGAATACTGAATCTGAGTATATCCGTATCAGTATCAGAAAAAATTAATTCATTATCCGTGATCCGTATCCCAAGATCCGACTTGATTTTAAAATATTATCCAGATCAAAGATTAGGAAAAAATATTGAATACTGGATAATATCCATACTCGCTTATTTTATCCGAATAGACAAATTATTCTGATATCCGAATATCCGAATTCGCTTATCAAGAACCTAATATAAAATTCATTCAAAATATTTACGAAAAAAAAAATTAAAGTTTAAATCATACATATTAATTAAACACAATTTAATATTTAAACCATACATATTAATTAAACATCCTAATCATAAAGGGAGGAACATGCTAATTGACGTTTTGGGTGAAAATAAAAGATTCAATAATGTAACCGATACTTTGTTTGATGGATCAAATTGAAATTAAAATCTCAATATTATTCTTTCAAATTTTATTAAATAATAAAAAGAGAAATAAATTAATATTTAATAAATGAATAGTAATATTTATGGGAGATTTATTTATTATTTATCCTCAATAAATAAATTACATGGTTATAAGAAATTATTTGATTTCATTATATTTATGGAAGACGAGTTATAATGTATATGTGATAACTAGTTAATCTAACTTGATTCAAAATTGACATTGAACTTATTTTACATATTTGGACTTCTAGTTTCTAAATAATTAGGCAAATGAAAGTGATAAATACTCTCTCCACCCAAAAATTCATAAACGTGAATTAATTTATTTAACTCTCCCTTTTAGATTAATTTTAAATTAATTCAGACTTAACACATTTTAACAATAAAATTATATTGTCCATTGCTCCCGTCTCTCGACCGTTGTCCTTAAACGTGTGTGTATATATATATAAATATATATTAATAGCTTATATAAATGAATGTAAGTGATTAATTAATGAATGTAAGTTATTAATATATATGTGTGTGTATATTATATATATATATATATATATAATAACTTATATATATATATATGTAAATGTAAGTTACTATATATATATATATGTGTGTAAGTTATTAATTAATGAATATAAGTTAAAGTGATTAATTAATGAATCTAAGTTATGATTTATTAATATATATATATATGTATATATTAAATTATTAACAACTTATATAGGTAAATTATTAATTAATAATTTACATTAATTAATAACTTAATTAATGTAAATATTAAGTGTGTGTGTGTGTGTATATATATATATATATATATATATAAGTTATTCATATATATATATATATATAAAAGTTATTCGGATACGGATTCCAGATATCTAATCCTGGATATCCGTATCCCATTGGATATATTTACTGGACGGACGTTAATCGAATCTTTAATACTTTATATTCGTATTCGTATCCGTTTATTTACGGATACCTTTAAACCGAATACGGATATATTCGTTTTTTTTCGAATACGAATAATATCCGTTTTTTTTCGAATACAGATGCGAACGAATACGAATTTTTCGGTTACCATTTACAGGCCTAAGCACGGGCATGTGAAGGGTGAAGTTACAAGGGGACAAAAGTAGTATGAATTAGGAGTATATTTTAACGGTGAGGAATGAGGATGAACGGGTACCTCATAATTATTGGATTGGATTGGATTTTGTCTAAAAGCTTAAGAAATAATTAACACACATAACACGTATGTGACAAGACAAGAAAAGCAACTTGTGCGTGCGTGCATTTTAACGTTAATGTTCAACTTAATTAATGAATGTGCGGTTATTAGTGAGTAGTATAGTATTCGATACCTTGTTCTAGTGTTGTGGATTAGATGATTGATGAGTGTGGAAAGGAAATTGAAGAGGGAGTCGGCCAAGCCATCACACCTTCTCCATCCTTCAATTTCAATCTTTATCAACTTATCTCCTCCTCCAGTTACCCACTACCAATCCATGGACGTCAAGCAAGGCATCTTCTAGATGAGACAATTAAGTGAAAATCCAACATTATATTTTTATATGTATTTTTACATAGTTTTTTTTATATAAACACGAAGATGATGAGAGAATGATATATGAATCTTTTCCATTTTGCCCATCAAAACTATGGTATGCATCCCATCATCTCTCCACATATCACACCTACTCTTATAACCAACTTTCACAAAAAAAATGATAATTTCAGTTTTCATCATAATTAATTGTTTATAATATTTGGATGTATAAACAAGTTTAAATTATAATTTAAAATATGTTATAATTAGTAAGAGTATAATAGTCCAAACAATATTTTTTTTATCTAATTCTTTAATTAATCTTGAAAAACAAACATAAAATTAAATTATTTTAAGTTATCCCATAAATAATCTCATAAAAAAATAAACACGATTTAATACTATTTAATCTTAGAATTAATATTTTGGGATTATAATCTCAAGAATTATAACTTCGGGATTATAATATATACTTTCAAAATAAACATAGCCTTAAAACTATTAAGTTTCATTTTATAATCTATAGATTAATAGATTATAAATTTGTAACAAACAAAACAACGATTAATATTCCAATCCAAAATATAATCATTACAAACAAAAATAATCTTAGTATATGTCAATACAATTACGAATGTCATAAACTATTTAAATATTATTACTAGTTATAATATTTATTTTTTCAAAATTTAAAAGAATTATGATAATTTTAAATCTTCAAATATCACAAATTGATTTTTAAAAGTTATTATTGATTTTATAATTTAAAATGAAGAGAATATATCTGATATTTTTATATTTTTAAATTGATATTTAATATTTTTTAGATATCAAAATTTAAATAGAGGATGTTAGAGGATATTTTCTGGTGTAAGAGAGAGATCATGTCGAAAAAACTGATATTCCTACATGTTTTGTTTTATAACCAAATCAGTTAACATGGACTAGCTTAATAAGCAAATTCACGTGACACAATCCGCCATGTCAGCAAGGCATCCAGGTCACATCTTGTGAATCTTTCAGCTGTTATCCACGTGTTTCCCGCAGTTCCATTAAAAATATCGAAAAACAACAAATTTACAAATTCCCAGCCGTTAATTTCTCAGCCCTTTTCTTCCTCATACTTTTCCTCCTCTGGTTCGTCATCTCCCTTCCACAAGCACCTCATATACACTCTCCCATCTTTTCTGAACTCAAAACCCTCACGCTCCAAAACTCTAGAAACCTCGATTTCCACAACCATGAATACGGCGGCGTCGTCTTCAAGCTCCATCGTCACGGCGGAAAAGGCTCTCTCTTTCATCTCAAAGGGCTGGAGAGAAGTCAAAGATTCAGCCGATGCTGATCTCCAATTGATGAAAGACAGAGCAAATTCCTTCAAAACCCTTGCCTCCTCGTTCGACCGAGAGCTGGAAAACTTCCTCACCTCTGCCTCCAGATCCACCTTCTCCGTCCCCTCGATCTCCGCCGCTTCCTCTCCGGGAGAAATTGACTTTGTTAAGCGTTTACAACCGAAATTCACTGAGTTTCGCCGCGCCTACTCATCGCCTGACTTCAGCCGCAGGGTTTTGGAGAAGTGGAGCCCTAGGTCGAGGCTCCGGATCGATTTGTCCGCGATTAAGAACGCGATTGTGTCGGAAGTAGAGGATTTTGAAGAGAGGGACAGGTTTCGGCGGGGGATAAGAGCGAGGTTTAGGGAGGAGAGAGAAAATGACGAAGGGCTTCTTAGTGATTGGGAGCCAATTAAGACAATAAAGTTGCGGTTGCGGGAGTTCGAGCAGAGGAATTCGTCGTCGGAGATTTTTGGAGGGTTCAAGAATAGCGAGTTCGTTGAGAAATTGAAATCTAGTTTGGTACGTTATCCGGTTTCAATTTTTTTACTCGTTAGTCTCAACTCTCAATTTGTAATCGGTTGGGAAAATTGAATTTTTTCTTCACAATTAACATCAGTTTTTCTATTCCTGTCATTGCAAAAGGAGAAGGGGAAAAAAGAAGAAGAGTTTTTAAATAACTGGCATTACCAGTCTGTCACCCTTCCTGTACCTAACTGCCCTATCATCGGATCCGGTTACCATGAATTTAACTTCATGATAAATTGGTCAATTGAATATTTGTCGATTAACCAAAGTTAACATCATAATAACCACTCCCCTATCATCAATCCCAGTTCCATTACCATTACCATTTTTCTTTCATGATAACTCTTGTTTTCTAATATTTAAAATCTCGTCATTGGTACATGCATCATTTTTAGTCTACTGAAGTGGTTTCCATGCAAAATATAATAAATTGCATGAGTTAAAACATGGCCATAAGATGACAATTTAATTTTTTATTCTTACTTATTTTTCAGAAATCAATATACAAGGAGCCAAATGAAGCAAAGGTGCGTCTCTAACCCATATAATCCTTCTTTTGTGTTTTCTTTTTCGGAGTGCTCGATTCTTATTACAACTTTTAGAACATAACTTCTCTTTGGTTGCTGGAGAGGTTTTAGGAGAATAGGAATGAAAAATAAGATATTGAAAGTTGTAGTACTTGGTAGTTTTTGTTTATATTGAAGGTTGATTAGGCTAACAACTGAATAGTATTAGTTTTTTGTTATGGACACTAACATCTATGTGATGTGTTGCTATCCATGTTGGGGGTGTTTATCTTCTGAGTAGCTCGTGTTGGTGATAAACGTTTTAAGATCCGGTGCTTGTGAACGCCCAATATGCGGTTCATATTTTATTCCATCCTATAGAAATAACTATCTCCCTATGTAGTTGAAATTTGATTATATGGAAATAAAATGGATATAATTAATTTACAACCTATATTTCAGTATGGTACAAGATCAAGTATGCTAAATTGTTTCTTTATTGTACATCTGACTTAGGAAGTTCTGCCTCTGGACTTGCCAGAACTTTTGGCATATTTGGTTAGGCAGTCTGAGCCCTTTTTGGATCAACTCGGGGTCAGAAAAGGTGAGGAAGTTTATCATATATGTTTTTTTTTCATCTGTTTGCATGACTAGCATATTGTTAAATTTTACTATTTGAGTTATTTACTTGTATTATGGTATTGTATAGTTGATGAATTGTTAAATTCTGCAATTTGTATAGCCATAAGATTTACTTGTCTTACAGTGAGAAAAAAGAATACTCCCTCTGTCCCACATTATTTACAACTCTTTTTTTAGTGTGCGGCACAAATTTTAAGACGTGCAAAAAAATATATTTGTAATATTATATTTTCAAATAATGTGGGAAGGAGGGAGTATATTCTTTTCTATCTTCTCGCTAGTTTTCCATTGACCATCCATGGACATAAATCTATGGTTTGCATTCGTTTATGTGGATATTCATATCCTTCTTCTCTGTTTTCAGAAATTCGTTAATTTCTTCTTGGAACATAAAGATTATTGTGTATTTAGATTTTGTCAAGTAATATAAACTTTGAATCTAACCTATCAGAAAAAAGTAAAAAATATAGGAGTATATTAACTTTGTAGCTAAGGATTATGTAGTCATGTAGAATAAGCTCTAGTGAACTTGCTCAAACTAGTGTTTGAATGTATGTAACTCCAAGGCAGAAGTGGAAACTCAAGTCTGCCTGCCTTCCATTCACAAACAAAAAGGTTCAGTACCGAAGAAACTCATATCTGAAAATATTTGGCAGAACTTTTTATTGATCACATTTTAAATGTAAAATTACCTGCCCTCACTATAAACTTCTTTACTATTAAGAAAGTTCAAGATTTTCTTTTACTGATAAGCTTGTTATTTCTCATTTCTTATACGGATCTGGTCATCTTGGATGGGGATTGTGGGAAGGCAGATGAATGGATATGTAGCAGCATTTCTAATAACTGCCCTGCTATTTTGTTAATTTTTCATCTATACTTGGTTCAGAATTCTTGCGGGTTCCTTCCTTGGAAGCAGGGAGGACTTTACACTTGACCCCTTACTAAAGCGTGCATCTCAAATTTTCAGGCCTTTGGTGTGAGCCATAGGAACTAGTCTACCTACGCACCTATGCTGGAATATCATGCCAAAATTCTAGGAAAGGCCACCTCTACATTTATAGCACACTTGGCATTGACTTCTTAACCTTGATCTTTACCCCAAATCGCCTGTTTTCTTTATAGATAAAATTGCTTAACAATGCAACACTTGTCCTGTTTTTACACATTTGTAGTTTTTTGATCAAGAAAGCCAGATTATTGTGCATAACTGCTTTCTTTACGGTAACTAGTTCACAAATTGTAGTTTTTCTTTGTGCTGGCAAAGCTCATGGATTTTTTTTCCGTTTGGGATAAAAGAAGTTTTATTAGAAGATACGAGAGACTACAGGGATACAACAAAAAAAGAAAAAGAGAGAGACTACAAGGAAAGGATTCCACTACCCTATTACAAGAGGAAATGAAAAGAAAACACTAAGAAGGCGTGTCTCCAATTCTACCAAGATCAGACACAAAACTACCCCTCAAGGCCAATGTTCTAAAAGGCGGCCATGGGCCTAGCGCCTAGGGGGCCTAGGCGAGATTTTTTATTTTAAGTCAATTTTAATATTTTTTCTTACATTTATCCAAACAAAACAATAATATAAAGCAAAAAAATCTATAATAAAGATAATAAAGGCCTTTGTTTAAAGTTCAAACACATATCTTTAACGTATTAGTTTTATTCATAAACAAGATTGCTATTAAATAATAAAATTTAAAATTTCAAGAATTCAATTCAATATTAAAACTTAAGAAACTAAACATAAATCTAAGCTAAATATTACAAATGTATTATCATTTATATAATTTCAAGTTGGTACAAGTTCAAAAAATTATAACTTTAATAAAATTATCCATTTTGATTTGATGTTGTTCACTTCTTGTTGTGATTTGATATGCTACAACATGTATTATGAATATGGTAAATTATTAGAAAAATAAATATATTAAGATCTGGTTTGGGTAGTTATTAACATAAAAAAATACTTATTTGCCTAGGCCCCGTCGGCCGTCGCCTAATTTCCTAGAGGGATTTTTTGGCCTAGGCGATGCACCAGGGGAGCCTAGCGCCTAGGTGGCCGCCTAGGCCGCTTTTTAGAACACTGCTCAAGGCACCCATGGCAGAGGTCCACATAGAAATAAGGTAAAACATATTATCTCGCTGTACAACGAAAGATAGAAATCTACTTTAAAAATCTGAGTATACGTACAGTCCAAATCGCCAGAAAACATAAAAAAGATTCCAAAGCATCCTCACCTCCTTGCATCTTTCCTCCTTGCAAAACCTCCAAACCGTGTGTAAGCAGTAAATCCTCAAAGGATGCGGGATACACCAACTCCTCCCTACACTCTGAAAATCGAGTTCCACAAACGCCAAGCTATAGGACAATGCAAAAGTGAATGTGGCCCATAATAATATGGTCACCTACATGAGTTGGTTTCTCATGCTTTATGGATAGTGTCTAACGTGATAACCTTTTAAAAATTACAATAAATACCAGTTCATCTATAACCATGCAAAATTTTCAAAAAAGATTTAGAAATTTCTCATTATGCAGGTCGTAGGGAAACGGCTATAATGATTTGGCTTTAAATTCTTCTGTAGTCAGGTATGCTAGAGGCATATAAAGAATCCAGGAAGTTGCATGCCATTATAGGTTAGCACTTTCACGGGTATTCATTGGTTCATGGGAACTTTTGAATGTTAACTCTACCTGACAAGTTAAATTCTGCAATGATGGCTCGAGGTTTATTATTATATTTTAATTTTTAAATCTACACCATTTGTGGATTCCTTCAGCTGGAATTATATATAGAATGTGCTCTGGGTTCAAATATTAATGTTTTTATATTCCTCTATGGTGGCAGATATATCTGACAAGATAGTGGAAACCTTGTGCAGCAAACGCAAGAACCAGCTTCCACTAGGTTCTCTTCCTGAAAGAGAGTCTTCCATTGTCGGAAGTGATAACATTAGCGATGAATTGGACATAAGAATATCTAGTGTCCTTCGAAGCACAGGGCATTGTTACGAGGGTGGGCTATGGACCGACTCTACCAAGCATGTTGTGTCAGATGGGAAAAGGCATGTTGCTATTGTGACAACTGCTAGTCTACCTTGGATGACAGGAACAGCTGTAAACCCTTTGTTTCGAGCAGCATATTTAGCGAAGTCTGCAAAACAAAATGTTACTCTTTTAGTTCCATGGCTTTGTAGAGCAGATCAGGAACTAGTTTATCCAACCAATCTGACTTTTGGCTCACCAGAAGAGCAAGAGGTGTATATACGCAAGTGGCTTGAGGAACGGGTTGGTTTTAAGGCTGATTTCAAAATATCATTTTATCCAGGAAAGGTAGTTCTCTCTTGATTTCAGTTCCTCCATAAAGCAATTAATAATAGTAGCATTAAATTAAATTCTGTGTAATGTTCTCATTTGTTTCAGTACTCAAAAGAAAGGCGAAGTATAATGCCTGCTGGAGACACTTCTCAATTTATTTCATCGAAGGATGCTGACATTGCTATCCTGGAAGAACCCGAACATCTTAATTGGTATTATCATGGCAAACGCTGGACTGATAAATTCAACCACGTTGTTGGTATTGTTCACACAAATTATTTGGAATATATCAAGAGGGAAAAGAATGGGGCTCTCCAAGCTTTCCTTGTGAAACATGTAAATAATTTGATCACAAGAGCTTATTGTCACAAGGTATGGTTCTACGCTGGTGGATTATCATATATTCTTCATGACTTTATCTTGCATTGCACATGATTCGAGAAAAGTTCTCGGATAAATGATGGTTAAATATTTTTCAGAGTCCAAAATTTGTTCAAGTATTATCTTCAACGGATCTCAAACATACAAGATATGCGTTACTGAATTGTAAATGTTGTCTACTCAGGTTCTTCGCCTTTCGGGCGCTACCCAGGATTTACCTCGATCTGTAGTTTGCAATGTTCACGGCGTGAACCCGAAGTTCCTAAAAATTGGGGAGAAGGTGGCTGCAGAAAGGGAGTGTGGCCAACTAGCCTTCTCAGAGGGAGCATATTTCTTAGGCAAGATGGTATGGGCAAAGGGATATAGAGAATTGATAGATTTGTTGGCGAAACACAAAAATGACCTTGATGGCTTTAAGTTGGATGTGTATGGGAATGGAGAGGATGCTCATGAAGTTCAGAACACAGCCAAAAGGTTAGATTTGAATCTCAAATTTATGAAGGGCAGAGACCATGCTGATGATTCTCTCCACGGGTAAGCAGTTTAAATCAACATATTATTCCTCCGAAAGGGATGGCATTTGAAATCACTCCCTCTTTTCTTTTCTTTTTTTCCTTTTCAATTTATAAGTTTAATATTAACTTGCTATCTCCACAAGTACTTTTGCTAGTTTCACAAGTCCTGTAATGAAGATGGGTTTAACGCTATTCACATGTAAGAAAGAAGCTTTTGGAACTAGCATAAGTAGTTGTGGCCTGTGGGAGTAGTCTGCCACATTTTTAGGGCATGATTTCAAAAGTATTGCAATGAATATAAAAGTTAAGATAACTGCCTTTAAATCAATTTGAGCACAACTTTGTTTCTGTGAGCGTGCAACAATGTTTAATTCCGGGAGTTAACTTAAATAACTTTTTGTGAAATAAGCAGTCCTTGATCAGACTACAGCTTCTTTGCTATATTATTGACTTTATGCTAGGAATAACTTTGCAAACAAAGTTGGTCATAAACGAACCCATCTCATTTTATTTCCCGTGCTGATATGTTCTCTTTGCTTGCAGTTACAAAGTCTTCATAAATCCCAGTGTCAGTGATGTGCTCTGCACGGCCACAGCTGAGGCTCTTGCAATGGGAAAGTTTGTTGTTTGTGCAGATCACCCATCAAATGAGTTCTTTAGGTCATTTCCAAACTGTTTGACCTATAAAACCCCTGAAGATTTTGTTGCAAAAGTCAGAGAAGCAATGGCTAATGAGCCTCAGCCTCTTACTCCTGAGCAGCGGTATAACCTTTCATGGGAAGCTGCGACTCAGAGATTTATGGAGTATTCTGAGCTTGATAAGGTTTTAACTAATGATGGAACACAATTTAACAAAACTAATGGCATCAAGAAATCAGTTTCAATGCCTAACCTATCAGAAATGGTTGATGGAGGGTTGGCATTCACCCACTACGTTCTAACCGGCAATAAGTTTCTTAGGATGTGTGCTGGGGCAACACCTGGGACACTTGAGTACGACGCGCGACACTCTAAAGATCTCCATCTCTTACCTCCACAGGTAATGAATCCGGTTTATGGCTGGTAGTTGAATACAATATTGTCCTGTATATTTGTAGTCCCCTTATGTATAACGTATAGTATTTCTGGTAGGAGCCTGTCATGCTTGTTAGTGTAGTGTTCCTTTGTTATTCATAGTGATCTTTCTTTAGCATCATATCGGTGCAGTTAGTTCAGCTTAAATATAATTGAATAGAAGTGTAGATGCAATATGTAGCACTATGTTGAGAAAAAATGCTCTTATGTTAAGCTACAAGAAACTTGTAAAAATGAGGTATCTCTTTCTTCCCCATGCACGTGAAACTGCGGACTCTTCTTAGAATTTGAACATACTAGCAAGGAGTAAGTTCCTTATCTCTGCTCGTTTGGACTAAGGTTTCTCAAAACTCGACATATAAAGCAACTACATAAAAGTGGCAATTCTTCGTTCTCTAAATTTATAGAGACTATGCAGTTTCCTTTTTCTTTTTCCTTTCTTATTTTTATTTTAGGAGGTGGTTCTGTTAAATAATAGTTAGCTCATGAATGTGGACCTATTCTTCCTCAATTCCTTCATTACTTTGTGATGATTGAATTAAAGTTGTGGGATTTTAAAAGTTGTAGTTTAAGCTGTTGTATGATTGGAGCCACTGATGACTAATTTTTCCAACTTTTTATAAGTGTACTAAATGGGGGCAAAGAGAACAGGCATAGGCATTGGCATGGCTGTGTGGGATTGATTCCATTGCTTACTATATATGTTACTACTATTTTATTATATTTTGTATTACACTTCATGTGATGGCCTAATTGAAGTGTGAAACCCCAGACAGCTAGTAATTTCAAAATTAGTGATGCGTTGATTTTTTTTTTAATGAAATATAATTAAAAATTAATCTTTCTTTGATTAATTAGTACAATTACAAATTATTTAATACATATGTAATAAATAGGTAAAATGATTTGGTCTAACGAAAAAAGAAAAAGTAGAAGATAAGAAGGTGATTTTATCTTATAATAATTTATATGGAATTGATATTTGTAGAGACATTGTTATATTTTAACAAGGATTCTCATGGTAAGTTGGTTTTTACTCGTGTGAGATAAAAGCTAGTGAAAATATCAATCTGTAATTATATATGTAGTCATATCGTATGATTCTAACAAAAGCTTTACTACTGATAATTGTTGTATTATGTTTATTTTCTAAAGGCTTATTATGCCCTGGCAAATCCAATATAATTTCTCTTTCATGGAATAGTGCAAGACTGTAACCATCTTTCCTCTCTAAGAACAGTTTCGTCACGCAGTATAGAGAATGCGTTACATTTATTCTTTTACATTTTCTTTTTCATATTATACTCCTCCTGTCATATATATATATATATAGTCTGTTATATGTATCCAAATCACACCAAAAATATTGTATTATGTAAAAATTCAAGTATTATAATAATTATTTTTTAGTAGTTTTTTTAAAAAAAAAATTAACGGTCCAGATTTTGTAAGATTTATTAGTAGATTTTGATTAACGGTTCCGGACAGGATCCATTTCCTATCTATATATATATATATATATATATATATATATATATTATGAGGGTAAGAGTATCTGAAAAAAAAAACTTTATATAGAGAGAAGAAAGGAATGCACAAGATTTCTAAAAAGAAGTTTGCACTTATTTTCCGCTTAGCATAGAAACACCAGCACTCGATGGTTAATTAATTACAAGGATAAGCAAAGCAAAAATAGGAGGGATTGGGATAGCTTTTCCTTTATACATATAATTTTCCCTGTGCAAAATTAATTCTCACGTACACAAATAGTGAGATTATTTACTACTAATTATTTAAATAATACCCCGTACTCACTTATATACTTGAGTACTCCTCTAATGTGCTGGTAACATATTAATAATATATATATACAAGAACATATGTAGTACTAATTTACATATATTCCCATTTTACCATGATAACAACATGGTTAAGAGCCAATATTTTTTCAGACATTGGGGTACTTGATGACAATCTTGAAAGAAGCTTGGTCAGAAAGTTGATGGATTGATTCGGAAACTTTTTCAACGCATTTACTAATATCAATCAGTAGAGATGCAACTGTAATGGCCGGTATGATTTCCAGGAGGTCTGCTTTGCCTAGTAGTACTGGAGAAGCTTTGAGTGCACCTTTAAGCTCGTCAATGGCTGCTTTGGAATTTCGAATGTATGTTGTGGCAGCAGATGGACGGGTCATAGCTATCAATGATGAAGCTAGTTCTTTCAAGGCTTTTCCGGATTCTGAGCTCATCTTTGTGCATGGTTCTTGAATCATTCTTCCAAATTCTGATGGTGCCTGCAACAGTAATTAGTTAGTTTATAATTATGATGTATGAAATTCAGAAGAGAAAAAAAAAGAAAAAAGAGTAGCCATTATATATATATATATATATATATATATATATATATATATAGTACTTGAAGGTCAGTGTTAATGTAGCCATTAAGAGCTTCAACATGGTATGCACACTGCCTAATAAGGGCTCCAATCTTCAAGTATTGCTTCCATGGGTGACGGAACCCGAAACTCCCATGACCCGGTTCCCACCATGCAAAATTTGCCTGCAATTAACCAACAATTAACATTTATATGATATCAATTATATTGGATAACTAAATTTTAAAAAAAAAATGTTAGAGAGAGTGTGCTTACTAACCAGGGATTCTTCAGTCTGTTTTGTACTGAGAACACTTTTATAATCTTGAAGAAATGATTTGTCATTCCTACAAACAGTACCATCTCCCCCTCCTTCCTCAGATAGTTTAAAATATTCACCTCCAAATCCTGGAAATATTATTAATTACAATATTCATGTTCTCTAAGCAATTAAACATAATAAAATGACTAATATATTCGATCGATAAATTATAATTAAGCAGAGGGTTTTTAATTAATTTATTAATTAGCATCTTAATTTCAGTTATATATATATATATATATATATACCTTGTAAGAAGCAGGCAAGCTTTTCCATATTGAGAGCAAGCAGGTTTTGAAGATCTTGACCAGCCCAAACAGGGCAAACGAATATGGAGATTATCATGCAGGAAGCAACACCGATGATGATTGTTAATAAACGTTGGTGGGCCAACTCTATTATTTTGTCTACTCGATAACCCGAAACAGTTACCAAACTGAATGTCAATATAAATATCACCACTCCATAATCATACCTCTTCTTGATATGGGCAAAGAATCTTATAAATGTAGATGTTGCAGCTGTATATATTATTCATTTAACATTTTAAAACAATAATTAAAATTTTACTCCAATATAGTAATTTAGAACACAACAAGTATAATAATAATAATAATAATAATAATAATAATAATAATAATAATAATAATAATAATAATATACCTAGAAGGAAGACGAACAACCCGAGAAGATAGGGCTCTCCTTTCTCTCCAAGGAGGCTAGCTAAGTAATTAGTTCCAACTCCTAAAACACCTGCTGAAAATGTCGCAAATCCTCTATTCAAACCTTTGCTTAAGGTTCCGCCTAAAATAAAAATAAAAATAAAATAATATTACCACATTATATTTACGTACTTTATTCAGAATTAATTGAAATATATTCATTCTTATGTACCGTAGAAAATGATTGATAACACATGCATGCATGGTCACTATAAAAGTTTATATGTTGACTGGATTTTGCGGGCATTGGTCATCGTAAGATTTGGCGGACAGAAATTTAAAAATATAGAGCCATATCGCAGACGTGATGCATGAAAGCACTATGTACGTACGTACGTACGTACTCATCCGCAACACTATATATATATATATATATATATATATATATATATATTCCGGATGAAAGAGAATAATAATTTATCATCCATAACATTAATATTTAATTGTGATGCTAATGGGAGAATAGTTTTCTATCACATCCGCAAGCTGATGGTTCCATATATATTTTTAAAATCTAACCCACCAAATCTTGCCGACTCATTTAGTTAAGAAATCAACTCATTTAAAAACTTAAATATTAAAAAAAGATAAAGTATATCATATCTAATACTATTAAATACAACTTTATAAAAAAAAGGTTACATTAATTAAAGTGCATTTGCACTATTAAATTAATTATAAAGGCAACGTGCACAAGCAACCAATTTATCTAAAAACTTTAGTTATTAGAAAGAGGCTAATAAACACACACACACACACACACATATATATATATATATATATATATATATATATATATATATGTAAACTTACCGACTGTAAATTCCAAAACTACCACGACGGTTAATAAAGCCCACATTCCTGCTACACCAAAGCCATTATATAAAGGCCTGGTATAGTAGAATAAGGAGACGAGTGTGAGAGCTACTGCCACCTTAATAGAGTGTATGATTCTTCTTGGATCATCTTGTCCTAGCTTCTTTGTTGCTTTCACAGCCTCACCCATTTTTGCCTTAAACTTGCAAAACAAAGCCTTAAAGCAACCACATTCCCGAGCCATAAGGCCGGCTTTGTCATGGGATGCTGGTGAATCAATTTCCATGGCTAACCACCTAGCTATGGACGAGAACCCTATTTTATAAAATTAATTATATTAGGAGATATATCACTATCAGAGCTTATCAAGTGAAAAATGAAGAGCTAGTAGCTCTTGGAGGTGGAAATTAATGGAGTGCAATCTTTATTTGAAAGAGAAAAGAGATCAGTTGCTTATAACTTATAGGGAGGTGGAAAGATAAATGCATTTAATT
Organism: Panax quinquefolius; assembly: GCA_020205615.1. Lineage (NCBI taxonomy): Eukaryota > Viridiplantae > Streptophyta > Magnoliopsida > Apiales > Araliaceae > Panax > Panax quinquefolius. Next base: position 32,399,409 of record CM035161.1, on the reverse strand, counting down.
ACAATGACCTCACCAACACAAATTTATAACTCTAGAAAAGTTTAGTGGAATTTATGAATTGGATTGTTTCAGAAATATATTAATTGTGCATGCAAAATATTACATATGGCGTTGAAATAATATTAGTCTCTTTTGTTTGACCAGACGACTAAGATTTCTTTATTTGGAGTGAGCAAAAGTGGACGCTGCTGGGGTTTTACTAGCATACTAGCTTTGGTTAACCCATACTCACTCCATCCCAAATTATTTTTTTTTGACCATTTGCACATTTATTAAAAAAATATAACTATTATGCCAAATTTATTACTAAAATAAAATTATACGCATAATTATATACGTAATTTGGGAATTATACACTTATGAGGATAAAAAATAAATGAATAAGGTAAATTTGTAATATAACCACTTTAATTGTCTTGAAAGAGAGTAAACTTAAAACAACATGAATTATATATTTAAAACAACAGATAATTTGGGATGGAGGGAGTATTATTTTAATTGCTATACAAAACATCATCATCCCACTAGTAAAAACTAAAAAGCTGATATTATGGATAATTAATTGTATTAATAATGTTGTACACTTAACACAATGATCAAGTTATGAGAGATCACGTACATAATTTGTTTCTTGTTTTTATAGCTTCACTGCGCATGCACGCCTAAGGTTATAAAGGAATTGATTTTATATATCCGATAGTTGGTTACTTTAATTGTATCAGATAATTAGCTAACCGCAGCATTTTTCATGGCTCTAATTTGTTTAATAAATTAATTTAAGGAAAGTAAAGGGATTAAACAATGATCATTGATAAAAATATAATTAATGGCCTCAAATTGATCAAATTTAAAGGGTTCTTCCCTAATAATCTCATGTTAATATATTTTATTATATATACAAAACAGACGATATAGGCACGAGCAGGCGTAAAATCAATTTCGAAAGTCTAGATTTAGTCCGACACAAATTAAAATATTTTTCATTATCAAAAACAAACAAACAAACAAAGAAACGAACGACCAGACTAGAAGAGTTTTTTTTTTTTTGGGTCAGTTGGACATAATTAATCTATATGTATTTATGTAATTTACATGACTAATTGATGGCATTTAATTATGTGTGAAGTATTACATGCATGCATTCTATGATTTTATTCTTCTATGTCATAAAAGGAACTAGGAAGAAACTAGAAACTACTCCAAAAAAAAGAGTATTAAATGCTCCAAGATCACACTCCATAAATGCAATGAGATTATCCTTTTTTAGTTTTTGGTAAATACCTAGAAAGTACTTTAAGTACGGTTTTTAATGTGCCTCACGGGTCCCTTCAAAAGAAACGAGTAACTGGATGGATTTCTCTTTTTCTGCACCAAATTACGCAATCATATACTCTACGGAACAGATAGAATTATATACACTCTCGAATTTATGATAAGCAGACATGCTCAAATGTCATCTCGAATTTATGATAAGCAGACGTGCACAAAAGTCAGCCTTTTACATACTCCGGATTTATTTTAATAATAGTATATAGTATATAATATTAGAGTTTTAAATAAATTCCCAATTTTCTTTAATATTTTCACTTATCAATATCTAATTTTTTTAAGACTTAATTAGACAATATTGTACCATTATGAAACAGAAGTGTACGGTGAATAATGTCTTAATTTGATGATTAAGAGCGACACTGCAACACGGATAAAATTATGTGTAACAACGGTACATAAAAAGTTATGCACTAACAGTAAAATTCATGTATTATTTATCAATAAAAATACGTAAAATATTCAATTGTAGGTCCTTTTACCTATTTTCTCATTTTTTTATACTACTATGTATGCACAACTTTTTTTATTATTATATATAATTGGTGTTCTTAATATTACTCTTGTAACATTCGATTATTGTTTTTTTTTCTTCTTGTTGTGGTCTTCAGTGGCGGAACCAGAATATTTTTAGAGGAGACTCAAAATACAGTAGTAAATTTTTTTTTATTTATTGACGGTTGAAGTGCTTATTTTAAATTTATTTTGCCCAATTATAATATTTCACAACATCATTCCAACCCTTGTCAACCTTTGATCAGTTGTGAGTCTAATGACTTTATATATATATATATATATATATATATATATATATATATATATATATTAATTTCTTTTGAACTATGATACTATTAATCGACTTTGAAGTTTTAGTCAACTGATTGGTTACTTTTATGGATAAATTACAAATTATAATATTATATATTCAAAACCTTATATTGTGGTTCTGATAATCTTCCTTGGAGACAACTAATTAGAGGAGTCAATCAAAGCAAGAAAATGAATTAAGTTATTGTCATTTACAAAAACAAATAATACCAATGTATGATTAAATCAGTAAGACAAATGAATGCAATATTAATTAATTAATTATCAAACTTATTTAACATTATTTTATCTTATAGTAATATTGTTAATTTATTATAGGTGAAAGGATATGAGGAAGCAAATGAATTAATACCATCTCATAATAAATATCAAATTTAACTAATATTAGCATGCTTCAAATTCCGGAGTTGGGGGTCATATGACCACCCTGGCCCCCTAGTTTCGCCAGTGGTGGCCTTGTGAGAGTTTCTTTCTCCTTTATTTAGGAGTTTGTATTATGAATCATAGTGTGAGTTTATTTAATAGGAGGACATTATTTTCACATGTGTTTTTTCATATTTTCACATTATTATCTCTCACATGAAGTTGAGACCCACTTTATATATGCTCATGTGAGAAAGGATTATGTGAACGTACATATCACACTACAAGAAAAAGGCTTATCAACGACCGCTTATTCTCGATCGCATAAGGTTGCAGATATAATGTGGTCGCATGTAATTAATATGGTCGTTGTTGTACGCACAACAAAGAACAACTTTAGCAACCTATTGGGGTTTCATGATCGCTATATAGCAACGAATTAAATAAATTGGTCACGAAATGAAGTCACCGTGAGCCAACTCGCATTGGTGTTGTGGTCCACGTGTCTGTGACCACCATTAGCGACCACTGTGGTCGCTAACGTACATCCTCGGTTCATAAACGATCGCTGCTAAACAGTAGCGACCGTATGTGGTCGCTAATAAAACGGTCGCTGATTTTTATTTTAAAAAAAATTGACAGTTTGGTGGATTTTCCCAAAAAAATTGTTCCTGTTTGTACCTAATTTATATCCCAACACACAGTATTTATATATAAACTAACATTCTTATAAATCCATATATATATATATAATTAAAAACCAACACAATATATATATAAACATCCACACACGTATAAACAAAAATCGTCTGACTAAAATAGAATATGTATAGGTTAAACAATTTATCGTTATACGATCACCAAATGTCCTACATATCCATTGGAATATATCCTAACATCAATTAGACATGTTAACATTATAGACATAATCAAAAATTGTCTGACTAAAACAAACTTGGTTTCTTCATTCTTAATTACTTTCTTAAGTGTTATGTCTAAAGTGTGCTAAAATAAACATGCAAAACTAAACATAAAGCTAAATAATGACAAGATTACCTCGGCTTCATCCTGATGTTGTGCTGCTCTAGCTACTGCATAATTAAGCTAACTCCTTAGAACTTGGAGACTGCAAATGCCCGCCAAGTGCAAGAAGAAGATTATTTGATTTTGATAGTCGATCATCGTCGATAAAGTTTGTCTCCAGTACTCCTTGAGAAGTGTAAGCTAGTTGTGACCAACCTCTCCATGAAATCAGGAATTTTTTTTGGTTTGGAAGTCCTAGGCCTTTTCAGTTATTACTCTTGTTTTTGCAAAATAACCTTCCATAGAATGAAGGGTTCACTACAACAAAAAAGGTTATAATTCCGACGGAATATTCCGTCGATAATAAGGTTATTCCGTAGAGGAAAACCTTATTATCTACGGAATCGTCGGTCGGAAATTCGGTCGTATATAAGCACGTCGAAAATAAGTCCATCGATTTTTCGGTTGGGAATACTTAGAGTTGACGAAATTATTATCGACCAAACCTTCAGTCGGAGTTAATATATCCCCGACTGAAATGTGTTGGTCGAGGATATTCGGTCGATGATAAGCTCGCCACGTGGCAGCCTGGTAAAATTGGAAAAAAAAATTAACTGCGACGGAATTCCGTCGAGTATACCACCATTCCGTCGAGGATATTCGGTCGATGACAGGTATGCCACATGTCAGTCTAATAAAAATGGAAAATACCTTAACCTCGACGGACATCCATCGACAATACCCAGATTCCGTCGAGGATAATATTTTTTTTAAAAATATTTTATTTGTTTTTGGAATATCCAGGGATTTAACCCACATCTTGTACCTGTACCTGTACCTTTTTTTCCAAAATAACATACACAAGCTAACAATATGTCCAATAACATAAATTACAATTACAATCACCTCATCCAACAATATATCAAAAACCAACTAATTAAATAAGAAGTAAAAAGGTCAAAAACATCCCATTAATCTAAACTAAACTATAACAAACATCCCATTAATCTAAATTAAGCCAAGTTTCAAACCGCAACAAAACCAAAGTAATGATAAGGTTTAAACTACAATATGTACGTCAAAAGTTATGTAAAATTAATACAAAAGAATTTAAACTACAAAAGAATGTAAACTAAGTCAAGCTAGTAGAGCCCCCGGTGTGAGGAGGATCATCGGGCGGGTGTCGACGTTGCTCTGGAGTATGAAAATCGTCATCCCGTTCGTCAGTCCGTTCATCACCCTGTTGATACAATATAATGTAACTTATTAGTCCATATATATGATTCAGTTAAAGATAACTAAATGAAAATTAAATAACATGCATAATATATATTTGTATTTAAAGCGAAATATACCTGAGCAGTCGAGCGCTGACTCAACATCGGCCCAAACGCGTCCTCGACTAAAGTAACCACCATCTGAACAATCTCGTCGCGTATCGCGGCCCACTGCTCCGGAGGGATACCCGTACTCTCGGCGGTGGCACTAGTTGCAATGTCTGCGCAAGCTGATGGAGGCGAGAACGGCTGGGCGGGTCCTGACGATGGAACAGCGGATCGGTCTCAAACCTCTCCGACACCACAACCATAACACGCTGGAACAAAGCATCATCTAAGCCAGCGCCCGTATGTGATGGTCCCACAGGCTCTCGGGACGTAGAGCAAGCAGAGCCTACAAAAATAAATATAACATGAATAATATTACAAGTTTACTTTATTCATAAACACGAAATAAACACAAATATTATACCTCCTAGCAGTGTATAGGCTGGTATCCTCGGAAACCCCATCATTCGACATTGGCCAGTAGAAGATTAGGTGGGAGTATCCCGAGACGCGATTCAAAGAGCCGCCTCCAAATCCGAGATAAACTAATCTCAGGCGGAGGGGGCGGTGGAATCTAATGTCTCAAAGATCGCCTCTAGCGACTGCAACTCGCTTTATCGTTTGTTTGCGGAGCTTCTCAAACTGCTCCTGTAATTTGATATACAAGTGAGTTATCTTGGCATCATCATATAAATTACGTAATATTATCCTAAATAATATCTATTATAGTAAATGTATTACCCGTATAGCTAGTGTTGCTGGAGATATCGTCGACCCAAGTAGAGCCCTTTGTAGTATGGACTCTATCCGTAACTCGATCATAGTAGGAGGTCACCAAGCTACTCCACATGGCCTAGATCATATACATTAAATAAGATCACCTTAATTTATTATATTTGCAATATAAGATTAAACTAAACTAAAGAGAAATACAAACCGACTTAACCCCCTGAAATGACTGCGAGACAGAAGTATGTACAAATCGCAGCTTGTCGCGATTCTTCTTCATCTGCTCCGACTTGGTCTTGAACGCAGCATCATCCCAGTACGCACACATCGCAGCCCATATTGCATCTGATACTATCGGTGGCTGATGATCTTCTATCGCCTGGACTGCCCTCTGTCGCATCTCGCACAACTAGTCGGCATAATTCTTCGAGATGTGGGCAATGATAACGGCGTCACCATCCGCCTCAGTGATGTCGACCTCATATCGGTAGTATCTCTATCAAACAGACATAACATACGTATAATTTATTATTTGAACAATATGTAAATAACATATATGGACCTTGATTTAATATACTCCCGCAACACTGTCACCATGAAGCCGGCATCGTAGCGCGCATACTAACTAAATCTCATGCAACCAGTAGGGAGATGCGCCAGGAAGATGGCGTGTACGGTCGCCTTAGCGACAGGATCCATAATACTATAATATAAAATTTATTAAGAATATTTTAATTTATTAATCACATGATAATATCATTCTAATTGAACATAAGTGATATATTATAGTTGAAACTTACACAAACGAGTCGACATCAACTGGAACTGTGTCAGGCACTACCGGTGGACGACCTAATCGACCGAGGTTAGGCCTCATGAACGCCAGAGCGTCAAGCATCTGTATGTTAATATATATAGTTATGACATTGTCCAAAATAGTAAATGAATGTATAATATAGTTATGAAAATAATGTTCTTGAGTCAAAAAGAAATCAACTCACTAACATCGAAGACGACCCTCACCGAGCCGTCACACCGATCCGAGAAGGCCATACCGCCACCACAACCACCTCCACCGCATTATGTCGAGGCATATATATCAAGATTTTAGTGAAACACCAGGATATAGGCTATAACTTGAACAGACCGCAGTATAACAATACTCAAAATATACTCGAATACTCACAAGAATACGCTTGATAATATATAGAGAAAACTTCAGGTTTCGGTGTAATTTTCAATTTAACCCAAGCACCTATTTATAGGAAAATGCTTTACACACCAAAGTAGAAAATTTAATATAATATTATTATTTATATTAACCATTCCTACGCACACCTTTGAATTCAGAATTCAGCAATTGCACAGATGCAAAATGAGGCCCACACATTGAAAAAAAGTTTTTGTGAATATAAATATTTAAAACTTCCAAAATCAATTATTTTGGAACTTTGGAACTTCAATAATTCATAATAAATAGCCATTTTATTAGAAAATTCGAATCTCGCGAGTTTTTATAGGAAATTCAATTCTCTACAACTTTGCAGAAGAAAGTTTTTCTAAATTCCAAAGCGTAAATTGATGAAATCCACAAAGCCAAGCGATTTTACTGTGCTATAATCAAATTTCTATTAATAATAATTGTGTCCACCAACACACAAAATATGTGTTAAACATTTAATGCACACAAAATACTCTTCCTCCTCATATACTCATATATCCCACATTCATTATAAAAATATCACCGTTAATATATTTAAATGAATTATTTTATCGAAAAAGGTAAAATATTAATTTTCAACAATTGTCACATTAAAATTTTTCTCCATCTATATCCACATAAAATCAATATTTTCCTCATCATATGAATCAATAATTAATTATTCACAAATAATAATACGGAATCACAATATTGACAACTGTGCGCCCACAGGAAGAGGGGCTTTCAAAGAAGAATTTCTCCTTATTGGCGCGCAATTAGGTGACCAAACCACTCCTTAGACAGAACTTTCTATACATTGCCAATAATGTTATCTAATAATATTATTATTGCTTCGATAATGAAAAATACTGTGTAATGACAATTATTGAAACAACAAAGAATATAAAATATCAACGCAAAGAATTATTAAATCAATAAAATATTGAGCGGTAATTATCTGTAACCATTATTGAGTAGTGCCTTCTTACGTAAGAATCAATAATTGGTGCAATACCGGTATCTTCTTGTTTTTTAACCAACCGAGTATTTTTAACAATATTAATCTTGGTAATAACTACGTACCGTTATTTTTAAATAACTTATATTTGTCATTTTCTTCATCCAATCGCTTTCAGTTATGGAGCCCACAAAAAGCTATGACGTCATTTAATATTCCCCAACAATGAAGAATATTCCACGCACCAAACGAATATTCCCTAACAACAATGAATATTTTATAACCACTTGCTTATTTTGAAATATTTGCGTATTTTACTCATAACTATCCACATTAATCAAATCAACCCTTACTATTTCAAAATAATAAATAGAGAAAATTAAATTTCATTAATAATAAGTTGGGGTCTTACAATAGTGTTGAAATATTCTATTGAAATGTTGTTGAACCCTAAATTTTCTTTGCAGTGTTGTTGAAATTTGGATTTTCTGTGATAGTTTGCTAAATTTGGTTTGGTATGAAACTGATTTTGAGACTGAGATGTTGCTCGGTGATTGATATTGGTTTACTGTATTGGTTTTTAATTTGTGCCCAGCCAGTTATAATGTCCATAATCAGTAGTGTGTGTAATTTGTTATCTGATATTAAGGAGTTATAATGCAGTGTGATAAACTTAATTTGCAAGTGTTCGACGCTTTTTCAAAGATTGTGAATTTTAATTTGTGAATCAATTGAAGACTTCCTTTATTTTGGTGTTAAGTATTAATTCTGACGGAATTTCCAGCTGAATTTCTGTGGAAGTTATAGATGGTAATAAATAAATATTTAATTAACTATATAAAAGACAATATATTATAATATAATAAATAAATATTTATATAAATTAATACAAAAAATACTAGAGCTTTAAATAACTTTAATAAATTATATAATATAATATAATATAATTAGCTTTAAAATAAAATAAATTTACTTTATTATTTAATATAATATAATTAAAAATAAAATAAAATAAAATAAATTTAATTTAATACAATAAAATAAATTTAATTTATTATTTAATATAATATTATTAAAATAAAATAAAATAAATAAATTTAATTTAACTAAATTAAATTAAAGTAAAACATATATAGTAAAATAAAATAAAATAAAATAAATTAATAAAAATAAAATAAATTAAAATACATAAATAAATAAAAGTATAATAATAAATTAATTTTAAAATAAATTTAATAATAAACTAGAATATATTAAAATTAATTAATTTAAATAATATAATATAATAAAAAATTAATAACATATAAAATAAATATAGTAAAATAAAATAAAATACAATAATTATTTTAAACTAAGTAGCTTTTGCTTAGTTTTTCATTACATAAAAAACTGAAGTAACTGAATAAAATAATAAACTAAGTAGAATTTGCTTAGTTTTCTACAATTAAAAGTAACTGATCGAATAATAAGTTGTCTACATATTCAATAAATAAAATAAAATACATATTGACTGGGTAGCATTTACCTAGTTTTTCATTGGTAAAATAAACCAAATACCATATTTGCTTAGTTTGCCACAATTTTTAAATATAATAACATATAAATTAAATGATGCACTTCCTTTTATGCAGGGTTTGACATAGTTGCAGCTAATAGTACTCCAACTGGTTCCTCGACATCAATTTAAAAAAAAGGGTCGTAGTTTCTGTTTGTGTCTTATACTCGAATAATAAAGTTAATTGAATTATTGAAGACATTCCTCGTTTCATCATAATGAGATGCCAACATACGGAAAGAGTGTTATTAAGTTGTTGAACAAAGTTATAGGTTAAGTAACCCTCTAGATGAGCGAACGATCACTTCTCTACTAGGAATGAATCATTGCCTGATATGGGTCCAGTCCATGACATAGACAGCTTCTCACATTCCAAATTCCTCAGATGGGTATTTGGAGTGGTGAGAAGCTTTCTATGGCATGGATTGAACCCATATCAGGCAATGATTCATTCATAGTAGAAGTGATCGCTCGCTCATCTAGAGGGTTGCTTAACTTGGAAATTTGTTCAATAACTTAATGGAACTCCTTCTGGATGTTGTCATCATTATGGTGAATGATGAGGAATGTCCGCAGTAATTCAATTAACTTTATTAATAGATTATAGGACACAAACAGGAACTACGACCCTTTTTTTTGTCCGATTAATGCCGAAGAACCGGTTAGAGTACTATTAGCTGCAACTGCAACTAATATGAAACTTAGATTGACTCTTCTCTTAGTACTATTACAGCTGCAACTACTATAAAACTTAGAAGCCCGTTTGATAATTGTGTTTATAGGAGTGGATGTCGAACAACAATCTCTATAGATTCTAAATAACAATTCTCATAAACTAATTAAGTATCACTTACTTAGTTTATCATAGGCAAAATAAACTAAGTAGCATTTGTAAGACCCCAAATTATTATTAATGAAATTTAATTTTCTCTATTTATTATTTTGAAATAGTAAGGGTTGATTTGATTAATGTGGATAGTTATGGGTAAAATACGCAAATATTTCAAAATAAACAAGTGGTTATAAAATATTCATTGTTGTCGGGGAATATTCGTTTGGTCGTGGAATATTCTCATTGTGGGGAATATTAAATATTGAATGACGTTAATCTTTTTGTGGGCCCCATAACGGAAAAGCGATTGGATGAAGAAAGCGACAAATATAAGTTATTTAAAAATAACTGGCGTGGTTATTCACCAATTAATCTTTGTTAAAATACTTGGTGGTTAAAACATAGTAGTACGGTATTGCACAAATTATTGATTCTTACGTAAGAAGAACACTACTCAATAATGGTTATAATAATTCTTTATTCAAATATTTTATTGTTTTAATAATTCTTTGCGTTTATATTTTATATTCATTGTTGTTTCAATAATTGTCATTTACAGATATTTTTATTATCGAAGCAATAATTCATATTATTTGAATAATATTATTAGATAACATTATTGGCAATGTCTAGAAAGTTACATCTAAAGAGAGGTTTGGTCACCTAATTGCACGCAGATGAGGAGAAATTCTTATTGGAAAGCCCCTCTTTCCAGGAACCGCACGGTTGCGATCTTGTGATCTGTAATATTATTTGTGAATAATTAATTATTGATTCATATGATGAGGAAAATATTGATTTTATGTGGATATAGATGGAGAAAATTTTAATGTGACAATTGTTGAAAATTAATATTTTATCTTTTACGATAAAATAATTCATTTAAATATATTATTTTAATAATATATTAACGGTGATATTTTTATAATGAATGTGGGATATATGAGTATATGAGGAGGAAGAGTATTTTTGTGGCATTAAATGTTTAACACATATTTTGTGTGTTGGTGGACACAATTATCGATCGAAATTTGATTATATTTTGTAAAATCGTCTGTTTGTGGATTTTTGATCAATTTGCATTTGGAATTTGGGAAAACTTTCTTACGTAAAGTTGTAGAGAATTGAATTTCCTATAAAAACTCGCAAGATTGATTTTTTACGATAAAAGGGCTATTTATTATGAATTATTGAAGTTCAAGTTCAAATAATTGATTTTGGAAGTTTTAAATATTTATATTCACAAAATGTTTTTTCAATGTGGGCCTCATTTCGCATGTGTGTAATTGCTGAATTCTGAATTCAAAGGTGTGCGTAGGAATGGTTAATATAAATAATAATATTATATTAAATTTTCTACTTTGGTGTTTTAAGCATTTTCCTATAAATAGGGTGCTTAGGTTAGAATTGAAAATTACACCAAAAACTGAAGTTTTCTCTCTCTATATTATCGAGCGTATTCTTTTGAGTATTTTGAATATATTTTGAGTATTGTTATACGGTGCAAGTTCAAGTTATAGCCTATATCCGGTGTTTCAGCTAGAAGTTCTGATCTTTCGAGGTAAGGGATATTATTTTTTTCGTAATGATATTATTTCTTCAATATCATTATCTTTGAAATATTGATCCAAGTTTTATCAAATTTGGAACTTTTGGTGTCTGAGATTCTTATTCACGATATCTGACTATTCACGATATCGACATTATTCACGAATACTAAGACTATTCATCGAAAATAAAAATTTTTCCTTTTCGCTCTAAAATATCTATTGTGGATACTAGCTTTGATTGTATCCATGTTTTGATCATTCTTAAATTTTACACCACTATGATTATTTTTGAGGTATTTTTGGACATGGATAAAACAAAGTACGAATCATTAATCCTTAATCCTTGTCATTTTGTTTCTTTGGATTCGTTTCTTTAAAAATATTTTCATCATTCTCGGTCTTAAATGATGATATTATTGAATATCTTTGGCCTTTAGTGCAAAGATGAATGATTTCGATGAATATCTTTGGCCGTAGTGCAAAGATGAAGCAGTGTTTAGATGAACATGACTAAATTGATGAATATCTTTGGCTGTAGTGCAAATATGAATATTTGATTCAGGATATATATTGATTGATGTTCTGAGGATAAAAGATAGGCGATGAACTTTTAAATTCATACATAGAAGATAGTAGTTTGCATTCTCTACTTAACTCTTCTAATGAATTATTATTTCAGCTGCGAATATTGATTTAAAACTTGTTTTCTATCAGATTCTATTAGATTTTTCCTGTTGAAGACTAACGATAATTTGTTGTATATTATCTTAGTCATAATATTCTTTCTTGGGCTAGTTGAGCTCACCCTTTTCCTTTTTGTTCCATTTTTCTTCTCGGGACGCGAATATAGCGAGTGCAGTGAGGGTATGGAATGAAGGTTCTAGAGAGAGTTGTTTAGTAGTCCTCACAATTTTTGTAAAATAATGTATCAATAAATGTGATGAGGATTTATTTGAGTATAGATATTATCAGAAGACAATATTTGTATTCAAACTCACAGTTTACTATTGTAATAATAAAGTTGTAGTTGTTTACATACCATGTATTGACAACTCAGAATGGGTGTTGTATACCTATTTTGGGGGCGTCACAGTTGGTATCAGAGCTTAGGGATATGATCTCTGGCGGAGATCGGGGAATAGAACTAGGAGGGGAGAGATGAGTAAATCCTTCGCTATTGTGTCCTACCTAAGCTTATTTGTTAGTTGGTCAATATATAGGGATATTATGTGATATATTGATTTTCTTAATTAACCCTTATTTTATGACGATATTTGAGAATGTCGAATCGAGAATATTAAATGGTGGAAATGAGGCCGTGAGAGGCGCTTTGTACTCACTAACGAGGAGAGCGTGCAACAGTGGCAATGTTCTCCCGTGAACAACACCACCGAAAGCAAATGATAAAGCGAGGGGATGTTTAGAAGCTTTTTGCAGTTCATGCAAAATCGACACGAGGAGACTCGTGTTCAAAATAAAGGAGGAAATGATAGCAATTCACGGGTTGTCACAAAAAGCGATTCAAAGAGTTGGGACCACGAATTTAAGGGAAAGCCGGATCCGATCGCGGCGGAAACATGGGTCAAACAAATTACCAAGATATTCGATGTCTTGGGATGCACGGATGAACGAAGGTTCCATTTGCCACCTTTATCTTTCATGGTGAGGCGTATTCTTTGGTGGGAAGTCGTGAAGCGCGTCCATCCAGCCTTTTCAAAGATGTCTCTTGGGAGACATTTGAAACTATTTAATGACAAATACTTTCACGAAAGTGTTCGTCATATGAAGGAAGTGGAGTTTATTAGGCTCGAGTAGAATAACATGGCCGGTGTCGAAGACGAGGCAAAGTTTGCATAGTTATCCGTGTTTACACCTCATTTGGTGGAGAATGAGGAACGTATGACGCGGATGTTTCTTAGAGGTTGAAACCCCGATACGCCAAGATATCTCATTCTCATAAATTTTCTCTCTATAGGATGTTATAAATGAGGCTCAATTATTAGAAGCGAGATACTTGAATACGGTCATTAGGGGACCACAAACGAGGATAATCAGGAGATAGCGATCAACAAAACAACGATAACAACGGAGAAAGAAAAGACGGACAAAATGGTAACCACTCTGGTGGTAATCATGGACATGAAAATAGAAGAAGCGAGTCGAGGAGGAGATTTTAAAAAGAGGAGATTTAACAACGACCGTATGTGAAGACGGCAGCGGTCTAAGCAAAGAATGGTTCCAAGGAGGAGGAAACGACCACCGGTCATATACTATAAATGCGGGAAGAGGGACATATCACCCAAAGCGCCCTACAACAGTTCAAGGTATGCTATAATTATGGAAAGGAAGGACATATCGCCGAGATTTATGCAGTGGCGAAACCTAGTTCAATGGGGACGGTGACTTAAAAGACATCCCGAGAAAGTCAAAGTCAAGCGGTTCTAAGAAGGCGTTTGTTGTGACTGGTCAAAATGCGAGGAACCCAAACGAGGTGATCACGGGTAAGCTAATCATAAATTCTTGTGAAGTTTATACCTTACTTGATACCGGTGCTACCCATTCATTTATCTCTTCCGCTTGTGCTCAACGTTTAAACTTAACTCAGGAGAAATTAGACTTTGACTATATCGTGGAAACTCCGTTAGGAGAAACTTTCATCACATCCACTTGTTTATAAATCTTGTTTGATTCAAGTTGGCACCATCACCTTACGTGTTGACCTTATTTCTTTAAAGATACTTGCTTTTGATGTGATTTTAGGGATTGATTGGTTAACTACTCATCATGCCAAAATTGATTATTTTCGTAAGGTTGTTAGTTTTATATTCCTAATCAACTGTTGTATTTAATTCAAACAACTAAACCATTAAAATCAATCACCATCATATCTAATCATAAAGCTATTCGTTTATTGAAAAGCGGATGTCAAGCTTTCTTAGCCCATGTTATGGATTTGAATAAAGACACGTCAAATTTGAATAATATTCTGTTGTTATTGACTTTCGACGTATTTCTGAAGAACTTCGGCCTCACCCCGTAGGCGTGAAGTTGAATTCTTTATTGATTTTGAACACGGTACAAAGCCCATTTCTAAAACCCCATATCGAATGGCTCTATTGAACTTCAGGAGTTAAAGGTCCAACTACAGGAGTTGTTGGACATCAGTTCATTCGTCTAGTACATCTCCTTGGGGTGCTCTGTTTTATTCAGTAAAGAAGAAAGGCGGGAGTATGCGACTTTGTATTGACTATCGGGAATTGAACCATGTCACCATCGAGAATAGGTATCCTCTACCTCGTATTGATGACTTGTTTGACCCGATTGCAAGGGGCACAATTTTTTTCACAGATCGATCTTCGATTCGGATATCATCATTGAAGATTAGAATCGAGGATATTCAAAGAGCGCCTTTAGAACTCGGTGACGGGCATTATGAATTCTTAGTCATGTCTTTCGGATTGACTAATGCTCCGCGGCTTTCATGGATATGATGAATCGAGTATTGAGGAATATTTGGATCGATTCGTTGTTGTCTTTATTAATGACATCCTCATATATTCCAAAAGCCAGTGAAGATCATGAGCACCATTTAAAATTCGGTACTCCAAAGGCTTCGTGAAAACAAGCTTTATGCCAAGTTGAAGAAATACGAGTTACGGCGAGGAAGTAGCATTCCTTGGGCACGTGGTGTCGAAAAACATGGAGTATCTGTTGATCCCGTGAAGATTGAAGCAATACAAAGTTGGGAGCAACCAAAAGTCGGTGGATCAAGCACGTAGTTTTTGGGCTTACCGTGGTTATTATCGGAGATTCGTGGAAGGGTTGTCTCGAATCGCTACTCCATTAATCCAAATTTAACTCGAAAGGATACAAAATTCGTTTGGAGCGAAGAATGCGAGAAGTCTTTCCAAGAGCTTAGAGGAGACTTATTTAATTTTTGTCTAACAATACCATCTCGGTTCGGATGGATTTGTTATCTCTGATGATGCTCCGAGCAAAGGTTAGGATGTGTTCTCATGCAACGTGGGAAAGTCGCCTATGCCTCGCGATAACTTAAAGAGTATGAGAGGAATTATCCTACTTATGATCTAGAGTTGGCGGTGATCGTTTTCTTATTTAAAGATCCGGAGGCACTATCTATATGGGGAGAAAGTGGAGATATATTGCAGACCATAAAAGCCTCAAATATTTCTTCAAGCAAAAGGAACTCACATACGGTAAGAACGACGTTGGCTCGAGTTGTTGAAAGATTACGACCACACTATTCAATACCATCCCGAAAAAGCGAACGTGGTAGGTGACGCGTTTAGTAGAAGATCATATGCGAGGAATGAGTGCGATGATGTTAAGTATCGATAGAGCCAACTTTAATAGAAAAGTTAAGGTTGTTCAAGCCACCCAGGCCCGGTGATGCGTATGAAGAAGAAAGTACAAGAAGGTGCTATTCCTAGGGCGAGAATTGATGAAGAAGGAATATTTCAAGTCCACTCGGACTTTGTGTTCCTAACGACTACGATTTGAAGTACAAGATTATGATGGAAGCACACAATACACCATTTGCAATCCATCTTGGAAGTACCGAAATGTATCGTGATCTTGACATACATTTTGGTGGAACAATATGAAGAGAGATTGCAAAGTTTATCTCAATGTGTTTAACTTGTCAACGTGTAAAGGCGAGAGCATCTAGTACCTAAGGGTCCGTTGCAACCACTTGAGATTCGAAATGGAAGAAGGGAACACATTACCATGGATTTCAATTACGGGTCTTCCTACGGTTTCTCAAGGCATCAATGCTATTTGGGTTATTGTTAATAGATTAACCAAGTCCGCTCATTTCTTGCCGATCTGAGAGACTTATTCCTTGAACGTCTTGCTAGTATATATGTAAATGAGATTGTGAGGTTGCATGGCATGCCAATATCCATAGTTTGGATCGTGACCCAAGATTCACTTCAAGATTTTGGGTTAGCTTGCAAAAAGCTATGGGCATGGATTTACGATTCTGGCTTCCGACATACCATCCTCAAAGCAGACGGACAATCGAGAGGACTATTCAAACTCTTGAAGATCTATTAAGACTCGTGTCCTAGACTTCAAGGCAATTAGGATAAGTATTTACCATTGGTGGAATTCTCCTACAACAACAGATTATCGAGGAAAGTATAGGTGTGGCTCCATTTGAAGCATTATATGAGCGAAAGTTTCGCTCTCCAATATGTTGGGATGAGGTGGGTGAAGCAACATTGTTGGGACCGAGAGTTAAGACGATTATGACTCAAGAAAAAATCCAAATGATTCGACAACGTATACAAAGCGGCACAAGATCGACAAAAGAGTTATCATGGATCTTCATCAAAAGGACGTGGAATTTAGTATAGGGGATCTTGTATTGTTGCGAGTTGCTCCATGGAAGGGAGTTACAAGATTTGGGAAGGGAGGAAAGCTCAATCCACGATTTATTGGTCCATTTCAAATTCTTGACCGAGTAGTAGAAATGTAGCTTATAAACTCGCGTTACCTCAAAGTATGTCTCGTGTTCATAATGTGTTTCACATATCGGTGATTTCGTAAATATGTGAAAGACCCGAACCACGTTATAGAGTTAGAACAGGACGAGATAGCCAAGAAGACTTAACGTATGAGGAGGTACTGTCAAAATCTTGGATAGGAAGGAGCATGTCCCTACGCATGAAAGGTCATACCACAAGTTAAAGTTTTGTGGAGGAATCATGCTATAGAGAAATGACACAGGAATTGGAAAGCGAAATGAATGCGAGGTATCCTTACCTTTTCGAAACACACCGTATCGACGTCAATTTCGAGGACGAAATTTCATAAGGAGGGAGGTTGTAAGACCCCAACTTATTATTAATGAAATTTAATTTTCTCTATTTATTATTTTGAAATAGTAAGGGTTGATTTGATTAATGTGGATAGTTATGGGTAAAATACATAAATATTTCAAAATAAGCAAGTGGTTATAAAATATTCATTGTTGTGGGGAATATTCGTTTGGTCATGGAATATTCTTTATTGTCGGGGAATATTAAATGCTATTTGGCCTTGATTTTTGTGGGCCCTATAATCGGAAAAACGATTGGATGAAGAAAGCGACAAATATAAGTTGTGTAAGACCCCAAATTTTTTAAATAAAAAGGAATTTCCTTTATTTATTATTTTGAAATAGTAAGGGTTGATTTGATTAATGTGGATAGTTAAGGGTTAAATACATGCAAATATTTCAAAATAAGCAAAGTGGTTATTAAATATTCATTGTTGTCGGGGAATATTCGTTTGGTCGTGGAATATTAAATGCATTTGTGGGAAGGAATATTAAATGAAGCAATGCTTGACCATGTGAGCCCCATAACGAAAGCGATTGGATGAAGAAAACGACAAATATAAGTTGTTTTTAAATAAGCAGGCGTAGTTATTACTGATTATCATCGTTGGAATACCCGGTGGTTAAAACACACTGTCTGGCGTTGTTGAAGATATACCTGCATACGCACCAATTATTGATTCTTACGTAAGAAGGCACTACTCAATAATGGTTACAGTAATTCTTTATTCAAGATTTTATTGAGTTAATAATTGCTGCGTTGATATTTTATATTCTTCGTTGTTTTGATAATTGTCATTTACGGTATTTTCATTATCAAGTAATAATTCATATTATCGAATAATATTATTAGATAACATTATTGGCAATGTCTAGAAAGTTACATCAGGAGAGGTTTGGTCACCTAATTGCGCGCCAACAAGAAGAAGAAATTCTTATTGGAAAGCCCCTCTTTCCCAGGAAGGCGCACGGTCTGTCGATATTGTGATTACGTAATATTATTTGTGAATAATTAATTATTAATTTATATGATGAGGAAAATATTGATTTTATGTGGATATAGATGGAGAAAATTTTAAAATGACAATTGTTGAAAATTAATATTTTATCTTTTTCGATAAAATAATTTATTTAAATATATTATTTTAATAATATATTAATCGGTGATATTTTACAACGAATGTGGGATATATGAGTATACGAGGAGGAAGAGTATTTTTGTTGCAATAAATGTTTAAAACATGTTAAACATGTCGGTGGACCCCATTTATTGACTGAAATTTGATTATAGCTTGTAAAATTGCCCGTTTGTGGATTTCGGTCAATTTCTGATTGGAATTTGGAAAAACTTTCTTCGCAAAGTTGTAGAGAATTGAATTTCCTATAAAAACTCGTGAAATTCGAATTTTCTGATGAAAGGGCTATTTATTATGAATTATTGAAGTTCCGAAGCTCTGAAATAATTGATTTTTGGAAGTTTAAAATATTTAAAATTAGAAAAACGTTTTTCTTATTTTTTCTAGAAGGTGGCATGTGTTTGATGGCTGAAATCAGATTCTAGACATATGTAGAAAATAATATAATTATATTATTAATTTATTAAATTTTTCGCTTTTTTGTTGTTAAGAATTTTCTATAAATAGGGTCTTGGGTTAGAATTGAAAATCACACCGAAATCGAAGTTTTCTCTCTATATTATCGAGCGTATTCTTGTGAGTATTTTGAGTATACTTTGAGTATTGCTATACGGTGCAAGTCCAAGTCATAGCCTTTATATCAAGGTGTTTAATTTAAATCTTGATCTTTCGAGGTAAGGGATATTATTTTTTTTCAGTAATGATATTATTTCTTCAATATCATTATCTTTGAAATGTTGATCTGAAGTTTTTATCAAATTTGGAACTTTTTTCATGTATGGGGTTACTTATTCATGGGTTCTTATTCATGAGTTTCTTATTCACGATTCTTATTCATGATTCTTATTCACGAGTTCTTATTCACGAGTACTATTCATGAAGCGTGAAGATGTTTTTTGTAGAATTTCTATCTTTTGGTGTAAGAGTTACTATTCACGTATCGGCATTATTCATGTATACGACATTATTCACGATACTAAGTATTATTCATAGAAAAATAAAATTTCTTCTTTTCGTCAAAACATCTATTACGGATACTAACTCGATTGTATCCATGTTTTGATCATTCTTGAATTTTACACCACTATGATTATTTTGAGGTATTTTGGACGTGGATAAAACCAAGTACGAATCCTTAATCCTTAATCCTTGTCATTTTGTTTCATTGGATTCGTTTTTTAAAAAATATTTTCATCATCCTCAATCTTAAATGATGATATTATGGAATATCTTTGGCTGTAGTGCAAAGATGAATGATTTCTTAAGAATATCTTTGGCTTTGTAGTACAAAGATGAATGATTTGAAGAATATCTTTGGCCCGTAGTGCAAAGATGAGCAGTGTTTAAATGAACATGACGGTGATGAATATCTTTGGCTGTAGTGCAAAGATGAATATTTGATTCCGGATGTATATTGATTGATGTTACGGGGATAAAAGATGAGCGATGAACTTTTAAATTCATACATAGAAGATAGTAGTTTGCATTCTCTACTTAACTCTTCTAATGAATTATTATTTCATTGCGAATATTGATTTAAAATTTGTTGTCGTCTATTGTATTCTATTATATTTTTTCCTGTTGAAGACTAACGATAATTTGTTGTATATTATCTTAGTCATAATATTCTTTCTTGAGCTAGTTGAGCTCACCCTTTTCCTTTTGTTCCATTTTTCTCGGGAGGCGAGAATATAGCGAGTGCATTTAGTGGGGTATGGAATGAAGGTTTTAGAAAGGATTGTTTAGTAGTCTTCACCATTTTTTGTAAAATAATGTATCAATAAATGTGATGAGGATTTATTTGAGTATAGATATTATCTAGAAGATAATATTTGTATTCAAACTCACGCTTTTCTTGTTGTAATAATAAAGTTGTAGTTGTTTACATACCATGTATTGACAACTCAGAATGGGTGATGTATACCTATTTTGGGGCGTCACGGTTGGTATCGAGCTTAGGGATATGATCTCTGGCGGAGATGGGGAATAGAACTAGGAAGGGAGGCGAGTAAATCCTTCGCTAGTGTGTCCTACCTAAGCTTATTTATTAGTTAGTCAAGTATATAGGGATATTATGTGATATATTGATTTCCTTAATTAACCCTTATTTTATGGCGGTATTTGAGAATGTCATGAGAATATTAATGATGGAGTAAATGAGACCAGTGGAGATGCTGTACTCACCTGACGAGGAGAGCGTGCAACAGTGGCAATGTTCCTCCTGTGAACAACACCATTGACGCAGATGAGGAATGAGGGGATGTTTAGAAGTTTTTGCGGTTTATGCAAAATCGCAGACGAGGAGACTCGTGTTAAAAATCTGAGGAGAAATGATAGCAATTCACGGGTTATCACACCAAGCGATTCAAAGAGTTGGGACCACGAATTTAAGGAAAGCGGATCCGATCATGGCGGAAACATGGGTCAAACAAATTACCAAGATATTCGATGTCTTGGGATGCACGCGGAGAACGAAGGTTCCATTCGCCACCTTTATGTTCCATGGTGAAGCGGACTCTTGGTGGAGTCGTGAAGCGTACCCATCCAACAGACTCGGCGATGTCTTGGGAGGCGTTTGAAGCTATTTAATGACAAATACTTTCACGAAAGTGTTAAATCATATGAAGGAAGTGGAGTTCATCAGATTGGAACAAAAAAACAACATGGCGGTGTCTCGATGCGAGGCGAAGTTCGGCGGAGTTATCGAGTTTGCACCTCATTTGGTGGAGAATGAGGAGCGATGATGCCGATGTTTCTTAGAGGTTTGAAACCCAAGCATCGTCGATTATCTCATTTCTCATAAATTTTCTCTTTATTCGGATGTTGTAAATGTGAGGCTCAATTATTAGAACGAGATAACGAGTACGGCCATTTGAGGACCCACAACCGAGGATCGTATCGGAGATAGCGATCAGCAGAATAATGATAACTGCGGAGAGAAAGAAAAGACGGACGAAATAGTAACCACTCTGGTGGTAATCATGGCCATGAAAATAGAAAAGCGAGTCGGGAGGAGATTTTAAAAAAGGAGATTTAACAACGACCATGTGAAGATAGCGGTCTTGCGTTTAAAGAATCGGTTCTAAGGGAGGAGAAACGACCACCGGTCATATGTTATAAATGCGGAAAAGAGGACATATCGGTCAAGCATCCCACAACAGTTTAAGGTATGCTATAATTGTGGAAAGAAGGACATATCGCTTCGAGATTATACGATATCAAAACCAGATCCAGTGAGAATGGTGACTCAAAAGGATGTCCCGAGAAAAGTCAAAGTCAAGCGGTTCACGGAAGGCGTTTGTCGTACTTCGGTCAAAATCGAGGAACCCGACGAAGTTAAAGCAGGTTAGTTAATTATAAATTCTTGCGAAGTTTGTACCTTACTAGATAAGGTTCTACCCATTCTTTTATCACTCTTGCTTTGCGTTCAACGTTTGAACTTGACTACGGAGAAATTAAACTTTGACCTATCCGTGGAGACTCCATTGGGAGAAAATTTCATTACATCCAGTTATTTAAAAATCTTGCTTGATTCAAGTTGGCACTATCACATTACCGTTAACCTTATTTCTATAGAGATATTTGCTTTTGATGTGATTTTAAGGTTAACTACTCATCATGCCAAAATTAATTACTTTCGTAAGGTTGTTAGTTTTCATATTCTAAGCAACTGTTATTCGAATTCAAACAATCAAACCATTGTAATCAAACATTTTCATATCAAGCCATGAAGTCATTCGTTTTATTACGAATGTCAAGTTTTCTTAGTCCATGTTATGGATTTGAATAAAGACACGTCGATTTGAATAATATTCTTGTTGTTATTGATTTTTTCACAGCGTATTTTACGAAGAATTTCTTGGCTTACTCCCAAAGCCCGATATTAAATTTTGTATCGACATTGAACCCGGTACAAAACTCATTTCCAAAATCTCATATCGAATGGCTCTATTGAACTTCGAGGAGTTAAAATTCAACTATATAAATTTGGTACTGAGCCTTTATCTTGTGACTTCCTTTGTGGAATTCACCGAAGCAGAACTCTCTGTAGGGGACGTCATATTAGATGCGATAGTAAAGCGATAGGTGTCATTGTGACGTCTTTATCCAAGATTGGGATATGAGTCACGGTTGAGAAGCAACCTAAGTCGATGAATCGAAATCGTAGTTTCTAGGCTTAGTTGGTTATTATCGGAGATTCGTGGAAGGATTTTCTTGAATCGCTACTCTGATTAACTTAGTTGACTCGAAAAGATACAAAATTCGTATGAAAGCGAGGAATGCGAGAAGATTTTCCAAGAGCTCAAGAGGCGACTCATTTGGCACATATTCTAACCATACCATCTTGGAAAAGCGAGCGTGGTAGGCGGCGTTGAGTAGAAGATCATATGCGAGGAGCGAGTGCGATGATGTCAAGTATCGCGTAGAGCCAACTTTAATAGAAAAAGTTAAGGTTGCTCGAGCCAGGCAGGCCGAAATGATCATTATGAAGAAGAAAAATACTGAAGGAGCTATTAGGGCGAGAATTGATGAAGAAGGGATACTTGAGTCCACTCTAGACTTTGTGTTCTAACGACTCGATTTGAAGTATAAGATTATGATGGAGGCACACATTACACCATTTGTAATCCATCTGGAATTACTAAAATGTATCGTGATCTTGACATACATTTTGGTGGAACAATATGAAGAGAGAGATTGCAAAGTTTATCTCGATGTGTTTAACTTGCCAGCGTGTAAAGGCGGAGCATCTTGTACCTAAGGGTCCGTTGCAACCACTTGAGATTCGAAATGGAAGTGGGAACACATTACTATGGATTTCGATTACGGGTCTTCCTACGGTTTCTCAAGGCATCAATGCTTATTTGGGTTATTGTTGATAGATTAACCAAGTGCTCATTTCATTTCTTGCCGTCACGGAGACTTATTCACTTGAGCGTCTTGCTAGTATATACGTGAATGAGATTGTGAAGTTGCATGGCATACTGTATCCATAGTTTTGGATCGTGACCCAAGATTCACTTCAAGATTTTGGGTTAGCTTGCAAAAAGCTATAGCACGCAATTTACGATTGAGTTTGGCATACCATCCTCAAGCGGATGGGAAATCGAAAGGACTACTCAAACTCTTGAAGATCTATTAAGACTTCATGGGTAGTTGGGATAAGTATTTACCATTGGTGGAATTCTCCTACAACAACGTTATCGAGCAAGTATAGGTGTGGCTCCATTTGAAGCATTATATGGGACGAAAATGTCGTTCTCAATATGTTGGGATGAGGTGGGTGAAGCAACATTGTTGGGACCCGAGTTAAGACGATATGACTCACCGAAAAGATCCAAATGATTCGACAACGTATACAAGCGGCACAAGATCGACAAAAGAGTTATGCGGATCTTCATCGAAAGGACGTGGAATTTAATGTAGGGGATCATGTATTATTGCGAGTTGCTCCATGGAAGGGAGTTACAAGATTTGGGAAAGAGGAAAGCTCAATCCACGATTTATTGGTCCATTTCAAATTCTTGGCCAGAGAGTAGGAAATGTAGCCTATAGACTTGCGTTACCTCAAAGTATGTCTCGTGTTCATAATGTGTTTCACATATCGTACTTAGTAAATATGTGAAAGACCCAAACCACGTTATTGAGTTAGAAGCAGGACGAGATAGTGAAGACTTAACGTATGAGGAGGTACTGTTAAGATCTTGAATAGGAAGGAGCATGTCCTACGCCAAGCAAGGTCATACCACAAGTTAAAGTTTTGTGGAGGAATCATGCTTTATAGAGGAAATGACCAGGAATTGGAAAGCGGAAATGAAAGCGAGGTATCTTCACCTTTCAAAACACACCAGTATCGTACGTCAATTTCGAGGACGAAATTTCATAAGGAGGAGAGGTTGTAAGACCCGAAATTTTTAAATAAAAGGAATTTCCTTTATTTATTATTTTGAAATAGTAAGGGTTGATTTGATTAATGTGGATAGTTAAGGGTTAAATATGCAAATATTTCAAAATAATGAGTGGTTATTAAATATTCATTGTTGTTGGGGAATATTCGTTTGGTCGTGGAATATTCGATTTGTCGGGGAATATTAAATGCGTGGTAGCAATGACCATGTGTAGGCCCCATAACTGAAAGCGATTGGATGAAGAAAGCGACAAATATAAGTTGTTTTTAAATAGCGGCGTAGTTATTACCAATTAATCTTTTGTTGGAATACCCGGTGGTTAAAACACACACTAATTAATACGCGTTGTTGAGCAAAGATAGGCTGCAGTATTGCACCAATTATTGATTCTTACGTAAGAAGGCACTACTCAATAATGGTTACGAGTAATTCTTTATTCGATATTTTATTGAGTTAATAATTCTTTGCGTTGATATTTTATATTCTTTGTTGTTTTGATAATTGTCATTACACGGTATTTTTCATTATCGAAGTAATAATTCATATTATCTGAATAATATTATTAGATAATATTATTGGCAATGTCTAGAAAGTTACATCTCAAGAGGTTTGGTCACCTAATTACTTGGCTGATAAGGAGAAATTCTTATTGGAAAGCCCCTATCTTTCCAGGAGGCTGCTGGTTGTCAATATTGTGATTACGTAATTTTATTTGTGAATAATTAATTATTGATTCATATGATGAGGAAAATATTGATTTTATGTGGATATAGATGGAAAATTTTTAATGTGACAATTGTTGAAAATTAATATTTTATCTTTTTACGATAAAATAATTCATTTAAATATATTATTTTAATAATATATTAACGGTGATATTTTTATAATGAATGTGGGATATATGAGTATATGAGGAGGAAGAGTATTTTTATGGCATTAAATATTTAACACATATTTTGTGTGTTCGTGGACACAATTATTGACCGAAATTTGATTATAACTTATAAAATCGTCCGTTTGTGGATTTCGGTCAATTTTTGTTTGGAATTTGGAAAAACTTTCTTCTGTAAAGTTGTAGAGAATTGAATTTCCTATAAAAACTCGTGAGATTCGAATTTTCTGATGAAAGGGCTATTTATTATGAATTATTGAAGTTCAAGTTAGAAATAATTGATTTTGGAAGTTTTAAATATTTATATTCACAAACACGTTTTTTCAATGTGTGGGCCTCATTTTGCATCTGTCGTGCAATTCTTTGAATTCGAATTCAAAGGTGTGCGTAGGAATGGTTAATATAAATAATAATATTATATTAAATTTTCTACTTTGGTGTTTTAAGCATTTTCTATAAATAGGGTGCTTAGGTTAGAATTGAAAATTACACGTAAAGCGAAGTTTTCTCTCTATATTATCGAAAGTATTATTCTTGTCAAGTATTTTGAGTATATTTTGAGTATTGTTATAAGGTGCAAGTTCAAGTTATAGCCTATATCAGGTGTTTAAATTTAAATCTTGATCTTTCGAGGTAAGGGATATTATTTTTTTCAGTAATGATATTATTTCTTCAATATCATTATCTTTGAAATATTGATTTGAAGTTTTTATCAAATTTGAAACTTTTGGTGTCGAGTTACTATTCACGATACATTCTTGACTATTCACGATATCGATAATTATTCACGAATCGACCTTTATTATTCATGAAAAATAAAAATTTTCCTTTTCGTCTAAAATATCTATTGTGGATACTAGCTTTGATTGTATCCATGTTTTGATCATTCTTGAATTTTACACCACTATGATTATTTTTGAGGTATTTTGGACATGGATAAAACAAAGTACTTAATCCTTAATCCTTAATCCTTGTCATTTTGTTTCCTTTGGATTCGTTTCTTTAAAAATATTTTCATCATCCTCGGTCTTAAATGATGATATTATTGAATATCTTTGGCCCGTGTGTAGTGCAAAGATGAATGATTTCGATGAATATCTTTGGCCCGTGAGTGCAAAAGATGAGCAGTGTTTAGATGAACATGACCGGTGATGAATATCTTTGGCCTCTAGTACAAAGATGAATATTTGATTCAGATATATATTGATTGATGTTACAGGATAAAAGATGAGCGATGAACTTTTAAATTCATACATAGAAGATAGTAGTTTGCATTCTCTACTTAACTCTTCTAATGAATTATTATTTCATCTGCGAATATTGATTTAAAACTTGTTTTCTATTGTATTCTATTAGATTTTTCCTGTTGAAGACTAACGATAATTTGTTGTATATTATCTTAGTCATAATATTCTTCTTGGGCTAGTTGAGCTCACCCTTTTCCTTTTGTTCCATTTTCTTCTCGGGATGCGAGAATATAGCAAGTACTTAGTCGGGGTATGGAATGAAGGTTCTAGAGAGAGTTGTTTAGTAGTCCTCACCATTTTTGTAAAATAATATATCAATAAATGTGATGAGGATTTATTTGAGTATAGATATTGTCTAGAAGATAATATTTGTATTCAAACTCACAGTTTCTTGTTGTAATAATAAAGTTGTAGTTGTTTACATGTATCATGTATTGTGACAACTCGGAATGGGTGATGTATACCTATTTTGGGGGCGTCACAACTATCAACAATATTGCAACACTTTCAACAATATTTAAACAGAAAATTTAGGGTTCAAAGTATAAGACCCCAACTTATTATTAATGAAATTTAATTTTCTCTATTTATTATTTTGAAATAGTAAGGGTTGATTTGATTAATGTGGATAGTTAGGGTAAAAAACGCATAAATATTTCAAAATAAGCAAGTGATTATAAAATATTCATTGTTTGTCAGAGGGAATATTCGTTTTGAGTCGTTTGGTCGTGGAATATTCTTCATTGTTGGGAATATTAGATATATTGCCAAGCAGATCTTTTGTGGGCCCCATAACTAAAAGCGATTGGATGATGAAAAAGACAAATATAAGTTGTTTTAAAAAATAATAGCGTAGTTATTCAATTATCTTGTTAAAATACTTCGGTGGTTAAAACACACGAAAGTTACACCAGTATTGCACAATTATTGATTCTTACGTGAAGACACTACTCAATAATGGTTACGGTAATTTTATCGCTCAAGATATTTTATTGATTTAATAATTCTTTGCGTTGATATTTTATATTCTTTGTTGTTTCAATAATTGTCATTACACAATATTTTTCATTATCGAAGCAATAATTCATGTTATCTGAATAATATTATTAGATAACATTATTGGAAATGTCTAGAAAGTTCTGTCTAAGGAGAGGTTTGGTCACCTAATTGCGCGCCAAGAAGGATAAATTCTTATTGGAAAGCCCCCTCTTTCCTGAGGGAGCAGCAGTTCACGATCTTGTGATTCTGTAATATTATTTGTGAATAATTAATTAATTTTTAATATGATGAGGAAAATATTGATTTTATGTGGATATAGATGGAGAAATTTTTTAAAATGACAATTGTTGAAAATTAATATTTTATCTTTTTACGATAAAATAATTCATTTAAATATATTATTTTAATAATATAATAATGGTGATATTTTTTACAACGAATGTGGGATATATGAGTATACGAGGAGGAAGCGTATTTTTGTTGCAATAAATGTTTAAAACATGTTAAACATGTCAATTGGACCCCATTTATTGGTGAAATTTGATTATAGCACGTAAAATCGCTTGGTTTGTGGATTTCGGTCAATTTTGTTTGGAAATTGGAAAACTTTATTACGGAAAGTTGTAGAGAATTGAATTTCCTATAAAAAATCGTGAGTTTGAATTTTTACGACGAAGAGGCTATTTATTGTGAATTATTGAAGTTACGGAGTTAGAAATAATTGATTTTTGGAAGTTTTAATTGTTTAAAATAACAAAAACGTTTTTGTGTTGGTTGGTTGGTGGGCACATGTGTTGCAAAATATCTTTGAAATCGTAATTTCCAAGTTTATGTATGATTTATATAAATTTATTAATATTTTATTAAATTTTCTACTTTTGGTGTTCTAGCGATTTCTATAAATAGGGTGCTTAGGTTAGAATTGAAAATCACACGGCGAAGTTTCTCTCTCTATATTATCGAGCTTATTCTTGTGAGTATTTTGAGTATATACTTTGAGTATTGCTATACTATTGCAGATCAAGTCATAGCTTTATATCAGGTGTTTCAAATTTAAGTCAAATTTTGATCTTTCGAGGTAAGGGATATTATTTTTTCAATAATGATATTATTTCTTCAATATCATTATGTTAAAATATTGATCCGAAGTTTTTTTATCAAATTTGGAACTTTTGGTGTCTGAGTTCTTATTCACGTATCATGACTATTCGCGTATCTGATCTTATTCATTTAATACGGACTTATTCATCGAAAATTGAAAAAATTTCTTTTTGTCCAAAATATCTATTCGGATACTAGCTTTGATTGTATCCATGTTTTGATCATTCTTGAATTTTACACCACTATGATTATTTTTGAGGTATTTTTGGACGTGGATAAAACAAAGTACGAATCCTTAATCCTTAATCCTTGTCATTTTGTTTCACTGGATTCGTTTCTTTAAAATATTTTCATCATCCTCGGTCTTAAATGATGATATTATTGAATATCTTTGGCACGTAGTGCAAAGATGAATGATTTCGATGAATATCTTTGCCCGTAGTAGTGCAAAGATGAACATGTGTTTAGATGAACATGATTAATCGATGAATATCTTTGCTTTTTGTAGTGCAAAGATGAATATTTGATTCCGGATATATATTGATTGATATTACGGGGATAAAAGATAGGCGATGAACTTTTAAATTCACACATAGAAGATAGTAGTTTGCATTCTCTACTTAACTCTTCTAATGAATTATTATTTCAGCTTGCGAATATTGATTTAAAACTTGTTTCTATTGTATTCTATTAGATTTTTCCAGTTGAAGACTAACGATAATTTGTTGTACATTATCTTAGTCATAATATTCTTTTCTTGGGCTAGTTGAGCTCACCCTTTCCTTGTTGTTCCATTTTTCTTCTCGTGGAGGCGAGAATGTAGCGAAATACTAGTCGTGGTATGGAATGAAGGTTACAGAGAGTTGTTTAGTAGTCCTCACCATTTTTGTAAAATAATGTATCAATAATTATGATGGGGATTTATTTGCGTGTGGATATTGTCTAGATGGCAATATCTCGTATTTAAACTCACGGTTTATATGTTGTAATAATAAAGTTGTAGTTGTTTCGCGTACCATGTATTGACAACTCAGAATGGGTGATGTATACCTATTTTGGGGGCGCCACGGTTGGTATCGAGCTTAGGGATATGATCTCTGGCGAGAGATCGGGGAATAGAACTAGGAGGGAGAGACGAGTAAATCCTTCATTAGTGTGTCCTACCTAAGCTTATTTGTTAGTTAGTCAAGATATAGGGATATTATGTGATATATTGATTTCCTTAATTAACCCTTGTTTTATGGCAAGATTTGAGAATGTCGACCGAGAATATTAACAATGGAAATGAGACCAGTGGAGACGCTCGCACTCACCAACGAGGAGAGCGTGCAACAGTGGCAATATTCCTCCCGTGAACAACACCATTTGAGCGAGATGATGAACGAGGGATGTTTAGAAGCTTTTTTGCGGTTCATGCAAAAATCAGACGAGGAGACTCGTGTTAAAAATACTGAGGAGAAATGATAGCAATTCACGGGTTGTCACAAAAGCAGATTCAAAGAGTTGGGACCACGAAATTTAAGGAAAGCGAGATCCGATCGTGGCGGAAACATGGGTCAAGCAAATTACCAAGATATTCGATGTCCTGGGATGCGGTGGAACAAAAGGTTCCATTCGCCACTTTTATGTTCCATGGCGAGGCGTACTCACTGGTGGGAGTCTGTGAAGCGTACCCATCCACCCGCACTCAAAGATGTCTTGGGAGGCGTTTGAAACTATTTAATGATAAATACTTTCACGAAAGTGTTCGCTCATATGAAGGAAGTGGAGTTTATTAGATGGAGCAAGAACAACATGGCGGTGTCTTAGTACGAGGCAAAGTTTGCGAGTTATCGAGTTTGCACCTCATTTGGTGGAGAATGAGGAACGATATTGTTGATGTTTCTTAGAGGTTTGAAACCCTAAGATACGTCAAGATCTCATTTTCATAAATTTTCTCTATTAGGATGTTGTAAGCAGGCTCAATTATTAGAGCGAAATAACGAGTACTGGTCAACCGAGGGACCACAACCGTAATCATCATAGGAGATGGTAGTCAAAAAAACAACAATAACCAAATGGAGAAAGAAAAGAGCGGACAAAAAATTAGAACTTTGTGGCGACCCCAAAATAGGTCCATTCCATCCAACCCATTCTCGAGTCGCCAAATACATGGTACGTAAACAACTACAACTTTATTATTACAACAAGAAGCTGTGAGTTTGAATACAAATATTATCTTCTACAGACAATAT
The DNA here is from genome assembly GCA_020205615.1 of Panax quinquefolius. Lineage (NCBI taxonomy): Eukaryota > Viridiplantae > Streptophyta > Magnoliopsida > Apiales > Araliaceae > Panax > Panax quinquefolius. The sequence continues at coordinate 32,368,353 of CM035161.1, read as the reverse complement.
CTATACTCAAATAAATCCTCATCACATTTATTGATACATTAAAAAAAATGGTGAGGACTACTAAACAATCCTTTTTAAAACCTTCATTCCATACCCCAAGCTTCGTACTCGCTATATTCTCGCCTCCCGAGAAAAATGGAACAAAAAGGAAAAGGGTGAGCTCAACTAGCCCAAGAAGAATGTTATGACTAAGATAATATAGAACAAATTATCGTTAGTCTTCAACAGGAAAATCGATAGAATACAATAGACAAACAAGTTTTGAGATCAATATTCGCAGCTGAAATAATAATTCATGAAGAGTTACGTAGAGAATGAAATCTACCATAATCTATGAATTTAATAATCCATCACCAATATTTTATCCTCAGTAACATCAATCAATATTTATCTCAAATCAAATATTCATCTTTGCACTACTGTGCCAAAGATATTCATCATCGGCCATGTTCATCTCAAACTGCTGCTCATCTTTGCACTATGTGCCAAAGATATTCTTCGAAATCATTCATCGTTGCAGACTACAGCCAAAGATATTCAATAATATCATCATTTAAGACCGAGGATGATGAAAAATATTTTTAAAGAAACGAATCCAATGAAACAAAATGACAAGGATTAAGGATTCAGTACTTGGTTTTATCACGCCCAAAATACCTCAAAATAATCATAGTGGTGTAAAATTCAAGAATGATCAAAACATGGATACAATCAAAGCTAGTATCCGAATAGATATTTTAGACTTAAAAGAAAATTTTCATTTTTCTATTGAATAAAGGTCAGATTCGTGAATAGTGCCGCATATACGTGAATAAGAATCTGACACCAAAAGATGAAATTCCACAAAAACATCTTCACGCTTTCATGAATAGTACTCGTGAATAAGTAACTCGTGAATAAGTAACTCATGAATAGTAATCGTGAATAAGAACTCATGAATAGTAACCCCGACATGAAAAAGTTCCAAATTTGATAAAAGTTCCAATCAATATTTCAAAGATAATGATATTGAAGAAATAATATCATCCGAGAAGAAAATAACATCCTTACCTCGAAAGATCAAGATTTTTAATTAAACACACGGATATAAGGTCAAGGAACTTGCACCGTCTAACAATACTCAAAGTATACTCAAAATACTCACAAGAATACGCTCGATAATATAGAGAGAGAAGAGAGAAAACTTGTTTCGTGTGATTTTCAATTCTAACTTAAATTTCTATTTATAGGAAAATGTTAAAGACGCCAAGGCACTTAACTCATGAACCGATGGCTTTACTCGCTACTATTCCCACCCACCACATTTGAAATAAAATTCAGCACATTTCTTCACCAACCACAAGTGGGGCCCACTCAATTCTAGAATTTTCCACCAAAATCAATTATAAACCTAATTTCCGAATCAGTCACCTCTTAAAATTCATAACAAATCATTCGTGCATTTTTAACGGTTCAAAATTTGTGGACATATACTCAACTTATGTATGTATAACATACCCAAAAATTACAACGATCCAACGGTCGGATTAAATATTATAACTCACACAATAAAGCTGTAATAACACCGATTTGATCTTTTAATACCTCCAATCCGATAAAATACTGATAAAACACCTCAACATTAATAACCACATAAATAAATCCATCATTTATATCCACATAAAATAAATATTTCTTTATCATATGAATCAATAATTAATTATTCACAAATAATATTACGTAATCACAATTATGATAAACCAGTAGTTCCAGTGAAAGAGGGGCTTTAGATAAGGATTTCTCCTTCATCGTGCGCGCAATTAGGTGACCAAACCTCTCCTCGATGTAACTTTCTAGACATTGCCAATAATGCTATCTAATAATATTATTCAAATAATATGAATTATTGATCCGATAATGGAGATAATGCGGTGACAATTATTGAACAACAATAATATAAAATATCAACGCAAAGAATTATTGAATCAATAAAATAAAATATTGAACGAAGAACTACTGTGTGAAAATTATCGAGTAGTGCCTTCACGTAAGGATCAATAATTCAACAATATCATGTAATACCGTGCGCCATCTTGCAACCACGCAGACATCGTATTTTAACCACCCGGTATTCCAATGATGCCTTAATTCAGTAATAACTACGCTGGTTATTTTTTAACCAACTTATATTTGTCGTTTTCTTCATCCAATCGCTTTCACATGGGCTCCACACACATGGGTGGCGTTGCCGCATTTAATATTCCCGACAAAGATTAATATTCCACGACCAACCGAATATTCCCAACAACAATGAATATTTTATAACCACTTGCTTATTTTGAAATATTTGCGTATTTAACCCCTAACTATCCACATTAATCAAATCAACCCTTACTATTTCAAAATAATAAATAGAGAAAATTAAATTTCATTAACAATAAGTTCAGGGTCTTACAACCTCCCTCCTTATGAAATTTCGTCCTCGAAATTGACGTGACGACGACTACTGGTGTTTGAAAAGATGAGGATACCTCGCTTTCATTTCCGTTTCCAATTCCCTGGTCATTTCTATATAGCATGATTCCTCCACAAAACTTTAACTTGTGGTATGACTTAATTAGCGTAGGGACATGCTCCTTCCTATCCAAAATCTTGATGTGTACCTCCTCATATCGTTAGGTCTTGGCTATCTCGTCTTGGGTTCTAACTCAATGACATGGTTGAATCAGTCCACATATTTACGTAACATCGATACGTGAAAAGCGTTATGAACACGCCGCCATACTTGGCAGAAAGCGAGTCTATAGGCCACGGTTCCTATTCGATCGAGAATTTCATTTGGATTAATAAATCGAAGGTTTGAGTTTTCCTTACCTCACCGATTCTCGCTTTTGAAATAACAACTTCGCACCTCCTTCTTCAAATTCATCACCTCGTTGTGTAGCTTGAACGACTTTAACTTTATCGATTAAAGTCGATTATACTCAGATATCATCACGTGCTCATCAGTATATCATCACGTGGGTACCTAGAGTTTTCATCTCCATCTCTATTATTTGTATATTATACGAAATGAGTCTTTGACAATATCGTACTTTCAGATTTGTATACGATCTTCTACTCAACGTCAAACTACCACGCTCGCTTTTCGAGGATGGCATGGTCGTAACATGTCTGAAATGAGTCTCCTCTTGAGTTCTTCAAGCTCTTCCCACATTCCTTGCTCCATTTGAATTTTGTATCTCTACTGAGTCGCCTACGTTAATGGAATAGCGATTCGAGAATATCCTTCAACGAATCTCCGATAATAACCAACTAAGCTTCTAGAAAGCTACGTATTTCGATTACCGACTTAGGTTGTTCTCAAACTGTGACTCATATCCCAACCTTGGATAACACGTTACAATGACACCTATCGGGTTTACTATCGCATCGAATATGGTGTCCCCTACGAGAGAGTCCGGCTTCGGTGTATTCCACAAAGGAAGTCACCGGATAAAGGCTCGGTACCAAATTCTATAGTTGAATTTTTAACTCACGAAGTTCAATAGAGCCATTCGATATGAGATTTTAAAATGAGTTTTGTCTAGGGTTCAAAGTCGATACAAAATTTAATATCGATCTTTGGGAGTAAGCCAAGAAATTCTTGAGAAAATACGTCGGGAAAAATCAATAACAACAAGAATATTATTCAAATCGACGTGTCTTTATTCAAATCCATAACATGGACTAAGAAAACTTGACATCCGTAATAAACGAATGACTTCATGGCTTGATATGAAAATGTTTGATTACAATGGTTTGATTGCTTGAATTGAATAACGAAGTTGCTTAGGAATATGAAAACTAACAAACTTACAAAAGCAATCAATTTGGCATGATGAGTAGTTAACCTTAAAATCACATCAAAAGCAAATATCTCTATAGAAATAAGGTTAACGGTAATGTGATAGTGCCAACTGAATCAAGCAAGATTTCTAAACAACAGATGTAATGAAAGTTTCTCTAACGGATTCTCCATAAATAAAGTCAAAGTCTAATTTCTCGTAGTCAAGTTCAAACGTTGAAGCGTAAGCAAAGAGAGATAAAAGAATGGGGTAATCCCAGATTCTAGTAAGGTATAAACTTCGCAAGAATTTATAATTAACTAACCTGCTAACTTCGTTCGAAGTTCTCGATTTCGAATTGGTCACGACAAACGCTCTTCCGTAAATCGTTGACTTTGAATTTTTCGGGACATCCTTTTCGAGTCACCATTTCATTTGGGACTGGTTTCGATATCGCATAATCTCGAAGGATATGTCCTTCTTTTCCACAATTATAGCATACCTTGGAAGGCTTTCAACAGGTTTGACCTTATATGTCCCTCCTCTCCGTGATCCGTAAGATCTAACGGCGATCGTTCTCTTCCCCTAGAATTTGTTCTTTGGTCTTTGTCTTTGCCACGCGTCTTCCCGTCATCGTTAAATCTTCTCTTTTAGATTGGACATCTCTTTCCATAATATCAACGTCGCATGCGGCTTTTACCCATGCATCACTCATTCTCACTCGTTCGCTTATTTTTCTTTTCATTTCGATTCCACTTTATCATCTTATATACGCCAAAGAGTGCTTCATTCAAGCATCACATATCGGGTAACACAAGCTTGAATCGTTGCATCCTTTTGCTCCACGATCATTCTGTAATTCTTCAACCGCTTCTTCTAACTCATGAATACGATTTTGTAATTCTACATTTTGATCATAAAATACCTCTAATAAACTCTCTTGTGTACCTCTTCTTCCTCACTCTCAATCTGTTACCTCTGCGACTATCTCAAGATGCAACTATCAATTCTTCACTCACCACATGGATATCTCTAATTCCTTCTTCACCGACATCACATTATCCTCGGGTTGGCGATTAGAGGTGTCTCCACGATCTCATTTACTCCAATCGTTAATATATTCTCAACGACATTCTCAAATACCGCCATAAAATAAGGGTTAATTAAGGAAATCAATATATCACATAATATCCCTATATACCCACCAACTAACAAATAAGCTTAGGTAGACACACTAACAAGGATTTACTCATCTCTCCTCCTAGTTCTTGTGAGACCCCCAGATTTTATTAATAAAGATTTAAATTTTGTTGAAATAATTTTTTAATATTATGGTGTGAATTTAAGATAATATTATAGTTATGGGTAGTATTTATAAATTTTGCAAAAGTATGCAGTGGTTATATTATATTCGATTGGCTGGGGAATATTCGGTTTAGCAGGAATATTCCTACAACTACCAATCATTGGTGGACCCCATAATGTAATTATCATTTGATCGAGAAAACGACAAAAATATTTTATTGAAATAACTGGCGGAAGTTTTACCGTGGTTACTTCGTTGAACTACTCGGTAGTAAAAGTACGATGAATCGTGTGGTTGCATAAGCATATACCGGTATTGATTATTGATGCTTATGTGAGAAGTCACCAGTTTGATTCCATTATGTCGATTAATAATATGAATTATTATAGCGATAATGACGTTTTGTTTTATTCAGTATTATTAACGTAATAAAATGTAAACATCTTTTATATAAAATAGAATACTTTATTAAAGTTATTCTATAAATAATATATTATATTTTATTATGCATAAGTGTTGCATAGTATTTTGCATAGTGTTTGCATAAGTAAAATATTTTTATATAAATAGAATATATTATATTTTATTTAAAAGATTTTCTTTAAATATGGACCATCGATTAAAGTAAATCAATCTGGACCGTTTCATGGATTAGTTATTATGCATTCCATTTTCCTATAAATAGAAGCTCATTCCTTCATTATTTTCTTACTTAATTCTTTCAAACTCTAGAGAGAGAAATTTGTAGAGAAGGTATATAGAGAAAATCTATAGTAGAGAAAGAAGAAGAGTATTCGGTACTTCACTACTTTGATATTCAGGTTCTTTTACGGTAAGTGGGTGTTATTCTTTCTTCTTGAAGAGAACTTCATTATTCCATTCACTATTATTCTCATTGAATAACTCGTAAAAGTGGCATACCCTATACATAACTCAGATACGCAGATACCCTATACTTGGTGAAATCCTTATGTTATTCCATTGCTTATTATTCTCATTTGAATAACTCAGATACGCTGGTTTACCCTATACTTGGTGACATTCTTCTATTATTACATTGGAACATCCTCGTCATGTGTTTTACTGGGACTGGTAAAATCTTTATTATTATTCTGTTGGAACATCCATGCGTATGTGTTTTACACCGGACCGGTTAAAATCTTTATCATTCTGTTGGAATATCCTATCTCATGTGTTTTACACCGGATCCGGTTCCATCTTTATTATTCTCGTTGGAACATCCGCTTGTGAATTTCACGACGACCGGTTCCATTATTATTATTCTCGTTGGAATAACTCGTCAATGCAAGTACCGCATGCATGGTGATTTCTTTTGTTATTCCATTCTTTATTATACCCGGTTGGTTAAAACTTTGACTTCTATACTCCATGAAATTAGTAGAATATCCTCGATATTTTGCGTTTCATCCAAAGATCTTTTCACGGAAATATTCTTCCGATCATTCTTGAATTTTACTCACTTAAACAAAGATTATGTTGACAATTTGGACGTTAATAATTCATGGATTAAATAATTCTTGAACTTGTTTTATTGAATTATTATGTCATTGTCATCATCCTCATGTTATATTATGTTATCTTTCGCTTACGTGCATAGATGAACTTAGTATGATTATGACCTGTGGATCATTCTCAGATAATCACGACTTGATATAAATGATGTGACAAAAGTCCTCAAATTGTTCGTAGTAATGCGGTGATGGATAGTTTTTGGTATGATTATGACCGTGGGTGATTCTAAGATATAGTCGTGACCATTGATAATTTGATGAAAATCCTTGAATAGTGATACATAGATAATTAGATGTGGTGGTTTATTTATTGTCGAGTCTCAAATGATAAAAATTGATGAAAACCTTTTAAAACCTAAAAGATAGTAGACTTTATTCTCTACTTGACTCTTTTAATGGATCGCTTATTCCGTCATAGTTAATCTGGTTGTCTATTGTATTTTATCGGTTTAACACTTGTTGAAGGCTAATGATAATTTATTCGCATTATCTTAGTCATAATATTTCTTCTTGGGCTAGTTGAGCTCACCTTTCTTTCATCGTTCTCTTTCAGAAATGAGAACATAAATTGGACGCAGTCGGGGAGCAAGTAATGGTCCGTAGGATAAGATTAGTAGTCCTCACTATTCGTGAAATAGTGTGATAATAGTTGTAATGAGGACTCCTTTTGAGTTTGTATAATATCTAGTGAATAATATTTGTATTCAATCTCACGGTTTATGTATGATTGCATACCTACGGCAGTTATATTAGTAAGTTGTATTTGAATTTATGTACCATGTAAGTGGCGACCCAAGATGGGTGACGATACCTAATTTTGGGGGCGCCATGATTTATTCCCGATCTCCGCCGGAGATCATATCCCTAAGCTCGATATTAACCGTGGCGACCCCAAAATAGGCCCATTCCATCCAACCCATTCTGAGTCGCCAAATACATGGTACAGAAAAACTACAACTTTATTATTCCAACAGTAAAACTGTGAGTTTGAATACAAATATTATCTTTTAGACAATATCTATACTCAAATAAATCCTCATCACATTTATTGATACATTAAAAAAATGGTGAGGACTACTAAACAATCCTTTTCTAAAACCTTCATTCCATACCCCGACTCGCACTCGCTTATATTCTCGCCTCCCCGAGAAAAATGGAACAAAAGGAAAAGGGTGAGCTCAACTAGCCCAAAGAAGAATGTTATGACTAAGATAATATAGAACAAATTATCGTTAGTCTTCAACAGGAGGAAAAAAATCGATAGAATCTGATAGACAACAAGTTTCGAGATCAATATTCGCAATGAAATAATAATTCATGTAAGAGTTACGTAGAGAATGAAATCTACCATAATCTATGAATTTAACAAATCCATCATCAATATTTTATCCTCGTAACATCAATCAATATTCATCTCAAATCAAATATTCATCTTTGCACTACTGTGCCAAAGATATTCATCGATCGGCCATGTTCATCTCAACACTGCTCATCTTTGCACTATGGGCCAAAGATATTCTTGAGAATCATTCATCTTTGCACTACACAGCCAAAGATATTCAATAATATCATCATTTAAGATCGAGGATGATGAAAATATTTTTAAAGAAACGAATCCAATGAAACAAAATGACAAGGATTAAGGATTCGTACTTGGTTTTATCCACGCCCAAAAATACCTCAAAAAATAATCATAGTGGTGTAAAATTCAAGAATGATCAAAACATGGATACAATCAAAGCTAGTATCCGAATAGATATTTTTAGACGAAAAGAAAAATTTTCATTTTTCGATTGAATTGTGCCGTATTCGTGAATAAAGGTCAGATATCGTGAATAGGCCGAGTACGTGAATAAGAAACTCAAACACCAAAAGATAGAAATTTCACAAAAAATATCTTCACGCTTTATGAATAGTACTCGTGAATAAGAATCGTGAATAGTAACTCATGAATAGTAACTCGTGAATAAGAACTCATGAATAGTAACCCGACATGAAAAAGTTCCAAATTTGATAAAAGTTCAATCAATATTTCAAAGATAATGATATCAAGAAATAATATCATCTCGAGAAGAAAATAACATCCGATTACCTCGAAAGATCAAGACTTCTAAATTTAAACACAGGATATAGTCTTTCAAGGAACTTGCAACCGCCTAACAATACTCAAAGTATACTCAAAATACTCACAAGAATACGCCGATAATATAGAGAGAGAAAGAGAAAACTTGTTTTTACGGTGTGATTTTCAATTCTAACTTAGCCCTCTATTTATAGGAAAATGTTAAGACGTCAAGCGAGACTTAACTCGCAACCCGATGGCTTTACTCGCTACTATTCCCACCCACCACATTTGAAATAAAATTCAGCACATTTCTTCACCAACCACAAGTGGGGCCCACTCAATTCGTAATTTTCCACCAAAATCAATTATAAACCTAATTTCCGAATCAGTCACCTCTTAAAATTCATAACAAATCATTCGTGCATTTTTAACGGTTCAAAATTTGTGGACATATACTCAACTTATGTATGTATAACATACCCAAAAATTACAACGATCCAACGGTCGGATTAAATATTATAACTCACACAATAAAGTCGTAATAACACCGATTTGATCTTTTAATACTTCCAATCCGAGATAAAATACCGATAAAACACTTCAACATTAATAACCACATAAATAAATCCATCATTTATATCCACATAAAATAAATATTTCTTTATCATATGAATCAATAATTAATTATTCACAAATAATATTATAGAATCACAATTATGACAACCAGCCGCTCCCGAGAAGAGGGGCTTTTCGATAAGGATTTCTCCTCATCGGGCGCCGCAATTAGGTGACAAACCTCTCCTCGATGTAACTTTCTAGACATTGCCAATAATGCTATCTAATAATATTATTCAAATAATATGAATTATTGATCCGATAATGGAGATAATGCGGTGACAATTATTGAACAACAATAATATAAAATATCAACGCAAAGAATTATTGAATCAATAAAATAAAATATTGAAGCAAGAATTCACCGTGGAAAATTATTGAGTAGTGCCTTTTTTACGTAAGGATCAATAATTCAACAATACATGCAATATCTGGTGCCTTTCGCGTGCAACCACGCCAGACATCGTATTTTAACCAATCGGGTATTCCAACAGTCTTAACCAGAACAACTACGCTGTTATTTTTAACCAACTTATATTTGTCGCTTTCTTCATCCAATCGCTTTCCGTTATGGGGCCCTACACATGGTCGTTACCGTCGCATTTAATATTCCCGACAAAGCATTTAATATTCCACGACCAAAGAATATTCCCCGACAACAATGAATATTTTATAACCACTTGCTTATTTTGAAATATTTGCATGTATTTAACCCCTAACTATCCACATTAATCAAATCAACCCTTACTATTTCAAAATAATAAATAGAGAAAATTAAATTTCATTAAGGGTCTTACATAACCACTCTGGTGGTAATCATGGCCATGAAAATAGAAGAAGCGAGTCAGGAGGAGATTTTAAAAAGAGGAGATTTAACAACGACCATGTGAAGACGACAGCAGCCGGCAAAGAATCGGTTCTAAGGAGGAGAACGACCACCACCCATTATATGCTATAAATGCGGGAAAGAGGGACATATCGGTCAAACCGTCCCAACAAAGTTCAAGGTATGCTATAATTATGGAAAGGAAGGACATATCGCCGAGATCAGATCAAGCGAAACCTAGTTCAATGGGGACGGTGACTCAAAAAGACCATCTAGAAAAGTCAAAGTCAGCGGCTCCGGGGAAGAGCGTTTGTTGTGGATGGTCAAAATGCAAGGAACCCAAACGAGGTGATCACGGGTAAGCTATTTATAAATTCTTCTGAAGTTTATACCTTACTTGACACTGGTATACTATTCATTCATTTATCTCTCCCGCTTGTGCTCAACGTTTAAGCTTCGACTCGGAGAAATTAGACTTTGACCTATCTCGTGGAAACTCCGTTAGTGAAACTTTCATCACATCCATCGCTTATAAATCTTGTTTGATTCAAGTTGGCACCATCACCTTACCTGTTCACCTTATCTCTTTAAAGATACTTGCTTTTGATGTGATTTTAGGGATTGATTGGTTAACTACACATCATGCCAAAATTGATTGTTTCGTAATGTTGTTAGCTTTCATATTCAAACAACCTGTTGTATTTAATTCAAGCAACTAAACCATTAAAATCAATCATTGTTATATCTAATCATAAAGCTATTCGCTTATTGAAAAACGGATGTCAAGCTTTCTTAGCCCATGTTATAGATTTGAATAAAGACACGCCAAATTTGAATAATATTCTGTTGTTATTGACTTTTCCGACGTATTTCAAGAACTTCCTGGTCTACCCCGTAACGTGAAGTTAAATTCTTTATTGATCTTGAACACCGCACAATGCCCATTTCTAAAACCCCATATCAAATGGCTACTATTGAACTTCAGGAGTTAAAGGTCCAACTACGTGAATTGTTGGACATCGGTTTCATTCGTCCTAAGACATCTCCTTGGGGTGCTCATGTTTTATTCAGTAAAGAAGAAAGATGGGAGTATGCGACTTTGTATTGACTATCGGAATTGAACCATGTCACCATCAAGAATAGGTATCCTCTACCTCGTATTGATGACCCGCTTGACCGATTGCAAGAGGCACAATTTTTTTCAAAGATCGATCTTCGTTCGGATATCATCACCAAGATTAGAAATGAGGATATTCCAAAGACCCGCCTTTTAGAACTCCCAGATGCGGGCATTATAAATTCTTAGTCATGTCTTTGGATCGACTAATGCTCCGCGGCTTTATGGATATGATGAACCAAGTATTGAGGAATATTTGGATCGGGATTCGTTGTTGTTTTTATTGATGACATCCTCATATATTCCAAAAGTCGTGAAGATCATGAGCACCATTTGAAGTTTGGTACTCCAAAGGCTTCGTGAAAACAAACTATATGCCAAATTGAAGAAATGCGAGTTCGCTTGAGGAAGTAGCATTCCTTGGGCACGTGGTGTCAAAACATGGAGTATCCGTTGATCCGGCGAAGATTGAAGCAATACAAAGTCAGAGCAACCAAGTCGGTGATGAAGACGTAGCTTTTTGGGCCGTGGTTATTATCGGAGATTCGTGGAAGGGTTTTCTAATCGCTACTCCATTAACTCACCTAACTCGAAAGGATACAAAATTCGTTTAAAGCGAAGAATGCGAGAAGAGTTTCCAAGAGCTTAAGAGAGACTTATTTCTAAGACTGTTCTAACAATACCATCCGGTTCGGATGGATTTGTTATCTACAATGATGCTTCGTGCAAAGGGTTAGGATGTGTTCTCATGCAACGTGGGAAAGTCATAGCCTATGCCTCATGACAACTTAAAAGAGTATGAGAGGAATTATCCTACTCATGATCTAGAGTCAGCAAAGCAATCGTTGCTGCTTAAAGATATGGAGGCACTATCTATATGGGGAGAAAGTGGAGATATATTCGCACCATAAAAGCCTTAAATATTTCTTCACTCAAAAAGAACTCAACACGCTGGCAAATGATGTTGGCTCGAGCTATTGAAAGACTACGACCACACTATTCAATACCATCCCGAAAAGCGAACGTGGTGGTACGACGGCGTTGAGTAGAAGATCATATGCAGGAACGAGTACGACGATGTCAAGTATACGACAGAGCCAACTTTAATAGAAAAGTTAAGGTTGCTCGAGCGTGAGCCCGAGGCGATGCGTATGAAGAAGAAAGTACAAGAAGGGTTATTCCTAAGCGAGAATTGATGAAGAAGGAATACTTGATTTCACTCTAGACTTTGTGTTCCTAACGACTGATTTGAAGTACAAGATTATGATGGAGGCACACAATACACCATTTGCAATCCATCGGAAGTACTAAAATGTATCGTGATCTTGACATACATTTTGGTGGAACAATATGAAGAGAGAGATTGCAAAGTTTATCTCGATGTGTTTAACTTGCCAACGTGTAAAAGCGGAGCATCTAGTACCTAAGGGTCCGTTGCAACCACTTGAGATTCGAAATGGAAGTGGGAACACATTACCATGGATTTCATTCACGGGTCTTCCTACGGTTTCTCAAGGCATCAATGCTATTTGGGTTATTGTTGATAGATTAACCAAGTTCCGCTTTCATTTCTTGCCGACACGGAGACTTATTCCCTGAACGTCTTGCTAGTATATACGTGAATGAGATTGTGAGGTTGCATGGCATGCCAAGATCCATAGTTTCGGATCATGACCCAAGATTCACTTCAAGATTTTGGGTTAGCTTGCAAAAAGCTATGGACACGGATTTGCGATTTAGTTTAAGCATACCATCCCCAAACCAGACGGACAATCGGAGAGGACTATTCAAACTCTTGAAGATCTATTAAGACTCGTGTCCTAGACTTCAAGGCGGTTGGGATAAGTATTTACCATTGGTGGAATTCTCCTACAACAACGCTTATCGAGCAAGTATAGGTGTGGCTCCATTCAAGCATTATATGGACGAAAATGTTATTCTCAATATGTTGGAATGAGGTGGGTGAAACAACATTGTTGGGACCCGGTTAGAACGATATGACTCACCGAAAAGATCCAAATGATTCGACAATGTATACAAAGCAGCACAAGATCGACAAAAAGAGTTATGCGGATCTTCATCAAAAGACGTGGAATTTAATATAGGGGATCATGTATTGTCATGAGTTCCTCCATGGAAGGAGTTACAAGATTTGGGAAGAGAGAAAACTCAATCCACGATTTATTGGTCCATTTCAAATTCTTGATCGAGTAGGAAATGTAGCCTATAGACTTGCGTTACCTCAAAGTATGTCTCGTGTTCATAATGTGTTTCACATATCGTACTTCGTAAATATGTGAAAGACCCGAACCACGTTATAGAGTTAGAACAAGGACGAGATAGCCAAGACTTACGCGTATGAGGAGTGTACTGTCAAGATCCCGGATAGGAAGGAGCATGTCCCACGCCAAGAAAGGTCATACCACAAGTTAAAGTTCGTGGAGGAATCATGCTATAGAGGAAATGACCGGGAATTGGAAACGGAAATGAAAGCGAGGTATCCTCACCATTTGAAAACACCGTGCACGTGACGTCAATTTTGAGGACGAAATTTCATAAGGAGGGAAGTTGTAAGACCCCAACTTATTATTAATGAAATTTAATTTTCTATTTATTATTTTAAAATAGTAAGGGTTGATTTGATTAATGTGGATAGTTAGGGTAAAATACTTAAATATTTCAAAATAAGCAAGTGATTATAAAATATTCATTGTTGTGGGGAATATTCTTTTGGTCGTGGAATATTCTTTATTGCTTGGGAATATTAAATGCATTGACCATGCGATCTTTTTGTGGGCCCCATAACTGGAAAAGCGATTGGATGAATAAAACGACAAATATAAGTTGTTTAAAAAATAACGACAGTAGTTATTACAGATTAATATCGTTAAAATACTAGGTGGTTAAAAAACACAAGAAGAGCTGCGGTATTGCACCAATTATTGATTCTTACGTAAGAAGTCACTACTCAATAATGGTTACAGTAATTACTGTTCAGTATTTTATTGATTTAATAATTGATGCGTTGATATTTTAAATTGCTGTTGTTTTAATAATTGTCATTACACAAGATTTTTCATTATCGAAGCAATAATTCATATTATTTGAATAATATTATTAGATAACATTATTGGCAATGTCTAGAAAGTTACGTCTAAGGAGAGGTTTGGTCACCTAATTGCTTGCCAAGAAGGAGAAATTCTTATTGGAAAGCCCCTCTTTTCTGAGGAACGGCTTGGTCACAAAGATTGTGATTCTCGTAATATTATTTGTGAATAATTAATTATTGATTTATATGATGAGGAAAATATTGATTTTATGTGGATATAGATGGAGAAAATTTTTAAAATGACAATTGTTGAAAATTAATATTTTATCTTTTCTCGATAAAATAATTCATCTAAATATATTATTTTAATAATATAATAATGGTGATATTTTTTACAACGAATGTGAGATATATGAGTATACGAGGAAGAGTATTTTTGTTGCAATAAATGTTTAAAACATGTTAAACATGCCGGTGGACCCCATTTATCAATCGAAATTTGATTATATAAATGTAAAATCGCCTTCGTTGTGGAGTTCGGTCAATTTTTATTTGGAATTTGGAAAAACTTTCTTCTGGAAAGTTGTAGAGAATTGAATTTCCTATAAAAAGTCACGAGTTTCGAATTTTTTGACAAAGAGGCTATTTATTGTGAATTATTAAAGTTCTGGAGTTTCGAAATAATTGATTTTTGGAAGTTTTAATTGTTTAAAATAACAAAAACGTTTTTGTGGTTGGTTGGTGGGCACATGTGTTGCAAAATATACTGAAATCAGAATTTCCAAGTTTGCGTATGATTTATATAAATTTATTAATATTTTATTAAATTTTCTACTTTTGGTGTTTCTAAGCAATTTCCTATAAATAGGGTGCTTAGGTTAGAATTGAAAATCACACTTAAACTGAAGTTTTCTCTCTATATTATCGAGCGTATTCTTGTGAGTATTTTGAGTATACTTTGAGTATTGTTATATGGTGCAAGTTCAAGTTATAGCCTTTATATCCAGTGTTTCAAATTTAAGATCTTGATCTTTCGAGGTAAGGGATATTATTTTTTCGTAATAATATTATTTCTTCTATATCATTATGTTGAAATATTGATCCAAGTTTTTATCAAATTTGGAACTTTTGGTGTCTGAGTTACTATTCACGATACTCTGACTATTCACGTATACTAGATTATTCACTTAATACTAAGACTATTCATCGAAAAATAAAAATTTTCTTTTCGTCCAAAATATCTATTCGGATACTAGCTTTGATTGTATCCATGTTTTGATCATTCTTGAATTTTACACCACTATGATTATTTTTGAGGTATTTTTGGACGTGGATAAAACAAAGTACTGAATCCTTAATCCTTAATCCTTGTCATTTTGTTTCAACTGGATTCGTTTCTTTAAAAATATTTTTCATCATCGTCTACCTTAAATGATGATATTATTGAATATCTTTGGCCTATAGTGCAAAGATGAATGATTTCGATGAATATCTTTGGCCCGTAGTGCAAAGATGAGCAGTGTTTAGATGAACATGATTAATGATGAATATCTTTGGCCAGTAGTGCAAAGATGAATATTTGATTCCGGATATATATTGATTGATATTACGGTGGATAAAAGATAGCGATGAACTTTTAAATTCATACATAGAAGATAGTAGTTTGCATTCTCTACTTAACTCTTCTAATGAATTATTATTTCAATCGTGAATATTGATTTAAAAACTTGTGTCTATTGTATTCTATTAGATTTTTCCTCGTTGAAGACTAACGATAATTTGTTGTACATTATCTTAGTCATAATATTCTTTTTGGGCTAGTTGAGCTCACCCTTTTCCTTGTTGTTCCATTTTTCTTCTCGGGAGGTGTGAGAATGTCTGAAAGTACTAGTCGGGTATGGAATGAAGGTTCTAGAGAGTGTTGTTTAGTAGTCCTCACCATTTTGTAAAATAATGTATCAATAATTATGATGGGGATTTATTTGCGTGTGGATATTATACAGATGGCAATATCTCAGTAAGACCTCAAATTTTTTAAATAAAAAGAAATTTCCTTTATTTATTATTTTGAAATAGTAAGGGTGGATTTGATTAATGTGGTTAGTTATGGGTAAAATGCTAAATATTTCAAAATAAGCAAGTGGTTATAAAATATTCATTGTCATTGGGGAATATTCGTTTGGTCGTGGAATATTCAAATGCTTGTCAGGGAATATTATGCAATGACCAGTAGCGACCATGTGTGTGGCCCCATAACTTAAAAGCGATTGGATGAAGAAAAGCGACAAATATAAGTTGGTTAAAAATACTGAGCGTAGTTATTACCAATTAAGATCGTTGGAATAAATTGGTTAAAATACGATGTCTGGCGTGGTTCGCATAAAGAAGACACCAGACGCACAAAGATTGTTGAATTATTGATCCTTACGTAAGAAGGCACTACTCAATAATTTTTCACGATGAATTCTTATTCAATATTTTATTTTATTGATTCAATAATTCTTTGCGTTGATATTTTATATTATTGTTGTTCAATAATTGTCAACGACATTATCTCCATTATCGGATCAATAATTCATATTATTTAAATAATATTATTAGATAGCATTATTGGCAATGTCTAGAAAGTTACATCAAGGAGAGGTTTGGTCACCTAATTGCTCGCCTTGAGAAGGAGAAATCCTTATTGGAAAGCCCCTCTGCTCTCTGAGGAACTACTGGTTGTCATAATTGTGATTCTGTAATATTATTTGTGAATAATTAATTATTGATTTATATGATAAGAAAATATTTATTTGATGCGGATATAAATGATGGATTTATTTATTTTATGTGGTTATAATTGAATGATTTAATGTTGAGGTGTTTTATCAGTAATTTTGTCGGAATGGAGGTATTAAAAATCAAATCAGTATTTTTACGATATATTGCGTGAGTTATAATTTTTAATCTGACCGTTGGATCGTTGTAATTTTTGGATATGTTATACATACATAAGTTGAGTATATGTCCACAAATTTTGAACCGTTAAAAATTAACGAATGATTTGTTATGAATTTTAAGAGGTGTCTGATACGGAAATTTGGTTATAAATGATTTTGGTGGAAAATTCTAGAATTGAGTGGGCCCCACTTGTGGTTGGTGAAGAAATGTGCTGAATTTTATTTCAAATGTGGTGGGTGGCAATAGTAGCGAGTAAAGCCATGAGTTGCGAGTTAAGTGCTGCTTGACGTCTTAACATTTTCCTATAAATAGAGGCTAAGTTAGAATTGAAAATCACACCGTAAACAAGTTTTCTCTTTTCTCTCTATATTATCGAGTGTATTTTGTGAGTATTTTAAGTATACTTTGAGTATTGTTAGGCGATTGCAAGTTCCCTTCAAAGACTATATCGGTGTTTCAACTAAAGTCTTGCTCTTCGAGGTAAGGATGTTATTTTCTTCTCGGATGATATTATTTCTTCAATATCATTATCTTTGAAATATTGATTGGAACTTTTTTAGCAAATTTGGAACTTTTTCATGCTCTGGGGTTACTATTCATGAGTTACTATTAACGAGTTACTATTCATGAGTTACTATTCACGAGTACTATTCATAAAAGCGTGAAGATGTTTTTTTGTGGAATTTCATCTTTTGGTGTCTGAGTTATTATTCACGTATCTGACCATTATTCACGAATACTAAGACTATTCACCAAAAAATGAAAATTTTTCTTTCGCGTCTAAAATATCTATTCGGATACTAGCTTTGATTGTATCCATGTTTTGATCATTCTTGAATTTTACACCACTATGATTATTTTTGAGGTATTTTTGGACGTGGATAAAACCAATGCAAAGATGAATGATTTCGAAGAATATCTTTGGCACGTAGTACAAAGATGAACAGTGTTTAAATGAACATGACCGATCGATGAATATCTTTGGCCTTTAGTGCAAAGATGAAGCAGTGTTTAAATGAACATAACCGATCGATGAATATCTTTGGCCTTTAGTGCAAAGATGAAGCAGTGTTGAGATGAACACGACCGATCGATGAATATCTTTGGCAGTAGTGCAAAGATGAATATTTGATTTGAGATGAATATTGATTGATGTTCTGAGGATAAAATATTGATGATGGACCGTTAAATTCATTGATTATAGTAGATTTCATTCTCTACGTAACTCTTTATGAATTATTATTTCAATGCGAATATTGATCCGAAACTTGTTGTCATTGTATTCTATCGATTTTTCCTGTTGAAGACTAACGATAATTTGTTCTATATTATCTTAGTCATAACATTCTTTCTTGGGCTAGTTGAGCTCACCCTTTTTTTTGTTCCATTTTTCTTCTCGTGGGGAGGCGAGAATGTAGCAGTACTAGTCGGGGTATGGAATGAAGGTTCTAGAGAGAGTTGTTTAGTAGTCCTCACCATTTTTATAAAATAATGTATCAATAATTATGATGGAGATTTATTTGCATGTGGATATTGTCTAGATGACAATATCTGTATTTAAACTCAGAGTTTCTATGTTGTAATATTAAAGTTGTAGTTATTTCTATACCATGTATTTGGCGACTCAGAATGGGTTGGATGGAATGGACCTATTTTGGGGGCGTCATAATATCTGTATTTAAACTCACAGTTTATATGTTGTAATAATAAAGTTGTAGTTGTTTCTATACCATGTATTGACAACTCAGAATGGGTGATGTATACCTATTTTGGGGGCGTCACACAAAGTACTTATACCCAAATTTATGCATAATCATATACATATCTGAAATTTTAGGGTTCTAAATTTAAAATTAATTGAAAAAACTAACACTAAATTGAGAGAGAAGGAGGAGCAGAGAGGGACTAGAGAGAGCACCAGAGGGAGCCGAATATGTCGCTGCCGGCGAGGGCTTGACCGGAGATGGGGCTACCGACGAGGAGAGGTCTTGCAACCATTTGGCGATGAGAGGACTACTTGGTACAAGTAGAGAGGGACGGGAGGAGGGACAAAGAATCTACAGTGAGCAGAGAGAAGAGAGAAAAGAAAGGAAAAGAAAGAGAGTGAAGTGAGGCTCGCGTCTACTAGTATAGGTTCTAAAGAGTATTTCTGATGGAACTCAGTCGGGATTAATTCAGTCAATGATACAATCTCCTCGATGGACAATCAGTCGACAGTAATAGTTCTTCCGTCGAGGTTGTTATTAGCGCTGGAGGGAAACTTTTGTGCCACAAGCATGGTATAGGATCGACTGAATTCAGTCGAATTTGTACTATTCTCGAGGGAGTTATGAACGACTGAATATTCCGTCGGCAATAAGTTAATCCTGAGCAAATCCATTCCGTCGACCTTACTTCCGTCGTAAATAGTCCTATTTCTTGAAGTGGTTGCCAACTGAGATATTTTTTACTCATAATCTTATTTAACTCAAGGTCTGCATGTAGTAAATGTGAAGTTGAGATTGTACCCAAGGTATCATTGATTAGAAGGATTATATATCAACAAAGAACTTTTGAATTTCCTACAAAATTAGACTTATTCGAAAATAAGAGAACAAAATAAGAGTTGCAGGAAATTCAACCGTCACCAATAAGTGATTCAACATACTGTATTTTTTCTTGAATTTCTGAACAAAGTGGTACACCATTGAACCACTTTGTTCAGGAATTCAAGAGGAAATACAGTATTTGGTTTTGGCTAGCAACCAAATCAAAACCATAATTATGAGAAATGAGGTATTGACGTATTTCGGGTTTCAAACCTTGCAGAAACATTCACGTCATTCTCTCCTCATACACACCGTCCTTAGTTCGACCTTGCAAAAGAGTTGCCCCCGTATGTAAATCATTTACAAAAAAATAGGTGGGTGTTAATTCAATAGAAGTATTGTTAGAACAATAAAATTGTGAAATAAGAATTTTTTTTCATTGTAGGTACACAAAGCACATTAGATAATGAAACGGATTGAGAAAGAGTAGATAGAAATATAGAACCGGTATGAGAAATAAGAAGACCAGTGTCATTTCCAATCACAATGTCGTTTGTTCCATCATAGGGTGTGTGAAAGGAAATGTTGTTTAATTAAATAAGAAGTAACATGGTGAGAAGCTCCACTATCGAGGAGCCAATTAGAAGTGGTAAAAGAGTCTACAGTTGTAACATGAGCTCGAGGTTACCATGTAGCTGAAGGACGTATTGCCATTGATTACCGGAACGAGGAGGTGGTTACAAGTTTGGGTGTTATTGGAGAAAAATTGGACATTTAGAGAGCACATATATGTCCCTAAGTATTACACCACTAGCAACGACCGAGAAATGGTTGAGGAGGAGGACGTCCGTCCTGGATGGTTGTGGGGTGACCCATAGTCGGACCGTGAGGGGACGAAGGCCAGGAAAATTGCGATTATTGGTTTTTCATGAAGTAAATCTGGTATTGGTTAGATTAACAGAGGCCAAAAGAGGTGATGAACTGATCTTTTGACGAAGAGAAAGCTCTTTGTTGATAAGTTTTTCATGTAGTTCACCAAAAGAGATTAAGGTTTCACGACCATTAACAACATCAATAACAGGTTGATATTCATTATCGAGACCTCCAGAATTTTCTCGATGAGATCTTCATGATCAAGAGGTTTGCCAAGTGTCGCAAGTTCATTTGTACGTGTTTTTATGGTTTGCATATAATCAGAAACAGTTTATGTGAGACCCCAGATTTTATCAATAAAGATTTAAATTATGTCAAAATAATTTTTTTTAATATTATGGTGTGAATTTGAGATAATATTATAGTTGTGGGTAGTATTTATAAATTTTGCGAAAGATGCAGTGGTTATATTATATTAGATTGGTGGGGAATATTAGGTTTAGCGAGGGAATATTAAATGCAATAACTACCAATCATTGGCACCCCATAATGTAATTATTATCGGATTGAGAAAAACGCACAAAAATATTTTATTGAAATAACGGCGGAAGTTTTCACGGTTGATCATTGTTGAACTACTCTAGAAGTAGTAAAAATAAAGATAATCGTGTGGTCAGATAAGAAGACACCTGTATTGATTATTGATCTTTATGTGAGAAGTCACCGGTTTGATTCCATTATCAGCCGATTAATAATATGAATTATTATAAGCGATAATGACGTTTTTTTTATTCAGTATTATTAACGTAATAAAAGCGTAAACATCTTTTATATAAAATCTTTATTAAAGTTATTCTATAAATAGAATATATTATATTTTATTACGCGTAGTGTTGCATAGTATTTTTGCATAGTGTTGACAAATAGTGTGAGACCCCAGATTTTATCAATAAAGATTTAAATTTTGTTGAAATAATTTTTTTAATATTATGGTGTGAATTTAAGATAATATTATAGTTGTGTGGGTAGTATTTATAAATTTTGCAAAAATACATGCAAGTGGTTATATTATATTCGATTGGTTGGGAATATTTGGTTTAGCGAGGAATATTCGCATAACTACTCAATCATTGGTGGACCCCTTAAATGTAATTATCATTTGATTGAGAAAACGACAAAAAATATTTTATTGAAATAACGGCGGAAGTTTTACCGTGGTTATTGTTGAACTACTGGTAGTAAAAAGCACAAAGAATATGTGTGGTTGCATAAGAAGACATACCAGATTGATTATTGATGCTTATGTGAGAAGTCACTCGGTTTGATTCCATTATCACGATTAATAATATGAATTATTATAGCGATAATGACGCTTTTGTTTTATTCAGTATTATTAACGTAATAAAATGTAAACATCTTTTATATAAAATAGAATACTTTATTAAAGTTATTCTATAAATAGAATATATTATATTTTATTACGATAGTATTGCATAGTGTTTTTGCGATAGTGTTTTGCATAGTATTGCGATAAAGTGTTTGCATAGTAAAATGTTTTTATATAAATAGAATATATTATATTTTATTTAAAAAATTTTTCTTTAAATATGGACCACGATTAAAGTAAATCAATCTGGACTAGTTCATGGATTAGTTACTTATGCATTCCATTTTCCTATAAATAGAAGCTCATTCCTTCATTATTTTCTTATTTAATTCATCAAACTCTGTAGAGAGAAATTATAGAGAGAAGTTATAGAGAGAAAGTTATAGAAAGAAGAAGAGTATATTCGCTACTTCACTACTTCTATATTCGGTTTTTTTACTTGTAAAGGGTGTTATTCTTTCTTCTTGAAGAGAACTTCATTATTCCATTCATTATTATTCTACATTGAATAACTCGTAAAAGTGGCATACCCTATACATAACTCAGACACGCCAGATACCCTATACTTGGTGAAATCCTTATGTTATTCCATCGCTTATTATTTCATTTTGAATAACTCAGATACGCTGATTTTACCCTATACTTGGTGACATTCTTCTATTATTCTCATTGGAACATCCCGTCATGTGTTTTACACCGGACCGGTTAAAATTTTTATTATTATTATACATTTGAACATCCTCGTCGTGTGTGTTTTACACGGACGGTTAAAATCTTTTATCATTACGTTGGAATATCCTATCTATGTGTTTTACACCGGATCTTGTTCCATCTTTTATTATTCTCGTTGGAACATCCCGCTTGCGGTGAATTTCACCGACCGGTTCCGTTATTATTATTACGTTGAATAACTCGCCTCACGCCAAGTACCGCATGCATGGTGATTTCTTTTGTTATTCCATTCTTTATTATACCCAAATTGGTTAAAACTTTGACTTCTATATTCCATGAAATTAGTAGAATATCCTTGATATTTGCGTTTCATCCAAAGATCTTTCATGGAAATATTCTTCCGATCATTCTTGAATTTTACTCACTAAAACAAGATTATGTTGATAATTTGGACGTTAATAATTCATGGATTAAATAATTCTTAAATTTGTTTTATTGAATTATTATATCATTGTCATCATCCTCATGTTATATTATGTTATCTTTGGCTTACGTGCATAGATGAACTTAGTATGATTATGACCAGGATCAATCTAAGATAATCATGACTTGATATAAATGATGTGACAAAAGTCCTCAAAGGGCTCTTGTGAATGCGTTGATGGATAGTTTTTGGTATGATTATGACGAGGGGTGATTCGGTATAGTCATGACCATTGATAACTTGATGAAAATCCTCGACCGTGGTACATGTGGATGATTAGATGTGGTGGTTTATTTATTGTCGAGTCTCAATGATAAAAATTGATAAAAACTTTTAAAACCTAAAAGATAGTAGACTTTATTCTCTACTTGACTCTTTTAATGGATTGCTTATTCGCCGCAGCTTAAACCGGTTTGTCTATTGTATTTTATCGCTTTTAACATTTTTAAGGCTAATGATAATTTATTCTCGCATTATCTTAGTCATAATATTTCTTCTTTGGGCTAGTTGAGCTCACCCTTTCTTTTCACCGTTTCTCTTCGTGAAATGAGAACATACCGCTGGACGAAGTCTGGGAACGAAGTAATGGTCCGGAGGATAAGATTAGTAGTCCTCACTATTCTCGTGAAATAGTGTGATAATAGTTGTAATGAGGACTCCTTTTGAGTTTGTATAATATCTAGTAGACAATATTTGTATTCAAACTCACGATTTATGTCGTATTATACCTACAGTTAGGTTAGTAAGTTGTATTTGAATTTATGTACCATGTAAGTGGCGACCCAAGATGGGTGACGATACCTAATTTTGGGGGCGCCACGGTTGGTATCGCTTAGGGATATGATCCCGGCCGAGATGTGAGATAAGAACTAGGAGGGAGAGACGGGAATTCCTTCGCTAGTATGACCTACCTAAATTTATTTGGTATTTAATTGGGTCATCGAGTATAGGGATAATATGTGATATGTTAATTAACCCTTGTTTTGTGACAGTGTTTGAGAATGACATCTGAAAATGCTTAGATAAGCAATGAAGCACATGAGAGTGTTGATTCAGCTCAAACAAAAGGTAACGACCAACAACACGATAATAATCATACTGGTGGCAACGGCCATCGGAACAATGATAACCATCGTGGGGAAATTATCATGCTAAGAATGGTAACCACTTCCGGTGGTAATCATGGCAAAGATAATAGATGTGGAAATTGCAAGAAGAGAAGGTCATTTAGCTCAATTTTGTTTGTGCACCAAAGTCAAGTCTAGCTGGACGGTGGCACCAAAGGTGGATATGGACAAAACAAAGTTGATGGTTTTTTGGGAAGAGCGTTTTTTCGTGACTTCTCAAAAAGCAAGTAAACCGAACGGTTAGCACGGGTTAGTTAATTATAAATTCTTGCTAAGTCTATACCTTATTAGATACCGGTTCTACCCATTATTTTATCTCTCTTGCTTTATGTTCAACGTTTAAATTTAACTCAGAAGAAGTTAAACTTTGACTTATTGGTTGAAACTTCGTTAGTAGGAGCCTTTCGTTCGCTTACTATTTTTAAATCTTGTTTAATTCAAATAAACACTTTCACTATCTCGTCGATCTTATCTCTTTGAAAATACTTGCCTTTGATGTGATTTTAGGAATCAATTGGTTAACTACTCATTATTCTTTTTGTAAGGTTGTTTGCTTTCATATTCCTAACCAACCTGTTATACGAATTCAAAGTAACCAAATCCTAAAGTTAATCACTGTTATATCAAGTCATAAGTAAAGAGCCCGATCCTTTCATTGTTGACTTCCTTGTGTGGAATGCACCAATTTTGGACTTTTCAGAGGCTTACATCGTGAATGAAGATGGCAAGTTTATAGGTATCATTGTGAGGTGCTATCTAAGTTAAGGGATAGAAGTCACAGTTGGTATCAATGTGACGTACTATCCAAGTCTTGGATGAGAGTCACAGTTTTGAATGATATTTCTATTATTAATAAATTTCCTGGCGTATTCTTGAAGACTTCTTAGCCTACTTAGAGCGTGAAATCGAATTTTGTATTGACCCCAGTACAAAAACCCATTTCTTAAACCCTCAAATATTTCTTTAACTAAAATGAACAGTTTACGTGGTTTATGATGAAAGTCATAATAAAAGCATTGGAATAATGAAAATCATGGGTATTCGTGGTATTAGTAAGTTTTATGATGAGTTATGTTGGTTAGTATGTAAAAACATGAAAGTTTCTTAGAAATCACAAAGAGTTGAAAATCAGATTTTGGTGAAAAACGTAACATGAAATTCAATTGACCATATCTCTTATTATATTTTGAATTTTTGAATGTGGTCAAGTCCTAGAGTTAGATCTATGAGTTACCTAACTAATCCAAGTGGAATTACTGGAAAAGGTGTTGTAAATTTTGTGTGGACTGATTTTAGCAAAGGAGGCCAAAGCTGTAAATTTCAAAAATGCTACTGCCCAGAAACTTTAAGGGCTGTTTCGGCCACTTAAATTATGAGAAAAATTCTGGCCTTTTGGGACATGAAAGTATATGGTATAAAGTACCTCCTGTCCAAAAATGAGCTCATTCTCGACTTAAAATGAGCAAGTTATGACTATTTCAATATTTAGGTTTTTCCCATTTAAAAACGCTATAACCGGAGTTCTATAACTCCGATGACCATGAAATTTAAAACTAGAAGCTCACGTTAACATGTGTAAGGTCCTGCCAAGATTTGGGAATTTTTGAGTTAAACTTGAGGTAGCTAATTTCTTAAGGAATTAATTAGAAATTAATTTTAAAAATAGTAAATGAATTTTAAAATTCGAGAAAAATATATTTTCATTATGGGACTATATTATGCTAAATCCCAGAAAAGAAATATTTTTGGGACTGATTTGGTATTTTTCATGAAAATAGTTTAGTTACTTAACATATGAGTTAAATATGTTATGTGAAGTAACAAAGTTGAAAATAGGATTTTATGGCTAGAGAATCCTATATAGAGTATATGCATATTTTTTTTGAGAGATTTGATAATTGGTGATGATATCTTATGAGTATGGCATTTTGAATGATTAAATGCATTATATGGTAAAAGCGTAAACAATTAAGATAAATTGTTTATAAATTTAAGAAATGATTAAAATATTGTTATAATATTAATGATATTAGATTATGAGATTATTAAGTGATTGATAACATGGGGATATTCTTGAATCTGGATAAATTATATTATAAATGTTTAATATTTATCCTTTATCTCATTTGATTGATTCTTTATATCATTATCCTCATGCTTATATTACGTTGAAAGTCATCTCGTGGGCCTCAGAAGTGCATAGATGGACTTGGTATGATTATGATTGTGGATTGTTCGGTATAATCATAACCAGTAATTGAATACACAATTATCTTTGGCCGTAGTATGGATAATTTGTGGTCGTGATACTAATGAATACACAATTATCTTTGGTAGTAGTGCATGGATAATTTGTGGTCGGATACTAATGAATACACAATTATCTTCGTCGTAGTAGTGTATGGATAATTTATGGTGGTCGTGATACTAATGAATACACAATTATCTTTGGTAGTAGTGCATGGATAATTTGTGGTCGTGATACTAATGAATACACGATTATCTTTGGTAGTAGTGCATGGATAATTTGTGGTCGTGATACTAATGAATACACAATTATCTTTGGTAGTAGTGCATGGATAATTTGTGGTCGTGATACTAATGAATACACAATTATCTTTCGTCGTAGTGCATGGATAATTTGTGGTCGTGATACTAATGAATACAATTATCTTTGGTAGTAGTGCATGGATAATAATGTGGTCGTGATACTAATGAATACACGATTATCTTTGGCCGTAGTAAATGGTATAGTAGTGCATGGATAATTTGTGGTCGTGATACTAATGAATACACGATTATCTTTGGTCAGTAGTGCATGGATAATTCGTGGTCGTGATACTAATGAATATCCTTGGCACGTAGTGCGGGGATGATTCGATGATATGGATTAATTATTGAAATGAGTCTCAAAGAATGAAATATTAATTCATGGATGTGGTAAAAGTCATCTTTGGTCAGTAGTGCATTGATAGACTTGGTATGATTATGACCAAGGATTATTTAGATAATAATCATGATCAGATTGAAAAACACGAATATCCTTGGCGTTGAGTGCATGGATAATTCGTGGTCGTGATACTATTAATTAAGCTGCGTCTCAAGCATTATTGGTTTTATGATTTGTATATCTTTAGCTTTAGTAGTGCAAAGATGAATTGTTAATGAATATCTTTGGTGGGATTGCAAAAATGAATTTAATGTTTTCAACGATAAAGGTATTCAAGGTATCATCACCTCTTTATCATATCAAGTATCGCATACCTAATTTCGAGGGCTTAAATTCCATAAGGAGGGAGATTGTGAGACCCCAGATTTTATCAATAAAGATTTAAATTTTGTTGAAATAATTTTTTTAATATTATGGTGTGAATTTAAGATAATATTATAGTTGTGGGTAGTATTTATAAATTTTGCAAAGTATGCAAGTGGTTATATTATATTCGATTGGTCTGGGAATATTCGGTTTGAAGGGGAATATTCGCATAACGGCTCAATCATTGGTGGACCCCATAATGTAATTATTGTTTGATCGAGAAAACGACATAAAATATATTTTATTGAAATAACGGCGGAAGTTTTACCGTGGTTACTTGTTGAACTACCTCGGTAGTAAAAGTACAAAGAATATGTGTGGTTGCATAAGATAGTACACGCAGATTGATTATTGATGCTTTATGTGAGAAGTCACCGGTTTGATTCCATTATTGTCGATTAATAATATGAATTATTATAGCGATAATGACGTTTTGTTTTATTCGTATTATTAACGTAATAAAACATAAACATCTTTTATATAAAATAGAATACTTTATTAAAGTTATTCTATAAATAGAATATATTATATTTTATTATGCATAGTATTGCATAGTGTTTTCAGATAGTGTTTTGCATAGTATTGCATAGTGTTTGCATAGTAAAATGTTTTTATATAAATAGAATATATTATATTTTATTTAAAAATTTTTCTTTAAATATGGACCGTCCGATTAAAGTAAATCAATCTGGACCGTTCATGGATTAATTCTTATGCATTCCATTTTCCTATAAATAGAAGCTCATTCCTTCATTATTTTCTTACTTAATTCATTGAAACTCTAGAGAGAAATTATAGAGAGAAGTTTATAGAGAGAAAGTTATAGAAAGAAGAAGAGTATTCGCTACTTCACTACTTCTATATTCAGGCCTTTTTTACTTAATAAGGGTGTTATTCTTTCTTCGAAGAGAAGAACTTCGTTATTCCATTCATTATTATTACATTGGAATAACTCCGTAAAAGTGGCATACCCTATACATAACTCCGATATCATGGCAGATACCCTATACTTGGTGAAATCCTTATGTTATTCCATTGCTTATTATTCTGTTGGAATAACTTTGATACTGTGATTTACCCTATACTTGGTGACATTCTTCTATTATTACATTGGAACATCCTCGCATGTGTGTTTTACACCGGACTGGTTAAAATCTTTTTTATTATTATTCGTTGGAACATCCACGTCGTGTGTTTTACACAGGACGTTGGTTAAAATCTTTATCATTCTATTGGAATATCCTATCTCGTGTGTTTTACACCGGATCCGGTTCCATCTTTATTATTCATTGGAACATCCCGCTTGATTGTGAATTTCACCGACCGGTTCCGTTATTATTATTCTCGTTGAATAACTCGCCTCATGCGGCAAGTACCGCATGCATGGTGATTTCTTTGTTAGTTTTGTTATATTTCATAACGCAATCAAATTGCAAAAAAAATAAGCATGGTAAAAATCAGAGTTTAAAATTTTACAAACCATATACCCGGATCATCCTTTATGCATAATTATTAATTAAACTAAAAAGATAAAGAATAAAATCATACCCTTGAAGATCGAGCTTCCTCGTGTACAAGTTCACCTCCAAATCCTTTTCGCTCAACTTGAATCCACCGGGTTTGTTCCTTCTTCCTTCGATCAACGTTAGCCACCCAAATGTTGGGCTCTCAGAGGTGATCCACCAAAGAAGAAAAAATTCAAGAAGATGGGTGGTTGGCTCAAACCCTAGTTTTTTCTATCTCTATGTAAAAAGAAGCGTACTCTCCAACAAATTGGAATTATTACGTAGTTGTTAAAAGTCAACAACCCATACCACCCATAATAAGACTCCTCTTATTTATAGATGTGGGCAACCCATCTTAACAATTAAGGAATTGGGTTTTATTTAATTAATTAAATTCTTTTAATTAATTAAGCTCCCTAATCTTATTAGGATAATTAATTAAACTCCTTTAACTAATTTTCCTTCCTAATCCAATTAGAATAAATGAGAGTACTTATATATTAAATTAATTCCTAAACTCTTTTAGAAATTAAAATAATAATAATTGTAATAATATTAATAAGACTCTCTTATTAATTTATATTTAATATTTCTAAAATATTAAATAATAATATTAAGCTATTTAATTTATTCTATCACCATAGATTAAATTAAATATACATAACATATTATTACGATTATGCCATTAACTTCTTAAATAATTATTCTTCCTTTTTTATGGTGTGACCCTTTAGGTTCTCCATATTAAACCTACAGAATAAATCAATTAGAACAATTTAATCTTATTTAAATAAATAAATTAAACAATTAATTTATTTAAATAAATAATATTTATTCTACAATAGGATAAGCCTCCCTAGCGATCAACGACTTTTCCAGATAATATAGATTTCAACATTAATCATTAAAGAACCTTTGAGTAAATAGTTACCGTGATAATTCAATCCTTCCACCATACAATGTCCCAATTAAATATAAGATATGGAATTATCGTCAAGTCTTATTTTATTTAATTATATGTATTTTCGATCCTTAAATGCACAACTCAAATAATGCAAATTAGAAACTCCTTTCTAATTTCATTCTCGCTTTCGCCAAGGACTACTGGGTTGTCATTTATCGAATCACATAGACATTTTCTTCTTTATTAGAAGTGGTAGATTCTTTATCGATCATACATTATCTCCATGTACAACTTATTATACCCAAGCATACCCTTTGATATACCCTAAGGGTCTTAAGGAATAAGTCAAAGTATAACTCATCATACACAAGATACTATGATGATCTCAAGTCCAAGGATCACTTCAGACTACTATCACTACAGAATTCCTATCGACAGCAAATAAAACTCCATTAGGTATTCCTTAGCGAGCCAACGCTCAAGTGAACTTATTCTCTAATAAGCACCTACATACTTGCTTTAGTGTTCCACACAAATGATCATGAGATCAATCATCCTCATCCAATGAGCAAGCAACGATGTACCAATCTATCCGGATTCACTAATCCCCAATTTAGTAATCCAACGATTGGGAACTATTTTAGTTTTAAGCTTTCTAAGAATTTAGATCTCATTAGAATGATCATCATCATTATTCTAAAAGCATTGCTTAAAACTATGGGTTTATCACATATTATAAAACAAAGATCATGTAGATAATTAAAAGCCTTTAATAAATTAATACTTTTTATTAATAAATGAATAAGATTGTTACAAAGTATATGCTTTATCATCAAACATGATGGCTTTGTGTGCATACTACTTTCAATCTCCCACTTGCACTAAAGCCAATCGTCATGGTATCTCATACTCTTCTTCTAAGTGACGATTATCCCCGCCGTTGGATAAGCTTTTAGTTAATGGATATGTAATGTTGTTCATGAGAGTCCACTATCTCTATAGTGATTTCCCATCTTTCAATGATTCTAATAATCAAATGAAAGTGCCACAACACATGTTTAGATCCAAGATGAGACTTAGAACTATTCCTAGTTCTCTCAGAATGAACTTTTAATCCAAACAATCAACTTGCAGCCTTCATTTATAGCTATATACTTTGTCTTTATCACTAAACCAAAGAACTCTTTGTCGTTTGGAACCTTTCCAATTCATCGCACTAATCGCTCAAGATAACGCTTTACCTTAAAGTGGATTTTTCGTCATCTTGGTCCGTCTCGAAAAACTTGAGTCTCTTAAGCCCTCTAGTTTTAATTTAGACCCACCATGAATATGATCACATCCTTAGTGCTTAAGTTAAGAACTTTAAGATGTTTTTTTCGCACTCATAGTGAACTTCTCCATAATATGACCGATCAACATCGTGTCTCGTGATATTTCATTGCATACATGATTGTCACTCATGCGATCTCTCTTTTTTGGAGTCTATGGGGACTATTAAGAGAGATACACCCATAGCTCATCAACATGAGACATCTCTTGAGTTTGCCATGCTAAACGACTTTTTAGCATCAAATGAATATACGTTCTCGGGTTAAGTCGAGCATCCTTTTAAATCTATCTATATAGATTTATATCCCCAATTAAGATACTCTTCCAAATCATTCATGGAGGAATGTTTAGACAACTTTATCTTTACCGATCAGTAGCATTGGTATGTCATTCCTCATCCGTAGTATATCAACATATAATACTAGGAATGTCACGACGCTCCCAATCGACCTTTTTGTACACACTAGGTTCATTCTTATTTTTGATAAAATCAAACTCTTTTGATTGCCTCATCAAAACGAATGTTCCATATTTGAGAAACTTGCTTCAATCCATTTCTCTCGAAAGTGTCTACAACACTTACCTCATCAGATGTAATCGGATCATCATCATCATCATCATCTATGATGAATCCATACCTCCTAGGTATCTCTTCAGATTATTCCGCATTTACGATTCTATTGTTGTGGTACAATAGTCTATCTATGTGTTCCTCTTATTCGATTTATAGTGTTTTGTGGTTCTTGAACTTTTCAAGATCTATTATCCTCCCACTAGCCCCTTCAATGATAAACACCTTTATCTTGTAAGAAAGCGTGTTTCGTAACAAACACCTTTTGCTAAGTAGAATTATAGAACATATACCCTAAACTTACTTTAGGATGTCCCACAAATCACACTTGTCAAATCTTGTCCCAAGCTTATCCTTTGAAACCTTTTCACATAAGTTGGACAACCCCTTATCTTAACATACTTAAGATTAGGAATCCTCCCCGTCCATAACTTTTATGGAGTCTTAAATGGATTTTGAGGTTACCTTTTCGTAGAGATGCGTACCATTTCTAGGACATGATCCTGTAAGGATACCGGAATGTCAGAAAATCATTATGGACCGCACCATGTCCAACAAGGTACGATTTTTCCATTCAGATACATCAATCAATTATTACGTATCGATGTGTCCATTATGAGAAAACCATTTGAGATGATCTAGAAACTTATTGCACAAGTATTTATTCCTCGATCTAATCAAAGAATCTTAATACTTTGTCAATTTGTTTCACTTATGAATTCTTTTGAACCTTTCAAATAATTCACACTTGTATTTCAACAAATACACACATTCAACTCTTTGAATGATCATCTCCTTTTCTTATACTAATTTGTTCAATATGCAAAATTATTTTCACGTAAGTCAAGTATACAAAATTTATTAAGTAATATTTCATTTATATACAAAACATTATTATTATAAATAGAACAACAATTGTTCTTAATTATAATACCAAAGATTTTATCATTCAACAATAAAATGGAAATAATATTTTTAACAAGAACTCGGAATACAATAACAACTTATCGACTTAATAGATTTGCCAGTAGGCATTGCTAAACTATAAGTTTCTATGGCTAATGTGGCAACCTTTGCTTCATTTTCCACACATAGGATTACTTATATTTGTTTAGCTTTCTACTACTGCTTGGTCCCTTCATAAATCTATATTTATGATAACCAAAGCTCAGATCCAATACCCAAGTAACCCTCGACTTAAAGAAAAATTTATTTCAATCATGAACAAAAATCAGATTTGTAACCAAACTTCACTAAGCTTCTTTCGTTAGCTCTCGCAAGATGCTTCTCGCAGCTTTCTTTCCAAAGGTCCAAAGCTTTATTGTAAAGTGGAAGCAAACTCCTTTGCTATCCGTGACGCTTTTGTTCTTATTATCCTTTGTTTTTGCCTTTCTATTTACCTTCTTTGAATCGCTTCTTCTTTCGTAAGATCCTTTGGCCCCTACCAAGAAGACTTGATCTTTCTTGGTTGGAAAGTGACTCTCAACATTTTTCAACATGTTAAGCAAATCAACGAAGTCGATATCTAGCTTGTTCATATGAAAATTCACAACAATTGTGAAAGGAGTCCGGAGTGAGTGCAAGATCAAATTCGCTCAACTCTCCATCCATGACAAAAACAGTTGTCCTAATTGATCAATCAAATTGATTATGTTAAGAACTTTTGTCTGCATACTTATAGTGCCATTGGCCATTCTAGATCGGAAGAGCTCCTTAGATATCTCGATATCTATCGGCCCCATTTTCCTCACCATCAACTACTGATGTGCAGGAATATAGTAGAGCATCCATAGTTTCGTCGACGACGTCAAGCTCGTTATTTCATGGATGCGAGCATGATGCATCGAGCCAATCAGTGCATCATCTTGCCACTTTCTAAAAGTAGCAATCTCTTCCTCAGAGGCATCATTCGCAACCATTGCAGGATATAGCGTATTAATGACATAAGATAGCTTTTCAAACCATGAGAACTATTCTCAAATTCCTTAACCAATCCATTTAATTTATCTCGTTAATTTAGCATCTAATATGTTTTTCAGTTGATAGTAATTTTAGACATTGTAAAATTCAGTAAATGAATTTGTAATTAACAACATTTTAACATACATTCTTTTATTAATTACCAAAATAATTTAGGTCTTGTTTTAAATTGGTATCTCCCACTATTTTCTTCAAACTATATTACCCTCACTTATATAGTCGGCAAAATCTAATTAAAGATTTGCTAGTGAGAATAAGGATCCCATTTCAAATGTATATAGCCTTGTGGTGACACAACAAACTATATATAAATAAATAGGTAGACAACTTTTGTCAATTACATCAACTATGCAACTCCTTTTCTTTTTGCCTCTTAGATTATTTTTTGATCAAGTGGTGGCACATCCGAATCAAAATTATCCAAGTTAAGTCCAACCTAGCACTCCATATATTCAAAAAAGAAAAATATCATCCTTGTGGTGACACAACAAAACAATATTGTTCAATTTTCTTTATAAGCATC
Source organism: Panax quinquefolius (assembly GCA_020205615.1). Lineage (NCBI taxonomy): Eukaryota > Viridiplantae > Streptophyta > Magnoliopsida > Apiales > Araliaceae > Panax > Panax quinquefolius. The sequence continues at coordinate 32,333,895 of CM035161.1, read as the reverse complement.
AAATGTGATAAATTAACATCTTAAATACTTAATACTTGCTTTGTGGTGACACAACAAACTCATATTAAATATTTAATACTCTATTAATTTTATCATGCTAGAAAGGCGACGCTCGATATTCCAAATATCTTTGAACGCTTAGGACTTAATATAAAAAATCGAGGGTTTGTTATTAATTTGTCTCATCTTGTTTAAGCATGCATATATATATATATATATAAAATACGCCATTATATTAATGAACATGTAAGCATGTTTCATATATATATATATATATATATATAGTATAAGCATGCACATATAGAATACTATATTCTACCCGGATTGATTATGGACTTTTATTCTAGTTTGGTTCACTAGAGCCACCAAGTGAACCAAAAGGTCAAACCCTGGGGGTGCAAGAAATAATATTTAAATATAACTATTACATTTAAACCCTGCTCCATTACAAACGGGTCTTCAAGCGCCTTGCTTTTTGATCTCTAATTTTCAAAATTAATTCTAACTATTCCTATTACAAAACTATTTAAAATAAATAGAAACCTTGATCGCTAATCAAGGGAAGTACATAGAGGGAGATAGAATTTACATTAAGAAAAAATTAGAGAAGACGAGGTACGCAGAAACCCCATTTAATAAAAACCCATACATTCATGCATCCAACTAAAATAAAATCCAATCACATCGGGTCAATAGTCCATAATCAATCCCATTTATTATCATACACATCACCATACGATCAATAAATAACATTCATCTCATGAATAATAAACATTTAATATATATATTGATATCATTTAATGGGCAAATTTAGTTAGTATAAAATCTATTTTTGAATCAAAATAAACTCCTTTATTTTAATCCAAATTTAAATCAAAATAAAACTATTTTATTTTAATTTATCCAATTTTGAATAAAATAAACTATTTTATTTTAATCAAAATTTTAATCAAAATAAACTCCTTTATTTTAATTAATTATGGAATCCAATTCCATGTATAAAAAAATCTTTAATTAAAATAAACTCTTTTATTTTAATTAATTATGGAATCCAATTCCATGTAAAAAAAAAAAAATTTATTAAAGGAAACACGGATTATCTTTTTCCTATTCACAAATAAACTCCTTTATTTTGAATAATATGAAATCTTATTTCATATCTAAATAAACTCCTTTATTTAAGGAAACATGGATTTTCTTTCCTATTCACAAATAAACTCTTTTATTTTGAATAATATGAAATCTTATTTCATATCTAAATAAACTCCTTTATTTAAGGAAAAATGATTTTCTTTCCTATTCACAAATAAACTCCTTTAATTAGAAAAATAAAATCCAATTTCAACTCCAATTAGTTATCATGGAATCCAATTCCAACTCTAATTAGTTAAATGAAATTTAATTTTAAAATTAAAATAAACTCTTTTATTTTAATATTAAAATAAACTTTTATTTAAAATTAAAATTTTTATTTTAAATATTATTTTAATTATAAATATATATTAATATATATATATATATATATATATATATATATATATATATATATATAATAATATATATATATATATATATATATATATATATATATATATATATATATATATAAAATATAAGAATATAATATATATATATATTATATATATGTATATATAAAAAAAATTGCTGCCTTTTTTTTTTTTTTTTTTTCTTGAAAACTGTGCACAGCCAATTTTATTTTTATTTTCGGTGGCTGCATATCCTGTTAAAAAATTTATTAAAAATATATCCGTTCGCTATATATATATATAATATATAATCCGTCCAGACTTTGCAATTTAATAAAAAAAAAAATGCTCCCCGATTTCCGTGCACTTCCACTATGATTAACGATTTTCCGTGCATTGGATACTCCTTTCTAGGCATGAATTAATACGGTTTATAAAAAAAAATTTTATTTTTTTTTTTTTTTTTTTTAAATTTTATACAATAAAATTATGCCCAATTAAATTGTTCTAAACACATATCAATATACATATCAAATTAAAACAATTAATAATTTACATAAAGGTTTGGGCTCGATGCCATCGTTAGGTTTGTAATATTCATAACGCAATCAAATTGCAAAATAATGCTAAATGGTAAAATCGTAGTTTAAAAATTTTACAAACCATATAACCCGGATCACCCTTTATGCATAATTATTAATTAAACGAAAAGATAAAGAAATAAATCATACCCTCAAGATCGAGCTTCCTCGTGTACAAGTTCACCTCCAAACTTTTCGCTCAACTTGAATCCACCGGGTTTGGTTCCTTCCTTCGATCAACGTTAGCCACCCAATGTGTTTGGCCTCAGAGGTGATCCACCAAGGAAGAAAAAAATTCAAGAAGATGGGTATTTGGCTCAAACCCTAGTTTTTCTATCTCTATGTAAAAAGAGCGTACTCTCCAAACTATTCGAATTATTACGTAGTGTTTAAAAGTCAACAACCCATACCACCCATAATAAGACTCTCTTATTTATAGATGTGGGCAACCCACCTTAACAATTAAGGAATTGGGTTTTATTTAATTAATTAAATTCTTTTAATTAATTAAGCTCCCTAATCTTATTAGGGATAATTAATTAAACTCCTTTAACTAATTTTCCTTCCTAATCCAATTAGGAATAAATGAGAGTATTTATATTAAATTAATTCCTAAACTCTTTAGAAATTAAAATAATAATAATTGTAATAATATTAATAAGACTCTCTTATTAATTTATATTTAATATTTCTAAAATATTAAATAATAATATTAAGCTATTTAATTTATTCTATCACCATAGATTAAATTAAATATACATAATATATTATTACGATTATGCCATTAACTTCTTAAATAATTATTCTTCCTTTTATGGTGTGACCCTTTAGGTTCTCCATATTAAACCGGTTGTGAATAAATCAATTAGAACAATTTAATCTTATTTAAATAAATAAATTAAACAATTAATTTATTTAAATAAATAATATTTATTCTACAATAGGGATAAGCCTCCTCAATGATCAACGACTTTCCAGATAATATAGATTTCAACATTAATCATAAAAGAACCTTTGAGTAAATAGTTACCGATAATTCAATCCTTCCACCATACAATGTCCCAATTAAATATAAGACATGGAATTATCACAAGTCTTATTTTATTTAATTATATGTATTTCGATCCTTAAATGCACAACTCAAATAATGCAAATTAGAAACTCCTTTCTAATTTCATTCTCGCCGCCAAGGACTACTGGGTTGTCATTTATCGAATCACATAGACATTTTCTTCTTTTATTAGAAGTGGTAGATTCTTTATCGATCATACATTATCTCCATGTACAACTTATTATACCCAAGCATACCCTTTGATATACCCTAAGGGTCTTAAGGAATAAGTCAAAGTATAACTCATCATACACAAGATACTATGATGATCTCAAGTCCAAGGATCACTTCAGACTACTATCACTACAGAATTCCTATCGACAGCAAATAAAACTCCATTAGGTATTCCTTAATGAGCCAACGCTCAAAATGAACTTATTCTCTAATAAGCACCTACATACTTGCTTTTAGTGTTCCACACAAATGATCATGAGATCAATCATCCTCATCCAATGAGCAAGCAACGATGTACTAATCTATCCGGATTCACTAATCCCCAATTTAGTAATCCAATCTAGAATGATTGGGAACTATTTTAGTTTTAAGCTTTCTAAGAATTTAGATCTCATTAGAATGATCATCATCATTATTCTAAAAGCATTGCTTAAAACTATGGGTTTATCACATATTATAAAAAAAGATCATGTAGATAATTAAAAGCCTTTAATAAATTAATACTTTTATTAATAAATGAATAAGATTGTTACAAAGTATATGCTTTATCATCAAACATGATTTAAGGCTAATGATAATTTATTCTGCATGCATACTACTTTGTGTTTGCATAGTAAAATGTTTTTATATAAATAGAATATATGATATTTTATTTAAAAGATTTTGCTTTAAATATGGACCGTCGAATAAAGTAAATCAATCTGGACCGTTCATGGATTAATTACTATGCATTCTATTTTCCTATAAATAAGCTCATTCCTTCATTATTTTCTTATTTAATTCACTAAAACTCTAGAGAGAAATTATAGAGAAGCTATAGAGAGAAAATCTATAGAGAGAAAGAAGAAAGAAGAGTATTCGGTACTTCACTACTTTGATATCGGTGTCTTTTACGGTAAGGGATATTATTTGTTGTATCTGTAAGGGTGTTATTCTTTCTTATTCATGAAGAGAACTTTTGTTATTCCATTCATTATTATTCATTGGAATAACTTTTGTAAAAGTGGCATACCCTATACACATAACCTCGTATAATGGCAGATACCCTATACTTGGTGAAATCCTTATATTATTCCATTCTTATTTATTACGTTGGAATAACTTTGTATCTGTGGAATCCCCTATACTTGGTGATCTTCTTCTCGTTATTCCATTCTTTATTATTACTGTTGGAATATCCATCGTGTGTTTTTGGGACATGGTTTCATTGTTTATTATTCTACATTTATTATTCATTTGGAATATCATGTACGTGTGTTTTACCTAGGACTGGTTCCATTGTTTATTATTCTACATTTATTATTCATTGGAATATCACATGTCGTGTGTTTTACACCGGACACAGTTCCATTGTTTATTATTCAAACATTTATTATTCGTTGGATCATCTGTCGATTGTGAATTTCACCGATCCGGTTTAGTTATTATTATTCTATTGGAATAACTTTATGCATAAGCAATCTTTGCATGCATGATGATTTCTTTTGTTATTCCATTCTTTATTATACCCAATTCAAGTTAAAACTTTGACTTCTATACTCCATGAAATTAGTAGAATATCTTTGATATTTGCGTTTTCATCCAAGATCTTTTCATGAAAATATTCTTACGATTATTCTTGAATTTTACTCTACAAAAACGAAGATCATGTTGACAATTTGGACGTTAATAATTCTCGGATTAAATAATTCTTGAACTTGTTTTATTGAATTATTATGTCATCATCATCATCCTCATGTTATATTATGTTATCTTTGGCTTACGTGCATAGATGAACTTAGTATGATTATGACGAGGATCATTCGGTATAATCATGGCTTGATATAAATGATGTGACAAAAGTCCTCGATGGCCTATAATGCGATGATGGATAGTTTTTGGTATGATTATGACCGAGGGGTGATTCGGTATAGTCATGACCATTGATAATTTGATGAAAATTCTTGGACAGTAGTGCGGGGATGATTAAATATTGTGGTTTATTCATTAAACCGAGTATTAGTGATAAAATTGATGAAAACCTTTTAAAACCTAAAAGATAGTAGACTTTATTTTCTACTTGACTCTTTTAATGGATCGTATATTCCACTGCAGATTAAAGCTGGTTTATTCTATTGTATTTTATCATTTTAACATTGTTGAAGACTATTGATAATTTATTACGCATTATCTTAGTCATAATATTTCTTCTTGGGCTAGTTGAGCTCACCCTTTCTTTCTTCGTTCTCTTCGGAAATGAGAACATAGCCGGGACGCAGTCGGGGAACGGAGTAATGGTCCGGAGGATAGCATTAGTAGTCCTCACTATTCATTAAATAGTGTGACAATAAATGTAATGAGGACTCCTTGAGTATGGATATTGTCTAAATGACAATATTCCTATTAGAACTCTCGATTTATGTGTATTGTCGTATGTTACACTCTACAGATGTATAATGTGACGCCCCAAAATAGGTATACATCACTCATTACGAGTTGTCAATACATGGTACAGAAACAACTACAACTTTATTATTACAACAGTAAAACTGTGAGTTTAAATACAAATATTATCTTCTAGACAATATCTATACTCAAATAAATCCTCATCACATTTATTGATATATTATTTTACAAAAATGGTGAGGACTACTAAACAATCCTTTCTAAAACCTTCATTCCATACCCCGACTCGTACTCGCTATATTCTCGCCTCCTGAGAAGAATGGAACAAAAAGGAAAAGGGTGAGCTCAACTAGCTTCGATAAAGAATATTATGACTAAGATAATATACAACAAATTATCGTTAGTCTTCAACAGGAAAAATCTAATAGAATACAATAGACAACAAATTTTAAATCAATATTCGCAGGTGAAATAATAATTCATTAGAAGAGTTAAGTAGAGAATGCAAACTACTATCTTACATGTATAATTTAAAAGTTCATCGCCTATCTTTTTTTCCTGTAACATCAATCCATAAACATCGAATCAAATATTCATCTTTGCACTACTGGCCAAAGATATTCATCGATTGGTCATGTTCATTTAAACACTGTTCATCTTTGCACCTACTGGGCCAAAGATATTAATCAGTCGGTCATGTTCATCTCAACACTGCTCATCTTTGCACTACTGGGCCAAAGATATTCTTCGAAAATCATTCATCTTTGCTTTATAGGCCAAAGATATTCAATAATATCATCATTTAAGACTGAGGATGATGAAAATATTTTTAAAGAAACGAATCCAGTGAAACAAAATGACAAGGATTAAGGATTAAGGATTCGTACTTTGTTTTATCCATGTTCAAAAATACCTCAAAATAATCATAGTGGTGTAAAATTCAAGAATGATCAAAACATGGATACAATCAGAGCTAGTATCCAGAATAGATGTTTTGGACGAAAAGAAGAAATTTTATTTTTCTATTGAATAGTGTCGATATCGTGAATAGTGTCAGATATCGTGAATAGTCCAGATATCGTGAATAAGTAACTCAGACACCAAAAGATAGAAATTCCACAAAAACATTTTCACGCTTCATGAATAGTACTTGTGAATAGTAACTCGTGAATAGTAACTCATGAATAGTAACTCGTGAATAGTAACTCATGAATAGTAACCCCGACATGAAAAAGTTCCAAATTTGATAAAAAGTACCAACCAATATTTCAGCATAATGATATTGAAGAAATAATATCATTACGAAAAAAAAATATCCTTTACCTCAAAGAATCAGTACTTCGGAAGGAAAGGTCGGAAGTGATGCTGAATGAAACTTGTACTGAACAAAAACTCTCAAAGTATCTAAATACTCACAAAATACGCTCAATAATATAGAGAGAGAAAGAGAGAAAACTTTGTTTCTGGTGTGATTTTCAATTCTAACTTAGCCCTCTATTTATAGGAAAATGTTAGCCTACCAAGCAGACTTGATTGCTACCGATGGCTTTACCTGCTACTATTGCCACCCACCACATTTGAAATAAAATTCAGCACATTTTTTCACCAACCACAAGTGGGGCCCACTCAATTCTAGAATTTTCCACCAAAATCAATTATAACCTTAATTTCCGAATCAGTCACCTCTTAAAATTCATAACAAATCATTCGTTCATTTTAACGGTTCAAAATTTGTGGACATATACTCAACTTATGTATGTATAACATATCCAAAATTACAACGATCCAACGGTCGGATTAAAAATTATAACTCACATAATACATCGTAAAAATCTCGATTTGATTTTAATACCTCCATTTCGGCAAAATTACCGATAAAACACCTCAACATTAAATCATTCAATTATAACCACATAAAATAAATAAATCCATCGTTTATAAATATTTTCTTATCATATAAATCAATAATTAATTATTCACAAATAATATTACGTAATCACAATTATGACAACCGAAGCGGTTCGGGAAGAGGGGCTTTCAATAAGGATCTCTCCTTCTCGGTAGCCGCAATTAGGTGACCAAACCTCTCCTTAGATGTAACTTTCTAGACATTGCCAATAATGTTATCTAATAATATTATTCAAATAATATAAATTATTGATCCGATAATGGGAAATACTATGCGTTGACAATTATTGAAACAACAATAATATAAAATACCAACGCAAAGAATTATTGAATCAATAAAATAAAATCTTGAATAATAATTCATCGTAACAATTATTGAGTAGTGCCTTCTTACGTAAGGATCAATAATTCAACAATACCATGCAATACCGAGTGTGCTTTATTGTGCAACCACGCCAGACACCAAGTATTTTAACCACCGGGTATTCCAATAGTCTTAACGATAACAACTACTGCCAAGTTATTTTTAACCAACTTATATTTGTCGTTTTCTTCATCCAATCGCTTTCAGTTATGGGGCCCACACATGGTTGCTGGCCGTAAATACGAATATTCTGAAGCGATTGAATATTCCACGACCAAACGAATATTCCCAAACAACAATGAATATTTTATAACCACTTGCTTATTTTGAAATATTTGCGTATTTAACCCCTAACTATCCACATTAATCAAATCAACCCTTACTATTTCAAAATAATAAATAGAGAAAATTAAATTTCATTAATAATAAGTTGGGGTCTTACAACCTCCCTCCTTATGAAATTTCGTCCTCGAAATTGACGTGACGTACACAGTGTTTCAAAAGGTGAGGATACCTCGCTTTCATTTCCGTTCCAATTCCCAAGTCATTTCCTCTATAGCATGATTCCTCCACAAAACTTTAACTTGTGGTATGACTTTCTTGGCGTAGGATATGCTCCTTCTTATCCAAAATCTTGACAGTACCTCCTCATACGTTAGGTCTTGGCTATCTCAAATGGGTTCTAACTCTATAACATGGTTGGTCTTTCACATATTTCTGAAATACGGATATGTGAAACACATTATGAACACGAGACATACTTGGAGGTAACGCAAGTCTATAGGCTACATTTCCTACTCGGTCAAGAATTTGAAATGGACCAATAAATCGTGGATTGAGCTTTCCTCTCTTCCCAAATCTTGTAACTCCCTTCCATGGAGCAACTCGCAACAATACATGATCCCTACATTAAATTCCACGTCCTTCCGATGAAGATCCGCATAACTCTTTTGTCGATCTTGTGCCGTTTGTATACATTGTCGAATCATTTGGATCTTTTCGGTGAGTCATATCGCATCTTAACTCGGGTCCCAACAATGTTGCTTCACCCACCTCATCCCAACATATTGGAGAACGACATTTTCGTCCATATAATGCTTGAATGGAGCCACACCTATACTTGCACGATAGCTGTTGTTGTAGGAGAATTCCACCAATGGTAAATACTTATCCCAACCGCCTTGAAGTCTAGGACACGAGTCTTAATAAATCTTCAAGAGTTTGAATAGTCCTCTCGATTGTCCGTCCGTTTGGGGATGGTATGCGAACTAAATGTAACTGCGTGCCCATAGCTTTTTGCAAGCTAACCCAAAATCTTGAAGTGAATCTTGGGTCACGATCCAAACTATGGATACAGGCATGCCATGCAACCTCACAATCTCATTTACGCACATACTAGCAAGGCGTTCAAGGAATAAGTCTCCGTGATTTCGGCAGAGAAATGAGCGGACTTGGTTAATCTATCAACAATAACCCAAATAGCATTGATGCCTTGAGAAACCGTAGTAGGAAGACACAAACGAAATCCATGGTAATGTGTTCCCACTTCCATTAGGAATCTCAAGTGGTTGCAATGGACCCTTAGGTACTAGATGCTCCGCCTTTACACGTTGACAAGTTAAACACATTGAGATAAACTTTGCAATCTCTCTCTTCATATTGTTCCACCAAAATGTATGTCAAGAAGATCACGATACATTTTAGTACTTCCGAGGATGGATTGCAAATGGTGTATTGTGTGCCTCCATCATAATCTTGTACTTCAAATCAGTCGTTAGGAACACAAAGTCTAGAGTGGACTCAAGTATTTCTTCTTCATCAATTCTCGCTTCCTAATAGCTCCTTCTTGTACTTTCTTCTTCATATGCATCATTTCAAGATTCGGTGGCAAGCAACCTTAACTTTTTCTATTAAAGTTGGCTCTGTCGTATATTTGACATCATCGCACTCGTTCGCATATGATCTTCTACTTAATCGCGTCTACTACCACGTTAAACTTTTACGGGATGGTATTGAATAGTGTGGTCGTAGTCTTTCAATAGCTCGAGCCAACGTCATTGCCGCGCATGTTGAGTTCTTTTGAGTGAAGAAATATTTAAGGCTTTTATGGTGCGAATATATCTCCACTTTCTCCCCATATAGATAGTGCCTCCATATCTTTAAGCAGCGAACGATTGCCGCTAACTCTAGATCATGAGTAGGATAATTCCTCTCATACTCTTTAAGTTGTCGCGAGGCATAGGCTATGACTTTCCCCGCGTTGCATGAGAACACATCCTAACCCTTTGCTCAAGCATCATTTGTAGATAACAAATCCATCCGAACCGGATGGTATTGTTAGAAACAGTCGAAATAAGTCTCCTCTTAAGCTCTTGAAAACTTTTCTCGCATTCTTCGCTCCAAACGAATTTTGTATCCTTCCGAGTTAAATTTGAGTTAATGGAGTAGCGATTCGAGAAAACCTTCCACGAATCTCCGATAATAACCAATTTAAGCCCAAAAAGCTACGTACTTGATCATGAGACTTCGGTTGCTCTAACTTTGTATTGCTTCAATCTGGTGGGATCAACAGATACTCCATGTTTTGACACCACATGCCCAAGAAATGCTACTTCCTCAAGCCAAAACTCGCATTTCTTCAATTTGGCATATAGTTGGCTTTCACGAAGCCTTTGGAGTACCGGGCTTCAAATGGTGCTCATGATCTTCACGACTTTTGGAATATATAAGGATGTCATCAATAAAGACAACAACAAACCGATCCAAATATTCCTTGAATACTCGGTTCATCATATCCATGAAAGCGCAGGAGCATTAGTTAGTCGAAAGACATGACTAAGAATTCATAATGCCCATACCGGGAGTTCGAAGGCGGTCTTTGGAATATCCTCGATTTTAATCTTCAAATTGATGATATCCGTAAGCGAAGATCGATTTTTGAAAAGAATTGTGCCCCTTGCGGTCGGGTCAAACAAATCATCAATACGAGATAGAGGATACCTATTCTTGATGGTGACATGGTTCAATTCCAGATAATAGTCGATACAAAGTCGCATACTCCGTCTTTCTTCTTTACAAATAAAAGCAGGAGCACCCCGAGGAGATGTACTTGGGGCCGAATGAAACCGATGTCCAACAATTCGTAGTTGGACCTTTAACTCTGAAGTTCAATAGGAGCCATTCGATATGGGGTTTTAGAAATGGGCTTTGTACCAGTTCAAGATCAATAAAGAATTCAACTTCACGCCGGGGTAGACCAAGGAAGTTCTTCAGAAAATCGTCGGGAAAGTCAATAACAACAGGAATATTATTCAAATTTGACGTGTCTTTATTCAAATCCATAACATGGGCTAAGAAAGTTTGACATCCGTTTTTCAATAAGCGAATAGCTTTATGATTAGATATGACGGTGATTGATTTTAATGGTTTAGTTGTTGAATTGCATACAGTCAGGTTGGTTAGGAATATGAAAACTAACAACCTTACGAAAACAATCAATTTTGGCATGATGAGTAGTTAACCAATCAATCCTAAAATCACATCAAAAGCAAGTATCTTTAAAGAGATAAGGTCAACGGTAAGGTAATGGTGCCAACTTGAATCAAACAAGATTTATAAGCAAGTGGATGTGATGAAAGTTTCTCTAACGGAGTTTCCATGAGATAGGTCAAAGTCTAATTTCTCCGAGTCAAGTTTAAGCGTTGAGCACATGCGCAGAGAGATAAATGAATGGGTAAACCGGTATCAAGTAAGGTATAAACTTCACAAGAATTTATAAATAGCTTACCCGTGATCACCTCGTTTGGGTTCTCGCATTATGACCGATCACAACAAACGCTTCTTCCGGAATCGTTGACTTTGACTTTTTCGGATCCTTTTGAGTCACCATTCCTCATTGGGGTGGGTTTCGATATCGCATAATCTCGAGCGCTATGTTCTTCTTTTCCACAATTATAGCATACCTTGGAAGGCTTTGAACAGTTTGACCTTATATGTCCCCTCCTCTCCACATCTGTAGCATCTAAGCGGCGATCGTTCTCTTCCCTAGAATTTGTTGATGGTGTCGATGTCGCTGCCGACGATCTTTCCGTCATCGTTAAATCTTCTCTTTTTAGATTGGACATCTCTTTCCATAATATCACGCGTCGTCATGGCTTTTTACCCACGCATCACTCATTCTCACTGTTCGATTATTTCTTCTTTCGATTTCAGATTCGACTTTATCATCTTATACTCGCCAAAGAGTGCTTACATTCAAGCATCACGTATCGGGTAACACAAGCTTGAATCGTTGCATCCTTTTTGCTTCCACGATCGCTTTCGCAATTTTTTTCGCTTCTTCTAAACTCATGAATACGATTTTGCAATTCTATATTTTGATCATAAAATACCTCTAATAAACTCTCTTGTGTACCTCTTCTTCTCTCTTCTTCCTCACTCTCAATTTGTTACATCTGCGATTAACTTCGGTGCAACTATCAATTCTTCACTCACCACATGGATATCTCTAATTCTTCTTCACCGACATCACATTATCCTGGTTGGCGATTAGAGGTGTCTCCACGATCTCATTCACTTCATTGTTAACGTTCTCAGCAGCCATTTAAAAACTATCATAAAACAAGGGTTAATTAAATAAATTAACAAATCACATAATACCCCTATATTATGACCAACCAACAAATAAGCTTAGGTAGGACACACTAGCGAAGGATTTACTCGTTTCTCCCCTCCTAGTTCTATTCCCCGATCTCCGCCAGAGATCATATCCCTAAGCTCTGATACCAACTGTGACGCCCCCAAAATAGGTATACACAACACCCATTCCGAAGTCGCCAAATACATGGTACAAGAAATAAACTACAACTTCAATAATACAAATGTCGTGTGAAATACGACAATATATCTTAATGGGTTTAAATATAATATTGTCTTCTAGACAATATCCACACACAAATAAATCCCCATCATAATTATTGATACATTATTTTACAAAATGGTGAGGACTACTAAACAACTCTCTAGAACCTTCATTCCATACCCCACTAGTACTTCGCTACATTCTCGCCTCACGAGAAGAAAAATGGAACAACAAGGAAAAGGGTGAGCTCAACTAGCCCAATAAAGAATATTATGACTAAGATAATATACAACAAATTATCGTTAGTCTCCAACAGGAAAAATCGATAGAATACAATAGACAACAAGTTTGAGATCAATATTCGCATGAAATAATAATTCATAGAAAGAGTTACATAGAGAATGAAATCTACTATAATCTATGAATTTAACAAATCCATCATCAATATTTTATCCCCCGTAACATCAATCAATATTCATCTCAAATCAAATATTCATCTTTTTACTACTGTGCCAAAGATATTCATCAATCGGTCATGTTCATCTCAACACCTGTTCATCTTTGCACTAAAGGCTAAAGATATTCATCAGGTAATCATTAATCTTTGCACTACAGGCCAAAGATATTCAATAATATCATCATTTAAGACTGAGGATGATGAAAAATATTTTTAAAGAACGAATCCAGTGAAACAAAATGACAAGGATTAAGGATTTAAGGATTCGTACTTTGTTTTATCCATGTCCAACAATACCTCAAAAATAATCATAGTGGTGTAAAATTCAAGAATGATCAAAACATGGATACAATCAAAGCTAGTATCCAGAATAGATATTTTGATTAAAAAGAAGAAATTTTATTTTTCTATTGAATAGTGGTCAGATATCGTGAATAGTCTTCAGATATCGTGAATAAGTCCGATATCGTGAATAGTAACTCCAGACACCAAAAGATAGAAATTCCACAAAAACATTTTCACGCTTCATGAATAGTACTTGTGAATAGTAACTCGTGAATAGTAACTCATGAATAGTAACTCGTGAATAGTAACTCATGAATAGTAACCCAGACATGAAAAAGTTCCAAATTTGATAAAAGTACCAACCAATATTTCAAAGATAATGATATTGAAGAAATAATATCATTACGAAAAAAAAAATATCCCTTACCTCAAAAAATCAAGCCGGAAGGAAAAGGTCAAGTGATCTTTGAATGAAACTTGTCTTTGAACAACAACTCTCAAAGTATCTAAATACTCACAAAATACGCTCAATAATATAGAGAGAAAAGAGAAAACTTTGTTTACGGTGTGATTTTCAATTCTAACTTAGCCCTCTATTTATAGGAAAATGTTAGCCGGCAAAGCAGACTTGACTTTCTTTACCGATGGCTTTACACCGCTACTATTGCCACCCACCACATTTGAAATAAAATTCAAAGACATTATACGCCACCAATTCTAGAATTTTCCACCAAAATCATTTATAACCTAATTTACGAATCGGTCACCTCTTAAAATTCATAATAAATTATACGCTCATCTTTAACGGTTCAAAATTTGTGGACATATACTCAACTTATATATGTATAACATATCCAAAATTACAACGATCCAACGGTCGGATTAAATATTATAACTTACACAATAAAGTCAGTAATAACACCGATTTGATCTTTTAATACCTCCAATCCGACAAAATACAAATAAAACATCTCAAAGATTAATTCCTTCATTAATAACCACATAAATAAATCCATTATTTATATTCATATAAAATAAATATTTCTTATCATATGAATCAATAATTAATTATTCACAAATAATATTACGTAATCACATTTATGACAACCAGTCGTTCCAGGAAAGAGGGGGCTTTCAGATAAGAGATTTCTCCTTATCAAAAGCGCAATTAGGTGACCAAACCTCTCCTCGGCAGAACTTTCTAGACATTGCCAATAATGCTATCTAATAATATTATTCAAATAATATGAATTATTGATCCGATAATGGGAAATCTTGTCTGAATGACAATTATTGAAACAATAATAATATAAAATATCAACGCAACAATTATTGAATCAATAAAATAAACTATTGAACAATAACTCATCTGTGAAAATTATTGAGTAGTGCCTTCTTCACGTAAGGATCAATAATTCAACAATACATGCAATACTGGTGTGCGCGCTTTATGCAACCACGCCAGACATCAGTATTTTAACCACCGGGTATTCCAACGGTCTTAATCTGTAATAACTTCTGCAGTTATTTATAACCACCCAAACTTTATCGTTTTCCTCATCCAATCGCTTTCAGTTATGGGGCCCACACATTGGTCAAGGCTGGTCGCATACGAATATTCCCTGACGAAGATTTAATATTCCACGACCAAACGAATATTCCCGACAACAATGAATATTTTATAACCACTTGCTTATTTTGAAATATTTGCGTATTTAACCCTTAACTATCCACATTAATCAAATCAACCCTTACTATTTCAAAATAATAAATAAAGGAAATTCCTTTTTATTTAAAAAAATTTCGGGGTCTTACAATCTTTGCACTACAGGCCAAAGATATTCAGTAATATCATCTTTTAGGACTGAGGATGATGAAAAATATTTTAAAGAAAACGAATCCAGTGAAACAAAAGAACAAATATTAAGGATTCGTGCTTTAAACAATCCGAGTTTAAAAATACTTCATAAATAATCATAGTAAAGTAAAATTCAAGAATGAGCAAAACATGGATACAATCAAAGCTAGTATCCATAATCGATATTTTGAAAAAAAAAACGAAAAATTTAATTTTTCTGTGAATAGTGCCGTATTCGTGAATAAGTAATCAGATATCGTGAATAAGGCCAGATATCGTGAATAGTAACCCCGACACTAAAGACAAAAATTTCACAAGAAAAATCTTACCAATATCCCGACGTAATGACATTAGAAGAAATAATATCATTTTAAAAAAAATAACATCCCTTACCTTGAAAAGACAGTACTTCTGACTGGAATTATGAATATAGTGCTGAAGGGAACTTGCACCGTATAGCAACACTCAAGGTATCAAAATACTCACAAAAATACGCTCGATAATATAGAGAGAGAAAGAGAGAGAAAACTTCAGTTTCTGGTGTGATTTTCAATTCTAACTTAAGCACCCTATTTATAGGAAAATGCTTAGAACACCAAAGCAGAAAATTTAATATAATATTAATATATTATATATAAATTTCTACGCACACATTCTAAGATCTGAATTCAGCCATGCTTGACAACAAATAAGCCCACCAAACATATCAAAAACGTTTTTCTTTTAAAACAAATTTAAAACTTTTAAAAAATAATTATTTTGGAACTTTAGAACTTCAATAATTCATAATAAATAGACCTTTTATCAAAAAATTCGAATCTCATGTCCTTTTCATAGGAAATTTCATTATCTACAACTTTGCAAAAGAAAGTTTTTCCAAATTCCAAACAGAAATTGACCAAAATTCACAAACGGACGATTTTACAAGCTATATCAAATTTCAATCAAGAAATGGGGTCCACCGACATGTTTAACATGTTTTAAACATTTATTGCAACAAAAATATTCTTTCTCCTCATATACTCATATATCCCACATTCATTGTAAAATATCACCATTATTATATTATTAAAATATAATAATATATTTAAATGAATTATTTATTAGAAAAGATAAAATATCAATTTTTCAACAATTGTCACTTTAAAATTTTCTCCATCTATATCCACATAAAATGAATATTTTCCTTATCATATAAATCAATAATTAATTATTCACAAATAATATTACAAAATCACAATACTGACAACCATACAGTTCCCAGGAAAAAGGGGGCTTTCCAATAAGGATTTCTCCTTACTGGCGCGCAATTAGGTAACCAAACATCTCCTTAGACAGGACTTTCTAGACATTGCCAATAATGTTATCTAATAATATTATTCAAATAATATGAATTATTGATCTGATAATGAAAATACTGTGTAGTGACAATTATTGAAACAACAATAATATAAAATATCAACGTAGCAATTATTGAATCAATAAAATAAAATATTGAACGATAATTCTTTTGTAACAATTATTGAGTAATGCCTTCCTACGTAAGAATCAATAATTGGTGCAATACTGGTATGCTTCCGTGTTTTAACCATCGGGTATTCTAATGAGATAATCTGATAATAACTCTGTAGATTATTTATAAACAACTTATATTTGTCGTTTCCCTTCATCCAATCGTTTTTCGTTATGGGGCCCACACAAGGCTGCGCCGTCGAACGAATATTCCCCGACAGTAAGAATATTCCACGACCAAACTAATATTCCCTGACAAAAATGAATATTGTATAACCACTTGCTTATTTAAAATATTTGCTCATTCTACCCATAACTAACCACATTAATCAAATCAACCCTTACTATTTCAAAATAATAAATAGAGGAAATTTAATTTTATTTATAATAAGTTGGGGTCTTACAACCTCCCCTCCTTATGAAATTTCGTCCTCGAAATTGATATGTATTGCACAGTGTTTCAAAAGGTGAGGATACCTCGCTTTCATTTCCGTTTCCAACTCCCAGGTCATTTCCTCAATAGCATGGTTTCTCCACAAAACTTTAACTTATGGTATGACCTTTGTACGTAAGACATGCTCCTTCCTATCCAAGATCTTAACAGGTACCTCCTCGTACATTAAGTCTTCGGCTATCTCATCCGGTTCTAACTCAATAACGTGGTTCGGGTCTTTCACATATTTACGAAGCACAGATATATAAAAAACATTATGAACACGAGACATACTTGGAGGTAACGCGAGTTTATAGGCTACATTTTCTACTCGGTCAAAAATCTGAAATGGACCAATAAATCGTGGATTGAGTTTTCCTCTCTTTCTGAATCTTGTAACTCCCTTCCATGGGTCAACACACAACAATACATAATCCCCAATACTAAATTCCACGTCCTTTCAATGAAGATCCGCATAACTCTTTTGTCGATCTTGAGCCGTTTGTATACGTTGTCGAATCATTTGGATCTTTTTCGTAGTCATACGTACCAACTCGGGTCCCAACAATGTTGCTTCACCCATCTCATCCCAACATATTGGAGAGCGACACTTTCGTCCATACAATGCTTGAATGGAGCTACCCTATACTTGCTCGATAACTATTGTTGTAGGAGAATTCCACCAACGGTAAATACTTATCAACTCCCTTTGAAGTTCAGGACACGAGTCTTAATAGATCTTCAAGAGTTTGAATAGTCCTCTCTGATTGTCCGTCCGTTTGAGGATGGTATGCCGAACTGAATCGTAAATCCGTGCCCATAGCTTTTTGCAAGCTAACCCAAAATTGTGAAATGAATCTTGGGTCACGATCCGAAACTATGGATATTGGCATGCCATGCAATCTCACAATCTCATTTACATACATACTAGCAAGACGTTCAAGGGAATAAGTCTCTCGTATCGGCAAGAAATGAGCAGACTTGGTTAATCTATCAACAATTACCCAAATAGCATTTATGTTTTGAGAAACCATGGGAAGACCCATAACGAATTCCATGGTAATATGTTCCCACTTCCATTTCGGAATCTCAAGTGGTTGCAATGGACCCTTAGGCATTTGATGCTCTGCCTTTACACGTTGACAAGTTAAACATATCGAGATAAACTTTGCAATCTCTCTCTTCATATTATTCCACCAAAATGTATGTCGAAGATCACGATACATTTTGGTACTTCCAGGATAGATTGCAAATGGTGTATTGTGTGCCTCCATCATGATCTTGTACTTTAAATCAGAATCATTAGGAACACAAAGTTTGGAGTGGACTCGAAGTATTCCTTCTTCATCGATTCTTGTCTCTAGAATAACACCTTCTTGTACTTTCTTCTTCATACGCATCAGCTCCGGGTCGTGATTGTGGACAGGAATTGTTGATTGATGTTACAGGGATAAAACATTGTTGGTGGATTTTTAACATGGAGAAGAAAATAGACTTTATAGTCTATTTGACTCTTCTAATGGATTGCTCATTCCATTTGCAACTATGGTTGAAAAGTTTTATCATCTACCATATGTTCTAAATCTACGATTTACATCTTGATGAAGACTATTGATAATTTATTTATCTTTAGTCATAATATTCTTTATCGAGCTAGTTGTGCTCACCCTTTTGTTTCACAATTCCTTTCGGTAATAAAAGTGTAGCATTTGGGTCGAAGATGGGGGATAGCGAGGAATAGAGTGGTGGTCTATAGATGTTGAGGGTGAGGTGAATTTAACTTGGAAGGGTGTTTTGTCACTATCATACAAGATGTCTAATGACATACAACCTCGTGTTATCATAAGACATGGTTGTGTTTCATCCACTCTTTGAGTATATTTACAAGCACTACCTATATAATCTTGGTGTTTGTTTGGAGTATAATACCCAATTAGAGACAAGTGGAGATAATGATATGTCAAGAGAAGACTCACCATTGGGAAGAATATGATAGTAATCTTCTCGTTTTTTCTTTGGGGTTTATTAGATCAACCGAGGATAATTAGTGGCCATATGATATCTACCATAACCTAAAAGCATGGCCTCCCGTGTATGATGGTTTCTTGAGCACTTCCCAAAGATTCTAATTTCTAAAATGGTTTTTGACTATACCTTTATGTAAGGTGTCATTGTGACGTTCTACAGTTGGTATATATTTGTATCCAAACTCACAGCATATGTGTTGTTGTATTTTGCACGACAATTGTTGTAATAAAGTTGTAGTTGTTTTTCGTACCATATATTTGGCGACTCAGAATGGGTTGGATGGAATGATCCTATTTTGGGGTTGTTACATTTGGTATCGAGCTTAGGATATGATCTCTGGCGGAGATCGGGGAATAGAACTAGGAGGGGAGATGAGTAAATCCTTATTTAAGTGTGTCTACCTAAGCTTATTTGTTGGTCGATCATAATATCGAGATATTATGTGATATGTTAATTTGCTCAATTAACCTTTGTTTTGAAGTCGTATTCTAGAATGATATCTCGAAATACGGGAGATGAGCAATGGAGAAATCATGATGACGGGGAGATAGAATCGAAATGAAAACAAGGTATTCTCAACTCTTTGAAATACAGTGCACGTAAATTTCGGGGACGAAATTTCATAAGGAGGGAGATTGTAAGACCCGAATTTTATGAAATAAAAGTATTCAATTTTTCTATTCGGTAAATGGTTAAATTGATAAAAGTTAAAGTTAAGGGTGATATATGAAAATTTTTTTCAAAAACGCATGAGGGTATAAAGTATTCATTATTATTGTCTGGGAATATTCGTTTGGTCGTGGAATATTCTTTACGTCCGGGGAATATTAATATGACCAGGCACTATTTGTGGGCCCTATAATGAGAATAATTGTCGGATGAAGAAAACGACAAAATTAAGTTTTTATAAATAACGACGTAATCGTTCTCGATTAACATTGTTGGAATACCGGTTGGTAAAATAAAAGTAATACGCGTTGTTGCTTGCGATAGCGCGCGGTATTACGAGTATTTTGAATTATTGATTCTTACGTAAGAAGGCACTACTCAATAATTGTTACGATAATTCTTCGTTCAATATTTTATTTTATTGATTCAATAATTGATGCGTTGATATTTTATATTATTGTTGTTCAATAATTGTGACTACACGATATCTCCATTATCGGATCAATAATTCATATTATTTGAATAATATTATTAGATAACATTATTGGCAATGTCTAGAAAGTTCATCGAGGAGAGGTTTGGTCACCTAATCAAGGCAAGATGAAGGAGAAATTCTTATTGGAAAGCCCCTCTTTCCTGAAACTACCGGTTGTCATTATTGTGATTCTATAATATTATTTATGAATAATTAATTATTGATTTATATGACAATGAAATATTTATTTGATGTGGATATAAATGATGGATTTATTTATGTGGTTATAAATGAAGGAATTAATGTTGAGGTATTTTATCGAGTATTTTGTCGGATTAGAGGTATTAAAAGATCAAATCGATTGTTCTTACTGACTTTATTATGTGAGTTATAATTTTTAATCGTAGTTGGATCGTTGGGATTTTTGGATATGTTATACATATATAAGTTGAGTATATGTTCACAAATTTTGAACGAATTAAAATGAACGTATAATTTGTTATGAATTTTAAGAGGTGGTGATTAGAAATTAGGTTATAAATGATTTTGGTGAAAATTCTAGAATTGGCGGGCCCCACTTTTGGTTGGTGAGAAATGTGCTCAATTGAATTTTCAAATGTGGTGGGTGGGAATAGTAGCAGGTAAAGCCATCGAGTTGCAGTTAAAATGCGCTTTGCGTCTTAACATTTCCTCTATAATAGAAGGCTAAGTTAGAATTGAAAATCACACCGAAACAAGTTTTTCTCTTTTCTCTCTATATTATCGAGCGTATTCTTGTGAGTATTTTGAGTATACTTTGAGTATTGTTAGATTTGCAAGTTCCCTTCAAAGACTATATCCAGGTGTTTCAACTAGAATCATTGTCTTTTCGAGGTAAGGGATGTTATTTTCTTCTCGGATGATATTATTTCTTCAATATCATTATCTTTGAAATATTAGTTGGAACTTTTATCAAATTTGGAACTTTTTCATGTCGGGGTTACTTATTCATGAGTTACTATTCACGAGTTATTATTCATGAGTTACTATTCACGAGTACTTATTCACTTAAAGTACTATTCAATAAGCGTGAAGATGTTTTTTTTGTGGAATTTCTATCTTTGGTGTCTGAGAGTTCTTTATTCACGATATCAAGACTTATTCATATATCTGACTATTCACGAATACTAAGACTATTCATAGAAAAATGAAAATTTTTCTTTTCGTCTAAAATATCTATTCGGATACTAGCTTTGATTGTATCCATGTTTTGATCATTCTTGAATTTTACACCACTATGATTATTTTTGAGGTATTTTTGGACGTGGATAAAACCAATGCAAAGATGAATGATTTACGAAGAATATCTTTGGCTGTAGTGCAAAGATGAGCAGTGTTTAAAAATGAACATGATCAATCTGATGAATATCTTTAGCGATGAGTGCAAAGATGAATTATTGATGAATATCTTTTGCTCAGAATGCAAAGATAACTTTGTTGTTGAATATCTTTGGCCGTTAGTGCAAAGATGAATTATTGATGAATATCTTTTGCTCGTAATGCAAAGATGACTGTTGTTGAATATCTTTGCTTTGTAGTGCAAAGATGAATTATTGATGAATATCTTTGGCTTGTAATGCAAAGATGACCCGTTGTTGAATATCTTTGCACCGTAGTGTAAAGATGAAGCTGTTGATGAATATCTTTGGCCCGTGGTGCAAAGATGAATTTATTAGTATGATTATGAAGTGAGGCTCGTGATTTGGTATAACCATGATCTTTGATGTTTGAGGTAAAGACAAGTGATGAAAATTATCTTTGTCTTGGATGAGGAAAGAATTTAGAACTACAATTACGATTATGAAGTTATACACGTGATTGTGGGCGAGGAATTGTTGATTGATGTTCTGAGGATAAAACATTGTTGGTGGATTTTTAACATGGAGAAGACAATAGACTTTATAGTCTATTTGACTCTTCTAATGGATTGCTTTCATTCACGCAACTATGGTTGAAAAGTTTTATCATCTACCATATGTTCTAAATCTACGATTTATTCTTGATGAAGACTATTGATAATTTATTTATCTTTAGTCATAATATTCTTCTTGAGCTAGTTGTGCTCACCCTTTTGTTTCACAATTCCTTTCGTGTAATAAAAGTGTATTTGGGGTCGGCGGGGATAGCGAGGAATAGAGTGGTGGTCTATAGATGTTGAGGTGAGGTGAATTTAACTTGGAAGGGTGTTTTGTCACTATCATACAAGATGTCTAATGACATACAACCTCGTGTTATCATAAGACATGGTTGTGCTCATCCACTTGCCGAGTATATTTACAAGCACTACCTATATAATCTTGGTGTTTGTTTGGAGTATAATACCTAATTAGAGGCAGTGGAGATAATGATATGTCAAGAGAAGACTCACCATTGGGAAGAATATGATAGTAATCTTCTCGTTTTTTTCTTTGGGGTTTATTAGATTGACAAGGATAATTACATGGCCATATGATATCTACCATAACCTAAAAGCATGGCCTCCCATGTATGAAGGTTTCTTGAGCACTTCCCAAAGATTCTAATTTCTAAAGCAGTTTTTGACTATACCTTTATGTAAGGTGTCATTGTGACGTCTTCTGATTGGTATATATTTGTATCCAAACTCACAACATATGTGTTGTTGTATTTTGCACGACAATTGTTGTAATAAAGTTGTAGTTGTTTTTCGCACCATATATTTGGCGACTCAGAATGGGTTGGATGGAATGAACCTATTTTGGGGTTGTTATATTTCTGTTATTTTTAAACAACTTATATTTGTCGTTTTTTCTTCATCCAATCGCTTTTTCGTTATGGGGCCCACACATGGTCACTTATTTGTCGCACGAATATTCCACAAAGATTTGAATATTCCACGACCAAACGAATATTCCGACGACAATGAATATTTTATAACCACTTGCTTATTTTGAAGTATTTGCGATTTTACCCTTAACTATCCACATTAATCAAATCAACCCTTACTATTTCAAAATAATAAATAGAAAATTAAATTTCATTAATAATAAGTTGGGGTCTTACGATTGTCTTCTTACTATACAACCACGCGTAGACTTTGTACTTTTTACTACCGGTGTAGTTCAACAGTTTTAACGGTAACACTTTCGTCGTTATTTTTATAAAAAGATAATTCTGTCGTTTTCTAACTACGATAATACTTTCGTTGTGGAGTCCACCAATGATTGTGCCGTCGTACGGATATTCCCCGACCAATCGAATATTATATAACAACTTGCATACTTTGCAAAATTTATAAATATTACCCACAACTATAACATTATATCAAATCCACACCATAATATTCAAAAAAATATTTTGAGAAATTTAAATATTTATTCTCAAAATTTGGGGTCTCACAATAGGAGCATGAAAAGAGCCATTAATGAATTTGTGCAGATCATAGCTAATTAGTAGGGCTGAGAAATTAATTAAATTAGAACCAAAATCGCGCCAAAAATCGTACAAACCGCGCCAATTAAAACCACAGCAACGGTTCCAGCGTATGTGCATGGTGGTTTTAGGTGGGTTGAAAAACCAAATTTACGGTTTTGATTTGGTTACTAGCCAAAACTGCATGCATAAAATCGAAATCGCACCAAATAATCATAGTTTTCTCAAATTTGCAACGAGTATACTTTCTGTGACGCCCCCAAAACAGGTATACATCACCCATCTTGGTTCGCCAAATACGTGATATAGAATATAAATACAAACTTAATTATACAATCGTCGTGTAATATACGACAAAACATATCTGAGAGTTTAAACAGGAATGTTGCCTTCTAGACAATATTCACTCTCAAATAGAGTCCTCATTACATTTATTGTCAGACTATTTTATAGAATAGTGAGGACTACTAATACACCATCTCGGACCATCACTCCGTTCCCCGACTAGTCCCGGCTACGTTCTCACTTCCTGAAGAGAACAATGAAAGCAAAAGGGTGAGCTCAACTAGCCCAGTAAGAAATATTATGACTAAGATAATGCAGAATAAATTATCATTAGTCTTCAACAATGTTAAACTGATAAAATACAATAGACATCAAGTTTAACTGTAGCGGAATAAGCAATCCATTGGAAGAGTCAAGTAGAGCATGATATCTACTATCTTCTATGATTTAAAATGTTTTCATCAATTTTTATCGTTGAGACACAGCTTAATAAATAAACCACATCATCGAGTCATCCCTACACTACGGGCCAAGGATATTCATTAAATCATCAATGGTCATGACTATATAAGAATAATCCTGGTCATAATCATACCAAAAATATCCATCAATGCACTACTGAGCCATCGAGGACTTTTTACCACATCATTTATAACATTACGTGTCATGATTATCTAGAATAATCCTCGGTCATAATCATAACAAGTCCATCTATGCACGTAAGCCAAAGATGACTTTCATCACAATATAAGCATGAGGATGATGACAATGACATAATAATTCAATAAAACAAGTTCAAGGATAAATTTTAAAGATTTAAAATTTTAGTTTATACATAAATCAATAACGTCCAAATTGTCAACATGATACTTCTTTGTGGAGTAAAATTCAAGAATGCTCAGAAGAATATTTCCATGAAAAGATACTGGATGAAGCGCAAATATCCAAGATATTCTACTAATTTCATGGAGTATAGAAGCCAAAACTTTAACCAACTGAGTATAATAGAATATATGAAACTACAAATGAATTTTCACCCGTCATGCTGTAATCCACGTAGACAGATCATTTCCACAATTTAATAAGGAATGAATACGAAGGATCATTCACCATGTATGCAAGATAATCCACATAGGCAAGGTTATTCCAGCGAATAATAAAGAATGGAATAACGGAAGAATTCACTAGGCGTGCGTAATCCATATGCACGTGTTATTCAATGAGAATAATAAAGAATGGAACTAGTCATGCGAAACCGCGTAGGCGAGGATATTCAATAGAATAATAAAGAATGGAACCGGTCATGCGTAATCCGCATTGCACGGGATATTCAACGAGAATAATAAAGAATGGAATAACAACAGAATTCACCATGCATGCGATAGACCGCACAAACAGGTTATTCTAACAGAATAATAAAGAATGGAATAATAGAAGAATTTCACCATGTATGAGGTACTTCGCATAGACATGTTATTCCAACATAATAATAAAGAATGGAATAACAGCTCTTACGAGTATTGAAAGAAAATAATTATCTTCATGAATACGAAAGAATAATACCGCTTACCTTAGAAGAAATTGGATATTGAAATAGTGAGGTAGCAAACTTCTCTTCTTCTTTCCCTCTATAATTTCTCTCTATAATAATTGCTCTAAAGCTTTAGTGAATTGGTGAGAAATGAAGGAAGAATGAGCTTCTATTTATAGGAAAATATAGTTTCGATAATTGCACATTTTGGGGCTCGAAATATTACAGTATAATACCTTTAACTTTTCTTTCATTTTTAATTTAGTCCTGCAAGTATTATCAAACTTGCACCACCTCCCCTAATAGTAAATAATGTGAATCAATAGTTCAATCATGTGAATCAATAGTTATAATTATGTGAAAATACGAATTACATTATAGTACCTCCATCTATACCTCCATTTTTAACTTAGTCATGCAAGTATTATCAATCTTGCACCAACTCCCTTAATAGTACAAGAATGTGAATCAATAGTACACACATGTGAACAAATAGTTATAATCGTGTGAATTAATAGCAATTAATTGCTCATTTATCCGATTAATTACTCGTCTGGTCAGTAAAACTTCCAGACATCAATTAATATCGAAATAAATATCGATTTCCACTAACACTAATATTTCCAACACAGTGGAACTATCAATTTCATCTTTAATCAACACGAACTTATTCATCATTAATATTATAACTCATAATATTTAACAACCGTGTCGTTCGAGAAAGAGGGGCTTCCAGATAAGGATTTCTCCTTATTAGGCCGCAATAATTAGATGACCAAACCTCTCCTCGATGTAACTTCAGACATTGTAAATATTTCAATTTAATAAAATGAATAATTTTGTCATCTCAATTATTGATTTAATAATATAACATATAATGCAGATGATACTGTGACAATAACTGAATCAATAATATGAGAGATATGATGGCGTAATTATTGTAGATAATTGAGTATAACTGAGTGACTTCTCACGTAAATATCAATAATCAATACCGTGTGCTACTATGCAACCACGCGTATTACTGTACTTTTACTACCGCGTAGTTCAACAGTTTAACGGTAAAACTTTCGCCGTTATTTTTATAAAAAGATAATTATGTCGTTTTTTAACTACGACAATACTTCCGTTGTGGGGTCCACCAATGATTGTGCCGTCGTACAAATATTCCCTGTTAAAACGAATATTCCTCGACCAATCGAATATTATATAACCACTTGCTTACTTTACAAAATTTGTAAATATTACCCACAACTATAACATTATATTATATCCACACCATAATATTCAAAAATATATTTCTAGAGAAATTAATCTTTATTCATAAAAGTTGGGGTCTTACACTTTCTCTACTATAACATATTTTACTCATTTTATTTTAGAAGACAGATACTGCAGGGTTGATTGAAGAATTAACAATATCAATTATGTTTGTAAATTAAGAGTGGCTTGGTATTTCCTAAATCAAATATGATAACATAGTATTAATCAACCATATAATTGTTTATACCTGGAACTATTTTGTTAAATTAGCTCCATGATTGTGTTCACTACGTAATACATGTGCGTGGATGATTTTGCTTACTATTTTACAGTTTTGTTATTTTAATTGGTTTTGAAACAGAAATTGAAACCGAACCAAATGAAACCAAACAACACGGTTCAAAACCGCACCGCACCAATCACAAACGATTTTACGTGCGATTTTGAATTTTTCAAACCACAACGGTTTCGTGTGCGGTTTGAAACTCAAATCGCACTATGCTCACCCCTACTAATTAGAATGGCTTCCATCTAAAGTTTTTAGGAGAGATAATTAGTAGAGATGAATTTAATGGAGTTATGATTGATGATCATGATGAGAGGTTTTGTGGGTTCTTGTGAATTGAGAATAGTAATTTAATTATTTTCATTTGCCATTGAAAAAGACAGGAAAGAAAACCTTATGTAGGGTTTGATACCATAAAGAAGTTAACACTGAGAGAATTTGAGAATTATGACTACTGCGTTACAAATATATATATTACAAAAAAAAAAAGAGAACTCTACTGAGTATAAGGAAAAGGAAAACAATTTAAAATACCTCAAAATAATAACAAATCACTTAAAAGAAGATGATTACATATGGATTACAAAATAAAAGAAAATCAATTGATTTCCTCATTTGGGTTCCTTGATTTTCTCATTATCGTTATCAGAAACAACATCTTGTTCAGGAATTTCATCAAATAGTTTCAGTCTCGAAAATCCAAAACTAGCATACATATGCAGAAGAGAATTTGTTATATGAAGATTTAATTACAGTGGAAAGGACATTTTCTCCATATTTATGGTTAGTAGTTCTCGATGAAGCTTTGATAACAAAAGGGAAAATATAGTTATTAATGGGGGATAGCCCGCAACAGAGCATTAGACTGTATAAAGACATTGCTTGCACAAGATAGTTAGCATGGCCTCTAATCATAGTATTGATCATGAAAGTATTGGGTAAATTTATTTGATTTAAAACTAAGTGGGTATAAAGCTAAATTCTGCAAATGAGAGAGAAGCGATGAAGAAAAGAATCTTCGCTTAGGAAGAGGGTATCATCAGAAAGGCCACTTGTAATGAAATGGGAATGGAATTTCATGAGATCTTTCATGGTGCTACAATTCTATAGCAGGAAAAGATGTGGGCGACTTAATTTGATTAGGTTTATAATGGTGGATGAAAACGTGGTTTTGTCCGATCAAAACAAATAAATGATGCAGGAAAAGGAAGGGAAGTAAACGTAAACTTCATATGAACTTTAGCAAGCACATCAAAAAGGCTCGGTTAAAGCGCAAGAGATCTCAGATCAAAGCAGAAATTGCAGTTTACCAGTATCGGTGCGAATGCCCATTAGTACAGACGAACAAAACTATTAAGTTCCTCCCTAATATGTTCCGTACAATCGGTTCGATACAATATAAACCAATTTTGTTTCGTCTCGAATTCGAACCATTTTGATTAGTCAAAAAACCGAATTGAATATCACCCCTAGCTTCAACTATCCAAATGTATTATTAATAGTACTATACCCGTACCAGAGTACCCTAAATCCTAATGAATGTTGTTTCTTTGGTGGATTTTTCATGTCCAAGTGTGAATGTGGTTGGCATAATCAATTGACTGTTACAATTATCTCAAAACAAAATAGTTTTAAAAAAATTATTAAATCCATAACAAAAAATATTATTTTCACAACAAAAATATCGTTATAGATCTTATAGCGACGATTTTTTATAACGACATTTTTATTGTGCAAATAACAAAAAGTGTTGTGGATTTAATAATTTCCTAATTTTAATCAATAAAATGGTGAAGTAATAACATTATAGAATAATACAATTTCCCCTGTTAATACACTTGGACCACAGGTAGATAGATGTTTACGTTCTAATTTTATATAAAGATATTATGATAATATAATTTTTTTATTAAATAACTAATTGCTCTAACAAAATTAATATTCTTGTTGCGAAAATATTTTAGGGTCCTTAACACTAATATACAACAATTAAAAAGTATTTACAAAAATGATACATACACAAAATAATTACAAAAATAACGCAATTCATATTAATAAGTAAATCTAAAATTAAGGAGAAATAACTATCATAATTAATAATTCAAATTCAAATATCTGAGATCTAACCACAAAAACAAATTCAAAATAATAATTCAAATTCAAATAATCAAATTCAAATTTCATAGGAAAGACTGCACAAATTTTGTACTTTGGAGGAGGTGGCGGAGGCAACTTCGGAGGAGGTGGAAGCTTCGGAGGAGGTGACAGCTTTGGAGAAGGTGGTAGTGGTGGCTTCGGAGGCGGCGGTGAAGGCTATGGAGGAGGTAGCAATGGCGAAGGTGGCGGTGGTGGTCACAGAGACGGTGGAGGTGGAGGTGGAGGCTGGGGCGGTGGTGGCGGGAGCAACCATTTTCCAGTAATAAAAGAAAATTCTCGAGATACTGCAGAGGAGAAGATCATTAGTAATGTCATGGCACCAGAGAGCAATTAGAGTTCATGATTGACATGGGCAGAGATAAAAACATAATTGGTGTCATCATGTAAAAAGCTAGCTAGCTACTTAATAATAGCACTGGAACACCTTCAGTTCTAGTTTTATAAACAAATTTTGTTTTCTGAATAGTAAAGAAAGAGATAAGAGAGTGATGTGTAATGTAATGTTGATAACCAAACCTTCGTACCAAGGTAACCAAACTTTTATATCAAAGTAACCAAACTTTTATACCAAGGTAACCAAACCTTGGTAACCATGGTAACCAAACTTTTATACTAAAGTAACCAAACTTTTATACCAAGGTTACTTTGGTATGAAGGTTTGGTTACCAACTGTACTATGAAAAAACTGAAGGTGTGGAGGTGGATTGGTTACCTTGGTATGACAGTTTGGTTACCTTGTTATGAAAGTTTGGTTACCAACTACAATATGAAAAAACTGCAGGTGTGGAGGTGGATTGGTAACCTTGGTATGCAGGTTTGGTAACCTTGGTATGAAAGTTTGGTTACCAATTGCAGTATGAAAAAACTGCAGGTGTAGATTGGTTACCTTGGTATGAAGGTTTGGTTACCTTAGTATGAAGGTTTGGTTACCAACTGCACTATGAAAAACTAAAGGTGTGGAGGTGGATTGGTAACTTTGGTATGAAGGTTTGGTAACCTTGGTATGAAAATTTGGTTACCAATTGCACTATGGAAAAACTGCAGGTTTGGTAACCTTGAGATGAAAGTTTGGTTACTAACTGCACTATGAAAAAACTGCAGGTGTGGATTGGTTATCTTGGTGTGAAGGTTTGGTTACCTTGGTATGGAGGTTTGGTTATCTTGGTATGAATGTTTGGTTACCAACTGCACTATGAAAAAAGAGTGGACAAAACACCAATAAAAAATTCACATCACACACTCACCTCTCTGCAATGTAATTAATAGATCAATAAACACCAATTAACAAAGAAAGTGATCATAAATTCATAATCAAACGCACATTTTGCATAAAATTAAGATCATAAACCCCAAATGAATGAAATTAAAGAGAAAACCTTAAAAGCTAGTGCTCGAGAGAGAGAATAGAAGTACTTACAAAAATAGAGTACAAAGAAATATGAAGAACAATTGGAAGAATGAAAGAGAGAGAAAAGATGGTGATAGATACCATACTATATATAGATATAGATATAGATATATGGAGAGAGAGAGGGAATAAAATGTATGGGAAGATGACTTGGGCTGAGAGTTTGAACTTCAACTAACTCTCTGCTTTTGTCTGTAAATATGAAATATGTTCTCATTTTACACCCAGCGCCGTAGTTGACACGCGGCTAGGAGGAGGAGAAGTTCGACGAATTGGAGAGAAGATATAGAAGGGTTTAGAAGAGAAGATATAGTAGCGTCTTCATCTTCTCTCTTCACTCTCCGACCCGCACCTACCAAAACTAATCCCCTAAATTAAGGAATCCTAATTGCACTATTATTGTAAATAAATTTGAAAAAGTGTATTATTTTTGTAATTATTTTACGGATGCACCATTATTGTAATTATTTTTTAAAATATACTAAAATATGTAATTAATCCAATATTTTATTGTATATATATATATATATATAATATTCTGACCAAGTATCAAGTTTGTCCAGCCCATGTTTTCATTTCAGCAATAAGAAATAGGTGGCTACACTGTATATTGTGATATCCACATAAGTAGCAGTTCTATGGTATTGTGATTTACTTTATAAACGAGTGTCACTCATTTTTATTGGTTTTAAAGGGCCCAACATGTATACTTTATTCCGGCCTCAAAACATTTCGGATGTATAATTTATTTTACTTCTCTATAATAAAGTTGAAAATATATTACGGGCCCAAAAAGATTTCAAGAACAAGCTTGCATTTATTGTTACTCTTATCAAGAATATCTCTTTCTATTGCTTTCAGGTTGAACCACAAAGATCGAGGCAAGACATTCTTTTGAGACTGACGGATTTAAATCAAATTCGCGAGCATCTGGATTTGATTGTATGACAAAGGGGCATATACCGAAGCCAAAATATATAGTACTTCTAATTAAGGCTTGTAATAGTTGGAGACAAACAACAAGCCCCTTTAAAGAAGATGTACTGTTACTACGCCATTCGTCTCCTTATTATTTTTTCTAAACTATCTAAACTGATCGAAGGCTTTTAACAAGATTTTCTTTCGTCGGAGAATAGGGTGCTCTTTCTTGACTTTAGAAGATTTCTTGCTAGCTAGGATTCTTCCTATCTTCATTCCCTTGAAACTGTGTATTGCAGTTGGCAGATCACAGATCTTTATATTTTCACACAGGATTCATTTTCGGCCTATATATCGAAAGTAGAATATTGGGATTTATAACGGGAATTCTTAAAATAGAACTACCAAGTATGAGTTACATATAACTGTTAATGTAGAATTACCAATCATAACCCTCAAGAAAATAAAAGTGTCATTCTTCTCCTTCTTAATTTTCAAAAACATGTAGGATGCCACTACTATATATGATCCTTCCTGCCATAAGAATGGCAATGTCATGATGATTGAATTACAACATTAATATTAACAAGAATTATATATTATCATTATTATGATAATAAGTCCTAGCTATGTGTATTTCAATGTTTCCATAATTCATCAAGTTGACTCCTACTTGATACTTCTACTTCATTTGAGTACGGCTCTTTTCTTATGATTTTGTATATTAAACATATTTTTACATACAATTCTCTGGCTCTCTAAATTGAATAAAAGAAAGGGATATACTTGCTCTGTTGGATTCTTTTACTATGTTGCTGTAATTTTTTATTTATATAAAATTTAATTTTATACAATCACATGGGAGAAGCTTCAATTAATAAGATTTCTATGTCAAAGAAATAAATGTTACTCCCTCCGTCCCAAATTAATTGCTCAGTTTTGACTTTTTAAAGTCAAATTGACCATTTTTAAAACTAATCTTTTTATTATTTTTGCTAAAATATAGGTGAAGAGATTATAACCAAAAAAAAGTATATACAATTTATTACTAACCCCAATTTTTATAATTTTAGAAATATATTTATATATGCTTAATTATTAATTCTAAAAATAGTTAATTTGACTTAAAAAAATCAAAATTGAGCAATTAATTTAAGACGGAGTGAGTAAAACATTTGATGCGAGACACCTGATTATATAATTCTTATAATAAAAGTGGTTTATAAGTGGTTCAGTTTATTTTAAATTTATGGAGCATGCATGCATGGTGTCAGAGGGTGTGATCGATTTAAACTAACTCTATTTGGCTGCGTGGCTTATATGGTAATGAGTGAATCTATTTCAGCTTTTAAAATATTAGATTTAAATATGTCGATCGGTACAATAATATTGAAGGAACGGACGTTTTATTTTAATATTGATAATAGCATGATCGACACAAAAGAAATTAAGATATATATATAATGCAGATATATAGCTAGATTACATGATCTTGATAGTGAAGTTCGCCATGAAGATATGATGATATGTTCTAGGATCAAGAATTGTCTACACTTTCCCAAGCACAAATGCTTCCAAAACCTAAGCATGACTCCACAAGGAAGAAGATACCCATGAATCTAATCTAATCCATTATTTAATTAATATGAAAAAAAAAAGCAAGAATTCCAACACAATAATATATATATATATATATATATATATATATATATATATATATATGTTGGGGTGAATGGGATTGGGGGTAATTATACAATACTAGTCAAGTAAAAAATGTTGATGTGGGATCAATTTTTATATATAATATATGAATTCAATCAAAACTTTTAGGTAGGTAGGTATGTCTTTGTTGAACCCCATTAATCGGATAGCATAATAAAATATCTATCACACCTTTATTATGTGGATTGTGGAGTTTTACTCCCTTTAATCACCGTTATATAAGTGGCAGTGCAACCCATCTTTCCATAATATATATATATATATATATATATATATATATATATATATATACGATCTCCTTTTCAACGAATCAAAAAATGAATAAAAATGAACTCCATTTATAACGATTTATTTTTTGTCGCTATAACTTAAAAAACTGTCGTTATAGCCGGATCATTTTTGATTCATTTTTTTTTATTCGCTGGAAAAGGAGATCGTATATATGTGTATATATATTATATCCAAAGTATAATAACAATGATATAGTGTTAATTAATTAATTAGTAAAATAATTAAGGTCACAATCCATTTACTTTTAGAAAATTGATAGAAGAATAGATAGTGCATGACAACTTTAGTAAATGCCAAATTGCCAACCCTCCTCAGTACTCTCCATCTCATACACATACTTGATCGTTATTTTGTGACACAGATTTTAAAATAAAATATACAACAAAAGTAAACCATATCAATACGTACATCACTAGTATAGTACTATAACTCTAGACCAGAATGACAAGGTACCTACGTATATATTGAGGAGTACCTAATAGCTCCCGGCTTTCCCTTAAAACATTTGTTAGTAGATTTTTATGGAGGTGGTTAAAATTAAATTAATTTTAATTAATTAATTAATACAGTGTCAATACATAAATTAAAAAATAATTTTTTTGTGATCAACTTATCATAAAATTAATTTTATAGAATTCATTTTTACCAACTCATCTCATGATTAAGTTGGGACGGCTTGCATGCCCCGTCACAAATGATTTAATTCACGATATATGCATGCGAGGGACAAATCCGCATAAACTCTAATTTTTGACTGAACGTACATACTTATTCGCGACGGATTTGACCGTCACAATATCATCCTATTTTAGTAGTAAGAAGTAATAATATCATCATCTTGCGCTCATGACCTCCTCTTTGAAAAATTATATTCGATTAAATAGTTATCAACCACCAAATTTTGGTGGGGGCTTTTTTTAAGATGCCTCTTTGGATGTAGAAAGGCCAACCATATATGTTTAAATATAAAGTTAGAAAAGTTTTTCAAAGTAGCAGGTCGGTACTCAGGTTAAGATTTTTTACAAAAATACTCCTACTCCTACTCCTACTTATCGATCTACCACCAATGATTTTGCATGCAAATCGAGTAATGTAATGTTACGTTTGGTTACAAAGAATACCAAGCACGACCTAACTAACTCTATACTCTAAATACTCTATACACTTGTCGTGCACATTTTTTCTTTCAGTACCAAAAACTTTATTATTATTATTATTATTATTATATATATGTTTGACTGTTTCATTACATTGGAAACACGTTACATTCGTATGAACTTTTCTTATGATATACTACTTAATTACTATACAGATGTTGTTTGAAAACCATTGTAACATTGATGTGATCTAAATAAATACTACTTCCCTGATTTCATAATAATTAACTACTTAGTCGTTTCGGAAAAAATAAAATTGATTCTTATTAATTTAAAAGATATATATATATATATATATATATATATATATATATATATTGTTTAGTTCGTAGTGATAGAATGAAAATGTTTAGTACTGACCATTTGAAGTTTTGATTACCACACATCAACATCCACACCCACGTCTATTCTTCTTCTTTTTTTATCATTTATATATTTACGTTAGTCGAAATTTTCCTTCAATATTAAATTAATAGATATATAAACAATTATATTTTATGCTATTTTATTAAAATTTATAATCATAGAACAGGATCCCAATTAGGAGTAGAGTTCAGAACAAAATAGTTAATTGTCGTTTTTGATGAGGTTTGGTAAAATTTATAGATATTTTTGTAACTTTTTAAATTCTGAATGGTATGACTGAAAAAAGTAAATGCTATTCGGTCAGGAGGACGAACCTTCATAATTAATATTTCAAAAGAATATATATATATATATATATATATATATATATATATATTTGGAGTATAAACGGAAATTTTGATCCTGTGAATGAGACGGTGGGGTGGGGTGGGGTGGGGTGGGGTGGGGTGGGGTAGGGTGGGGAGCGGAGGAGAGTAGTGCAACCATCAATTACCGCGTTAACACGACGTTTATGAGACGGTCGTAATCATTTGACACGTGTCTCGCTAGCGACGGCCTCAAAGTAAATAAAGGCAGTTGCTGAGTGACACACGGCTGAGCTCTGATTGGTTGCTTTCTTGACTCTTGTGACTAACACGTGGGTCCCTGGTATTCGTGGAGTTACATAATACACGGCTTTCAAGAAAAAGTCAGAAAAGTTTGATTGGACAGGTGGGGCCCAAAATGGCCGGCGAATCTTCGTCGTTCTTGACTTGTTGCAGATGGGGGAGAGGAGTTGGGGGAATCTAGTGTCGACGCGTGTACAGTGATGGTGGGGTCAGGATCCTGTGGGGTAGTGTTTGGGGACCAGTTTTTCAGATAATGTAAAAAGTCCAAACCAAACTCTCTCTCTCTCTCTAAGAAAAGGAAAAGATTAGATTGAGAAAGTTTCGCAGGGATGAAAGGTGGGCGCCTCCGCGTGAGGTGGCACGTGGGATGGAGGCGTTTGTCTGGGGGACCATTCACCTTTGCCTAACTCACGCTTTTTCTTTCAAAAATAATCACTTTAACAAAAATATAGATTTTATAACAAAAATTAAATAAAACATAAATTATTTAGATTTTTAAACTAGAAAAATATAGTTTTTTATATAAAAATATAGTCTTTTATAAGAAATATAGTCTTTTATAAGAAAATATAATTTTTTATAGAAAATGTAGTATTTTAAAATTAATATTATTTTTTCTCTCTCATATATATATATATATATATATATATATATATATGTGAAATTAATAATTTATAGTAGTATAGTTTTTTTAATATCTGGAACTTAAAAAGAATATAACATATTAAAATTTAGAGTTATTCCTATTTATAATCGAATCCAAATTGGGGACCAAATTTTTTTATAATATTGTAGAGATTATTCTTATATAGAGTATTCCTAAATAGGGGTTTTACTGTATATATATACAACCATGTATTATATAATGTAATATGAATGACGAGTTTTATGTATAATGACGATTTACGCTTCGTACGTAAATTGCAGCGAGAATAGATTATGACGACGGATAAAACCGTCGTTATAACTCAAAAATTCATTATCATAATCGACTGTGTAATGCACAAATGTGCACATATATTTTTCCCATATATATATATTCCTCCATAAATAATGTCAATATAGAGGTTATCAAAATTTAATGGATCGTGTCAGCAGTCATAAGTCATTCTGTTTGCTTTAAGTACAAAAAAAAGGTTAAGAATTATAAAAATTATTATTATTATTGAAAGATTTCTCCACTTGTTCATTGCTACAATTCTCTTGGGGCGTTTGGGGACTGAACAATAACGTAGTTGGCCTAAAGTATTTGCAACATGTAATTTTGATTAATAAAATATTCACTTTACATTTATACTTTCGTAACTCATTTTAATAATATATATTTTTTTATTCCCTCACACTTTTTTTTATATCATATCATATCCACCCACATATTTATTTTTTCTTTCATTTATATTTTATATAATGACTTATTATTTTACGCGTGTTGGTGTAGACTATAGACTAATAATTTCTTGAGATTCTTTTATCCTAAACTAAGTTTGAATATTGAACTTAAAGTTGATATTATCGAATACAATTCTAGTTGGATCCGTATGAAATTTAACTAGTCCTATGAATTTTGTCTTAGTGGAGTATTTTTATTTTATTTTCATTTTAGAAATATTATTGGGAGCAAGTTAAAATACTCAATATACGAATCATATTGCCAAAGTTTTATGTTAAAATGTGATTACGACGTAAATTAATACATTGTTAAAATACTAATAACTATAGTTATTCATGTAACTTGTAATACAAAAAATCGATATATAAAATACAGTATAAAAAAAAGAATCGTGAAAAAAAATACAAATACAACTCTTTATTATACAATTATGTATATAAAGAGTTTTATTATCATTAACTAGTTGATTTTCTTTATAGGATAAGCAAGAAAGAATTACATTTGTACATTGACTCAGCTGACTCGAAAAGATACAAAGTTCGGTTGGAGCGAAGAATGTGAGAAGAGTTTTCAAGAACTCAAGAGAGACTTATTTCAAGAACATTACGACAATACCATCCTGCTCGTAGAGGATTTGTCATCTACAATGATGCTTGAGCGAAAGGGTTGGGATGTGTTCTCATCGCGCAACATGGAAAAGTTATAGCTTTATGCCTCATGACGACTCAAAGAATATGAGAGGAATTATCCTACTCACGATCCGGAGTTAGCATTTGTTGTCTTTCAGACTTAAAATTTGGAGGCATTACTTGTATGGGAGAAAGTGGAAATCTTTTACGGATCATAAAAGCCTCAAATATTTCTTCACTCAAAAGGAACTCAACACGCGACAACGACGTTGGCTTGAACTATTGAAAGATTATGATCATACCATCCAATACCATCCTTGAAAAAGCGACGTGGTAGGTGACGCGCGAGTAGAAGATCATATCTGAAACGAGTGCGTTATCACAACGCAATGAGCCCATTTTGTGTGACTTGCAAAGGATGGAGATAGAGTTAAAGACTCTGGGGACGCATGTGATGATGATAGCGAATATACTGAGTAGAAGCAGGACTTTAATCGATAAAGTTAAAGTTCGCTTCAAGCTACTGGACACTGAGGTCGATGCGTATGAGGAAGAAAGTGCAAGAGGGTGCTTATCTTAGGAAGCAAGAATCGATGAAGAAGGAATACTTGAGTCAACTCCGGACTTTGTGTTCTAACGACCACGATTTAAAGTATAATATCATGATGGAAGCGCTGACACACCATTTGTAATCCATCTCTGCGAGTACCAAAATGTATCGTGATATTCGTCAATACATTTTGGTGGAACAATATGAAAGAGAGAGAATATTTGTTTATCTCAAGGTGTCTAACTTGTCAACGAGTTAAAGCGGAGCATCAAGTACCAAAAGGTCCATCAGAACCACTTGAAATTCCAGAATGGAAGTGGGAGCGTGACCGTATTATTATATATGTGATATGATAACATTTTGAAATGATATAGTTTTAGTTTCTATACATATATTTTAAAAAGGATTGAAAATATCGAGTTTATAGTTTTATTACATAAAAAATAAATTGGTAGAAAAAATAAAAATAATAATCACTTCGTACTATAAAATTAAGAAAATAAACAAATCGTAAATAAAATTAAACTAATAGACAGTGGTGGAATTATTTTATTTTATTGGCTTGTTTTTAACACATTATTATTATTATTATGTATGTTGGCGTTGATTGAGCACATTTTGTGTTTAGTGCAATAAATACTACTAGTATTGTATTCGTCTTCATTTAGCGAATTGCTTGTAAGACCCCAGCTTTTATAAATAAAGATGAATTTTCTATAAATATTATTTTTGAATATTATGGAATAATTTGATATAATGTTATAGTTGTGGGTAATATTTATAAATTTTGCAAAGTATGCAAGTGGTTATATTATATTCGATTGGTGGGGAATATTAGGTTTAGCAGGGAATATTAAATGCATAACTACTCAATCATTGGTGGACCCCACAATGTAATTATTGAAAACGGCAAAAATATTTTATTGAAATAATAACGGAAGTGTGACGCCCCCAAAATTAGGTATATCGTCACCCATCTTGGGTCGCCACTTACATGAAATACATATGTGGCGCCCCAAAATAGGTATACATCACCCATTACGAGTTGTCGATACATGATACGAAACAACTACAACTTTATTATTACAAATGAAGAAGCGTGAGTTTAAATACAAATATTATCTTCTAGTACAATATCTATACTCAAATAAATCCTCATCACATTTATTGATACATTATTTTACAAAATGGTGAGGACTACTAAACAATCCTTTCTAAAACCTTCATTCCATACCCCACTCGCACTTCATTTATATTCTCGCCTCCCGAGAAGAATGGAACAAAAAGGAAAAGGGTGAGCTCAACTAATTTCAATAAAGAATATTATGACTAAGATAATATACAACAAATTATCGTTAGTCTTCAACAGGAAAAATTTAATAGAATATAATAGACAACAAATTTTAAATCAATATTCGCAATGAAATAATAATTCATTAGAAGAGTTAAGTAGAGAATGCAAACTACTATCTTCTATGTATGAATTTAAAAGTTCATCGTCTCATCTTTTATCCTCGTAACATCAATCCATAAACATCTCGGAATCAAATATTCATCTTGCACTACTGAGCCAAAGATATTCATCGATTAGTCATGTTCATTTAAACACTGTTCATCTTTGCACTACTGAAGCCAAAGATATTAATCGATCAATATATTCATCTCAACACTGCTCATCTTTGCACTACTGGGCCAAAGATATTCTTGAGAAATCATTCATCTTTGCACCCTTCTGGGCCAAAGATATTCAATAATATCATCATTTAAGACCGAGGATGATGAAAATATTTTTAAAAAGCGAATCCATTGAAACAAAATGACAAGGATTAAGGATTAAGGATTAAGTACTTTGTTTTATCCATGTTCAAAAATACCTCAAAATAATCATAGTGGTGTAAAATTCAAGAATGATCAAAACATGGATACAATCGAGAGCTAGTATCCGAATAGATGTTTTGGACGAAAAGAAGAAATTTTATTTTTTAGGATTGAATAGTGTCAGATATCGTGAATAGTCTTGAGTATCGTGAATAAGTAACTCAAACACCAAAAGATAGAAATTCCACAAAAACATTTTTACGCTTCATGAATAATACTTGTGAATAGTAACTTCGTGAATAGTAACTCATGAATAGTAACTCGTGAATAGTAACTCATGAATAGTAACCCCGACATGAAAAAGTTCCAAATTTGATAAAAGTACCAACCAATATTTCAAAGATAATGATATTGAAGAAATAATATCATTACTGAAAAAAATAATATCCCTTACCTCAAAGAATCAAGACGGAAGGAAAGGTCGGAAGTGATCTTTGAATGAAACTTATCTTGAACAAGAACTCTCAAAGTATCTAAATACTCACAAAATACGCTCAATAATATAGAGAGAAAGAGAAAACTTTGTTTACGGTGTGATTTTCAATTCTAACTTAAATTTACATTTATAGGAAAATGTTAGCCCGCGCCAAGCGAGACTTGACTGCCACACGATGGCTTTACGCTATACTATTGCCACCCACCACATTTGAAATAAAATTCAGCACATTTCTTCACCAACCACAAGTGGGGTCCACTCAATTCTAGAATTTTCCACCAAAATCAATTATAACCCTAATTTTAGAATTCGACACCTCTTAAAATTCACAACAAATCATTCGTGCATTTTTAACGGTTCAAAATTTGTGGACATATACTCAACTTATGTATGTATAACATACCCAAAAAATTACCACCATCCAACGGTCGGATTAAAAATTATAACCCCCATAATATATCTCAAAACCCACGATTTAATTTTTAATACCTCCAATCCGATAAAATCTTGATAAAACACCTCAACATTAATTTCTTCATTTATAACCACATAAATAAATCCATCATTTATATCCACATAAAATAAATATTTCTTTATCATATGAATCAATAATTAATTATTCACAAATAATATTACGAGAATCACAATTATGACAAACCGGTAGTTCCAGGAAAGGGGCTTTCCAATAAGGATTTCTCCTCTCTTGCGCGCAATTAGGTGACCAAACCTCTCCTTGATGTAACTTTCTAGACATTGCCAATAATGCTATCTAATAATATTATTCAAATAATATGAATTATTGATCCGATAATGGAGATAATGTGCGGTGACAATTATTGAACAACAATAATATAAAATATCAACGCAAAGAATTATTGAATCAATAAAATAAAATATTGAGCAATAACTCACCGTGAAAATTATTGAGTAATGCCTTCTTACGTAAGGATCAATAATTCAACAATCTTCATGCAATACCGTAAGTGTCTTCTTTGTGCAACCACGCCGTATTCATCGTATTTTAACCACCGGGTATTCCAATGATCTTAACAGTAATAACTTCTGTAGTTATTTTTAACCAACTTATATTTGTCGTTTTCCTCATCCAATCGCTTTCGTTATGGGGCCCACACATGGTCATTGGCAATGCATTACGAATATTCCCGAAGCGATGCGAATATTCCACGACCAAACGAATATTCCCGACAACAATGAATATTTTATAACCACTTGCTTATTTTGAAATATTTAGCATTTTACCCATAACTAACCACATTAATCAAATCCACCTTACTATTTCAAAATAATAAATAAAGGAAATTCCTTTTATTTAAAAAAATTTGAGGTCTTACAACCTCCCTCCTTATGAAATTTCGTCCTCGAAATCGACGACGATACTGGTGTTTCAAAAGGTGAGGATACCTCGCTTTCATTTCCGTTTCAATTCGTGTCATTTCCTCTATAGCATGATTCCTCCACAAAACTTTAACTTGTGGTATGACCTTTCTTGGCGTGGGACATGCTCCTTCCTATCCAAGATCTTGACAGTACCTCCTCACACGTTAAGTCTTGGCTATCTCGTCCGGTTCTAACTTCGATAATGTGGTTCGGGTCTTTCACATATTTCTGAAACAGATATATGAAACACATTATGAACACGAGACATACTTCTTTGAGGTAACGCAAGTCTATAGGCTACATTTCTACTCGGTCAAGAATTTGAAATGGACCGATAAATCGTGGATTGAGCTTTCTCTCTCTTCCCAAATCTTGTAACTCCCTTCCATGGTGCAACTCGTAACAATCATGATCCCCTACACTAAATTCCACGTCCTTTCGATGAAGATCCGCATAACTCTTTTGTCGATCTTGTGCCGGTTTGTATCACGTTGTCGAATCATTTGGATCTTTTCGGTAGAGTCATACGTCTTAACTCGGGTCCCAACAATGTTGCTTCACCCACCTCATCCCAACATATTGGAAACGACATTTTCGTCCATATAATGCTTGAATGGAGCCACACCTATACTTGCACGATAAGCTTTGTTGTTGTAGGAGAATTCTACCAATGGTAAATACTTATCCCAACCGCCTCTTGAAGTCTAGGACACGTAGTCTTAATAAATCTTCAAGAGTTTGAATAGTCCTCTCTCGATTGTCCGTCTGTTTTGAGGATGGTATGCGAACTAAATCGCAAATCCGTGCCCATAGCTTTTTGCAAGCTAACCCAAAATCTTGAAGTGAATCTTGGGTCACGATCCAAACTATGGATACAGGCATGCCATGCAACCTCACAATCTCATTTACGTGTATACTAGCAAGACGTTCAAGTGAATAAGTCTCCGTGTCGGCAAGAAATGAAGCGGACTTGGTTAATCTATCAACA
Source organism: Panax quinquefolius (assembly GCA_020205615.1). NCBI lineage: Eukaryota > Viridiplantae > Streptophyta > Magnoliopsida > Apiales > Araliaceae > Panax > Panax quinquefolius. The sequence goes on along the minus strand of CM035161.1, from coordinate 32,290,617 downwards.
ATAACCCAAATAGCATTGATGCCTTGAGAAACGAAGTAGGAAGACCCGTAACGAAATCCATGGTAATGTGTTCCCACTTCCATTAGGAATCTCAAGTGGTTGCAACGGACCCTTAGGTACTAGATGCTCGCCTTTACACGTTGCAAGTTAAACACATCGAGATAAACTTTGCAATCTCTCTTCATATTATTCCACCAAAATGTATGTCGAAGATCACGATACATTTTAGTACTTCGAGATGGATTGCAAATGGTGTATATTGTGCCTCCATCATAATCTTGTACTTCAAATCGAGTCGTTAGGAACACAAAGTCAGAGTGGACTCAAGTATTCCTTCTTCATCAATTCTCGCTTAGGAATAGCTCCTTCTTGTACTTTCTTCTTCATATACGTATCATTTCAAGATTCGGTGGCTTGAGCAACCTTAACTTTTCTATTAAAGTTGGCTCTGTCGTATACTTGACATCATCGCACTTTCGTTCCGCATATGATCTTCTACTCAATGCGTCGTCACCTACCACGTTTCGCTTTACCGGGATGGTATTGAATAGTGTGGTCGTAGTCTTTCAATAGCTCGAGCCAGCGTCGCTGCCGCATGTTGAGTTCTTTTGAGTGAAGAAATATTTAAGGGTTTTATGATGCGAATATATCTCCACTTTCTCCCCATATAGATAGTGCCTCCATATCTTTAATAAAACGCATTGCCGCCAACTCTAGATCATGAGTAGGATAATTCCTCTCATACTCTTTAAGTTGTCATGAGGCATAAAGGCTATGACTTTCCCACGTTGCATGAGAACACATCCTAACCCTTTGCACGAAGCATCGTTGTAGATAACAAATCCATCCGAACCGGATGGTATTGTTAGAACAGTCTTAGAAATAAGTCTCTCTTAAGCTCTTGGAAACTTTTTCTCGCATTCTTCGCTCCAAACAAATTTTGTATCCTTAGAGTTATTTGAGTTAATGGAGTAGCGATTCGAGAAAACCCTTCCACGAATCTCGATAATAACCAACTAAGCCCAAAAAGCTACGTACTTGATCAAAGCTTGGTTGCTCCCAACTTTGTATTGCTTGATCTTCACGGATCAACAGATACTCCATGTTTTGACACCACATGCCCAAGAAAGGCTACTTCCTCGAGCGAACTCGCATTTCTTCAATTTGGCATATAGTTGGTTTTCACGAAGCCTTTGGAGTACCAAACTTCAAATGGTGCTCATGATCTTCACGACTTTTGGAATATATAAGGATGTCATCAATAAAGACAACAACGAACCGATCCAAATATTCCTTGAATACTCGGTTCATCATATCCACGAAGCCCGCAGGAGCATTAGTTAGTCCGAAAGACATGACTAAGAATTCATAATGCCCATACTGGAGTTTCGAAGGCGGTCTTTGGAATATCCTCGATTTTAATCTTCATTTGATGATATCCGGAAGCGAAGATCGATTTTTGAAAAGAATTGTGCCCCCTTTGAATTGGTCAAACAAGTCATCAATACGAGGTAGAGGATACCTATTCTTGATGGTGACATGGTTCAATTCCCGATAGTCAATCTAAAGTCGCATACTCCCCGTCTTTCTTCTTTACGAATAAAGCAGGAGCACCCCAAGGAGATGTCTTAGGGCCAGAATGAAACCGATGTCCAACAATTCTTGTAGTTGGACCTTTAACTCTGAAGTTCAATAGGAGCCATTCGATATGGGTTTTAGAAATGGGCTTTGTACGGGTTCAAGATCAATAAAGAATTCAACTTCACGTTACGGGGTAGGCCAGGAAGTTCTTCAGAAATACGTCGGGAAAGTCAATAACAACGGAATATTATTCAAATTTGACGCGTGTCTTTATTCAAATCCATAACATGGGCTAAGAAAGCTTGACATCCGTTTTTCAATAAGCGAATAGCTTTATGATTAGATATGGCGGTGATTGATTTTAATGGTTTAGTTGCTTGAATTCGTACAACGGGTTGGTTAGGAATATGAAAACTAACAACCTTACGAAAATAATCAATTTTGGCATGATGAGTAGTTAACCAATCAATCCTAAAATCACATCAAAAGCAAGTATCTTTAAAGAGATAAGGTCAACGAGGTAAGGTAATGGTGCCAACTTGAATCAAACAAGATTTATAAGCGGTGGATGTGATGAAAGTTTCTCTAACGGAGTTTCCACAGATAGATCAAAGTCTAATTTCTCCGAGTCAAGTTTAAGCGTTGAGCACACGTGCATGAGAGATAAATGAATGGGTAACACCCGGTATCAAGTAAGGTATAAACTTCGCAAGAATTTATAAATAGCTTACCGTGATCACCTCGTTTGGGTTCTCGCATTGTGACCGATCCACAACAAACGCGCTCTTCCGGAATCGTTGACTTTGACTTTTTTCATGGCGATCTTTTGAGTCACCGTCCCCATTGAACTAGGTTTCGCTCTCGTCTGATCTCGGCGATATGTCCTTCCTTTCCACAACTATAGCATACCTTGAACTGTTGTGGGCAGTTTGGACTGATATGTCCCTCTTTTCCGCATTTGTAGCATACGACCGGTGGTCGTTCTCCTCCTTAGAACCGATTCTTTGCCAAGACTGTCGTCTTCACATAGTCGTTGTTAAATCTCCTCTTTTAAAATCTCCTCGATTTCGCTTCTTACATTTTCATGACCATGATTACACCAGTGGTTACCATTTCTGTCAAAATCTGTTTCTTTCTCCGCAGTTATCATTATTCTCCGCTGATCGCTATCTACGAGTACGATCCTGGTTATGGTCCTCGGTTGGTAGTACTTTCGTTATCTCGCTCTAATAATTGAGCCACATTTACAACATCTCGAATAAAGAGAAAGTTTATGAGAAATGAGATCTTGGACGTATGCGGGTTTCAAACCTCTAAGAAACATCCATCATCGTTCCTCATTCTCCACCAAATGAGGTGCAAACTGGATAACTCTGCAAACTTTGCCTCGTCTTTCGAGACACCGTCGTGTTGTTTTGCTCTAATCGATGAACTCCACTTCCTTCGTATAGCGAACACTTTCGGAAAGTATTTGTCATTAAATAGTCTCTGAAATGTCTCCCAAGACATCTTTGAGTCTTGTGGCCGGATGGAGTGCGCTTCACTGAGACTCCCACCAGATGAGTACGCCTTCGCCACGGAACATAAAGGTGGCGAATGGAACCTTCTCTGTTCTCCGTGCATCCCAAGACATCGAATATCTTGGTAATTTGCTTGACCCGTGTTTACGCCATGATCGGATCGGCTTTCCTTAAATTCGGTGGTCCCAACTCTTTGAATCTGCTTGGTTTGTGACAACCCGTGAATTGCTATCATTTCCTCCTCGTATTTTGAACACGAGTCTCCCTCGTCGATTTTTGCGTGAAGCGCAAAAACTTCTAAACATCCCTCGTTCATCATCTCGCTCCATGGTGTTGTTCACTTTGGGAGGAACATTGCCACTGTTGCACGTTCTCCTCGTTGGTGAGTACAGCGTCTCCACGTTCTCATTTCCATTGTTAATATTCTCGATCGACATTCTCAAATCATGTCATAAAACAAGGGTTAATTAAGGAAATCAATATATCACATAATATCCTTATATCTTGACCAACTAACAAATAAGCTTAGGTAGGACACACACTAGCGAAGGATTTACTCATCTCTCCCTCCTAGTTCTATTCCCGATCTCGCATGGGAGATCATATCCTAAGCTCGATACCAACCGTGGCGCCCCCAAAATAGGTATACATCACCCATTACGAGTTGTCAATACATGGTACGTAAACAACTACAACTTTATTATTACAACAAGAAAGCGTGAGTTTAAATACAAATATTATCTTCAGACAATATCTATACTCAAATAAATCCTCATCACATTTATTGATACATTATTTTACAAAAATGGTGAGGACTACTAAACAATCCTTTCTAAAACCTTCATTCCCATACCCCAGGACTCGTACTCATTTATATTCTCGCCTCCACGAGAAGAATGGAACAAAAAGGAAAAGGGTGAGCTCAACTAGCTCGATAAAGAATATTATGACTAAGATAATATACAACAAATTATCGTTAGTCTTCAATGAGGAAAAATTTAATAGAATACTGATAGACAACAAATTTTAAATCAATATTCGCAGTGAAATAATAATTCATTAGAAGAGTTAAGTAGAGAATGCAAACTACTATCTTCTATGTATGAATTTAAAAGTTCATAAATCTATCTTTTATCCTGTAACATCAATCCATAAACATCTCGGAATCAAATATTCATCTTTGCACTACAGCCAAAGATATTCATCGATTGGTCATATTCATTTAAAACACTGTTCATCTTTGCACTCTGAGCCAAAGATATTAATCGATCGGTCATGTTCATCTCAACACTGTTCATCTTTGCACTTCTGAGCCAAACATATTCTTTGAAATCATTCATCTTTGACTACTGAGCCAAAGATATTCAATAATATCATCATTTAAGGCGAGGATGATGAAAATATTTTTAAAAAGCGAATCCGGTGAAACAAAATGACAAGGATTAAGGATTAAGGATTCGTACTTTGTTTTATCCATGTTCAAAAATACCTCAAAATAATCATAGTGGTGTAAAATTCAAGAATGATCAAAACATGGATACAATCAGAGCTAGTATCCAGAATAGATGTTTTGGACGAAAAGAAGAAATTTTATTTTTCGATTGAATAGTGCAGATATCGTGAATAGTGTCAGATATCGTGAATAGTGCCGTATACGTGAATAGTAACTCCGACACCAAAAGATAGAAATTCCACAAAAACATTTTCACGCTTCATGAATAGTACTTGTGAATAGTAACTCGTGAATAGTAACTTCATGAATAGTAACTCGTGAATAGTAACTCATGAATAGTAACCCGACATGAAAAAGTTCCAAATTTGATAAAAAGTACCAACTAATATTTCAAAGATAATGATATTGAAGAAATAATATCATTCTGAAAAAAATAATATCCCTTACCTCAAAGAATCGATTGCCGGAAGGAAAGGTCGGAAGTGATCTTTGAATGAAACTTCATCTTGAACAAAGAACTCTCAAAGTATCTAAATACTCACAAAATCGCTCAATAATATAGAGAGAAGAGAGAAAACTTTGTTTACGGTGTGATTTTCAATTCTAACTTAGCCCTCTATTTATAGGAAAATGTTAGCCGTAAAAGCAGACTTGACTGCTTTACACGATGGCTTTACGCTACTATTGCCACCCACCACATTTGAAATAAAATTCAGCACATTTCTTCACCAACCACAAGTGGGGTCCACTCAATTCTAGAATTTTCCACCAAAATCAATTATAACCCTAATTTAGAATTCGACACCTCTTAAAATTCACAACAAATCATTCGTGCATTTTTAACGGTTCAAAATTTGTGGACATATACTCAACTTATGTATGTATAACATACCCAAAAATTACCACCATCCAAGCCATCGGATTAAAAATTATAACCCCATAATATATCTCAAAAACCCCGATTTAATTTTTAATACCTCGATCCAGATAAAATCCGATAAAACACCTCAACATTAATTTCTTCATTTATAACCACATAAATAAATCCATCATTTATATCCACATAAAATAAATATTTCTTTATCATATGAATCAATAATTAATTATTCACAAATAATATTACTGAGAATCACAATTATAACAACGGTAGTTCCGAGGAAGAGGGGCTTTCGATAAGGATTTCTCCTTCTTTGGCGTATGCAATTAGGTGACCAAACCTCTCCTGATGAGAACTTTCTAGACATTGCCAATAATGCTATCTAATAATATTATTCAAATAATATGAATTATTGATCCGATAATGGAGATAATGTGCGTTGACAATTATTGAACAACAATAATATAAAATATCAACGCGTGAATTATTGAATCAATAAAATAAAATATTGAGCAAGTAACTCTTGTGAAAATTATTGAGTAATGCCTTCTTACGTAAGGATCGATAATTCAACAATGCGCAATATCTGGTGCCATCTCTTGTGCAACCACGCGCGTATTCTCGTATTTTAACCACCGGGTATTCCAACGGTCTTACTTGGTAACAACTACGCCCGTTATTTTTAACCAACTTATATTTGTCGTTTTCCTCATCCAATCGCTTTCGTTATGGGCCCCCACATTGGGTGCTTACCGTCTGCACGAATATTCCCGAAGCGCATTGAATATTCCCCGACCAAATGAATATTTCAAACAACAATGAATATTTTATAACAACTTGCTTATTTTGAAATATTTAGCATTTTACCCATAACTAACCACATTAATCAAATCCACCCTTACTATTTCAAAATAATAAATAAAGGAAATTCCTTTTTATTTAAAAAAAATGGGGGTCTTACAACAAAAATTCAAATCTGACTTTATTAATATAAGCATGCTGTATGTAATACGACGTAAAGCGTGAGTTTGAATACAAATATTGTCTACTAGATATTATACAAACTCAAAAGGAGTCCTCATTACTACTATTATCACCACTATTTCACGAGAATAGTGAGGACTACTAATGCTATCCTCGGACCATTACTCCGTTCCTCGGCTGTCGTCAAATTTATGTTCTCATTTCTCAAGAGAAACGGTGAAAGAAAAGGTGAGCTCAACTAGCCCGAGAAGAAATATTATGACTAAGATAATGCGAGAATAATTTATCATTAGCCTTCAATGGTGTTAAAGCGATAAAATACAATAGACAACAAGTTTAAGCTGCAATGAATAAGCAATCCATTAAAAGAGTCAAGTAGAGAATAAAGTCTACTATCTTTTAGGTTTTAAAAGGTTTTTCATCCTTTGTTATATTTGAGACTTCGACTTTTAATAAATATTCCACATCATCGAATCACCCCGCACTACTGACCGAGGATATTCTTTAGTAGATTACCACAATTATTCATGCACTACGGGCCGGGAATATTTGTGTATTCATTAATGGTCGTGATCATGCCAACACTATCCATCGATGCACTACTACCATCGAGAATTTTACCACATCATTTGTAACATTACGGATTAATGATTACAGAATAGTCTCGATCATAATCATACCAAGTCCATCTATGCACTACTGAAGCCACAGATGACTTAAAAAAAATATAAACATGAGGATGATGACAATGATATAAGAATTCAATAAAACAAGTTCAAGAATTATTTTATCCAGGAATTATTAACGTCCAAATTGTCAACTTGTTTTGTAGAGTAAAATTCAAGAATGATCGGAAGAATATTTTCATGAAAAGATCTTTGGATGAAACGCAAATATCAAGGATATTCTACTAATTTCATGGAGTATAGAAGTTAAAGTTTTAACCAATTTGGGTATAATAAAGAATGGAATAACAAAAGAAATCACCGTGCATGCGGTACTTTGCAGACAAAGTTATTCAACAAAATAATAATAACGGAACCGGAACCAAAATGTGAAATTCACACCAAGCAGGATGTTCCAGAATAATAATAAAGATGGAACGGATCCGGTGTAAAACACACGAGATAGGATATTCCAGCAGAGAATGATAAAGGCGGGAACCGGTCGGTGTAAAACACAATGACAGGATGTTCCAATGGAATAAAAACACACGCAGCGGGATGTTCCAACAAAATAATAATAAAGAGCGGAACCGGTAAAGGTGTAAAAACACATGAATGGATGTTCCAAGAATAATAGAAGAATGTCACCAAGTATATGGTAAGCCACGCGTTACACAAGTTATTCCAATGAGAATGATAAGCAATGGAATAACAACAGCAGTTCTCTTCATGAATAAGAAAGAATAACACCACTTACGGTACAACAAATAATATTCCCTACCTTAGAAGAAGCTGAATATCGGCGAGGTGAAGTAGCGAGAATACTTTTCTTCTTTCTCTTTATAGTTTCTCTCTCTAGAGTTTCAATGAATTTCGTGAAAATAATGAAGCACTAGGCCTCTATTTATAGAAGATTTCTAGCTTAAGCACCTACCGTGTGAAAAGAAAAGTGGCTTGACTTATTTGGTGATGTGAAAAAAAGAAAAGTGGTTCTGATTCGCCTTTTGTAATGTGAAGCGACAAGTGGTTCGGGACGCTGTAATGTGAAACGACAAGTGGTTCGGCCCTTTGTAATGTGAAAGCGGTAAGTGGTTTTGGCCTTTGTAATGTGAAAGCGGCAAGTGGTTTGGACGTCACGGTAAAGGTAATTACTATTGGCGAAGGCAATTACTATTCACAAGAGGTAATTACTATTGGACGAAGGTAATTACTTATCGACGAAGGTAAATACTATCGACGAAGGCAATTACTATTCACAAAGGTAATTACTATTGCGAAGGTAATTAATTATTATTGGCGAAGGTAAATACTATTGACGAAGGTAAATACTATTGTGAAAGTAATTACTATTCACAAAGGTAATTACTATCGATTGTGAAGAGACTCTTAGATAATGACATATGGGCCCCCCATAAAATAATCAAACTTACCACAAACGTCTCATAACAGACTCTTTATATACATTAAGGATTGAATAAATATTACCACAAATCATTTTATTTTTAATCAACACATTTTTTAATCTTTCAACAATTATTAATCATTTATAACTTGTCGTCTCAATTAATAATATAACATATTATACAGATGATACTGTGACAATAATTGAATCAATAATATAAGAGATATGATGCGTAAGAATCTTTGTAGCAATAATTGAGCATAGCTGAGTGACTTCTCACGTAAGCATCAATAATCAATACCGTGTGCTACTATGCAACCACGCGTATTACTGCACTTTTACCACCGGGTAGTTCAACAGTTTTAACGGTAACACCTCCGCCGTTATTTTTATAAAATATTTTTGTCGTTTTCTCAATCCGACAATAATTACATTGTGGGGTCCACCAATGATTGGTAGTTATGCGAATATTCCCTAACAAAAAGAATATTCCCAACCAAACGAATATTTTATAACAACTTGCATACTTTGCAAAATTTATAAATACTACCCACAACTATAATATTATCTCAAATTCACACCATAATATTAAAAATTATTTCGACAAAATTTAAATCTTTATTGATAAAATATGGGGTCTCACAATCTCCCTCCTTATGGAATTTAGCCCTCGAAATTAGGGTGCGATACTGGTATGATAAAGAGGTGAGGATACCTTGAATACCTTTATCGTTGAAAACATTAAATTCATCTTTGCAATCCTACCAAAGATATTTATTCACAATTCATCTTTGCACTACTGGGCCAAAGATATACAAATCGTAAAACCAATAATCTTTGACGCGACTTAATAGTATCACGACCACGAATTATCCATGCACCATCGCCAAGGATATTCGTGTTTTCATTCTGATCGTGATTATACCGAATAATCCTTGGTCATAATCATACCAAGTCTATCAATGCACTACTACTAAAGAAGATGACTTTTACCACATCCATGAATTAATATTTCATTCTTTGAGACTCATTTCAATAATTAATCCATATCATTGAATCATCCCCCACTACGGGCGAGAATATTCATTAGTATCACGACCGACGAATTATCCATACTACTACCAAAGATAATCGTGTATTCATTAATATCACGACCACAAATTATCCATGCACTACGGCCAAAAGATAATCGTGTATTCATTAGTATCACGACCAAAAATTATCCATGCTCTACTACCAAAGATAATCGTGTATTCATTAGTATCACGACCACAAATTATCCATGCACTACTACCAAAGATAATCGTGTATTCATTAGTATCACGACCACAAATTATCCATACACTACTACCAAAGATAATCGTGTTTTCAATTACGGTTATGATTATCTTAGAACAATCCTCGGTCATAATCATACCAAGTCCATCTATGCATTCTATGTGCCACGGATGACTTTCAACGTAATATAAACATGAGGATAACGATATAAAGAATCAATCAAATGAGATAAAGGATAAATATTAAACATTTATAATATAATTTATCCGAGATTCAAGAATATCCCCATGTTATTAATCACTTAATAATCTCATAATCTAATATCATTAATATTATAACAATATTTTAATCACTTCTTAAATTTATAAACAATTTATCTCAATTGTTTACGCTTTACCATATAATGCATTTAATCATCCAAAATACCATACTCATAAGATATCATCCCCAATTATCAAATCCTCATCAAAAAAAAATATGCATATATTCTATATATGATTCTCAGCCATAAAATCCTATTTTCAACTTTATTACTTCACATAACATATTTAACTCATATGTTCGTAACTAAACTATTTTCATGAAAAATACCAAATCAGTCCCAAAAATATTTCTTTTTTGGGTTTTAGCATAATATAGTCCCATAATGAAAATATATTTTTCTCGGAATTTTTAAAATTCATTTACTATTTTTCAAAAATCAATTTCTAATTAATTCCTTAAGAAATTATCTAACTCAAGTTTAACTCCAAAAATTCCCAAATCTTGTCAGGACCTTACACATGTTAACGTGAGCTTCCAGTTTAAATTTCATAGTCATCGGAGTTATAGAACTCCGGTTATAGCGTTTTTAAATCGAAAAAAACCTAAATATTGAAATAGTCATAACTTGCTCATTTTAAGTCGTAATTAGCTCATTTTTGGACAGGGGTACTTTATACCATATACCTTCATGTCCCAAAAGGCCATAATTTTTCTCATAATTTAAGTGGCCGAAACAGCCCGTCTAAAATCATGGCGCACTTTTTTTGGTTTTTGCGACTTTGCACTCCTTTGCTAAAATCAGTCCACACAAAAATCTACAACACCTTTCCAGTAATTCCACTTGGATTAGTTAGGTAACTCATAGATCTAACTCTAGGACTTGATCACACTCAAAAATTCAAAATATAATAGGAGATATGGTCAATTGAATTTCATGTTACGTTTTTCACCAAAAATCGATTTTCAACTCTTTGTGATTTCTAAGAAACTTTCATGTTTTCACATACTAACCAACATAACTCATCTTAAAATTTACTAACACTTCATATACCCATGATTTTCATCAGTTCTATCCTTTTATTATGACTTTCATCATAATCCACGTAAACAGATCCTTTTAGTTGAAGAAATATTTGAGGGTTTAAGAAATGGGTTTTTATCTTTGGGTCAATACAAATTTGATTTCACGTTCTAGGGTAGGCTAGGAAGACTTCAAGAATACGCCAAGAAATTTATTAATGATAGAAATATCATTCAAAACTATTACTCTTCAAGACTTGGATAAGACGTCACATTAATACCAATCGTGACTTCTATCCCTTAAACAGATAGCACCTCACAATGATACCTATCAACTTGCCATCTTGATCCACGACGTCGCCTACGAAAGTCCGGCGGTGCATTTCACACAAGGAAGTCAACAACGAAAGGATCGGGGCTCTTTACTTATGGCTTCGATATAACAAATGATTAACTTTAGGGTTTGGTTACTTTGAATTCAGTATAACAAAGGTTGGTTAGGAATATGAAAGCTAACAACCTTACAAAAGAATAATGAGTAGTTAATCAATCATTTTCAAAAATTACCTCAAAGGCAAGTATTTTCAAAGAGATAAGATCGTGAAAGTGTTTATTTGAAACAACAAGATTAATAAGCGTGGAGGTAACGAAGGTTTCTCCCAACGAAGTTTCAATAGAAAAATCAAAGTCTAATTTTTAGAGTCAAATTTAAACATTGAACACAACTAGGTAGAATAAAAGAGTGGGTAGAACTTGTATTGAATAAAGTATAGACTTCGTAATAATTTATAATTAATTTACCCGTAATAACTTCGTTCGGTTTTAAATAAACGCCTCGCTTAAATTACCGAAGTTTGACTTTTTACTATAGGTACATTCCACCCTTAAGTGCTTCTTCACATTTCGATCCATTATTTGAATCATTATTTCTCGATCCATATCGAATTCGGGTTGACCGCTATGCATATGTGGTAATTCGAATTCGATGTTGGGTTCTCAATTCTTTGTCCAAAAGCAAAGTCCATTTCATCTATTTTGGCTTTATTGGATCGGACGTCTTTTCTACACTATCAACGCGCGTTGTGCAACTTTTACCCATGCATCGCCTATTCTCCTTCGATTCGATTGTTTCTTCTTTCAGCTGATCTTTGATTTTTAAATTCTCAGATTCCAACTTTAATATCTTACACCCTGCCAAAGCGTGATTTTGTTCGAGCATCACATATCGGGTAACCCAATTTTGAATTGTTGTATCCCTTTGTTCCACGACCGTTTGTCGTTCTTCAACCTGTTCTTCTAGCTCACGAACACGATTTTGTAATTCTAAGTTTTGATCATAAACTTCTTCTAACCAATTCTCCTCAGGTTCCTCTTCTTCCTCTTCTTCCTCACTCAATTTGCTACCGCAACTAGCTCGGGTGCAACAATTAGTTCTTCATTCACTACGTGGATATCTCTAATTTGTTCCTCCCCGATTAACCGCATTAACTCGATTAGTGATTAAAGGTGTCCAACGGTCACATTCACTCCATTGTGAATATTTTAAATTTGCCATTTCCAAACACCGCCACAAAATAAGGGTTAATTGACATGCAACATATTATCACTATACTCACGGCCCACCAATCAAATACCAAATAAACTTAGGTAGGTCATACTAGCGAAGGTATTCCCGTCTCTCCCCTCCTAGTACTATTCTTACATCTTAGCTGAGGATCATATCCCTAAGCTACGATACCTGTTGTGGCGCCCCAAAATTAGGTATATGTCACCCATCTTGGGTCGCCACTTACATGGTACATAAATTCAAATACAACTTACTAATATAAGCGCTGCGTGTATAATCTGACATAAAGCGTGAGTTTGAATACAAATATTGTCTACTAGATATTATACAAACTCAAAAGGAGTCCTCATTACTACTATTATCACACTATTTCACGTAATAGTGAGGACTACTAATGCTATCCTCTCACGGACCATTACTCTCGTTTTCGACTCGTCTCGGCTATGTTCTCATTTTACAAGAGAACGGTGAAAGAAAGGGTGAGCTCAACTAGCCCAAAGAAGAAATATTATGACTAAGATAATGCGAATAATTTATCATTAGCCTTCAATAAAGTGTTAAACCGATAAAATACAATAGACAACAAGTTTAAGCTGCAATGAATAAGCAATCCATTAAAAGAGTCAAGTAGAGAATAAAGTCTACTATCTTTTAGGTTTTAAAAGGTTTTTCATCATCAATTATAATGAGACTCAAACTTTAATAAATATTCCACATCATCGAATCACCCCGCACTACTACGGCCAAGGATATTCTTTAGTATCACGACCACAATTATTCATGCACTACGGGCCGTGAATATTTTGTGTATTCATTAATGGTCATGATCATGCCAACAATCATCCATCAATGCACTACTGACTAATCGAGGATTTTTACCACATCATTTGTAACATTACGGCCATGATTATAACCGAATAGTCTCTCGATCATAATCATACCAAGTCCATCTATGCACTACAAGCCACAGATGACTTTAAAAAATATAAACATGATGATGATGACAATGATATAAGAATTCAATAAAACAAGTTCAAGAATTATTTTATCCAGAATTATTAACGTCCAAATTGTCAACATGATAATCTTTGTTTTTGTAGAGTAAAATTCAAGAATGATCGGAAGAATATTTTCATGAAAAGATATCTTTGGATGAAACGCAAATATCAAGGATATTCTACTAATTTCATGGAGTATAGAAGTCAAAGTTTTAACCATTTGGGTATAATAAAGAATGGAATAACAAAAGAAATCACTATGCATGCGGTACTTCGCATGAGACAAAGTTATTCCAACAAAATAATAATAACGGAACGGTCGGGTGAAATTCATTTGCAAGCAGGATGTTCCAATGTAATAATAAAGATGGAACCGGATCGGTGTAAAACACATGATAGGATATTCCAACGAGAATGATAAAGAGCGGAACCGGTCGGTGTAAAACACACGCTGAGCGAGGATGTTCCAACAGAATAATAAAGAGCGGAACCAGATCCGGTTTAACACACGCAGGATATTCCAGCAGAATAATAAAGAGCGGAACCAGTCGGTGTAAAAACACACGATGAGGATGTTCCAACAAAATAATAATAAAAGGCGGAACTAGGTAGGTGTAAAACACATGCACAGGATGTTCCAGCGAATAATAGAAGAATGTCACCAAGTATAGGGTAAACCACATATACTGAGTTATTCCAATGAGAATGATAAGAATGGAATAACAGCAGTTCTCTTCATGAATAAGAAAGAATAACACCCTTACGGGTACAACAAATAATATTCCCTACCTTAGAAGAACTGAATATCTAAGGTGAAGTAGCGAGAATACTTACTTTTCTTCTTTCTCTCTATAGTTTCTCTCTCAGAGTTTGGTGAATTAAGTGAAAAATAATGAAGCACTAGGCCTCTATTTATAGAAGATTTCTAGCTTAGCACCTACCATGTGAAAAGACAAGTGGCTTGACGAATTGGTGATGTGAAAAGAAAAGTGGTTCATCGCTTTCGTAATGTGAAACGACAAGTGGTTCGACGCGATGTAATGTGAAACGACAAGTGGTTTGGGCGCTTTGTAATGTGAAACGGCAAGTGGTTCGACGCTTTGTAATGTGAAGCGGCAAGTGGTTTGGACGTCTGGTAAAGGTAATTACTATCGACGAAGGTAATTACTATTCACAAGGGTAATTACTATTGTGAAGGTAATTACTTATTGACGAAGGTAAATACTATTATGACGAAGGTAATTACTATTCACAAAGGTAATTACTATTGAATGGAAGGTAATTACTATCGACGAAGGTAAATACTATTGACGAAGGTAAATACTATATGTGAAGGTAATTACTATTCACAAAGGTAATTACTATTGACGAAGAGACTCTTAGATAATGACATTGTTAGATTTGTAATATTCATGTGCGCAATCAAATTGCAAAATTAAGCGGAAGCGTGATAAATCAGAGTTTAAAAATTTACAAACCATATACCCGGATCACCCTTTATGCACAATTATTAATTAAACGAAAAAGATAACGAATGAGAATCATACCCTTGAAGATCGAGCTTCCTCAGGTACGAGTTCACCTCCAATCCTTTTCGCGTTCAACTTGAATCCACCGGGTTTGGTTTCTTCCTTTGATCAACGATAGCCACCCAAGCGTTTGGCCTCTAAAGGTGATCCACCAAGGAAAAATAAAGAATTCAAGAAGATGGTGTATTTGGCTCAAACCCTAGTTTTCTATCTCTATAGAAAAGGGTACTCTCCCACAAATTGGAATTATTACGTTGTAAAAGTCAACAACCTTTACACCCATAATAAGACTCCTCTTATTTATAGATGTGGGCAACCCACCTTAACAATTAAGGAATTGGGATTTATTTAATTAATTAAATTCTTTTAATTAATTAAGCTCCCTAATCTAATTAGGGATAATTAATTAAACTCTTTTAACTAATTTTCCTTCCTAATCCAATTAGGAATAAATGAGAGTACTTATATTAAATTAATTTCTAAACTCTTTTAGAAATTAAAATAATAATAATTGTAATAATATTAATAAGACTCCTCTTATTAATTTATATTTAATATTTCTAAAATATTAAATAATAAATATTAAGCTATTTAATTTATTCTATCACCATAGATTAAATTAAATATACTTAACATATTATTACGATTATGCCATTAACTTCTTAAATAATTATTCTTCCTTTTATGGTGTGACCCTTTAGGTTCTCCATATTAAACCAGGTTGTGAATAAATCAATTAGAAACAATTTAATCTTATTTAAATAAATAAATTAAATAATTTATTTATTTAAATAAATAATATTTATTCTACAATAGGGATAAGCCTCCCAAGCGATCAACGACTTTCCGGATAATATAGATTTCAACATTAATCATTAAAGAACCTTTGAGTAAATAGTTACCGTACAATTCAATCCTTCCACCATACAATGTCCCAATTAAATATAAGACATGGAATTCTTGTCAAGTCTTATTTTATTTAATTATATGTATTTCGATCCTTAAATGCACAACTCAAATAATGCAAATTAGAAACTCCTTTCTAATTTCATTACGCCTTTGCCAAGGACTCATTGGGTTGTCATTTATCGAATCACATAGACATTTCTCTTTTATTAGAAGTGGTAGATTCTTTATTGATCATACATTATCTCCATGTACAACTTATTATACCCAAGCATACCCTTTGATATACCCTAAGGGTCTTAAGGAATAAGTCAAAGTATAACTCATCATACACAAGATACTATGATGATCTCAAGTCCAAGGATTACTTGTACTACTATCACTACAGAATTCCTATTGACAGCAAATAAAACTCCATTAGGTATTCCTTAATGAGCCAACGTTCAATTGAACTTATTCTCTAATAAGCACCTACATACTTGCTTTAGTGTCTCCACACAAATGATCATGAGATCAATCATCCCCATCCAATGAGCAAGTAACGTATGTACCAATCTATCCGGATTCACTAATCCCCAATTTAGTAATCCAAGATTGGAAACTATTTTAGTTTTTAAGCTTTCTAAGAATTTAGATCTCATTAGAATGATCATCATCATTATTCTAAAAAGCATTGCTTAAAACTATGGGTTTATCACATATTATAAAACAGCATCATGTAGATAATTAAAAGCCTTTAATAAATTAATACTTTTTATTAATAAATGAATAAGATTGTTACAAAGTATATGCTTTATCATCAAACATGATTGGCTTGTGTGCATATTACTTTCAATCTCCCACTTGCACTAAAGTCAATCGCCATCAGTATCTTATACTCTTCTTTCTAAGTGACGATTATCCTTACGTTGGATAAGCTTTAGTTAATGGATATGTAATGTTGTTCATGAGAGTCCACTATCTCTATAGTGATTTCCCATCTTCAATGATTCTAATAATCAAATGAAAGTGCCACAACACATGTTTAGATCCAAGATGAGACTTAGGAACTATTCTAGTTACGTAATGAACTTTTAATTCAAACAATCAACTTGCAGCCTTCATTTATAGCTATATACTTTGTCTTTATCACTAAACCAAAGAACTATTTCTTTGTTTGGAACCTTTCAATTCAATCGCACCACTGTTCAAGGTAACACTTTACCTTAAAGTGGATTTTCTATCGTCTTGGTTTGTGCGAAAAACTTGAGTCCGTAAAGCCCTCTAGTTTTAATTTAGACCCACCATGAATATGATCACATCCTTAGTGCCGGTTAAGCACTTTAAGATGTTTTTTACTGACTCATAGTGAACTTCTCCATAATATGACTGATCAACATCAGGTCTCGTACATTTCATTGCATGCATGATTGTCACTCATGCGACCTCTCTTTTCAGGAGTCTGTGGGGACTATTAGGAGAGATTTACTCCATAGCTCATCGACATGAGACATCTCTTGGAGTTTGCCATGCTAAACGACTTTAGCATCAAATGAATATACATTCTTTGAGTTAAGTCGAGCATCCTCTTAAATCTATCTATATAGATTTGCATCCCCAATTAAGATACTCTTCCCAAATCATTCATGGAGGAATGTTTAGACAACTTTATCTTTACTGATTGTAGCATTGGTATGTTATTCCTCATCCGTAGTATATCAACATATAATACTAGAAATTTCACGACGCCCCATCGACCCTTTTGTACACACTAGAAGTCTTACCTCATCGAATGTAACTCTGGATCATCATCTTCTATGATGTGTACCTCATCATCATCATCATCCATGATGAATCCATACCTCCTAGGTATCTTTGGTACTATTCCAGATTTACGATTCGGTTGTGGTACAATAGGTCTATCTACAGGTTCCTCTTATTTGACTTATAGTGTTTTGTGGTTATTGAACTCTTCAAGATCTATTATCCTCCCACTAGCCCCTTCAATGATAAACACCTTTATCTTAGAAGGCGCGTGTTTTCGTAACAAACACCTTTTCCTAAGTAGAATTATAGAACATATACCCTAAACTTACTTTAGGATGTCCCACAAATCGACACTTGTCAAATCTTGTCCCAAGCTTATCCTTGAAACCTTTTTTTCACATAAGTTGGACAACCCCCTTATCTTAACATACTTAAGATTAGGAATCCTCCTATCCATAACTTTTATGGAGTCTCTGAAAATGGATTTTGAGGTTACCTTTTCGTAGATATGCAGCCATTTCTAGGACATGATCCTAGAAGGATACTGGAATGTCGGTAAAATCATTATGGACCGTACCATGTCCAACAAGGTACGATTTTTCTTTCAGATACATCAATCAATTATTACGTATCATGAGGTGTCCATTATGAGAAAAACCATTTGAGATGATCTAGAAACTTATTGCACAAGTATTTATTCCTTGATCTAATCAAAGAGTCTTAATACTTTGCAAATTTGTTTCACTTCTGAATTCTTTGAACCTTTCAAATAATTCACACTTGTATTTTAACAAATACATACATTCAACTCTTTGAATGATCATCTCCTTTTCTTATACTAGTTTGTTCAATATGCAAAATTATTTCCATGTAAGTCAAGTATACAAAATTTATTAAGTAATATTTGGATTCTATACAAAACATTATTATTATAAATAGAACAACAATTGTTCTTAAATATAATACCAAAGATTTCATTGTCCAACAATAAAATGGAAATAATGTTTTCAACGAGAACTAGAATACAATAACAACTTATTGACTTAATAGATTTGCCGTAAGCGATGCTTAAACTATAAGTTTCTATAGCTAATGCAAAGCAACCTTTGCTTCATTTTCCACACATAGGATTACTTATCTTTGTTTAACTTTCTACTTCAGTTTGGTCCCTTCATAAATCTATATTTATGATAACCAAAAGTCAGTATCCAATACCCAAGTAGAACCTTGACTTAAAGAAAAATTTATTTCAATCATGAACAAAAAGCGTATTACAGAACCAAACTTCACTAAGCTTCTTTGGTTAGCCTCTCGCAAGATGCTTCTCATGATTTCTTTCCGGTGTCGGTGCTTATTGCGGTGGAAGCAAACTCCTTTGCTATCCGTGTCGCTTTTGCTCTTATTATCCTTTGTTTACGCCTTTCTATTTACCTTCTTTGAATTGTTCTTCTTTAGAGAAGATCCTTTGGCCCCTACCAAGAAGAGTTGATCTTTCTTGGTTGAAAGTGACTCTCAACATTTTCAATATGTTAAGCAAATCAAATGAGGGCGATATCTAGCTTGTTTATATGAAAAATTCACAACAATTGTGAAAGGAGTCCGGAGTGAGTGCAAGATCAAATCTTGGCTCAACTCTCCATCCATGACAAAACTAGTTGTCTAATTGATCAATCAAGTTGATTATGTTAAGAACTTTTGTATGCATTTATAGTGCCATTGGCCATTCTAGATCGGAAGAGCTCCTTAGATATGTCGATATCTATCGGGCCGGTCTTTCCTCACCATCAACTACTTGATGTTCAGAATATAGTAGGAGCATCTATAGTTTCATGCCGACGACAAGCTCGTTACTCATGGATGCGAGTATGATGCATCGAGCCAATGTGCATCATCTTGACACTTTCTAAAAGTAGCAATCTCTTCCTCAGAGGCATTGTCTGCAACCATTGCAGGGATAGGCGTATTAAGGACATAAGATAGCTTTTCAGCCATGAGAACTATTCTCAAATTCCTTAACTTATCCGTTTAATTTGGTCTGGTTAATTTAGCATCTAATATGCTTCGCAGTGATAGTAATTTTAGACATTGTAAAATTCTGTAAATGAATTTGTAATTAACAACATTTTAACATACATTCTTTTATTAATTACCAAAATAAATTAGGTCTTGTTTTAAATTGGTATCTCCCACTATTTTCTTCAAACTATATTACCCTCACTTATATAGTTAAGCAAAATCTAATTAAAGATTTGTTAGTGAGAATAAGGATCCCATTTCAAATGTATATAGCCTTGTGGTGACACAACAAACTATATATAAATTAATAGGTAGACAACTTTTGTCAATTACATCAACTACGCAACTCCTTTTCTTTTGCCTCTTAGATTATTTTGATCAGTGGTGGCACATCCGAATCAAAATTATCCAAGTTAAGTCCGACCTAGCACTCCATATATTCAAAAAGAAAAATATCATCCTTGTGGTGACACAACAAAACAATATTGTTCAATTTTCTTTATAAGCATCAAATGTGATAAATTAACATCTTAAATACTTAATACTTGCCTTGTGGTGACACAACAAACTCATATTAAATATTTAATACTCTATTAATTTTATCATGCTAGAAAGGCGACGCTCGATATTCCAAATATCTTTAAACGCTTAGGACTTAATATAAAAAATTGAGGGATTTGTTATTAATTTGTCTCATCTTGTTTAGCGTATTTATGCATATATATATATAAAATACGCGCGTTATATTAATAAACATGCATAAACATGTTTGCATAATATATAATATATATATAGTATAAGCATGCACATATAGAATACTATATTCTACCCGGATTGATTATGGACTTTTATTCTAGTTTGGTTCACTAGAGCCACCAAGTGAACCAAAAGGTCAAACCCAAGGGGTGCAAGAAATAATATTTAAATATAACTATTACATTTAAAACTCTGCTCCATTACAAACAAGTCTTCAAGCGCTCCTTGTTCCTTGATCTCTAATTTTCTAAAATTAATTCTAACTATTCCTATTACAATACTATTTAAAATAAATAGAAACCTTGATCGTGATCGAGGGGACGTACATAGAGGGGAATAGAATTTACATTAAGAAAAATTAGAGAAGGCGAGGTATCTGTGAACCCCATTTAATAAAACCCATACATTCAAGCATCCAACTAAAATAAAATCCAATCATATTGGTCAATAGTCCATAATCAATCCCATTTATTATCATACACATCATCATACGCATCAATAAATAACATTCATCTTATGAATAATAAATATTTAATATATATATTGATATCATTTAATGGGAAACATTTAGTTGGTATAAAATCTAATTTTGAATCAAAATAAACTCCTTTATTTTAATCCAAATTTAAATCAAAATAAATCTATTTTATTTTAATTTATCCTATTTTGAATAAAATAAACTATTTTATTTTAATCAAAATCTTTAATCAAAATAAACTCTTTTATTTTAATTAATTATGGAATCCAATTCCATGTATATAAAAAAATCTTTAATTAAAATAAACTCTTTTATTTTAATTAATTATGGAATCCAATTCCATGTAAAAAAATAATAATAATTATTAAAGAAAACACGAATTTTTTTTTCCTATTCACAAATAAACTCCTTTATTTTGAATAATATGAAATCTTATTTCATATCTAAATAAACTCCTTTATTTAAGGAAAATATAATCCAATTTCAACTCCAATTAGTTATCATGGAATCCAATTCCAACTCTAATTAGTTAGCATGAAATTCTAATTTTAAAATTAAAATAAACCTTTTTATTTTAATATTAAAATAAACTTTTATTTTAAAATTAAAATAAACTTTATTTTAATTCTAAAATTATTAAGAATAATATATATATATATAATAACCGTATATATATATATGTCACGTTAATATATATTGTAACTTAGAATGAAAGCATGTTTTTTTTTTTTTTTTTTATAACCACGGATTCTCATAATATATTAACCATACAAGATATCCTGATATATGATTTCCGTGCACCAAGTCCTTATCAACTTAGTAAGATTAACATACTTTATCATGTTGCTTTATTTCCGTGAGTCATGCTTTCAAAAAAAAAATCGGCCTTTTCCTTTCTTTTTTATTTTTTTTTATTTTTAAAATTTTATACATTAAAATTATGCCCAATTAAATTGTTCTAAACACATATCAATATACATATCAAATTAAAATAATTAATAATTCGCATAAAGGTTTGGCTCTCGATGCCTTTGTTAGATTTGTAATATTAGTATGCTTGTAATCAAATTGCAAAATAAAAGTTTTAAGCGTGATAAATCGAGTTTAAAATTTACAAATCATATACCCGGATCACCCTTTATGCACAATTATTAATTAAACGAAAAAGATAACGAATGAGAATCATACCTCGAAGATCGAGCTTCCTCGTGCACGAAGTTCACCTCCAATCCTTTTCGCTTCAACTTGAATCCACCACGTTTGGTTCTATCCTCAGATCAACGTTAGCCACCCAATGTTTTGGCCTCTAGAGGTGATCCACCAAGGAAAAATAAAGAATTCAAGAAGATGGTGTATTTGGCTCAAACCCTAGTTTTTTATCTCTATAGAAAAGGGTACTCTCCCACAAATTGGAATTATTACGTTGTAAAAGTCAACAACCTTTACACCCATAATAAGACTCCTCTTATTTATAGATGTGGGCAACCCACCTTAACAATTAAAGAATTAGGATTTATTTAATTAATTAAATTCTTTTAATTAATTGAGCTCCCTAATCTAATTAGGGATAATTAATTAAACTCTTTTAACTAATTTTCCTTCCTAATCCAATTAGAAATAAATGAGAGTACTTATATTAAATTAATTTCTAAACTCTTTTAGAAATTAAAATAATAATAATTGTAATAATATTAATAAGACTCCTCTTATTAATTTATATTTAATATTTCTAAAATATTAAATAATAATATTAAGCTATTTAATTTATTCTATCACCATAGATTAAATTAAATATACTTAATATATTATTACGATTATGCCATTAACTTCTTAAATAATTATTCTTCCTTTTATGGTGTGACCCTTTAGGTTCTCCATATTAAATAGGTTGTGAATAAATCAATTAGAACAATTCTAATCTTATTTAAATAAATAAATTAAATAATTTATTTATTTAAATAAATAATATTTATTCTACAATAGGATAAGCCTCCCTAGCGATCAACGACTTTCCGGATAATATAGATTTCAACATTAATCATTAAAGAACCTTTGAGTAAATAGTTACCGCACAATTCAATCCTTCCACCATACAATGTCCAAATTAAATATAAGATATGGAATTCTTGTCAAGTCTTATTTTATTTAATTATATGTATTTCGATCCTTAAATGCACAACTCAAATAATGCAAATTAGAAACTCCTTTCTAATTTCATTCTCGCTTGCCAAGGACTACTTGGGTTGTCATTTATCGAATCACATAGGACATTTCTCTTCTTTTATTGAAGTGGTAGATTCTTTATTGATCATACATTATCTCCATGTACAACTTATTATACCCAAGCATACCCTTTGATATACCCTAAGGGTCTTAAGGAATAAGTCAAAGTATAACTCATCATACACAAGATACTATGATGATCTCAAGTCCAAGGATTACTTGATTTACTATCACTACAGAATTCCTATCGACAGCAAATAAAACTCCATTAGGTATTCCTTAATGAGCCAACGCTCAAATGAACTTATTCTCTAATAAGCACCTACATACTTGCTTTAGTGTCTCCACACAAATGATCATGAGATCAATCATCCCCATCCAACGAAAGCAAGCAAATATATGTACTCAATCTATCCGGATTCACTAATCCCCAATTTAGTAATCCAATGATTGGGAACTATTTTAGTTTTTAAGCTTTCTAAGAATTTAGATCTCATTAGAATGATCATCATCATTATTCTAAAAGCATTGCTTAAAACTATGGGTTTATCACATTTTATAAAACAAAGATCACGTAGATAATTAAAAGCCTTTAATAAATTAATACTTTTTATTAATAAATGAATAAGATTGTTACAAAGTATATGCTTTATCATCAAACATGATTGGCTTGTGTGCATATTACTTTTATATATATGGGCCCCCATAAAATAATCAAACTTACCACAAACGCCTCATAATGACTCTTTATATACATTAAGGATTGAATAAATATTACCTCAAATCATTTTATTTTTAATCAACACATTTTTTTAATCTTTCAACAATTATTAATCATTTATAACTTGTCGTCTCAATTAATAATATAACATATTATACGGATGATCTTTGTGACAATAATTGAATCAATAATATAAGAGATACGATGACGCAAAGAATTATCGTAGCAATAATTAAGCATAGTTGAGTGACTTCTCACGTAAAGCATCAATAATCAATACCGTGGTTGTTCTTATGCAACCATGCCAGACATCGCATTTTTTACCACCGGTAGTTCAACAGTTTTAATGGTAACACCTCATAGTTATTTTTATAAAATATTTTTTGTCGCGTTTTCTCAATCCGACAATAATTACATTGTGGGGTCCACCAATGATTGAGTAGTTATGCGAATATTCCTAACAAAAAGAATATTCCCCACCAAACTAATATTTTATAACAACTTCAGATGTGACACCCCAAAATAGGTCCATTCCATCCAACCCATTTTGAGTCGCCAAATACATGGTATGTAAATAACTACAACTTTATTATTACAACATATAAACTCGTGAGTTTAAATACAAATATTGTCATCTGATAATATTCACACGCAAATAAATCCCCATCATAATTATTGATACATTATTTTACAAAATGGTGAGGACTACTAAACAACTCTCTCTAGAACCTTCATTCCATACCCCACTAAGACTTCGCTACATTCTCGCCTCCCGAGAAGAAAAATGGAACAAAAAGGAAAAGGGTGAGCTCAACTAGCCCAAGAAAGAATATTATTACTAAGATAATATACAACAAATTATCGTTAGTCTTCAAACAGGAAAATCTAATAGAATACAATAGACAACCAGTTTTTAAATCAATCTTCGCAATGAAATAATCATTCATTAGAAGAGTTAAGTAGAGAATGCAAACTACTATCTTCTATATATGAATTTAAAAGTTCATCATCGATATTTTATTCCTGTAACATCAATCAATATATATCTGGAATAAAATATTCATCTTTGCACTACAGGCCAAAGATATTTATCAGTTGGTCATGTTCATCTAAACACCTGTTCATCTTTGCACTACGGGCCAAAGATATTCTTCAGAAATCATTCATCTTTGTACTACAGGCCAAAGATATTCCATAATATCATCATTTAAGACTGAAGATGATGAAAAATATTTTAAAAAACGAATCCAAAGGAAACAAAATGACAAGGATTAAGGATTAAGGATTCGCTTTTTGTTTTATCCACGTCCAAAAATACCTCAAAAATAATCATAGGGGTGTAAAATTCAAGAATGATCAAAAACATGGATACAATCAAAGCTAGTATCCGAATAGATATTTTAGGCGAAAAAAAAAATTTTCATTTTTCTATTGAATAGTCTTGCCGTGATTCGTGAATAAGGTCAGATACGTGAATAATTGTCGATACGTGAATAGTAACTCGACACCAAAAGATAGAAATTCCAAAAAAAAATATCTTCACGCTTCATGAATACTACTCGTGAATAAAGAATCGTGAATAAGAACTCATGAATAGTAACTCGTGAATAAGAACTCATGAATAGTAACTCCCGATATGAAAAAAGTTCCAAATTTGATAAAAATTTCCAATCAATATTCGGCATAATGATATTGAAGAAATAATATCATTTTCGAATAAAATAACATCCTTACCTCGAAAAGACAAGATTTAAGTTAAACAGGATATAAAGGCTATGACTTGAACTTGCACAGTATAGCAATACTCAAAGTATACTCAAAATACTCACAAGAATACGCTCGATAATATAGAGAGAAAAACTTCAGCTTACGGTGTGATTTTCAATTCTAACCTAAGACCCTATTTATAGGAAAATGCTTAGAAACACCAAAGTAGAAAATTTAATAAATTAATATTATAATTTTTTCTACAACTTCCTACGCATCCAAGAATCTGAACTCAGCCCACCCTAACACATGTTTAAATGAGTTTTCAAAATGGAAAAACGCGTTTTTTGTAATTAAAAATATTTTAAACTTCCAAAAATCAATTATTTTTGTAACTCAAACTTCAATAATTCATAAAAAATAGCCCTTTTATCAGAAAATTGAATCTCCGCCTTTTTATAGGAAATTTAATTTCTACAACTTTGCGAAGAAAGTTTTTTCAAATTCCAAATGTAAATTGGACCGAAATTCTCAAACCAAGCATTTTACGTGTTTATAATCAAATTTCGATCAAGAAATGGGGTCCACCGACACACACAAAACATGTGTTAATCATTTAATGCCACAAAAATACTCTTCCTCCTCAGATACTCATATATCCCACATTCATTGTAAAAATATCACCATTATTATATTATTAAAATATAATAATATATTTAAATGAATTATTTTATCGAAAAAGATAAAATTTCAATTTTCAACAATTGTCACTTTAAAATTTTCTCCATCTATATCCACATAAAATCAATATTTTCCTCATCATATAAATCAATAATTAATTATTCACAAATAATATTACAGAATCACAAGATCAAGAACCGTGTCGTTCCTGAGAAAGAGGGCTTTTCAATAAGAATTTCTCCTCATCTGTGGCGTAATTAGGTGACCAAACCTCTCCTTAGACGTAACTTTCTAGACATTGCCAATAATGTTATCTAATAATATTATTCAGATAATATGAATTATTGCTTCGATAATAGAAAAAATATCGTGTAATGACAAATTTATCAAACAACGATAATATAAAATATCAATGCAAAGATTTATTGAATCAATAAAATAAAAATCTTGAAAGAATTATCGTAACAATTATTGAGTAAAGTGCCTTTCACGTAAGAATCAATAATCGTGCAATACTGCAAAGTATCTTCTTGTTCAACAACGCCAGATAGTGTGTTTTAACCACGGGTATTCCAACAAAGATAATCTGTAATAACTACGCCGTTATTTATAAACAACTTATATTTGTCGCTTTTCTTCATCCAATCGCTTTCGTTATGGGGCCCATAAAGATCAAGGCCGTCGCATTTAATATTCCCCGACAAGATTTAATATTCCACGACCAAATGAATATTCCTAAACAATAATGAATATTTTATAACCACTTGCTTATTGAAATATTTGCGTATTTTACCCATAACTATCCACATTAATCAAATCGACCCTTACTATTTCAAAATAATAAATAGAGGAAAATAAATTTCATTTATTAATAATTTGGGGTCTTACATTGCATACTTTGCAAAATTTATAAATACTACCCACAACTATAATATTATCTCAAATTCACACCATAATATTAAAAATTATTTTGACAAAATTTAAATCTTTATTGATAAAATATGGGGTCTCACAGGAAGTTTTACCGTTGATACTGTTGAACTACTCGGTAGTAAAAGTACGAAGAGATATCGTGTGGTTGCAGTAAAGTAATACGCAGTATTGATTATTGATGCCTATATGAGAAAGTCACTCACTGATTTGATTATTATTGTCGATTAATAATATGAATTATTATAAGCGATAATGACGTTTTGTTTTATTCAGTATTATTAACGTAATAAAAGCAGAAACATCTTTTATATAAAATAGAATACTTTATTAAAGTTATTCTATAAATAAAATATATTATATTTTATTATGCATAGTGTTTTTGATAGTATTGTATAGTGTTTTCAGATAGTAAAATATTTTTATATAAATAGAATATATTATATTTTATTTAAAAGATTTTACTTTAAATATGGACCGTCAGATTAAAGTAAATCAATCTGGACCGTTCATGGATTAATTACTATGCATTCTATTTTCCTATAAATGAAGCTCATTCCTTCATTATTTTCTTACTTAATTCAATGAAACTCTGTAGAGAGAAAAACTATAGAGAAACTATAGAGAAAGAAGAAAAGTATTACGCTACTTCACTTTGCCAATATTGAGTTCTTCTAAGGTAGGGAATATTATTTGTTGTACTCGTAAGGGGTGTTATTCTTTTTGTATTCATGCAGAAGAGAACTTTTGTTTTTCCATTCTTATTTATTACATTGGAATAACTCAGATACGCTGAATCCCCTATACTTGGTGATCTTCTTCTTTTATTCCATTCTTCTTATTATTCATTTGGAACATCACATGCTCGTGTGTTTTACACCTGGACTGGTTAAAATCTTTATTATTCTGTTGGAACATCCTCGTCATACGTGTTTTACAGGACCGGTTCCGCTTTTTTATCATTCTCGTTGAAATATCCTATCTCGTGTTTTTTACATCTGGATCCGGTTCCATCTTTATTATTCTCGTTGGAACATCCGTCGATTGTGAATTTCACCGACTGGTTCCGTTATTTATTATTCATTGGAATAACTGCGTATGCGTATGGCCCATCGCATGCATGGTGATTTCTTTTATTATTCCATTCTTTATTATACCTGGGTTGGTTAAAACTTTGATTTCTATACTCCATGAAATTAGTAGAATATCATTGATATTTGCGTTTCATCCAAGATCTTTTTATGGAAATATTCTTACGATCATTCTTGAATTTTATTCTACAAAAGCGATGATCGTGTTGACATTTGGATGTTATTAGTTCTGAATAACTTAATTCTTGAACTTGTTTTATTGAATTCTTATATCATTGTCATCATCCTCATGTTTATATATTTTTTTAAAGTCATCTCGTGGCAGTAGAGCGTGGATGGACTTGGTATGATTATGATGAGGATTATTGATTGTAATCATGACCGTAATGTTACAAATAATGTGGTAAAAGTCCTCAATTGGTCAGAGTAGTGCATTGATGGACAAATTGTTGGCATGATCACGACTATTAATGAATACACAATTATTCTTGGCCAGTAGTGCGAGTGAATAATTATGGTCGTGATACTTAAAGAATATCCTTGGCCAGTAGTGCGAGGGGTGATTCGATGATGTGGATTATTTATTAAAGTTCGAGTCTCGGTTATAACATTGATGAAAAACCTTTTAAATCATAAAAGATAGTAGATTTTATTTTCTACTTGACTCTTTTAATGGATTACTTGTTCATCACCGCAGATTAAACTTGATGTTTATTATATTTTATCGGTTTAATAATGTTGAAGGCTATTGATAATTTATTCGCATTATCTTAGTCATAATATTTCTTTCTTTGAAATTTAGTTGAGCTCATTTTTTTCTTTCACCGTTTCTTCTGTGAAATGAGAACATAAATGAGACGAGTCGGAAGCAGAGTAATGTCCCGGAGGATAAGATTAGTAGTCCTCACTATTCGTGAAATAGTGTGATAATAATTGTAATGAGGACTTCTTTTGAGTTTGTATAATATTTAGTAGACAATATTTGTATTCAAACTCACGGTTATGTCGTATTGCATACCATGCTTATATTAGTAAGTTGTATTTAAATTCGCACTACGATATCGATTCTAAAGATGGGTGATGTATGATACCTAATTTTTGGAGGCGTCGCCACATCGCTTCTATAGAGTTATGTTTTAGCACGTTGTGTTTGTCAGTTTTATTTTAGCACAGTAGTTTGCATTTTGCATGCCAGTTTTGCAGTATTAGGTTTTTTTATCCATAAAATTATTGATCTCAAGTTAACTCAACAGTTCAAATTTAACGACTTGATAACTGACAAGTTTTATTTATTTTTATCTTTATTCAATTTTTAGTGACAAATTGTACATTGTATCTTTAATAATAAATGTGTACTAAAATTTTGTAGAAAAAAATAACTTTTGATCTTTGTTGTATATCTTTTGACTTTTTAGAATATCAAAATTAATTTATGACCAATTAAAAGACATGAAAATCAACAAAAATAAATAAAATAAAACATTTTGATCTACCGAAGTTATGTGGCGTCCAAGTTACAGTTCTCTAGCTTGTAATATTATCTCAGTACCATTTAATACAATTCCTTGTTTTATTTCTACAAAAAAAACAATTTTATAATTAATAACTATTTTATTTTTTTCATAATAATTACAATTGTATTTATTAACTATGTTATATACATTTATATTAATTTATAATGTTCTAAATTGACTTCACTAGGGTTTTTAGGACGGTGAAGTGATGAATTGTAGGCCGTATTCTAAGTTTGATCCTTGAGGTGACGAGTCTTCTGTTCTCTCTCGTTTGTATTTATGAATATTGTGTGGGCCGAAGTAATTTTTTAATGTATCTATCGATCAATACAAGTATATTATAATTTAAGAAAAAAACAACGTTTAAATTAATTTAGTTAATCATTATTTTAATGATAATTTGATCATTAACTTATATTCATTATATTTAAAGATGTACTGATCTATAAGGTTGTAAACGCTCGACTCGGTCTCAACTTGAAAAAAAAAACGAGAGAGACTCAGATTCGTTAATAATATGATTCAAATCTGAGCATAAAAAATAATTTAAATAAAAATATGAGTAGAATCTGAGCAAAATTATACACAAATTATCGATTGTGATTCGATACATACTCGATTGATACAAATTCGATTAGATAGATACATGCATTCTCTTATAATATATACAAAATTAAATCAAATTAGGATAATTAATTATTATTATTTTATTTTATTTTTAAATTTAATATTTGTAAAGTGTAATAGTAAAAATATTTTCTCATTTCTAAGTAAAATAACAAATTCAATTTATAATTATATTTATTATAAAACTAGTTATTATGTGAATACTCGAATTCGAACTTGAATTTGAAGTTCGCGAGTAGTTTGAATATAATTTGATCCGAGTCGGATTGAATTTGAGTAATAAATATTCGAGTCGAGTCAAATCTGAATAAAATTTTTCAAATACAATTCTAATTCGATTATGAATTTAATGTTTCGAGTCGAATTCGAGCAACTCTGTGTTCACGTCGATTCGACTCGTTTACACCCTTACTGATTTATCCAAAAATATGTAATGTACTCAAAATAACTCACATATATAATACACCAAAAAAATAATAAAAATCATTAAAACTTTGATACATTATGCATCTAAAACCAACAGTAATAAATTTTCTAAACATTCTTAGATACATTAACAAATTAAATATAAATTATATATTAAATAACTATAAATTATTATTATTCACCCATTCAACACTATTTAAACAACCCTTTAAATCTTAAAAAAATAATTAAAAAACAAAGAAGATCAACGCTCTTTTAAAGCAAGTATTTACCACAAAGGGAGCGACGAAAAAAAGATTAACAAAATTTAAGACAAACAAAATATAACTTATTACAAATATCTATGAATATGTCTTCACTTTCATATTACGAATCTAAAAATTAGCCTGTACTGGTCCAACCTAAACATAAATTCATTGTCATTAGTGATGATAGCAATAGTGATATCAATGAAGCAGAAGGTTGACGAGAATTTTAAATAATATGTTAGCCACTTATAATAGATATTGTAACGCCCCCAAAATAGGTCCATTCTATCCAACCCATTCTGAGTCGCCAAATATATGGTACGAAAAACAACTACAACTTTATTACAACAATTGTCGTGCAAAATACAACAACACATATGCTGTGAGTTTGGATACAAATATATACCAACTGTGACGCGTCACAATGACACCTTACATAAAGGTATAGTCAAAAACTGCTTTTAGAAATTAGAATCTTTGGGAAGTGCTCATGAAACCTTCGTATATGGGGAGGCCATGCTTTTAGGTTATGGTAGATATCATATGGCCACGTAATTATCCTTGGTTGATCTAATAGACCCTAAAGAAAAACGAGAAGATTACTATCATATTCTTCCCAATGGTGAGTCTTCTCTTCGACATATCATTATCTCCATTTGCCTCTAATTGGGTATTATACTCCAAACAAACACCAAGATTATATAGGTAGTGCTTGTAAATATACTCAAAGAAGTGGATGAGCACAACCATGTCTTATGATGACACGAGGTTGTATGTCATTAGACATCTTGTATGATAGTGGCAAAACACCCTTCCAAGTTAAATTCACCTCACCCTCAACATCTATAGACCACCATTCTATTCCTCGCTATCCCCCGTCGACCCCAGCCTACACTTTTATTACACGAAAGGAATTGTGAAACAAAAGGGTGAGCACAACTAGCTTCAAGAAGGAATATTATGACTAAAGATAAATAAATTATCAATAGTCTTCATCAAGAATAAATCGTAGATTTAGAACATATGGTAGATGATAAAACTTTTCAACCATAGTCAGTTGCGTGAATGAGCAATCCATTAGAAGAGTCAAATAGACCATAAAATCTATTATCTTCTCCATGTTAAAAGTTCACCAACAATGTTTTATCCTCAGTAACATCAATCAACAATTCATCCCACAATCACATGTATAACTTATAATCATAATTGTAGTTCTAAATCCTCTTCTTATCCGGAATTAAGATAATTTCATCATTGTCTTTTACCGAAACATCAAAGATCATGGTTATACCAAATCACGATCCTCGTTCATAATCATACTAATAAATTCATCTTTGCACCACTACCAAAGATATTCATCAATGATTCATCTTTGCACTATATGCCAAAGATATTCAACAACAAGTCATCTTTGCACTACGAGCCAAAGATATTCAACAACAGGTCATCTTTGCACTACGGGCCAAAGATATTCATCAATAATTCATCTTTGCACTACAGGCTAAAGATATTCATATATATTAAAGAAACACATAATCATTTCGAAGTTATATAACAATAATTATAACCACGTTGATCAATTCACCTTGCACTTAAGCTAAAAAATATTCAATTGTAAATTCAATGGTCATGATCATACCAAGTAAACAATTCAACTTTTGCACTACTGGCCAAAGAGAACCTATAGTCACAATCATACCAATAATCTACCCATCTTTACACTCAAGTCAAAGAGAAATATCATCATTAGGGTTATAAGAATGTTATATAAAAACAATATAATCAAAACATGGTTTTAATTTCAAGAGTAAGATTCATAAATCAACGATAATTTGGTCGTAGAAGAAACCAATTTGTCGTGAATAAGTACTTCGTATTCATACATAGTACCGTGAGTATCATGCGTAGTAAGAACTCCTCGCTACTAAAAGATAAAGTTTCATAATAAAATTCATATCCATATTTATAACACTTTAATCCAAATATTATAAATCACTTAGAAATCTCATAATCTAATATTATTAATATTATAATAATATTTTAATCATTTCTTAAACTTATAAATAATTTAATCCAATTATTTACACTTTAATAATTAATGCATTTAATCATCTAAAATGCCAAACTCATAAGATTTCATCATCATTAACCAAAACCCTCATAAAAATCTGCATATACCTCATATATGATTCTCAAGCCAATAAATCATATTTTCCAATTTTCTTACTTCACATAACATATTTAATTCATTTATTCATAACTAGAACATTTTCATGAAAATACTAAATCAGTTCCAAAAATATTTATTTTCTGAGATTTAGAAGAATATAGTCCCATATTAAATATATATTTTTCTCAAAAATTTTTAAAATTCATTTACTATTTTCCATATGGCCAAAACTACCGAATAGTTAGACATTTATCATAAATTATACTTTTGTCCAAAAATTCTGAAATTTACACGGCATACTGATATTATATAGATGTACTCCCAATAAAAATTTCATCAATTTTGGAGTTAATCACAAGGAGTTATAAGCGGTTACTTTTAAAATAGTCTTTTCTCATAAAATCCATAACTCCTAATCTATACATCCAAAAATCTCCATTTTTGGACACAATCTACAAAACTCATCAAAATATCATTTCAAATTTTTCCAGAATTTTTGAAGATTCAGAAAAATTTCGAAACTAAAAAACATAATAACCCTTAAAATCCCTTACTATCCCTTACCTCAAAAGAAAGATCTTGTTGGAATAACTTATTTGAATCTAACTTGCACCGTATAGCAATACTCAAAGTATACTCACAAGAATACGCTCAATATATCGAGAGAGAAATAGAGAGAAAACTTGGGTTTACGGTGTGATTTTCAATTCTAACCCAAGACCCTTATTTATAGAAAAATCTTTTGAACACCAAAAAGCAGTAAAATTAAATATAATAATATTATTTATAAACAAAATTCCTTAGCCCACCTTTGAAATCTGATTTCAACCATTAACATGTGCAAGTGAGGGCCACCAAAGTACAAAAAACGTTTTTCTAACAAAAATCATTTAAACTCCAAAAATCAATTCGCATCAGGATATATACAAACTTTAATAATTCACAATAAATAGCTCTTTTATCAGAAAATTGAATCTCGCGATTTTTATAGGAAATTCAATTCTCTACAACTTTGCGGAAGAACGTTTTCCAAATTCCAAACAGAAATTGACCGAAATCCACAAAGCAGGCGATTTTACAGTTTATAATCAAATTTGATTCAAGAGAAATGGGGTCAATGAAACACACAAAACATGTGTTAATCATTTAACGCCACAAAATACTCTTTCCTCCTCATATACTCATATATCCCACATTCATTATAAAAATATCACCGTAATTAATATATTATTAAAATAATATATTTAAATGAATTGTTTTATCGGAAAAGATAAAATATTAATTTTCAACAATTGTCATTTTAAAATTTTCTCCATCTATATCCACATAAAATCAAAATTTTCCTCATTATATAAATCAATAATTAATTATTCACAAATAATATTGAGAATCACAAGATGCGAAACTGCACTGCTCCCAAGAAAGAGGGCTTTCCAATAAGAATTTCTCCTTACTCTGGCCTTGCAATTAGGTGACCAAACTCTCCTTCGACGTAACTTTCTGTACATTGCCAATAATGTTTTCTAATAATATTATTCGGATAATATGAATTATCGCTTCGATAATAGAAAAAAATACCGTGTAGTGACAATTATTAAAACAACAAGAATATAAAATATCAACGTAGAATTATTGAATCAATAAAATAAAATATTGAGCAAGAATTATCGTAATAATTATTGAAGTAATGCCTTCACTTAAAAAAAAATTATCATGCTTCATGAATAAGTACTCGTGAAATAGTAACTCGTGAATAGTAACTCATGAATAAGAACTTTCGTGAATAAGAACTCATGAATAGTAACTCATGAATAGTAATTAAAAAAATTGAATACTTTTATTTCATAAAATTTTATTTTACAGATATGCTAAGTAAAATATTATAATTATTAATGGAATATAATTTTTCATTAGAATAAATTATTTTCATATTAAAATTATATCTTATCATAAAATACAATTTTAAAAGTTTACTCTTACCTTGCACGAGTTAGAAGGTTGTAATATATTCCATCTTTTCCATTATATATAATTTTTATGACATAATCACACATATTAAGAAATCTCATTAATTTTAGTGTTAAATAATTCATGTTGATTTGAAATTTTATTATTACTCATGTACTAATTAATTACTCTTTCTCCTCTCTCAATTACTTTATTTTTAAGAACAAAGTGAAAATGATTATATGTAAAACATTTTATATTATATAAAAAAGTTATTTTAAAATAATTTATATAATGGAAAGGAGGGAGTATAATCTTTTTCGGATGACGAAGAAAAACCTTATAATAATTTAAAATTAATTACATGGTTAATCACTAGGTGCGTAGGCCCAAGTCATTTCATATCTGATTGGATGAAACCTCAATAACCAATATTACTCCCGCACAAAAGTAAGTGATTTTATAATTTAGTATTGAGAAAGTATTAATATAATATTCTTAAGTTACGTTAAAAAATTAAATAATACTATAAAGAAAAATGGAAAAATAATATCAACCAATGAATTTAAAAATCTCTAATCAATTTTGAATTTCATTCCTATTTTATTTTCTCTAAAAAAATTCAAATTTCAAAAAATCAATTTATATATTGTGGGGCCGGATGGTCGCGTGAGTTAGTTTGAGTGGGAAGAGCGTGTGTGGAATGGTGGAGTCCACAGAAAGAGAAAGGGAATAGGAATGGAGCCTAAGTAATTTGGTAACATTCATAGCATAGATTTTAAATATTCTTGAGGAAAAAAACAGCAATAAGTGTGCAAGAGTTTGCGTATTTGAATGGGTTTCTACCTAAAGAAAAGAATCACACACCACACAAGAAAACAACTTCTATTGTCTCTATTAAAGCATCAATGCCCCCACCCCTCTCCTCCCCTTTCCTTTGAAAACAACAACTCCTCTTTAACATCATCTATAGTCTTTTATCATAATTTGTGTCTCCGCAGTAAATAAATCATTTTTCTTTTAAACCTGCCTTGTATATTGGGATTTATTATATAAAATTGCAGTTGTCACACTTAATCGATTGTAATAATAATTTAAATAGACTTAATTCATTTTAAAAATTTATTAATGACAAATTTGTTATTTTATAATTCATTAATTAAATGTTTAGGTTGCTGTTTTAATTAACTAACTACAACAACCACAACTCTTTTTGTCGCAACATAATTTCCAACCGTTGTTAAATTTATTTAACCTATAATTAAAATAAAGGAAGATGAGGGACATAATATGTGCTATGTCTTAAAAACACACACACATATAATTGTATTCTTGTCATTTTATTATTTTACTAAATTATTTTTAAAGAATTCGTATATATAATTTACGGCCCTCCACTCCCTTTTCTCTTTATTAAAATATATTTGACTAACACCAAAGGCCATCGCCTAGTGGTAAATCCTCTCCTTCGACTGTGCAAGTTCACAACTAGTTCTAGTCTATCGGTTAGTAGAAGGTCAAAAATTTATCAAGCGCTTCAGAAGATTGAAATGTATGTTTTCCCTAATTTCAAAACGTTCTTTTAGATTTATTAAATTATAATAGTGTAGGTTCTCAAAAAAGAAAAGAATATTCTGGACTAATATTTTGAGCTTCATTACTTGATAGTTTAGTCTCCATTTCTTTCACTCCATCACACTGAATTTTTTACAATTAATTTTGATGGCTATTATATGATTAATTATTCTTATCCAATTGTCCTCGATCAGAAGCATATATATATATATATATATATATATATATATAAACTTGATCACTTTGAGATTCTTTTCAATGCCTAAATCGAAATGTTACACCATTATATTTGTTAAGACTTGATTTACAAGTTAAATGAATTGAATTTCGGTAATAATTTATGCTCGCTAAATTACACCATTTGAATTCGAGTCGGAATAAGGGGATTTGTTATGCATGTTTTTATGAGTATAATTTTCATATGATAGCTGCTAGTTGCAGTGGGGTATATTATATATATCATCTATAGAAAGTATGAATAGGCAATCATGATTTTCAAGGTGAAAATGGTCTCTACGATATGCGGTATATACGAGAATACATACAATATACTATATATTACATGCTGAATAATAATCCATGCAGAAAATTACCTTGATTCCAAATGGAGTTTTATATTTGTTTAATTTTTATCTGGCATTACTATTTTTACCACAATAGTACTGTTGTTCATAGATCAAACTATTTGGTGAAAGGCTTGTTTTATGCAATTGGGATTTGATTAAAGCTTTTATTATAATACAATTATATTTTGACCCTTTCTAATTTTTTTTTTTAATTTGTCACATTTATATTATATTGCATGGTTATTTAATAAATAATAAAAAAAATCTGGTTAAAAATAATGATAACAGAAGATATGATGAGCCCATATCTAGTAGTACAAAATATAAAATGTCTGAATAACATATATGCTTATTTGAGGCATTGAAGCTTGAAGGATATTATTACCCAGCACCCAGCGCTGTGCTGCTGGAAATATCATTGTTCTTAAATTTACATATTTATTTTTCTAAACTTCATGTACATGCAACACTTTTATTGATCAATATCATCATCATTATCTCCGATACATCCTTTGAGATTAAGAGTCTGAAAAAGTTCACCTGAGACGCTGAGACATGCAGTAGCAGGGATATGTATATATATATACATTGTAGGTTTCATGGACAAAAATTGTAATAGTATTGATGGGGATATACAGTTAAAGTAGAGCGTGCGTGCAGTAGTCCTTGAAGATATATAGAACGTTTGGAATCAAGGATTTATTAGGAGGATAACTTGATACTAGTACTGATATACTATCAGATATATATATATATATATATATATATATATATATATATATATATATATATATATATATATGAAAGGAAAGAGAGAATTGACTACTACTATTCACACACACACACACACACACATATATATATATATATATATATATATATATATATATATATATATATGGATACCACGAGAGTGACAGAGAGAGGATCTCGACTTGGACATAAACAAATTAACCGCGCCTTCCACCTAATTGTTTAGCCTGATAATGAGCACAAGATTTTGAGTTGTAAAATAACCTCAAATTATTTGTGAATTTTTTAAGACAAACGATCGAAAGCTTAGGTAAGTTTAGAAATCCAATGTTTGTGAGTTATTTTTAAAAAAATTTGATGCTCCTTAATTAAAGATATTTTTTCTTTTTCTTTTTTGAAACTACACTTTTAGTCAGTTCACAATCAAATATATCATTACTATTCCAATATCAACTAAACTCATAAATAAGCTTCACATAAATGACAATCCAACTTGAACGTGAAGGTCACATACCTCAGTCTTAAAATTGTTAAATATATCAAATTGTTAAAATTGTTGAACTGTATAGGGACTTTAGTTATTCCTAAATTTAGAAAGTTAAAAAAATGTTTGGAAGAGTTAAGAAAATTACTAGGCCCAACTATTCTTCTTAGAAATTTGTCATACCTAAATAGTAGGAAAGGAAAATACTATAAACTACGTACATTTTTGACCAACATGTCCCTCAAATATATACTATTTTCATTCCAAAATTAAAAATACAATTTGACTTTTAAAGTCAAATTACGACACATCCATTAAATTTCAAATTGATATGAATTTATTTAATCAGTAGTTAATACAAATATTATAATTGTATTGTATATAACAATTAAAAACTATTAATCACAATATTTATTTTATTATAAACTTTTACAATTCATACCAATTTTAAAGTTTTATAAATATATGATTTTTTGACCTCAAAAGTAAAATTGAATATCTAATCTTGGAATGTAATGAGTACTTGTCAACTGTCACAAACGAATGCAAAGGTAATACATAAAAATTATAGTGTTCAAAAAATGTATATTTACCTGGGCATGCATTGAAATATTATTCTACAATACAATACTTCAATATAAGTTAGTTTCATAATATTTTCTATCACTCAAATCACTTGAGATTAAACAGCTTGAATTCGACACTCTAGTAATCCCCACGTACCGTAGGCCTAGGTTAGAGTAAATTATTTTCATAGATATATATTATGAAAGAATCTGTTTTTGACTTTCCTAAATATCTACACTTATTTTTCATAAAGAATGACGTGGTTTATCAGGACAATAATTAATTAATCTTCATTGCAACTAATTAATTCAGAGACAAAAAAAAAGAGAGGGTATTCCTTGTGAATCAAGTTTGAAAATATAAGTGTCAATTTAATTACATAATAAGACTGTAAAGGTGATTTTAGATTGTAGAATTGGCCTTTCATTTTCTACAACTCTGTCAACAATGATTATTTTTATTACTTTAGCTCAATGAAGTGCAATTAAGGGTCCTCCAGGCCCCTCAAGAAGTCGTCTACGACAAAATTGACAGAGCTCAAAATCTTGAAGGTCAAATAAATTATTTATATATATATATACACACACACACACACACACACACACTCCACACACGCATGTTTTCCTCTGCTTAAAGCTTGAAAATTTTCATTTTTAGGATTTAAAGCGATCGAAATTCATACTCATTTTCTTCCCAAATGAGATCGGGCAGAATTTATTATTGCATATAGAGATTACTAAGGCCAATATAAATAAGTTGGGTTTGTTGAAATAAATAGATATGATGACACTAGGCAATGTTTGGGAGCCAGCAATGGCCATAAAGTACATATACAAATACCGGGCTGGTGATTTCAGGTTTGTAGTTTGTTTCTATTTTAGATTCTGCTAAGTTGTACACAAGATAAGTAGTAGTAGTAGTAGTAGTAGTAATAATATCCAAATTTAAATGTATATATTCATATAAATGGAAATAAATGTTTAAAATTATAAGGGGGGTAAATATACAGAAAAATAATGGAAACTAGCTAGTAGGAGTATAACTTTTTGAGCATTAAAGTTGTAGGTGTTACGGTGGTTGGCCCTGTTTTCCTTAGGAATTTAATTGCTTTATCTTCAAACTCTGGCATCCAATCCAACCACAAAAATAGCTAGCTAGCTAGCAAGGAGAGAGAGAGAGAGAGAGAGAGAGAGAGAGAGACAAAAGAGGACTGAATAATGAATAATTGAGGTCCCTTCCAACAAAACCCTAATGTTCATCATCATCGTATTCTCTTTCTTTATTAGTATTTTTTTATCTTTTTACTATTCATTTATTTATTCCCACCTTCTCTAAAAACATGTCTACAAAAATAAAAATAAATTTTTCACTAAAAGATGTTTGAAATACACATTTTATAATATATAATATACATAAACTAATATTTATTCTTAAAAATATTTTTAAAAGGGTTCTAGCTTTAGTATCAAAAAGACGAATTTAGTGGTGTAATAACATGAAGTTTACAATGAATAAATTAAAATATACACATCAGAACTCAATTTTTATTTCACTAATATATTAATATGTACGTTCTTGACTCCTCTTAAACTAAGACAAATTCATCTAAAACATCATAATTAAAAATATAAATACTTAAAATTTTATATTCATATTAAAGTATTTCACATATTATAATGAAGAATTATTATTTCTCTCTTATTTTATTTTATATAGCAATTAAAATGACATAAAAGAGCATCACGGAAGCATAAGTTTCCTCGTTTTTCAGCTGTTTGTATCTTCTGACACATTGATAATACTAATATAATAATACTACGTACAGTAGCACTGTTTTTCTTTCTTTTCTTTTATTTATAATAATAACACAAGGGCGCGCACACATCTACATCTTTTTCTTTTTCACTCTCTCTCTCTCTGTCTGTGTCTGTCTGAAAAGTTCTTGGTGGTAGTAGTAGTAGTAGTAGTAAGTTACAAGTAGTAGAAGTAGCTCCTGGCTGCATCAAATGATTTGAAAAGGGAGGGTCAAATCAGCCAAGTTCCCTTGTTTGATCTGTTCGCAGGTA
Organism: Panax quinquefolius; assembly: GCA_020205615.1. Lineage (NCBI taxonomy): Eukaryota > Viridiplantae > Streptophyta > Magnoliopsida > Apiales > Araliaceae > Panax > Panax quinquefolius. The sequence goes on along the minus strand of CM035161.1, from coordinate 32,249,281 downwards.
CTTCACTCTAAAAGCACCCCCAATTCACAGACCCTTTGAGAAACATAGAGAAAGAGACCTCCCATCCATCAAGAACATAATATGTATATTACTATTCCACTATATCTCATCTGAATTCGTTCATAGTTCATGCTTTTTTCTGGTTGAAAAAGAAAAGAGAAGAAAAGGGGGTGATAAATGGGTACATGTATAATTGAGTGAATAAAGATGGGTATCTTTTTCTCAGCCTTTTTAAGCCCTGTTTTCTCTCCTTGTCAAGTGGGCAGGAGGGAGATAGTTGCAGAAGTGTTTGATTTTGAGTCTGACAGAGTACTACTTCTTTCTTTCCCATGACTGAATAGACTCATCCATCACACACACACACACACACATATATATATATATATATATATATATATATATATATATATATATAACTAGACATGTGAGTATGGCTTAATTAATTTGTGTGTGCGTGCTTTGATAGGAATAGGATGCATCTTTCTCATGTATTTTTAGGTATAGCTATATATATAGCTATATACCTGCATGCTCATCTCTCTCTCTCTCTCTCTCTCAAATCCTACTAGTACTAAAATTCTCCTCCCCTTGCAGTTGATGATGATGGAGCACGTGTACACTCAGATTTCGATCACACCAGGTACCAATTATACTTTTAAACTATTAATTAATATTAGTTTAACCATTTCTTTTCTCCCTGCTCATATCTTTCTTTCTCCATTTCTCTCGGTCTCTTTCTCCCCTCCATCTTTCTCCCCTCCATCTTTCTATATGTAAAATATAATATACGTATATTATATTTTACATATGAGCAAACATGACTGCACCTTCATTCCAACCTTGGAAGAAACAAAAGCAGAAAGATTTGTCCTTCTAAGTTCTTGAAATTGAACACAATTATGCCACTATGTGGTGGTACTTTAGAGGATTTATGGGTAATTTGCATATTAATCGATTGTTTTTTTCCTTCTTCCAGGATTTATCTGATCATCAGAACACAGTTACAATTCTGAATTCTCAATAGTAGTTTTCTGAACAGAGCAGACAAATGGGTTGAATTCCGATCTACCCACCTCCATTTCTGGTATCACTAACACCTCCTCCTCCTATACATATATTTATTTGTCGAGTGGTGTGTGTTTGTGGATGTGAAGTTTAACGTAGTCCCTTTTCAGTGTATAGGAAGAAGAATAAGAAGATATAAAAAAAATAGTCATATACATATATAACATCAACAAAAAGATTGATCGATGGGGACGTACTTTCATGGAAATTCAGAAATCCAAGGTGATGGATTGCAAACACTGATTTTGATGAATCCCGGATACAACGTTGGATACTCTGACACAACTCAACATCAACAACCGCAGCCGCCACCGGGGAACTACATGTTCCTCAACTCCTCCAACGGTGGCAACTCTATCAATCCCTTAAATTTTCCCCACGCGCCGCACAACCAGGCAACACAACAATTCGTTGGAATCCCCCTCTCTGCGGCACCATCAGCCGCACCGCAACAAGATCATCATCACCATCCATCCGTCGTCCATTCCCAGCATGACATCTCAGCGCTCCACGGCTTCATGCCTCGCCTTCAGTACAGCTTATATAATCCTGTTGACCTCGCGGCGGCGCGTGATATCACACGATCCCAGCAAGGTTTGTCCTTGAGCCTTTCTTCCCAGCAACCCGGATATGGGTCTTTCGGAACTGAACGTGAACTGTCATCCCCGGCTGCGGCTCGGGCTCCGGCTCCCCCACCGACAATTTCTCCAAGAAGTGGCGATGATATCCGGATTCCCGGTGAGTCGCCGTCCTCCCCCTCCGGGGTTTCAAATGGTGTTAACGGCATGCAGAGTATGCTGTTGAGTTCTAAGTACTTGAAGGCTGCTCAACAGCTTCTTGATGAAGTTGTTAACGTTGGTAAGGGGGTGAAGAATAGTGAATTAGCCCCGCCGAGCAATGGGAACACAAAGAACACCGGTGGGTCGCCGGTGTCAGCCGCCGGAGATGGGCTAAGTTGTGGAGTAGAGACAAGCTCGAAACGCGGTGTGGAGCTTACAACCGCAGAAAGACAGGAGATTCAGATGAAGAAAGCAAAGCTTGTGAACATGCTTGATGAGGTATGGATAAAACTTAAATATGTATTCATAATAAAGCAGATCAAAATTTAATTTGGAAGTTGAATTCTTTAATTGGAAATCAGTTAATTTCCAACAAAGTTTGTGGATTGGGTCTCAATCAATCAAGTTACATCAGATTTTTGGGAAAATTACAATCAAATGATTTTGTGTCAGAATTGCAGTCAAGTGTTACTTTCATATTATTGAGGTCTTGTCTTGAAATTTAATAAATGAATCTAAAGATTGTTCTTGTTTTCTTTTTTCTTAAGAAACATAATTTAATTGTACTTTCCACTGAAATTTCAGTTGGGGAAAAAGAAAAAAATAAAAACAAATTATCCTCTATTCAGGTGTCTTTATACATATACTCTATTTTAAGATTTAAACTTATAATTTAGAGTGTAATCAGCTCTCTTTCTTTCTTCAATTTCAAGTCATTATGATTTATGAACTCAAGGTCACGCATTCATCTCTCAATATCGACCTTAAATTATGTGTTTTCAACCGGTCAGAATTATGTAAACAATTGGAATTAAGCATAACAGAACTAAGCTTTATTATTACAGATAGAAACGTGAATCTTCTTTTTATTTGTTGAATTATGAAATTTTAAGGTGGAGCAGAGGTACAGACAGTACCACAACCAGATGCAGATTGTTATTTCTTGGTTCGAGCAAGCAGCTGGTATTGGCTCTGCAAAAACATACACAGCCCTGGCACTACAGACTATCTCAAAGCAATTTCGGTGCCTCAAAGACGCGATTTTGGGCCAAATTCGAGCTGCAAGTAAGAGCTTAGGTGAAGAGGATAGTTTGGGAGGAGGGAAAATAATGGAGGGTTCAAGGCTCAAATTTGTTGATAATCAGCTCAGGCAACAGAGAGCTCTGCAACAGTTGGGAATGATCCAACACAATGCTTGGAGACCCCAGAGAGGATTGCCAGAGCGTTCTGTTTCTGTTCTTCGCGCTTGGCTCTTCGAACACTTTCTCCACCCGTAAGTACTACTACTAAATTTCTCACAACCCAATTCAATTCTTAAACCTGATTTCAAGTTCATTAGCTTTATTTTGTTAGTTTTTCACTAAATTGTTGAAATTTATTTTCAGTTATCCCAAGGACTCGGACAAACAGATGCTCGCGAAGAAAACAGGGCTTACTAGGAGTCAGGTATGTATTATATTGTTTGCATTGTAAACACTTTCTTGTCGTGATTGGGAAATTATAATGGTGAAATGGTTTTATGACAATTCAGGTGTCTAATTGGTTTATAAATGCCCGAGTGCGGCTTTGGAAGCCAATGGTAGAAGAAATGTACACAGAGGAAATCAAGGATCAAGAACAGAATGGATCAGATGACAAAACCAGCAAAAGTGACCAGAATGAAGAATTGGCTACAAAAACTAGAGCTTCACAAGTGAAAATTCCTTCAACAGAAAACCAAGAGAATCCCACAAGCCATAATTCTCACCCAATTTCAGTTTCCACAGTTTCAACCTCTCCTACTGGGTTAAATATCAGAAATCACTCTGGTTTCACCCTTATCGGATCCTCAGAAATGGAGGAAATGACACGAGGAAGTCCCAAGAAACTAAGGAGCACTGATATGCTGCACATTACTGGTAACGCTTCATTTATGAACATGAATTCCAAGCCAGAGGCAAACAATGAACAAATGTCTATGAAATTTGGCAATGATCAGACGCAAAACAGAGATGGCTTTACATTAATGGGAAGTCCAACAAACTACATTCGAGGATTTGGCTCATACCCAATTGGGGAAATCGGAAGGTTTGGCGCTGAGCAATTTGCTGCACCATATTCAGGAAATGGTGTTTCTCTCACTCTTGGTCTCCCACACGGCGACAACCTCCCAATGTCTGGAACCCATCAAACTTTTCTCCCTAACCAAAACATCCAATTGGGAAGAGGAGTGGATATTGGCGAAGCAAATGAATTCGGAGCTATAGACACTCCCACATCTTCACACTCAGCAAACATGTATGAGAACATCAATATTCAAAGCCGCAAAAGGTTTGCTGCACAATTGTTGCCGGACTTTGTGGCTTGAAAGAGAGAGACTTTGAGTATTGCTTGAGTTCCAGGATCACTTTCACTATTTTCTTCTAGTACCTTCATTAGGAAGAAGGGAAACTGAAGGAGTAGTATAATGAAAGATGAAAACTTTACATAGATTACAGGTTTATATATACTTGGCCGTGGACCATTTGAGTTCTTATAGACAGCCTAGCTAGATTAGAACATACTACTATGATTGAGGATTGTATATTAGCTTTGTTTTTGCAGATGGGTAGATGGATTGGTATAATGATTATGTAAAATTACTTATTTTGGGGGGTGGTATAGAATTGTATATTGCTTTTATGTACTTGCAAAAAATCCATTTTATGAATGGGAAAAAAGAAGGTACTTATTATTTTCTTTGCAGAATGAGAAATAATTTTGGTGGTTAATGTGTATTTCATAGTCCCAAGTGCAGCTCATCTCACACAAAGATAATTTAACTCCTTTAGAATACACATCAACAGAATCAATGTAGCATCATCGGATTTATTTTGATACTTGGTGTCTTTGAGACGAAAGGTTTGATATTATGCATCTTAGTAAAAAGATCGAGGATATTTCATCAGCTAAGTCAATGATATTCAATTCATCAGCCTAGCTAGCTAGTAGCTACTTTGCAATCAAGTTGGCAGATATGTTTTTGTTCCTGGATGTTATTGGTCTAAACATCTTATCTAGAATCATAGAGCTTTTCTTTTGATCTTCCTAATCATAGAGTTTTCATAAGAATCACAAATTGTTAATGAAGTAGAATGTCTAAAGAATACTTGTATATTCTCTGGAAGAAACACACATCTTATTCATGTACTTACTTGTATTTTAATGCGACAGATTGCTTGTGTAATTTAGTTTAGAATGGCTTATGCAATTTTCATTATAAGTAACCGATTCATCTATTGGGTAGCCAGGATATCTCCCATCTCAATGTCGAATTCCAACATATTTTAAATATTGACCATGAAATGGAGACTTTTCAATTCATTTGAAATGGAGTCAGCTCTTAATTTGATAGTGATTGTTCTGACTGCTGATAAAAATGATTTGATCCTGTTTGGGGTTACTTTCTGAGATGTTTTTTTTCTCGCTGCCGGTCGTACTTATCTTTGATCCCTTTATTACCCTCCGAAGAGGTTTGGTTCCAAGTGATTTAGTTCTTTATGATGCGCAAAGTTTGTGATAGCACAGGAAAATACAATCAAATTCTGCATTATAGAGGTAGACAATGCCCAACACAATCCGAAAATGACGCATCGTTCATATTTCATCCAAACAAAATACTATAGTCTATCCGGACAATATGAGCAGCCAGAAAATACAGGTTTAGTATTAGCTAGCTGGCATGTGAAGCATATGCACAATGTCAGGTCATGTCATAGTCTAAAGGAGACAATGCATTTGGTGAAACTTTGGTATCAACAAGAATTAGGAAGAAACACTCCTACGAAGGGCAAGCATACTTTTTAGGAAAGTAAGGCCAGATTCAATGAAGCATCAACAAGTAGCCTAATGGTAAGAAAATTTCCTTACAAGATAATCATTAGACTATCCGCGATTGACAAGGATAAGAAAAAATATGCATCACTTTATGCGAAACAATGCCCATAATGACAACCCTCAAAGTCCGATCAATGTTACCAATATAAACTTAGTGGAGTACAAGATAAAAGACTAGGCGTCTTATAAAAAACCTAGCTATTTTCAGTACGTGATTCGTTCTGTCAGCATTTAGCAGTAAAACAAAATTCCTACGCTCAAGACAGAAAATAAAACATATAGCACATAGTAGTATATTTTGAGGAGTGGACAGTCCGCGAAAATTCAATTATCCGGCCAACTTGTACCGGTTATGACTTATGAGTTATGACTATAAGATATGGCTCAAATTCTGCGTCTGAACAACTTTTGGCCCAAATCTGAATTGAATTAAATCTATCCAAACAAACAAACCAGAATTTAAAACACTAGCCCCCAATAGTATTTTTTTGGGTTGAGCATAATATTGTTAGTAACTGACAAATTTTTGATGTGGTGTTATAATAAGCACTTAAATTCATCAACTGTCAGTAGCATCCCCAGGGAAATAGGCAATAACTTGCACTTGAACCAACCTTTTGATTGATCAAGCATTCTACAAACGAACACAATTTAGCCATGAATGAATACCATAATATTAGGTACCGTCTCTTTGGGAACAATGAACAAGCATCTAGAGTATGGTAAGGCAAAAACTCGTCCACTCTTAAACATACTTTTCTTTCCCTGTTTCCTACATTCAAATCAACAAAATTGTGATCTATATATCTACTTACTTATGTGGTACTAGTATATTCAAAAATTTATATACAATTTTGTATTACTTCACTATAAAAGTACAGAAATATTAAATTATAAAAACACATACAATATTATTTATTATTTTTAAAGGTTCTATTGGTGGTGAGTAATTGACAAATTATCTCATACATTTTTACACATGAACCTAATAATAAGTCATTACTTATATCATATGTTTATGGAACACTATTAGGTTTAAAAAAATATCATTTTTAAAGAAAAATTATAATTTTAAAAATATATTTCTAATTTTAAAGTAGGAGTAAATTTGTGTGAGAAGTTCTTTTGAAAAGCCCAATGCATTTATCATTAACCTGCTAGATGAGTGCAAAAAATCATAAAGAATTTATACATCTTGTTTTTTATTTTTTATAAAAAAAAAGTAGTCATTTTTTCTTTGTCAGAATGCCCCTTTAAAAATAAACAGATAATTTAAATATATATTTTTATAAACTCAGTAACAGCAAATTTATAATTTATTTTTATTTTTTTTTCATCATAATATAGTATTTTATTTTCCGTCCCAAATTAGCAAAAACTAGTGCAAGAAAAGGACTTGAGATTTTGTTTTTAAAACTACTCTCGCTCCGGTCTGTTCTGTACTGGGGCTTTTCTTCAGGTCTGTTTTGGGGCTTTTCTTCACCGTCGGAGAGAACAATAAACAAAACTACATACTTTTTGTACAGAGGATTAGCCTGTGATTCCAAGGAATAATTCCGAAATTTCCGAACGAAATCTACCCTCTTCAGGTAAATAATATAAATCCCATTATTTTTTTATCATCGTCTCCTCGTTCACTGTTCCGCAGATCTCGCACTGGAATTAAAGAAGTTTTCTTATTTTTGCTAACCTATATATGAAATTAGTGCTTTCTTAGTCAAATTTCTACTTTCTTCACCTTCTTCATGCTTTAATTTTAGGTTAATTTGGGACTTTGTTGCCATAATTATCAAATTTCATATCCTCTATACATATTCAGTATAAACCCTTCTTCGAATCTGTATGTATTTGAAGGCATATATCACTGACTTTACATTGTCGTCTGGTATTCAATCTTTGCATGCTGTACCTGAACTATTTAGGTACTTTAAATGAATATATGATTACTAAACTGAGTACCTTACTCGCGGGTTGGGAGATGATTATTTGTTGAGATTGACTTTTAAGAACATGCTATTTATTGGATAGATGTTGGTTAGTCGTTGATTACTTTTTTAGATATAGATCATTTTATGATTTTTTTTAAATTCTAAGAGAAGTGATATTTTCACTTCATATTTCTCCACTTGCTTTTTGACAATAAGAAATTTCATAAGACCGCCTTGTCGATCAATATGTATAAACAATTATGTGTGTATATATATGGTGTATATGTATACACCATGGAGCTGAGCATGTAACATGAAAGTGGTATAATGGGCACTATGTAATTTCTGTCCTCAAAACGCAAGATGCAGTGCAAGTGGAGATATTTGGTACGCAAATATCCTATTTTTATTAGTGGTTATATATATTATTTCGGGCACCTCCCAAGTTTCATTTTTTATCTTTCTTTTTTTTTAAGTGCTTTTAGTTTTCATGATAGAATAAGTAAGCATTATGGGGTTTTTTTTCTGTTTCTTGCATGTTTTTGACTAGTTCAATTGCTTACAGTGCTTAATTCATGGGTATTATACAAGAAGTAGGGCACTTTCTTTTTTCTTTATGGAATGTGGTTACTCATTAAATCTTTATCCGGCTTACTTTCTCAATGGTAGGAAGATGGAACATCCAGAGGATGAATCCCGTTCTGGAGGTGAACACCATGGCAAACAAGATGATGAGGTTAGATTAGCGTATTTCACACTGATAAGAATTATAGTGATATAGTCAATCAAGTCCCCTTTTTTTGGTGGTTTGTATCCTATAGGAGATATACATTTGGAAATTTAAAGGACATTCGGAGAAGATTATTAATGCAAACCAAATAAGTAAACTGAACTGTTACTATTTTTTGGGATATTAAGACCTAATATTTCATTAAAGTTGTATTATCCAAAACTGATACTCCCTCGGTCCGGGTTTAATTGACCCTCTTTTGTCGAGTGTTTGTGGCACCAATTTTAGGATGCACTGAAAACATTTTTGTTTAACAATTTAAAAAAATATATTTGCATCATTAATATATTTGTGTGTTATAACTTGGGGTCAAAATGTACTATAAAAGAATATATTTGTATGTTAATATGTTCAACTACATTAAAAATATTATAAAAATGCATTATATAATCCATTTTTCTGCCTGCCTTAAAATCCTTGCCACCAAGACAACACAAAGAGGGCCAATAAAAATGGACGAAGGAGGGAGTATTAGTTCATCTCACATGCTAAACTTCTTAAGAAAAATCTTACTTTGTCCAGTGAGTTTCTCCATATATATAAATATTTTATTGGTTGCAGGAAGCTGTGGCTCGCCTTGAAGAATTGAAGAAATCAGTGGAATCTAAAATGACTCTTCGTCAGAGTAATTTGAATCCTGAAAAGCCTGGTGAGTAGTTACTTAAAGGGACTTTCAATTAGAACAAATATTATTTGTTTATCATGAATTGAAAATGAGTCATAGGTTTATTCTCTTATATAATTATTGTGTTGACCTTTTTATTGGTAATCTTATATAATGTAATAGCAATTTGGAGAATAACTTTAAAATATTTACTCAATGACAACTTCAGTGAAAGAAGTTGTTGATAGTACTTCTATCGTCGATGTTTAAACGCTACTCAATAAATGAAGTTATAAACATTTAATAGTGTGCTTGGATGACAACGAGGGTTTATTGGGGACATTATTCATCATGTGCACTCCTAAACAAATTAATGGTTAGAAAGATGCAAAATGTGATGGGATCAGGGTAGGTAAGGATGGAAGCCTACTCATGTGATTGGGCAGTGGTGTGCAACTGGAATATGCAGCTATTATGTCACAAGAAACCATGTGGGCGTCCTTGTATTTACAGGTTTTAGAACCTTATTGAGCAATAGATGCGTGGAGTGGTCTAGTGTTTCTGAGGATGATAACCAGGTGTATTTGATGCTAGAGCAGTTGACTTCTTAGAAGGTCTTTATGTATGATCGTAGTAACTTGTAATGTTGTTGCTAGCATGTAGTGGGCTTTCTTGGGTTTCTAGGATCTGTTGGCAAACAGGGATAGATGGTTGTTAGGGAGTTGGCATTTATAGTTGGCCATATAGCAAGTGTTTAGGCTAAAAGGACAGTACCCAAGGGTATTTTGTGAAATGCGACAGAGAGGTTGACTTCTTATTTACTCGCATAAATTGTTGTTGCTAGAATTCAGTGGGATTTCTTGGGTGTTTTATTGTCTATTGGAAAATGAGAATATACGGTAATTATGGGGGAATTTGGCATATATGGAACTTACTTTAGTGTATATAGGGTGAAGTTTATATAGCCCCTAACTAAGAAAATGAGAATATATTCATCTCTCTTTATGTCTCTATTTTTAGTATTTTTTTTAATTTGTGCGTGTTATATATATTTATAAATATTGTTGTTAATGAGCAAATGTTGTGAAACTAGTTAGAAGGACTTGCATATAACTAAAAATATTTGCTCCCTAGGCTGGTGTTTGCCCTTCTAGTGTATCCTTTTATTTTTGTTTTGTTTTATTTTCTATTCTTTTTAGTACTTCAAGCCTGCCTTTAGTTTTCATCATACTCCCGACTTTCTTCCTCTCGGGATAAATTTCCCTTTGACCTTTTCAAATATATTAAGAGGGTATAAATTGACTAAGTTATCCTTACTACTTACTAATGATTTAAAACTTTCTTAAATTAAAAATGTTGGAACAAGAATTTCACCCTCATCAAACTAAAGAAAACAGAAACAAAATAGCACTTTAAAAGGTGCAGTTCTCCGAGAGATAGCTCTAAAAGCCCCCATAACAGAAGCCGAAAGGGATGCAAGAAAAATAACACTATCATTCAACAAATGATATAATTCATTGATTTACATAGTTGATTTTGTGACTATTTGAGAATTATGAAACAGTTATGTAGGAAATTATCCATGCTGATTCTAGTATTCTTTTTTTGGGTTATGATATGTATTATAGTTGAATTTCTGCTTGTCCCAAGGGCATGCTTATACATTTAACAGGTCAATTTTGTCATTCTTAATTTATAGTGTGTACAAGCTAAGTTTTGTTTTTATGGATAACAATATGGAATTGGAGTCCGGGTAATCTGATGTTGAAATATTTGCATACTAAGTATGAATGTTTGGGACATGAATTTTTCATCCATCACTGTTGATTTGTGCGCTTTATTTTTCAGACCCAAGTTTTCTCAGGACATTAGATTCCAGCATTAAGCGCAACACGGCAGTTATTAAGAAATTGAAGCAGATTAATGAAGAACAACGTGAAAGTTTGATGGATGAGTTGCGAAGTGTCAACTTAAGCAAATTCGTTAGCGAGGCAGTGACATCTATATGTGATGCCAAGCTTAGAACGTCAGACATACCAGCTGCTGTTCAGGTGCCATCTATTAATTTGAGCTAATTTTTTCAGATACACGTATAGTTTCCTGTACACTGTAGTTGTTACTTCTAAGATTTTGGTTGTTCCTACTGGGAAGGGATCTGTAACTTTATTCTGGCCATTGCGGAAAGGGACAATGAAGATACTTGGCTTCCAAGCTTGGAGCGTGCACTATATAATGTATCAATGTCGTGTTAGACAAAAGATTTAGCATTAAGCTTTTGTACTTGAGCTTTTATAGCCAGCTTGGAAAGATATTTAAAGTTTTGGTTTTTGTTTCATCCTGTCTGCACTTATGCTTGTTGAGCATGGTGAGGAGTTAGTAATCTGCATTCTAATGGAACCCTTTATGTATGAAGGGCACTATTCAATTCATACATTCTTTTCTGACATTTCCCCAAATCATTGTTAAAATTCTTTCATCATCCAAATAATTTAATATATATGAGATGGCTGAAATATTCAAATCAAGACTTCTCTAACACATGATGTGCCAGATGGTGAGGTCACCTGTAGGGGCTGAGGTACCACTTGCATGTCAGGATTGCAGATTGGAAGGGAAGTGGGAATAAAATATATTTGAGGAGCCCAACAGTTGAGATTTTAGTGATAACATGATTTGGTAAATTTGTTAATGAAATGTTGGCAATATTTTGTTGCTGATAAATTATATTTGATCTCTTAGAATTAAAGGCAGACATTAAAATGTACTTGTTTCTTGGGCATGTAAATTTGGCTGATATGGCATTGTTAAGGAAGACTTTTCCTAATTATCACCTCTTATACCTGTGCATTTTATTTGGGTTCCTGCCATCTTGCTCTTGTATCTTATTCTCATATTTCCCCCCACTGTAGATCTGTTCTTTGCTCCATCAGAGGTACAAAGACTTTTCACCAACTTTAGTTCAAGGAATCCAAAAAATCTTCTTTCCTGGAAAATCTATGGAAGACTTGGATGCTGACAAGAATCTGAGGGCCATGAAGAAACGCAGCTCTCTTAAACTCCTTTTGGAACTTTATTTTGTTGGGGTTGTTGAAGATGGTGGTGTTTTCATTAATATTATCAAGGATCTCACTAGCATGGAGCACTTAAAGGATCGAGATGCAACTCAAATGAATTTGTCTCTTCTTGCTAGTTTTGCTCGACAAGCGAGTTACTTCCTTGGACTTCCACAGTCTGGACAAGAAATTCTTGAGGAGGTATATCTTTTTCTTTTTCTTTTTTCTTCTGTTTTTTTTTTTAATCTTTTTCCACGAGTCAGTACAATCAAAGTCCCTGTTTCACAGAGCTGTGTTGCATCTGAAAAGCGTTATAGCCTGCATCTTGTTTGCAAAGACCTTGTTGCAACCGTAATTTTCTGTTGATTCAGTACTTCTATTGAATGCTAATTCTATCCTGTGGATTTACTTGTTTCAGTTTTTTAAAGGCCTTAATATATCAGCAGATCAGAAAAAATTCTTCAAAAAGGCTTTTCATACATACTATGATGCGGCGGCAGAGCTACTTCAGTCAGAGCACACTGTAGGTGTTTTAATACTTCTTTATATATGTTGGTTCTTTTATGTATGTTGATTTGGTATCTTCTAGGCCAGGTCAAGTCGGTCTACTTATTTGAATGAAGAAGCTAATCTTATGTAGTGTTACTTTTGACTCCCCCCTTCTCGTTCTTGTATATTTCTTGATCCTAATTGAAGTCACTTCGCCAAATGGAGCTTGAAAATGCAAAAATTTTAAATGCAAAAGGTGAGCTCAGCGAGGAAAATGCTGCTTTATATGAAAAGCTGCGAAAATCATACGACCATCTGTATCGCGGCGTCTCAGCGTAAGTTGATTATTGTTCTCTGTTTTCTTAGACATAGCTTTGATGTTACAATCTTGTTTAATGTTGATGCTAGTGCAACATCATGGACTGTTGGACTGCATAGGGAGGCTGTATATGCTCCACATTATTAGTCTTTTTACAAGTTTGACACAGGGATATTCAACTTAACAACACCCTTTATCACAAACTAATTGGGGTAGGTTGAAAGTCAATCCCATGTGTAAGCAGAAAGACACAGAGATAAATAAATAGATAAAATAAGAAGAGTAAATAAAATTAAAGATTGGAAATAGATGAAATAAAATAAAAGAACACCCAAAACGTAAATATATATAAAAAGCTAGAATGAAAACTAAGGAATAAAAAATAAAGGAGGGAAAGAGAAACAAAAACAAAAGCTGGAACACCATACTCAGCCTTTGATTATACAGATTGCACTCGTCCACTTACTTTTATCGAAGGCCATGTCCTCAATTATATTGAGCTTCTTCAAGTATCTTTGTACTACTTCCTCTCGAGTAATTTCCAGCATACCACTCCCTCTTCTTATATCTTCATCCTCGTACAAGACTCCTTTCCTTACCGGTGCATCTATAGGTTATGTGGGTTATAATCAAACCATCTAAACTGATATCCTCCATTTTCTCCTCAATCAGTGGTACTCCAACCTTCTTCTAAATATCCACATACTCAACATCTTTTATACCAAACTTTGTTGGGGAGACTAGACAATGAATCCCATTTGTAAGCACACAAGTAGAGAGGTAAGAAGAAAATTAACAAGAGAAACTAATTTAAGAAAAGAATAAAATAAATAATTTAAATAAAAGAAAAGAAATGACGTCTCCATATCTCTAGCATTAACACCAGTCATAGTCTCATTAGATTGACACAATATCATTAACTAATAACATATAACACGCGTCATCCTGAATGTCTTTTGTTGGCTCATCCACAAGACAAGAAACTAAAGGTGTAACGATGATCCATGGTATAACTACGAACTTTTCAAATTATCCTACATAGTAGATCTGGTCCCAATTCTTATTTGATATTTAATTATTATTCTCACGACTTTGTTGTATAGTTCATGAGTTTAATCCCTCTATAGTTAGATTAATTTTCAATCTCTCTATTGTTCCTGTCAACTGGCACTAACATGTTCCTCTTCCACTTTTCGAGCATCTTTTGTATGATTTTGTTAAGCAGATTAAGGCCACATAGCCCACATCCATAACAATCTCCAACATCGATAGGGTATCCATCTGGGTATAGCTCAGTGTTCTGAAAATCGTTAGGCGGACCTAGGCGGTGGAGGGGCTCCTAGTGCCTAGGCGTTTTCCTTGGCTGACTAGGCGTTTTCTTAGGCGATATTGTTTATTTTTTTTATTGTATATACTATACAAAACATATAATATATGTAATTTTTTTAAAATTTTACGTGAAACATTATCAAAGAAACAATTTTTTAAGGTTTAACAAATTCATTTAAGTATTGTAGAACTTCAAAGTAGAGGTCTGATTTTGTTTAGGCGGGGGCCTAGGCGCCTAGCCAAATAAAGACGCTAGAGAACCGCCTAGCGCCTAGGCGGAGATTTTTAGAACAATACCATAGCTTTACCATGTTTCATCTTTTTTAAAGCTTCCTTTATTTTGTACTCATTCAACGTATAAGAATTTGCATCACCGTTAATTAAAAAAACTTTGTTAAACTCCCCTTATCTCCCTTCACTCTCCGCATTACACTACTTAGTGAAGTAACTGCACCTTTCCTTAACCTCTTCATCTTGTACTAAAAATCTTAAATACTAGTCCTTGATGCATTAGTGCGGGTAAAGTCTCTAGTTTTCTACCCCTTGTCATAGAAAGCTTGTAATCATATTTTTCCTTCCTTGACTAGTTTTTGGCGGAGCTCCTGATAAAGCTTGCCTCTAGCCTTTGACACTGCTTTCTTTGTTTCCTTTTTAGACATTTACACCTCTGACACTTTGATATGGCAGTTCATACACAAGAACAAGGATTCTTATGTAAAAGTAAAACAGTAAAAAAGGGAAAATTGTTAGTTACATGTCATTATAGTCAATACCGGCCGAGTCTACACTGGCATGCATTTAAGGCTTGGATTATTTATGGTTTCTTTGCATCTACAATCAAATAAAAAATGCATGTTGTTCTTCCCACACTTGTCCAAAAAAAATGTATCTTCTCACGTCAACCTCTTTTTGTATACCTTGAGGTCATTTTTTAGTAGTTGTGCTTTGTCTGATTCCACTATTTTTTGTGTTTGATTGCATTGTAGTTTAGCAGAAGCACTTGATATGCAACCTCTTGTCATGCCAGAGGATGGTCACACAACTAGGGTCACAACAGGGGAAGATGCATCATCTCCTGCTACTGGGAAAGATTCTTCTACTCTTGAAGCGATATGGGATGATGAAGATACAAGAGCTTTTTATGAATGCTTACCAGACCTCAGGTTTGTTTTGTCTGGAGCATTTTTTTCCTACTAGTAAATAATATTATAAAATAGGCACTAAGGGAGTGCCGCCAATGTACACTCGACATATACAAACGGGAAAAAGAGAGGAAAAACCCTCCAAATCCCACAAGAGAACAAAAGACTAGAAAAAAGCTATATATACCACCGGATTAACCAAAACATAGAAACAGTATGCTCAAAGACCCATCTAAAAACAATGAATGACACAACAGCCCTGGTAAATTCCTCATTCTTCCAAAAAGGAAAGACTCTGGAAGAGAAACATAATATGGACTACCAAATCAATCTCTCCTTGTCCTCAAAGCAGTGATTACCGAATCTTCTGCCTCCTTTTGCTTATTCCGTAAATGGTAGTTACCTTTTAAACGTTATAAACCCATTTATTATCAAATCTTTATGTAATGGTGTTTTTCAGTCGGAATTCTGTGTAGGGCGATGTTTTATAAGAAAAGAGATATATTTTAAATGCTCAGTTTTTCTTTTCTCAGATCATAATTCTGCCATATTTTAAGAATGATACATTACATATATTTTTCCAGAGCATTTGTTCCTGCAGTATTGTTGGGAGAGTCGGAGCCCAAGGTGAATGATCAATCTCCGAAGACACAAGAACAATCAAGTGTAAGGGTTTTGTGAGCTGTAGTCGTTTTGGATCTAAATATTGGTTGTATACTTGTGTCTAATTGGGAAATGCCAAACCGGAAGAAATCTCTATTTTTCTATTCCTTTTTGGTTTTCATTTTTTAAAATTACTATAATGATGAGCTGTATAATACTAATGACATTTTTTTCTTGGTTTATGGATATTTGACAAGTTAGCTTGTGATTTATGCATTTTTCTGCATGTTTTAGGATAGGATATGCCAGTGTTATTTCTTTTCATGTGGTTTCTCAGCCTTGTATGTTCCTATTTTGATTAATTCCATAATTAAGCACCCCACTTCTAGCAGTTTATTCAGAAAAAAATTGTAGTACTTTACTATCAGACATGGTTTCTTGACTTTCCCACCCTTTATACTGGATTAATAATTCTAGTTAATCTTGTAGGTATGTGCTATTAAAAGAAAATTGAGAATCACATAGGGTGTCTTAAAATCTTTTGGTGTCGATATCAGGGGCCAGTATTCTTTACTGAAAAACATTGGGTTCCAGCATACAATTCCCTTTACTCTAAGGCATGACTAAATATTTATAACCTCTGTTCTAAAAATCCCCGCCTAGGTCCGCCTAGGCCCCGCCTAGGCGCTAGGCCCCCTCTTGGCGCCCCTTGGCACCTCTAAGCCCCCAGGCGCCTCACCTAGGCCCAAGGCGACAAAAAAATTCCTCTAGAAAATTAGGCGGGTTCTAGGTGGAGAAATTTTTTTTATTTTAATAATTACCCAAACCAAATCTTGATATATTTATTTTCTAATGATTACCATATTCATAATCTGAGGTTGTAGCATATCAAATCACAACAAGAAGTGAACAATACCAAGTCAAATGAATAATTTTATTATAGTTGTAATTTTTTTAACTTGTACCAACTTCAAATTATATAAATGAGGATACATTTGTAATATTTAGTTTAATTCTATTTTATAATTCTTAAATTTATGTTTAGTTTCAAGTTTTATTATTGAATTAAATTCTTGAAATTTTAAAATTTATTATTTAATAGCAATCTTATTTATAAATAAAACTAATACGTTAAAAATATGTTTATACTTTGAACAATTGCATGTTTGTGTTTGAACTTTGACATTAGCAATATGGATATGTGTTTAAACTTTAAGAAAAGACCTTTATTATCTTTATTATAGATTGTTATGCTTTATATTATTATTTTGTTTGGATAAATGTAAGATAAAATATTAAAATTATCTTAAAATAAAAAATCCCGCCTAGGCCCCGCCTAGGCCCCCTAGGCGCTAGGCCCCCCTCGGCCGCCCGCCTCCCGCCTAGCGCCTTTTAGAACATTGTTTATAACCTTGATTTTGCTTTTGTTTTTGCCATTCTTTGTGTATATATAAGAAAGACAATTGAACTTGGATAGAGAATTGCTTTGATGCAAATGAGGTTCTACTTTATAAGAAGAGCCATTACCTTATAAGTTTTTCAAGTGATGTTTCCCCTTTATGCATGTCGTGGTCTAGTGGATAGAGCAATAGAAGATATTTAGAAAGTTCGAGCCTCTTCTGCCTTTTGGTATTAACGCTCAGCATATCTGCTATGGCTATTTAAAGGCTATAGCTATTTAAAGTGCATTGTTTGATTCTAGTTTCGTAGTTCCTTCGTGGATTTTTTAGAGGATTCTACCTTAGAGCTTTACCGTGTATAGTTTCCCATTTCGGTTAATGTATGGTTGGTGGATCCCTTGTATATGGATTTTGTTATCTAGTGGTGTAGGCAGTCTGATTCTATTGTGTTTTGGTTGTTTTCCTTTGTATAATTCACATGTACATGTCTTAAATTCTCTTTGATGCTTTTCTAAATTTAAATAGGAGTTTTTCCTTGGGGCATCTGGTTGTTTTTTCGTATCAATGGTAACTGTCCAAGATTTTCACAAAATGTCACAAATTTATTTTGCCTTTTGTTCAGAAGCACCTTTGCACATTTCAAATGTTCATTGACCTATTCATCTGATAGTTGAGTGCCATTTCCTCACAAGAAACTTCAATCGTTGTTGTTTTAATGCAAGAAGCTGATCTGATATTCTTTGAATTTTTTTTAGACTTTTATCGGTGCAAGTTACCTACTTGTATAGTTATATCGCATTTTATTTTGTGAAGGATTTGGCTCCTGAACCAGATCAACAGATGATTACACAAGACAGTACAAATGTTTCTGTAGATTCTGGGGCTTTGCATGATGGGAAAAATGAGAAAGGAAAGGAAAAAGATGATAAAGATTTAGAGAAAGGAAAAGAAAAGGAAGCTGACAGAAAAGGTGATGCTGAAAAAGAGAAACTTAAAGGTCTTGAAGGAACCAATTTGGATGGGTTGTTGCAAAGGCTCCCTGGTTGTGTTAGCCGTGACTTAATTGATCAGTTGACAGTAAGTAATCAGATTTATGTCAAATTTCTTTGTTTTGTTGCGTCCTCTTTTAGATGGTGTTCTATTATCTTTTACGCAGTGTCACTAATTGTTGTTAAAGCCTAAAGGTACTGATAGACTCCACCTCACGTTTGCGTGAGGGGGTCATCGCCCGGATCGTTTTTAACAAACTTGTAAGGTGGAACACTCATGACACCGTAACCCTTCGCCTATATTGAGGCGAGAACCTTGGTACAATCGCTTGTGCAATGAAATCTGCGTTGAATGGACACTAACGACACCTAAACCTCATACTTATAAGAAGCAAGAATCTCTGTACAATCGACGATTGATGTGGTAGAAGATGTCACACCCAACTATGTATTGTTGAATGATAAGTCAAAATTGAATCTTGAATAACTTAAGAATTTTTCAAAGAACCAAAAGAAGAGAATAATCTCACTAGTATATTGAATAATGAATAATGTGTGTCCATTACAATAGTTGTAACCCTTATTTATAATAACAATAATAACCCTAATCCTATAAGGAATCAACAATTGATTTGTAATCAAAATCCTATCTAAAAATATCCTATATACATTAGAAGATAATGACAACTCCCTAAATATATGAAAAGATATACCAAAAAGAAATCCTAATTACAATAGAATTTTAAAAACTAATTTTTTAGAATCCAAAAATCCCACAATTGCCGGGTAATTATACTCCCTAATCCTTGTCGCGTTTGGAAATTATATTGGGTCAGGCCAATAATACTTGGGTCATGCTAATTAATTGAGAAACATCTCTTTTATTGAATTCCCTTGAATAATTTTCGGCCCAAACTTCTTGAATTAGTCCATTAAGACCCTCCTTGAATCGTTTAGCTCTTGTCCTTGTAACTGGACCAATAAGAACTTGCACCAGACTTGCTCCATGGTTTCCATTCCCGTTCAAGTTAGGCATGTCCTCATCAGGTACTCCTTAGGTTCAATGCCCAGTAAGGCATATTTAGAGCACTTCACTTGGTCTCTCAAACGCAAAGCATGCAATCAGGCACAGGCGGCGTGAGATTTTTCCTCTAGCCAATCTGCTGCTGCTTGGAAATCTATGCATTAATTAACTTTATGTTTGAAGTTGTGGTGTATATGAGAAATTCTAACTGGTCAAAGGAAAAGCGAGAAAAAAGTCACTATCGATCACTCAACTCGTGATCGACCCTGCTCTCACTTTTGCAAGGCCAAAAGATTTTTCTCCCAAACTGTCTCATTGCTTCTGTCTTTTTCTTTTTCTTGTCCTTATTGTCTCTCGCGGCTTTTCCTTACCAACTCACTTATCCCTTTTTCCTGGAGGGATATAGTTTTGTGTGAATAATTTTCATCTTCTCCCCCCTCCACCTCCCCCTCCACCCCTCCACCCCTCCGCAAACAAAATGCTGAATTTTACCCAGAGTCAAATAAATTATTTCTCTAGTTGTGATTTATGTTTTTAAGTTGTGGATGCTAACATCACTTATTTAGTTATTTATTACATACCTGCTATTAAATGTGATTTATATGCATGTTTTCTACTATCTGTGTGCTTGTGCTTTAGAGGCATTTTGGAACTTTGTATGTTTTGGGCTTTTAAATTATAACCCAGTGTTTGCTCATGCTCCGATTGTGTCTTATTCAGCACTTTATGTGACCTTTTTGTGCCTTTTAAACTTTGTTTATTTAATTACCAGTACATAACTATTTTATTTAACGTTCATTTGGAAAATATATGGGGAAGTAGTAAAAGCATTTTTATTAGAACCAGTCCGGACCTGCCTGTTCAACTGGTTGAACTCGGAACTGGAGCACTGACCCGGTATGGTTGTCTGAAAAAACCAGACAGGCAAAAATTTCGGCATAAACTGAGTGAACCAGCCATATTTTTGTTAAACCGTTCGAATCGGATGATTAAACAAAAAATCGGATCAGCCTAAAACGCTGGCAGGCTGAAGGAACCATGGCCAGATGGGGATTCCAATTTTTTAAGTTAATTTTTTCCCTTGAGAAATAGTCCAGGAAGTGGTGAGAGAAAAAGCCAGAAATGAAGCCCAGCCGTTGGATCCATGAAGTTTATATAAAGTACTAAATTTTATTTTAGAAAGTTTTTCTATTAAAATTTATTCTCTCTAGGTAAAATGTATGATTTTGTAATGTATAGTATTATTTTTTTACCATATAAATATTTTTTTATAAAACAGTTGAAAAACCTGACTCAACCGGTTCAACAATCACTAAAAGCCGGTGCCCAATTTGTTGTCTGGTCCATATAAATATTTTTAATTTTGATAGCTACTGGTTCAAGAAATGAAGACCAGCCGTTGTTCATTGAGATTAGGGATATAAATTTATTTTGGTTATTTTATTGTTTTTAGTTGTTAATTAGAGTAGAGAGAGAGGTCATGATTAGGTTTTTTTATTCAACTAGTAAATATACTAAATAATAGTCAGGTAATATGCAATCCGCATATCAGATATGTTGCCTTTTTTCCTTTTCTTGTTACTTTTCTTAATTTTATTTATTTATTGCTAAGACTTTCCATGTGGGTATGGAATGCTTACTATTATAATTTCAGGTAGAGTTTTGCTATCTCAATTCAAAGTCCAGTCGGAAAAAACTTGTGAGAGGGCTTTGTTTAGTGTCCCCAGGACATCTCTGGAGCTGCTGGCATACTACTCAGTCGGAAAAAAACTTGCATGGTGGCCACCCTGTCAACCTGTCAACTTGTATGAAGGATGTATCTTCCATGCTCCTACAGTTGTTGGAGGAAGAGTTCAACTTTCTGATAAATAAGAAGGTATATATAAAAATATGCCTTGCTTAGCATGTAAAAGTGAATGGTTTCTGATTACATACTATTTTCATTTGTTTCAGGATCAAATGAACATCGAAACTAAGATCAGGAATATTCGGTTTATTGGAGAACTTTGCAAATTTAAAATTGCACCAGCTGGTCTTGTTTTTAGTTGTCTAAAGGTAATGATAAGTTGTAGTTAGTTACTAGTCAAAAGAAATATAAGATGTAGTTAATTGATAAATATTTTTCTATTGGTTTAAATTTCTACTGGGTTGCTCAAAAACCTTCCTGTGCCTCTCTCTCTCCCTCTCCCTCTCCCTCTCCCTCTCCCTCTCCCGTCCCTCCTTTTTATATGACCAAAACATTTACCACCATGCCGAGACTGCTTTGGTTTCTATCTATCACAATGCAAATTTTTTTACTTTTTTGGGGGTGTCCATAGCTTTCTTATGTGAATAGTAGGACGCTAACAAACATTTTCTTAGGGAGAGCACTTTCCTTTTTTTGGTTTTCTCAACTTTATTGCTCTAATTACCAGTACTAATATATTTGACTTAAGGCACTTGACCCTGTTCTTTTGATTGAACAAAATCAACTCAAAGTTGTTAACGCGTGTTGTGGTTGTTCATTGGGGATTGGAAAAAGAAACTGACCTTATTTTGGTTGAGACATCTAGTTCATGTTTGCCCTCTTCATTGACACAAGGGTTGCTCAATTTCTCTCTTTTGACCAGGCATGTTTGGATGATTTTACACATCATAACATTGATGTTGCTTGTAATCTTCTTGAGACATGTGGCCGTTTTCTTTACCGATCTCCTGAAACTACTGTACGCATGGCTAACATGTTGGAGATATTGATGCGCTTAAAAAATGTAAAAAATTTGGATCCTCGTCACAGCACTCTTGTAGAGAATGCTTATTACCTGTGCAAACCACCAGAAAAATCTGCACGAATCTCTAAAGTTCGTCCTCCACTGCATCAGGTATATTGTTATATTTTTTAGGTTTCTCAATTTCGCCATCTGTTTGGAAGAATCATCATTTGTTAACCTTATATTTGACAAATTTTTCAGTATATTCGAAAACTACTTTTCTCGGATCTTGACAAGTCTTCAATTGAGCATGTGCTGAGACAACTTCGTAAACTACCTTGGAGTGAATGTGAGCCCTACCTTTTAAAATGTTTTATGAAGGTTCATAAGGGAAAGTATGGTCAGATTCACTTGATCGCTTCACTTACCGCTGGCTTGAGTCGATATCATGATGAATTTGCAGTTTCTGTTGTTGATGAGGTTTGTTCTTTTCTTTTCTGTGTGGAAACATATATGTTGAGCATATGAATTTTCTATATAATCAAGACTTTGATGGCTAAGAAAAGAAGAGGATTATATTCTTGCTGCTTTCACCAGATTTTTCTTCATGTGTAGTTACTATTAAAGATCAAGATGTTTTTCTTTGTCCTGTGTGAGGTTAGTGTCAGACTGTCCAAATTGCATCATAAGATGTATTGAATTTTGGTGGCCATTAATCTTTGAGGAGATAACTTCTCTGCTCTTCTTTCCTTCTTGACTTATCAAATATCCATTGGATATTTAAGTCCATCTTCTCCTATTAGAATGCACTTTCTATACAGTGAGCGAGTCGTAAGAATTAAGATCTTATGCTTGATTGGTTGGTCCATAGGGATTTAAAGGCCATTTAGGATTGTTCTTCTATTTTGGTTCTCCATCTTATGTATTCTTCTTCTTGAGTTTTCTCTCTTTGTCTATATATATGCAGGTGTGGGTGGGTAGGTGTTTCGGGTATCTTTTGTTGTTTCAAACTGCTCAAATGGTTTCTTTTGGCTGTTGTTATATTGCGCAGTTATAATATAAAAATTGGCTACTTCTTATTCCAAAGTAAGATCCCTTCGAGCTTCAATTGGTCTTGTCTGTGTACTTAACTGAATGGACATTTGAAGGGTTTTGAACCAGACTCTTAGAATCAATCACATTCGCTGTCTGTGTTGTTAATGTATATCTGAATTTAGTTTCTTTTGGTCTTCTTTGCATCTGAAATCTTGAGAAACTATGGAGCAGGAATTTATGCATTCTAGGTAGCTAGTGTGGTTTAGACTAAATCTTATTTCTTTCCTTCTTTTGAGTTGTCTCCATTGTCCTCCTTTGTTATGTATGCTGTTCTTCGTTATTATAGTTTTGCTTATAAATATGCTCGCAACTGCTCTAATACCTTTTTCATGATAACATCTCATTCTCACAAATTCTTAGTCCAATATTATGCATGAACTATCAGGCCACGCTCGTATTTATTCACTCTTTATTTATTTCTTCTGTGTTATTTTTACCCATAACCTGCGTATCTGGAAACATCACAGTATCACATTTCAAATTCAGGTTTTGGAGGAAATTAGAGTTGGATTAGAGTTGAATGACTATGGAATGCAGCAACGACGTATTGCACACATGCGTTTCTTGGGGGAGCTATACAACTATGAACATGTGGATTCTTCTGTAATATTTGACACACTCTATTTGATTCTCGTTTTTGGCCATGGAACAGCCGAGGTATACATACAAATTTGAATGCATCTGGATTATATGTTGATTCAAAAGCTTCATTTGTGTAAAACATGTGAGGCATGGGTAGTCTGGTCTCTTAATCAAGACATGACATGGGGGGAATTTCCATATATTTTCCTTTACTGTCTTTTGCAGATATAAAAATATAATATTGACACGTACTAGGGAGTAGGAAGTAGAGAGATTAACGTATTACTGGTTGTAGGCTTTATCTGAAGAGGTACTCCTGGTACTTAAGGTTGAGTTCAGGGTCTGGGTCCCAATCGGGCACGTGTTTACATGTACTTGATCCAAATTCAAAATGAAGCAGAACCAAAAACAAGAGTGTTGATGCTGGTATTGGGCAGTTAATCTACCTTGCTGAATTAGCAGCTGAAATCTGTGGAATGCTCGAGCCTTTATAAAATTTTGAAAGGACGTATGTGATTTATTATACTAAGTGTCTTTTTAGTCACTAATGGTGTGCCCTACCAGGCAAATTTGTTACCAATGCTGCATTGCAATGGACGTGATTGTCAAAGTTTGACATATAGTTACTAAATGTTATGTCTTCGGTCATTAAAAAAAAACAAAAAACAAAAACAGTTAGAGAATGTTATGTCATATCTAGATTAAGTGCTTACCGGTTTAACTAATCGCTTGAAGGTGTGATTTTTCTAATAGTTGGTTCATAATTTGACCATATAGAGGATTAGAGGTCTTAGATAATCTAGAGCAGTTTCGGTAGTCAGAGAGCCAGTGTTTGTACTTTAGAATTCTATTCTTTACAAGGCATTTTTGTATGATTTTGCTTAAGAAAAGGTGAATTTAATCCTCTTTTTTCTACCAGAACTCTTAGTTTTAGCTCTATTAAGTAACCTCCTTATTAAGAAATAGGACAACGGCAATTATTTTTTAACCTCTAACTTGCTGATATATGTTTCTTTTTTCCTATTAAAATTACTAGGAAGATGTATTGGATCCACCAGAAGATTGTTTCCGTATCAGGTTGGTTATTACACTTCTTGAAACCTGTGGACATTATTTTGATCGAGGTTCGTCAAAGAGGAAGCTGGATCGATTCTTAATTCATTTCCAGAGGTACATACTGAGCAAAGGAGCAGTACCACTGGATATTGAATTTGACTTACAGGTCAGTCTTAGAAATGCTCTTTCCTTGTATGTAATCTGAATCCTTTTGATATTGAATGAATTTACCTGTACACGTACAACTTGAAGTGGGTTTAAGGAATTTGATAATCCAAAGTTTGGATTTAAATGATGTTTCAATATTTTTCTTATAGCAGAGGTTGAAAATCAACAAGTTGGTCACACCATTATATCGAGTACTTTTCCATTGAAATCCCTGTGTATGCCTGTATGGGATTATTGACCTTTCTTAAACATCAGAACCAATTACCTTTTTTGTTAGCAAGACATGGGATGACTTATAGTGCTCGCGTTAAAAATCTCCGGCATGTCTAAAGAATACATGTTTTACGGTACAAAGAAGTACTCTGTGGAGGTTGCCTTCAGCCTATTTTGATTCTATCAATCATGGGCCTGGAGGGCCTTAGGTAGTATGAACATTGAATAAGCTTCACTTGGTACGAAATTATTTATGGTGATGTTGCCGCAGGAGTCTGGACATTTGTTTAAATGTTTCAGAAAGTTTATAATTATTAAAGTTCCCAAATGCATTACTGATATATTTTCTAGATTTGCTCACCAAGATAGCTTAGCTTTCTTGAGACCTTGTTCACTGAGAATTGGAACTTTGGCCATTTCTCGAATAGATTATGGTATTGAGGACAAGGGGCTCATAACCAAACAAATGACTAAAATGATTAAGCTGGGAGATGTATATTTCTGCTTGTTGCATAATCGACCAAACAGTGCCCAGCTTATTAGCGCTTCTTATTACCACATCATGATCAACCAAAGGATTGAAAGAAGTTTGGAACTCGACCATGCTGTAGATTGTGTTACTGAATCTCTGGGACATAAAAAATGCAATTGGTAAGGCTTGTGAGTAGCAAGCCAATTAGCCAAGTAATCACTATTTCCTGAGTTTGAGTTGCTGGTAAAGTTGAATAGTTTTGGAGTTGGAGATGATCAACTTGTTTGTCCTTTTACTAAAAGAAATAGGGTTTTTTTTTGCTGTTCACCTGCAGTGTAAGTAGAGTTTGCTGCACTCCTATTTTTTATTTTTATTTTGGTGCACTCCTATTTTCTTTTTCTTTTTTTGGGTGCACTCCTATTTTCTTTCTAAGATTATCCTGTTATCTGCTTTTAAAGATTAAACAACTTATGAATTGAAGCATTTGCAGGACTTATTTGCAGATTTACGCCCCAACATGACCCGATATTCATCTATTGAAGAAGTTAACTCAGCTCTAGTCGTACTTGAGGAGCATGAGCGTACAGTTTCAACTGACAAAACCAATACTGAGAAGCACCCAGACAGAGAAAAACATCCAATCAGGACTACTTCGGGACGCATCTCAGTGAATGGACAAAAGCTTGCAAATGGTGTTGAGGCAAATGGCGAGGCACATGAAGAGGTAGCCGAGGATACCGACACTGACTCCGGGAGTGGCACCATTGATCCAGACGTACAAGATTACGAGGAAGAGCTGGATGAAGAGAATCACGATGATACACGTGACAGTGAAGATGACTACTCGGATGGGGGTGATCATGCTTCTGATGAAGATGAAGTCCGAGTCAGGCAAAAGGTCACGAAAGTGGATCCTTTGGAGGAAGCTGACTTTGACAGAGAATTTAGGGCCCTAATGCAGGTAACCTAGGACTTGTTCATTATATTATAAGTATTCGGGGGCATTTATTGATTTATGTATCTTTTCTTAGATTTGAAACAAGATAGAGATGGAACCAAGCAAAAGAAATTTGTAGTTCCTGAATCTCTATTTTAATGGTCTGTACTGGAGTTATATGGGAACAATATATGTCAACGTATGATTTAAACGGTTATGATGCAGGAGAGTTTGGATTCAAGAAAGTTGGAGTTGCGGGCCAGGCCAACATTGAACATGATGATACCAATGAATGTGTTTGAGGGACCCACAAAGGATCATCATGGAAGAGGAGTTGAAGGTGAAAGTGGAGACGAAACCTTGGATGAAGAGGCCAGGGGAAGCAAGGAGGTTCGTGTGAAAGTTCTTGTAAAGCGTGGCAGCAAGCAACAAACGAAACAGATGTTTATACCCCGAGATTCCTCACTTGTACAGAGCACAAAACAGAAGGAAGCAGCTGAGCTTGAGGAGAAGCAAGACATTAAGAGGTTGGTCTTAGAGTATAATGATAGAGAGGAAGAGGAGTTTAATGGACCGGGGGGAAACCAAACAATTAGCTGGATACAAGGTGGGGGTGGTAGAGCTTCCGGCCGAGGCCACTCATGGGAAGGGCATGGTGGGAGGAGTTCCGGATCACGTCATCGGTATCATCAGCATTCTGGTGGTGGGTTCTACTATAGCAGGAGGAGGTAAAGTTATCCAACACACTGAAATTAAAGAGTGTAAAAGGTTGAAAAGACCAGCATGGAAGCCTGAGAGCCCCCTCATTCATCACATTGGCCCCGCACATTTTGAGATCATCTCACATTCATCAAGTTAAATCTCAAATTTTATGATATCCCAGTCTGTTGATGGAGCTCTGGGTTAGTGCTGGGACCAACTCCCAGGCCTTTCCAGTGATGTATTTAATACAAGTCTGCAAGTATCATTGCTCAAGAGTAAGATGCAATTGGGGCAGATGAGTCTCATGCCAGTTGAGATTTCTAGATGTGTTTGGGGGGTTGGGGGTTGACTGAATTTTGCTAAAAACTTGCATGAGAGCTCTGCTAACTACATTTGCATATGTATGTATATATGTCAGCATATGGAGGATTGTTTGTATGAAGCAAATATGTGTGGCCTGGTCAGATTTAGTTTGCACTGTCAAACTAAAATTATTAGTATCATCTTCTTTGGTTTGTTCCGGATTTTATGTTTTTATTTTAAGGTTTGGTAAATGGCTTATTTGTAATTGAGTAATTAGGGAAGGGTGTTTCTATCACCGACCCAATACCTAAAAAGTTTATGTTTTGCATGCATCATCATTTTAAAATACTCGCTAGCTAAGCTAAGCCATCCTGCAAAACACGAGTTTACTTTTTAAGTAAAATTATTTTTAGTTTCTAATTTATTTTATATTTGACGATTATAAAATATTTTTTTGAATTTTAAATTAACTTACTATTACTCTTAAAGTGACTACAAACAATTATCAAATACTTATAATTGAGTGTTAGTAATATTTTTTTTGGTTATTTTTAATATATACATTTTTTTATTTTTAATCTTTTGAATTTATATATAATTTTTAGAGTTCAAACATGATTACAACGTAAAAACCTAATTTGTGTTTAAGAAACTCTATAATTTTTTTGTAGAATAATAAGTTGCTATCATGCTTTTAGTTTTAAAACATAACTAAATTTTCATAATTAATACTACGTATAAGTGAGGGATTTTTCTAACAATCATTAACTAAAGATTTTCTATCTGAAATAAAAATAGTAATTAAAACTTAAATCATTAATATATTTGTTAATATATATTATGTTTTTCAATATTAACTATTATTTTGTCATAATATTCTTTTCAATATTTTTAATATGTAGTTATTTAGGAATAACATTTTTGTTGAATAATAAGTTACTATTATGAATTTTAGTTTAAAAATGAAACTAAATTTTAGTCACTAATTCAAAATTATTTTAAACATTACTTAACTAAATGCCTCCTACATTAAATAAAATTGGCAATTAAAATTTAGTCATTAACATGTTCTTTTAACATATAAATAAAATAAAATTTGAGATATTTTAATTATTGTCCCATATTAATTTTGTCTTAAGGGAAGTTGGAATATGACGTGTATGGCCCATAACTTTTTGAGTCGTTGGACTCACTACCACTAGTAGGTACAAACAAAAAGCTTACAACATATGATGTGGCCCAATGCAACCACAAGTCGCCTTTGCACCGCCACACACACCCCTAAACAACACTTATTGTCCAAATAATAATTATTATAAATTTATGTAATACTATTTGTCATGCACGTAATAATTGTTTAATTTTAAGAAATATATCCTACCATTATTGTACTATTTTAAATTGACTGATTAGGTAAATTGTAACAAGGGTGAAGGTAAATTAGTCAATTTAAAATTCTATTTATATATTTTAAATCATCCATTTAGGGGAAGAGCTTTTAGGGACAGAGGGAATACAAAATAAAATGTGCATAAATATCCAAAAACACGAGTTACTTTTTTGTCAGTAGTTATATATTTGTGGAATATTTAATTATATATAAGATTGCAAACTACAAAAAATAAGTAACGTTATACTCCCTCCCTCAATCTTATAATTTAGGAAAATTAATCAGAATCTCTTCAGAAAAAGTTAGGGATAAAATAGACTATAAGATAAATATACGATAAAAAGTGGAGTATTATAGAGAGAATTCTGATTGAATGAGTGGACTAGTAGCTAGAGAAAAAGGGAAATTAAGGTTCATGCACTAGAACTTTGCGCTGTGTGTGTGTGACGGTGCACCTTAACCACCGGTACGTCCGATGCACCTTATTTATTTATTTATTTATTTTTTTAATTATAATTATAAAAATAATAAATAAAAAATAATAAAACAAGTTTGAATAAAAAATATATTTTCAATCAAAAATATACTTTTCTTTACAGTTTTTTTTCAAATTTATTTTATTATTTTTATAATTGTGATAAAAAAAATAAAATAACAAAGGTACTGGACGGTATGTCTAAATTGGGTTTAACAAATTCTGATCTACTAGCTGTAATGCTTTAATTTCCATGGTGCAGTTGCAGTGGCTGCGACAGGGACGGACGGACGGACGGACGTGTCCCCAAATATGAATTTGAATGTCTTATTATGACATATTCCTTTCGATCTAATAGAAGATCTCTATTTTAAAAGGTTTGCAATACTTTATGATATAAATTTTATATTTATATCAATATCTAATTACTGTTATGTTTAATGTCGTCATATGATAGTGAAATATTATATTTATATTGTTAAATTTAAGAACGTTATAATATTTTATACTATTTTTATAAAAATATAATTTTTTGTTGAATATTTTTTTAACAAATTATTATTTATTTTATTGTTGTTCAATTTAACCATAATTGACTGGTCGGCTCTGTTTGATTTTATCCTTTGATTTATAGAAACAAGTTTGGAACCGTAAGAGATACAAACTATCTTTTTTATATATTTTTTGCTTATCAAAATAATTCAATTATAAGTTTATTTTTAAATTATTATATATATATATATATATATATTAAATTATATTCATATTCATTGAATTTGAACATATATTATTTTAATTATGTAATTTGTGTTTGAGAATTATAATTTGATATCTAAATTATTCTTGAAATGACTAATTAAATTAATTTGAATAAAATTTTCTTTTGACTTGTTATATAATTATATTGATAGATTGATGTATTAATTAATTTAAAATTATAAATTAATAATTAAATTACTTTTAACATAACTAATTAAATTAATTTATTTTTATTGACTTGTTATATACGTGTATTGACTTATGCATTGATTGATTACATTATGGTCATAGCATCCGGGACCAACCATTGGTAAGGGGATCAGTTGGTCTATTCCATAGCCACTTTTTTTAATATTTTATTTTCTATCCAATAAATAATCACTTAATAATTATTGTTTGTTAAATGTGTTGATAACCTTAAATGGGATGCCTTCTAAAGAGGTATTATTTGTATCTTTTGGTCAAAACGACCTAGTTTTGACAATTTGTAGAATAGACGCATCTATTTGGTCCATTAAAACGACGTAGTTTAAGCGTTAGCAGAACCAAAACTATGTAGTTTTAGGCTTAAAAGAAAAGGCGCGACAAAAACGATGTAATTTTGGGCCGCCCGTTCAAACTTACAGATACCGCTTCCTCAAAACAACACAGTTTTGATAATACAACTTCTCAAAACGACACAATTTTGATAATATAATACAGCTTCTCAAAACGACACAATTTTGATAATAAAATTAAATAAATAAATTTTAATTAAAAAATTTAAATAAATTTTGTCTAAAAGTTCGAACCTAGCCTTAGCTAGGTCCTCTCCCTTTCACAAAAGTGGGGTGTCCCTTCAGGCTCAAACCCAAAAACATTTTTCTTGTATATAAACATATAAAATATTTAATTTCTAACCTACGTGGACTTGATTTTTCCCACATATATTTATTATTTTTCAAGTGTGATCTTTGGGAGTTAATATCTCATTCATTACTTTATGAATTTGAGCTTTCAAATACTTAATTTAATCTACTAATGAAATAGAACACATTAATATATTAAATCATTAAAATTAATTAATAACACCTACATTAATTTAGATTCAAATTCCAACAAATTGCAGGCTCAATATTAGCTCAGTGAACTCATATGTATAAAGTCATTTTATATTATGAAATTAAAAAAATATTAATAATGAAATAACAGTTTTAATAAAATATCACAACATTTTATTATTCAACGCTTAGAAATTAGAATAATATTGAATGTATTAAAAGAAGAAAACTAATTCAACAGATATAATAATAATAATACTATTTTCTTAGCGTGTCGGCATGTCCTTATCTTATTAGTATTCTTATTCACCAATCACCTGCTTCCACGAGCAGTAACGATATGCCATAGCATAGGAGTATTCAAGCCCAATCAATTATCAACACGCATTTTTGTAGTAAATACAGTAGGCGGCTGTAGCTGTAGCTGTAGGTACACGTAAGGATGAATTACACCTTTGTCCTTTAAAATCTTTTTCAATCCAAGACACGTGTACCCCCGGAATACTATATGATACTCATGATGTTAAAAAAGATAAAAAGGAAATGAATATGGATTTAAATTCCCGATTTCCTTCTTCTTCTTCTTCTAATCTTAAGTTCAAAGACCATGTAGCATTAAGTATTATAATCTGGCCATAGAATATTTCTCGGAGATCCGGCGTTTATGGTCATTTATATTATTATCATATTATATACTAATATATATCTTGATCCACAAGCTTAACTACAAGTTTTTTTTTTTCCTCTGTAAATTTTGTACTGCCGTTTTTTCTCTCTCCAATCATCACTCTCTCTCTCTCTCTCTCTCTGTGTGCTGGGTTGGTGTCGAGAAATCCATGTTCTTTCTCACTCTATCTTCCAAGATTTGAAATGGGTGTTTCAAGAAAAAGCCATTAAACTTCACATTGAGCTCCTCTGCTAAAATTTGGGTCTCTAAATCTCCATGCTCTTGGTGTGTTAATTGTTATGCCAAAGATCCGCCATGGAAGCTGACCAGATAAGGCTTATTGTAGCACTCTCTATCTCTCTAGTTTCATTTGTTTCAAGTATAACAGACCCTAATGACCTTGCAATTCTCAACCAGTTTAGTAAAGGTTTGGAGAATGCAGAGCTCTTGAAGTGGCCTTCTAATGGTGATGACCCTTGTGGTCCTCCAAGTTGGCCTCATATATTCTGTGATGGGAACAGGGTTTCTCAAATTCAAGTGCGAGGCTTGAATTTGAAGGGTCCTTTGCCCAAAAATTTCAACCACTTGTCTATGCTTACAAATTTAGGCCTTCAACAAAACAAATTCAGTGGTATGTTGCCATCATTTAGTGGGTTATCAAAATTGCAGTTTGCTTATTTGGATTACAACAATTTTGATACAATTCCCTTGGATTTCTTCCAAGGACTCGATAGTTTGGAGATATTGGCATTAGATGACAACCCCCTTAATGCCACCACTGGTTGGTCATTGCCAATTGACCTGCTAAATTCAGTTCAATTGACCAATCTTACTTTGATGAACTGTTGTTTGGCTGGTCCTTTGCCAGATTTTTTGGCACAACTCCCTTCGCTAAGTGTTTTGAAATTGTCCTTCAATCGAATTTCTGGGGGTATTCCTGCTACATTTAAGGACTCAATTGTGAGGATACTTTGGTTAAATCAACAGTCCAGCGATGGAATGACGGGTCCGATTGATGTAGTTTCATCAATGACTTCACTCACTAGCCTATGGCTTCATGGGAACCATTTTTCAGGTAAAATTCCAGAAAATATTGGTAATTTGACTTCATTGCAGGAACTCAATCTCAATAGCAATGATCTTGTTGGCCTAATTCCGGATAGCTTGGCCACTTTGGAATTTAGAAGTTTAGATTTGAATAATAATCACTTCATGGGTCCCATACCCAAGTTCAAAGGTGTTAATGCTAGTTATAAAACAAATTCATTTTGTCGATCTGATCCGGGGGTTCCTTGTGCCCCGGAGGTTATGGCACTCTTAGAATTTCTTGATGGGGTAAATTATCCACCAAGGCTTGTTTCTTCATGGTCTGGTAATAATCCATGTGATGGACCATGGTTGGGTTTGAGATGCAATTCAATCAAAAGGTTTCTATGATAAACCTTCCCAATTTTAATCTTTCAGGTACATTGAGTTCTTCTATTGCTAACCTTAATTCAGTTACTGAAATCATACTTGAGTCTAACCATCTAACCGGTCTAATTCCTACAAACTGGGCTAGCTTGAAATATTTGGCGGTGTTGGATTTGAGTGGCAACAACATTGCCCCTCCTTTGCCAAACTTCACTAGGACTGTAAAACTAGTCTTAAGTGGAAATCCTTTAGTAAATTCCAATAAGTCCGCAACTACTACTTCACCAGATGATGGCTCATCCTCTGGGGGTTCGCAGTCCCAGCACAACAACCCAACTTCCCCATCTACAGGCTTGAGTACTAATCCTGAAAGTTATCGTCATGAACCAACCTCAGAGAAAAGTTCTAAAAGGTCTAAATTGGTTGTGCTTGTGGCTCCAGTTGCAAGTTTTGCTGTCCTGGTCTTTCTGGTTGTGCCACTATCTATATATTTCTGTAAGAAGAGAAAAAATTCCTTCCAAACTCCTACTTCCCTCGTGGTTCATCCAAGGGACCCATCTTATTCTGACAATATGGTCAAGGTTGCAGTTGCTAGTAACAACAATGGAAGTGCTTCTACACTGACAGGGAGCGGTTCTGCTAGCAGGCAAAGAAGTGGAATGCATTCCCATGTCATCGAGTCTGGAAATATGGTCATATCTGTTCAAGTTCTTCGAAATGTGACCAATAATTTTGCCCCAGAAAATGAGCTAGGCCGTGGCGGTTTTGGGGTAGTTTATAAGGGAGAATTGGACGGTGGAACAAAAATAGCAGTGAAAAGGATGGAGGCTGGAGTCATTGGCGGCAAAGCTTTGGATGAATTTCATGCTGAAATAGCTGTTCTTTCAAAGGTTCGCCATAGACATTTGGTATCTCTTTTGGGGTATTCTACTGAAGGCTTCGAGAGAATTCTTATTTACGAGTATATGCCTCAAGGGGCTCTCAGCAGGCATCTATTCCACTGGAAGAGGTTGAAGTTGGAGCCTTTGTCTTGGAAGAAGAGGCTAAATATCGCCTTGGATGTTGCTAGAGGGATGGAGTATCTTCATACTCTGGCTCATCAGAGCTTCATACACAGAGATCTCAAGTCTTCAAATATCTTACTTGGTGATGATTTCAAAGCAAAAGTTTCAGATTTTGGATTGGTAAAACTTGCTCCTGATGGGGAGAAATCTGTTGTTACAAGGCTTGCTGGAACTTTTGGATACTTAGCACCCGAATATGCTGGTAAGCATTCCTTCAACTTACAATTATTACTTCCCCATTTTCCCCTCTATATAAATGTTGCACTTGATACAGAGTGAGTTTTGCAAAGACCAGAACTTCACATTTTAATAGAGATTAACTTGCTTTAAACTTTAGGAATTTTTCTTTAATTTTGAAAGGCTTAACATTTACCCCAACTAGTTTTGAATATAAGGCGTTTTTTAAGTTGAGTTTGGCATGGTTAATATTTAGTGCTCAAACAAAAATTCTAAATTTTGTTTAAAAGACCTAGATAAAAAGTCGCCGGTTTCATTAAACCTGTTAGATGATCAGAAAAGTCTTAGGTTAGTTAATTTTCTTTGTTAGATGTAGGAAATGTAAACAGTGATTTTTATCATCATAAAGTTCTAATTTCTCATTGTTTGCCTCTAAGATGTTGAAATATCATAGTAACTCTTGACTCTTGTGATTCAGTAACTGGTAAAATTACAACGAAAGCCGATGTCTTCAGCTTTGGTGTTGTGCTAATGGAGCTGTTAACTGGGTTAACTGCACTTGATGAGGATAGACCCGAAGAAAGCCAATACTTGGCAGCATGGTTCTGGAACATCAAATCTAGTAAAGAGAAGCTGATGGCTGCAATTGACCCAGCCCTTGACATGAAAGAAGAAATTTTTGAAAGTTTCTGTGCTATTGCTGAATTGGCTGGTCACTGCACCGCAAGGCAGCCCAGCCAAAGACCCGATATGGGCCATGCCGTGAATGTACTGGCTCCACTCGTTGAGAAATGGAAACCACTCGATGATGAAATTGAAGATTACTGTGGTATTGATTACAGCCTTCCCCTTAACCAAATGGTGAAGGGCTGGCAAGAAGCTGAAGGAAAAGAATTCAGTTATGTGGACCTTGAGGACAGTAAGGGTAGTATCCCATCAAGGCCCGCTGGATTTGCAGAATCTTTTACATCCGCTGATGGCCGATAAAGAGATGTACTGTTTTTCTTTTCTGTGTGGCAAGTTTATTTGGGAGATGTAGATAGCATGCCATTTATTTGCATCTATTGATATTGGTTCGAGGGAGAGAAGTTATTGAATAGTCAAATTTGTTACAATGTATTGTGTCTATGCGTCGAGTTTCAGCTGTGAGATGTATATACTTGAAGAAGAAACTATGAGAACTGTGTTATCAGAAAAGGATTTTGTTTACACATTTTGTTGATAATATAGCTTTTAATGGAAGTGTTGGCATGCCTCCTGTAATGGTTGTTAGTATAGTGTCTATTCATCGAGGTTTTCACATACAGCAATGTCATTCAGGTTAATGATATATTCTGAAAAAAAGAAGAGCCTGGAAGCATAGAGCAATTTGATCATCATCATCTTCTTCTTGATTTTGTAGGCAAATTTAGGATAATTACTGTTTGCGTGCTGCAGACACATATGTATTATGCTTTTACCAAGTATACTTCTTAGATTCTAACCATATTCATATTATATAGGGATAAATACATTTTTGAGTGACGCATCTTGGAATCGACATTTACAATTAGTGCAGAAGTGAAAAAACTTCTATTTGGTTATTGTCTTTCGAAAATTATTGCAATCCGTTAAACAATAGGGTTTCATCCATGTTCCGTTTGAAAATTTGACAAGTCAGATGCAAAGGATGACATAGCGATGACTGAGCAACAAAGTATAATTGATGTGTATTTCCCATTTATAAAGGCTGATCACCGAACGAAGTGCAAAAATTAGGGAGATCGAAGTGCAAAAATTTGGGGGAAAAAATTAGGGTTCTTTCTCTCATTCTTCCTTCTCCTCTCACTCACCAAAAACCGAAGAGATCGATCTGCAAAAACAAAGAGCTCGAAATTTGGGGGGAAAAAAATTAGGGTTCTTCTGTGACGCCCCCAAAATAGGTATACATCACCCATCTTGGATCGCCAGATATATGGTACAGAATACAAATACAACTTAATTATACAACTGTCGTGTAAAGTATGACAAAACAAAAACTGAGAGTTTAATCAAGAATATTGTCTTCTAGACAATATCCATTCTCAATGGAGTCCTCATAGACAGTATACAAACTCAAATTCAGTCCTCATTACATTTATTATCACACTTTATTTAATGAGAATAGTGAGGGACTACTAATGCTATCATCTGAATTTGTCACTCCGTTTCCGACTCTAAATCCACTACGTTCATTTCAAGAAGAAACGGTGAAAGAAAGGGTGAATTTCAACTAGCCCAAAGAAGAAATATTATGACTAAGATAATGCGGGATAAATTATCATTAGCCTTCAACAATGTTAAACCGATAAAATATGATAGACAACAAGTTTAAGCTATGACGGAATAAGCAATCCATTAAAAAAAGTCAAGTAGAGAATAAAATCTACTATCTTTTATGATTTAAAAAGTTTTTCATCACTTTTCATTTGAGACTCAAAAACAATAAATAATCCACATCATCATCCACTACTGCCGAGGATATTCATTAGGGTCAACGACCACAAATTATCCATGACTACTCTGGGCGAGGATATTCGTGTATTCATCGATGGTCGTGATCATGCCAACAATCGTCCATCAATGCACTACGGCCAATGAGAACTTTTATCACATTATTTGTAACATTACGGTCGTGATTATACCAAGGGAATAATCGGTCATAATCATACCAAGTCCATCTACGACGCACTCGAAGCCACAAATGACTTTCAAAAATATAAACATGAGGATGATGACAATGATATAAGAATTCAATAAAACAAGTTCACGAATTAATTTATCCAGGAACTAATAACGTCCAAATTGCCAACATGATACTTCTTTGTAGAGTAAAATTCAAGAATGCTCAGAAGAATATTTCCATGAAAAGATACTGGATGAAGCACAAATATCAAGGATATTTCACTAATTTCATGGAGTATAGAAGTTAAAACTTTAACCAACTGAGTATAATAAATAATGGAATAACAAAAGAAATCATCAGACATGTGATAGATAGCACAGACAGGTTATTCCAACAGAATAATAAATATGGAACCAGGTCCGGCGTAAACACACAGACAGGATATTCCGACAAAATAATAAATACGGAATAATAAATAATGGAACCAGGTCAGGCAAAATTCGCATCGACAGGATATTCCGACAGAATAATAAAGAACGGAATAATAGAAGAATTTCACCACGTATGCGGTACTTCGCATAAACAGGTTATTCTAACATAATAATATAGAATGAAATAACAGAGGGATTTCACCAAGTATAGGGTATGCCTCGTATACAGATTATGTATAGGGTATGCCGCGTATACAGGTTATTCCAACAGAATAATAAAGAATGAAATAACATAAGGATTTCACCAAGTATAGGGTATACCGCGTATACAGGTTATTCCAACAGAATAATAAATAATGGAATAACATAAGGATTTCACCAAGTATAGGATATGTCGCGTATACAGGTTATTCCAACAGAATAATAAAGAATGGAATAACAGAAGTTCTCTTCATGAATAAGAAAGAATAACACCCCTTACGAAAGTCTGACAAATAATATTTCTTCTAGTAAAAGACCTTTGGATATCAAAGTAGTGAAGTAGCGAGAATACTCTTCTTCTTCTCTCTCTATAATTTCTCTCTACAGAGTTTTGTTGAATTCGTAAGAAATAATGAAGGAATGAGCTTATATTTATAGAAGAATGGATTGAATAGTAACTAATTCTGAAGCGGTCAGATTGATTTACTTTTAAGCAGACGGTTGATTGATTTACTATTAAAACTTAAATCAACGGTCCATCTTGATTTCTTATTAAAACTTTAAACTAGCGATCCATATTGATTCACTATTATAACTTTTCACCAGCGGTCCATATTGATTCACTAATATAACTTCAACCAACTGATTACAAAAAATTAGACATCTCCTCGTGGAATAATATTGTACCCAAATACCCGAATGCACAATACTAGAGTGAATAGTAATCGGGTAAATAGTAACTCGTGAATAGTAACTCATGAATAGTAACTCGTGAATAGTACTCCGACACGAAAAGTTTTTCGAATACCCGATTGAACAATATAACCTCCAGACATCAATTATCATCGGAATAGATGTCGATTTCCACTAACACAAATAATCCCAACACAATAAAACTATCAAATTCATCTTTAATCAACACGAACTTATTCATCATTAATATTATAACTCACAATATTTAGCAACCAGGTTGTTCCCAGGAAAGAGGGGGCTTTTCGATAAGGATTTCTCCTTATTGGTGCGCAATTAGATGACCAAACCTATCCTTGACAGAACTTCTAGACATTGTAAATATTACAATTTAATAATATGAATAACTTTGTCGTCTCAATTATTGATTTAATAATATATCATATAATCGTGATGATATTGTGACAATAATTGGATCGATAATATGAGAGATATGATCAACAATTATTCTTGTAGCAATAATTGAGTATAAGCTGAGTGATTTCTCACGTAAGCATCAATAATCAATCAGGTGTCTGCTCTTATCAACCACGCGTATTCTTTGTACTTTTACTACCGGGTAGGTCAGCAGTTTTAATGATAATACCTCCGTAGTTATTTATAAAATATTTTTTGTCGTTTTCTCAATCAAAATGATAATTTCGATTCATGAGGGTCCACCAATGATTGTCTTAGTCGCATACGAATATTCCCAAACAAAAGAATATTCCCTGACCAATCGAATATTTTATAACAACTTGCATACTTTGCAAAATTTATAAATATTACCCACAACTATAACATTATATCAAATCCACACTATAATTTTGAAAAAAATATTTCAAGAAAATTAAATCTTTATTCGTAAAATCTGGGGTCTCACATCTTCTCTCATTCTTCTTTTCTCATTCTTCCTTCTTCTTCTTCTTCGGGTTTTCAGTGTTTAATTGAAAGGATGAGCTCGTCTTGGAGTGGAATTGTAAATGAAATCGGGGAAGAAGATTGTAGTTCATGCAACAAAAATAATGTATTACACCAGACTTCCCAAGTCGGTGTCATTGTGGAGCAATGGTGCAAATGTGGGAGGCAAAGAAAGATGGAACAAAACATTGAGGAAGACGATTCATTGGGTGTATTAATTATCGGGTAAGATTTTGGAATTTTTTTTTTTATTTCTTTTCATATGATTGCGGCTGAAAATGGCTGGTGTGTTGTTGTGTAATAGGACATGAGAACTTACTGCGGTTTCTTTAAATGGTACGATCCACCATTTCTTGAAAGAGCAAAAGATGTTATTGAAGATTTGACATTAAAGTTGAAGATGAGCAGAGAGATGTTGGTTAAATTGAAGAATGAAAATAGTGAGAAGACCGAGGATTGGAAAGAGTTAAGCGAACTTGATTCGAGTGAAGACATTGGAGAAGGAGGTTAAAAAGCTAAAGAAGATTACTGTCAAAGCTCAACAAAAGGAAAATTTTTTATGGTTTCTTTTAATTTGCTCATGGATGTTAGTTGGCTGGTGTTGTTGGTGTTAGAATTTGAATGAATGATGCTCTGTTTTAATGTATTAGTTAGCTTGAAGGTTTGTTTCTGGTGGTGTTTCAATGGATTTTGATGTTTGGTGTTGTTTGGTGTTTCAATGAATTAATGATGTTGTTGTTTCAATGAATGAATGATGCTCTGTTTTAATTAATGAATGAATGGCATGCTCTGTTTCTGGTGGTGTTTCAATGAATGAATGGCATGCTCTGTTTCTTGTCTTTCTAGTTTTTTGTTGTTTCAATGCTCTGTTTTTTGCAAATTAAGGAGGCTGGTGGCAAGTATGCTAGGATTATTTCAGTAGTGAACAATTTTATGTGGGCTGCCTGCATTAGTTAATTTTGAATGAATGACATAAACACTTGTGGGGAGTATCCAACCATTTCAATGAAAATAACTACCATTAACAATATCCAAGATAAAAAAGGTCTATTACAGCTCCCATTAACAATTTCCAATGAAAATAACAAAGGTCTTAAATAACTACCATTAACAATATCCAACTATTTCAATGAACACACTGTCCAAACTTGATATTAAACAAAGGTCTTAAATATTAAACAAAGTTCTTAAAAATTAAACATTGATATCTCATGTTCCTACTGGCTTTCAACTTAATCTCTCATGTTCTCCAACTGACTTGACTGATTAAGTGTTTCCATTGTGTTTGAAGTTGGTGGATTGTTGCTTGATGTAAGTTGGGTTCTATACATTCTTGTAACAGGAGGTGCGTTATTTCTGCTTGATCCATCTTGATATAAGACTTCGCCTGGAGTTGGCATCTGCATTTGATATAACCAAGCACAAGTATGGTTACATATGAAAAATGACAAATAAAAGTAACATAAATACTTGCAATTTAAAAAAGTTGTAACTCACAAAAACTAAGCCAGAGTTGTGTCCATTCATATTATCTATTACAGCTGTGAGACCCCAGATTTTATAAATAAAGATTTAAATTTCTCAAAATATTTTTTTTGAATATTATGGTGTGAATTTGATATAATATTATAGTTGTGGGTAGTATTTATAAATTTTGCAAAGTATGCAAGTTGTTGTATTATATTCGATTGGTCAGGGAATATTCTTTGTGTCGGAGAATATTAAATGCGAGCAACACAATCATTAGTGGACCCCCTAGCGGAATTATTGTCGGATTGAGAAAGCGACAAAAATATTTTATTGAAAATAACGGTGGAAGTTTTGATTAATCTTTGTTGAACTACTCGGTAGGTAGTAAAAGAAATACGATGTCTGGGCGTGGTTGCGTAGTAGCACACGGTATTGATTATTAATGCTTACGTGAGAAGTCACTTAGTTTTGTTCAATTATTGTTATAGTAATTGTTGCATAATATCTCACGTTATTTGATTCAATTATTGTCGATATTTTATATATT
Source organism: Panax quinquefolius (assembly GCA_020205615.1). NCBI lineage: Eukaryota > Viridiplantae > Streptophyta > Magnoliopsida > Apiales > Araliaceae > Panax > Panax quinquefolius. The sequence continues at coordinate 32,207,766 of CM035161.1, read as the reverse complement.
ATTAAATCAATAATTGAAATGACAGAAGTTATTAATATTATAAATTGCAATATTAACGATGTCAGAAGTTACGCGAGGAGATGTTTGGTCACCACTAATTGCGGCTTGATAGGGAGAAATCCTTATTGGAAAGCCCCCTCTTTCCTGGGAACGACCTGGTCGATTAATATTGTGAATTGTAATAAAGATGATAAATGTTTGTTAAAATTATTAAGGTGATTTTTTTATGAAGTCTGCTTATTTTATGGATTCCTATTTACCCATTTTTTAAAATAATCGGTAGAAATTTTTAAAGGTGGGAGCCACATGTGGGGCCCATATGTGTTGGGAAAATGATTTTGAAAATGGAAGAGTATACGTATGGAAGTATATATGTGTATTGAGTATATGGTGGGAGAAAATGAGATGTGAAAGTGATGGGTGTGTGAGTGGAAAATGGTGGAAAAGTGGTAGTGTGATAGTGATGTGTAAGAGTGTAGTGAATTTGATTATTGGGTGGGTGGGGGATAGATGTTGGTTATGGGGGAGAAAAATTAAGTGGTGTATATATAATATTGATATATATAAGTTGAAAACATGTGTTTATATATATGTATTATATTTTAATTTTTGTTGTGATTTTATTGGTTAGTTGATTGATTTTATTGTATTTGGTTGAAGAAATAATTCTGCAGAAATAATTCGTTCATAAACAGTACACTTCCATTTTTCTATAAATAGAAGCTCATTCTTTCATTATTTCTTACAAATTCACTAAAACTCCAGAGAGAGAAATTATAGAGAAACTATAGAAAAGTATCCTGCTACTTCCCTACTCTTATATTCAGTTTCTTTTACGGTAAGGGATATTATTCTTTTGTATTCATGAAGAGAACTTGTGACGCCCCAAAAATTAGGTATACATTACCCATCTTGGGTCGCCACTTACATGGTACAGAATTTAAATACAACTTCTTAACATAATAAGCGTAGGTGTACAATCTGACATAAAGCTGTGAGTTTAAATACAAATATATCTCTACTAGATATTATACAAACTCAAAAAGTCCTCATTACAATTATTATCACCTTTATTTCACGAGAATAGTGAGGACTACTAATCTTATCTTGAGGACCATCACTCGTTTCCCAGGCTCGTCAAATTTATATTCTCATTTCACGAAGAAGCGGTGAAAGAAAGGGTGAGCTCAACTAGCCCGGTAAGAAATATTATGACTAAGATAATGCGAGAATAAATTATCAATAGTCTTCAACAATGTTAAGCGATAAAATACAATAAACAACGGTTTAAGCTGCGGACGGAATATCACGATCCATTAAAAAGTCAGTAGAAAATAAAGTCTACTATCTTTTAGGTTTTAAAAGGTTTTTCATCTTTGTTATAAATTTGAGACTCGAAACTTTAATAAATATTCACATCATCGAATCACCCCCTGCCTTTCTGGCCGAGGATATTATTTAGTATCACGACCACAATTATTCATACCACTACGGGCGAGAATATTTGTGTATTCATTAATAGTCGTGATCGTGCCAACAATTGTCCATCGATGCACTTCTGACCCTTTGAGGATTTTTATCACATCATTTGTAACATTACGGTCGTGATTACAAGAATAGTCTCTGGTCATAATCATACCAAGTCCATCCATACTTCTGAATAGCCCGGATGACTTTCAACATAATATAAACATGAGGATGATGACAATAATATAAGAATTGATAAAAACAAGTTCAAGAATTATTTTATCCAGGAATTATTAACGTCAAATTATCAACGTAATCTTGTTTTGTAGAGTAAAATTCAAGAATGATCGGAAGAATATTTTCATGAAAAGATCTTTGGATGAAACGCAAATATCGAGGATATTCCACTAATTTCATGGAGTATAGAAGTCAAAGTTTTAAACAATTTGGGTATAATAAAGAATGGAATAACAAAAAGAAATCACCATGCATGTGATAGGCAAAGACAGACGAGGTTATTCTAACGAATAATAAATAACGGAACGGTCGGTGAATTCACACAAGACGAGGATGTTCAACAGAATAATAAAAGATGGAACCGGATCCGGTGTAAAACACACAGATAGGATATTCAGCAGAATGATAAAAAGGCGGAACCGGTAAGGTGTAAAACACATGAGCGAGGATGTTCAGCGAGAATAATAAAAGCGGAACCGAGGTCGGTGTAAAACACTACGACAGGATGTTCAGCAGAATAATAATAAAAGGCGGAACCGGGTGGGTGTAAAACACATGAGAGCAGGATGTTCAGCGAGAATAATAGAAGAATGTCACCAAGTATAGGGTAAACCACGTATACGAGTTATTCCAATGAAATAATAAGCGATGGAATAACAATAGTTCTCTTCATGAATAAGAAAGAATAACACCCCTTACTTTTGGTAGGAGATTGAATCTTTGCGGCGGTGTAGTAACAAAAATACTCTTCTTCTTTCTCTCTTATTCTCTCTATACTTTCTCTCTCTATAAGCTTGAATGAATTTGTGAAAAATAATGAAGCACTAGGCCTCTATTTATAGAAGATTTCTAGCTTAGCACTTTGCTTAGTGTGAAAAGGTGAGTGGCTGGCGAATGATGATGTGAAAAGAAAAGTGGTTTGGCGCTGTAATGTGAAGTGAAGCGACAAGTTGGTTCGGCCTTTGTAATGTGAAGCGACAACAAGGTTCGGCCTTTGTAATGTAAATACTAATGCGCAAGTGGTTGACGTCTGGTAAAGGTAATTACTATTGTGAAGGTAATTATTATTCACGAGGGTAATTCTTATTGACGAAGGTAATTCTATTGTAATTGATTTGAAGGTAAATACTATTGTGAAGGTAATTACTATTCACAAAAAGTAATTACTATTGTGAAGAGACTCTTAGATGATGACATATGAGCCCCCATAAAATAATCAAACTTACCACAAATCATTTTATTTTTTCATCAACACATATTTAATCTTTCAACAATTATTAATCATTTATAACTTGTCGTCTCGATTATTGATTTAATCTTATAACATATTATCTGAGATGATCTTTGTGACAATAATTGAATCAATAATATAAGAGATATGATCGTGATTCTTGTAGTGATAATTAAGCGTAGGTGAGTGACTTCTCACGTAAGCATCGATAATCAATCTGTAGTGTCTTCTTATGCGACCACGCGTATTATTCTATGTACTTTACCTGCCGGGTAGTTCAAGCGGTTTTAACGGTAACACCTCCGTAGTTATTTTTATAAAATATTTTTGTCGTTTTCTCGATCAAATAATAATTACATTTGTGGGGTCCACTGATGATTGAGTAGTTATACGAATATTCCCTAACAAAAGAATATTCCCGACCAAACGAATATTTTATAACAACTTGCATACTTTGCAAAATTTATAAATATTACCCACAACTATAACATTATATCAAATTTATTCCATAATATTCAAAATAATATTTATAGAAAAATTCATCTTTATTTATAAAAGTTGGGGTCTTCTGACCTCCCTTCTTATAAAATTTAAGCCCTCGAAATTAGAATGCGATACAGTATGTCGAAGAGGTAAGGATACCTTGATTTCATTTGATTCTAACTCCCAGTCATTTCCTCGACATCGTGGTTCCTCCACAAAACTTTGACTTGAGGTATAACCTTGGGCGTAGAATATGTTCCTTCTTATCAAGATTTGAGCAGGAACCTCTTCATACGTCAAATCTTCCGCTATTTCGTCGGTTCTAACTTCGATAATGTGGTTCGGGTCTTTCACATATTTACGTAACATGGATATGTGAAAAGCGTTATGAACACGAGACATATTTGGCGGTGAAAGCGAGTCTATAGGCGCAGATTCCTACTCGATCGAGGATTTAAAATGGGCCAGATGAATCGAGGATTAAGTTTCCTCTCTTTCCAAATCTTGTAACTCCTTTCCATGGAAGCGACTCTTAATAACACATGATCTCTATATCGAATTCCCCGTCCTTTCGATGAAGATCGGTATAACTCTTTGTCGATTTTGTGAGGTTTTTATCGTTGTCGGATCGTTTGAATCTTTTAAAGTAGTCATACGTACCAACTCCGGTCCCAACAACGTTGCTTCACCCACCTCATCCAGCATCTTTGGAAGCGACACTTTCTTCCATCTGGCGCTTGAATGGAGCCGTGCGATACTAGCGATAAGCTGTTGTTGTAGGAAAACTCCACGATGGTAAGAACTTGTCCCGACTCCCCTTGAAATCAAGGACCACGAGTCTTAATAGATCTTGAGAGTTTGAATAGTCCTCTCCATTGTCCGTCCAAATCGAGGATGATATCTTAGAAGCTAAATCGTGAAGTCTGTGCCCATAGCTTTTTGCAAAGTAACCCAAAATCGTGAAGTGAATCTTGGGTCTCGATCGAAACTATGGATCTGGCATACCATGCGATCTTACAATCTCGTTTATATACATCTGAGCAAGGCGTTCAAGTGTATAAGTTTCTCGTATCGGTAAGAAATGAAAGCGGACTTGGTCGATCTATCAACAATGACCCAAATCGCATCGATGCCTTGAGAAACCTTAGGAAGGCCGTGCTTGAAATCCATGGTAATGTGCTCCCACTTCCATTACGGAATTTCAAGTGGTTCTGATGGACCTTTTGGTACTTGATGCTCGCTTTAACTTCGTTGACAAGTTAGACACCTTGAGATAAGCAGTGCTATCTCTCTCTTCGTATTGCTCCACCAAAATGTATGGCCGAATATCATGATACATTTTGGTACTCCCGAGATGGATTGCAAATGGTGTGTTGTGCGCCTCCATCATGATATTATACTTTAAATCGAGGTCGTTAGGAACATAAAGTGCAGAGTTGATTTCGAAGTATTCCTTCTTCATCGATTCTTGCTTGGCATAGCACCTTCTTGCACTTTCTTCCTCATCATACGCATCGGCTCAGTGTGCGTAGCTTGGCGACTTTAACTTTATCGATTAAAGTCGGTTCTACTCGTATACTCGCTATCATCACATCGTCCACAGAGTCTTTAACTCTATCTCCATCCTTTGCAAGTCACACAAAATGGGCCTTTGCGTTGACAATATCGCTTTTCGTACTTGCATATGATTTCTACTCGATCGTCGGCTACCACGTTCGCTTTTCGAGGATGGTATTGGATGGTATGATCATAATCTTTCAAGCAGTTCAAGCCAGCGTCGTTGTCGCGTGTTGAGTTCCTTTTGAGTGAAGAAATATTTGAGGCTTTTATGATCAGTAAAGATCTCCACTTTCTCCCCATCAAGTAATGCCTCCAAATTTTAAGTGCAAAGACAACATTTTGACTCTAGATCATGAGTAGGATAATTTCTCTCATATTCTTTGAGTTGTCGCGAGGCATAGGCTATAACTTTTCCATGTTGCATGAGAACACATCGACCCTTTGCTAGAAGCATCATTTGTAGATGACAAATCCTCCTCAAGGCGGATGGTATTTGTCGAGCAGTCTTTGAAATAAGTCTCCTCTTGAGTTCTTGAAAACTCTTCTCACATTCTTCGCTCCAATAGAACTTTGTATCTTTCAAAAGTCAATTTGAGTCGATGGAGTAGCGATTCGAGAAAATCCTTCCACGAATCTCAGATAATAACCAATTAAGCAGAAAGCTACGTACTTGATCTTTGATTTAGGTTGTTCCCGACTTTGAATAGCTTTAATCTTTCTTTGGGTCGATAGATATTCCATGACTTGATACCACGTGCCCGAGGAATGCTACTTCTTCTTGCCGAACTCGCATTTCTTGACTTGGCATAAAGCTTATATTCACGAAGCTTTTGGAGTGTCGACCTCAAGTGTTGCTTTCATGATCTTCACGGCTTTTGGAATAAATAAGGATGTCATCGATAAAGGCGACCACAAAGTGATCTAAATATTCCTTGAATACTCGGTTCATTATATCCATGAAGGCGGCGGGAGCATTAGTCGATCAAAGGACATGACTAGGAATTCATAATGCCGTCTGGAGTTTAAAGCGTCTTTGGAATGTCGTGATTCTAATCTTCAATTGGTGATATCAGGGACGAAGATCGATCTTGAAAAGAATTTGGCTCCTTGCTGTTGGTCGAAACAGGTCATCAATACGTGGCGATGGATACTATTTTTGATGGTGACATGATTGACTCCAGATAATCAATACAAAGTCGCATACTCCCATCTTTCTTCTTCACGAATAGAGCAGGAGCACCCCGAGGAGAAGTACTAGGGCCGAATAAAGCCGATGTCTAACAATTCTGCGGTTGGGTCTTTAACTCACGAAGTTGATAGGAGCCATTCGATATGGGGCTTTGGAAATAGGGTTTTGTCTGCAGGGTTCGAAAGTCGATACAAAATTCAATTTCACGCTTCTCGGGGTAGGCGGGAAGTTCTTGAGAATCGTCGGAAATTTATTAACAATAGAAATATCGTTTAAAAGCGGCGTATTTTGTTTAAATCGTGACATGAGCTAAGAAAGCTTGACATCAGTTTTTAATAAGCGAATAGCTTTATGGCTTGAGATGGCCGTGATTGATTTTAATGGTTTGGTCGTTTGAATTAGCATAATAGGTTGATTAGGAATATGAAAGCTAACAACCTTACGAAAATAATCGATTTTGCATGATAAGTAGTTAACGATCAATCCTAGAATCACGTCAAATCTGAGTATTTTTAATGAAATAAGATCGACGGGTAATGTGAAGGTGCGATTTGAACCAAACAAGACTTATAAGCGATTGGATGTAATGAAGGTTTCTCCCAGCGGAGTTTCCACGAGATAAGTCGAAGTCTAATTTCTAGGAGTCAAATTTAATCGATGGCGCAAGTAGGAGAAATAAAAGAATGGGTAGAAGCCGGTATCAAATAAAGTATAGACTTCATTAGAGTTTATGATAAGCTTACCGTGATGACCTCATTCGGTTCCTTGCTCTTTGGGAGGTCTGACAAACGCTCTCTCCTTACCTTTCTAGGTTTTGAATTTTACGGGATGGCCTTTGGTGCCTCCATCTAGTATTGAATTTGTCTTGATGGCGACAAAATCGAGCTAAGTGACCTTCTCTTCCACAATTATAACATGCTTTGGATGGCATGTGTGATTTGGATGATGTGTCCTCTCCTCGCATTTGAAGCATATGATAGGTGGTCTTTCTCCTTCCTTAACAATGGGTCTTTGGTCTTTGGCGTCTTTCCATCATTGTTGAATCTCCTTTTCTTGAAATGTCCATTCTTATTATTGTTTTGTACGATTACCATGCAAAGTGGTTACCATATCTGGCTTTATTGATTCCCTCACGCTTGTTGTCACCGCCGATGACTACTCTCATTTGGTATTATAATTTTCTTAAATTTTGCTCTCTCTTTTTAGTTCGTTGACTCGTTATCGCGCTCCACTAATTGAGCCCTATTTACAACATCTCGAATATAAACACGGTTTATGAGAAATAAGATGTTGGCGTATCTCGACTTGAACCTCTTAAAAACATTCGCGCCATTCTTTCTTCATTATCCACCAGTGGGGAATATGAAAAGTGATAACTCATAAATTTTGCCTCGTATTGCGACACGGTCGTATTGTTTTGTTCGACTTGATAAACTCCACCTCCTTCGTATGGCGAATACTTTCGGGAAAGTATTTGTCGTTGAACGACTCTGGAACTTCTCCCAAGATATCTTGATGACAATTTGGTTGAGTCGTTTCTACCGATTCCCACCGATGTCGCCTCTCGCATATGACATAAAAGGCGCAAAGGAACCTTTTGCTCCTCGGAGCATCCAAGACATCAAATATCTTGGTAATCTGCTTTATCCGTGCTTCAGCGAAGTGGTGGTTTGGCTCTCCCTTAAACTCCGGTGGTCCCGGCTCCTTGAATTGTTTAGCGGTGGCCTGGCAGAGAGTTTCAAGTGTTTCCACCTACGTTTTGGGCGAAAGTCGCTCTCGCTTTCTTTGTTGCATAAATTGCATAAAAGCCTCACGAACATTTGATCATTCATCATTTTGGTCGGTGTTGTTGTTTTGCGTGAGGATTATCGCCTTCACGATGCACATTATCACGATTATTGATATGTGGTGAATCGGCGATCGCTGCGCTCCATTCTTATTCTCAACATTCTCGGATGTCATTTTGAGATAGTGCCACAAAACAAAAGGTTAATTGACGTGTAACAAATTATCTCTATATTATTGACCGACCGATAAAATATACACATAAACTTAGGTAGGTCATACTAGCGAAGGTATTCCCGTCTCTCCCTCTAGTACTATTCTCACATCTTAGCGGGGATCGTATCCTAAGCTACGATACTGTTGTGGCGCCCCAAAATTAGGTATACATCACCCATCTTGGGTCGCCACTTACGTAGTGCAATTTAAATCTGACTTATTAACATAAGCATAGGTATGCAATCGACATAAAGCGTGAGTTTAAATATAAATATAAATCTACTAGATATTATACAAACTCAAAAAGGAGTCCTCATTACAATTATTATCACCTTTATTTCTGAGAATAGTGAGGACTACTAATCTTATCTTGAGGACCATCACTCGTTTCCCAGGCTCGTCCCGGCTATATTCTCATTTCACGAAGAAACGGTGAAAGAAAGGGTGAGCTCAACTAGCCCGAAGAAATATTATGACTAAGATAATGCGAGAATAAATTATCAATAGTCTTGACAATGTTAAGCGATAAAATCAATGAACATGACCGGTTTAAGCTGCGGTGGAATATCTGATCCATTAAAAAGTCAGTAGAAAATAAAAGTCTACTATCTTTTAGGTTTTAAAGGTTTTTCATCCTTTATTATAATTTGAGACTCGACTTTAATAAATATTCCACATCATCGAATCACCTACACTTTTCTGACGAGGATATTCTTTAGTATCACGACCACAATTATTCATGCACTACTGGCGAGAATATTTGTGTATTCATTAATAGTCATGATCGTGCCAACAATTTGTCCATCGATGCACTTCTGACCCTTTGAGGATTTTTATCACATCATTTGTAACATTACGGTCGTGATTACAAGAATAGTCTCTACGGTCGTAATCATACCAAGTCCATCTATGCACTTCTGGACCACGAGATGACTTTCAAAATAATATAAACATGAGGATGATGACAATGATATAAGAATTGATAAAACAAGTTCAAGAATTATTTTATCCGAGAATTATTAACGTCAATTATCAACATGATCTTGTTTTGTAGAGTAAAATTCAAGAATGATCGGAAGAATATTTTCATGAAAAGATCTTTGGATGAAAGCGCAAATATCGAGGATATTCCACTAATTTCATGGAGTATAGAAGTCAAAGTTTTAACTTATTTGGGTATAATAAAGAATGGAATAACAAAAGAAATCACCGTAAATGCGATAGGCCGCGCATGCAGACGAGGTTATTCAGCGAGAATAATAAATAACGGAACGGTCGGTGAAATTCACTGCAAGCGAGGATGTTCAACAGAATAATAAAGATGGAACCGGATCCGGTGTAAAAACGCGAGATAGGATATTCAGCGAGAATGATAAAAAAAGCGGAACCGGTGGGTGTAAAACACACGAGCAGGATGTTCCAGCAGAATAATAAAAAAGCGGAACCGGTCGGTGTAAAACCCTGTGAGCAGGATGTTCAGCGAGAAGAATAATAAAAAAGCGGAACCGGTAGGTGTAAAAACACATGACAGGATGTTCCAGCGAGAATAATAGAAGAATGTCACCAAGTATAGGGTAAACCACATTATCGAGTTATTCAGCAGAATAATAAGCGATGGAATAACAATAGTTCTCTTCATGAATAAGAAAGAATAACACCCCTTACTTTTGGTAGGAGATTGAATCTTTATGCGGCGATTGTAACAAAATACTCTTCTTTCTTTCTCTATTCTCTCATACTTTCTCTCTCTATAGCTTGAATGAATTCGTGAAAAATAATGAAGCACTAGGCCTCTATTTATAGAAGATTTCTAGCTTAACACTGCTTAGTGTGAATGAAAAGTGGCTAAGCTGGTTTGGCCCGATGATGTGAAAAGAAAAGTGGTTTGGCGCTTTGTAATGTGAAGCGACAAGTGGTTCGGCCTTTGTAATGTGAAGCGACATAAGTGGTTCGACTATCTGGTAAAGGTAATTACTATTTGAAGGTAATTACTATTTGAAGGTAATTACTATTCACTGAGGTAATTCTTATTGCGAAGGTAAATACTATCTGAGGTAATTACTATTATTGTGAAGGTAATTATTATTCACAAAGGTAATTACTATTGTGAAGAGACTCTTAGATGATGACATATAGGCCCCCGTAAAATAATCAAACTTACCACAAATCATTTTTTTTTCATCAACACATATTTAATCTTTCAACAATTATTAATCATTTATAACTTGATCGTCTCGATTATTGATTTAATAATTATAACATATTATCTGAGATGATCTTGTGACAATAATTGAATCAATAATATAAGATATGATCGATGCAATTATTTGTAGCAATAATTTATAGGTGAGTGACTTCTAACGTAAGCATCGATAATAAATCTGAAGTGCTTCTACTATGCAACCACGCGTATTCTTCTTGTTAAAAATATGGCGCCCCCAAAATAGGTATACATCACCCATTACGAGTTGTCAATACATAGTGCGAAACAACTACAACTTTATTATTACAACAATAAAAGCGTGAGTTTGAATAAAATATTATCTTTAGGACAATATCCATACTCAAATAAATCCTCATCACATTTATTGATACATTATTTTACAAAAATGGTGAGGACTACTAAACAACTTTCTCTAAAACCTTCATTTCATTACCCAGGCTACGTCTTTCCATTTATATTCTCGCCTCACGAGAAAAATGAAACAAAAAAGGAAAAGGGTGAGCTCACTAGCCCGATAAAGAATATTATGACTAAGATAATATACAACAAATTATCGTTAGTCTTGACGAGGGAAAAATCTAATAGAATCTGATAGACAACAAATTTTAAATCAATATTATAGTGAAAATAATAATTCATTAGAAGAGTTAAGTAGAGAATCAAACTACTATCTTATATGTATGAATTTAAAAGTTCATAAATCTATCTTTTATCCTGTAACATCAATCGATATACATACGGAATCAAATATTCATCTTTGCACTATTCTGGGCCAAAGATATTCATCGATTAAGTCGTATTCATCTAAACACTGTTCATCTTTTTTTACTTTCTGCCAAAGATATTCTTGAGAAATCATTCATCTTTGCTTTGCTACGGGCCAAAGATATTCAATAATATCATCATTTAAAAGGTGAAGATGATGAAAAATATTTTTAAAAGCGAATCGGTGAAACAAAATGACAAGGATTAAGGATTAAGGATTAGTACTTTGGTTTTATCCACGTCCAAAAAAATACCTCAAAAATAATCGTAGTGGTGTAAAATTGAGAATGATCAAAACATGGATCTGATCAAAAGCTAGTATCCGAATAGATATTTTGGACAAAAGAAGAAATTTTTTTATTTTTAGGTGAATAGTCGTGAAGTATCGTGAATAGTGTCAGTATCGTGAATAATAACTCAGACACAAAAGATAGAAATTCCAAAAAAACATCTTCACGCTTTATGAATAGTACTAGTGAATAGTACTCGTGAATAGTAACTTCGTGAATAGTAACTTCATGAATAGTAACTTCGTGAATAGTAACTCATGAATAGTAACTCAGAGCATGAAAAAGTTCCAAATTTGATAAAAATTTCGGATCGATATTTGACATAATGATATTGAAGAAATAATATCATTTTGAGAAGAAAATAACATCCACTTACCTCGAAAGAGAAGTACTTACATAATTTGGAATCTAGGATATATAGTCTTTGAAGGAACTTGCACACCATATAACAATACTCAAAGTATACTCAAAATACTCACAAGAATATACGCGATAATATATAGAGAAAACTTTGGTTTACGGTGTGATTTTCAATTCTAACTAAGCACCTATTTATAGGAAAATCTTAGAAAACAAAAAGCGAAAATTTAATAAAATATTATATATATATATTATAATTTTCCTTACCACTTTCTAAGATTCAAATTATCAGCCAAACAAATGATCCCCCTCACCAAAATAAATAAAAACGTTTTTCTTTAAAAAATTAATAAAACTCCCAAAAATCAATTATTAGGAATTTGAACATCAATAATTCATAATAAATAGCCCTTTTATTAGAAAATTCGAATCTCATGAGAGTTTTTTATAGGAAATTCAATTCTCTACAACTTTGCGGAAAGAAAAGTTTTCCAAATTCTAAGCAGAAATTACCGAAATCCACAAGCAGGCGATTTCTGTTTATAATCAAATTTCGGTCGATAAATGGGGGGGTCCATGCAAGCATGTTTAACATGTTTTAAACATTTATTGCAACAAAAATACTCTTCTCCTCGTATACTCATATATCCCACATTCGTTGTAAAAATATCACCATTATTATATTATTATTATATAATAATATATTTAAATACATTATTTATCGAGAAAAAGATAAAATTTCAATTTTCAACAATTGTCACATTAAAATTTTTCTCCATCTATATCCACATAAAATCAATATTTTCTCATCATATGAATCAATAATTAATTATTCACAAATAATATTCTGAGAATCTGATTATTGATGACGAGGCGGTTCAGGGAAGAGGGGCTTTCGATAAAATTTCTTCACTTCTTGGCGTATGATTAGGTGACCAAACCTCTCCTTAGAGCGAGAACTTTCTAGACATTGCCAATAATGTTATCTAATAATATTATTTAGGATAATATGAATTATTTAGCCGATAATGAAAAATATTGTGTAATGATGATTATTGAAATAACGATAATATAAAATATCAATATGACAATTATTAACTCGATAAAATCTTGAGAGCGGTAATTCTTTGTAACCATTATTGAGTAGTGCATTCTTACGTAAGAATCAATAATTGGTGCAATCTGGGTAGCGTCTTCTTGTGTTTTTAACCAGGAGTATTTTAACGGTATTATACTTGATACAAGCTTCTGTAGTTATTTTTAACAACTTATATTTGTCGTTTTCTTCATCAATCGCTTTTTAGTTATGGGGCCCACACATGGTTGCTTGTAGTAAATACGAATATTCACAAGACGATACGAATATTCCACGACAAACGAATATTCTCAAACAACAATGAATATTTTATAACCACTTGCTTATTTTGAAATATTTGCGTATTTTACCCTAACTATCCACATTAATCAAATCAACCCTTACTATTTCAAAATAATAAATAGAAAATTAAATTTCATTAATAATAAGTTGGGGTCTTCTGACCTCCCTCCTTATGAAATTTCGTCCTCGAAATTGGCGTGACACGTACACAGTGTTTGAAAAGGTGAGGATACCTCGCTTTCATTTCCGTTTCAATTCCGGTCATTTCCTCTATAGCATGATTCCTCCACAAAACTTTAACTTGTGGTATGACCTTTCTTGGCGTAGGACATGCTCCTTCTATCCAAGATCTTGGCGGTACCTCCTCATACGTTAAGTCTTGGCTATTTCGATGGGGTTCTAACTATAGCGCGTGGTTCGGGTCTTTTCACATATTCTGAAATACGGATATATGAAACACATTATGAACACGAGACATACTCGGAGAGTGCTTGCAAGTCTATAGGCTACATTTCCTACTCGGTCGAGAATTTGAAATGGACCGATAAATCGTGGATTGAGCTTTTCTCTCTTCCCAAATCTTGTAACTCCCTTCCGTGGAAGCAACTCATGACAATACATGATCCCCTACACTAAATTCCGTCCTTTCGATGAAGATCGCATAACTCTTTTGTCGATCTTGTGCCGGTTGTATCGTTGTCGAATCATTTGGATCTTTTCGGTAGTCAAATACGTCTTACTTTCGGGTCCCAACAATGTTGCTTCACCCACCTCATCCCAACATATTGGAAGCGACATTTTCGTCCATATAATGCTTGAATGGAGCCACACTATACTTGCACGATAAGCATTGTTGTTGTAGGAGAATTCCACTGATGGTAAATACTTATCCCAAGCTACCCTTGAAGTACAGGACCTGAGTCTTAATAGATCTTGAGAGTTTGAATAGTCCTCTCGATTGTCCGTCTGGTTTGGGGATGGTATGCTTAGAACTAAATCATAAATCCGTGCCCATAGCTTTTTGCAAGCTAACCCAAAATCTTGAAGTGAATCTTGGGTCACGATCCGAAACTATGGATACTGGCATGCCATCTGACCTCATAATCTCATTTCACGTCATCTAGCGAAGGCGTTCGAGGAATAAGTCTCCGTGTCGGCAAGAAATGAAGCGGACTTGGTTAATCTATCAACAATAACCCAAATAGCATTGATGCCTTGAAAAGCAAGTAGGAAGAGACAAAATACTTGAAATCCATGGTAATATGTTCCCACTTCCATTCGGAATCTCAAGTTTGCAGCGGACCCTTAGGTACTAGATGCTCGCCAGCGCCTTTCTGCGTTGACAAGTTAAACACATTGAGATAAACTTTGCAATCTCTCTCTTCGTATTGTTCCACCAAAATGTATGTCGAAGATCACGATACATTTTAGTACTTCGAGGATGGATTGCAAATGGTGTATTGTGTGCCTCCATCATAATCTTGTACTTCAAATCAGTCGTTAGGAACCACAAAGTCTAGAGTGGACTCGAAGTATTCCTTCTTCATCGATTCTCGCTTAGGAATAGCTCCTTCTTGTACTTTCTTCTTCACCCATACGCATCGACTCGGGTCGGTGGCAAGCGACCTTAACTTTTCTATTAAAGTTGGCTCTGTCGTATACTTGACATCATCGCTTTTCGTTCGCATATGATCTTCTACTCGGCGCGTCGGCTACCACGTTCGCTTTTCGGGATGGTATTGAATAGTGTGGTCGTAGTCTTTCGATAGCTCGAGCCAGCGTCATTGCCGCGTGTTGAGTTCTTTTGAGTGAAGAAATATTTAAAGGCTTTTATGGTGCGAATATATCTCCACTTTCTCCCCATATAGATAGTGCCTCCATATCTTTAAGCAAGAAAGCATTGCTTTATGACTCTAGATCATGAGTAGGATAATTCCTCTCATACTCTTTAAGTTGTCATGAGGCATAGGCTATGACTTTCCCACGTTGCATGAGAACACATCTAACCCTTTGCACGAAGCATCATTTGTAGATAACAAATCCATCCGAACCGGATGGTATTGTTAGAAACAGTCTTAGAGAATAAGTCTCCTCTTAAGCTCTTGGAAACTCTTCTCGCATTCTTCACTCCAAACAAATTTTGTATCCTTAGGAGTTATTTGGGTTAATGAAGTAGCGATTAGAAAACCCTTCCACGAATCTCCGATAATAACCATTAAGCCCAAAAACTACGTACTTGATCCGCAAACTTGGTTGCTCCCGACTTTGTATTGCTTGATCTTGGTGGGATCAGCGGATACTCCGTGTTTTGACACCACGTGCCCGAGGAATGCTACTTCCTCAAGCGAACTTCGCATTTCTTCAATTTGGCATATAGTTTGTTTTCACGAAGCCTTTGGAGTACCGACTTCAAATGGTGCTCATGATCTTCACGACTTTTGGAATATATGAGGATGTCATCAATAAAAGACAACAACGAAGCGATCAAATATTCCTTGAATACTCGGTTCATCGTATCCATGAAAGCCGCGAGGGAGCATTAGTTAGTCAAGAAAGACATGACTAAGAATTCATAATGCCCCATCCAGGAGTTACGAAGGCGGTCTTTGGAATATCCTCGATTCTAATCTTGGTGATGATATCGAGCGAAGATCGATTTTGAAAAGAATTGTGCCCCTTGCTGTTGGTCAAACAAGTCATCAATACGGTGAGGATACCTATTCTTGATGGTGACATGGTTTAATTCCAGATAGTCAATACAAAGTCGCATACTCCGTCTTTCTTCTTTTCTGAATAAAGCAGAGGAGCACCCCGAGGAGATGTCTTGGGGCCAGAATGAAAGCAGATGTCCAACAATTCACTGTAGTTGGACCTTTAACTCTGAAGTTGATAGGAGCCATTCGATATGGGGTTTTAGAAATGGGCTTTGTGCGGGTTGAGATCGATAAAAATTGACTTCACGTTACGGGGTAGGTAGGGAAGTTCTTGAAATCGTCGGGAAAGTCGATAACAACGGGAATATTATTCAAATTTGGCGTGTCTTTATTCAAATCCATAACATGGGCTAAGAAAGCTTGACATCCGTTTTTGATAAGCGAATAGCTTTATGATTAGATATAGCGGTGATTGATTTTAATGGTTTAGTTGCTTGAATTAAATACAACGGGTTGGTTAGGAATATGAAAACTAATGACCTTACGAAAACAATCAATTTTGGCATGATGAGTAGTTAACCGATCGATCCTAAAATCACATCAAAAGCAAGTATCTTTAAAGAGATAAGGTCAGCGGGTAAAGTGATGGTGCCGACTTGAATCAAACAAGATTTATAAGCGAGTGGATGTGATGAAAGTTTCTCTAGCGGAGTTTCCACGAGATAGGTCGAAAGTCTAATTTCTCTCGGTCGAGTTTAAGCGTTGAGCACATGCGGGAGAGATAAATGAATGGGTATGCCGGTATCGAAGTAAGGTATAAACTTCGCATGAGAATTTATAAATAGCTTACCGTGATCACCTCGTTTGGGTTCTCGCATTATGACCGATCACTGACAAACGCTCTTCCGGAATCGTTGACTTTGACTTTTTACAGAGACGATCTTTTGAGTCGTCCCCATTGAACTAGGTTTATTCTTGTCTGATCTCGGCGATATGTCCTTCCTTTCCACAATTATAGCATACCTTGAGCTGTTGTGGGCGGTTTGGGTGATATGTCCCTCTTTTCGCATTTGTAGCATATAATGGGTGGTCGTTCTCCTCCCTTAGAACCGATTCTTTCTTTAAACCTTTATCGTCTTCACATAGTTCGTTGTTAAATCTCCTCTTTTAAAATCTCCTCGACTTCGCTTCTACTTATTTTCATGGCCATGATTACCACGGAGTGGTTACCATTTTGTCAAATCTGTTTCTTTCTCATTTGGTTATCATTATTACATTATTTGCTTTATCTACAGTGCGATCACGGTTGTGGTCCCTCGGTTGGTAGTACTCGTTATCTCGGCTACAATAATTGAGCCCATTTACAACATCCGAATAGAGAAAATTTATGAGAAATGAGATCTTGGCGTATCTGGGTTTCAAACCTCTAAGAAACATCGCGTCATCGTTCCTCATTCTCCACTGAATGAGGTCTGAACACTGGATAACTCTGCAAACTTTGCCTCGTCTTTGAGACACCGTCGTGTTGTTTTGTTCAATCGATGAACTCCACTTCCGTATAGCGAACACTTTCGAGGAAAGTATTTGTCATTAAATAGTTCTGAAAGCGTCTCCCGAGAGCATCTTTGAGTCTTAATTTGGATGGATGTGCTTCCTGAGACTCCCACCGATGATCTGCCTCGCGCCACGGAACATAAAGGTGGCGAATGGAACCTTTCATTCTCCGTGCATCCCCGAGACATCGAATATCTTGGTAATTTGTTTGACCCGTGTTTCGCCATGATCGGATCGGCTTTCCCTTAAATTACGGTGGTCCCGACTCTTTGAGCTGCTTGCATTTTGTGACAACAGTGAATTGCTATCATTTCTCTCTGTATTTTGAACACGAGTCTCCCTAAATGCGATTTTGCGTGAGCTGCAAAAAACTTCTAAACATCCCTCGTTCATCATCGCTTTCGATTGGTGTTGTTCGCGGGAGGAACATTGCCCGACTGTTGCGCGTTCTCCTCGTTGGTGAGTCTGAGCGTCTCCACGGTCTCATTTCCATTGTTAATATTCTCGATTCGACATTCTCAAATCTTTGTCGTAAAACAAGGGTTAATTAAGGAAATAAATATATCACATAATATCCTATATCTTGACCAACTAACAAATAAGCTTAGGTAGGACACCTTTAGCGAAGGATTTACTCGTCTCTCCCCTCTAGTTTTATTCCGATCTCATGGAGATCATATCCTAGCTACGATACCATTTGTGGCGCCCCAAAATAGGTATACATCACCCATTACGAGTTGTCGATCGGTAGATGCGAAACAACTACAACTTTATTATTCTGACGAGTAAAGCGTGAGTTTGAATAAAATATTATCTTACAGACAATATCCATACTCAAATAAATCCTCATCACATTTATTGATACATTATTTTACAAAAATGGTGAGGACTACTAAACAACTCTCTCTAAAACCTTCATTCCATTACCCCAGGCTCGTACTCATTATATATTCGCCTCACGAGAAAAATGGAACAAAAAGGAAAAGGGTGAGCTCACTAGCCCGATAAAGAATATTATGACTAAGATAATATCTGACAAATTATCGTTAGTCTTTGACGAGGGAAAAATCTAATAGAATCTGATAGACAACAAATTTTAAATCAATATTAGCGTGAAATAATAATTCATTAGAAGAGTTAAGTAGAGAATGCAAACTACTATCTTACATGTATGAATTTAAAAGTTCATCATCTATCTTTTATCCTGTAACATCAATCGATATACATACGGAATCAAATATTCATCTTTGCACTCTGAGGCCGAAGATATTCATCGATTAATTTCGTGTTCATCTAAACACTGTTCATCTTTACTACTGACCGAAGATATTCTTGAGAAATCATTCATCTTTTGCACTACGGGCCGAAGATATTCAATAATATCATCATTTAAAGGTGAAGATGATGAAAATATTTTTAAAAAAGCGAATCGATTGAAACAAAATGACGAGGATTAAGGATTAAGGATTAGTACTTGGTTTTATCCACGTCCAAAAAAAAATACCTCAAAAAAATAGTCGTAGTGGTGTAAAATTGAGAATGATCAAAACATGGATCTGATCAAAGCTAGTATCGAGAATAGATATTTTGGACAAAAAGAAGAAAATTTTTATTTTTATCGTGAATAGTCTTAGTATCGTGAATAGTAACTCAGACACCAAAAGATAGAAATTCCACAAAAAAACATCTTCACGCTTCATGAATAGTACTGAAGTGAATAGTAACTTCGTGAATAGTAACTCATGAATAGTAACTCGTGAATAGTAACTCATGAATAAGTAACCCGACATGAAAAAGTTCAAATTTGATAAAAATTTCAACCAATATTTGACATAATGATATTGAAGAAATAATATCATTTGAGAAGAAAATAACATCCACTTACCTCGAAAGATTAGTACTTAAATTTGGAAAATCTGGGATATAGTCTTTGAAGGAACTTGCACCATCTAACAATACTCAAAGTATACTCAAAATACTCACAAGAATACATTTCGATAATATAGAGAGAAAACTTGAGTTTAAGGTGTGATTTTCAATTCTAACCTAAGCACCTATTTATAGGAAAATCTTTAGAACACCAAAGCGAAAATTTAATAAAATATTAATATATATATTATAATTTCCTCGCACACTTTCTAAGATTCAAATTATCAGCCAAACAAATGATCCCCCCTCACCAAAATAAATAAAAACGTTTTTCTTAATAAAATTAATAAAACTCCCAAAAATCAATTATTTAGGAATTTGAACATCAATAATTCATAATAAATAGCCCTTTTATCAGAAAATTGAATCTCATGAGTTTTTATAGGAAATTCAATTCTCTACAACTTTGCAGAAGAAAGATTTTCCAAATTCCAAGCAGAAATTGACGAAATCCACAAAGCAGGCGATTTTACAAATTTATAATCAAATTTCGGTCGATAAATGGGGTCCCAGAGCATGTTTAACATGTTTTAAACATTTATTGCAACAAAAATACTCTTCCTCCTCGTATACTCATATATCCCACATTCGTTGTAAAAATATCACCATTATTATATTATTAAAATATAATAATACATTATCTTATCGAGAAAAAGATAAAATTTCAATTTTAAACAATTGTCACATTAAAAATTTTCTCCATCTATATCCACATAAAATCAATATTTTCCTCATCATATGAATCAATAATTAATTATTCACAAATAATATTCTGAGAATCCTGATATTGTGACCGAGGCGGTTCAGGAAAGAGGGCTTTCGATAAAATTTCTTCTTCTTCTTGGGTATGATTAGGTGACCAAACCTCTCCTTAGAGCGAACTTTCTAGACATTGCCAATAATATTATCTAATAATATTATTAGGATAATATGAATTATTGCTTCGATAATGAAAAATATTGTGTAATGACAATTATTGAAATAATGATGATATAAAATATCAATACGACAATTATTAACTCGATAAAATCTTTGAGCGATAATTCTGTAACCATTATTGAGTAGTGCATTCTTACGTAAGAATCAATAATTGGTGCAATACTGGTATCTTCTTGTGTTTTAACCAAGAGTATTTTAACGGTATTAGCAGTAACAACTTCTGTAGATTATTTTTAACCAACTTATATTTGTCGTTTTCTTCGTCAATAAACTTTTCCGTTATGGGGCCCACACATGGTGCTGCTTGTAGTAAATACGAATATTCCCAGATGATACGAATATTCCACGACCAAACGAATATTCTCAAACAACATGATGAATATTTTATAACCACTTGCTTTATTTTGAAATATTTGCGTATTTTACCTAACTATCCACATTAATCAAATCAACCCTTACTATTTCAAAATAATAAATAGAGAAAATTAAATTTCATTAAGAATAAGTTGGGGTGTCGTTTTCTCGATCAACAATAATAATTACATTGTGGGGTCCACCAATGATTGGTAGTTATGCGAATATTTCCTAACAAAAAAGAATATTCCCAGCAAACGAATATTTTATAACAACTTCGTATACTTTTGCAAAATTTATAAATATTACCTACAACTATAACATTATATCAAATTTATTCCATAATATTCAAAAATAATATTTATAGAAAAATTCATCTTTATTTATAAAAGTTGGGGTCTTCTAGAACTTACATTATTCCATTCCTTATTAGTCTGTTGGAATAACTTTGTATCATGGGCTACCTTATACTTGGTGACATTCTTACATTATTATTCATTTTTATATTACATTGGAATATCTTATTCGTGTGTTTTACAGGACTCGGTTAAAATCTTTGTTATTATTTTGTTGGAATATCACATGCGTGTGTTTTACCGGACTGGTTAAAATCTTTATTTATTATTTTGCCGGAATATCACATGCATGCGTTTTTACTACGGACCGGGTTCCATTATTTATTATTCCGCACTTATTATTCTCATTGGAACATCCCGTCGATTGTGAATTTCACGACTGGTTCCGTTATTACTATTGTGTTGGAATAACCTGCCTATGCTAAATACCGCATGCATGGTGATTTCTTTTGTTAATCCATTCGTTATTATACTCGGTTGGTTAAAATTTTGACTTTATACTCCATGAAATTAGTGGAATATCCTTGATATTTGCGCTTCATCCAAATATTTTCATGGAAATATTCTTCTCGAGCATTCTTGAATTTTACTCTACAAAGCAAAGATCATGTTGACAATTTGGACGTTATTAGTTCTGAATAAATTAATTCGTGAACTTGTTTTATTGAATTCTTATATCATTGTCATCATCCTCGTGTTTATATTTTTTTAAAAAGTCATCTATGGCACCTGAGAGCATGGATGGACTTGGTATGATTATGACCGGGGATTATTGATTGTAATCATGATCGTAATGTAACAAGTGATGTGGTAAAAGTCCTCGTTGGTAGTAGTGCATTGATGGGACGATTGTTGGCATGATCATGACCATTGATGAATACACAAATATCCTTGGTAGTAGTGCATGGAATTTGTGGTCGTGACCTAATGAATATCCTTGGTCAGTAGTGCGGGGATGATGTGGATTATTTATTGTGAGTCCCAAATGATAAAAGTGATGAAAAACCTTTTAAAACATAAAAGATAGTAGATTTTATTCTCTACTTGACTCTTTTAATGGATTGTTTGATCCGCTGTAGTTAAACTTGATGTCTATTGTATTTTATCAGTTTAACATTGTTGAAGGCTAATGATAATTTATTTTGCGTTATCTTAGTCATAATATTTCTTGCTGGGCTAGTTGAGCTCACCCTTTCTTTCACTGTTCTCTTCAGGAAATGAGAACGTAGTTGGGACTAGTCGGGGAACGGAGTGATGGTCCGAGATGGTGTCTTAGTAGTCCTCACTATTATGTAAAATAGTGTGACAATAAATGTAACGAGGACTCTATTTGAGAGTGGATATTGTCTAGAAGACAATATTTGTATTTAAACTCACAGCTCTATTGTTGTATAATTAAGATTGTATTTATATTTTTTTATCATGTATTTGGCAACTCAAGATGGATGATGTATACCTATTTTGGGGGCGTCACAACAGCTCCCCCAGGACTAACATAAACACCATATCCTGCTGGTACTTTAGCGCGAGTCTTTATCCTCTTAACTTGCAACTTTGGTTGAGAAGTAAAGAAAGAGAAGTGTCACTAAGAGTTTAATGAATTGATTGAGAAGTGTCAAGATAACTGAAATTGATTGATATAACAATACCTTGTTTGAATTACCAAACTGCACCATGTCATTGCTACAATTATTTTTTGGAAAAACTGATGCAGTGCAACTTTTCCTCTTGAACTGCCGCCTACTTGCCTGACAAAGAGAAACAATAATATTTAACTCAGGTAAAAAAAACTGTTACATAAAAATAATGGCAGAACAGTTACCCTTATTGCTACTACTTACATTGCTTGACTGAAGTTCATCTGTTTGGCCACTGATGGCAGGACAGTTACCCTTATTGTGCCCTGTCTGTCTACATTTTGAGCAATGCATTTTCCTTCCCTTCCTTGTTATCCTTGTAGGATTATTTGGATTCTCCCATCCTTCTTTCCTTCTCATTTTCTTAGGTCTTCCCTTGACTTTATTGCATATTGGAGGAGGTAACATCTTCTGAAAACTTGTTTCACCCCAAAAACTGCTTATAACATCTAACATGTATGTATGCTTTTAGGTATGTTTCCTTTTTGTACCAATGAGCAAGATAAGTTTCAGGCTCTTCCTCCCTGAAATATATTGCTGAAATTGCATGAGCACATGGAATCCCTGTCAAATCCCACTTTCTGCAAGTGCATGTCTTCTGGTCAATGTTAACAACATATGTGTCTCCTCTCATCTTAACCTGAAACTGATTCCCCCCACCCCATGTAGCTGAGCAATAACCAGACTCATCAATAACTTTATCAAGCTTTTTTCTGATCCTAGGACATATACTATCACTTGACTTCTTCATTGCATCCCTTTTGGTGTGGAGCCTAATCATAACTTAGCTCCTTATTTCTTCTAACATATCAATACAATTCATCTATCTTGCTTTCACAATCCAAGCGTTAAAGCATTCTGATATATTATTCTCTACCACATCTGATTTGCATACAGTCTTAAAAAAAGCCTTGTTCCATACCTTAGGATTTAGTTCCAGAAGTTTATCATGTGCATCCTTGTTGAGTCTATTCACCTCTTTCATGTTTCTCTTGAACTCGGCTTCATATGTTGACATTGATGTTGCCCAAAAAGCCTTCCTTAATGCTAAAGATGAAAACTTTTTTCTGAAATTTGCGTATATGTGTCTTGAACAATTCCTATGTTCAGCAAAATGAAGAAGTTCGTCGATAGCCACTTTCAACCCTTTTTGTTGATCACTGACCACTGTCCACCCAGACCCATCACCTCCCTCCAGGTCTTCAACCAACAATTTTATAAACCATCTCCAACTATCAGTGTTTTCAGTCTCCACAATAGCCCATGCAATAGGATACATTTGATTATTCCCATCTCTACCCACGGCTGAGATCAATTGTCCCCCAATAGCAGTCTTAAGGAAACATCCATCTAGCCCAATTATGGGTCTACATCCCTCAAGCCAACCCCTTTTCAAAGCATGAAGACATACATAGAACCTCTGCAAGTAAGGCTAATTAGTAGGATTGCTTCTGTGTGGAAGAACATCAATTGTATTGTTCTTGTTGGACTTGATCAATTCAGTGGCATAATCCCAAATTTTTTCATAGTGTTCTACTAGTAAATCCCAAACATTGCTTAAAGCCCTGCTTCTAATCCTAGAACATTTGCATATAGTAATGTCCAACTGAAACTTTCTCTTGATCTCATCTTGTATGTCTTTTAACTTCCACTGAGGGTTTTTTCTAATTCTGTTGCCATAAAACTCAGCCATGAATTTGACTGATCCCTTCCTATTTTTGAAAGCCCTGCTACAATTATGTTTTTTCCGGTATGTCTTAACTCGCGATTGTCTCGGATGAGTCATCCATTCGCCTAAACGACTTCCAATGACATTTTGGGGTTTTACACATGGTTGAAACTTTTCTCGAAGATTTTAATGTACACGATGTAAGACCGAATTTTATGAAATAAAAGTATTCATTTTTTTTTTAATTACTATTCACGAAGTACTATTCATGAAGCATGATAATTTTTTTTTTTCGTGAAGGCATTACTCGATAATTGTTACAGTAATTCTTGCTCAATATTTTATTTTATTGATTCAATAATTGCTACGTTGATATTTTATATTATTGTTGTTTCAATAATTGTCACGTACTGATATTTTCCATTATCGAGAGCAATAATTCATATTATCTCGAATAATAATATTAGAAAACATTATCGCAATGTCTAGAAAGTTACTGTCTAAGGAGAGGTTTGGTCACCTAATTGCTTGGCGCAAAGATAAGGAGAGATCCTTATTGGAAAGCCCCTCTTTTCAGGAACCCGCCGGTTGTCATATTGTGATTACGTAATATTATTTGTGAATAATTAATTATTGATTCATATGATGAGGAAAATATTGATTTTATATGGATATAGATGGAGAAAAATTTTAAAATGACAATTGTTGAAAATTAATATTTTATCTTTTTCTGATAAAATAATTCATTTAAATATATTATTTTAATAATATATTGATGGTGATATTTTTACAATAAATTCATGGATGAGGTGGAAGAGAGAAGATTGAATTGGAATTATTTAATAATTGTAAATATTTTAATGTATATATATATATATGTACGTATTTGTGTGTGTAAGAAGTGGTGGGGGTAAGAGAAGAAAGTGGGGGAAGAGAGAGAGTTAGTGGAGAATTATGGGAAAGGAAGAAAGAGAAAGGGAAGAGAAGGAAATTAGAAAACTTATCCGTATGCAGATTTTGGTCATTTTTCGTTTGGAATTTGGAAAAATTTCTTCTGTAAAGTTGTAGAGAATTCGATTTCAGTCAGAATGGATATAGAATTAGTATTTTTCTCGATAACCGGTTTATTTTCTATGAATTGTTGAAGTTCGAGAAAATAAAATAATTTTTAAATGAGAAGCGGGCCCCACTTTTTGGTTGGTAATTGAATGCATGTCTTTGAATTGTTTTTTTCAAGAGTGGAGGGTCATTGACTGCTGATTTTCCAAGGAGGAGGCGAGGATAATAATAATAATAATTTATTAATTTAGTCTCGCTTTGGCGTTTCTAAAGATTTTCCTATAAATAGACGCTTAGGTTAGAATTGAAAATCACACTTTAAAGCGA
Source organism: Panax quinquefolius (assembly GCA_020205615.1). Taxonomy (NCBI): domain Eukaryota; kingdom Viridiplantae; phylum Streptophyta; class Magnoliopsida; order Apiales; family Araliaceae; genus Panax; species Panax quinquefolius. The sequence continues at coordinate 32,182,103 of CM035161.1, read as the reverse complement.
AGTTTTTTTTTTTCTCTATATTATCGAGCGTATTCTTGTGAGTATTTTGAGTATACTTTGAGTATTACTATCGGTGCAAGTTAGATTCAATCATTATTCCAAATGGAAATCGCTCTTTTGAGGTAAGGGATAGTAAAGTAAGGATTTTAAGGGTTATTATGTTTTTAGTTTCAAATTTTTCTGAACCTTCAAAAATTCTGAAAAATTTGAAATGATATTTTGATGAGTTTTTTAGATTGTGTCCAAAATGGCGATTTTGGATGTATAGATTGAGAGTTATGAATTTTATGAGAAAAGACTATTTTAAAAGTAACCAGCTTATAACTCCTTGTGATTAACTCCAAAGTTGATGAAATTTTTATTGGGAGTACATCTATATAATATCAATATACCGTGTAAATTTCAGAATTTTGGATAAAATTATAATTTATGATAAATGTTTAAATATTCGGTGGTTTTGGCCATTTGAAAAATAGTAAATGAATTTTTAAAATTTAGAGAAAAATATATGTTCAATATGGAACTATGTTATGCTAAATCCCAGAAAAGAAATATTTTTGGAACTGATTTGGTATTTTTCATGAAAATATTCTAGTTATGAGTAAATGAATTAAATATGTTATGTGAAGTAAGAAAATTGGAAAATATGATTTTATGGCTTGAGAATCATATATATGAGGTATATGCAGATTTTTGATGAGGGTTTTGATTCTTTGGTGATGAAATCTTATGAGTTTGGCATTTTATGATGATTAAATGCATTAATTAGTAAAGTGTAAACAATTTAATTAAATTGTTTATAAGTTTAAAAATGATTAAAATATTATTATAATATTAATAATATTAGATTATGAGATTTCTAAGTGATTTATAACATTTGGATTAAGGTGTTATAAATATGGATATGAATTTTATTATGAAACTTTATCTTTTAGGTATCGAGAGGATTTATGCACGATATATCTTGACAGTCTTATGTACGAACACGGGTCTTATTCACGACAAATTGGTTTCTTCTCGACCAAATTATCATTGATTTATGAATCTTACTCTTGAAATTAAAACCATGTTTTGATTATATTGTTTTATATAACATTCTTATAACCCTAATGATGATATTTCTCTTTGACTTGAGTGTAAAGATGGGTAGATTATTGGTATGATCGTGACCATAGGTTCTCTTTTGCCGATGAGTGCAAAAGTTGAATTGTTGGTTGGTATGATCATTTGACCATTGAATTTACAATTGAATATTTTTAGCTTAAGTGCAAAGGTGAATTGATCAACATGGTTATAATTATTGTTATATAACTTCTGAGATGATTATGTATTTCTTTGATATATGAATATCTTTGGCTCGTAGTGCAAAGATGACTTGTTGATGAATATCTTAGCCTGTAGTGCAAAGATGAATTATTGATGAATATCTTTTTTGCTCGTAATGTAAAGATGACTGTTGTTGAATATCTTTGCTTTGTAGAAGCAAAGATGAATTATTGATGAATATCTTCGCTCAGAATGCAAAAGATGACCCGTTGTTGAATATCTTTAGCTTTGTAGTGTAAAGATGAGCTGTTGATGAATATCTTTGGCCCGTGGTGCAAAGATGAATTTATTAGTATGATTATGAGCGAAACCGTGATTTGGTATAACCATGATCTTTGATGTTTGGGTAAAGACAAGTGATAAAAATTATCTTTGTCTTGGATGAGAAAGGAATTTAGAACTACAATTACGATTATGAGTTATACACGTGATTGTGGGCGAGAATTGTTGATTGATGTTACTGGGGATAAAACATTGTTGGTGAACTTTTAACATGGAGAAGATAATAGATTTTATGGTCTATTTGACTCTTCTAATGGATCGCTCATTCCATTTAACTATGGTTGAAAAGTTTTATCATCTACTATATGTTCTAAATCTCGATTTATTCTCGATGAAGACTATTGATAATTTATTTATCTTTAGTCATAATATTCTTTATCGAAAGCTAGTTGTGCTCACCCTTTTGTTTGTAATTCCTTTCGGTGTAATAAAAGTGTATTTGGGTCGAGCGGGGATAGCGAGGAATAGAGTGGTGGTCTATAGATGTTGAGGGTGAGGTGAATTTAACTTTGGAAGGGTGTTTTGCCACTATCATACAAGATGTCTAATGACATACAAACTCGTGTTATCATAAGACAAGGTTTGCACATCCACTTCTTTGAGTATATTTACAAGCACTACCTATATAATCTTGGTGTTTGTTTGGAGTATAATACCCAATTAGAGACAGTGGAGATAATGGTATGTCAAGAAAAGACTCACCATTGGGAAGAATATGATAGTAATCTTCTCATTTTCTTTGGGGTCTATTAGATCAACCAAGGATAATTACGTGGCCATATGATATCTACCATAACCTAAAAGCATGGCCTCCCATGTATACGAAGGTTTCTTGAGCACTTCCCAAAGATTCTAATTTTTAAAACAGTTTTTGACTATACCTTTATGTAAGGTGTCATTGTGACGTGCTACAGTTGGTATATATTTGCATTCAAACTCACAGCATATGTGTTGTTGTATTTTGCACGACAATTGTTGTAATAAAGTTGTAATTATTTTCCGTACCATATATTTGGCGACTCAGAATGGGTTGGATGGAATGGACCTATTTTGGGGTCGTTACACCTGACATCTTTTCCTTTTCCCAAACAATATCCTCTAATAGCTTCTCTGAATTCACGAGGTCCACTAAACATCATTCCAACACAAAAGTCAATATCTTTCCTCTTGCTCAGGGAGTCAAATGTTATCATTAACCTTTCCACATTCTTTTTCCTACTGAGCCTATCTGGTTGATCTACTTCTTCAGCATCTTCACTCTCTTCATCCATAGACCTCAGCTGATCTGAATCTTCATATTCACTAGGTGACCACTCCTTATCAGTGATGTCTGTATCTTCTCCATCATCATCCGAATTTGCAGTCTGTTGTTGCTGAACATCTTCCTATGTACTTGTCTGTACATTAGTCTCATTTCCAGCCCCCTTTTCTCCCTCCTTTTGCAACTCATTTTCAGCCTCCTTTTCTCCCTCCTCTTTCAACTCATGTAGATCAATACCACCAGCATCATCAGGATCTCCAACCTCTCTCATTTGTTTAGTATACTCCTTAAATTTTGTTCTTGCATTTTGGTACTCTTCATCACTGCTTAATTGTTCATCATCACCAGTCAAGTCAGCATCAGATTCCTCAGAACTTTCATCACTAGTGAAGTCACCATTCACAGCATTGTTCCCCTCAGCATTCACCCCATTGTTATCCTCATTTTCATTTTCTTCGAGCTTACTCAGTAGATCAAGGTTCTTCAGATAATCAAGGTGATCCTTGTCAAGTTTATGATCCACAAAAACTTCTACAGTCATATTTTTTGCAGAAGCTTTAATTAAATCCCTAATCGAATCATTATCATGAATTAATCTAAACCCTTCACCATATTTAAAGAAAACCTTAGCAGTAGTATGGTACCCTAATATATGAGCCATTTGTTCATTTATACGTGTAGTGCACAAGAAATCAGGATCACTAGGGACAACCTTTTTCAACCCTTCTACATAATGTTCTGTGGGCTCAGTGACAAACTCTCCATCATAGTGCACAATTAACGAAATTATATCTGTCACTGTAAATAAAACAAAAAAATAACATAGAGTAAGGAATGAGAGATTCAGTAAGCAAGAACAGTGATACGCAAGTGGATTGTGGAAGTAAGACCAAGGAGAAAGCTACAAGAGCACAAGAGGTGTTCTTATTTGCAGATTCAACATATATCCTTAATTCAAAACAAGAGCACAAAATTTGGGGAAAACGACCACAAATATCCAACAAGGTGGGCATTAACCACATAAAGTAAGCATAAACAAAGATTAGGTTCAAAATCGAGTGCACAGAAGAAATCTTTAAAACTTAAAATAAGGGTTTGGGTGTTTACTCAAAATGGGAAACACGGAAGAAAAAATAAGGGTTTGGGTGCTTACTTTTTGTTGTCGAACAAATTTGGAGATATATATGGCCGAATCCACCATAAGGCTTGAATCTCTTCGCGTCGACTTCAAATCGCTTCTCCCTCTCTGTATTTTGTCTCTCAATCGTTCTCCCTAACCCTTATTTCTTCCTCAGTTGGTCACGTGAAAAGCCCTTCAAAACTGATGTGTTATGCTCTCATATACATATTATTATCCACGTCAGATGAGGAAGCTATGTCAGAATTTTTCATCTACTCCGTTAGTCAATTTTAACGATTATTTCAAAATTTGAAAGTACAAGCACCAGACGACAACAATTTTCGAGTACAATAATCAGTTTGTAAGTTTTTTCACTTCGAAAGCACTAAAACATGAAATGAAATCCCAAAAGTCTGAGTCTAAAAATATATTTATCCCTATAATAATTTATACGGTAGGCAAATGCTGAGAATTCAATTCACAAGAGCAAAGAGATTGTCTAATAAATCAAATAGCAAACGAAATACTAATTCATTAATACATCTCGTGAGCAATACTCCTAATATATACTACTAGTTAATTCAACCAAAGCCTTCACATACTCCAATACAATTTCCCTCAGCTGTTTGATATCATATGCAAACATAAAAATTAAGTTCAGATTGCCCTAAGCTAATACAGCGGAATTAGGATTAATTACCTTCCATGAGGCATGTACTTGGTAGGTTTCAGCAACTCAAGCTGCTCTTTTCTCTCACCACCATATATAGCCTCTTCTTCCAGAGGCTTTCTATGGCTTTTAGTTAGCTTGACAGTAGAAAATTAAGGAGCAGGGGAGGGGAACAAGCAACAAAGAGCAAACTAAACAACCGTAAATCAAACGGCACTAGAAGGTCAAATTTAGTGGTTCCAACTAACTCACTATCCAGCCAAGTACATGTTAATTAACCTATATAATTAGACTGGTTGAAGGCTTAATAATGGTAATGGTTCCACAATGAGGAAACCAAGGATCATAATTTTTAATCAACTTAAAGATCACAATCCTTAACTGATCTACTCTTGGAGCAGGAATCTCCTGCATGTTCCAGGTCGAATATTCTTTATTTTCTGTTTCCCCAATGCCAAGAAGGTGCATACAAAGCAAAGCCCTTCTTACACTAAACTACATGAATGAATGTTACATAAAAAAGTTCATCTAATATATGAAGTTATAATTTCAACCTATGAGCTACTTATTGGGGGTGAACAAAATTCATTAAACAATATAGAAAATTCTCAAATTTCATATGAAACATATTCAATCATCAACTCTTCAAATTTAAACACCAATTTACAGTAATTACATATTACCTCTGGCTATATGTCAAGGTATATTACTAAATCAGGAGCCAACAATCCTATGTCTGGAGCATTCACAAAAAGACATCAGTTTATTATATTCAATCCAGTAATATACTTCTAGGTGTCCGGTCTTTGAAACCAGACCGCAGTTATAATAAAAATTAGTGAACCAAAATTTATACAATACATAAGGTCTTCACCTTACACCATTCAATGTCAAGTCCTTTGGCTGACGAAAATGCCACCCCAGAGTAAGAATAGCGATCAACAATAAGAGTTATTCCACTCTGAATTTTACTTTCCATAAATGACCTGCAAACAACTGTCCAGGATAAAGTGAATTTTTTGCCACCACAACCAAGAGCTTAGTGAACTTCTACTTCAATACTAATCATCAATTAATCCCCACAAAGAAAAGGCATTCATAGTGAGATAAAGAGTCCAAATAATAAATTCACCAGTAACACAATTTGATCAAAGACTAATGTAAAAAATCTGATAGTTTGGGAGTAGGCCTTGGAAATAATCAGAAATGTCTGATGAAAATGTTTATGCAAAACCACTATATAGCCAAATTCTGCAAAATTTTCAACATGTTGAAGTCCCCTGAGGTCCTGAGGAGAAGTGTTCTTTTTTTCCCCTGGGGATGGGGGAAGGAAAGGGACTAATTTGAGACTCAAAACCTTACCTAAACAAATAATTTCCTGGCAACAACCAAAAGCCGAAATTTAAAAAAAAAAAAAATAAGAAGGAATTATGTGATTGCAGGCCTAACTGCTTTAACATCAAAACACGAGTACACGACTTCAGTGACAAGAGTTCTCAGATAGGGTTTATGATGGACACATGTCAGAGAAGCCACCATTAAAGCAAGCTCAAAAGCCAGACGCTAAAAAATAGTCAAAATATGTTAAAATGAGATTTCTGTACATTTATTTTGGATTGAAAATGGCACAGTATATATAAGGTTTCACACTTGGTATTTGGATGCCACTTCGCGAAAGATGTGCTTAAATGAATAAAATAAATTTATCTACCCACCCAAAAAATAATAATTTATCTGCAACCAATATCATGATTTTTAGGCCAACCTAATTAGCAGCCAAACTTCCACAACTCTTAATTCAATTTAAATTAAATGCAGAATTATGCTGTAAATGGATACTATACAAGGATCTATGAACTTATTTACTACAGTAAAAAGCAAATTAACCATGCTCAGTCATCTCAAAATACTGGCCCTCTTCTGCAAGACAATATATTAGTGGGAGGTAAACGAGGAAGGTAGAAGCATTCAATTCAAAAAGTTTCACTAGCAGGGCTAGAAGTATCCACTGAAGTCTGACACACATGAATCTCAACCAGATTATGTAAAGCACGTATAACTTACCTAACCAACTGCTAGTCTAAAAAATGAACAATGCATGTGTGAACTTTGGTTTGTCTATGCAATACAAAAGAGGGGTAGGAAACCGAAATGATTCAGCTGGATACCCAAGCCCATCCAAATACTTGAGTAGTCTGCTAGACCGCTACGATCCAAACCTTCTAGGACAATCAAGGCACCTCTTGAGCAGCTGTTCTGCTTATTCTTGGAACACTTGGTGGGAATTTTGAATTCAAATGTAAACTCAACGGACACGGTGACTCATATTTGGAAGATAATAGTATTAATTTGAACCTAGCTCAACACTACCTTTTTTTATCCAAAACTAGTTGAGTTGGAGTATGATGGATATAAAATCTTAATACAATGAGGAAAATTGATTACTTTGGTTTCTCAGTTAAAATACAATTATAGTGCTCATTGCTATTAGAGAACGATTTACGAGTCCTTATAAAGAAATTATCGATTATTGATGAGCCATATATGTATCATGTATGATATATGGAGTGAGTAGAACATTAAACTTAAACCTTGTCAGAAAAGAAAAAACATAGCCATAGAGATTAAGCTAAAGAAAAACTCACATGGAATAAAAAAACTAGTGAATCAGCAGGCAAGTGTCATGTCCTTCAAACACCTATAAAACTGAATATAAGTGAGAATTTGATACAAATTATTTTGGATCCAACAAAAAATAAAACTAAATTCGGGAACGACTTATTTTAAATAACTTATAAGTTCAAATATAAGTTCGTTTAAGTTGGGACTTATAAGTAAAATGTTCGACATCAATTTGACTTTTAAGCTAAAAAAAATTAAGTTAAAATAAGTTATGAAGGTGTTGTGGTCATAATGATTTTAAGTTAAAATAAAGTAAACATCAGTAAAAATAAACATTACATTTCATTAAGCTAACTTATTTTAAAAGGATTTATAAGTCATTTTAAAATAAGTACTTATTTTTTAACTTAAAAACCAACTTATAAGTTCAAAAGTAAGTACCTCCCGAACCCTCAAATGACTGCCGAACAGCTTTGTGTGATTCACCAAATTAAAATAAAATCAAACCTGCTAAGAATGTTCTGTAACTGAATCAGGGTAAAAATAGTAACTATTCCAGGATCTAGTGCTTCTTTGAAGGAGTACCAAATTCGCGCCTTCGCTGATAATTGATAAATTATTTTTCTGTGGTTGGCCAAACCCAGTCCAACCTTTTCTTCTCTTTTGGAAGGATTTGGGCGGGAGGTTATTTATGCGGCCAAGGAGGACATACCCATTATTACTTACCCGTGACAGCCTTTTACGGGCAATAACTAATTCTTACTTACCCGTGACAGCTTTTTACGGACAAAAACAACCTCCCGTAGTTCTAAAACCCTACTTCGTGCTCGGCAGCTCTTTAAACCCATATAACTGTTTGCTTACAGTTCTTCCCGATCTCCTTGCTGTATCATCCTCCAGGTTTTCTGTTACCAAATACAATATCGAAATTGTTTATTCTTAAGTTCCTCATCTATTTAGATTATCGTGGTATTAGATACAGTGAAAATGGTGCGACCTAAGTCTTCATCGAAGAAGCAGCAAAAGAAGGGCATCGATTTCAAAGTAAAGTACTCTTGTTAAGAAAATAATCTTATGATTTTTGTTATCAATTGTGTTGAATTATCATGATTTTTGTTCTTTTTTCTTTTTGCAGAAAATTAAGCGAAAGGTTGGCCGGAAATTGCCGCCGCCAAAAAATGCTACAAACACCGAAATCAAATCAAAAGGTTAAGTGTATATGTAATCAAAGCTCTCTCGATTTTGTTTCAATTTCACACACACACACACACACACACACACACACACATATATATATATATATATATATATATATATCATAAAGTATTTTTATGTTTGTATAAGCTTTACTAAAAACATAATGAAACAAATTTGTAAAACTAAATAAGAAGTTCCCAATAAAGTATTGTGATAATAGGGTAGAGGTTAACTTTTTCCCCTTTTAAATTTGATCAGAATAAAACCCAACATGATACATATTTATTTTTACACTAAACATGCCATTACTTTTAATTTTGGGTGATTGAGTACTAGTATGCTACTATTACTATATTTTTAGCTAATGTTAGAGGTATGCTTGGAAAACTGAATCCGTTAACAGTCCGGGACCAACACCATTTGATGGTGGGTGGCCCATTATCCGTTAAATTCTTCTTTTAACAAATGTATTTCTAATTTTAGAATGGAGGAAGTATATATAAACGTAGTTCTGTTCTGTAATAAATTATGTTAGTGATGTAAATACCATCGAATGTGCTATGAGCAGCAATTATACTTCCGGAGCAGAGTGTTGCATCGGAGAAGACAGGTTTAGCTGTGAACAAGAAAGGTTTGACCTTAAAAGAGCTTCTTCAGCAAACATCTCATCATAATTCAAAAGTTCGTAAAGGTATTTTGTTATTAATTTCAAATTATGTTTGAGAATTTCTTTTTTAATAGGTTGCGAGTGTTGAGACTTGAGAACTTATCATGTTGAGAGGCATGTTGTTACATTCGCGAAGAATAAAAGAAAATGTTGGGACTGCCATGCAAGCATGTGTGCATGCATGCAAGTGGAGGAAATTGACATTAATTCATGTCAATAAGATCCTGAAAAAGTTATGCGAATAAAAGATCTGGGTTGAGGTACATTTATCATATCTAGGCAGTTTACTCTAAGCACGATCAAAGTTCAGGAAATTGATTGAACTTCGGGTTTGCACAAGCAATTCTTATTATTTTTATTGTTTGGGAAGATTTTAATTAATGTTATGCATGTCAATTTAGTGTCATCGCCTTGTTTCTGACCAACCACTGTCGTAAATCTGAAAATGTCATTATTATATGATGTAATTATGGTTTTATATTTGTCCTAAAAAAATACTACTTATTTTTAAGACAAAGAAAGTAGTACTTCTTTCTAAAACAAATGTAAATAAGAGGAGAAAGTATATCCTACTTATAAAAGAAATAATAAATTAATAAAGATGTTGAGAGTATATCCTAAAATTTGTTATATCCGATGCATGAACATGCGGCCAGTATCAGTTTTCATATATTTCTAGTTTATTTTTGAAATCTAATGATTTCGATATTGATTTGTGATTGTTGTGTGGAGATGCTATGTTAGTTTGAACTTCTTTTCACGGGAATGACCTTTGGTGCCTCCATCCTGAATTGAATTTGTCTTGATGGCAATAATGAGGCTTAAGTGACCTATAACTTCCACATGATTATAACATCTTTCTATGGCCTGATTTAGGGCCCGATGTGTCCCTCTTCTCGCATTTGAAGCATATGATAGGTGGTCTTTTCTCGCTTCCTTAACTCTTGAGTCTTTAGTCAAGGCGTCTTTCCATCATTGTTGAATCTCTGGTTTCTTGAAATGTCCATTCTTATTGTTTTTGTACGATTACCCATAGGAAGTGGTTACCATATCTGGCACAGTGATTCCCCTCGCTTGTTGTCGTAGCAGTGATGGCCTCTATTTGGTAATTATAACTTTCTTGCATTTGCTCTCTTTTTAATTTGCGTTATTTCGTTATCGCGCTCCACTAAGCGAGCCTATTCTGACTTGTCATCTGAATAAGCGAGTTATGAGAAATAAGATGTTGGCGTATCTCCGACTTGAGCCTCTTAAAAAATAGGTTGCAGTGTTGAGACTTGAGAACTTATCATGTTGAGAGGCATGTTGTTACATTCGCGAAGAATAAAAGAAAATGTTAGACTGCCATGCATGCATGTGTGCATGCATGCAAGTGGACGAAATTGACATTAATTCATGTCAATAAGATCCTGAAAAAGTTATGCGAATAAAACATCTGGGTTGAGGTACATTTATCTTATCTAGGCAGTTCACTCTAAGCACGATCAAAGTTCAGGAAATTGATTGAACTTCGGGTTTGCACAAGCAATTCTTATTATTTTTATTGTTTGGGAAGATTTTAATTAATGGTATGCATGCCAATTTAGTGTCATTGCCTTGTTTCTTACCAACCACTGTCATAAATCTGAAAATGTCATTATTATATGATGTAATTATGGTTTTATATTTGTCCTAAAAATACTACTTATTTTTAAGACAAAGAAAGTAGTACTTCTTTCTAAAACAAATATAAATAAGAGGAGAAAGTATATCCTACTTATAAAAGAAATGATAAATTAATAAAGATGGTGAGAGTATATCCTAAAATTTTGTTATATCTGATGCATGAACATGTGGCCAGTATCAGTTTTCATATATTTCTAGTTTATTTTGGAAATCTAATGATTGCGATATTTTTGTGATTGTTGTGTGGAGATGCTATGTTAGTTTTAACTTCTAGAAATTATTGGTTTAAAATAAGTAAACCTTGTTGCTCATATTTTGGTAGACAAGAGCCTGTGTGATATTTTGATTTGCTTGAAATGATTTAATGCTAACTAGGAGGCTTTTTTCTCTGTCAAGATGCGTTGATTGGTATTAAGGATATATTTGTCAAATATCCAGCAGAGTTGAAGTTGCACAAACTCGCTGTTATTGAGAAACTGCGTGAACGCATTAGTGACGATGATAAATTGGTTCGTGAAACACTATATCAACTTCTTAAGGCAGTCATTTTCCCTGGGTGCAAAGAGGTGATTCATATTGGCCTTTCAGTGTAATTTTTTTTCCTCATAGTGCTGCTGTTTATCTGTTCAACATTCCCTTGGGGGACAGGGGACAGTGGACAGATTTTCTAGTGCTAGTGCCGTTGATAGTGCTGTTTTATCTGTGTGCTTTAATTCTCAATAACTAGCTGATTGCAATTATTATTATTTTTTCTAATGGCATCCTCTTCGCCAAACTTATTTTGATAAAGATATATTTTTTATTCAATAGTGCAACCACCTTATATCTCAGCAAGTTACTGTCCCCTTTTTTCTTCTGCTTGGTAGGAAGAAATTTGGGAAGATTATAACAGTTGTGACATTTTCTGTTTATATTAGAAGTGTTGACTGCCTTTTCTATTCCATGGTTTTTCTCTTTTTTCATTTTTTCGACTTTATTTTTATACTCCCTCCGTCTCCAAAAGGATGACTAAAGGTACACATATTTTTGTCCTCAAAAGGATGGGATAAAGTACATAAAGTGAAGGATAACAAAGTCATTTTGTGGGGTCATTAGTATGAAAAAATAAAAGTACTCATTACTTTATATAATTGTGGGACCACTAAAGATAATTTGGAACTTTTTAACTCTCTTTTCTCTATTTTTACTTTTTTTAATATGTATGTAAATTGTACTTTGCTCATCCTTTTAGGGACGGAGAGAGTATGTATTTGCTCTAGATACACCCACAATACCCCCTGATGTTGCCATGTAAATATTTATATCTTAGGGGAAAGACAAAGATGATTTCAACACAGAGCTAACTTTGAATGGCTTTCGATTGCCCTTTTGTTGTGGTTGTTAATATTCCTTTCTCCAGTTATCCTTTGTAGTTAATCAGATGCTTTTATTTACAGGATAATCAAGGACCTTTCATATCTTTGACGATGGTATATATTTTTAGTGCCATGACACATTTGGCAATTGACGTTAGGTTGATGGCTTTCAAATTTCTTGACCTCGTTATCCAGTATTACCCAACTTCATTTTCCTTATATGCTGAAAAGGTAATTACAGAACTTTCTCTTAGTAAATACTCCCTCCGTCTCTTAATATAAGTCGTTTTAGAGTTGTGTACAAGTATTAAGGAAATGATTGTTTAACATTAAATATAATATCAATTGTCTATATTGTCCTTGTATTGAAAAAAGATAGTGTTATTTATTGGGTAAAAAATAGTGAGAGAACCAAAGTTATATTTAATACTTTGGGTAATATTGGAAACTAAGCCATTAATACTTACTTGAAATTCTCAAACGACTTATTTTAAGGGACAAAAACACTTCTCTAAAACAACTTAAATTAAGGGACGGAGGGAGTAATGTATTAGTGTGGATTTACTATCTGATTTGTGGTACAAATTTGGTAGTGTTATTCATGTGACCATGCTATGTGATTATCTTGGTTGCTTTCCAAATTCCAACTTGAGCTTCAATTCAACTATGGGCACTATTTCTTTGTCAATATCCCTAGTAAGATCACATTAAAATAAATCCTTCTCTGAAACAGATGTTCAAATTTTCATTTAGTATAGATAATGTCAAATCTTCAATCCGCTGCAAGTGTTGTACTTGTCGTGGGTGATGCTGTTTGCGGATATTTTTTATGCTTGGTTATACTTCTGGACTTATTTGCCATTACTCTTGTGCCTTTTACAAATTCGTGATGATATACTAACTTGCTAAGCCTTTTTTGGGTTACTTTGTACACAGATTCTCCAGAACTATGAAGATATTTTACGACAGAACCAGTTCTATTTGCAGGACAAGGGCAAGCTTAAGAGTGCTCTTGCTGGGATAGCACGCTGCTTCTCTCTGTTGCCGTGTAATAAAAGAGGAGATCACTCATCAACTGATAATGTATCTTTCATAGCCAGAATTACGACATAGTTTAGCATTTCATTAGTTTTGGTAATTATGTGTTGTCATGTTAATTATTGTTTTAATCACTGTAGCATTCAAAAACTACATACCTCTCTTGATTAAGGACTTGAATGCATAAGTTGACTGTATTATCCTTCTTTTTTTTTTATCCTTTTGGTTCTAAATTGAAGTACTTCAGTAAAAAGAAGAAACTTATATGAATAAACTATGAAGGAACCAGTGGGTATGCCTTCACGAAATTGTGATGGTGGGAAATCTGTGCCATACCTGCTTGGCCCATTAAATCAGAACATCCTCTAAATCCCTGGCTTGAAAAGTCTTATCTGCTAGCATTAGTTTGACCATGTGGCCCAGGACCGACAATATAATCTTAGAAGATGTGTTTTCATGAGATTGTAATGGTTGAAATCCAATGGCATCATTTGTAGCTTGTGTTGCTCTCATGTCCCTTAGAAACATAATGTACTATAAAAGTACAAATACAAGTTTATTAGTGCATGGCGTGAGATTGACCGTGTTCTACATTGTGGCAAGCACTTGAATGTATGAGTGAGCTGCTTGCAGGGAAAATATAATATTGTAATGGGTCATGTTCTCAGGCTTTATTGCATAGAAATATTTCTCAAGAGGATTTAGTCTTCATGCCCTTGGATTCTTGTTGACAAATGATAGTCTTCAGTGCTTTGAGGCGAGATTGTCTGACAAATTACATATGCATGAATGATTCCATATTGTAGTAACATCTTTTGATTTTCTTCTTATGTTCTCAGTCATTTACTTTACTCTGCTTGTTTTGTTTATTTAAGTTATGTTTAGAGTTGTTCTTGTTATCATGATCATTAAATGCATGTGAATGCCTTCTCTACTGATGTCTGATGTATATCTTCTTTAATATTAACTTTTATACATTAACCTTTATACTTCTTTCTTGCTTGTCACCTTCTTTCACTCAATCTTTTACTTTTCAGTTCACATTTGTTTCTTTCTCTTGTTATATAGAAGCAGGTAGTTTCCAAAAGCGTTTTGCATGCTTATGAGCCCGATGAGCCTAAAGAATATGCTGGTAAGTGTGGAAGGGTTTTGAACTTCATTTGTATTAACTTCTTTCATTGTTATTTGTTTGCATTGAGGTTCTTGGTGATGATAATATTGGAAAGTGTTAATTTTGATGTTCATTCACATAAAGTGTGTGTGTGTGTATATATATATATATATATATATATATATATATTTGATATTTACGGATGATGAATACTATTCCATTTAGGACTGGGCAAATTTATTTATAATTTTATTTTTCAATAACTTATAATGGCTTATACAAGCAACTAAGAGTCTTAATCCACGAGGACCCAAAACCCAACCTTGATATGATGATAGGTAGGCCTGGCAAAATATGGTTATGAGTTGGTTTTGGTTTTCAAAATATGGTTATGGTTCTATTTAAGAACTAAAATCATATTAACCATTTTTAATATGGGTTTGTGGTATGGGCTATATTTTATGGTTCAAACCATATTAACGCGAAGATGTTTTGACTTATAAATGAACTTTTCCTGAAAATTCACAATTTTATTATTAATAATATGATATAAAAATTAATAATATAAATAATAAAATGCTAAAACTATATAATAAAATTTTAAATTGAAATTATTAATACCCTTCCATATTTAAATAAATTATTTATTAATATGTTATTATTAATATCACCAAAAGAAGAACCTAATTGATTCAAAATCATAAGAAGAAGCTCGGATACAAAATCAATATACTTTGTTCAAATTTAGAAGAAAATAAAGATAAGGAATACATTTTCCGCGAAGAAAATATGAGAAAAGCTTCTAATTTTCGGAATGGAATATTTGAAAAACTTCTTCAATAACTTATATTGGCTTTTTCTGTGATGATACAAGCAACTAAGAGTCTTAATCCACGAGGACCCAAAACCCAACCTTGATATGATGATAGGGCATCCTGCCCAAATGGTAAATAGGTGGAGTTGCTTGTTTGGGATTGATGCTCTAACTTGGTGTGTGTTTGGAAACCTCAGGGGTCAAGTCCCTCAGTGCAATGCGGAGCCAGACTTATTCTAAATGGTTGGGGAGGGATCTCAAAATTTTAGGAAACAACTGGAATTTTTTAGGCAACTTTTATTTTTAGAAATTAGGGCCATTGCCCCAGTTGTTTGTGTTCTCCCTATCCACAATGCATTATTCCTAATTTCTGGTTTTGCATTCTTCAGCTTTCTGTCGAAGTTTGAATGATATTATGTCTTCTTTTGTCTTCTGTTGAACTACAAGGTGTGTATTGCAGTTGTATGTGAAATTGTGTACCAGAGAACCCTCATCATTAGAATAAAACTTGTAGTAACAAAACTTGGAAAAATTAAAGTAATAACATTTTTTGTTAGGATGATGTTAGTGAATATTCAATAATAATTTGTAGTAATTTGCTTGAAGGTATGGTTACCTAACCCTTTTGTTAACATGAGCTAACTAGAGACGAGCATGATGCCATAACAACCACCAAGTAATCTTTTTCCAGGGATATTATGTTATTAACCATCTCTGCAACAGATATAACAGAATAATACTTGAAGTTTGCGAGTATCTGTTATGAGTTGATGGGATAAACTGTAACAGCTGTGAAAACCCTTTTTCCTTCCTGTATTTTCTCTCCAACCAAATAAGGGAGACCTTATCCATCCTCCCTAATACATGCTTCCACATTTCTCTATTACCAAACCTACCATTAGAGAGAGAAGATAAAGCAGGGGACAAATGATAGTGGATAACCTTTGAAAATGGAATTAAGGAAATTTAGGAAAAAAGCGTAAAAATAAGAATCGAGTGATGAAGATACGGATCTTAGTTAAATCATCTATGTCGAAATGCTTTGCCCACCCAACTCAAATGCCAAAGCCAAGTCTTGGCACACTGTCCACCATTTAGCATGCTAAGTTCCGTGTCAAGCCAACAAGGGTCTAATACTTTCTCACTATGTGTTTGCATACATTTCTGTAATACCATTACCATGCGTTACAGGCTTACAGCTACAAAAACCTCAAATGGCACATATCATCCCGTAAATGTCTCCTTTACAATGAATGAGGAACATACTCAGCAGTCATTGGTGGATGCTAATTGTTGTAAGGTTGATTGGTGCATGGTTGGTATTGGTGATATACAGTAAGTGAAGGAAATGGCTTGAAGGTGAGTTGTGGATCACATTGTGACTCACCCGCTGGTAATGAGAAAGAGAAAGTTATGTTTTTTCCTCCTTATTAACAAATAAAATCGTAATGGAGTTACTCATTCCATTAAACAGGAGTAATATTGTGGTGACCTTTCAACTTCTTGTTTTCTGTCTCTCATTCCTTTTTCTTTCTGTGTCTCCGTTCTTTTTTCAATTCCTTGGGATTGAAATAATATTTTTAACAGCCTTTCATGCCTTGGTGTTTTTATTTTTGCAGGGTTCTCTACCATCATGAAGAAACTCAACGTCCTTTTGCCTATTCTAGTTGGTTGCTTCCAGGATTTTATACCTTTGGTCCATAGTATGCCACAACTAGATGCTCAATCGTTTGATTGTATGCTATCTGTACTTCAGAGTATAGATTTTGTAATCAAGTTCTTTGTTTATGGGATTGACGAGAGTCAACAAGAGTTGCAAGTTTCTCCACCTTCTTATTCAAGTACGGATGCAACTCTTTGGGGTCAAAATATCTCTCCTGTTTTTCTAAAGAAATTATGGGATGTGTTCCCTCTCAACCCAACACGCCATCTATCAGAAAAGGTACAATCAGTATACAATTTGGGCCATTAGAGTGTTTCCAATCGAAAATTCTGTAGAAATGTGTGTATATACACACACACACACATATATTATTCAAGTTGATCTTATACATTTAATCTCCTAGCAACCTTTTGTTCTATCAATGTCTCTTAGGTCTTTCATGACCTTCCAATCTGTCAAGTTTTCATGGAAATTTTAGAGTATGGCACATATTGGTAGCTTGTTTCTAATTATATGGAAGCATAAGCTAAAGAGGTTTATATAAGCATTTAACTGCTAGAATTTTATAATGTTGTGCTTATCAAAGTGGGTAAAAATTCTACAGTATTCTATTTCCCAAATGGACTAATACATCAATAGTACTTTAGAAAATATTTGTTCAGACAAAATATTCATTTTGATTAAATGATAACTTTTCCTTTGGGAAGAAAGATGATGGGAACTACAAGTCAAATGAAATTTACATTTATTTTTTGAAAATTTTATTTTGTTTAATTTGGGAAAAATTAATGTATGCCATTATTCATTATATTTACTAGTGAGGATTTAGGATATTTATATTTATTAGGAAACATTATTATTTGGTTAGGGTTTTTTAGTCGTTTAGTACTTTTATTGTTCCCAAACAATTTTAGAATTTTGAGTCTTTTCAAGTATTTAATGTAATCCCCTCAAGAGTACACAGTTTACTCCAACTCAGTTATAAAAGTGAATTAGAAATCTGAATCTTTTCATTAAATTATTTGTCTTTCTTCCATTATACGTTGACTACGTTCTTTTCTACCTTACATATATTCTACATTACATTATTTATTTGTTTATTAATTTCTTTATAGAAACTCAAAAGTAATAGTGTAAAGAGCACATTTAGATAATGATGATATGTCTATATGGAACATGGTTCAAAATTTCAGCATATCAGTCGATTTTTTGAGCGTATCGGGGCAGTTTCGGTCCTTGCCAAACCGCAACCTTGATACAAGTTGGAAAATTGATGATTATTCATGTAAAGGGTGTGTTTGGGCAAAATTTTGGTGTAGCGGAGTGGTTTTGGACTAAACAATGGAGAAATTTCGACGTAACAAAAAATAAATAAATTATATTTAATATATTTTAACTATAAAGTAAAGTAAAATAAAACTAGTGTTCAAGTTAATTACAACTTATAAATTATACTTAAACTAATTAGCAAAAGAATTATACATACTATATAGTATCACAGCTAATTAGAGCTTAAAAAAACTGTAGTCATTTTACTTGGAAATAAAAGAGAATATATTTTGTACATATTAAGTAGAAAAAATTGAACCTATATGGTACCTAATTAAGTATAACTTGAAAATATCTTAAGAATTTACTATTCAATCTTTATGCAATATAGTATTAGACATGTCTGCAAGATGTCTATTTTTTCATTTGGACAGAGATGTGTACTAGGTACTTTTTTTGTGAACTTAATTGATCCTCTTATGATTTAGAATTTTTTTATAATTATTAAAAAAATTTGAAGTTCCCAACTAGCGTAACGGTGTGTATTGCCCAAAATCGATATCGAAACCGATATAATGTCAAAAATGACCTTCCAAAACATAAGCTGCTAGCCTGCTACCGCAACTTTGAACCATGATATGGAACCTTAGGTTAGACACCATTTTGCTTTTCCTCTCTGTTTTATGTTTATATTTTTTGAGTGCTTTAATCCTTAGAAACTTAGGTTAGCATGTAGCTGATTAGATAACTCTATGAGAAGTTGATGGACATCACCTATTTGTGCTTATACCAAAGTTAGAACTTTGTATTCTTGGAATACGAAGGCAACTATAATCAGTTTTGGCTGTTGCACGATGCTGAGATATGTTAAGTCAATACTCAGTAGTGGATATAGAGTACAGAGAATAACAAAATATCTCTGCAGAAAGTTGCTTTTTCAGAAGCACATTTGTTGAGTTTGAGATCATTTATTTTATTCCCTCTTCTAGAAACTGAATTATGGGGAGAGTGGTTGATCTATTATGCTGCCCAACTTTATGTTTTTAGCTAGTAAAGTTGGTTAGAATATGGATTGATATTTCTCCGATTTTATTTATTTATTTATTTATTTTTGAAGAGGCTCCTTTTAACATAAGGAAAATGCTTTGGAGCTATTAATGATGCTATTGGTTCTGTTAAATGGATGAACCTGTTCTAATCTTGTTTTGGAGCTCTTCACGCTTTCAAGTCCAGACTGAACTTGTCTAATATTCAATTAGATATTTAAAATCATTTTCGAGATAATTTGTTCTCGAAACAAGCTTGAGCTTCCTTCATCTGAACATGGCATGTCGTCTTATATTTAGCCTTGAACATGTTGAAGCCTAACACTGACATGGAGTTAGTTGTTCGTTGAGGTCTCATGTACTTTCAGTTTTCATCAGATTGAGACCCTTGAATGCTGATATTATATGTTATAGAATTATTTTCTCTTTTATTATATTTACAAAAATTTCTATCTAAAAGAACCAAAATAACCACTTGATCCATAAACTCATTCATTTATATAATGTAGTTTTTCTGCTTCCAGGCATTTGTCTTCATTTTCTGTATGTTAAAACTCATTTGACTCGGTTGTTAAGTTTATGGCTTTCACTTGATTCTTTGTATGCTTTGCAGGAAGATGATAGGTATTTCATCTTGAATATCATAATTTCTAAAATCTTTTTGTGCTCAAGTGACTGGATATACCATTCCTCTGCTTTGCTGGAAAAATTTCTTGAATTCATTGAAAGTGCGCTATCTGAAAAGGTATGCTTCTAGAATTGTATCTTCTTACTACTTATGGAAATTTCTGTTTCATAGGCTCAATTGGAAAGAGATTGCAGTCATGGATCTGTGTCAGGCTTCTCATACCCAATTCTAAACCTAAGTTATTTTTGACTTAAATGAGTGTCATGTGTTGGCAGTGTTGCCATATCTTGCTGCCATGTGTCTAGTTCATTTTTAGGGGTCCACAATGAGACATATAAAAGTTTGAGAATATACCATGCTACTTTTGTGATCTACTCACAGGGTCATATTCTATGGTCATAAAGTTGAAGTTTCCTGAAAAATTTGAATTTCTGGTTTAAGGTGGCATGTTTTACTTGCATTTGCAGAATATGACTTGGTATATCTCTTATGTTGCAGATGTGTGGCAGCTTGCAATCAGGTAAAGCATTTCATGACAAGCACTCAGTTTCACTTATTCCTTTCGTCCCAAAGCTTTTAAAACAGGTTTCTGGTAGTTGGAGATCTCGTATTCTTCAGGTTTGTGACTTATTCCTACTTTTTTAATTAATTACCAAGGTCATGTCCCTGCATTTCTTTCCCAAGTCATTTACTGTTTTGTCTGTTCATACACGTTATGTTCCTTTTGGTTTGAATATTCTGATTTTTGTCTCCTAGTATAATTGAAATCCGTGAATGATGATTGTACTTTATTGGCACTTCCATTGCAGGCTTTTACTAAGGTATTCAAGAGTTGTAATCCAGAATCCTCACTAAAATTGGCTTGCATTTCTGCAATAGAAGATTTGTTAGATCCTGTAAGTTTTTTGTTTCACACTTCCAGATTTATTTTTTCACAAGTGATTAGCATGTATGTGAAATTTTAAATTGCCTTTTCACTTTTCATTTTGCACTATAGTAGTGTGTTTCAAATTTCCTTATTGAGGGGTTGAGGGAAGGCATATTATTGTTCCTTTTCTTTTTTAATACAAACATGTTGGTCTCTCTTGTTCCTCTGGCGTGGAATTTTTTTCGAGGTGATTATGGGTTGTCCTGCTCCTAGCCACCCTGGTAATCATATTATGTTGGAAATAAAGGGGGGGCGTAAGGTACATCACTGCTTGCCTTTTGAATTGTAAATGGTCAAGAAGACTGAGCTTAAATACAATAGGTGTGAAAGAAATCCTGGTCGAAGAAGGCTAAAATGATATCTTTCATGTGGGTAGCGAAAGGCGTTAATGGCCACAGTGGCACACTCTGGAGCCTTCTGTGGAAGGGCCCAACCCACTGGAGTAGCAAAACTTCCACTTCAAGTGCACATCTGTGTCTCAACTGAATCTTCCCTGTCACTCTTTTTTTTCCTTTGCTTATAAGAGTAGCCTAATTTTTTTCCCTCCTAATGCAAGATTTCTTTATGACAGGAAAATGGCTGGATGAACCTGCAAACAAGTGATCCTGAAATATTGGACTACCAGATAACGTGGCTAAGAGAGCTTCCTTTACTGCTTATCCTTTTAGGTGATAAGCACCCAGTATCATCCAAGGTAAGTTCTCTAGTAGACATTTGGACATCTCGTCTAGAATCAAATTAATGTTGGTTGATGATAAAGTTTGCATCTTGACGTCCTCATAGATCTTTAATTTTCCATTCCTTTCTCAAATCATGAGATTATTATTCTCTCCTAAAATTTACGTCTCATTGCAGGCTGTGTTGCTTCTTCAACTTCACCTGGGACAGAGTGCTTTAATGAACTCTTCCCTCTCGCAGGAATATGATAACATGCAGTATACATTCAGAGAATTTTACAGTGCAAGCCTACATGATTGTAAAATTAAATTTCTGTATTTTTTCCTTCCATTCAAGTCAATCACATATTAACCTTGTTACTTATGTTTGGTGTTATACTTTCTTGTTTTGCAGCAACAGTATGCTATGGTCCTTTCATGAGGCTCACCAGAGATATCCAGGAACTTTCTGTGTGTTGCCTTTATTATTTCTCTTTCTTGGACTCGCTCATTCTTCAGTCATTAACTTCTTGTTGCTTATGTGAGTACTTAAATGTTTATTGGTTCAAATTCCTTGAGAATTTTTTTTTATTACCTTGATGCAATATTCAGCTTCCTTGCTTGGATATGTACCTCATTTTTCCTTGAGAAATTGATTCATTGTCAGTATTAACATCAAAGAGTGGGATGGCTTCATTTTGGAGAACTCCCTCTCGTTCCAGGCTGTAGTTTCTCCTTTTCTCTCTTCTATATGATCTTCTCTACCTATCGCTTTTAGAAATAACATTATATATAAATAGTAAAAGAGTGCCATAACTTCCTTTTTGAATGGCATTTCATACCTCATAAAAGAGTGGTACATCGTTTTATCTCAATTTCTTTCAAGTAATTTAGTTAGTGTGCTCATTTGGTTTGGCTTAAATATATCAAAGTTACTTCCATGTTTTAAGAAGTAAGCTGATCTCCTTTGTTTCATTAAGAATAATAGCTTAACTCTGGGATCTTTAATGCATAGAAAATTATTCTTAGGAAAAATATTTATTTATGTGTTTTGACTCATGAATAATATAAGCAAAATGTCTGTTGTGTGTTCAAACAAAAATTATATAAGTTTTTGGAGTTGGATGAAACCCTTTCCAACTTTAACGTCAGTATATGTAAAGTTGCAATGAGTTAATTACACCTTGGGTACATATTGTTTGACATGAAACTGCAGACCTGATACCCTAGGATCGTAAGTAGAGGAGATGCTTCTTTCTAATCTTATCTTTATAAAATTGCTGGTGAATTAATTAAAGAATGATGTTCTACTTATTTTATGCTGATACTTTTTTTTTTCCCAAATCACTGCAGGTCCTAATTTAGAGCCATTTTTATTGTTTCGGATCGTAGAAGTTCTGCATTCAGCCTATAAAGCTGGACGTATTCAGATTGCAGACCATATTAGTTTCTTCATCACTCTACTCTCGCGATACAAAATTTTTCCTGGTACCTCTGCAGATAATTTCTTTTATAACCATCCTACTTTTGGTAGCAACTAGTAGCTATCAGTTGTTTTTCTTGTGGTTACATGAGTTTAATGTTACTAGAGTTTTTATTTTTAAGTTTAGTGGGACCAGAAGGCAATATCCTCGTTCTGATAAGTACTTTCCTAAATATGTGGATGAGTACTTCTTATTGCTTATGTCTGTGCTTTCCTACTTTCCGGCTGTTGACTTGTTAAAATTTGTATTACTCTCTTCGGAAGGATATTTCTCTTCTGCATATGTTAGGTTCTTATATTACCTATGAAGTTCGAGTACTGTAGGTGAAGTTTGTTAGGCCCATACAATGGTAGTTTTGTTTCCTTCCTTTATCCTCTCCTTTCCAGTGTAAATTTCTTGGTAGGATATAGGAATGTAGGGGTTGATAATCTTCAGTGGTATAATCCTTGTTGTCATGGGAGCATTATCAATGCCAAATTTAAATGACATTCCAGGTACTTGCTATATTTTTCTCTATATCTGCTGGTACATTCTGTGTACAATATTGTAGCTTATGTCCTTTGTAAGTGTTCACAATAATTTTGTTACTAAAACTTGAAAATAGTATTGTTAATAAAATTTAAGTTCAAAATATTTAATTAGTTTTGAAAGAAAATCCTTAAGTGGGATTACGAGAATTTATATGCTGCTGGTAAATTACTCCTTCCTTCACATAACCCCCCATTCTGCTAAAAGGTATGAATAAATAATCCCTGACTTTCCTTTTGAAGCTGACTTGATAATTTATTTTCTGTGATACATGTACAAAATGATTGGGTTTAGAGTTAGAGCTGTTGACTGTAGTTGAATTTAAAAAAATTCTCCAGAGTCAAGTAACATGTCTCCTCCTGTTTATTATATGACTAGTCTTTATCATGTTTTAACTTGAACCTTTTGGCTTCTCAACATATATATGGTTGATGAAAAGTTAATATTCATAACCTGGAGAGGGTACTGTTTTGCAGAAAAGAGTTATCCTATAATGGAGGATGATGGGACATCAAATTTTGGAACTTTTAAGTCAATCACCAGTGTTGTTTGCTCTTTCCTACCGCAAATCGGTGATGATTATCTTGTTTTTCAGATGCTTGAAAAAGTTGTTGTGAATCAGATAGTGAGTTGGCTAAACCTTCCTCATCTAGTTCCATAAATGTTCGAGTTGAATTACTTCTAATATATATATATATATATATATATATATATATATATATATATATTGTTATGACATACATATAATTTGTTATGACCATGGGAGGATCCAAGAATTTTGTCCTAACTAATTTTTTTGTGATGTTGATGATTCATTTTTGGAACGTTTAAATTTTGATCACATGTCATGAATGCCTAAATTAATCAAAATACAAGTCTACAACAATCCCAAACAAACAATTATTTTATGCAACATAAATAAAATTCTATAATATACAACAAATAAATATTAATAATCCAAACTAAAAAAGGAATTTCAAAATAAAAACCATTTAGATACAATTTAAAATTTTATTTAGGTTACTTGTCATAATTCAAATTCAATTTGAATGATTCCCCAAATACTCAAAAGTTCAAACCAAATTTGTTTTCTATATTCAAACAAAATCATGAATTAACTTATATTTGCTCCTATGCTGCCCTCCATATACATCTGCCCCTGGTTATGACTTATTGAAAGGAATAGAAATTATATGTACCATATGTATTGAGTTTTTTCCATCATTGATGGTTCATTGGTCCACATAAATTTTACCTGCGGAAATGCTCACGCTTTTCTTTTCTTTCCTTTTTTGGGCAAAGTAACCAGTAAAAATGTTTATCTTATAGAACTCTGTTTTGATTTTCAGTCACTCAAACCACCTTCGGACAACATCTGTGCATTGCTCAGAATGCTCGTCACACTAGACTCCAAACCGACAAGACTTTCTGAACAGAGTATCATCAACCTTTGTAGTTATCTTCCAGGATACTTAATTGATATTGTCTCTGTAAGTATTTTATTATTAAAAAAAAAAACTTTTATTGTCTCTCTTTGATTCATGCCTACACAGTTTCTCATTTTTAACTAATCTTAATTGTCTCAATATCTTGTTTGTGGATTTTGTTTCTTATGCAGATTGTTGCTTTTCTTGTTGGACAATTGCTAACATCTATTGATTTTTATGACTATATACATAGTGCATTCCACAAGATGATGATGAGTCCACCGTCCTCAGTCGTACAAGCAGAATTCGTTATTATCTCCTACCTTGCCTGTTCTTGTTTTATCGGAGTGACAGACTTCTAAATCTTGTGTTGAAAATGATGGGATCATTAGTATGTGAAGAGAGTTCATCATATTTTGATCATCGATGTACCCAGTATACCACTGGATATTCTAGCAGTATCGGTGCAATCGTTTCCATCCTCCAACTGATATATGCGGACATTAAAATAAAACAAAATCTGTTGCTGTGCAAGGCAGAGATTGAGCATATATTACAGAAAATACTTGCAGTGAAGGTAATTTGAACCCCAATTTCTTAAACACAGTTATTTTCTTATTCACTTTGTGGCGTCCTACCATCTGTCGAGGTTAAAAAGCCATATTAAGATATGTATTTATATTGTTAAGTCCCTTTCAAATCTTTACTATCATTGTTTAAATTCCATTTATGCTAAAAAATAAATTCAAAACCATAACTCTACCTCCTTTCCACAAAAAAGAGTCCAAATATTTGTGTTCCATGTTTATCCCTAATTTATTGAGTGTTTAATAATGGCATGATAACGAAAATGTGATGATAAACTTGAGCAGATTGTCAATTTATACTAACATTCAATGAATGGGATTCTTTTTTGGAACAATAATGGGTCTCTTTTTGTGAAACGTAGGGAGTATGAACAAAGTTGACTTTTTATTATTTGTTTTTGAAATGAATTTTTGGTCTTCTATATGTTTCAAGTAAAATTTTTATTTTATTTTTTGTTGAGAGAGTTTGATTGCTAGTCTTCATTTAGGTTGGGATCACAATTCATGGTGCCAATATTGAAAAAGCACGACTTTTGTGCTTGCACTTTTTTTTGTGATTGCAAATTCAGTTACTAAACAACATTTTGTGTTATCACTTCAAACAAAATGAAAGTAAAACCAAAAATGTGGTAACTAAAGTGGATATTAAATAGGCTGTATGATCTTGCTAAGATGGTATAACCTATTGTATTTTTGTCGGAGTAAAATGCAAAAATGATCCCCTGTACTATAAGGATATTTGGATATTGTGACCCTTTTTTTAGTTTACTATTTGAAAATTTGGATTGTGAACCCTATTGTGCCATGTGGCGTTGATTTGTACACATGGCACGTTGACATGTCAATTTAACACCTTTGAGCTAAAAATATCTATTCTCCCAAGATTTGAATTTAACACCTCATATTTCCAACACTAACAAAACATTAATTACCAACTAAGCTAAGAATTAATATTTTTTTTAAAAAAAGTATTACTACTAACACTAATAGTATTAGTACCAACTTTATTAGTTATTATTAGTAATATTATTAATAAGTTATTAGTTACTTAATAATTTTAATAACATGATATTCTTTACGATGATTGGATAAATACTTATAATATATTATCTTAATAACATTACTTATTAGATATTAGTATATATTAATGGTATTAGTAACATTAATACTCTAATAGCATTCTTGTTATAGTCTACATTAATGTTATTCTATATTAATGTTAAAAAATAATAAAAATTATGCTAATAACAATAATTTATGATAATAACAATAATACAAATAGTTATTATAATAAATAAATAATTTAATCTTGTGATCACATATTTTGTAAAAATAATAAGTACTTTATTTATTCAATATATATTTAAATAAGTTTTTAGATTTCATCTTTTGCAATAAGTAATGAAGTTAAAATGGTAGAATTAATAGAATAATAAATAAATAAACAAATAATAAAAACCCTAAGATGACTTTTGGACTCTTCTCACCCGTTCCTACAGAAGAAACTAGACAAAGAGAGAAAAATTGAATTTATCTTTTCCTTTTGTCAAAATTATCTCTTTTTTTTCATTAGCATTAATGTATATTAATAACAATAGTATTGTAAGTATATTGATATTATTAATAACATTAATATATCCTAATATCTAATAAGTAATATATTACTAAGATAATATATTTTATATTTAGCTAAGAAGCAAAATCGTGTTAAAAGAGAATTATTAATAATAATAATTACTAACAACTTATTAATTATTAACTCCTCGGTTTATTAATAAAAGTATTACTAATAACTAATTATTGTATCATATTTAATTCTATTTAATTGCATAGGTTTTTTGCACATTACTAGTAATGTTTTTTAAAGAAGAGAACATTAATATTAATAATAACTTAGTAGACAAATTAATCAAATGATCATTTTTGTTAGACATTTTTAGTAATAAAGTCTTTTATAGGGTCTTAGGTTCAAATTCTTGATAGAATACTTTTTTTTAATATTCTTCAAATGTGTTCAAAAATTGACATGTTCAAATCATGATAATGATTTTTTATCTCAAAGTTAAATTGACATGTCGGCGTGTTATATGTGTACAAGTCAACGCTACATGACACAATAGGGTTCATAAGTCAAATTTTCAAATAGTAAAGGGTTCGTTTTGTATTGACTAAAAAAAGAGGCACAATATCCAAATATCTCTTATAGTATAGGGGTCACTTTTGCATTTTACTCATTTTTCTTGTCTCATTACATGTTTCTAACTTGGGATATTTGATCATCTAGTTTTCTCAGTTGTCTTTAATCATCAATTCACTTGAGCTGTGATCTGTGATCTGATCTCTTTTACTTGCATACTTTATACTTTCTGGCACTTGTTTTCGATCTGTTTTAGTACAAATGTCAACGCATTATCCTATGTGCTTGCAGTCTTCCGAGGATATCCACGTGACTATCGAAGAAAGGCACAAAATAGGGTGTGCATGTGAGCAATTGAAGGATTGTTCAAATAAGTTACTAGTAGGATGAAAATAATCTACAGTATTTTTCTACACCAAAGTAAGCCTTTCCTGTTACTTGCACCATTACTCTATTTTTCATTTCCTTCTTGGATCCTGCTGCTTTTATATTAGACATATTTTTGTGTAACAAGTCTTTTTTTTCCCATCTCCACTGGCGGAATCAGGGGGTCATATGACCCCCCAATATTTTTTGTATATGTTTGACCTTGACCCCCTTATACAAAAGTACTTTATATTTATGCTTCTGAGGTCTTTGCATTTGGCGTCAACTTATTCTTTATTCCTTACGATTTACAACTTTCAGTTTGGGTAAGTCTTTTGATTTCGTGCATACCAAAAGCAATTTTTGGAGGTAGAACATTACATAATTATAATTAGTCACATTTACAGCCATTAGGACTTCATGGATTCTATTGCCTTGGCCCTCCTTAATTTTTGGGATTTTCCACTGAAAATGTAATAGTTACCAGCTTTGGCTTTCAATTAGAATATTTTTTTGGTCTTTCAACTTGAAAATTCAGTTGACTAAAAACTTCAAAGTCTGATTAATAGTCCCATAGTTCGGGAGAAATTTAAAATATATATATATATATATATATATATATATATGTGTGTGTGTGTGTGTGTGTGTGTGTATTTAAAGTCATTAGACTCACAACTCAAAGGTTGATAAGGGTTGGAATAGGATGTTGTGAAATGGGCAATATGAATTTGAAAGAAGCACTCCCAAACGTCAATAAATAATTTTTTTTATTGATGTATTTTGATCCCCTTCTAAAAATGTTCTGGTTCCGCCACTGCCCATTTCTCTTTTGTAATTGGAACTCTTTAGTTTGATAATGTTACGCTGCCAAATTTCAGATCATTCAAAACTAAATCCCAAATCCTTGTGTGAGTGGTGATAGTGTGCTTATGGTTGTGTGTGTGTGTGAAAGAAAGAGAGAGAGAGAGAGAGAGATAGAGGTGTTTAATTGTACGTTCTCTGTCAGTTTGTTAAACAAATGGTGAAGTGTGCATGGCTAATATCGACTAAGATACAATGCAATTAAAGATAGCAGTCACCTTTAGATTTTCAGTAAAAATATTTGTGTTAACCTTATTCTTAATTCAAGAATGTATCACGTACGCCACTGGTTTATATTAAAAAAAATTGCTAGGTTGTGGCGTGATAGGTGAAGTAGTTGCCTGCCTGGTGAAGAAGTAATTTGAAGTGTTTCAACTTGTGTGGCAATCAATCGGCAAGCAACAGACCTAATGATCTACTGGCTCCCAGTGGGTCTCGGTCTTGAGGGTGGGAGAGTTTAATCCATTGTGGCAGGCAGCTTAAATTATAGCAAAAGGCAACTTACAGTATGAAGCAAAGGGTATGTATCTATCTATCTATCTATCTATCTATCTATCATAAACACCTTGAGGTTTCTTGTGTGAGCGACTCCTGGTAGTCGTTAAGGATTATATATATATGAATCCTTGAAGATGCTTGGTCGAATGGACAGACCATGTTTTTTTCATGGTCCATGTCTGCTACTGTATCTATCTAGTTTTTATGAACTCGGCGGGTCAATGCTGTTTTTGATGGAAGTTTCAAGTCTCTTTTCATCTTCTTTTATTTGTATTATTATTATGAAATTATTATTTTTGTTTGTCAATGCTGTATTATTTTTATTTTTAAGTCTCTTTTCTTCTTCTTTTTTTCGTATTATTATTACGTACTAGCCTTCATAAAGCACATGTTCTATTAATTATTGGACAATTAAGTAAATAAAGCAAGCTTGAGATTTATTTATTTGTATTTCTACTGATATATATTAATTCCTAGCTCTAAATTGGAATATATTTCTTATATATTTTCATGTTCAAGGAGCAAAAGCAAATCCATGTACGTCGATCTTTTGAAATTACTAATAGGGAAGAATCCGTACGTTTGGAAGATCGGCCCCACAAGTGAAGCCCTCATACTACTGCTTATATATCACAAAGAATCTAAAAGAAAGCAAAACGAAAATAGAATAGAAAAAACAAAATTATTCATCTCTTAGGCTATATTTGTTTATAAGAATTATATTTAGGATATGATTATTAATCTCAAGTGTCTTGTTTGTTTTTAAATTTAGACTTTAAACTATTAATCTCGGGATTATAAAATAATTTAATAGTCTTGATATAATAATTATAACCTCGGGATTATAATCCTAGGATTAATAATTTTGGGAATTATAATCCTTGTAAATAAACACAATCTTACCTTAAGGAATAAAATTTATGAATTTGAGAGGTGGGACTGAGCAAGGAATCAAATTGGAATCGAAATCGCACCAATTAAATTCGTACCAATGGTTTCGGCCAATGTTCTAAAAGGTGGGAGGCGGCCGGCCAGGGGGCCTAGACAGGATTTTTTATTATAAGATAATTTTAATATTTTATTTTACATTAATCTTTCAAAATAATAATATAAAGCAAAATAATCTATAATAAAGATAATAATTAAATTATAGAATTAGTAGTAATTGCACTTAAGTAGTAAAATATATATTCATTGCTTGAAATAATTAAATTATAGAATTAATGTTACTAGTAAGTAGTAACTAGTAAGAAGTATCTTGATATCTTCATATATATAATTATATACGCATTTCTTCTTCTCTCTCAAAAATTAAATAAATGTTATTTTTAAAATTAGTGTGAAGTTTATTGAATGAGACATTTGATACTATTAATTATGTAATTATTTTAATTTGTGTAATTTTTAAAATTGAGGACTTAAAGAAAATGACAAATACCATATACTACTAAGTATGATTAACATATCTTTGACGTATTAGTTTTATTCATAAACAAAATTGGTATTAAATAATAAAATTTTAAATTTTAAAATTCAATTCAATATTAAAACTTAAGAAACTAAACATAAATTTAAGAATTATATTGAATTAAATTAAATATTATAAATGTATCATCATTTATAGAATTTCAAGTTGGTACAAGTTCAAAAAATTATACCTATAATAAAATTATTCATTTTGACTTGATCTTGTTCACTTCTTGTTGTGATTTGATATGCTTGCATTAATAATATGATAAATCATTAGAAAAATAAATATATCAAGATTTAGTTTTGGTAGTAATTTTAAAAAAAAAACAACAACTCCGCCTAACCCGCCTTCTCTCCTAGTCCATTTTTTTCACCGATTTGGCCATAGGTGCAGATAGAGCCCTCTTTAAGCGGTACTTAAAGCCAGCCGATTTTTTATAATAAGAGGTTTCAATAGATGTGACGATTTTAGGTGGGTTGAAAAACTAAATTTACGATTTCGATTTGATTATTAGCCAAAACTGCACTCATAAAATCAAAACCAAACTGCATCATGAAAATTAATTAATTATACAATCCTATTACGTGAGAGATGTTTCAATTAACCTTGTGTAATGAACTTCCCATGAAAATTAAGGTACGTACTAATTAGAAATTTGGACGGTATTGATCTACATGTTCACCATCACCATACAAATCTCATACAATTATCCCTTAATTGTAAAAAATTATTGGACTATAAACTGCTTGAGCATATATATTTCATAAATTATATATATATATATATATATAATTATTTGAATTTAATATCTTTTATGGCTAAAAGAATTGAAGTTATTGGAATTAGACAAATTGTGAGACCCCAGATTT
The DNA here is from genome assembly GCA_020205615.1 of Panax quinquefolius. NCBI lineage: Eukaryota > Viridiplantae > Streptophyta > Magnoliopsida > Apiales > Araliaceae > Panax > Panax quinquefolius. Next base: position 32,150,557 of record CM035161.1, on the reverse strand, counting down.
TATTAATAAAGATTTAAATTTGGTGAAATAATTTTTAATATTATGGTGTGAATTTGAGATAATATTATAGTTGTGGGTAGTATTTATAAATTTTGCAAAAGTATGCAGTGGTTATATTATATTCGATTAATTGGGGAATATTCGGTTTAGCGGGGAATATTAAATACAACTACTCAATCATTGGTGGACCTATAATGTAATTATTGTCGGATTGAAAGCGACAAAAATATTTTATTGAAATAACGGCGGAAGTTTTACCGTAGTTCTTTGTTGAACTACTCTCGGTAGTAAAAATACGATAATAAATGTGGTTGCATAAGTAGCACGGTGTATTAATTATTGATGCTTATGTGAGAAGTTACTCGGTTTGATTCCATTATTGTCGATTAATAATATGAATTATTATAGCGATAATGACGTTTTGTTTTATTCAGTATTATTAACGTAATAAAAGCGAAACATCTTTTATATAAAATAGAATACTTTATTAAAGTTATTACATAAATAGAATATATTATATTTTATTATGCATAGTGTTGATAATAGTTTTTTGATAGTGTTTTGCGTAGTATTGCATAGTGTTTGCATAGTAAAATGTTTTTATATAAATAGAATATATTATATTTTATTTAAAAGATTTTTCTTTAAATATGGACCGTCAGATTAAAGTAAATCAATCTGGATAGTTCATGGATTAATTCTTACGCATTCCATTTTCCTATAAATAGAAAATTTCATTCCTTCATTATTTTCTTACAATTCATCAAAACTACAGAGAGAAATTATAGAGAAACTATAGAGAGAAAATTATGAAAGAAGAAGAGTATTCGCTACTTCACTACTTACATATTCGGTTCTTTTTTACGGTGAGGGTGTTATTCTTTCTTCTTGAAGAGAACTTACATTATTCCATTCACTATTATTACATTGGAATAACTTTGTAAAAGTGGCATACCCTATACATAACTCGTATACTGCGGCGATACCCTATACTTGGTGAAATCCTTATGTTATTCCATTCTTATTATTACATTGGAATAACTCAGATCTGTGATTTTACCTATACTTGGTGACATTCTTCTATTATTCATTGGAACATCACATGCATGTGTTTTACACGGGGATTGGTTCCGTTTTTTTATTATTACATTGGAACATCACATGCATGTGTTTTTCTGGGGACCGGTTAAAATCTTTATTATTACATTGGAATATCCTATCATGTGTTTTTACCGGGATCGGTTCCATCTTTATTATTATTGTTGGAACATCCCGTCGATTGTGAATTTCACGACTTGGTTCCGTTATTATTATTATGTTGGAATACTTTTCATACATGCGAATCACCGCATGCGTGGTGATTTCTTTTGTTATTCCATTCTTTATTATACCCGGTTGGTTAAAACTTTGACTTTATACTCCATGAAATTAGTAGAATATCCTCGATATTTGCGTTTCATCCAAATATCTTTTCATGAAAATATTCTTACGATCATTATTGAATTTTACTCTATTTAAAGCGATATCATGTTGACAATTTGGGCGTTAATAATTCATGGATTAAATAATTCTTGAACTTGTTTTATTGAATTACTATGTCATCATATCATCATCCTCATGTTATATTATGTTATCTTTGGCTTTACGTGCGTAGATGAACTTAGTATGATTATGACGAGGATCATTCGGTATAATCGTGACTTGATATAAATGATGTGACAAAAGTCCTCGGTGGCACATGTAATGCGGTGATGGATAGTTTTTGGTATGATTATGATGACGGGGGTGATTTGGTATAGTCGTGACCATTGATAATTTGATGAAAATCCTTGACCAAGTGATACGGGGATGATTAGATGTGGTGGTTTATTATTGTCGTGAGTCTCGTGATAAAAATTGATGAAAACCTTTTAAAACCTAAAAGATAGTAGACTTTATTCTCTACTTGACTCTTTTAATGGATCGCTTATTCAGCTGCAGATTAAAGCTTGTTTATCAGTATTTTATCGGTTTAACATTGTTGAAGGCTAATGATAATTTATTCGCATTATCTTAGTCATAATATTTCTTCTTGGGCTAGTTGAGCTCACCCTTTCTTTCTTTCACTGTTATTCTTCAGTGAAATGAGAACGCCATTTGGGACGAGTCGGGGAGCGAAGTAATGGTCCGGAGGATAGCATTAATAGTCCTCACTATTACGTGAAATAGTGTGATAATAGTTGTAATGAGGACTCCTTTTGAGTTTGTATAATATCTAGTAGACAATATTTGTATTCAAACTCATAGTTTATGTCGTATTAGATACGGCAGTTATATTAGTAAGTTGTATTTGAATTTATGTACCATGTAAGTGGCGACTCAAGATGGGTGGCGTATACCTAATTTTGGGGGCGTCGCGGTTAGTATCGAGCCATAAGTGTGAAGAGCCCCGAGCCTCTCTCATTTGGTGACTTCTGTTGATGGGGAATGCACCAAGCCAAACTCTCCGTAGGGGACGCCGTCTTTCGATTGGTAAGGTGACAGTATACCGATGTGAGGTCTTGACACAAGTTGTTGTCCGAGTCACGGTTGGTATCGGAGCTTAGGGATATGATCCTGGCTAAGATGTGAGAATAGTCTTAGGAGGGGAGAGGGGGAATTCCTTGTTAGTATGACCTACCTAAATTTATTTGGTATTTAATTAATTGGTCGGTCGAGTATAGGGATAATATGTGATATGTTAATTAACCCTTATTTTATGGCGGTATTTGAAAATGGCATCCGAGAATGTTGAGAATAGAATGGAGCACGAGGTATTGATTCTCCACGGATCGATAATCGGGACAATGTCTGACGGGATGGCGATAATCCTCCCGTAAATAACAACAACGATCAATCGATTAACGACGAGATGACGTTTAAAAGGTTTTAGAATTCATGCAACATCGGTGAAAGCGACTCTGTTCAAACGCGTAGGTGGAAACACGGAAACTCTCGGTGGTCACCATTAAACAATTCAAGGAGTTGGGACCACCGGAGTTTAAGGAGAGCAAAACCACTTGGCGGAAGCATGGATTAAGCAGATTACCAAGATATTTGATGTCTTGGGATGCTCAGGAAGCAAAAGGTTCCTTTTCGCGCTTTTATGTCATGCGGAGAGGCGGATTCATTGGTGGGAATCGGTAAAAGCGTACTCAACTTCTTTATCTTGAAGATATCTTGGGAGAAGTTCAGGGAGGTACATTCAACGACAAATACTTTCGAAAGTATTCGCCACATGAAGGAGGTGGAGTTTATCAAGTTGGAACAAAACAATATGACCGAGTGTCGCATGATACGAGGCAAAATTTGCGGAGTTATCACGATTCGTCCCCACTTGGTGGATAATGAAGAGAGAATGACGAATGTTTTTAAGAGGTTTGAAGCGAGAGATACGTCGACATCTTATTTCATAAAGCGTGTTTTTATTAGGATGTTGTAAATAGGGCTCGATTAGTGGAGCGCGATAACGAGTCAACGAACTAAAAGAAGAGGTACGTGCAAAATTATAATACCGGTGAGAGTAGTCATCGAGCGGTGACAACAAGCGTGGAGAAATCAACGGGCGGATATGGTAACCACCGGTGGTAATCGAGGCCAAAATAATAAGAATGGACATTTCAAGAAAAGGAGATTCAACAATGATGGAAAAAGGCGTCAAAGACCAAAGACCGTTTCAAAAGGAAGAAGAACGACCACCGGTCGTATGCTTCAAATGCGGAGGAGAGGACACATCATCCGGGATTGCGCCGTGCTGTCAATCAAAGCATGTTATAATTGTGGAAGAGAAGGTCACTTAGCTCGATTTTGTCGTTTCATCAAGACAAATTCAACTAGGATGGAGGCACCAAAGGTGTCCCAGACAAACCAAAGCCGGTAGTTTAAGAGAGGCGTTTTTTTTTTCGTGACGAGGAACACGAATAAAATTATCACGGGTAAGTTAATCGTAAGCTCTCTTGAAGTCTATACAAGTGTTAGATACCGATTCTACCCACTCTTTTATTTCACCTAGTTGCATTCAACGTTTGAATTTGACTCAGAAGAAGTTAAACTTTGACTTATTGGTTGAAACTTCGTTAGTAGGAGCCTTCGTTCTCGCTTACTTATTTTTTAAATCTTGTTTAATTCAAATAAACATTTTCACGTTACCTGTCGATCTTATCTTTTTGAAAATACTTGCCTTTGATGTGATTTTTAGGAATCAATTGGTTAGCTAATCATCATGCTTTTCGTAAGGTTGTTAGCTTTTATATTCATAACCAACCCTGTTATACGAATTCAAAGTAACCAAACCCTAAAGTTAATCTTCATTATATCAAGCCATAAGAAAAGAGCTCGAACCTTTCGTTGTTGACTTCCTTGTGTGGAATGAAGAAAGCCGGACTTTCTGTAAGCGACATCGTGAATGAAGATAGCAAGTTTATAGGTATCGTTGTGAGGTCTTTATCTAGGTTAAGGGATAGAAGTCACGGTTGGTATCAATGTGACGTCTTATCCAAGTCTTGGATAAAATGTATGATTTTGAATGATATTTCTATCATTAATAAATTTCTTGACGTATTCTTGAAGATTTCTAGCCTACCTAGGCGTGAAATCGAATTTTGTATTGACCAATCAAAAAAAACCCATTTCTTAAACCCTCAAATATTTCTTCAACTAAATAAGCGTTTACGTGGTTTATGATGAAAGTCATAATAAAAGCATTGGAATAATGAAAATCATGGGTATATGAAGTATTAGTAAGTTTTATGATGAGTTATGTTGGTTAAGACGTAAAAAACATGAAAGTTTCTTAGAAATCACAAAGAGTTGAAAATCGATTTTAGTGAAAAGCGTAACATGAAATTAAATTGACCATATCTCCTATTATATTTTGAATTTTTGAATGTGGTCAAGTCCTCAGAGTTAGATCTATGAGTTACCTAACTAATCCAAGTGGAATTCTTTGGAAAATGTGTTGTAGATTTTTGTGTGGGTGATTTTAGCAAAGGGTGCAAAGTCTGTAAAACAAGAAAAAGCTTACGCCATGATTTTAGAGAGGTCGTTTTTGCCACTTAAATTATGAGAAAAATTTGGCCTTTTGGGACATGAAAGTATATGGTATAAAGTACCTCCTGTCCAAAAATGAGCTCAATCGACTTAAAATGAGCAAGTTATGACTATTTCAATATTTAGGTTTTTAAAAAAACGCTTATAATAGGAGTTCTATAACTCAGATGACCATGAAATTTAAACCTGAAGCTCACGTTAACATGTGTAAGGTCCTGCCAAGATTTGGGAATTTTGGAGTTAAACTTGAGGTAGCTAATTTCTTAAGGAATTAGTGGAAATTGATTTTTAAAAATAGTAAATAAATTTTAAAAATTCGAGAAAAAATATATTTTCATTATGGGACTATATTATGCTAAATCCCGGAAAAGAAATATTTTTGAAATTTGATTTGGTATTTTCATGAAAATAGTTTAATTCTGAACATATGAGTTAAATATGTTATGTGAAGTAACAAAGTTGAAAATAGGATTTTATATAGAGAATCCTATATATAGTATATGCATATTTTTGATGAGGATTTGATAATTGGTGATGATATCTTATGAGTATGACATTTTGAATGATTAAATGCATTATATGGTAAAGTGTAAACAATTAAGATAAATTGTTTATAAATTTAAGAAGTGATTAAAATATTGTTATAATATTAATGTTATTAGATTATGAGATTATTAAATGATTGATAACATGGGGATATTCTTGAATCTGGATAAATTATATTATAAATGTTTAATATTTATCCTTTATCTCATTTGATTGATTCTTTATATCATTATCCTCGTGTTTATATTATGTTGAAAGTCAAATACGTGGCTGTAGTGCATAGATGAACTTGGTATGATTATGACCACGGATTATTCGGTATAATCATAATCAGTAAATGAATACACAATTATCTTTTAGTAGTGCATGGATAATTTGTGGTTGTGATCTTAATGAATATCCTTGGCACGTAGTGCGGGGATGATTCGATGATGTGGATTAATTATTGAAATTTGAGTCTCAAAGAATGAAATATTAATTCATGGATGTGTTCAAAGTCATACGTGGCTTACGCAGCATAGATGGACTTGGTATGATTATTATGAGGGATTGTTCGGTATAATCATAATCAGTAATTGAAAAACACAATTATCTTGGTAGTAGTGCATGGATAATTTGTGGTCGTGATACTAATGAATATCCTTGGCCCGTAGTGCGGGGATGATTCGATGATGTGGATTAATTATTGGTGAGTCTCGTGATGAAATATTAATTCATGGATGCGTTCAAAGTAAATCCGCGTGGCTTACGTGCATAGATGGACTTGGTATGATTACGACTGTGGATTGTTCGGTATAATCATAATCAGTAATTGAAAAACACGAATATCCTTGGCGATTGGTGCAATGGATAATTCGTGGTAGTAATCTTATTAAGGCTGCGTCTTAGCATTATTGGTTTTTCTGGTTGTATATCTTTGCACAGTAGTGCAAAGATGAATTGTTAATGAATAGCTTTGGCGGATTTCAAAGATGAATTTAATATTTTAAGCGATAAAGGTATTCAAGGTATCCTCATCTCTTTATCATACCAGTATACCACTAATTTCGAGTGAAATTCCATAAGGAGGAGATTGTGAGACCCCATTTTATTAATAAAGATTTAAATTTGGTGAAATAATTTTTTAATATTGTGGTGTGAATTTGAGATAATATTATAGTTGTGGGTAGTATTTATAAATTTTGCAAAGTATGCAAGTGGTTATATTATATTCGATTGGTGGGGAATATTTGGTTTAGCGAGGGAATATTAATGACAACTGGCTCAATCATTGGTGGACCCACAATGAGAATTATTGTCGGATTGAGAAAGCGACAAAAATATTTTATTGAAATAACGGCGGAAGTTTTCTAGTAGTTCTTGTTGAACTACTCGGTAGTAAAAGTCACGAAGTAATAAATGTGGTTGCGTAGTAGCACCGGTATTAATTATCACGCTTATGTGAGAAGTTACTCGGTTTGATTCCATTATTGTCGATTAATAATATGAATTATTATAGCGATAATGACGTTTTGTTTTATTCAGTATTATTAACGTAATAAAAGCGAAACATCTTTTATATAAAATAGAATACTTTATTAAAGTTATTACTATAAATAGAATATATTATATTTTATTATCGTAGTGTTGCGTAGTGTTTTCAGATAGTGTTTTTGCATAGTATTGCATAGTGTTTGCATAGTAAAATGTTTTATATAAATAGAATATATTATATTTTATTTAAAAGATTTTTCTTTAAATATGGACCATCGATTAAAGTAAATCAATCTGGATAGTTCATGGATTAATTCTTATGCATTCCATTTTCCTATAAATAGAAGCTCATTCCTTCATTATTTTCTTACGAATTCATCAAACTCTGAGAGAGAAATTATAGAGAGAAACTATAGAGAAAATTATAGAAAGAAGAAGAGTATTCCGCTACTTCACTACTTATATATTAGGTTCTTTTTACGGTGAGGGTGTTATTCTTTCTTCTTGAAGAGAACTTACATTATTCCATTCTTTATTATTACATTGGAATAACTTTGTAAAAAGTGGCATACCCTATACATAACTTCGGATATCTGTGGCATACCTATACTTGGTGAAATCCTTATGTTATTCCATCGCTTATTATTACATTGGAATAACTTTGTATCTATGATTTACCTATACTTGGTGACATTCTTCTATTATTACATTGGAACATCACATGCGTGTGTGTTTTGGGACTGGTTAAAATCTTTATTATTCATTGGAACATCACATGCATGTGTTTTTTTACAGGACTGGTTCCGTCTCTTTATTATTCATTGGAATATCCTATCATGTGTTTTACAGGATCCGGTTCCATCTTTATTATTACATTGGAACATCACAGCTTGTGGTGTGAATTTCACGACTGGTTAGTTCCGTTATTATTATTATGTTGGAATAACTCATACATCTGAAATCTCGCATGCGTGGTGATTTCTTTTGTTATTCCATTCTTTATTATACCTGGGTTGGTTAAAACTTTGACTTATACTCCATGAAATTAGTAGAATATCCTTGATATTTGCGTTTCATCCAAATATCTTTTCATGAAAATATTCTTCCGATCATTATTGAATTTTACTCTCACTTAAACAATGTATCGTGTTGACAATTTGGACGTTAATAATTCATGGATTAAATAATTCTTGAACTTGTTTTATTGAATTATTATGTCATTGTCATCATCCTCGTGTTATATTATGTTATCTTTGGCTTACGATGCGTAGATGAACTTAGTGATGATTATGACCGAGGATCATTCGGTATAATCATGACTTGATATAAATGATGTGACAAAAGTCCTCGGTGGCTGTAATGCGATGATGGATAGTTTTGGTATGATTATGACCGGGGTGATTTGGTATAGTCATGACCATTGATAATTTGATGAAAATCCTTGACCGTAGTACAGGGATGATTAGATGTGGTGGTTTATTATTGTTTGAGTCTCGTGATAAAAATTGATGAAAACTTTTAAAACCTAAAAGATAGTAGACTTTATTCTCTACTTGACTCTTTTAATGGATTGCTTATTAAACTTGCAGCTTAAAGCTGTTTATCTATTGTATTTTATCGGTTTAACTTTGTTCAAGGCTAATGATAATTTATTACGCATTATCTTAGTCATAATATTTCTTCTTTGGGCTAGTTGAGCTCACCCTTTCTTTCTTTATTCTCTTGAGAAATGAGAACATATTTTGGACAGTCGGGGAGCGAAGTAATGGTCGGAGGATAGCATTAATAGTCCCTCACTATTCGTGAAATAGTGTGATAATAGTTGTAATGAGGACTCCTTTTGAGTTTGTATAATATCTAGTAGACAATATTTGTATTCAAACTCATAGTTTATGTCGTATTGTACAGCATGTTATATTAGTAAGTTGTATTTGAATTTATGTACATATGTAAGTGGCGACTCAAGATGGGTGACGTATACCTAATTTTGGGGGCGTCACACAAATCATGAGGCAACCCTCTTGAATTATCAACGTGCTTCTGAAACTCGTTGTTGGATGAAGTAGTACTGAATAATATTCCTTGTTGCTTGTTTTTCTTTTTTGGATGTGTAGAGCGAGGGATAAAAACTCCGGTGCATTTGATTATCTCTTTTACAGCTTTAATAGTGTGATGTTAAATTATTAATTTAAATTGCATAAAATTTTGTTGTTTCAATTGGTTTTGAAATCGAAATTGCACCGCACGATTCAAAATCGCACCGCATTGTACTAATCATAAGCGGTTTCATGTTCAGTTTTAGATTTGTCAAATCGTACTTAAACAGTTTTGTGTGTGGTTTGAGCTTCAAACCGAGATGGATGAAAATGGTTCATTTTTTTCTAATGGAACAATCAAATGTAATTTTTTTTTCTTTTCATTCACATCTTTATTTCTGCAATCTGAACGTAATTTTTTTTTTTCCCTACAAGCTTTGTGATTAAATAAATGAGTTTATAAAAGGAAATTAATACTATTAAAAATCAATTTTAGTTATGCATGGCACCTTACCTAATTTTTTTTTTTTTTGCCTATCTAATTGCACTTCGCAACCAAATATACACTTGTTTACTTAAAAATATAAATAAAAAAATTATAAAAATACAAATAAATGCATATGTTTTTATTTTAAGTATACTTTCTCGGTGTCTATCTGACAAATACTTGAAGCCCAAGTATGTAAAAGTAAAAAATTCCAAAATTGCCCGCACCGCCTTAACAGTGATACCAATCTTGTCCCTAAAACAAGACACCTCCTTCCCCTACTCTCTTCCTTGGCAATATATATCTCTTATGCGCTGTTAACTAAAACCCGACTGTTGCCTGTTGGTTGCTATTCACCGTAATTTGACCGTCAAGATGGAGGAGGAGGACGGCGCTAAGTTGTTCCATGTCTTGTTTTACGACGGGGAGCGCGAAATTAACATTGGCCTTATTAGAATTTATCCGTCCCTTGATCTCAAGACGTTTCAGTCGATTCTAAGCCAAAAGATCGGAATTTCTCCGAAGCATATGTCGATATATCTCGTCGACCGAAAGAACCCAAAATTATCTCACGAAAGTCGCCCCAAAGTCCTTATCACCGGTAGGGTAAGCTTTGCTCGAATCGCTCGCGAAAAGGACTGTGTCATTCTTGTAGTGTTAAAGCGATCAAGAAGAGACCGAAGGCGAAAATCGAAACAGAATAGCTCCAAGTACAATGATTACTCGACGGCAAATTACTTTTCCCCGGCGCCTGGAAAGTTGATTCTTCTCCAGCGAAACCAGTCGGAGCTCAACAATCCACAGTTCCCCGGGTTTGTTTCGCCGTATTACGGTCTGATTGTGCCGCCGGAGTATGAGAGCTTCAGTGATCATTTGCAGATTCAAAGAGAGAATTACTTGGCGATGATTTCAAATTCCAATTTGTATTCTTCTACAAAATCTGAAGATCCTTATGATCCTTATGTGGTGTCTGAAAGTCCAACCCTACCTATATGCGAGGATTGCAGGAATGCGAAGACGCAAGGGAATCTCGTGCCCTTTCACTGCTGTGTAAACGACGCCATTACAATAGCGTTCCGGTCGCCGGCGGGACCTATTGATAGGCCCTCATATGACAAGTAATTGCTGCTAACAGGCTGCTGACTCTGGTTTTGTAATTTGTTTGTTTCTAATTTTGTATATGAAAGCCAGGGAAGAGAGTGATCTGGCTGGTTTGTGGTATACGGTAAGAAACGTATACCATAGGTGTATATTTACTAGTACTAGTATAGACTAATCTCTGATTTTTACCCTAAATTTTAATCCTAAAATCGATTTGTATCCTAAATTTTGAGTTTCAAATTAATTTGCACCTTTCGCATCCTCTTTATCAAAATAATTTGTACAGTTTAGAGTGCATATAATTCAAAATAAAATTTAAAAGTGCATATAATTTAAAGTTTATGGTGCAAATCATTTTTAGGGTTAAAATTTAGGGTCCAATTTAATTAGTAAGGGCATTTATATATATATATATATATATATATATATATATATAAGTAAATGAGATTAGGCGGCAGTGTGAATTTATTTAATGGGAAATGATATTTGCATTTCAAATATTTCATTTGTTTGTGCTTCATCATGGCAAGGTTAAAATGGTTTAATGATCAAGTTCAAAAGGAGAAATTTGGTGAATGCAAATATCACCTCCCTTTATATAAACTAGTATACAACTGTAAATTATATGAGATAAAATAAGAATTTTAGAAAATTTGAATGATTAAATAAAAAAGAATAATATAAAAATTACTTTAAAAGTCGAAGGGAATGTTAATAAGTTTCAAAATTATGTTCAGAGCCAGAGTTCTCCGGCTTTATATATTAGATTATATATGATCATCAATTGTGGCTTTGTTATTTTAATAATTAAGTTTTGTGCACTTTAGACCATTATTAACAAACATTTCTTGTAATTGTCCATTGTACTTTGTTTGATCAAGAAATTGCTTTTAGCCCAACAACAAGAAGTGGACTTATTATTTTTTATAAGTTTGGAGTTTCTGAATATTTGTCAAATTTCAATAATCAAGTTTGTTACTAATATATCTATTTATTTCACTAATTATCTATTTTACTTCTTCAAATATTTATTTTTTAGTAATTTATACTTAAAATAAGTGATAATTAATTTTTTATACTAATTTTTTTTTTTACTTTTTACTAATTTAAAAATAGTATTATAATAAATTAATAAAAATTTGAAATTATCCTAAAAAAAATATAACGAGCATAAGAAAACCGTACTAACACGTGTGAGCTGCGGGACAAGTCTGAGACTCCTATTGCATGCGGATAGTAACCGTTCAGTCGATTTTTTTTTTTCAACTCTTCTTATTGTTAGCAGTAGTCAGAAAATTATTTCATTAAAAGATTTAATGCCTAATCGTCTTTAAAAAAATAGCAAATTATATTTTTTTTCTCATAAATAAGAAAAGTGTTAAAAAAAAAAAATTTGAGTCCACATAATCATATAAAATAAATATTTTTATTTTTTATATTAATAAATCCCATTAAATAACATATTTGTTATGTATTTTAATTTATTTTTAAAAATGAAAATTTTAAAATTTTAATAATCCTTTTGAAGACACTATTTTCTTACTGTTATTTTTGGTAATTAATACAAACTCTTCATCGTTCAATCGTAAAAGGTGAGAAAACTGGCCATACACAAACACACATTGCGTGAATCGTGATGGTGTACAGATAAGACAAAAACTTAAAGGAGCAAAACCGGCGAGTCGTGGAGACGGGACGGGGCCGATTACCCCGGCTACCTCGCCCGAAGGAAGCTCGTTTTGCAGAGTGGTCACGTGACCACGTACGGCTGAAACATACCGCAAGACTGCTTTCTCTCTCCTCTTTTTAGAGTGAGAATTTAATAAAACTCGAAACGTCTGTTTGATAAACCAAATTAAGCTCTCCCAGTCCCAGTCACCTCTCTCTCTCTCTTCGAAATCCGCTCAGGACTCAGGTCACTTAAAAGTTGAAATTTCTCCCAATTTTGTCGTTAGTCCCTGCATCACTCAATCGTTTCGCTCTCTAAAAATGGCGGATTTTACTCCAAATTTGGATGACGGAGAACTGTGGCTTCCTTCTGATATCTTTCCACAAGAGGAAATAATAATGCCCTCTAATTTTGACCAAACTCTCTGCTCTTCCCGCCTCTCCTCCTACACTGATCAAGACCTCACCCAATGCTTTGCTGCTTATGCTTTGCTTCAAAATAACTACACCCAAACAGTCCATAAACGTCCGCCAAATTTGGTCCCAGAGGTACGTACCTTTCTCTCGCTTTTTCTCCCCTGCATTTTCAAGCTTTCTAGTATATTTTTCATGGCAGCTGTGACTTTGTTTCATGTTAAGTTTTTCCTTTTGGGGTTTTAGTGCTTCAGACCGGTGGTTCAGATCGGTTCAACTTCCGTACTGCAAGGAGGTGTTGTAAGTGCGTACGGAATCGGAAACAATGTGACCGGTCTAGAACCCGTTTACAAGCACCCATTTTTGAACCCGGTTCAGCCTCAGGTGAGAACATTTGGAAATGTAACCGATTCCTTCTTTTGCTTAGAAGATGGTGTTACTAGTGCTTTTTGCAGGTTGAGAGCTTGAAAGAAGCCAGAAAGATGGTTTTGCAAAGACAACAAAGCCGGGTCACGGGGAACCGTGTTTTGCCGTTTCAACAGAGAATTACTGGAATTGGTTTTGGAAGAGAGTACGGGGGGACTGGTGTGTTTATACCTCGCAGCGCAACCCCGATTCCCAACCACATCAGCCGCAGGAGAGAGAGTAAGCTATATTTATGTACCTGACTTCTACTGTTGTACATGTACTTCATTTTTATCTTCATTTTTATTTCATCAACTTCGGCTTCCGTTGGGTCTTCACTAAATCTGGTCATAAGTTGTGAGTTTTCTGCCAAATGTTCATTACAAGCATCTTTGGATAGTAGTATAAAATGAGTTTTGAAAATTTTCATCATAATTTCACATGAATTAAGTTACTGCTATTTAACTAACTACTACTTATTTTAAGGATAATTATTGAAAAGAATACTACCTCCATTTACAACTTTTTAGAAAAATAAATTATTTATTTTCTTATATATATCACCGCGAAGTATTAATAGTTTTCAATTTCCCGTAAAGGGATAGTGA